>CM037014.1:3084375-4468750 GCA_020875875.1 Dioscorea alata
TGAAGTTCATCGTTATGAGTTTCATTAATTATGTGTATCATCGTACATTTTTCTAGAAACTTTGCCGATGTGGGATGGGATGTAAGAGTTGCACATCAAGTTTATCGGTCTTTTCACAGTAGAGAGTATCTAAATGCTCAAAAGATCAGGTAGTTATCACTATGCAATTCATTCAAACGAGTTACAGTGACTTCTTTCATTAACAAATCACAGTACATTTTCAGAAACCGGCAGATGTATTTTCACAAGGAAATTTTCAAACATGCTGATGTTATCGTCACACCAACAACCGGGTATTGGACCTCAAACTCTGATTTCTCACATAAATTTCTGAAATCAAACACACTATCAACCTTATTGTTCTCATTTTACAGTGTTACCGCATATCCATTGCAAAGAGATACATTCAAAACCGGAGAGCTTGATTACATCAATGGAGGTACTAATTTGCAAAACCTCAAACCTTTCAATTGCCAATTCATCAACAACAAAAACTGAATACAGTTCCTGATTGTTTCAGCTGCATTAGTAAGGTTCATGATAGCCGGAAATTTTCTCGGGTTGCCTGCAATTACTGTAATGGTAAAATAAACATGCATATATATATAGAGAGAGAGATGGAAAGATTAATCTAAATACTAAAACCGATAATTTATCGTAGGTTGGATGCGATAAAGGTGGAATGCCGATCAGTATTCAGTTCATCGGAAGGCCATGGTCAGAAGCAACCTTGCTGCATTTGGCTTATGGATTGCAGGTAAAATAAGCTATGAAACCGAAAATTTTTTATTTAAGTAACTAATGAATTGAATGAGAATTTGGTAAATTGATCAGTAATAATAACAAGTTATGATAATTTTTTTTAATAGGCAATATGCAGTAAAAGCTTCAAGAGGCCTATGATTTACTATGATCTTCTCAAGGAGGAAACTGCAAGTCAATAGAAAGAAGCAAAAAAATAAATTAAGAAAGAAAGAAATAAGTCTGAATTGTAAGTTTTTCAAGCATTTTTCATTGTTTAAATGTTTATTTTTGTTAATTGTATGCCTAAATGTGCAGAAATCTTGAAACAAAAATTACAATAAATTTCTGCATACATTGCATTAGCAGCAATGGAATAACAGTCAATTTTTTTTCCCATTGATTTCATTTTTGTTTCCAGTCATTTCACAAATCCTTTTTAATTAAAAATTTATTTATTTTTATTTTTTTTCTAATTTAAGTGATATCTTTTGAGATTCACACAAAAAGGAATTCTTGTTAACTGTGCTTGTATCAACACACACATGATTTATTTTCATATTTTTTTAACAAAAAAAAAAATTTCTAAACTGAAAGCAACTTTGCGTGCTTTTATGTCATTCATATTATCTTAAAAAAGAAAAAACTGACCAAAAGTATATAATTAGTAATTAGCTTTATCTCACTTTTTGGAAAAGTCCTTCAATCACATCAATATGACTCATCTGTCCTTTATTGGTCCTTTAATCAAATTAATTAAGTGATAAAAGTTTCGGATACAAAACTGTACGGTGAATATTCTCCGAAATAATTTTACTTCTCAATCCCCATCCTCATCTTCATTCAGTATTATTTATTAAATAATTTATATAAAAAAAATTATCTTCCATTTTATTCTGGATTAAAATCGGAGATAAAGACTTTTTGTGGGGTTTATTTGCAAACTTAATTATTACATGAGTGAGTTCAAGTAATTCCTTGCAGCGGGGTATGTACAAGAAAAATGAGGTAATGGCATATCTGTAATTTCGTTCTCTTTCACTATTTTTTTTTTTTTTCCGGATAGACGACTAGCATCCCCTATTTAAGGAATTGCCAAAGAGACAGATAAGTAGGGAGATCCACTAGTTACGATGAATTATGGATTTCCTAGGAAAATCTTCCCACACCCAGACTCATAAATAGTACTGATGTACCGTGCATGAAAGTACAAGAACAATACTGCTGGATGAAGAATTCTAACCCTTACTTTCCCTTGGTGTCATATCACTGAGCTATGTAATGGTTGACTCTCTTTCACTACTTCTTGCTTCTTGGTTTCTGTTAGTGCAAAATACACTTTATTTGGCATGATTTGATACCTAGTCAAGGTGATGTGCCATCCATGGTAACGTGGCATAGATAATGACGTGGATAGCATGGTGATGTGGCAAATGATCTTAGCTTGGAAGCAAATATCTTGGGAGATCTTACTAGAATTATTTTTGACAAGATCTTATCAAAACCATTTGATTGAAGACTAAATATGGATGGAGACTAATTGAAGAAATACCTATCAATGATTGAAGAGTTACTTAATTGAAGATATACTATGATTTTAAGATTTATTAAAGGTATGATTTGAAGAACCTTAATGGTATGATTGAAGACTATTACAGGTATAATTGATGAGATACCTATTATTGGTATGATTGGAATGATTGATTGAAGATCTATTTTTGGAAAAAATTGAAGACCAAACTTGGGTGAATTGAGATCAAGTTTGGAAAAGTTTTGTGAAGACGCACAAAGTCTTGCGCCCCTTGCAAGGAGATTGCGTGGTGAGAAGTTGAGGAGGTAGACTAGTTGCTAGTAGTTGGAATCGAGAGATCTAGCTGCATCGACTCGGACTAAGCATGAATGGGAGGTTGATGGGTCTCAACGTCGCTTCGCAACGGAACCATAACTTAGTCAAGTCAAGGCTATGTTTGCAAGTTTGGTTATAACAGGAGTTGCAACAGCTAATTTTGGAAAGTTCTAAAGTTAGTAACCACGGAAATTCTGAAAGAGGTATGGTTTATTTGAGACGTTGAGACGTCTATATAAGTAACCTTGCATTGAGATTATGCCAAGGAAGCTGGGCGATAGCTTGAGTGGGCATTAGAGAATCTAGTAAAGTTTCCTATCTATTTTTGAGAGGGTTGAGTGAAAAGTGATCATACTTTTATATTTTTAACCTCTTTTACTGAATTATTGATCTCCAGGCTTGGCACCCCAGATGTAGGTGTTTTTGACGCGTACTAAGTTACCAATTTAGCGTGTCTTTTTTTTTTTATTTTGGTTTATGTGAGTTTTCTATGAGTGTTTGAGTGTACTTTTAATTTACAAACCACATCGATGGAACTAACAAGTTCCAATACATTTGTTTAAAGATCTTGAAAAAAAATATTATTATTAATTTTTATAAAATTTAAAATAAAAGTGAATAAAATAACTAACTTTAATTTTTAAGGGTGGTAGTGGGGTTCTCCTCTATCCTCATAGTCATAGAGATTCTACCCGACTTAGACAGGATTTTTTATTTCTTCCTTTTGCAAGGAGATAGTTTTTTTTTTCACCGGATTGAGTTAGGAGGGAAAAAAATAATTTTGACATTGTAATGCCACAAGGTCGAGAAAAATATCCTTCAACGCAAATTTGAATAAAAATTAAATTTACTAATAAATATAAATTTAATAAAGAGGTAAAAAAAATTATTAATAAATAAAAACATATTTAATAGTGTGGGTATTGAAATATTAATGTTTATTTATATGTTTTGTTAAAGTTTTATTTTATTTTTTTAATTTTTATGTAGATGTTTTGCTAAAGTATTATTTTTTAATTGTGTTTTATTTAACTTTATGTTGTTGTTATTGTTATTATAATATTAAGTTTTTTTTATTACCATTACTAATATTTAAAATAATATAATAATTTAATTTATTTATATTTATTATTATATATTTTTAATTCCTCCATAGTGGCGGGAAACTAGGAGGGCTCTCTCCTATGGCTATTTTTATTTTTCTATTTAGAAAAGAGAAGTTTTTTTTTTAAGCTGGATTTCACATGCATCACAATATTTTTTGAATTCTATATATGTTAATGTGTATCACAGTGTGTATATATATAATACTTTTAAATTCTCTCTCTTATATATATATATATATATATTGGTTGTTAGGGATTTAAGGTTTTTGATATACATAACAACCATCCTAATTCTCTTTCACTTGTCTCTGAGTCTCTCTTCATACTATCTCTATTATGAATTCGATTGGCATTGTGTGAACTTATTCAATTATCACCCTAAGTTGAGCCATATTTATTAGATTATATATTTATATTTATATAAATTCTATATTTTTTTATAATTTGCTCTATATTGAGAAACATTTAAATATATTTTTTATAAGTTTTTATATATTAATTTATTGAAACTTATGTTGAATAGTTTTTATGTTTTTATGGGTGTATTAATATTAAATAATTTAAAAAAAAATCAAAATTTATAGGTAGATTAGCATAGGAATCTTTACAGGGACGGAGATGGGAGAATTACTTCCCTGGTTAGGGAATCAAAGAAAGGGATTTCCGTTCTTATCCCACCCCGTTACCACCCTTTTTTTTTTTTTAACCATAATTTGTTTTTTTTTTTTTGGAAACTATGAATATTACTCTAAATTTATATAACTAAACAAATTAAAAAAATTAAATAAAGATAAAATTGAAATAAATAAATAAATAAACATTATCTTGATATTATAAAATAATAATTATTTTGGAAAAAAAAAAAATTTAACCGTCCCTGTCTTGTCTTATAAATGGGGGGCCCTTCTAGTGTATTTGCCAAAAAAAAAAAAAAAAAAAAAAAGATTAAAAAAAATTACAAATGGACTGGGGTTCGAGCTTGGGGAATGTACCACACCAAAAGCTCTCACCTTTGGGACAGAGAGAGAGAGAGAGAGGAGAGAGGGCGACGGAGAAAGAGAGATGAGCTGCGGCGGCGGTGGTGGCGGCGGCGGAGGAGGAGGAGTTTGTGTTGGTGGGGACTCGAAGGTGGAGACAATCGCTAGGTTGGCGCAGTGGCGCATCGAAGGCTTCGGAGCTTGCTCCTACCGCCGCTCCGATCCCTTCAAGCTTGGCATCTGGAATTGGTGCCCTACTTTGATTCTTTTTTATCTTTGATTTTTTTTGTAGTGAATTTTAGGGATTTGATGGGAAAGATGTGAATTTTGGTAGGTTTTTATCAGTGGAGAAGAATCGATATATGTATATCCGGCTCTTTCCTGAGCCTTGTCGGGTCTCTAAGGAGCAGCCACCGTTCGCGAAGTTTATTCTTAGGGTATCGAATTCCGGCCCTGGACGTCGGCCTTATATCTCTCCGGGTAATGTTTTCAGCTAATTTTTGTCTTCTTTTTGTTGATTTGAAGCCAAATTTGTGATTTTTTATATGGATTGTTTGGTTTGTGCTTGTGATTTTGCTTATAAAAACTCTGGATTTTGATTTTTATTGTGTTGAAGATTTGGAGTGAATCACTGAATTGGGTTTAGTATCTATCTGTTAGTTTATTGTTGTTTGTTTGAGCAATGTATTGGTATGATATGATGTATATCAGGCTTTGAAATTATGGTATCCATTGGACATTATATGGATTGATGAGCAAACATTGGTAGAATTTTCGGTATTTTTAAGCCATTGTGTTGTGATGTATATATTAGCATAATATTACAAGTGTTTGTGCTGGAGTGATGAATTCTTTAAAATGGTGGATCAGTTCCTTGTTTGTTTTAGAATTTATCTTGATGATTATTTGTTTAATTCAGTTCATGAGAGACTTCTCCGGACCAGCGAAGACTTTGTATGGCCTATTGATTCTACGTTCCACGGGCGTTTTGTTATTGATGTAGAGTTCATTGACCTGAAAATTTCTACTTTGAATGTAAGGGCCTCATATCCTTTGTGTGACTTTAATTATTTTTTCTTTGAACCAATTCCTATCGATTTGTTCATTCTTTAGATTGTCATCAGAATAATTGTGTCTTTTACGGTTCATCTCATTGCCAAACACGTCGTTGTTTGATTTGAAATAATTGAGAATTTTAATTGAAACATAGGGGGCCGAAGCTTGCTCAATATGGCCTAATGAAGGTATAATGCAAACAATCACAAGGCGAACCACTCTCCGATGTCTGTCTCGCATGCTTGAAGAGAGCATCCACACCGACGTGACAATCAACACAGCCGACGGAGTGCTCAAAGCTCACAAAGCAGTCCTCGCCGCAAGCTCCCCTGTGTTCGTGAGCATGTTTCTCCACAATCTCAAGGAGAAAGAGTCCTCCATGATCGACATAGACGACATGTCCATGGAAGCATGCTCATGTCTTCTCAGTTACATCTACGGGACGATAAAGCAAGAGGATTTCTGGAAGCATCGTCTATCCCTGCTCGGCGCTGCAAACAAGTACGACATTGCCGACCTGAAGGAATGCTGTGAGGAAAGCCTCCTCGAGGACATTAACTCGAGCAATGTCCTCGAGAGGCTCCATGAAGCCTGGCTTTATCAACTTAGCAAGCTGAAGAAAGGATGCTTGACATACTTATTCGATTTCGGGAAAATTCAGGATGTTAGGGATGAGATCAACAGCTTTTTTCGGCATGCGGACAGAGATCTTATGATTGAGATGTTCCAAGAAGTGCTCACAGTTTGGAAGCCAATCTGAAAATGTTTGATCATCTCTTGTGCCATCTGAAACATTTGGATATTTCAGTTGTCTGTTGAACTTGTGTATGAAATGTAATGATTCCCTTGTGAAGCTTTGTTGATATTTTTATTGTATTTGTTTCCCTAAAGCCTTTCTATTTTTAATATATAAATCATATCTTATATTTCTACCCTTTTTTTATTATTTTAATTTTTAAATTTAGAGGAAAAATAAGCATTAAAAATTACTTTTTAAAAAGCTTAAATAGATGGCAATGACGGTAAATTTGTTCAAAGCGGTGCCCGTTCTCATCCGTGGTTATCATTCTTGCTTTCTTTCACTCGATTCTCGTTCTCTCTCTCTCGTAATTAGGGTTAGGGTTCCAAGATCTAGGGTTAGGGTTTGCAGCGATGTCGAGCTTTAGTGGAGATGAGACTGCTCCCTTCTTCGGTTTCCTTGGCGCTGCCGCTGCGCTTGTCTTCTCCTGTATGATATGATTCTCTAATCTCGCGTTTATTGTTTGGTTTTTGTGGGAAAAATTGTATTTTTATTGCATTTTTTTTTTTGTGGATTTTGAAGGCATGGGAGCGGCGTATGGAACGGCGAAGAGCGGAGTGGGGGTGGCATCAATGGGGGTGATGAGGCCGGAGCTCGTCATGAAGTCGATTGTGCCTGTTGTCATGGCGGGAGTGCTTGGGATCTACGGGCTTATCATCGCTGTTATCATCAGTACTGGAATCAATCCGAAGGCAAAATCATACTACCTGTTTGATGGTTATGCGCATCTCTCATCTGGGCTTGCTTGCGGTCTTGCTGGACTCTCGGCAGGCATGGCCATCGGCATTGTTGGTGATGCTGGCGTTCGGTAATTTTCTTTGGATGTGATTCATTTCTTTATTTCTCTTTGCTTTTGTTTTAATTGTTTTCTATCTGTTTGTAAGATTTAGTTAGTAGATACGAGGGTGTGACTATTTTGCATTTGATTAGGTTTGATTAGGTATTCATTCGTATTTGATTTGAAAATTGATTCTTCTGATCATTCATATAGATGTTCATAAGAAGTTTTTGTAGAATAGATCAATTTTGGAACTTTATTGGGTCTTGCTGTTTGTTCTATGGATTTGTTCATTAAATTTTAGAATTTGTCATTATTAGATGGAATTATTTGTTTACCTAATTTATTAACCCATTACGAGTGGCTGCCTTATATCAAGATAAGTATTTGAACATGTCCCTTTTGTCATCTTGCCTGAAACATTTGTAGCAGTTGCTGATTGATGATTGTCGATGGATGGTAATATCTAATTGTAGCCGCATTGCTTGTGTTGGTAAGGTTCATTTAGTGGTATACTTTGGTGCACTGGGATGATATGCTCGATAGATTTTGAATTGGGTTGTTAGAGAATGTTTATAAAAAAGAAATGCCAAGAATAACATTCATATTGCTTTTCAATATGCCAAAGTGGTAGCTTAGGTGCCTCTCAAGATGTTGGTTAGATAAGAATTGCCCAATAGTCAACTATATCTATTGTTAAATTTGTATGAATTCATGATAGTAGAAGACTTCTGTCTGGATGATCCTTAAGGTTGTTCAGTAACCTGTTTGTTAGATGGACTCTGATTTGATTTTCTTAAACACATTTTTTAATTTTGTTTTGAAATTTCCAACAACATGGTTCTTATTAAATAAAAAAACTAAATTTCAAGATTGCAAATGTTATGAAGCCACCTTCTCCTATCTTTGAGATGGGAATCAATAGTCATCCATAAGTTCATCTTTCATCATTGGCTCATTATTGAGTTTATCATCAAGGTTGAGTAGATTTCAACTAGATGTATTACCTTTTCTTAATTTTATTTAATGGTTATGTGGAAGATTTATTCCATTTTGACAGTATCAATCTTTAATGCATTCAAGGCGAAGCAAGAAGCAAAGAAATTTTGTGCATCCATGTTGTTTTGATTTTTTGTGTTAAAAAAACTGACATTTCATGTGTTGTTTAACTATTATTGAGGACAAGATCAACTTCTTTTGATTGGTTTGATTGAGAAAGACATATCTCATCAATTCAAGATAAACTTTTTTTGATTGACTTGATTGAGAAAGATATATCTCATCAAAAGTGTGTGCATGTATAATCAACAAGGAACCAATATTGTTTCTTTTATAAGGCATCTGGACTTCATTCCTAGTGCCAATTTTGTATGCACACTCTCCCTTTAATTGACATTTTTCATCAAGGATCACTAACAACTTGAAAAAAAGATAATTTTCCACCCTTACCAAAGTTAATAGGGTGTATATGTAGCATTAAGTGTGTGATATTGGTGTTATGAATTAATTCAGTGCTAGCTTGTATCCCCATGAATTGATTCTTTGGCACTCACATTTAATCCATATTCCTTCTCTATGTTTCTATTTGTTCTCACAAATTTCCAGACTTAGATGCCAAGGGACATGTTATCACACATTTAACAGAATTGACTCCACACCCTTGACTACCTCATCTCATATACAGGCTGTGGTTTTAGAAATATACACCAGTGATTTGTAGCCTAGGCACATATTACCACTCTTTCTAGTCTACTATATGCTATTATATTTGTTAAACACTATATACTCTTTACGAATTTTATGTGGTGATTATATCCCATGAAGGTACCGCCTCATTTTCTTGTAAATCTGTTGAAACATAAAAATAAGGGGGGAAAAACTACTTCTATGTCCTGGTCAGTGCTAATGTTTGCAATGCTGCTGTCTTGTCTAAATCATCTTTGTCCGCTGCTTTTTACATAAAATTGTTTGATCTCATGTTGTATCAGCAATAGTTTACTAACAAATTGGTCACCTACTTTTGAATTGTCCATGCATATATAACAAGTGGAAAAATCCATGGATCATCTCTTTCACTGTTTGCTTCTTTAAAGACTATGTTTTTTAAATTATTTGCATCGATTGTCTCTGATTGAAACCAGCAATGAATTGATATCTATTTCAGGGCCAACGCACAGCAGCCAAAGCTATTTGTTGGCATGATTCTCATCCTCATTTTTGCAGAAGCTCTTGCTCTGTACGGCCTCATCGTAGGCATTATTCTTTCATCTCGGGCCGGGCAATCTCGGGCGGACTAAGCGAAACAAGTCATCCGATGGCAAACATGAACTTGTACCAACTTTCTTTTTATCATATTCATAATTTTGCTGTGATTTATTACATATTACAAGATAGACAAACATGGAAGTCTTGAATATTCACTTGAGATTTGCTCATATACTCCTTTTTCGGGAGTGACTTTGTATGGCACTTGTATTTTCCATAAGCAAATAAGCCATTATCTTCTATTCCTTGTATTTGTTTTGTTTTACAATCAAAAAAATAAAAATTGTTGGAGATTATTATTAGTCAATTTCAAACTTCATTAAATGCCGTTATTTCGACAGCGAGGAAGATGTGAACTCGATAACCACATCTTTGTTAAGGGGTTGTAAACTTTGAAAGGGAGACAAGAGTCCAAGGCATGGACCACAAAGGTGAATGTTGTGTTGTGATGTGTTTGTGTTGTGATGGTGGTGAATAATGACTAATGAGTTGCCATTGCCTGCTTGGTATGTATTATTTGATCACATTTGGCATTAGGGGACAGCCTCAACATAAACATCCATGAATGGTGGTGTGAATGGTGGTGCCATTGCCAGCTAAAAAGCTCCTTCCTCTTGGCCCCCCTTCTTAATGTGCTGTTTTCTTATCAACCCTCTTCTACCTTTCAAGAATGACAACTTCATGAAAATAAAATGTCATTGATTTTATTAGTACCTTCATTTATCACTGTGACAGAGTCTGTTCAATGAAACACTTGAAAGGTGTTGTGCTTCCACTGTTTACATCAATGTCTGTTGCAATGCCTCAATTACAGTGATGGAGGGACTAAAGACCAAAAACAAACATCTTTTTTTTGGTTGGTGGGCTAAATTAGGGACTTATTGTGATTTTAAAAGTTAGTTTTTTTTTAATTGTGATATATATATATATAAATATATGTATGTATTTTTTTATTTCTTGGTGTCTGGTTGGTAGGCTGCCACATTCTCTCTTTTGACTCATAATCTAACACTCTTGATCAAAGGACTAACAAAAAGGTATGGTACTAAAAAGAGAGATTTTTTAAGAGGGGGGACCCAAAGAGAAGGCCATGCCATCTCACATGGATTGAATGTTGGCTTGAAAACAAAGTATGAATGGGTTTAGAGAGAACCAAACAAAGGCAAGTGATAACATGCAACCATTTTCATGAAATGGACTTCCACCAAAGCTTTGCTTGACCACATGCACTCCATTGGACTTTTTTTTAATGGATAATAATAATAATAATAATAACCCATAGAGGTTAGTCCAAGTGATAAGGGTTTAAGTTACTTAAGCAAGTGGCTGAGAGACGTCTACCTCTTTACTGAGAAAGATCTACCTCTTATAGAGCTCCCGATATTTCATCTCGTAGAAAATCAATAATAATAATAATAATAATAATAACCAATAGAGGTTAGTCCATGTGATAAAGGTTTAAGTTGCTTAAGCAAATGACTGGGAGACGTCTACCTCTTTACCGGGAAAGATCTACTTCTTATAGAGCTCCTGGTATTTCATCTTGTAGAAAACCAATAATAATAATAATAATAACCAATAGAGGTTAGTCCAAGTGATAAAGGTTTAAGTTGCTTAAGCAAGTGACTGGGAGACGTCTACCTCTTTACTGAGAAAGATCTACTTCTTATAGAACTCCTGGTATTTCATCTCGTAGAAAATCAATAATAATAATAATAATAACCAATAGAGGTTAGTCCAAGTGATAAAGGTTTAAGTTGCTTAAGGAAGTGATCGGGAGACATCTACCTCTTTATTGAGAAAGATTACTTTTTATAGAACTCTTGGTATTTCATTTCCTAAAAAATCAATAGGCCAAAGAGTTAATAATAATAATAATAATAATATAATAATAATAGTAATAGTAATAATAATAATAATAATAATAATAATAAGGGTAGTTCATTGTTTTCTATTTTTTCATTTGTCATTGTTCATTTTCTCTTTTTCTTTGCTTCTTTGATTGAACTCTATGATTGAAATGCATGATAAGAGAGCAGAGAAGGAGCATGCACCTTTGCTTGTTACTTTTCCTTGTTCATGGTATGGACTAACTTGAAAACATGATTTTCTTTCCCCTTTTTATTTTTTTATTATTTTTATTTTCTTGGCACCCACACGTGTATAGATCCTTGATACCTAAACAATCTTATTTTTGGGAGACAAGAATGATGCTTCAGTTCTTGGAGCCTCACCTCCATGTCTCTTCTATTCTTCTTTTTTTTTTTTTTTTAATATATATATATATATATATATATATATATATATATATATATATATAATTTGATTATTGTCTAGTTTTATGCTAAACAAAATTTTATTTATTTTCAAAACTCATTGTTTTTTTTATCTTTACCAATATATAAGTGTATATAAGGGTGTTAAGGTTGTAACTCAAATATGTGGGCAAACTATCTGATTTGAAAGTATGGTAAAAACACAAACAAAAATTACATGTGATTAAGACAAGTATGTTATTTATGCCATTGAGGGTTAAATTTTTGTGTTTTCAAAAGTTTTTTTTTTTTTTTGAAAAAAGGTTGAGTAACCACTTCATTGTAAAAAAAAATAAAACAAATGTCCGATAATATATGAGAAAGTCCACTGAAAATGAAACAACATGAAAAAAAAACCAACGAAAAAAATAGGCTTTAAACATAGTAAATTTATTAAAAAAAAATATATATAGAAGACTCATTACCAGAGAGAAAAATGATAGTGCCTCCCAAGAAATTCAACAAGCACTCTCTTAATTTATATGTATTGGTGTAGATATGCATATCATTGGAGGTCACTCGAATCACCGATGTGGGAGTCCAAGACCTCCATAACTCTTTTTACATGCTGATTGCATTTTCCAATTTCAGGTTTTTTTATCGGGGAGTTACATTGAATAAACAAATGAATGATCATAATTATCAGTGAGAGAGGAGTAAGGGATAAAGTATCAAAATGTGTATTTGTCATAAAATTTTCAAAACTCCTTATATTCAAGTTTCGGTGTATTTTTTCTTTAAAAAATAAAATAAAATTGGTAACCCAATAAGCAATTAAATATATTGAAACAATATAAAAAGATATAAAGTATACCGTGGGAAAAGCAAACATCACATCTATTGAGTTTCCAAAAAGAAAAACTTTGCTATATTAATATATACTCTTCTTCTTCCTTTATTTACTTTTATTCAATTATCATAATTAGATTGAATTTAGAGATGAAGTTATTGTCCTCAAAGCTCCTTAATTATTTAAGAGATGATCTCATCGACACATGTGACTTATTTTCACCCATTTGATTACCTCAATTTAATAACTTTTAAAATAAATAGCATCAATATTTTAAAGTAATTACCAACTTCTGCTAATAATATATAATAAACAAACATTAAAATTTATAAACCAATGACTAAAAATGAGTCACGTCTTGATTCCATAATAGTTACCATGAAACATAGTCCACTAAATTATTATTTCTTCATTTAATTGGTTTAATGTTTTAACTCAATCTTTTTAGATATAATAAACTTGGTAAATCACCATGATAAAATATCATGACTGTAAAATAAATAAAATTTTACAAATATAAATATTCTCATGTTCTAAAATTTTTTTTCTATTTCATAAATAATCCTTTGAACCTTGAAATGGTAAGAGGTGGATTAAAATTTTTTTAATATAAAAATGAATAAATCATGATTTTATTTTAAAAAATATAGAATTAATTGTCCAAGAAAACATAAATTAGGAAAACAAAATAGGGAGAACCACAAGCTTTGGATTAATTATCCCTACAATAACTCCATAAAAATAGGAAAAAGTTACCTAATGACATCTAAATAACGTCTCATCTAACATGTATATAACATGTATGCACCTTCTCATTGTTCTTTTACATTATGTAGTGAAAACTAAAGACAAATACTCCAAAAACTTCCTCTTTTTCCTTCTCTAATTAGTGTCACAACTTCAAAACCTCTATTCATCCAAATAAAAAATAACATATATATATATCCCCACAAAAAAACACTAAATAGTCTCCACAATGTACATTCTTTCTATTATTCATCTCAAAAAAGAAAAAAAAAAAAGGAAAAAGAGAGAGAGAGAGAACAAAACAGACATAAAATAAAAATTATCTTTGTTAAAGTTCAACACTCCATCTTATTTCATGACTTAATTAGCTTGTTGTGGTGGTGGTGTTGATGCTTGTTCTCCTCCTTGTCAAGCTTCTAATCCAACCTCTCCTTCCTTCCACTTTTCCCGGCAATCCTACGTGGCATGGGGCCCCCTTCGTGGACCTCTTCCATCTTGCCAGCTGTAATAGATGTCCAATCCTCTTCCTCCACCTCAGCGTCCCTCTTGGCTTACTATGCTCCACCACACTCTTCACCTCCTTTTCCTTCTTCATCATCATCATCCCTTTCTTGTTATCCCACATTGCTCTTCCATTCTCTTCAAACTTTATTGATATAAAGGAATCTATATATATACATATATAAACACATAAACAACATGAACATAATTAATTACTATAAATTCAAAAATTATATATATATATATATATATATATATATATATATATATATACTTGGCCCACTGCACCAAATGCAGTGGTGCCAAGAGTTCCGGTAGTGGGAGTGAGCTTGCAACCCAATTCTTATGTCACTGGATGAGCAGACACAGGCCGCATGTCCATTGCTGGACATGCGCTTGTTGCATTTGTCAAAAATAAAAAAATAAATAAATAATTCAATGTTTACCATCAAGGCTAGGAATGGAATCAATTTCATCAACGATGTCTGGTTTAGGTTGCTTGAAGTCTAGACGATGAAGGAAGGAACCAAGAGCAAAGACTTTGTTGAAGGTGATGATAGGTTTTCTTCTAAGAATTCTAAAGGACTTGTGAGTAGTGTGTGTGTCTTTAGGTAAAGGAAGGTGATGGCCTTGTTTTGAAGCTAATATAACTAGTCTTTCCTTCAAACAAAGAGCACATATTCCCACAACTGTTTCTTTTGGATGGAAATAACAACATGATAAGCTTTCTTCTGATCTATAGAAATTCATGGTTGTTGAGATCTTATGCAAGTTAGAAGAAGAAGAAGAAGAAGAAGAAGATGATGATGAAGGCATGAAGATGGAGATGTGTGGAGTTATATATATGTGTGTGGGGTGTGTGTAGGGTTTTCTATTTTGTGGATGGAAGCTTGTTTTCTTTGAAAGGGAGTGATGACCATGCATTGCATCCATGGGTGTTTGGATTTTTATGTATTAATTTTTAATTAATTAATTAATTTTATTTTATTTTAAAGGTGTCAATAAGTTTAGTTTAATATTATATAAAAATAAGTAGTTTTAAGTTTTGATAGGATTAGAGAAATGAATGTGTGGAAGTGATTGGATTAGGTATGGATTAAGTGTAATATTTTATGTTTTGGATTAATGTATACGAAATCATGAAAACCAACTAATCCATACATGTCATCAAGGACAATAATTGTTTTATTTGAAAATAGAAGGTTATATATATAGAATATATGAGCATTAAAAAAAGGGGTAAAAAGAGATTATAAATAAGTAAATAAATAAAGGGACTAAGGGAGCATGATGATGAATAGGAAGGGCATTGGATGAATTGGAAAAGTGTAGATGGGAATGGAAAAAGTTATGGGAATGGGACAAAGCCAATTGCACATGGGGTGGTGGCCACTCCCAAGTGACAGGCTCACATCACTCAAATAACCCTTTCATTTATCTCATATATATATATTATTAGTTTTCTATGGAGAACTATGTAATTATAAAGTTTGCAAGGATTTATATGCTTAGACAGAGATGAAGGTTTGTTTGTTTGGTTTTTTTTTTCAATAGTAAGGGCTAATAATTATATAAACAATGTAACATTTGGCATGTAAGATAGTATGAGCATAAATGCAAGAATTTTCACCTCAAAGCGGTGTATAAGAAATTACACCTTTGACAAGGATATATATATATATATATATATCGCTTATTAATTTCGGATCCATTGCATAAAGTGTTTATTTTAGAGAGGATCCGATATTAAATTTTAAAGTCCACGCAAGATGATGACATAGGTGCTTGTTAAGCTTGTTTCATGCATATACATGTTCTTGACAGACATTTATCACATTTCATCAAATATATATATACACAATTTATCATTTTTAGATTTTAAATCTAAAGATTTCCTAAAGTAGCTATTAGAATTTTGGATGAATCAAATTGTTTTTTTTATACAATGAAAGAAAGCCTATACAATGACTATTAGATTTTGATTTTACAATACATAGATAACAAACCCTAATATATATATATATATATATATATAACATTCGTCAGATGTTCGTAGAATGAACATCTGAAAAAACAAAAAAAAAAGTCAAAATAGAGAAAGACAAATGCAAAAGCTAATTTACAAGTATATAAAAAGTGTAATGAGTATTGTTTGATTTATATTTTTTTGCTGGGAGTGTAAATCAATCTCAATGACTGTAATTAATTTTGTTACTGTTACGATCACGATTTAACAGATGAGATAATAAACTTGTTCATCCTAACTTTACACTGTTTCAGAAACTATTGATAGTATTGTTGAACGGTCCTGTTAAATGCACTGTTAAGAAGAATGGTTGATTTGAAACCATTATATTCAAATATAAACATCCCAAGTAGATTGCTTCTCATATTATATATATATATAAATACACATTCCAAATATACCCTTGTAAGGTTATATATGCAAAAATCATAGATATAAGCAATTATGGGCTTTGCCAATGTTTACGGAAAAAGCCCAACATATATATATATATATATATATATATATATAACATGCAATTATCAGACTTTGTAAGGGTATATATGCAAAAGAGGGATGAAACAGACAAGAGAAGGACAATTTTGAAGATTGGAAACGCTAGAACATGAATCTACAGGCAAGAATATGAAACAAAAAATTTCATACAATAATTAATGCACAATCAAACAGTAAAAGAAAAAAAATAATGCTTTTTGGAATTTTTATTCATGGAAGTACACATCTAACTTTTCTTCTTTACTTTCTGGCAAATAAAATATGTGCTGGAATCCATTAAAAAAAATCAAAATCAAAAGCACTAACAGAAAAAAAAAAAGAATTTTCTTTTATGAACAAAAAACAAAACTTCAGATATAATTCAGATTCTATTCACAAAGTTTGGAAAAAAGAAGATAAAATTCTAGTATATTGAATTGCTGATCACCACAAGAACAAGCAATCAGTGTCATATAAGATTGGTGACACTTTAGTCACTAAAAACTCAAGTAGGAATCTGAATTTCTAAATCATAGAGTGATCTTCTGATAAAAAAGAAGCACGAAAAACAATAAATGAAAGCCAAAAAGGAAAACCAAAGATCAATCAGAAAGCAAGGGAGGACATTCCCATTCAAATATACATTCCAAACAGAAATGTTTCATCATCTCAAATCTGACAATAATATGCTACCAACTACTTCAGTAATTCATTACTGTATCAAAGTTCAGGAAGGATGAACAATTGAGATGAAAAATTCATACAAGAGAGCATTCCATATTGATATTACAAGTTCTAGAGAGCAGCCAGTGAGAAAATTACATCATAAATGTTCCATTGTCTCATATCTGACATTAATATGATACTGACTGCCCAGGCAATCCATTACCGTATCAAATTCGAGCAAGGATGAATGATAACATTAGAAGTTTTAGAGCGAAGCCAATGAGAAAATTACATCATGCAATCAAAATTTATTCAATTGAAGTATAAAGTAGTATAATAGTTTCTTCATTAATATTTATGAGGAAGAAATCAATAATCTTGACAGGCAAAATACCATATAACTGTTTAACTTGCACTGATATACCATTAATATTTCATTTGAAAGAAGAAGGTATGACAATATGTGCGCCAACAATGCACAGCAGTTGGTACTAAGTAAGATACGAAGAGAGTTACTAGTACAAACCTTCGCAGTAAGAAAATAACCATACTTGAATCTAAATTTGAGTTATTACTGGTACTAGCAACCAGCAGCTCCAACACAATGCTACAACACAGTCGAACTGCTCAAAAGAACTTTCCAAACTCCTGAGGTGGTTGATCCCAAACCTCCATAAAGCCTTTAAAAAAATTAAAACACAGGTTAGCAAATTAGAAAACTGAAACAAAATAACGAATTGAGAGATGTTAATCTTTATTCAGTTCTGACTATTATGCAATGGAAATGAAAAGTTTCCGCAACGAGTAAAAATTTGAAGTCCTAATGATGTAAATGACATTAAAATTGTTTCTGGCATACCTATAGGTAATTCTCCAAGGGTAACATATATCGAATCATCAACTCCAGAGACTCCCTAAAAGGAAACCGAGGACAAGCATAAGTGCGCTGCCATTGATTTATGTATGGGAGAATACAGCATTTTAGTTCTCTTAAAATACCTCGGGACCAGAAAGACCCATTCCTGTCTGTAGGTTGTTCAGGTCTGATGATACTGATGGACAACCAGGGATATCATTTCCAAGTAATTCGGAAATTGCAAGAGAATAACCATCCTGAATACTGTGAAGATCATCTTGATGGTCTGCTTGGCTCAGAAAGTTCTCCAGGCTCGAATATAGCATCTCACTCCTGTCGCATAACATGCAAATTCATTTACAAGCATACCTTTAACCAGTTGCATCTGATTGAATAGCATAATCTTCTAATTCACAAAGTAGAAGATAAGCAGACAATTCATACATGCACACAAAGAACATTAACTGTCTACATTTACCATTTGCAAACAAAGGAAGCTTACTTTGGTTTTGAAGAACCACATGCAGCCTCTTCCATCGGGGAGTCATCTTCAAGGTTAATTATAGGGACCATCTTGTTATCACCTGAAGCTCTGTTGTACACATCAGAGCCGTTAACATTGTGACCTATTGACAAACCAAATCCAACAGCTGTTTCTTCTTCAGTTTTTATAGTAGAAGCAGACGTCTGAAGGCTGCCCAGGACAGAACCATCAGGTATATCTGCCATTTCTGGGGCTTCCATAAGGTTAAGGTCACAGGTTTTAAAAGATGTCGGTTCAAGCTGCTTATCTTCTTCAAAGGGTTCATCTTTTGAAAATAAAACAGGGCTAGCTGATTTCCCTAGCTCAATTTCCTCAACCATATCATCATCCGACGGAATGTTCTCAATGTATGGCTTTGCTTGGGTCTCTTCAGAGTCATGCAAATTTGGATAATCCTCCTCCTGTGGTATCTCACTTGAAGTCAAGTTCATCTCCATATTAGTATCAATCCCCTCATTCTTTTGAATATGTTGCTCAAAACTAGCATCCTCCTCCTCCACAATAGCAGAACTAAAAGTTTCAAAACCCGGCGGATTATCATTAGCTTCATTATGTACATCAACAGCCTCTTCCATTGGTTGATCAGTCAGAACACTAGTAGCATTCCGTGCTTCGCCTTCCAAATTCTCGTCTTGATCAGCATGTGAATTGCTTGAGGAACCTTCCATAGGCTTATCATCATGTTTGTCATTTCTCTGCGTTAAGGACGAGCGAGGCCTGGTTGGAACTTTAGCAAAGCTACATAGCTTCAACAAATTACTACTAAGCTTAACTGCCGAATCATTCTCAGTAGCATCATTAGCATGCAAATTCACATCCTCCTCTTGCTGAATTTTCTTCTCAGCATCAATGTTAACATCCCCATTCTCCAAATTGTCAGCTTTCACATCATCATCGAGCTCTTTGTTCTTGCTTATCTCAACATCAACCTCAGCCTCAGCTAGCTGCTCCTTCCTAGTGCTCGAAGAGCTCACCTTCGAACCAGTATCATCCACAACCTCATGGTTCTCAATCTCCGAACCAGATTCACTTCTCGAATTCCTTTCATCTCTGCTAGTTCTAGAAACACTAGAACCAACATCATCGAATCCAGTTCGTCTTTCCCTCTGATACCCAGGAGCAAAGTCATCATCACCTTCGGGGCCATCCCAATGCCGACCACTCCTCTCATTCCATTGCCCATTCCTTCCATTCTCTCGACCCCAATCCGAAGAATAGCTTCGGTTATAAGGTCCTCTTCTCCTCCCTCTCTTCATGCCAGGACGATTATACTCATCATCAAACCTCCTCCTCCCATGGTGATCCGGCTGTAAGCTACCAAGCCGTGAGAAGGCCGACTGCTGCGGCGGTGGAGGTGGCTCACGGTCCTTGGGTTCTTGAAAGCTACGGTCTTGCCACCTCGCCGGCAGCGAGTTCGGAGGAAGGAGCCCTTTGAAGACCAAGTACTCAGCGGCCAACCGCCCGGCCTCTAACAAGATGTCAGTCTTGCGCGGCGGCGGAGGTGGCGGCGGCGGTGGCGGCGGAGCATAGGGCTTCGAATGGCCCCGGCTGAAGCCACCCCGGCCGAAGCCACGGTAACCGGAGTTGTAGGACCTCATCCCCTCCCCGGAGTTCCGATTCCTCGCTTGCATATTTCTCTAGGGTTTCTCAATTTCCCTCAAATCTCCACAACGTTTTCAGTCGATTCAAACCCTATCCACCATCATCTCCGCTGTCACTTCACCGATCAACAGATCAAAACCCTAATTCCATCAAAAGCATCAAAATTTTCGCATCAAAGCCATCATCCACCCCAAAAAATCAGGTTCTCAAGCTCTGATTTTTCTACAAGAATCAAAGGGGATTTGAATCACATACACCAAATTGGAGATCAGTGATCGATTTCAATCGAGTTTTCAGTCAATTCAAAGGTTCAGATCCATAAATCTTTACCGAATTTTGTGAATATCGGCGGATCTGGGTTTCATCTCTTCCCCCAAATGAACGTCTCTAGGGCTCAATCCCCAAAGTTCCTCTTTTTCTCTTCTTTTTTCTTTCTTTCAATTTATTAAATAATTTGTAAATTGATAGTTTATATAATTATTTTTTTTTTAATTTTCTCTTTGATCACACAAAATGAGATATAATTATTTTTTTTTATTTTCTCTTTTTTTTCTCTTTGACTCGAATTTTAGCATTTAAACAAAAGTTTTTTTTTTTACTTTTCTTAAATTAAAAGGTTGAGAAAGAAACTGATGAAAATAGAGGGAGGAATTCCAAGTAATTAAATTAAAATTGAGGGGGAATAAGTAATTTTATACCTTCATTTTTAGTTCATGAAGTTTCTATTTTACAAATTAGCTAAAAATGCTGTTAATATTCAAACTTTTATTATTTATGAAATTAATAATTTTTTTTCATGGAGAAATTTATAAATTATCCATTTAATTAGGGAACTAGAAAAATAAATAGTAATGAATCACAAGATTCACAACTATAACGTGATGATAAATCTTATGTGCTTTTTACTAACCACACCCTTTAGATTAATACCTCACAATGCCTTTTTAATTTAATTTTATTTATTATTCATGGGAATTAGTTTTTTTTTATATTTTAATTTAAGATGACAATAAGTATAAATAATTTTGATTTTTTTTTTACCTCTTTGTTGTATAAAATCTATTTTATGATAAATATTATAATATATGGGTTACATAATTGATGTCAGTGAAAAATTCGTAATTTTAATTTTAAAAAATAAAGTATTTCCATATTTTATTTAGAATATTTAATTGTGAGTATAATATATATATATTAGGTAAAAGAGATTTTATATTAAGAAAAAAAGGTTGAAAAAATCATTAGCATTTATTATAATCCAAGTCAAAAAATTGAAAATTAGAGACCAAAAAATCTTCTTTAATTTTTCTACTATTTTATAACTTTAAATTAATAAATTCTGGCACTGTTTCACTAGTAACAAGATTTGTATAATCCAAGTCAGATTGCACAATAGAAAGAGATAATGTTTCATATTCAATTTGGACAACATGACTTCAAAATGTTTGTCAATTCATATACATAATCAATTGATTTCAAATCACAAGATTTTAATACAAACAAAATGTTTGTCAAGATGGAATGAGATAATAATATATACATAAAAATGGTCAAGAACTGATGAATTAAGGCCTGTGGTTTCATTCAACCCAGTTAATATCCAAATCCTTGAGTTTCATAAGCCATTTCTGTGCATCCTGAGAAACTAGAGGCTTGCTTGACATCTTGCCTTGGGCATTAGAATCATCACTGATTGCAGTATCAATAAGCTGGCTTGACTTTTCAAGGTTTGATCGTCTTCGAGTATGTCTCAACTCCAGTGACAAAAGGCGAGAAACCTCCTGCAGACCACCCCATTTTTCCAGTGCTCGAGCAATGTCGTATCGCCCTGTTGATATGATAAAATTAGCAAATGAAAACCAGAGGTCTGGTAATTCAAATGATTGTTAAAGTTTTAAGAAGTAACCTGCACGTTCGAATGATTTCCTGCTTGGCATGTATGCAGGATCCATTCCCCATTTTCTCTGAAACCTGCTGATCTGCATGGATTGAACAAATATGGGGAAATTTTCATTGTTTACAATAAACGCGAGTTGGTAAATTCAATGTTCAGATTACCTCTTCTTGTAAATTCTCAAGGTTGTCCCAGTAACCTTTTGGTTTCCGATGTTTGTAAGCAAGGGAGAGGTTCAATAAGCTTGCAGTCTTTCTAAATCCCCCATACCTTGATATTGCTTTCTCAATGTCTACTCTTCCATGCGAACGAAGTTGTTTTCTCATAGGCATATACCCTTCCTGACCATGCTCTGAGATGAACTTCAAAAGTTCGGCTTTGAGAACTTCGATATCACTTTGTAAGCCCGGAACTTTTGATCTTTGCCTTGATGAGTTTGATGATGCATCAAAGCTGGAATTCTGCTTGGCAGGTTTACTCTCTGAGACACAAAAAGAATCTTCCACTCGAACTACTTTTGCATCTACTGGTTTCAATGGATCAATAATCAGGAGTCTATTTTCAACAAAGTCACGAATAGCACATAGATTTGATGGTAAATCTTCATATACAACCTGTATTTAGGAAATTTGCAATCCACTTTTTTAGATTAAAAGAGGAAGATAAATCTGAAACTACCAAACCATGCATCAATATGTACCTCTTCTACAATAGCTTCAGATAGAAAGGTATCTTTATGCATTTTCGACTCCACAGTATACTTCATTAGAGTGTGCTGATTTCCAAGTTGTTCTAAATGCCATTTCCCTTTCAATAAGTCAAAGTCCCCTTCGACTTGCTCGAAGCTGATCTCACGTTCAAACATTTCATGTAGCTCTAGAACAACACGTGCATGGAGTACCATATAAAGAAGACCTTTGCAACCCTCCTGCAAAATAACAACCAATTGATTAATGTATATTTCAAAACTAATCATAAATGTCTTAACATCATACCTGAAGAATCCGAACTTTGTTTTTTTCCCTTGACAAAATCTTACTGATTGCTAAATTAGGAACAAACCTGTAATATTAAACATATATGACATATAATGGAAGCAAGTAGTAAAGGTGAAAGCATTGTAAACTTCCACCTAAAAAACTCATTCTCTTTACTACTCAAAGAACAGAAATCTTGAAGTGCATACTCAGGCAATGCTTCATAGGCTGTCAAAACATTCCACACTTCACTAATAGGAGCTTTCACAGTGATGCTAGCAGCAACACATCGATGAGTTCCTCCATTTTCCTTCATTCAAATCATATTATCAGAAGACTTCAGCATAAACATTCAAATGTGTTTCCTGTGAAATATGTGAGTTACCAATAGGCCATCAAATCTACGAAGATGAACTTCATCCACCATGCACGGCCTATCAAGCCTGCAGACTTTCCCAAACACACCCCATTTACTGTTGTGTTCAATCGAAGGTGCAGGAGAAACATTACCAAAAGAAGTGTGCTTCTCGTCCAATTTGTTTGGCGACAACAGATCAGTGTCAGATATAACCCCAGAAGTGGCTTTAGGATCACTATACATCTGATTTTCTTCAGAGTTTCTTTCTGCTCTGCAAGCAATTGCTCGGAGATTAACCGGAAGATCACACCGGATAATTCTCTCAATAAAAATGGCTGGGAAGTTAAATGTGGGTATCACATTGACTTCATAGGACAAAACCGCAGTTGAAGCTCTGCAAGTGAATAATTTAAGGATGACGATAATGACACAATTATGTTATCATGTACACAGCAATGTCTCAGAATAAGCGAAAGCTCCGAATCAGATTATAGCTGCAAGACTATAAATCAAGTTACTAGAATGTACAATTAAGAACGTCTTAGTTAACCTACCTTGGACCAGCTTTCACAGACCACTTCCCTTCGAACTTCTTAAAATCACCATCAACCATAGCAAAATGAAGCTCACACCCATCATCCTAAACAGATACAAGATCTAAAATCACAAAACTCTCAGAACTGAGACAATTAACACAAATCCATTTCATCCATCAAAGAACTGAAACCATAATTACCTTTTGAAAATAAAGCATTAATAAATTAGCTTCTGTACTGATGATTTAAGTCAACACAAGAATCACACCAACACTAACGAAATTAAAAACTACATTTTTGTTATGAAAACTAAGAAAGAAAAATACCAAATCAGGGAGCTCCCGAAGATCAAGAACAACCCGGGCTTCGATGTGCCAATAGAGAGCATGCTGCAGGCCTCTCTGCTCTAGCCATATCCTTCCTCTGTGGGGGCAAGGAATTCTCCCACTAGCCACAAGCAACCAAAGAAAGGAAATTTGCTACATTTAGGGTTTAATTAGCTCAGGTGAAAACACTAAAATGAAGCACATTCAACAAGGGAATTGAAATCCAGCTCAAAATCAAGAAATCGAGAGCAAGAAAAGAAGTACCTGTACACGAGATTGGGAACGAAGTCAGCAAGGCGCTCATAATCAGTGAGGACATTCCACACTGATTCAACATCAGCATCGACCAAAATGCAGGCCTTGATCCGGCGCTCTCGCCATGAAACCGTCTCCACTTCGCAATGCACGCTTCCATTCTCAACCTCCTCGTCTTCGATCTTAGGGCACTGAGGTAGAGCTTCAGCACTGTGACGGCTAGAATTGAAGCCATTGATGGCGATGGGTTTCAAGGATGTGAGGGGGCGGGAGGAGGGAGCGATGGTTGGAAGAGAGAAGAGGAATCGAGGCCTTCTGGAGATCAAATGGAGAATGGAGGAGCTCGAGCTCGAGATCGGAGAGCACTGAGCTCTCATGGAGGAGTCGAGGCGGAGAAGAAGGAGAACCGGTTTAGTACGAACCGGGTTTTTTTTGGGTTTAAATGAATGGCGGGAAAACGATCTGATACTCCCGGCTTTTCCTACTGCCACGTGGCGCTTTCTGAGCGTTTAGTATCATAATTCCATCTGAACCGTCCATCGTGCATTAATATTCGTGTCTCTATAATTCTGGATATAATTTATATCTTTAATTGTATACAAGTCTCTCAAATTGTAAGACCTTTGTTTTTAACACCAATTAGAGTCTCAAGCAATTGTTAATAGTAGTTAATTTTAATTAAAAATATTAATATTTCAAAAATATTATTTTTATATATAAAGATTTCACCTCCTATCTATAAGTTAGTTGGCCCAGTGTTCGAATTTTTTTTTAACAAAAGCAATAAGTGCTGCAGACCTGGGTAACAAGGTGGGCGGCGTAGTTAATCTGGAGGATATGAGACAGGCTTGTAATTTCCTCCACGACCTTGGGCTTCGGGAGCCGTCCTCGATAGGTAGGAAGTTTACTTGGACCAATGGACAGGTGGACCCGATCTGGATCAAACTCGATCGGTTTTTGGTTAATAGTGCTTTTGCGGATTGCTTCCCACGTTTGATTCAGAACTCTCTTCCAAGAGTGGGGTCGGACCATGTTCCTTTACGTTTGGAAGTTGGCAACCATAACACCCGTTCTCGTCCGTTTCGATTTGAACTTGTTTGGTTGACCGTGGAGGGGTTTCAGGAGCTGGTGCAGGGGTGGTGGTCCGAACTTTCTTTGGAGGGTTGCGGAGGTTTTATCCTGGCCAAAAGGCTTTCTCATCTGCGTGGGCAATTGCGGCATTGGGCCAAGTACTGTTTCGGCTCTATCAAGCTACGTAAAAGGGTGTTGATGAGCGATTTGGCAGAGATTGGCTCCGCCAGTGAAGGAAGGAGTCTTTCCAGGATAGAGGTTTCACAACGGAGGGATCTGCTGAATCAGCTGGAAGGGATTAGGAAACAAGAGGAGATCTACTAGAAACAGAGATCCAGGATTCAATGGCTTAAGGAGGGTGACGAGAATATGAAGTTTTTCCACGCGGTTGCCAATGGTCGCAGGAATAGGAATTTCATCCCTAGGATCCTGGGGGAGTGTGGTCCTGTCACTGACCCCAAAGGGATTGGAAGAGTCTTTGTTGGTAAATTTCAACGGCTTTTTGGATCCAAACGGGATTTCCGGTTCAGGGTTGATCTAGGAAAGCTTTTCAAACTTAAGCCTCCTGTTGACCTTTCGTCGTTGGAGCAACCTTTCAGCTGCGAGGAAATCCGTAGGGCAGTTTTCGGCTTGGGGGGGATAAAGCTCCTGGACCGGATGGGTTTCCGATTCAAATTTTTACGACTTTCTGGGATCTGGTTAAGGGGGACCTTGTGAGGCTTTGCGAGGACTTCCACGCGGGGACTGTCAATTTAGAAAGAATTAATTGGGCTAGCATTGCTCTCATTCCCAAGGTTCAGCACCTGGAAAACCCAGGTGATTTCAGACCAATTAGCCTCATCAACTCCTCGCTGAAAATTGTGTCCAAGGTGCTGGCTAATAGGCTCTCCGCTGTTATGAATAGTTTAGTCGACGAGGCCCAGTCGGCATTTCTCAAGGGTAGATGTATCCTGGATAATATCGCTACAGCTGAAGAGCTCTTGTTTAGCATCCAGAAAAGGCGTATGCAAGGTCTCATCTTGAAAGTGGACTTCGCTAAGGCTTTTGATTCTGTGGATTGGGACTTTCTGGCTGACCTCTTGACTGCTAGAGGTTTTGGTGGTAAATGGGTGCATTGGATCATGATGTTACTCCGGTCCTCTAAGGCGAACGTTCTTGTCAATGGAACCCCTAATGGTTACATTCGCTTCCAGCATGGACTTAGGCAAGGGGATCCGCTGTCGCCTCTACTTTTTGTGTTGGTAACGGATGCTCTAAGTGAAATGTTCAAACAGGCTTTGCTATCTAAAGTCCTTGTCGGGGTACCTTTAGGGGAGTTTACCAGTATGTGCAATCTCCACTACGCAGACGATTTACTGATTTTCACGACGGGAGGTCTGGAGGACCTTAGGATTATCAAGCTCATTCTGCTTGTGTTTGAGGGGATGTCGGGGTTGGAAACTAATTTTTCCAAAACCTGCCTATACTCCAGTGATGGGTCTCGTTATCCGGTAAGGCGGCTGCAGCCACGGTTAATTGTGGTGTGGACTTGTTACCTGTGACATACCTTGGGGTGCCGGTCTCAGGGGGTAGACCGCGCAGAAGGGATTGGGAGGGCCTCATCAATAAGGTGAGAGGGAGATTATCTTCTTGGAAAGCGCAGCAATTGTCTTTGGGTGGTCGTCTTACTTTGATTAACTCAGTTCTTACCGCTATTCCCACATATTGGATGTCTATCTTTAGACTACCTTGTTGGGTGATTAAGCAAATTGACCATTTTCGTAGAGACTTCCTTTGGTCTGGCCCTGACCTCAAAGTGAGATGTCGTCTTGTTAGTTGGAAGAACCTGTGTCGTGCGCGCGACCAGGGTGGTTGGGGAATTTTGGATTTAAAGGACTTTAACCAAGCGTTGCTTGGGAAATGGTGGTGGAAGTTCTCCACAAGCAACCTTTGGCCTG
Organism: Dioscorea alata; assembly: GCA_020875875.1. Lineage (NCBI taxonomy): Eukaryota > Viridiplantae > Streptophyta > Magnoliopsida > Dioscoreales > Dioscoreaceae > Dioscorea > Dioscorea alata. The sequence goes on from CM037014.1 coordinate 3,111,819, forward strand.
GGGCGACGGTGGTCAAGTTTAACTACAATATTTCAAATTGGAATCTCTTCCCATTTTTCTCTGGGAGGGTTTCTTTCTTTTGGAAAGGGGTAGCATGTTCCCTTCCGGCGTTAAGAAGCTGCATCACCCAGTGTATTAGGTCTGGATCGGAGACCCTTTTCTGGTAAGACCGGTGGTTAAACGGTTTGGCCCCCATGTATATCTAGCCTGAGAGTTTCCGAGAGTCGACCAATCGATTTGGCACACTCAGGGAGTTGGTCTATCTACTTGGCGTTGCCCCTTTTTTGGATTATGCTGGTTCGGGACATATCCTTAATCGTTTCTCCTTTAGATGGGGGGTGGATCGGGATGTCAAATGGTGGTCCCTTTCCCCAAATGGGATCTTCTCAGTCAAAACTTTCTACAAGTTCTTGAATGATGGGGGCGTCAGGTGTCCGATTGCGAGTTGGTTCTGGAAAAGAAGCTGTCCGCGTAAAATCAATCTGTTCAATTGGCTCGCTTGGAAGAATAAGATCTTGACGCTCGATAACCTGGCTTTGCGTAGATGCAATAGGCTGCCTACTGCGACATGTGTGATGTGCCACGCGGGGATTGAGTCTACTGATCACCTGTTCTTACAATGCCCCATTGCCGGACAGGTGTGGGGTTATTTTGTCAATCTGCTACAGTTACTAGACCCACCTAGCTCTTTGTCACTTCTTTGGGGATCTTGGAGGTCGAGCTTGGTGCCTTCCTCTAGGGTATTGGGGGAGTGGGTCGCGAAAGCGATTAGTTGGTGTATTTGGCTTGCCAGAAATGACTGCATTTTTAATGCTTCTTCTTTATCTGTGCTCGCGTTGATTTCCAAGTGTGCTTGCCTCATTCTTTCCTGGTTTTCAGTATTGTCAGGGGGCTTGATTGAGAAGCTCGCTGAACCCATGCATTCTATCAGACGCAGCCTGGAGTTCTTGGACATGAGGGTGGAGGACTCGGACTCGGCCCCAAGCGGGGTGGGTGATGTTTTGATGGTCGAGGAGACGCCCGCACAGAGGATGGCTTAGTCAGTGTGGTCTGTAGGGGGTTCCGGTCCCCCTTCTTTGTTTGTCTGTTTCTTTCTTCTGTGTTGTCTGTTGGGGTCTGTTTCTCTGTACCACAGCTAGTGGTCGTTTTTGGCTCCTGTGTTGGCTGTACTCTCTTCTGGTCCTACTCCGTTTTTATTTTAATGAATATGTGGTTTATCCACTTTCTCAAAAAAAAACAAAAAACAAAAAAACAAAAAAAAAAAAAACTAAAAATTAATCATCCAACAGAGACGAGAGATTTAGGCTATGAGCTCACAGTCACAATCGATAACATGTTATCATTATTAATTCAAACGAGTTTTGAATTTGAGACATATTGATTATTTTAGTTTCGTTTTCAAAACTGAGAAGAGTTCGAAGTCTAGAGATTACTTGTTCACATTTATTAAAAAAATAAAGAACATTTCAAACAATTATATCAGATTAAAAAAATAAAAAATTGATAGAAAAAAAAGTATGAAAATTCAGAAAATTCAGGGGATATATATACATATAAATATCTAATACAACAATAGGAGGGACAAATGGATATAACTTCATCTCTGCATATAATTAGAAAAGATCAATTTGCTAAGAATTCATTAAACATGCTAATTAACAAGGACAAAATGCCAACTGAGTTTTTCACTTCCATGAACGTTTGCTTGGCTTGGATGAAGTAGAGCTCAATGAAGGGAAATCATTAGCTCTGAAGGGATTGCTGCTCATTGAATCCTTAACACCCTGGTTTGCAGTTTCGGGTTTTTGAGCTTGAAATTCGGCTTTTCGGGATTGAGAAGCTGGAGTAGTTGTAAGCCTAACATCAGGCATCAGGTTCTGAGAATGTGGATTGACTGCTTGAGGTGATGAATGAGCAGGTTGTGCTGAAGGTTTAACTGATGGAGATGCGAGTGGTCGGAGATTTCGCAGCTCTGGATCGGGTGTGTATCGGTAAGGAAGCTTTCTGTCGTCCATCTTCCGAAATGTGATTGAGATTCTACAAACATGATGAATGCATTATCAGAAAACTCAATTGCAAACATAGCAAAAAAAATTGAAACTAATTAATTGCAGTAATTATTATTACCTTTTAGCAGGAACAGCAGGAACACAATGTTTGGCAATATCGGCACCATTGCCTTTCAATATAAGCACAGACCTGTTAATGCATGAGTCATAAGACTTTGCAACAATGATTTGTAGAAATTCCAAAGAAATGAATTTACATACCCAAGAGGCAGAGGAATAGCTAAAGAGCCGGAAAACTCTCCTGGGCCGAGAACCTTCATATTAGTGCCGAACAAGATATTGCACTCTGAGAGGAGGGACACGGTGCAAAAGGGCCGAAGGAAATCATGGTGATCAATGTGTGGAGGAATGCAATCATCCTTATCGTATAGGTTGATGATGCAACTATTCGGTACACATGTAGAAGGGAGAACTCTCCAAGCAACCATTCTTTTGATCATGCTTATCAGTAAAGGTGCCATTGGATCGGCTTCCACACTTCTAACAATGCCGGGAAGGTTCCCATCTTTATCCTTTAAAAAGAAAAAAAAAAAACAGTATGTTGTCAGCTTCTAATTTGATCATAAAATAGAATACGGAACTTCTGACTTACAGTTGCATAATTATAGCAGCAACCGAATTGTATCGTCACACGACCTTTGCCTCTCATCCATTTTCTAGGCTCAGAATAAGTGCGTTCTGCAGAATCAGACATATACATTCAAATTACCATAAAACATCGAACGAGAAAGACAAATATCATTTTCAATTAGAAGTTGTCATTAAAAGATAAACGACAAACACTTGACAAATTATATTTTCATTAAGAACAGCAAAACATAGAAAACATGAGAATTATTGATATAAGATTATTGGTAAAGCAGGTACAATAAATGTTTACAGTTAGATATATTAGGATGTTACTTTATGTATTCATATTAATTAGATTGACTAATACGTGTATATTAGAATCATAAAATCTCTCCATCATCAAGATCTGGTTCAAAGTGGTGATCTGCCATTCATCCTAACCTTCGCTAAAGTTGGGTAGCTCTCACCTCAGTTATAATTTAGAAGATTATCTTCAGAGAATGGTCCGCAATTCATCATATCGTATTTGTGACTAATCTTTTGCTTTTGCCTAATGGATTGGTTCAATGCAACTTCTGAGAAGAAGCTTTCAAAGTTGGAAAGCACCAAAAATTTGATCAAACACAACCTGGACTTCCCCGCAAGCAACACATTGCAATCTTGCAGTGTAGGGAAAACATTGATCAAACACCCAATGATGCAACCTCAATCTAGAGTACCCTGGCATACATTTTGAGTGCCCAATTCTTCTTTTTCACTTTTTTTGTCGTTTTCGTGTTTTTATCTCCCTCAACTAATTTTTGTAAACCTTCGTGGCAATCTTTTGTAGCACTGAAGGCCTTACCTTTATTCTACGTAGAATATTTACCGTTTATTTTAATGCATGAGTGATTTATCCACTATTATGCACATAAATAAAATCCTGGAAACATCATGTTCTCTGTTCCTAATATGATAACATAGTTGTCTCTCCATATTTCATACAAACAATTCAGAATCATCAATAAAACAAGACACTACTTCAGGGCTACAGAATTATACCTAATGCCATACTGTCGTATTATGATAGCAGAGTTATTGTTCTCTCTATACTTAATACAAAAAATTCATAATCATCTAAAATAAGACAATAGTTCAAACTTATGGGATTATAACTCCTAGAATTCCGGCTTACCTATCTCTGTTCTTAATACCTAAGACCATATTGTTATACTATGATAGCAATATAATGATAGCAGAGTTATTCTTCACTTCTTTATACTTAATACAAACAATTCACAATCATCTAAATAAAACAAGATAATAGTTCAAGACTGTGGAGTTAATTATACCTCCGAGAATTCCGGCTTGACCGTTAAGTTCTTAATAGTTAACACCTTATTGTTGTATTATGATACCATAGTTATTCTTCTCTTTTTTATACTTAATACAAACAATTCACAATCATCTAAATAAAACAAGATAAAAGCTCAAGACTGTGGAATTAATTATACCTCCGAGAATTCCGGCTTGACCGTTAAGTTCTTAATAAACTTAACACCTCATTGTTATAATATGATAGCAGAGTTATTCTTCTCTTTTTTATACTTAACACAAACAATTCACAATCATCAAAAGAAAACAAGATATAATTTCAGGCCCATGGAATTAATTATAACTCTAACAATTCCGGCTTAACCATTCTATTCGTAATACTTAACACCGAATTGTTGTATTATGATGGCAAAGTTATTTTTCTCTTCATTAAATTTAACAAAAACAATTCATAATCAAGACACAAGTTCAAGGATACCAAATTATACCTCCGAGAATTCCGGCTCGACCTTTGGCTTGAAGACGATAAACAAAATCAACAATTTTCTTCTGCTCAACAGCATCGAAAACTCCGGTATGCAACTCAAGCCCTTCAGCAATGTTAACAAGCCTTCCCTCAATCCTTTCCATATATCTAAAATCCTTCTTTCTCTTAACCAAAGACATCCTCACAAAATCCTCTTGATCCTTTAAATTATCATCTTCTACATTGCCTTGTTCTCTATTTCTCACTGAAATCCTATCAAATTTGGCTTGAATCAAGAATTCAAAACATTCATATGAGATCAATTCAGCCCCAAATCAGATAAACCAATGAAAAAAACAAAAGGAAAAAGAGGAAAAAGTGAATTACCAGTGAATTCATCCATGTCTTGCTTCTTCTTCTTCTTCTTCTCCACCTTCTTCACTTCAAAATCAAAGATCTCTATATTTATAGAGAAAGAGATGCTTGGTGACTAAGTTTGGGAAGGATCTTTGCTTTGATATGGACTTTGAATAGAGTTGGGACTAATTTTGGAAAGAAGTCATTTTCTATTTTTCTTTTCAAAAGTTTCATCTCAAACAGCATGTAAGTACAACTTATCTAGGTTAATACACGTGGATGAATTTGATTGGATATTATGTGAGGGCCCACCGTTTAGTTATGTTTTCGAACTCCTAGGTGAGTTCTTTTTTAAATATATATTTGTGTACCATTAAAAATCTTTTTAAATATATGTAACTGATAAAAATATATTGATTTTGTTTTTAGATATAATGAGGCGGTTCCGTAATTTTAATTTTAATTTGTTTTATATTTACGTATAAAAAGAAGAGGGTACAAAAGTAAATTTTTTAGGTTTGAGGGCATAAAGATAACTGTAACATTTTAAAAATCAAATAAATAGCCTGAGGTGTTATATTTATTTAAGAATAATGATATTTAGGCAGAATGACGTGGATGACAAGTTAGCATCTATGACAACATCCATATTATTATTTTTTTTTTTATAAAAAAAACCAATTTTTTATTATCATCAAATAAATTGAAAATCTCCTTTCTAAATACTAAATAATAAACCGCAAATCTCTTGCATTTGCCGTTTATTAGTTAAGGTTTAGGATTTAGGATTTAGGGTTTCTGTTTTTTAAATTTTGGTTAAAGATTTTATGATATTTGGGTTTAAGATTTTAGGGTATTAGAGTTTAGAGTTTATGATAAGCTTCTAAACTTAAAAATTATAAAATAAAGGTTTAAATTATAAAAAATATCTTTTTTAAAAAAGAGATAAATAAAGAAGGGCTTTTTAATAAAGTAGTCCTATTTTATTTTTTATTTAACCAAATGGCCCTAGCACCATTTTAATTGTCAAAATGGGTGTTATGATGCACTAACTGGGCGCTGAGTCACCGCTGATTAGATTGCTGACGTGGTATTTTTAAATAAAAAAATCATAATTTTTTGTATTTTAACCCCTGAATTGTTTTATAATCAATAAGGTGATATATTCTTGGGTTTTTTTAACCAATTTTTTTTAAAAAAATTATTAGTATTTTAAAATTTATTAAACTTTTAAATAACTTTTTAAGAAATATATAAGTGTGTTTTTTAATTTAAATTCCTTATTTGTTTTCTAATTAACAAATTATCTTTTTCCTTTAATTATTTAACCCAAATTTTGTTTTAAAAAATTATGTAATTTTTTAAATTTATTAAAAATTTAATTTTAAAGAATATATTTGAATATGAAAACACAAAAGGCTTATAATTTATTTTTTAATTAAATCATAAAATCAATAATAACTTGTAAAATTATTTGAAGTTAAAAAACATAATTACATTTAAATATAAATAAAGTTGCATCATATATTTCTCCCTTGTCTAGGGCAAGTAGTTCTATAATGGCCCGGTTGTTTATATATAGAGCATAAATTACGTCTAGTAGAATCAGGGTTTCTATCCATATGCATTCTTCTACGTCTGATCTTTGGTCGGCCAACAGTAAGTCGGTCAACAGGTGAACCATCTTTGGCCCAGGTATAGGTTGCCAAAATTGTGAACTCGGTATTGGATGAAAACATGGAGCATAAGTTTGTCTGTATGACATTATAGTCAACCAATGGAGCATAAGTTATCATTGATTTCATGATTTAATTAAAAAATAAATTATAAGCATTTTGTGTTTTGATATTCAAATATATTCTTTAAAATTAATTTTTTAATAAATTTAAAATATTACATAATTTTTTTAAACAAAATTTAGGTTAAATAATCAAAGGAAAAATATAATTTGTTAATTAGAAAACAATGGATTTAAATTTAAAAAATCACGCTTATATATTTCTTAAAAAGTTATCTAAAAGTTTAATAAATTTAAAACAATAATAATTTTTTTTAAAAAAAAATTGGTTAAAAATACTCAAGAATATATCAACTTATTGATTATAAAACAATTCAGGGGTTAAAATACAAAAAATCATGATTTTTTATTTAAAAATACCATGTCAGCAGTCTAGTCAGCACATCACAACGCGTGATGGTCTTAGGGCCATTTTGATAATTAAAATGGTCTTAGGGCCATTTGGTTAAATAAAAAATAAAATAGGGTTATTTTATTAAAAAGCCCAATAAAGAATAATGTGGATGTCAGCTTTACATCCACGTCATTCAGAGTATTCATTCAGCTTATTAATTCGAGTTAAATAGCATTACTTTTAATTTAAATATTTTTTTTAATCTTAATGAAACCAACAAGCGTGAAGCACAGAAGTGGCCATTTTAAACTGGAGGAAGATCATTTAAATTTTCCAGTTTAAAATTTAATTTATTTGTAAAAATATGTATTTCCATGTTAATTATTTATTAAGAAAAAATGTTTGAGCAGTTACTTGAGCATTGATAACCAATGGATTAAATAAAAAAAGTTCACTTCTCCAATGTTAAACTTTGTTGAAGACAAACAAACACATTTGCAACACACTAATGCACCACCTGCCAAATGATGTGGGACTCATTATGTTGGTCATACATCACCTTCAAAATTAAGGGATCATGAAGATATTCATTTCAGTCCTTATGGTCGAATTTCCGAGTCATGTAGAAACAAGATTCAAATCTCTTGGTCTATTGGGATCAAGTCATGAGAACTACCAGAATACGACAACAAATAATTCGGCAAAACCTGTGCATATCATAGAAGATCAAAATAACTGCATAGTACAAATAATGTGAACAAACTCGATGAGAAGGAAAGCGACAAATTAGGATGAAAAACAAAGAAAGAAAAAGATTCACTTCATCTTCTCTGAATGTTCAATTTAGCGAATGAACCAGCAATTCACTATTATCACAAAGGGATGGTTTAAGCAATCAGTAGCACTTGTTCACAATAAAAGAGTTCACTGAAGACATTATCCCTGTGCAAGATGAGTGGTGATTCATGATCCAAATATCACCAAGTATACAATGATTTTCATATAATTGAAACTTACCCTCTTAAAAGCACATAAAGGTCTGAAAAAATAGAGTGTTAGGTCCAAATGGGGTGGGAGAAAGGAAGTTTAAGAGAAAGAAAAAAGCAAAAGAAAAATGAGAGAGCCTATCCTCATTGTTTCTTTTATCTCACAGTACTGCAACTTCAAGCCAAACCATGTCAATACTCCTTTAGCTTATCAAGGAAGAGAAAGCCCTAGTTACACAATGCACTTATCTACACGTAGAAGACCTGGACTAAATAAATGATTTACAGTACCACAAAAGGCACAAAGAAGTCCTCTAACCTTAATAAGCATTATTTTGATGCCCAACATCTTCTAATGAAGCATTCTATTTTCATCTTTTCCAAATCACACTCCATGGCTGTTGTATGGAAGCTCCTTAGCATTACGCTGGAGAACAGTAATTCATATGTCTAGGCCTAGGATGACAGTAATATGCAACCACAACCTTCTCTGCTTCGCATAATTTCATGGAGTTTATGCTTTGATAAATTCCAAAAGCACAACCAATTTCTTGGTAACACTTATCGTGAGACGCCTTCTCTAATCTAAAAATTTAGTGATGCTTAAAAGCATAGAACGTAAAATGATTGTATTCATGAGGGTGGGATCATGACACAACAATCTACATGAACTATGACATAATTTACTAATATCACAATTTAAGACAATTTTCCTGTTATATCAAAATGTAATCTTGGAGATATGAACAGGATATGATACTATTTGGGGCAAGATATATCAATCTTCAATATTCCTTTCTGTGTTATGTCATGAGACTTATAACTAAAAATGAAATTTGAAACTAAAGATGTGCTGCAGAAAGTAATAATAAAGATGTTTTCACAACAAATATACATTAACAAATCGCCATTTAAGATATTGCAATCCAACCCATGACACAATTTACTAATATTGCAATCCAACCCAATTCTCCTGCCATATTGAGTTGTTATCTTATGGAAATGAACAGGACATCATATTAACACTCTGCAAAAATAAATCAATATTTAAATGCCAGATGCAGCTGTCATGTTCGGTGGTTTTCCATTCACAACAAGGCATTGCATACTTGCAGCTGTCATGTTCAGTGGTTTTCCATTCACGACAAGGCATTGCATACTACTAACTTACCACATTAACAGAGACAAATATCATGTTCATACAATGACCAATACTAACATAGCAACACTAAATTATATGTGTTTCAACCAAACTAAACAAAAACATGAGTAATTTGCATTTATGATTTCGAACAGACTGGAATAGCCAAGCAAATGATGCAAAGATGGATATAGACAAGTTTGGAGAACTGACCTTTAGCTGAATCAGGTTCATTGCCCATGCCCAGCACAATAGGTACTATGAAAGATGGCATTAAGTTGCACTCTCAAAATACTTAACAGTAGAGTATATGATTTTGATCAGTCACTTGGTTGATAAGGAGGCACGTGGATCAGTCTACATGGCCCCCTTGGAGTATCTAGCATTATTGAATTGAATAACACCAGTGCAAACATGAATACTGCACAATATCAAAACCTAGACTACAAATTTAAACACACATAACTCAGTCAACATCAGATATGTTACACATGCCACATCCAGTACACATCAATGGTACACCAGCTAAGCACAATTATGGCTGCCATGGGAATCATCTCACTCTCATGGACAACAAAATTTAAACAATAGCCTTTGAGTGAAAACATTATTAAATAGAACCAATGCATACATACTACACAATATCAAACTCCTAGATCTCAAATTTAAACTCACATAACACAATCAACATTAGAAATATTATGTATAGCTATGTCTAATACACACCAAAGTAAACCAGCTTAAACACAGTTATGGCTATTAATGAAATCATCTCATTCTCATCCAGGCAAAAGCATAACTTTCACAAGAAAAAGTCATCAATGATTAACCAAACAATTTTTGCAACTGAATTACTGTCATCAAGTCATAATATAATACAAAGTACCGATATGTCACTATTCATCGCAATATGCAATGTATCTCCCTAAACGGCATGACGTATTAAAAAATTAGATTGAAAACTATCTGAAATCATTAAAGTGGAAATAATCACAAAGGAATCTATATCCTATAAATCAAGCAAGATATTAAAATTTATATGATAACCATCACATGCAAAGTAATGACACAAAGAAAAGAAGCCAACACAAAAAATTCACAGTCATCAAGTCATAATACAATACAAAATACAAGTAACTCACTATTCATCGCAATATACAATGTATCTCTCTAAATGACATGATGCCGAATGAAAAGATCTATTTGAAAAGGACCAAAATCAAGACTGTCTGAATTCCTCACAGTGGAAATAATTGCGAATGAACCCATAGCTTATAAATCAAGAAAGACATCATGATTTATATGATATCATCCCATGCAAAGCTAAAGACAAATAAAAAAGCCTGAACAAGAACATTATAAGCATTAGCATAGAAAGAAATAAATGAGAAACTAATAAGAACATTACATCCTCTAGTTCGAAATAGAAGGGGTAGACAACAACAGTGCTCTTTTAATCTGAATGTTCTCCAAAGCCCTTTAAGAAACAATGCCATACAGGAAACTGAATAAACTGGCATATCTCAACAAGCACATCATTCAAAGATAAACAATCATTTTGAGACAAGGAGAACCTCTGGTTTCTTCGGTTTGCTAGGTGTGTTGGGGTTTGATCCTGTTCCCGATACTGCAGCAGCAGCTGCCGCCAAGGCAGCAGATTTCACAGCTGCCCTCGCGCCCTTATCCAGCTGAATCAAGCTCCGTGTCGCCAGTATCGCCTGTGGTACCAAATCATGAGATGCACGCGCATAGACACACCTAACAGCGGCAGATGCAGCGTCCCTCACATCCTGTGGGTTCAGTGGAGCCAGAATACAATGCCCCAATATCCTCAGCACTGGCTGTAAGAGCTCCCAGGGCAATGGAACCCTTGAGCCCCTTGAGGACTTCTCCCCATCTTCCCCACAATGGCCATTGCTCCTCTCTTGAATTCTCATCTTATGCATCTCCTCTGAAGCATTCCCAACCTCATCGTTATCATCAAAGAAGTTTTGACCTGACAGTGAAGAGCTGGACGACGACCCCAAATCATCATCAAGCTCGAAGCGACACGAGCAATCTTGCCCAGCCCATGAAGAAACGAACTCGCAAAGATCGATCTTGGATTGGCTCGGCATCATAGCGATCTTCTTATAGTATGTATCGAGAGCAACGCCAACGATGCAAGCTCTTTTGGTGGATTTGACCGCGATCTGAGGCTCCAGAGGAGGGGAGAGAACCGCGACGGAGGGCTGGGGTCGTGGCAGCGGCGGGGGTGGGGCGGATCGGGATTTCGGGTGAGGGTTAGGGTTAGGGTTTGGTCGTGGGGTGTGATAGAGAGACGGCAGAGAGAGATCCGGGATGGAGATGAGGACGGGGCGGCCAGCACGGGCCTTGACCTCCGACGAGTAGATAGCCAGGAGGACGGCCTCGAAGCCGGCGAGGGAGGGAGTGGCGCCACCACCGGAGATGACGCGAGACAGGTACAGACCCGAGACGAGAGGGATGAAGGAGAGAGGGACGAGGCGGAGATCCAGATCGGGCGACTGAAGGGTGTCGTAGAGCCATTGGCAGAGAGGGTCGTCGCCAGCGCCGGAGGATGGGTGGGATAGGGCGAGGGAGAGGGCAGTGCGGGCAGCGGGGGAGTCGAGGAGGGCGCGGGCCGGGCGGTCGGAGTCGGCGAGGGCGGCGAGGTCGGAAGATTCAGGGCCAACGAAGAGGGCGGCGAGGGCGTGGATTCGAGTGCGAGCTCGGGAGATGGATTCCCACCAGGATTGCATGGGATTTTGGTTGGAATTGGAGGAATTGTTAGGGTTTTGGGGATCAGAGGAGGAGGAGGTGGTCGTGGAGGTGGCAGGGGAGGCGGTTTCTCCGGGGACGGCGGCGGAGGACCGCATGGTGCTGGGCGGTGACGGGATCGCAGTGGTTCGCCGGGAGTCGGGGTCTCAGGTGCTTCGCGGCGTGCTTCAAGGGCTCTATAGTACCACGCTATCGGGTTTACGGGTACTGTTTCTCCCACCCGATAACCCGACCCGTTTAGTAGCAGGTTCGGATCCGGATCTTGATACAGATCCGATCCGTTGAAACTCTGAGTAACGGAGAGCATTTTATCAAATATATATATATATATATATATATATATTATAAAGGTAGAATACTCGATTTAGTCCCTTTAATATAGTCAATTTACTTCTTTGGTCTTTCTAATATGATTTATACCTACAAGATTGCTCTATTTTAATATTTGGGAAATATAAGTCCCTCTTTTTAATATAATTTGTTTGTATGAGATGTCTATAAGAACTTAAATATTAAGATAGAAGGATCTTTTAGAGACAAATTATATTAAAGTGACCAAAAATATAGATTAACTATATTAGAAGGACTAAATAAAGTATTTTTTATGTTATAAAATATAACTCAAGACACAAATTAATGAAAGAAGTAATAGCAAATCCCTTGATTCCTTCTTTTGTTGTGTGTATTTTTTTTTATTTAAGTGATGCTTCTATTTATAGGCATACAATAATGGATTGAGAATGTTAGGGCATGAATTGGGCATATGGACGGCAGAGAGATCAGCATCTATGAGGTCCAGGACTTGCTTATCATAGTCAATATTTTGCCTTACATGATATGGCATATCACCGATGTTCATCAACAGAGTTTTATTTTCTTCGTCCCATGTGAGACTATAGTTTGGATAACCACAGTAATGAGGACAATTAGTTGTTCGCAAGGGGTGTTAGGAATATAGTTGATATACCCTAGACCCAATCTCTTATGTGATAATTTGAACATATTTTGAACAATACAGTTTGTTTAATATATGGCTTTAACTTACTATCATGTTAAGTGTTTAATATGATAATGTCCTTGATTAAATTTAGAGACTTTTCATTATGATGGAGATCATAATAATGAGAGTCAAGTCTTAAACTATTTAATCTAAAAAAGGTTCTTGGTCACAGGATCATTAAGAATAGGACATTAGTGATCCGGTTAGATCAATATATGTGTGATAGTCTCTATAAGATAATGATTAGTTGATCTCATTAACTAAATCACATATATAGATGATGCATATGGAGATATGATCATTGAACTGACTCAATTGAGAATTCCTAATGGTTAATATTACCATAAACTGTCAATAGGATATTCTCTTGAAGAATGAGATATAATAGTTCCTTTGACCTGAGATCATCATAGTAATTAACAAGTTATTTATCATACTTTGATTCTGGACACCTATTGCCCTAGGATAATAGTTGAAAGGATATTGGGTATGATTAAATACTTGTAGAATTAATGATTGATCAAGATGGAATCTGTCGACTCTTGGTAATGAGTTTGAGCTCTATGTTGTCATTATTTATAACGACTAAATTAAGTCCTTGGCCAGGGCAATTGAATGAAGAAGAAAAGAGTTTCTTGGGTCATTCGTTGGTCGGTTATAATTGACATGAAACATAGTTGGCAACCTATTGGGATTTGACAGTCGAACCATATCCTAGGGTTGACCCGGGGCTTTATAGATAGAAAGAAAATATTACATTATTCTTCAACAGGTTCTTGAGAGTATATTTCATGCTATCCGGTCGTTAAGGAGTGTTGCTAGACACCAACCTTGATTAGTAAATTAGTATGACTAATTTGCTACCGGCTTAGTATTGAACCTATGGGGTCACACACTAACGAGTGTTCTAATCTTTGCTAAAGGATTAATTATTTTATTATTTGATTAATCAAATAAATAAATTGATTAGTCCAAATGGAATATTATTATATTCTTTACTAGCATAGAGAATATAGTTAATATTAATGAACAAATTGAATGATGATTGCATGTGATGGTTTTGGGAAACTCAAGAGCCACATGCAAGTGGATTTATCGTTTTGGTTTTAAGAAAAACTAAAAGGTTTTGGGAAAACCAAAAGGTTTAGAAAAACCGAAACATAAATGCAAACACTTAATGTTTTTTTTTTTGGTTTTTGGAATTCAAAAGGTTTTTGGAAAACCAAAGGTTTTTGGGAAAAACCAAAAGACACATTAATGTTTGATGGTTTTGGTTTTGGGAAAACCAAAAGACGGTTGGAAACCCAAAGGTTTTTGAGAAACCATAAATGCCTCATACATATGCTTATATAAGGAGGCTTATATGAGGTTTTAAACAGTGAAAAAAGAAAGAGATGAGAAGAAACAAAAGAAGGGCAATCCATCAAGTGAGTTTTGAGAGTCAAAACTTTTAGTTCAATTTGTTCATCGATTCCATTTTGTCAAAGAGTTGATAGCAAAGGTTGGTCTCGGTGTGGATACGCATAGACTCTTCGCATTATCGAAGAGGTTTCCAAAAGGAAAAGGAATCTGCTTAAAAGGTATGTTTTAGATCCGATCTATAACAAGTTAAATAAATTTTAAATGCAAATAGATCCTCCATTGGATTATTTCGCCTTCCGCTGCGTGTTTTGAACACCAAATAATCCTACAAGGGGCACATGATCTCGATGTAAACATCAAGGTTGTGTGGCACTGAAGGTATTGTTGTTCTATTGTGTCTAACACCCAGGATGGCTGAGCGAATGAGAAAAAGAAAAGTAGTAGGGGAAACAAGGCTCGGAGGAGAGAGCGCCAGTAGGACGTCGGAGTTATCTTCATGTTGTTTTTCCAGAGAGGGATTGAGGGAGTGATGTCACTGATTCCAGGAGGACAGAACTAAAAATTTGCCACTGGCAAAAGTTTGCCATAGGCCAAGAAGAAGGAAGATAAGACGTGGCATGAATCAACAAGGAAAACGCAACAATTTTTTTTTAGTTTAAAGCAACAAAATTAACGAGAGTAGATATGGGGCTTTTTTAATATTGTAAAAAAAATATTTATGAAATTATGCATGTTCCGGATTATTTACTAGGATGCGCAAGTGAGTTTTTTTTAATAAAAAAAATTGAAAATGGGAGATGCTTTCTTGTTTTTTTTAAAAAATAAAATTTTTAACGGCAGCTCTGAGTTGCCTTTGTGAATTTTTTATTTTTTTCTAAAAGTTATATTATAAAATAAAAATCCATTTATAATTTTTTTATGTTTTAATTTAAAATAAAATTAAAAATCCTGAAACTATTAGAAAATAGGGTGGTTAAACCTGCACTGGTCAGAAATTATTACGAAGTTAGTCAGTTCAACCTACACCTATCAGTAATTATTACGAAGTAGGCGTCAAACCTGCATCAGTCGGACTGTCTAACTTGCACAGGTTAACAATTAGTAAAAAGTAAGACAATCGAACCTGCACCATTGGTCAAACCTACACCGGTTAGTAATTAGTACAAAATAAGACGGTTAAACCTGCATCAGTCAATACTTAGTACAAAGCAAGACGGTCAAACCGGTAGATTTAACTAATGTAGGTTTAATTGTCCTATTTTGTGCTAAGTACTGACCGGTGCAGGATTGACAGTCCTACTTTATGCTAAGTACTGACCGGTGCAGGTTTGATCGTCCAACTTTGTGCTAAGTATTGACTGGTGCAGGTTTGACCGCCCTACTTTGTGCTAAGATTTTTCTACATAGCAGTTTTGTTAAGAAACCCAAGTGTGAAAGTTTATATAAGATTTTGGGTTCACAAGTAATAAAAAGATTTGATTTGAAGTGTTTCTGGAGACCAAGGACTGAAAGGTAAGTTTGCAGGGATCTTTTAGAAATACTATTTCATGATTCAGGGACCATTTGTGACTTTATAATGACCTTTTTGTAAGAAATTTTATTTTCAGAGATTAACAGTGAATTACAGCAGAAATTTAAGTTGAGAGAAAAAGGGTAGAAATGGCTAGCTTTTATGATGGGCTTTCTTCTTCTTCTTCAATGGTTGCAATAGTGTTTTGAGAGAAAAAAAAAAAAAAAGAAGAAAAGGAGAAGAAAATTGGAGATTTTGAAGAGTTAGGCTTGGAGATCGCTAGAGTGGAGCTTCTTTGGTAAGGATTTTAAATAATTTTGTTTTGATTAAGATGTAAAGATGTGTGTGTGTGTATGTTGGTGATTTATTGGAGGGAAGGGTGGATTTTTTTGAAGAAATGTTGATGGAGAGGATTAAGCGGTGATTATTAGATGATTTTGTTTGGAAAAATTTTTGTATTTGAAATGAATCTTGCTTGGAATGGTGAAAGAATTCTCAGATTTACTGTATATATACTGTAGCAACATGGATTGGGGTTTGTTTTGGTTAATTAAGCTGATGATGATGATTAAGATGGTGATGATAATGGGTGGAGATTAAGTGGTTGAGCTTAGCCAAATTGGTCGAGTTGGGCTTGATCAAATCAAGTGAAGTGGCTTGATTTGAATTAGTCAAGTTCATTCAATTGGATTGGAGTTGAATTTGGCTAGCCAAGTTGAAGTAGGTTGGGTTCAATTGGGTTTGAATGAGAGTAAAAAATTGGTTTGGTGCAACTAATTGATGATTGATTTGATTTGGACTCAATGTGTAATTGAGTTGGGTTGAATTTAGGTTAAGTTGGTTGAGATTGATTTATGCTTGGTTCAGATTTTAGGCTAATGACTTTGGGGTGAACCAATTCAAGGAGAATTGGGTTCAGTTGAACCAAGCTGGTTCAAGAGATTTTGTATAAGAATTGGAATTGGTTCAATGCTGGTTAATTAAATTGAACTTGGTTCAGTGAAATTGAGGTTGGCTCATGAGGGTTTAGTCTAAATTGAGTTGGTTTAAGTGCAATTGGAGACCCGTTTAATTATGCAAGGTCGGGTTTTAATCGGTTGGAGTGAGTGGGCTCAATTAGAGAGTCAGATATTGGTTTCTTATATTTTCCTTTGGGTTCAATTTCGTCATTAGCCTGCATTTTATTTAGTTTATTCTGTTATCTTGTTAGGTGGGATTCAGGCTTGGAAGAGAGTTTCAGGTTTAGCGAGAAACCCAAGGAAGACCAAGTGAGTTGGTAGTGGCTATTATTTTGAATAATTGGTTAATTGTTACTATTTTAAAATAATTATTTAATAGCTAGTATTTTGGAAATAATTGTTTAATTATTTCATTTTATTATGTTTAATTATATATAATGTTAAAGGATACTTATATTTATATGCCGTTGTTGTGCCATGACAATCGTATTGATATATCTGGTTTTGTATAATTATATGTAGTTTCAACTGTGAAAAATACATGTATATATGATTTAATTATTCATTTCATGTATTAATTTTAATGGTTACATATGCTTTGACTTTAAATGATTTGTAAAACCATGTGTGCATATTAAAATAATTTTTACTGGCAATGCTTGTGGAATTGGTTTTTATTTCTAGTATAGGAATGGTATAATAGATTTGGACTTTACGGGTATTATGCATGTATTGTGCTATTGAGCTTTTACAGATTTTGATGGAGACTACGGACTTTAGTCCAACACTGCAGTAAGGGTCCCATTGTCCTGCCTGATGGGAGGCGGCGTGGTCAACTCTAAGTTTACCCCTGGTCAAGAGGTGCGTAGAGCCATTGACAGGGTTTAGTTCTGTTGAAAAACCCGGGGTTACCACACGGGGATCTCAATGGCTAACGTCAAAGTTATGAAGACCTTGATGGCTCTCAACCTAGTTGCGATGGCGGCTAAGTCGGAGAATGTTTTTAGGCCAATGATTTGAGATCGGTTTTACAGTTCAGTCATGCAAAATATATTATTTTGGATTGTGATGAGGGGGCGAAACCCATCAATCGCTTTTAGGAGGACAGTCTCTCACAAAAGTTTATATTTCCTTGGAAAATTGATTTGATAATGATTCGTGATGAATTTATGTTTTAAAAGCTCTTAAAAGTTGTATTTTGCCAAAATTCTGGTTTTGTGAAAGTTGGGAAGTTATTTGAGAAATTGATCTTGATATAATTTATATATGCTATATTTAATTATTTGAAATTATTGAGCCGCTATCGACCAATTGAAATGTGTTACGGTTGCAGGAGTAAGACCTCACTAGATTGCCTGTGCGAATATAGAGCCAGTTAGGGTTGAGTTCAAGGTTACAGTGGGTCCCTTTTCTTTCTATTGTTGGTGTCGTGATTTTGTAGCGGTTGTACCTTCATGTTGGAGTAATTATGTGTCTTGTATTCATTTATTTGAACCTATAGTTGGTGTAAAGTCGATAGTCATGTTTGTAAGTCTGATTTTGTTTTAAAAAGGGGTGTCAGTTTTCCAGTTAAAATGGATTTTTAATTGATGGGTGCCACATTTACTTCGGTAAAAAGGGGTGGGTGTGACAGTCTGACCAATGCAGGTTTGATCGCCCTACTTTGTAATAATTACTAACCAGTGTTGGTTGAACTAACCAATTTCGTAATAATTTTTGACCGGTGCAGGTTTGACCATCCTATTTTCTAATATTCTTAGGATTTTTATTTTTTATTTTTTTAATTAAAACACAAAAAAAATTATAAATGAATTTTTATTTTCTAATATATTTTTTTTTTAAAAAAAAATTCTTAATGGCAGCTCAGAGCTGAAGTTAAGAATTTAAATTTTTTAAAAAAAATTAAAAAAGAAAATGGGAGAGCATCTCCCGTTTTCAATTTTTTTATTAAAAAAAAATAGAAAACTGAAGAAACTCTCCTGTTTTCATTTTTTTTAATTAAAAAAAATTAAAAATGGGAGAGCTTCTCCCGTTTTCTTCATTTTTTTAAAAAAAGAAAAGTTGAAAATGGGGAAATTTTCCCTGTGATAAATAATCCAGACTATGCGTATTTCGTTAATAATTTTTTTTACAATATTAAAAAAAACCTAGATATGGCATGGTCGCGGCAACTAATTTATTTATTTATTTATTTTTAAATAGTTAATCCTATGTTTCATATTGCTATTTATCATAATAATAAGTTGGCAAATTATATTTTTATTGTATTCCTTCCTCCAACTAGTCAACGCCTCCACTTCCAATCATGTGGATGACCCTCTTCATTTTCTAAATTGCTTGTGGACAAAATCAATAATTTTTTTTATAAAAGCGACAAGCTTTATATACATCTAGGATATGTTTGTACTTCCTTAGCTAGGAAGGAGAAGAATTTGGATTATGAGTTCGCTATCCATTACCACTATTACTTCAATAAGGTTTTTTTTTTTTTTTTTGAAAAATAGATAAACCACAAATTCATCGCACTTCAATAAGTTTTGAACTCGAGACCTTTAAATGTCTCATCCTCGTTTGTCACACGGGGCTAAGTATTACTGGGCTATGAGCCCTTTGCTTTAACAAATAATTTTAAAAATTATAATTTTTATTAAAAAAATCCTGAGACCACTTATCGAAGTTCTTTTTTTTATTAAATGAGAGATTGTGGGGTATCAATACTTTTTCACAATATTAGTGAGATGAGTCACTTACCATATGAAATCTTCTCTCAATGATATGAAAACAATTATTTTAACAAAGGAAAAAGATGGAGGAATCGATTAGAATTGTCAAGGGAAGTTTAGACATCGTGGTATTCACGGGGGGTGAGTTTAGTAACCCTTAAGGGTTGCCTAATCGAGCTAGCTAGACTATCAGTAAGCACTATTTGTCTAGTTTCCTTTCTTGAGCTCTTCTAGGGACACTCATGTCCTGGTAAGAGCATTGGTATTGTATGTTTAGTATGTTTCTTGCTCCACGTCTAGTGGACTTTCATTCATTGCCTTGTTATTCTATTGGTCTTGTGTTTTTGTCTTGCACTCCTTTTAGCGCTCTTTTATATTTTGGCATTTTCTTTTAATAATTTTGGGGTTCATCCTTTTTTTTTTTTAAAAAAAACTTTTGTTTTAGAAAGTAAGCCAAAAAAACAATAAGAACAAGCCGGTTTCTAGAAAAGGTGAAGATCATTCACTTGAGGTAGCACTTGTAAAATTAGCCCAAAAATCATATGCTTTCAATTGGATCTGTGGTAGTCTCATCCAAGATGGAGGAAAAACTAACAAAGTTCCATGCCGTGCTTAATGGTACGTGTTGTGCCCTCTAGTTAACTTTTTATGGATAGAAATTACATAAACTAAAGAATGAACCCATGATGAATCTTAATAACAATAGTTGAATGCGATTTTTCTTTTTCTTTTTCTTTTTTTTTACGAATAGACAACAAGCGCCCCCATTTAAGGGATTGTTAAAAGGACAAACATGTACGGAGGTATACCAGTTACGGTAGCTTACAAACCTTCAAGAAAATTCTCCTACGCTACAACCCTAGAGAGATAAAACCACTGTTTCTTCCATAGGTTTATAATGTATGAACAATACAAGAACAGTACTTCAGGGGGAAGGATTCGAACCCTTGCCTTCCCCCTTGCACTCTTGTGACGTACTATTGGGCTATCCAATGGTTGACTAGTTGAAGGCGAATTGAAAAATTTGTTAAGAATGCGATTATTCTGCTTAAGCCAAATATTTTAAAAAATTGTATAGCGAAAAGATATAGGATACCTTTGATATGTGAGTCCAAATAGAACCACGAGGCACACTAGATAACCCCCGTAACAATGGGATAATTTGCCACGTACGTTGAAAATGAGCATTACAAAATGAATTACCATTTCAGTACCAGCATCATAAAATACATGTTTTGCTGAAAGTAGATTATTGCATCCACATTAATTGAGATTATCAAGGTTTAGGATTTTGCTATCTCAAGCGAGCCAATTAATCAGGCAGTATCTCTTCTAAATTGATGGCTCATCATCATTCAAAAACAATAGAAAAATCTAACATGATAGATGCCATTACTTTCAAGGCTCCAAACTTAATTTGAAATGATTTGAGTCGGTTTAGAGAGATGAGATTGCCTATTTAGCTCATCATAATTAGATGAAAATTAAGATATGAAAGGATGTGAGGGTAGTGGAGTTGATGCTATTAAGAAGGTCACTAACATAGGCAAATACATATGATGTTGGAAACAATATTCGCCAAAGACCCCAGGGGGCTTTACCAATATCCCAGTGATCATTCAAAAATAACGTGGAGGTCCCATCCTAAATAATGGTTGGACACATTACCAAAAAGGGGTAATATTTGTAAAATCTCTGTCTAGAAGAATGATTTTCTTAGTGAGTGTCTATGATGGAGGTGAGTCTATACATTAGTAGTTGAAAAAGAAAACCCGAGACCAACACCATGATTGACCCAAGCAAATTACCTATTATAATTTTCTGGGTGAGGACATAGAGCTTGAAAGAGATGGGAAAGCCATTACAATGGATCAGCAGGCTCTGATACCATGTAAAAATCAGTGAAGCTGAATTATGTTGAAGGTTGCAAACCTTTTTAGATTGGTTTTGATGTTTATATTAGTGTTGTACAACAACAGTTAGAGAAAAAGTAAAGCACTGGCCTACATACAAGGCACTAAGTGTGGCACTAATGCAGTAATCATCCTACATGCATGGCATGACTAATAGAACTATGGAAGAATAAGTCAAAACTAATTAATTCTTTTAACAAGAAGAAGGTCAAGTTGTTTGGGGAAGTGACATTGTACCCACATAGCCCACCGGAACTTGTGCACTTGTTGCACCAGCTCTGGTCGATAGTCCACTTTACACTGAACACCGCCTTCAGCACATCGCTAAAATTCTTCGCTCGAGTTATAAAATCATCCAGGTTGAATCAATCATACACCGGAACCAACATGGTCGCACTGCACTACTTATTCTCAAGGACTTCTATATGTTCCCTTTCTAATGTGAAGAATGAGTTCTGTCCAAAGAAATACCAAGGGGAAAAAGAAGTACAGTGGATGGGGAAGAGTTTGTTGGGAGTGAGGAAGCTAGAGAAGCTGTAGTTCAGATATAACCTGAGGTTGGCGTCATTGTTTACGTATACCAAGAATGATGACTCGAGCCAGGTGTTGTTTGTAATCTTTTCAGGGTATAGACTCATGGTAATAACAACGGCAAAGAGATCAGCATCTATGAGGTCCAGGAATTGGTTCTTATAGTTAATCCTCTCTCTTACATGATATGGCTTACCACCGATGTTCATTAACAAAGTCTATTTTCATAGTCGCATGTGACATAGTAGCTTGCATAACCATAATATTCTGGGTCCAAAAAGGGAATTTCATCTCTGTATGAAATTCACGGCAAGTGATGTTGGTCAGGTAGCACTCAAGGTAT
Source organism: Dioscorea alata (assembly GCA_020875875.1). Taxonomy (NCBI): domain Eukaryota; kingdom Viridiplantae; phylum Streptophyta; class Magnoliopsida; order Dioscoreales; family Dioscoreaceae; genus Dioscorea; species Dioscorea alata. Next base: position 3,133,973 of record CM037014.1, read on the forward strand.
TGCTCTGTTGTGTTTAGCGATGGCTGAGCGAATGAGATAGCGAAAAGTAGCAAAGGAAACAAGGGACCGAGGAAAGAGCCCTAGTAGAACGTTGGGGTTGCCTTCATGTTGTTTTTCTAGAGAGAGAGGATGATGCCACTGATTCGAGTGGGAGAGAACTAAATTCTCTACCGACCAGTGGCGCCTAGTTACTGTGATTACTATATCATAATTACTATAGCAAAACACTGTAGCATAATTATTTGTAAACTTTCACAACTACATCAAAAGGTTTTTGAATAATTTAGATTTAACCAACCTTTTAAAACATTTTTATTAACTAATAACATTTTAATATTAAGAATAAAATTAATTATCAGAAATTTAAAATATTTAAAATTTCTATTTCATTTTGTTTCTTAAAGATTATGGAAAATATTTGGAAAATAAGATAAAATTAAAATAATGTAATAAAAATAAAAAATCAGAATTTTTTTGCTTTTGGTTGTACATATATTTTTCAAATTAAAAAAAAAACCCCTTTCTTTATGGCATTTGAAAGTCTTGGAAAGCATAGATACTTTTAGATTTTGAAGGGAGTAATTGTAAAATACAATTAAAAACCAATCTCTCATTTTAGAGCCCTTTTACGCCAATCGTTCTCACTTTGGACTTTGGAGCCCTAACTGGCTAAGTCCACCGAAAGGTCCGAAACTCTACTGAAGTGACGAATGCACCATAGTTCCATACTTCCTTCTATCAATTAGGTAATTCTTGTTGGATGTGGGTCCTGCGGGTCTTAGCTGGCCCCACATGCTAGTACACCAAACCAAACTCCTTCTCATTTTTAGTCCCACATTGTGTATTTAAGAGAGTTGTTGGAAACTTCTTGGCTATAAATATGTGTCCAACCATGAACCCAAAACACACTTGCTTATATCCTTCTTTCACATTCTCTTTCTCCCGGGTGTGCTCGTTTGCACATTTGGAAAACCTAAACATTCTTGTTTTTATTATGTGATTCTTTGCCTAAACCTTGTGGGTGTGCTCAGTATATCTCGATGCCAAACGTGCTAGGCTACGAGAGTTCTTCCCTCCTGGGTTAGTGTATTCTACGCTTGGAGTGAGCCCAATTCAGCGTTAGGGTAGTGTTTACGCACGCCTACCCTAGGCTGGAAATTTCTAACTATCATTTTGAATTACTACTATAGTTTGTGCTTGATTGCATCTTATATTTCTAGAGTTTTTGTTTGTATTATTTGCATGCTATACAGATAGTATATTTCCTACAATTCTCTCGAACCTTAATCTTTCTTTAAAATCTAGGTTTTTTGGAATAAAATGATGAAATCATTATATTTTTTGCATGCTTTAGATCTTAATCTCTTGTATGGATCTTAATCATGTTTTTTTTTGTTATAATTCTTAATCAATTAGTTCTAGATCTTTTGTTTTGCTTAGATTTTGTTCTTATGAATGTGTTCTGTTTTTAGCCCAAATAAGATCCTCACATTACTATAAATTTGAAAATTTTCCTCTGTTTTGGTTATTAATATTGTAGCTGAGAACTGTTTTCTAGGCATGCATATAATGTTATGAGTTTTGGAAAAGTCATGTTATATGAAGTGTTTTTTGTGTCTTCAGCAGTGCATTGTTTCTTGCAGATCCACCTAAAAGCATCAAAGATACTGGATCACGGCTTTACTCAAAACTGAAGGAAGCAATTATTCTGGTAGGAATCATTGGTTCAATTAATTATATGTTCTCTGGTTTGGTTATTATTTTGCAATTACCATTACAAATATGCAACTTTTATGCAATATGAAATTTAGTTCTCTTTGAACATGGACACTATAATTATCAATTCTATAAGAATTAGTTAGAAGAGTGCTTGTAAGTGGGCTTGAGAAACTAGTGTATCTAATAAAGGCAATCATGCCAGAACATTGATTCCTAAACATGAATATGAAATTCAGTGAAATGGTTTCTGAAAATTCAATTATCTTTTATGCAATTACTTTGCTTGTAAGTGGGCTTGCAACTACCATGCATTTTTTATGACTGAACATTGATGCCTTCTTCTCTGAAGTGTTTAGTGAAATGGGCTTTAATGTCTTTGGATGACCTTTTGAAATTCCTACTTTTATTGTAGTTTCTGAAAACTCTAAACTTTTTGAGATGTCTCTGTATCATGTCTATGCATGTTTGCCATACTTGTGTTATTCTCCAAACAAGGGCAATTTGTCATCTATTTTTCCCTTATAATTAATGAAGCTTGGGATGTCTCAGTGAAGGAGCAAATGGGAGTTGTTTTGTGACATGTGAATAAGGATGGATATGTGATAGAATGGTTTCTTGCTATGGTTCATGTGTCTGACACCTCTGCCATTTCTTTAAATGAAGCCATGGATTGTCTGTTTGCTAAACATGGGGTGTCACTTTCGAGCTTGAGAGGACAAAAATATGATGAGGCTTTAAATATGCGGGGTGAATTCAATGGTTTGAAAGCACTAATCCTAAAAGAAAATTCATACGCAAGATATGTCCATTGTTTTGCTCAACAATTCCAATTAGTTATTGTTGTTGTTGCCAAAGACAATCGGATTGTAAGTGATTTTTTTTAGTATGTTACTATGATTGTTAATGCCATCGAAGCATCATGTAAAAGGAGATACCAACTTCAACAACATCACCATGATAGGTTAGTTGAGTAATTGGAAAGGGGAGACATAATCAGTGGCAAAGGAAAAAAATCAAGAATCCAGTTTAGCATGACCAGGAATACTCGTTGGGAATCACATTACACTACAATTCTTTGGCTAATCTCTATGTGGATTTCAGTATTAGAGGTACTCCAAAATATGCATGATGATGGTGTTTCTTGTGACAATAGAGATATAGTGGCAAGTTTGATTGAAGAAATGGAGAATTATCAGTTTGTATTTGTGATGTACTTGATGAAGCGTTTATTGGGGATAACGAATGAGTTATCACTTGCTTTACAACAAAAAGATAATATTGTTCAAGTGATGCATTTGATTGAAGTCGTACTTCAAGACCTTAGGGAGACAGGATGGGAGGAATTTTTGGAGGAGGTTAGCTCTTTTTGCAAAGGAAACTCAATCTAGGTGATTAATATGGAGGATAATATGAGAATTCATAGTTGTTCTAGGCGGGAGGGGCAAGTTATTACTCACTTTCACCATTATCATGTCAAAATTTTTTGTCAGGTTATTATTTTATATGTTTATTATGTTTTCATAAATCCCATTGATTTGTTTTTTTTTTTAGTTTTTGTTATTGATTTTATTATTTATTGTAATATTAGGTTATTGATTTGATAGTGCAAGAGATGCAAAATCGTTTCCCAAAAACTAGCACAGAGTTAGTTCTTCTTGTGTCATGCCTTGATCCAAGGGACACATTCTCCAAATTCAGCATCTATAAACTACTACGGCTTGCAAAGCTCTCTCCTATTGTAATTGAGTTCATGATGCTTGGGAATCAACTTGCCACGTTTATTTATAATGTGTGGCGTGATAAAAATTTTGCAAATAGTGGGATTTAGGTGGTTTGCAAGGAAGATGTTTGAGACAAGTAAAAGTTTTATTTTTTCACTTGTTTATCGGCTTATTGAGTTGGCATTGATTCTACCAGTCGCGATAGCTAGTGTTGAGATGGTGTTTTCAATAATGAATAGTGTGAAACAGACTTACGTAACAAAATGGGAGATAAGTGGATGAATGATAGTTTAGTTGTCTATATCGAGAGAATGGTTTTTGCAACTATTGATAATGAAGTGATTCTACAACATTTTTAGAAAATGCAAACTCGCCGTATGCAACTAACCCCTCTTAGTCACATGTCTCGCAAATCCAGCACTGGCACTGGCACTAGCATTGGCGGCAATTCTACTTGAAGTGTGCATAAATAGTTTCTTTATGTTTTTTTAGTATGTATATTCAAATTATGGTTGTTTTAATTAAAAGTTATATTATTGCGGTATTTTATATTAGAAATAGTTGTTCTGTTAGATAATTTATTTTTACGCTTTGCCTTCAGCCCTTATCAAGTATTCATGGTTCCGCCGTTGATTGGGAGTTAGAATTTTTATAAATAAAGAGTCACAAATGCAAGTAAAAAAAATATTGATATTAAAAAATTATGTTTTATATGAAAATAAGACAATATGAGAGTTTAATAGATATTCACACTTGTATCCGTGACATTCTCTCTTACATGCCTATTGAAATAAAAACTTGCTTCATTACATAATTTTATTAAAAATACACCTTGAAATAATATTTCATTAAAAACTAAAAAGAAAAACATAGTGGAAAAAAATGTCATTGAAAAGGGGAAATGTATAATGCGTATTGTACTTGCTAAAAGTTAGCTGGTTTGTATGTGAATGTGAAAAGGTCGACATTAGCGACAAGAAAAATCTTACATCATCTATGGGTAATGGATAGGTGATTATCCTTATAAATAAGTCTTTAATGCCTTTGTTTTGAATCCATCTCCAAACCAACTACTCTTCTTTAATATTGGTGAAGATAATGTTTTTTAACAAATCACCTTTTTCAAGCTATTTACTTTCTCCCTTGCAGGCCGGAAATTTGGGTTTTCTGAAAATGATACACTGTAGAGTTGGTTTCGGTCAGTCAAAAAATGTAGAGATTGAAATTGTAGCAAAGTCTTCGAGCAAGTCTCGCCTGAACTGCATCCTTTATTCTATTCATTTGAAAATTTTGTCCCTTTTTTTTTTATTTGCAACTTAGTTTAGGATATGCACAGGGCCAATAATTGATCATCCAACTCTATATCCTTGTACCGGCACTCGACGCTTAGTTGAAAACCCAAATTGACACCATGGATTCCTTACCATCACGTTAAAACTGAGAGAATTTGAACTCAGAATAACGAATATCTCCTACCATCACTTTGGACCTTTTCATTTGGGGAAAAGTGATTTGAAGTGGTAAAGTGGAAGAAATGACATTTCCCTGAAGTAAGAAGAAGTGATATCACTTCCAGCACTTTTGGTGTTTATTTGTCAAAAAGTAAGAATATAAATTGAGAATTTGAGTGTTATGTGAAGTTTTATGAGTTAAAAAAACTTTGAAAGTGAGAGGAAATAAATTTTAATAGATTGGTTCACTTTTCCCCACTTCAATAAAAAAACTACTGTAGTGGGTTTAATTCAAAATTCACTTTAAATGGAAGTGAGGAAAGTGTCATTTCTCCCACTTTAGAACAAATGAACTCATAAAATGAGGGAAGTAGGTTGATTTCCCCCACTTTCCCATCACTTCACCCAAATGAACATGTCATTCATGTAAGTGGGATCATATTGCTAGGCTATGAGTTAGTTAGCTGCCTTTGTTTTTTCAAACAAGTGTTTCCTTTTACTTTTATACCTTTTTCTTTTTAAAAGAATTATTTTAGTAATTGAACGCATGACTTCATTAAATAAATAAATAAATTTAATTTGATAAGCTAATAGATGACATTGACAATTTGATTTTTACTTCAAGTCAAAGTTACCCTCATTAGAATATATATAGAACATGTGAGAATTTTTTTATTTTTTTATTTTTTGAAAAAAATTAGAACAAACATGTAAAATATATTAGTTGAGTTAAATGTAAATATAAGGACATTGACTAGACTTGTGAGAGTTTATTTATAGTATTTATGAGTTATTTATAGTATTTATGAGTTATTTATAGTATTTATGAGGTGTAAATATATATCATTAGGATGGATATATATATATAGATAAAAGGGTATATTTATATGTAAAACACCAAAAGATAGAGACTCAAAATTTCTATGGGAAAAGTGAATTTAATTAAGTGATAATGACCAATATATTTATTTAGATGAGATTGCTTACCTAATTCTTTACGGTCTTGTCCCACCAAGCAAGATAGGATTGGGTAGTGATTAGGGATGAATAAAACCGGGTACCCGATCCGGTTTTTAAAACCAGATCAGATATCTAGTTTTCTAATCGGAAAAAACTCGATCCGAATCCGACCCAATTTAAATCGGGTACCGAAAATATAGTACTCGGTTTAAACCGGATCGGATATCAGATATCCGGATCCGAATTTAAATTTTATTTATTTCAAGGTTTTGTTTTATATAACAACATTATATAAAAAAAATAAATATGAAAAACTTCTAACTTAGCATTAAACTCTTATATTATTCTCCACACAACAATATCATAACAAAAATAATAAAGAGTTTTATCAATCTTTGGTATTAAAAAAAAAAAAAATCAAATATCTTCTGAAGCATCAAGCTTCTCATCAATAATGATCATTAGTTGCTAAAGAGAGAAGAAATTTGAATGGAGGCTAGAGAAAAGAGGTGGGGTAATGGCCATTAGGGACTGGGAGGAAGGAATTTGGAATTTTTTCTTTTTATTTTTAACACTTGTAAAATTTAAATTTATTCATATATATATATATATATAATATAATATAATATAATATAATATAATATAATAAAAATTAAAAACCGGATTGGATTCGGATACCCAATTTTTAATTTCTCCTGACCCGTTTTTATCTAAAAAATTCGGATCTGGTACACGACCTTTTTTCAGATAGGGTACCCAAAACATTCGGGTCAAAAAATCGGATACCAGATCAGTTCATCGAATCCGGATTTTTTTGCTCACTCCCAGTAGTGATTTTACATCAATATATTATATTTTATTTGTTTTAAAAAATTAAAGGAACCATCAATGATTAATTATTATTTAACAAATATTTTATAGCCCTAAATTATGTCTCATGGGTTGCCTTAGAAATTATTGCATAGTTGAAAGCGCCAACATTTTCAACTTTTCTTTGGCCCAGCTAATATTCGCATAAATATACATACACACAAACATCCAACATTAAGTAATTCAATCGAAATATTAAATGGTCGTTTGGTATCGTTTCTATTTTATTGTTTTTTGTTTTTGTTTCGCTTTTGTTTTGTTTTTGCTTAGTTTTCGTTTTATTTTCAATTTTTTGAAAACAAAAACATGTTTGGATACACTGACTATTTTCTATTTTAAAAAGCTGTAAACAAAAACATGTTTGGTTAGTATAAAATTATTATAACGTTTTTTTATTGTTTTTTTTTCAAATCCATATTTTTAATTTTTTTTTATAAAACTTTATTTTTCATATTAGTTTACTTGATTATATTATTAAATAAAATTAATAACATAAATTATTATTATATTATATTATATGATAGTTAATCAAAATCAAGGGTCAAACAATTATTTTCACAAATAATTTCTAAAAATATAAATTTTTTATATTATATAAACTAATTTGTAAAATATCAAGTCAAAATAATAAATTTTTATAAATATTTTAATATATATATATATATATATATATATATATATATATATATATATATATTTATTTATTTATTTAAAATTATTATTATTAATTTGTAAAAAAATTTATATTTTTTACAAAACTAAAAATTAAAAGGAGAGAGAGAAAGGAGTAGAAGAAGAAGGGTTTCATTGTGGGAGAAAGAGTTTTGAAAACGTTTCCGAACAGTTGAAAACATAAAATTATTGTTTTCTGTTTTTTTGGAAACATGAGGATTGTTGCCCTAATTTTTTAAAGCAAAAACAAGCTGTCAAACATGTTTTTTTAGTTTTATTTCCAAAACATGAAATTGAAAATAAAAAACAGGAATTGGCAACAATGCCAAACGAGCCCTAAATAATTATTTATGAATTCTTATTACACCCAACGCTACGTTTTAAAATTACTAGTGTTGAAAAATCCAAAAGAACATGATAATCAACCATTGCTAGTGTCAACCTAACACTTAAAATAGGCGTTCTCATATATAAACAATAATTTCTAGCAATTAAGAGAATTCTACAAATAATTCTCCATATGAAAATCTAAATTCTAAAATTAAGAGATTTCTACAAAAATTTGGACATATCTAAAAAGAATTTTATAGTTATGGAACAAAACTTTAACATATTTGAAATTTTCAAAATATTCTAAAATAATTTCAACAAATCAAAAAAAATTTAACAGATCTAATGAATTTCAAAAACAATCTAAGTTCTCTAGAATCATTCATGAATGGACTCGGATACCAATTATTAGGATTAAAATTAATAAAGAACAATTCACATAATTGAGATTAAAACATTGAAAATCTCACAAAATCCTAAAAATTATAATCCTCAATGAATCAAGAGAATAAACGTTTAAATATACAGAAGAATATTTGATTCCATAATTAATGAGAGTAATGAGTTATGATCTTCTATGAGATGGAAAAAGCTCTTTGGAAAAATTACGTATGAATCGAGAACCACGACCCTTAATATTTTTTAAATTGCACTTTTATTTAATTTGGCCCTTCATCAAATTGAAAATTATATCTCATATCTACACATAAATTTCATAATAATTATACTCCTAAATTCTTTAAAAAACTTAATTAGATCATTTTAGTTGAGCTTAAATAAAAATAGCATACACACATTTAATTTACATCTGTGGCCCCACTAAATTAAAAATTTCTTGCCCGGAAGGATTAATTTTGAGTTGGACTTCTTCCAATAATGGTTCCCATTATTCAGTTTTTGTATTAAGGAGTAGGACTTCTTCGGCTTTTATTGTTAATTGAATAAAAAGAGGAAGCTTTATTGCTGCCTACTACCAGTGCTAATTTTATTTAACAACCAGTGCTAATTTTCATCAAACATCAGCCCGGAAACCGATCTCAATGAGTTTGCAGCACCTCTTGCCATTCCTCATCCTCCTCCCTTTCTCATGCCTCCTCTCTGTCTCTTCATCCCAAGCAACCTTCCAACCTTACCTCGATTGCCTTCCAGTCCCATTCACTTGTGGAGGTCTCCATATGAACATATCCTATCCTTTCCGCGTAGATAGCAGGCGTGACTACTGTGGCTATCCAGGCTTCTACCTCAACTGCACTAACAAAAACAACAACGCCACCCTGACAATCACCATGAATGGCAACTTGTACGTGGTCAAGGGCCTTGATTACTTCACCCATATCATCACCATCATGAACTCAGACTTCACCAGCCATCCCTGCCCCTTGACATACACCAATACCACCATAGACACCACCATCTTTGAATTCTATGACAGAAACCAGATGCTCAATTTATACCTTAACTGCTCTTCACGATCAATCCCATCCTCTCTTGTGAGCATTCCTTGCTTGTTAGAGAAGACGGGTAATCACTCTTACTTTAGTTTACTGAGTGATGGCCTTCAAGGTTTCCTTCGAGAGTGCTCATCGACTGTGATGATACCGGTGAAGAAGGAAGCGGCTAATCGGCTATCTAACAATTCTACGGCCTTCGGTGACGTACTGCAGGAGGGGTTCATGGTGAAATGGATAGCCGGAAGAGGTTGGTGTAGCTTCTGCACAAACTCCGGCGGTGTTTGTGCCTACGACGGCAAAAATCCTCTGGACCCAACATGCTACTGTTCTTATGGTTCAACTACTGGTGTTTGCTCCAACGGTATGTGTGTGTGTATATATATGCGCTCCTCTTGCCCTCAATTCTTACTCCAATTTTTTTTTTTTTTTAAAGTAAATCACATAACATATCAATACCTAAATAAATAAGTTGAAATTATGGTAATGTTTTTTTTTCCCGTATAATCCTTTAAAAAGTCCCTATATATTTTTTAAAAAATTTATCAATTTAGTCTTTCACTTTACATTGTAATTTATCAATTTAGTTTGTCAATCATTGGATAACCTAATGATATGACATCAAAATATAAAATGGGGAAGTCATGAATTCAAATCCTTATTGTTCATATACTATTCATACAAAGTACATCCGGGTCCAATACTATTCTTAAAATTCCTTGAGTGGGAGCGCTTGTTGCCTATTAATTAAAAATAATAATAATAAATAATTTAGTTCCTTTCTATGTTTAAATGAGCTATGTCAGTTTTTTTTCAATAATTTAGGGTTAGAATTTTAGGTTTAGGGGACTAACATGGCTAAATTAATATTGTAGAGGGATTGAAAAGTTAGAGTTCAAAATAAATGAACAAAAATAATGAGGTTGAAAAAGTAAAAGGAGTGATTAGGGAATTATACCGTTTCCTATTGAGAAGTTGAAAAATCAACAGCTCTCGTAAAATTGGTTGAGGAGTGGTTTGTCACCGATGATGATAATAATAATAATAATAATAATATTTATTATTATTATTATTATTATTATTATGTATACGGGAATGGAAGGAGTTTGACTTGTCTCGCATATGGCGGCCACCACCAACGCCTTAACAGCATTACTGGGTGATATGATGTAGTGGAAAATTCATACGCGATTGTTGTAGGGTTGCCGGCTTCATTTATTTATTAATTTATCTTTCTATTTATTTATTTGTGAATAGAATACACAATTCCATGGTAGCTTTCTTCTCTACCTGCAAGTAGACCTGTCCAAGGGCCGGACTACCTGCCCAAACCCGAAGGCCCGCCCGAAAAATGGGAGAGCTTGGACAAGTATATAAGGCCCGATGTCCGGGCCTTGGACAAAAAAAAAAGCCCATTTTAAAAATGGGCCGGATTTGGTTTTCAATGTTAAAAGCCCGGCCCGGCCCGGCCCGCCCCGAATTATAAAATATATTTATTAATTAGTTTTGTTTATACTTTTATATATATATATAATGGTGAATTTCCATTGATTATTTATTAATTAGTTTTATATATACTTATATAATATATATTTATTGTTGATTGCCATTGATTATAATGGTTTGAATTTTAGTTGTTGTAATTGTATAAATATTTGTATTTTGGTATTTTAACTTTTAAGTGTTTTGTAGAATAATATTTTGTCATATTCACATTTTAATATTATTGTTAATTTTTTTTATAACTTATATATTATTTGATGAAAAATCTATTTGGGCGGGCTTTGGGTAGAGGTTATTAAATTTGGGCGGGCTTTGGCAAAAGTTAAGGCCCGAATTTTCGGGCCGGGCTTGGACAAGGTTGAATTTTAGTAATTATATATAAAACCCGGCCCGGCCCGGCCCATGGACAGGTCTACCTGCAAGGCTGCTATTCATTACCCATTTCCTCTGCTAACCTCTGTATGTATCTGTGTGATTCTGCAGGAGTGACTGATAGGATCAAGAAGAAGCGTATAATCATAGGCAAGTGAACATCACTTCTATGTGTTTATTTTAATTCTTACCATCAAGAAACCATTCCTCTGCTCTTAGCCTCTTTATGATGTGTAAACCTTGTCACAGGTGCTCTAACAGGTGTTGCTGCCATCGTTACACTTATATTCATATGCTTGTGCTACTGCTACTCTTACAGAAAGAGGCAGCAGCACCCTTCTGCTCTCCTTGGTAAAGCATCAAACTCTGATCTTTTGTCCATCAAAGCTCCATTTTTTTTAGCATTAGCATGTTAATATATCGAAATGTACGTTCTCTTTCGATGCGGATTGAATGCCCATCTCTGTTTGCATTTCTTTATACTTTCCCAAGCGTTCATTCAAATTAGATAAACAGCAGGAATTACAAAGATCATAAAGAGGCTTTCTAACAAAAAAATTTTACCGGCAGGTGAAGAGAAATCAGATATGTAAAGGCTTAATATTTCCTCTAAACTTTTGGCAGATGTTGCATGCTGGCGGAATACTTGTAAAGATCAAATCATAGAGACTTTCTTGCAGAAACATGGCACGCTGTCCCCAAAAAGATATAGCTATCCGGAAGTGAAGAAAATAACAAGGTCCTTCCGGCACAAACTAGGACAAGGTGGCTTCGGAAGTGTTTTTAAAGGTAATCTTTCAGATGGACATGCTGTGGCTGTGAAACTCTTGAATAGAATTGATGGGGATGGAGAGGAGTTTCTTAATGAGGTGGCCAGTATTGGTAGGACATCCCACATAAACATTGTTAGTCTTGTAGGCTTCTGTTTCCAAGGATCCAAAAGAGCTTTGATCTATGACTTCATGCCCAATGGCTCTTTGGAGAAGTACATTTATGCTGACGACCCAAAGACAATGCTTGGATGGGAGAAGTTGTTCCAAATAGCAGCTGGTATTGCTAGGGGTTTGGAGTACTTACACCGTGGCTGCAATACTAAAATAGTACATTTTGACATCAAACCTCACAACATACTCTTGGATGAGAAATTTTGTCCCAAAATTTCTGATTTTGGACTTGCTAAATTTGGTACGCACAAAGAGAGTATATTATCCTTGGCAGGCGCAAGAGGAACAATAGGGTATATTGCACCTGAAGTATTCTCTAGAAATTTTGGAACTGTTTCTAGTAAATCAGATGTCTACAGTTATGGCATGATGATCTTGGAAATGGCTGGGGGGAGGAAAAATGTAAAAGTGACTGTAGATAGGACAAGTGAGATTTATTTTCCTCATTGGATTTATGAGCACCTTGATGAAGATGAAGGTATGGAATATTGTGGAGTGACTGCAGACAAACAAGATATTGCAAGAAAATTGATCTTGGTGGGTTTGTGGTGCATACAAACTAGACCAGAATCTCGACCAACAATGACTAAAGTGGTAGAAATGTTAGAGGGAAGCATCAATGATTTAGAATTGCCGCCAAAACCATACTTATGTTCTCCTTCAAGATCATCACCATCTACTTGACCATATCAATGGCATGACATTCTTTGCTTATTATGCTTGTTCATTTAATTAAAAAAATGTTGCAGTGGTTTCTTTTTTCACAAATTTGTAAATCAAAACTTGGCATAAAATGTGATATAACCTCAATGTTTCTTTTTATTGGACACTTGGCGGTTTTATTTTTTATTTGTTTTATTTTTTTTTTTTGTGATTAAGATACTTTGTGACAACCACTAGATAGCTTAGTGGAAATCACAATGAGTGGTGCAAGGTCAAATCCCTGTGCCTCAGTATTGTGCAGTATTGTGCAAATATTCTATAAAAATATTGTATTGGTACTGCTCATCCATTGTTCACAGGGTCTCTTATGGGAGAAGCTGTATTCTCAATCCCTCCAGAATTGCAAGACAGAGGGAATTTATCATTATGAGGTTATAGTCATTAATATATCATCTTGGGCGCATGTGGCAAGCCCTAATTACCTCACATGTTAACCAGCCAATATAGTAAATCTCTACGGAGTCATTAAATTACCGTAAATGATGCACCATCGGACTTGTTTGTCTCTTTAACACCCCTTTATTGGGTGGCCCTCGTTACAATTAGTTAAAAAAAAACATTTTGTTGTTTTTATTTTAATCTTTTTATGTATATTTGTTTTTTAATTTTTTAATTTGTTTTTTGTTTTTTTTTTCTCTTTCAGATAAAAAAAAAACAGATTACTTTAAACTAATTATTTATTGTTGAAACCATCACTAAAGAGCATTTACTCAACCTTTCTCTTTCCTTTTCTTTCTAGTACAATATACATACAACTATTGTCTTTCTTATAGTATTGCTTTCTCCCAAAATCACAACACTAAGATGGCGTTTGGTTCACAAGATGGGAATGGAATGGGAAAAGAAAAAAAAAAAATTGTAGAAATAAGATTGGGAATAAAAACTGTGTTTAGTTGGAAGTAGTGTCATTGGGAATGAAAAGAGGTAAAATTTAAAAATGTGACAAAATTACCTTAATGCCCTTAATAAAAATAAATAAATTTTATATATAAAATAATGAATAATATTCAATGATAATTTTTTAATTTATAAAATTTTTAAATATCATTGTTAAAAATAATTATTATGATTAAATATTTAAATTAAATATCTCTTTCATCATTTTTACCAATATCTCTTTCATGATTATTATAATTATTTAATAATTTTTATTTAATTTAATATGTCTCAAGGGTAAAAATGTCATTTCACTTTAATTATAATAATTAAATACGTAAATAATTATTTTATTTGATTAGATATCCATTAAGGACAAAAACATCATTTCACTTTAATGACTATATTACATAATTCATATTACTTATTATTTTTTAATTATTCTAACTAAATACTTGAGTTAGTCTATTTTGTTAAATATTATTTATTTTAATTAATATAATTAGTTATTGAAATTAATAATTTTTATTTAATTAATTCTAATTAGGGGTAAAAATGTCATTTCATCATGAATAATGTTCATTACTCCACATTTCTCCCAATTTTGGGGGTAATACAACTCTTTAACTGTAGATAATTGGATTATCTACTGTGCCCATTACCATTCTAATAGTTGGTTGCCCAAACATGGGATTAGGTTACTGTAAATAATGACTCCCATTCTAATAGTGCCCAATCCTTGCATCCAAACGCCCCCTTTGAGTGTGCTCACTTGAAACCGAGAGAGTTACCCCACCTAGAGATGATGTCCAGACCTCTTAATAAGGTCCGGAACCTCAACCTTTATAATGTGTTCTATCAAGATCATTTCTTAGAATACTAGAGGCATCAACAAACCTATAATAGGATACTTGGTTAGGACACCCTCTTGAACTACCAGGCAGATTTATGTGTTGTTTTTAGAAGTCAAAACTGATTGATGTTTTTCAGGCCACCTAAAGAATCGGGAGGGGGTTAACCACTAGAGGCATCAACAAACCTATAATAGGATACTTGGTTAGGACACCCTCTTGAACTACCAGGCAGATTTATGTGTTGTTTTTAGAAGTCAAAACTGATTGATGTTTTTCAGGCCACCTAAAGAATCGGGAGGGGGTTAACCACCATTTAAGGGATTGTCAAGGAGACAGACAGGTGCCTAGGTGCACTAGCTATGATGGTTTACAGACCTCCAAAAAAAATCTCCTTGTCCTGCAACTCTGAAGGGGTGAAACTACTGTTTCTCCTACAGGGGATCCAAATTCAGGCTGCTAACAGTACAAAAACAATATTAGACCCAAGTATACAGTACAAAAATAGTACTTACAAGCCCAAAAGATTTTTATAAACAAAATCAAACTAATAAATTCTCTCTGTTATACAACTCTAAAGAAGCGAGATACTCCTCCCACAAGAAACTCACTGGACTCATTTTGAACAACATCGTGAACAATATTTGGGCTCAAAAATAATGATGAATAATACTTTGGTGCAAGGTCAAAACCCTTTGACCTATATATATATACATTCAGGTAATTTTTTGGGTGGGTGCCGTATTATAGTCATTTTTCATTTTGAGTATCAAACTTCAATTTGTATCATTTTAGTCATCTACTTTTAATTTGTGTTCACCTTGAGGGTACCGAGGGGATTTCTTGGAGAATTTGATGCCATATATACCAGATTTGTCATTTTAACACTACTTTACATGTCATCTGCATATGTGGATGTATCACATCATTAACATAGACATACTTATTGATAGTTCACCGGGTTGATGTGGCATGTGCCATGTCAATAAGAATGGATAGGCGGTCCTCTTTAATAATATGTCATGTCCGCGTATGCAGATTAAAAGCTGAACTGGTGTTAACATTGAAAATTTGGGGTACATGTCATCAAATTTTCTCCAAAATCCTCTTAGTACCCTCCTAATGAACACAAATTAAAGTTGAATGACCAAAATGATACCAATTGAAGTTCAATGCTCAAAATGAAAAATGACCATAGTACAGTATTCACTCAAGATATTTACCCCTCCAAGTTTTCAAGTACTCAACTCCCTCCACAACCAGCAATCTCCTCTTATCTTACATCCCTTCACCCATTCAAATTCAAACCAACAAAACCAAATTTTAATTAATTTTAATTCTCTTTCACTAATAAAAAAAAACTATTAAACATGCACAATTTACAAAGAATTCCACAACAATGGACAGTGACAACTTTTTTTTTATAGGCAAAGCCTAGGGTCCAAGCTTGCCGCGAGCAATGAGTTACCTATTTTGGAAATGTTGAGGACTTGGCAACCCTCAATCAATTCAAGCTCTGTGAGCT
The DNA here is from genome assembly GCA_020875875.1 of Dioscorea alata. Lineage (NCBI taxonomy): Eukaryota > Viridiplantae > Streptophyta > Magnoliopsida > Dioscoreales > Dioscoreaceae > Dioscorea > Dioscorea alata. Next base: position 3,149,938 of record CM037014.1, read on the forward strand.
TATGAAAACATCATTGTCGTACATCATTTTCCTTATGGGGGCGTTGTGTTTGGGAATCAAAATAAAAGATATACAAAATAATCTTCATTTTGAGGCATATTTTATGGTTGATCGACTAGGGTGTGGTGGTGGTTTAGCGGTGTTTTGGCGACACTCAGCTTTTTTCTCTATGATTGGATATTCACAAAACCATATTAACTTGATGATTATATATCAAAGTACTGCCCTTTGGAGATTGGCGTGTTACTATGGTTTCCCATAAAGATCTCAATGAAGAGCGGTGCTTTATATGGCCATCCTTATACTTGGGAATGAGTTCGCAAGACCAACGATTTTTTGGAAGAAAAACTAGAATGAGCTATAGGTGTTAAATATTGGCTTGATATCCTTGGGATGAAGCACAATCTTGATATTTTTTTAATCTGACGGTATAGATTAATCTATTGTTTATATAGGGTTATGTTGGTTGGATGTTGTGTAATGAGATAAAAGAGAGAAAGAGAGATAGAGAGGATGATTTCTCTTTTATTTGGAGAGTAGAACGAATGTAGAAGGTGTAGAGAAGAGCTCTTGTTTTTTTCTTGATCTCATTCAAACAAGATATGATCTTTATTTTTTAGATGAGGTAGTTCATAGAGTTTGGTAATTATCTTGTAGTTTTATACCTATTTCTTGTACTATTGTACTCTTGTTATTCCCTATAATATAGTGAAGCATTGTTCTCCCATGGATGTAGGCTTGTTTTTAGCTGAACCACGTTAAATTGGTGTCTCTTATTTTATTCTTGTGAAATTGGTTGTATGGTGTCTTTGCATTGTCTATTCATTGTGTCATTGCTAGGTATTGTGATATTGCACACCAAGTGTTCAATGAATTGCCATACTAGTTCCGTGCTTAATAAATGCCTAAATGTATGTATTTTATACATATATATTTTGTACTATTCATGGAAATGTTGATAAATCGATGCCCTTTTATGGTTTAATTGGTTTCATTCGTGTTACAGGCCTCAAAGAAGCCTAGGTGAGCTCGACGACATAAATGAGGAAGAAATCGGTGACAACAATGCCTTTTTATAGCCCGGGCATTGTAGCAAAGTGTAGCAAGCACTATAGAATGAAGGATTGAAGAAACGGCAAGTCTTAGGTTTTCTTCACGGATAACCTCATGACCGTAAAGAAGCTCGCAAGCCAGCTGAAGAGATTTAGTACATGCACTGTAGTAGATTATTGTAGCAACGTTAATGTAGCAGGTATTGTAGCACTTTACTAAAAAGTTGGCAGAAATCCCGAGGCTCTCACGGGCATCCTCACTCCCGTGAGCCAGGCCGTAAAGCCATTCCAAAAAGGAGTTTAAAAGAAGGGTTAGGGTATTGTTTGGGCATCTTCTTCTTCTTCTTCTTGGGTCACTACCCCACCTCTCTTGGCGACAATTTTTGGCGATCTACTACGCAAAGCTTTCACTAAGAGGGAGGCAAACATCGAAGGAGGAGATAGGTGGAAGATCCAAGGCATCAAAGCGTTGTTTGAGGAGAGATCTCGGTGAACCTGCAAGATCTTCACCATCCAAGGGGATCTAAAGCTAGAGAGAGTATTTTGTGCTTCTTTTCTTGTTTATTTGTACCTTGGAGTTGTATGAGTATTCCTCTTTCATGAGGAACTAACTTATTTGTGGTTTTGACTTAATGAACTCTAGGGTTGTTTTATTGTAATTTTGGATGATCATCTTGTTGATATATTGTTGGATGTTTGAATTCTTTTATCGAATCTTGTGGTTTGTGGTTCTTATTATGTGTTCTTTGATGTTTTGAATTGCATGAGAATTCTGTGGTTCAAATTCTAGTTTGTACTAGGAACGTGGGATGCGCCCTTGTATTAGACTCATATAGCTTAAAAGGGATACATACACCAATACACCAAGGGATTTGGGTATTTGGTACCCCTCTAACCATTAGGATTAGACCTAGGTATTGAGTATCAATCCTAATTAGAGATTTTCTGACACCCAATGCAATCATAGAAGGATTTGGTCGAAAGAAATTCCGAACCAATACTTGTATGGGATTAGAGGCAATCACCGAGGGGTTCGGGATTACCTACTTTAGGAATCTCTTGGCTGGAACTACCATCACAACATATTATCCTAAGTTTAGGAATTAATGACAACACTAGGGGATTTGTTGTCCAAATCACCCCTTATTGTGTTTGATTCTCCCCTGAATGCTAATTGTGTGTAGCAGTAGTCCGGATTTCGTTTTAGTTAGTTCTTTCTCTTTTTGTAATTATTGTTCATCATTTAAAGTGTTAGGCTAGGATATTTTTGGCATACTAAGGAATAATGGAAAGAAAAGTCCAAAGCTGGGCTTGTAGAAGATGCTCTGGAGTTGCGGGTCAATAGAGGGGGAGAAATTTCTATTGTGGGGGGGAGCAAAGGATTCTTGGAGAGTGATAACCGTCTAATTAATGTTGGAAATTTTGTTTCATCATGAAAATTGGTGATCCTTGTTGTGAATAAAAACCTTTTGTTAATGGTTTTAGATTTTTAAAGATTTATATCTAACATGTATTCCTAACTTTCTTTGAGAACCTATTTTGTGTATTATCGTGGAGTAAAAGGAACATATATACATCCAAATTAAGATCATTAGGTGGAAAATATTTGGTTCCTCATCATAAACCAATTTCACAAGGGAGAATTTAAGATAACTCATTATTATGATATATATAATTGTTATTGCATGTAAAATAGTATGTCCCGAAGTAGAAATGAGGAATTTAGATTTTAAGCTATTAGTTGAAGATATTTAGGGGTTGTTTGCCATCATTTCGATATGTTTTTTTGTTTTCCCCCCTTTTGTTTTGTTTTTGTTTTGTTTTCAATTTTTTTTAAAATAAAAACATGTTTGGATACAATAACTGTTGTGTATTTTAAAAAGCTGTAAACAAAACATATTTGGTTAGCACAAAATTATTATAATGCTTTTTTTTATCGTTTTTTTTTCAAATTCATATTTTTAAATTTTTTTATAAAACTTTATTTTTCATATTAGTTTACTTGATTATATTATTAAATAAAATTAATAACATATATTTGTATTGTATGAGTAAAAAATCACATAAAAATTGCACCATTTGAAACTAAAAATATTTTGCCATTTGCTTAAAAAATTTAATATATATTCTTGAGATCAAGTAGATCAAGTAAAAAATCAATAGCTCAAACAATAGATTTTTACAAATATTTTTCAATATATATATATATATATATTATATGTTATATCATAGTTTATAAAAATCAAGAGTCAAACAATAATTTTCACAAATAATTTTTAAAAATATAATTTTTATGCTATATGAACTAATTTGTAAAATATCATTCCAAAATAATAAATTTTTATAAATTTTTATAAATTATTAATATTAATTTGTAAAAAAATTGATATTTAAAAAAATTAAAAATTAAAAGGAGAGAGAGAGAGAGTATAGAAGAGGAAGGGTTTCATGGTGAGAGGAAAAGTTTTGAAAATGTTTCCAAAATAGTTGAAAATATAAAATTGTTGTTATTTATTTATTTTTTTGGAAACATGAGGATTGTTGCCAAAATTTTTTAAAACAAAAATAATGTGACAAACGTGTTTTCTCAGTTTTGTTTTCAAAATATGAAATTAAAAACAAAAAACAGGAATTGACAACATTAGTAAACCTCTATATAAAACTATTGGATTTTAAATTTTTTAAAAATCCATTTTAAAAATAAATATTATTATTACAATTATCAGTTTTTTTTTTAAAGCTTAAACTCCTTTAAACAATACAAGACTCAAAACAAGACTCAAAAGATCAATTAGAAGAACTCCAAACAAACAAAGAGGCTACGTAGGGGTTCCAATCCCACTACAAATATCAATCCAACAAAGATACCACCACAAACACCCAATCAAGGCCAGCCAACATCATCCTCTACAACAACACCCACAAAAATCTGCTCAGCTAATCCTAGATTCCAAACAATAGCCCAACAAGTACCAAATAGTGCTTCCCAATGACACAGAGAGCCCACTTCCCCCTGGTACTCCATTAACACACAACTTCACTTTTGCCCATTCACATCCAAAGCCACCCAACTCAACAAACGTCTCCACTCACAATATTTCTCCATCCTTTTCACAACAGGATTTATTTTCACCATCAATAGTACAGCAAAAACCAACATTAACCAGACTAAGTTATATCCATCTATCTAGAAGGCAGTTTTCAAAGATCTGAGGTGAACTAACAGAGTATTTGAAAATCATTACTTCTCTGATCTGCCTAAATATCTCCTCCACTGTGTAGGCCTTCTATTGGAAAATTACGCTATTTGTTACCCTCCATAGCATGTACACGCTAGTAAACATTGTAGTCCTTTGCATCTTTGCGAGTTATGTTTTGCCTCAAGTCTTCTGGAGAAACTAGTTGATTTATCTAGCTAACAAAAGGCTTTTATGCTTATAGAAACAACTCTCAGGACCCTGAATAATGCTTCTTAACGAAAACTACAATTAAAGAAAAGATGACCAATGTCCTCCCTAGATGAGTTGCTGAAAGCACAGTTAGCAGAATCTATATATTACTCTCCATGCGTATAGTTTATCTCTAGTCATTACTTGTTATTTAATGCCAAACATATGATAAATGAATGTCTCTGAGCATTACTTAGACACCATACCAACCTAGTTCAATCTGTTACGCCCCGACCCATGTGCCCATAGGATGCAACAACCACCGCGATGATCCCGAGGAGGGATACCTCACCACTTAACCCTCGAGACGCCGCAAAGCTGACCAATACACCTGTAATTTAACAATATCTATCGCAGATACAGAGTAGAAAAGAACAATGATACATAGTGGGAGTAACAATAACAACAGCAACAACAATAGAAGATATAGAAAATATAGAGGTTCACAAGTGCACAGGGAAGCAACACTAACAATAGTAGGAAATGGTGATACACAAAACCATGCAACAAGGTTCTCTACAAGCTAGTGATCCAACACTCAACAACATGCTCAATATAAAAAATAACATACGTAAACTGAATGGAATACAACAGATGAATAGCAGTAAATGCTCAGCACGATACCACACCGCCGCACCTACTACCTGCAACAGACTGGGAAGAGGAAAAAGGAGTGAGTAACTTTTGAGTAACTAAAGTTACTCAGTGAGGAGAGGTTAGCACAACTCTAATAGAAATATACTACAACAGTAATAATAATAATAATAAGTCACCAAAATAAATATTTTACCAAAATCAGTACTAGTTTAGAACATTAGCACATTTAATAGAACTCTTCAAAAGAAGTAAAATAACATAATATAATACCAAGACACTGATCATAAGGTTTCAAAAAAAAATGAAACAAGCTAATCATGAAACAAATCTGTCATCATCATATGTATAAATCAAAATACTTTCAAATACAAATAAAACAACTAAATGCCATTATTTTGAAATAAATAAGCTTGATACTTGTGGCAACTCAAATATGTGGGAGGATGTCCTCCTAAAAGCGACAGCTAAGCTTCACCCCCTCACCACACATTCAAGATGATACTACAAAAAAACACACTGGATAAATCTCAAATTCAGTATAAAGCAATACCCAACACTCACTCAGCATAACGTGGTTTAGAAAACTCTCTAAACCTTCGCCATGGCCATGGCTAGGTTCAGAGCCGTCAAGGTACTCATGTCCTTGAAATTGACCCATCGGTTCACCGGTTGATGACTTCGGCTACCCGATAAATATCCAATCAGGGCTCTACACTCCCACTTGAATCTGGCCCTCGTAGATAAATAATCGGTCTAACACGACACCTCAAAAGGCTGGCTGTGGAGACCGCCTACTGCAATAGGGTACCACCATACAACTCACACAATAAGTGCAACTCCACTGGAGTACGATATCCAACAATAACCATCAATCAATAACATCTCCGCCATTTCCACAAGGAAATGATAAAAACACAAGAAAACTCAAGTTTTAACACAAATCGATCTACAAAATAGAATACAAGCAACAATATAGAAACTCTTTCCTTTCGACAACCAAAAATGAGTTCAAACTTAAGTCACACAACAATCAAGGAATTCCACAATAAATCCAAAGTTTCATAAAACAAAGATTTCACAAATCCATTAAGGATATCAATTACAAATCCAACGTGAACATTCAAACACTAAATTAGACATTGAAGATATTTAACAATAATAACTACCATTCACCAACATGCCAAACAAGTATATATCAATAAGGCTTTATTTAAACCATGATATATATATATATAGCTATCAGTATTCTTCTAATAAAATTATGCTTTACAATCCCACTCACTGAATTGACGATTTATCTTCCTTGCAAGCTAATCCTTAGCCAATCATTTCCCTTGAGCCAACACTTCTTCTCCTTGCCAAAGCACAATAATAATTAGCAAAAATTAAACCAAACAAAGAAACGCTAAGTTTTTCTAACAAATAACCCTAAATCGATCCTAGAGTTGGCTCAAAGCTAAGTCTAAAGGTTACCAATGAATTTCTAGGGGTTTTAGCTTCACTCTAGTCTAAAGAAATCAAAGAAACAACTAAAGATTGTCGGTGCCACAATAACCTCAGGATTGCTACAGTAAAACCGCCCTTAAACAAGGATTTCTCCCAATTTACAACACCTAAACAAAAAATTTCTTCACAAACATTCTCATATATGAATAACAAGTCGTTGGCTTCAATTTGAGCCTAAAAATCACCAAATCTGAGTTGCATTTCTAGGTTTTCAAAATTTTCTAAAAACAAGAAAATACAAGAAAAATACAGAAGAAGACTTGGAATCGAAGCCTTACTATACTCAAGAGGATGTGAGGAGGAGAATGGAGGCTTTGGTTCGCCGGAAAAGCTCGCCGGAAAACTCCAATATAAAAGCAAAGGTTCGGCCAAAGAAAACCAAAGAAAGAAGAAGAAGGAAGAAAGGTTTTAAGGAGAAATTTTTGTGATGCTACAATGACCAATCTATTACAGTGTTAGGCTGAAAAAATCTATAGTGATGGGCTAGTTATATCTACAGTAAAACTGGTTATAAAACAATCAACATCTTGCCCAGGTTGTGATAACCATTTCAAAGTAGTATATATTGAATTCACAGTAAAAATTTTGCATAGGATGCAATTTCTCACATGCTCATTCACAGTATAAATTTTGTATCAGGAAATCATGAATCTATGTAGCTAGAATAGCCCATTCTCCATTCCTCCACACATCCCTCACACAAGTCTTCTTAGAGATGCTGGAGTCCCTTAGGTTGATCCACGGAAATAAATCTTGAAGAGAAAACCCATTATACCATGAATCCAACCAGAAAGAAAAGTTTGATCCCCAAACCCACCCTTATTTTTGCTCTTAAACACATTAGAGCAATAAACAATTCCCCATTATTGGATTTTTCAGCATCATGCCATAAGAAAGTTCTGCAATCTTTTCCACCTCAAATACATTAGCGTTTTGGAGCAAGAAAACAAAGCTCCAATAAATGTGCATGCTAGTCAATACAGAATTCACCAATTGTAATCTTCCTGCATAGGACAAAGTCATGGCAGTCCAATTCAACACTCTTGCAGTTATTTGAGTTATAAGATCATAACAATGCTTCTTCTTCAACCTTGTGGAAATTAGAGGAAGGCCCAGGCACTTCACTGGGAAAGAACCCATTTTAAACCCCAAAACAGAAACAATTTGTTCCTTGACACCACATTCAACACTAGAAAACAATATCAGAGTTTTCTGTAGATTAGACATTAGCCCAGACACCTTTTGAAAATGCTGTAAAGTAGCCTTAATAATTCCAAGAAAAATATCATCATTGGAAAATACAAGCAAGTCATCTGCAAAGCATAGGTGACTTAACTTCAACTCAGCACAACTTTTAAGGAAGACAAAACCATTCCTAATACTCTTATTAAGGACTTTGGTGAAGTATTCCATGCAGAGGACAAAGATCAAAGGTGAAATTGGATCAACTTTATCTCAAAGTTTGCACTTTGCTTCCCAGGTAAAAAACTCTCAAGTTGCCCATTAACCTTGGGTGTGTTTGGATGCCAGGATTGATCCCCATTCCATGAGGATCAATCCTTGTGGCATGTGCATGCCCATGTTTGGGCATGTACCAAAAGGCATGGGAAGGGATTGAAGAGGGAGTGGATGCCCCTCAAAACCTTCATGCTCATCCCCCTCGTTTTGGGAGGGATTGAGCATGCCTTGATGAGGTATTGACATTTTTACCCCTAATAATATTAGATTTATTTAAATTTTAGTGATTTACGTTGTATTTATATTTGCATTGTATTGGATGGAAATTAAGAAATGACATGATATACATTTTTTAAAAATATTAGATTTATTTATATTTTAGTGATTTAAAAAATTAAATTTCGACATTTATTTATTTTAAATAAAAATAATTAAATTGTATTCGTCAATTAAAATGTATAAATTTAAAATTTTATTCAGAAAATGAAAACATTAATAACTCATTCAAATTTTTTTATAGAAATTGGAACCATTTAATAATTGTTTAATTAAAATATTAGAGGGTACAAAAGTAATTTTACTAAAATTTTTGTTCCCATCTCCATCCCCATCCCCATCCCCATCCCCATATTCCCATTCTCTCTAACTAAACGGACCATTAATGGAAAGCTTCTTAGATTTAATAGCATTCATCACCAATTTAATGAAATGAGATGGGATCTAAATGCCAACAAAATCTCCTCCAAAAAAAATCCCAAAATACTGAGTTATAAGCTTTTTGTATATCCACTTTCACAATTGCAATCCTTAGAGAATGTTATCTACAATCTGTCTTCCAGGGAATATTATTATTTAAAACAGCAACATTCATAATCATCTTTTTAAGAAGTGTTTATAATTTATTTTTTAAAACCTATCGGGGTACCTTTTTCTTTACAATTTCACTTTCCAAATATATCCACAATTAATTTTCATGTGCATATAAACATTTTAAACCGAATTAATTAATTAATATTATTATTCAATATTGGATAGGGAATGGATTAGTTCATATATAAAACTAAATGTCACTTATTTATTTTCTATAAATTTTATTATTATATTTTGAGTCTTAATCATTTACAAAATTAATTTCTACTTTAATATATATATATATATATATATATATATATATATATATATATATATATATATATATATATATATATATATATATATCAATTATGTATTTATATATGTGAAAAGGGAATTTTTACATTTTTTAAAATATATATTTTTTAAAATGTACAGGAATGCCATAATTTAACTAAAAAAAGAGAGTGCACAAAGATGTTTTTGGAAAAATAATAGAAGTTAATTAAATAATAATAAAAAAAAGAAAGCCCAAAGTTTTTTTTGGAAAGGTTTAATACCCTATTTAGTCATTGTATTATGGTCAATCTACCCATTTAGTCCCTCTAATATAATTTGTCCCTTATAGGTCCCTCTATTTTGGCATTTGGGCAATTTAGGTCCCTCCATCAAATAGCAGTCCATTTGTCCGTCTGAACTGCTGACGTGATGATATTAACTTTTTGAAAAGTAATAAACAAATCTCTGTTATTGACGTGGATGAGGTTAATATCCCATTAACCCATAGCTAACGGGTTCGGATTTGATTTGGATCCGGACCAAATACTTAAAAGGGCTTGTTGCCCTATTTCCTCTTCTTTCTCCCCCGATAGCCGCCTCATCTAGATTTCCTAAATCTTAATAGCCCAATTCAGCAACTGGTGAAGCCCCAGAATTCTTAACACAATATAGTACAACAAATGCATCAATTGGAGAAGACTATGAAGCTTGCTAAAAGAAGTTGGAGAAGATGCAGAAAAGTTTGAACCCTACTGAAAGTAATTGGAGAAGATGCAGAACTTCCTGAAGCTTCCTAAAGGCAGCTAGAGAAGCTGGAAAAAAAAATCCTCAAGCCTGTTATGGATGTTTTTGGATAGAATAGGTTAATTATGAACAAAAACCTATTCAATATGGTTTTCTTTTGTGTGTTTTTGGATAACAAATCTTAATTATGTATAAAGCCTTTTAAAGTATGAGGGATAAAAATTGCAAACAGCTTTTGTATGTTCTGTACCATCAATGAAATTTGCAAACATATTTTGTATGTTCTGTGCCATCAAATTATATGTACTAAACCTTATAAAATTCAACAACTTTTGTATGTTTTGTGCTATCAAAGTATTAGGGATTTATTACATGATCATATTAACAACTGTATTAATGCAAATTGTCTTTCCAGAAATACAAATACAGCCATCGAATTGTTGTTTACAAATTACAACATGCGCATCTAAGTCTGTGTATTTCTCAATCAAACAAAAAATCATTTCGTTGAATCACCACCATCACTAGAATGAGGACGTATATCAGCAATTCTCAAGCTTGGCCATTAATGAGATGAAAGGGGATTGGAGCTTGGCATACGACTGTGGCTTGTGGTGGTGGGGAGGTTGCCATTGGATGATGATGCTTGGGCAAGCTCCGGGAACCCTATGCATCCTTGAAGTTGTTCGAAGGTCTGGGCTAGGGGGGGGGGGGGGGGGGTAGGGCTATCGAGGGAGGGAGAAGAAGAAATAGGCCAACAAGCCCTTTTAGGTATCGGGTCCGGATTCAAATCAGATCCAGACTTGTTAGCTATGGGTTAATGGGATATTAACCTCATCCACGTTAGCAACAGAGATTTGTTTATTACTTTTCCAAAAGTTAATGTCACCACGTCGGCAGTTCAGACGGCCAAATGGACGGCTATTTGACGAAGAGACCTAAATTGCCCAAATATCAAAATAGAGAGATCTATAGAGGACAAATTATAATATGGGGACTAAATGGACATATTGACCATAATATAGGGACTACATAAGGTATTAAACCTTTTGGTAATCATTTAGCATAAAAAGTTGATTGGGCATTCAACAAATTAGCTCCAAAGCCATTTCCGTAAAAAAAAAATTACCTTAAAATCATTATAATCAATTTTATAAAACTACACTAGGTTGGAAAAAAAATCAAAATCACATCTGCATTAAAAAAAATTGATATTTCATTCTCACCAATGCCCTCTTGACCTACAAATACCAAGTTTCTTGCACTACGTAACGTGTTCTTTTGAGAGAGGATCCGAATTCCAAATCCGAAGTGATAGCATAAATGATTATGAGTTTGCGGTTACACTTCATGCCTGCACACATCCCTGATTTTTCTTTAATAAAAAGGGGTCTTATGTCCTCTTTATATATAATAAAATAAAATAAAATAAAATCATTCCTCCCCTAAGTTAAATAGGGATGCTTCAAATCAGTGTTTTCTATCACATTTCTTAAAACCAGAAAGAAAAGAAAAAATAAATAAAAAAAATCCTCCACAATAACTTATTTATTTTATGCATTCAAATGCACATCCCCTGAATATGTAAAATGCATCCTATTAACAAAGAAACAGAGAAACACAGTCAGGTGCTTCAGTGATCTTTTTCAGTCCTTCATGCACACTCTCTCTTCTGTCCACCACCCCCTAAACCAAAAGAGCAAACCCACCTCATCCTGACAACTATCCATTCATCTCCTCTCTTTTTGCCCCATTAATCTTCTTTTTCCAATTGTCCTGTTATACTTAAACAAACATATACACAACACCACAACACAAAGTCATTCACAGAAATTGTTCCTGTTTTATAGAACAAAACTTTCCACATATAATTAATAATCAACCTTAGAACTTAATTAGAACCCTTCATAAATCACAACAAAACAAGGCAATATTGCCTTAGAATTGAACACAAAGAGTTCATCCAAGTTTGAATAAATCCCAGCCAAACCAGCAACAGAATCACACTCCTCCAGTCCATCCTGACTCTTCTTCACCCTCCCTGCAATCACTCTGCACACAAGCATTGCCCTTCTCTCGTCATTCTCCGTCGAATTCTCGAAACAGTCATGAGCTCTTCCACTTGTTGCCATTGTCCTAATCTTGTTAAAACTATCTGTCTTGAATCCATCTCTTATAATGCTACAAACTCTACAATGAGGTATCAAATCACACAAGTTTGTGTAACCATTGATACCAAGTGAGCACTTGATACTAGTGCAGTAAAACCTCAAGAGCTCATTCCCATCAGCAATGCATCTTGGGTGCTTCTTTGCAAGCTTGTTAGCTTTACTTTTAATCAAATCTCTATAATCTTCAAACCTTGTTATTGTTCTTTGTGTGTTTTGTACCTTGAGAATCCTCTCTATCTTGCAAATTGGTCCTTGTCTTTTCAACCAGCTTGATTGGAAAATAATCTCCACTATGTTTCTACTTGTGTCCTCAACTCCCAACTCTGTCACTGAAATCAAGAAACAAATAAACAACTCATTTATGAAACATGAGAAAATGAGAAACATGAAAGCAAGTATATATCTACCTGCATGTCTAACAGATTGATGAAGTTCTAAACTCTCTGCTTTCATGAAGACTTCTCCACAGTCAGGACAAGGGGAAATGGTGGACCTTAAAGAAGGGACTTTAGAAAAGCCATTGTTCAAAGGATCAACAACCATATGACATTCATAACAACCAGAAAGCCTCCTCAAATGCATCCCTCTGAAAGAACCACCATTGATTTCACTCAGAGGAGCTTTCAAGGACCTACTTGAACTGCTTCTGCTTCCACTCCCCATTGAGACTCTCTTCTTAGGACTCTCCACAAGGCTGGTGTTAGTGTTGGTGTGGTCTTTCAAGTTGAAGATAGAGCGAGTGCATCCATGGTGGTGTTTGCAACTGAAGAAGCTCTTCAAACCCAGTACTCTTGGAGAGTGGTTCTCTGCTGCTTCAGTGTGGAGCTTCTTCTTTGTCTTATCTGCCATTGGAGGAGGTTGGAAAGCTTGGAGGAGTGATGAAGATGGTGGTTCTTTATTGGTGAAGGTTCAAAGGTGGTGCTTTAATGGTTTCTATTGGAGAAGGTGGTCCTAAGTGGTGGGATGGAGCTCATCATGTATGCTTTTTCTTTTGGGCTGCAAAAAGAATCATATGCTCCACTGATTTCAGGAATCATGTAGCATGGAGATGTGCATGCTTTCTTTTTTTCTTTCTTTTTTTTTTTTTTTTTTTGGGTTAGATTGATGAGTTAGATGATGTTTGGGAAATTCATTAAGGTGGTCAAAGTTTAGTCTAAGATGGGATACCACATGCTTTAATGGTTTTTATCTTTTTGAGAAATGAAATCTATTGTGTACTTTGTTCTTGGCTTGTAATTAAGGTGTTCTTGATTATTAGAAGATATCTTCAATCTAGTTGGCTTTAAGAGGTGTTATGGTACATTTGTATTTGGAGTTCAAAAGGATTTGAACTAAAGTTCCTTTTTTTTTTCTATATGTGTAGCATTATGTAATTTGAAAATTATTTGTTTAAAAGAAATAACAGAAGGTAATGAGTAAAAGAATTAAAATCACAAATTAAGGAGGAGAAATGATTTAACTATGTTGAAAATTGAATACAATGGCAACGTGTCAATTTTCCAAAGTTATTTTTCATAATAAAATTTGAAAATATGTTTAAATAAACCAAGTTGATTACAAGTTGATTTAACATGGTTTCTATATGAATTATGGCCTGACTCTCTACTACTCTTTAGATGCATTTTGACAACCTCAATTCTTTGAATAAATCTATCCTACAAGGTTGGAGTTGCCAAACTCTCAATGGGATTTGCAATCATAGGGAAGGGATCAAGAAACCCAATCCCTCTTCTGCCATAACATATCCTCAAAAAATTTTCATAATTCACAAAATTACATAAATCACTTTGTGAGCTTTGTGAGTTGGATTAAACAGACTTTATATTGTAAATTCTAATAATTAGATTAAAAGATTTGAAAACACGAGATTTTTCTTTATGTCTCATGTAATATAATTAAAATCACCAACAATAGCATGGTCTAGTGGTAAGGTACCTTGATAGTGAATTGGCAGACGCAGATTCAAAATCCCATGCGTGCAGAGTACACCCTATCCTACATGGTAAATTCTTATGAGGTTGTTAAATCACCGTCACAAAATGCATCTTTGTACCTACTTGTTGCTTTACACTTATTAAGTGGGAGCACTTGTGGCCATTTATTTAAAAAGAAAAAAAAGTAATAATAATTAAAATTGAAAGTTTAACAAGTTTTTTTTTACTTTGGTAATTGAGTTGCATCCATAGTTTTCAAAGTTTTTATTATATAAAAAAAGAATCAAACTTTGTTTAAAAAAGCGCTTACTTTACAAATATGTAACCTTATTAAAATATTGAAAATACAATAAGACAATGAGTTTTAAATAACTTATAAATAATAATTATTATAAATTATAAATTTTATTTTTTTTAAGGTTTAACTTAATTAGAAGATTTTTTTAATATCACCCCTCTTTATCAGAGTTCCCAAATCCCATCACCGCCACCATTACTCCCCCTTCATCTTGAAGTCGATCCTGGATTCTAACCATAATTTTTTGTGATTGAATATACTATATATTTTTCTTGCGGATGGTTAAATAATTTTCCAAGTTAAAAAAAAACACACAATTAATATATTATGACTTTTCATATTTGATAATAGATTTTGCAATCGAAAATAATTGATTATAAATTATGCAACCCTAGACTGATTTCAGAGAATATATCAATCATGAAAATAAATATAAACCATAATTTTCATAAAAAGAAAAGCCTAAAAAAATCAATGAGTGAGTTCAAATTGTTGTCCTTTTTAACTGACATAAAATTCCATGAAACTATATAAGTACATGTTTTAAACGGGAAGTGGGCCCCCTTACTCAATTTCCCAAAAGTCTACAAAAATCAATCCAGAGCCTTCTTCTTGAAAGTTACATTAAAAAACCAAGCCCAACAAAAAGCCCATGGGCCTCTCCTCTTCACGGGCCCCACCACCCTCCTCTTCATCTCCCACCCACTGAAAGCATGAACTCATTAAAAATTAAAAAAAAAACTTTCCATTTTATAAAATAAATAAATAAAATTTATATATATATTAAAGAAAAACAGAAGGGAAGAAGAAGAAGAAGAATAAAAGAAAAAAATATATAATTTTTTTAATTAATTAATAAATAATAATAAAAAAAAATCCATGATCCTCCCGCTTCCGCTTCTCCGCCACAACGTTCCTCCGTCGCTGCTCCGCTGCTCTGCCCGGCGGTCAGCTCACCGGCAGGTTCTGGCATCACTCCGAGGTGATCAATGGAAGCTCTCCAACATCGATCCAGGTCCTTCTCTCTTCCTCTCTTTCGTTGGTGCTCTCTTTCTTTCTCTTGATCTCTTGATCTCGAATTCGAGTGTGGTTCTTCAGAGGCGGTGCAGGAGAGGCTGAGTTCATGGCTGTTGAAAGCTCAGGCTTTGCTCACCGACGTGGCGGCGCCGTTGGTGAAGCAGGGGCAGGGGAAGAAAGCTGGGAAAGAGAGTGATATGGAGGGAGTGGATGGAGAGGAAGAGCTTTTTGTGGATTGTGAGATGACTGTTGAGAGAATGACCCCAAATGGGTGCCTCTCGTTTGCGGCTGCTGTCTCAATTGAGCAATTTGGCAGGTTTGTTTCCTGATTGTTGTTGATCTCTGGAATTGTGATTTGAATCATTTGGTGCTGATTACCCTTGATTAAGCTGTGTAGCTGATTGATGAATTTGATGGATGGTGATAACTGAAGAGATTGAATTCTATTCTGCAAAAAGATTAGTTTTTGTTGGATTTTGTTATGCTGTGATTTCTTGTATGGAAAACATTTTCTACTTCCATATGAAGTATCTTGCGTTTTTTATTGTTGGATTTTGATGATGTTGCAATTGGCAAGTGAGGTTGCAGGATGAATGGGTTGACAGGAAGGAAGATGCAGAGGATTTTCGAGGCATTGGCACCGGAACATGCTCAATTTGATGCGAGAAGCTTAGTGGAGTATTGTTGCTTTAGATATTTATCAAGGGATAGTTCTGATTTCCACCCTGGCTTGAAGGTCTGCTCTTTCCCAATGTCGAGTTATAAGAATGAGATGGGCATTTTATTGTTTACTAGATGATTTGCTTTACATGCATAGTGCACCGATACTTTTTCAGGAGCCTGCATTCCAGAGACTTATTTTCCTAACAATGCTTGCTTGGGAGCAACCTTACAGTACAGGTAGTGATTTGCAAGTTGATTCAGAGAATTCATCTTTGCAGGTTTGTGTTTTAGGACCATAGATACTTGAGTGATTTTCTAATGTACTGCCATTTCAAAAAAGCAAATCTTTCTAATACCATATGATTGGCTCAAACTTCTAGTCTTGTTCTAATCTTTGATACTTTTTTATGTGTAGAGGAGATTAGTTGGTAAAGAGGCCTTTGTTCGAATAGCTCCTGCTGTTGCAGGTGTGGCAGACTCATCAACAGCTCATCACCTTTTCAAGGCCCTTGCTGGAGCTGAAAGTGGGATCTCATTGAGTTTGTGGATGACATTTATTGCTGAACTTTTCAAGTGAGTTCGTGTTGGACAATCTAGTGCTTTGCATTTGATATTCATCAACGTTTGGGTGATTAATCGTTTTGCAACTCAAATCTTTTACTGTACTACTTTTTTTTTTTTAATCTAATGAATTTCCTTGATTTGTAATACTGTAGGGTACATGAGGGAAGGAAGTCATACCAAACTAATGATGTTATGCAAAAGGAGCAACTTTTATGCATTGGTTCTAGTAGGAAGAGACCTGTTTTAAAATGGGAGGGTAACATTGCATGGCCTGGAAATCTAACTCTTACAGACAGTGCACTATATTTTGAGGTAAATTAGGTTTTTGAAATTTTTCATGAAGCAGTACCTTTAAACAGTTGATTTTTTTCATATCATTTTGAACTATATTAGTTCCATAATGTGTTACAGTCAGGATATTGTAGAGTTGCACATTAGCTTAAGTAGAATGATATTGGGCCCAACCATTGTCTCTTGCATTGATATTGGCAGGCAGTTGGACTGACAGGTGTTAAAAACATTATAAGGTTGGATCTCAAACGTCATGGTTCACAAGTCAAGAAAACAAAAGTCGGACCTTTAGGATCCAAACTTTTTGATTCAGCTGTCTCTGTTTCATCAGGGGAACTGTGAGTAAGCTTTCAAAAAAAAAAAAAATTCTCACTTTCGTGATCCTCCGTTCATAACTTCATACTGTGTCTGAATGTGGTATTTCAATTCCATGAATTTTGAAGATAATCTTATGCCTGAATAATTCTCAGATCAGAAACTTGGGTTTTGGAATTTGTTGATTTTGGTGGAGAAATGAGACGGGAAGTTTGGCATGCTTTCATTAGTGAGGTTATTTCTTTATATAAGTTCATACGTGAATTTGGACCAGTTGATGATGATCCCTTAATACATCAAGTGTATGGTGCTCAAAATGGTAAAAGAAGAGCCATTAGAAGTGTGGCAAACAGTATTGCACGGTTGCAATCTCTTCAGTTTATTTGGAGATTAGCAGAAGATCCAGCAAAACTAGTTCAGTTTTCATATCTAAGGAATGTACCTTATGGTGATGTTGTTCTCCAAACCTTGGCGGTGAACTTTTGGGGTGGGCAACTGATAAGAAAGTTTAAACAGGAAGGCTACCCATCTACTCGGTGGCGCATACCTGAAGAGCTTTCGGTCAGCAATATTCATATATTTGATGTAGATGGAAGTGTATACTTGCGCAAGTGGATGAGATCTCCAACTTGGGGAACCAGTGCCTCTGTTACATTCTGGAAGAACACATCAGTCAAACAAGGGATCATATTGAGCAAGAATCATGTTGTTGCTGATCTGAATCTTGTGGAAAGAGCTGCATTAACATGCAGAGAGAAAAGCTGGATAGTGGAAAAAACTCAAGCGACTATTGATGCAGCTATGATCAAGGGCATTCCAAGTAACATCGACCTCTTCAAGGTGCTCTTCACTTACAGTAGCCCAAGTTTTTCTTTTCTTTTCTTTTTTCTTTTTTTTTTCTCGTGTGTGCTTGTGTGTGTGTGTGTGTTTGTGTGTTGTGTGTGAGTGTGTCCATTCATGTTGGATATCTAGTTAAGTGACAGTTAGGCTTTAAAGCCATTATTGCCTAATAGTTGGTTCCAAAACTAGGGGGTCAATGTCCATTCATGTTGGATATCTTGTTGTTGAGTGACAAATAGGCTTTAAAGCCATTATAGCCTAAGTGTTCGTTCCAAAACTAGGGGGTCAATGTTCGATTTTGTCCTCAACTGAAAAATATTCATGTTCACCTCACAAATGGTGGATTTAATCTTTTTCTTCTGGTTGAAGGATGAATACGTGCATTGGCCTGTAGTTTAGGGACTAGTCGTGATTTTAAACCTAATAATACACAAAATTATCTGTTTGATGATTTATATGTTTGACCCTTGTGATGTTCATTTGGTCAATGCAGGAGCTTATGCTTCCTTGTGTGTTTGTTGTTAAAAACTTCGACAAACTCCGACGATGGGAGGAGCCACGATGGACAATATCTTTCCTTGTTTTTGCCTATACTGTTACATTCAGGTAATAAGCATTAGTTCTAATATTTGAGGTTATTGTTTTGTTTGATCTGTAATAATGTTTTCCCAGTTACTTTTATAGCCCTTAAAGGGCGAAAGTTTGTTTATTTTGTAGAAATAATAAGGCTGCTTGACTTCAAACTATACCTTTTTCCGACCTATGAGATTACCGGTACTGTTTGATTTCCGACTAATTCTCTAATTCTTGTGGTCACTGGTCAGGAACCTGCTCCCATATGTATTCCCCTCGGCATTGATGCTTATAGGTACTGCCATGTTATTTCTGAAGGGACTAAAAGAACAAGGCCGGTTGGGCAGATCTATCGGTAAAGTTACAATACGAGATCAACCACCATCCAACACAATTCAGAAGATCATAGCTCTCAAAGAGGCCATGGCTGACATGGAGGATTTTCTCCAAAGGGTTAATATTTTCCTTCTAAAGATCCGAACAATCATCTTAGCAGGCCAACCTGAGGTACGCGAGAAAACAAATGCAATATTTTTCCCTTAGTAATTCTATCAAATTTCAATGTTTTTGATTCTGTTTTACAGATCACAAGAGATGTTGCTCTTTTGCTGCTGTGTGGTTCAATTGTTCTTCTAGTAATACCTTTCAAGTATATCTTCGCCTTTGTCCTCTTCGATCTCTTCACACGGGAGCTGGGATTCCGGAAAGAAATGGTGATTAGATTCATGAAACTTCTAAAGGAACGGTGGGCATCAGTATATGCTGCGCCGGTGATCGTGTTACCATATGAGGACAATAAATCCAACTCCGAAGCAACTACCATCAAGGAAGGAGATCAAACCAATACCGATAGAATTCAAAGAAACTCGTCTAAATCTTGAAGCAAGAAGGGATAAATAAACACAGTTTCTCACTAACCTCCGGCTTCTGTCTGCCTTCCATGTACAGGATTAGAAGTAGGAATACTGTCTCTGGTTCATTGGAAAAACTGAGAAATGTATACAAAAAAGACAAGAATTATTCTGTAAAACCCAATAAGCAATGCAGAGCTTCCTTTGATGAATATTTGATGTCCATTATTTGATGAGAAAAATACGAAAATTGTACAGCTTTCAGATGAATGAACTCCCATAATCCCAATCAAATGAATTGAATTTTAATTCTGATTTACATGGTGAAAAAATATCAGTATATATATATATATATACATGTATGCATGTGAAATTATGCTGAATTAAGCCAACAGCCACAAACTGAGAATGCTTGAGATCATGAAAAGCAGCAATTTATGAACAAATTCAAAGCTTCTGTTTGATCCATTGCAAATCAGCCTATTGTCATGATATGTGCACACTGTTTGTTTCCTGAAAACAATCAAAGAATCATGTATTTAATTGTCACATTTAACAAATATCATCAATTATAGAACAAACTAAAAGAGTAGAAGAGATGATTAAAATCCATAGAACTAGAAAAATAGCCAAAATAAAACATATTTTCGTATGAATGAATCCTTATCTTTTTATTCATAAATTATATAATGCACGGTAAAAACTAGAGAAATTTAAGTAGATAGAAAAACAATAAAAACACTACAAGAATTATTATCTCAGATATATATTTTTAATTAAATAATAAACATTAAATCTATTAGATACAAACTAAACTTATTATTTGAGTCCAATTCATCCCAAAAGCTTAAGCTAATAGGATAATAAACATGGCCTTCTATATTCAAATCCATATTTTCAAATTTACCGATATTATGCTATTAGTACTGTAACAATCATCCTTGAATCTTGATACATATTAGTCTATATCTTTAACCAAGCTCTAGGCTCAATTTAACCCACAAACTCAAGCTAATACAATAAAAAATCTAGGCTGCTTATAAACTATTAGTTACTCTAATAAAAACTAGTATGAAACTCAACATCTCAACAATTACTTAAAGTTTAAAAATAACAAAAAAATTAATCATTCTAATCCCTCAAAACAACTAAATTTGTTTACCCATCACTCCTACATACCAATTAGATGTGTCAATAAAAACTTAATTCTATATATACTAAAAATAAACACGGCTAATAAAAATATTACTCTATCACCAACCTGCCAGCACAAAAGGTGATGATATAATCAGCTCCAAAACAAGTGAAAATACTTGTAGGATCATCATATGCATAACTATAAGCAGTGGGGCAAACAGACTTAAACTTCTTAGAATAGTAAGTAGGTTGGCAAGTCATGGAATTCCCATGCAGTCCTCTGCAACAATACTCATCTGTGTTAAACACATCACATGCACTCCGGCACGCCACCGTCCTTTTCTCGACCTTCACCGCCAGCTCCGAAGGACAATCATCGCGCAAGTCCCCATCACACCCGGCCGTGCTACAATTTCCGCTCACTCCATTCACTGCTCTTACACTCATCGGCAGATTGAACCTGTCGAAATATAATTAGTATTCAAGTATATTATGATAGTCTATGAATGATCTCTGTGTTTGCTAATATTATTATTACCCGTCGACAAGACTGACATCGTAAAAGTCTGGATTTGCTAATGTGAATTCAGCTAAGGTTGCCGGAGTCTCACCGGAGCCAGCGCATTTCAGATTGGTGCCACATCTACCGGTTTCACACGAGCCATTGCCGGAGCTATCAAAGTTGCAGCCGGTGCGGCCCCATATCCGGCCGGACCACCCGACTGGCGCTGTGATCACTATCGATTGGCCGGACTTTAGAGGGAAGCCTCCGCCATTGAAGCTGTCTCCGGGAGTGATCCCCGGCCAAACCATCTCATTGCATTGGTTAACTATTGTGAAAATTCTCGCCCCTTCGCTATGTTTTAGTAAAATCACTGCAATCGATATTATTGATTTAAGTTAATGTATATCAATGTGACTAGTTAAAATAGACTAGCATGTATCAAAGGAGAAAGTAATAACCTGATGTTGTGAAGATGAAGATGATGACTCTTAAATGAGTTGCCATTGCTTCTTTTTCTTATTTTCTTTCTTTTGGTTGATATTGTATGATGGAGAAGAATTAAAAGGAAATGTGTTGGTTTATAAGGAAATGAGAAGTGGTAGAGTGGGAGAAGAATACGTGGGAATGAAACATAGATTTATTGCTAAAATATAGTTAAAGAGATGTTTATGTGCCTTAATTGGTACCTTGCTTGAGTCAATAGTGCAAGTACGAGGAGTTTGTAGATTCCTTTCTTTTCTCTAGGTTGTTCGTTCTTTTCATTTTGTTAAATGAATTTTGGATAATTCTTTTGTTTTGTTTAATTGCGTTTTAAAATATTTTAGCTTATATTCAGTGTTTTTTTTTATATAATTATGAACAGGTTATGTGGCAGATATAAGCGTATACGATAAATATGAATGCAAACTTTACAACATATGTGCCCTCACCTCATCTACCTAGAAGATTTGACACCAATAAACCAAATGGTTATTGGTTGTTTAATGATTTTTAATATGGTTTAAACCTCCGTACAGTCCATGTACTTTTTGAAAAATTACATTTTAGTCTCTATACTATTTTTAGTGTCTTTATAGTCCCTTTACTATTCAAAATGTGACTTTTTAATCCGAGAGATAACTGCCTGTTACTTTGCCGTCTAAAACGGCTGATCTGGCATGCACGTGGCTTTGTTTAATATGAATTTAATTGATGCCATCTGACGTGACTTTTTATAATGGATTAAAGATTAAAAAATTGGAAAAGTAATATCAAATATATTATCAGATCTTCAGTTTCAAATCCTGGATCCGAAACTTAAAAAAAAATAATAAGAAGAAAACCCCTTCTTCTTCCCAAGCCGAGCCCTACCCTCTCACACATCTTCGACGATCCTCAGGCTATCTCACCCTCCATCTCCCCCTCCCACGCCGACGTTGTCAGCCGAGCGACCCCATCCCGAGCCCTACCCTCTCACTCATCTTCGACGATCCTCCGACTATCTCACCCTCCATCTCCCCCTCCCATGCCGACGTTGTCAGCTGAGCCGCCCCATCCAGGTGGAAATTATTTCAAGGCCCCGTCTAACTGTGTCCAGTTTTATTAACCTAATGTAATCCACCATTCATTGTATTGACCTCCAACTATGTCCAGTTTTATTAATGTATTACAATTGTATACAAGACTAATTTGATGTAATCCAATCCAATTCAATATTTTTGATGTAATACACTTGTATTGAAGACTAACCTGATGTAATACAATGTACACATTCAATTATAACAATTATAATATAACAACAAAACATTTCCAAAAAAATAAAAAGTAAGAGAAGAAGTCCAAAATGTCATTGATGTATTATATCATCAGGTTTGCATATATTCTGCATACATTTCAAACTCCAAAAATTGGCAAAAGCCAAGTGACATCCAAACACAGTAGTTGTGTTGAACAATATCAAAATTACACAACAAACAGTATTAAATGACACCCAGTTCCATTCAAAAAAAAAAAAAAAAAAACAAGCAAACAAACAAAATTCCACACACAAATCACTGCAAATTAAAGTAGATCATTGGGGAGGTGTTGTGCTTGCTTGTTTTGCATAGCTTTGTTGTGTTAACAGCTTTGTCTGCTCAATTGGTATAGAACTTTGCTGTCATTCTTGAACTTCAATATGTGTTCTTGGTTCAGTTGGCCACCAATCTCTCCTTACCTACCAATTACAAACCAAAGAGCATAAGTTAGTAAATGTAGAACTTTTCATAATTGGTAATTAAGTGGAGATAATAAACAATAATTCTATTACCATCAGCTCATGAGCAGGAATGAAGGATGAACCATGTGGTACTTCCCTCCCAACTATAACTCCACCACTATGTCGACCCTTAAACCATATATATTTCACCAAACAAGGAAGTTAATCAGGCTTTGCAAGTATTATTTTAACACAAGACAAACCTTCTGCATGTCGCTCAGTTAGACGGGGGCCCTGAAATAATTTCCACCCGGATGGGGTGGCTCAGTTGACGATGTCGGCATGGGAGGGGGAGATGGAGGGTGAGATAGTCGGAGGATCGTCGAAGATGAGTGAGAGGGCAGGGCTCGGGATGGGGTCGCTCGGCTGACGACGTCGGCGTGGGAGGGGAAGATGGAGGGTGAGATAGCCGGAGGATCGTCGAAGATGAGTGAGAGGGCAGGGCTCGGCTCGAGAAGAAGAAGGGGTTTTCTTTTTTTTTTTTTTTTTGAAGTTTCGGATCCAGGATCTAAAACTGAAGATCCGATAACATATTTGATATTACTTTTCTAATTTTTTAATCTTTAATCCATTATAAAAAGCCACGCCAGATGGCGTCAATTAAATTCATATTAAACAAAGCCACGTGCAGGCCACATCAGCCGTTTTAGACGGCAAAGTAGACGGCAGTTATCTCACGGATTAAAAAGTAACATTTCAAAAGTAAAGGGACTATAAAAGCACTAAAAATAGTATAGGGACTAAAAGGTAACTTTTTGAAAAGTACAGAGACTGTACAGAGGTTTAAACCTTTATATATATATATATACTCATTTTTATTTTATTTTATTTTTATAACAATATGGCCAACCTGTCATATACATGAAAGCCAAATGCCATTAGCTCAGCAGGGTAAACTCAATTTTTATTCGTGAAAAAAAAAATCATGCAATATAATGGTATTTTATTTTAATAAAACTAATTTATAGAACTATAAACAAAAAATTTTATGAAAAAAATTAAAAAAAGTTCTCATTTATTTATGAGAACAACAAAGCGAACATTTAGTGAAAAAACTGATGATAAAAGAAAAAAAATCAAATTAAAGTGTCCATGCTTCAGAAATATTTATGTATAATTATGAATGAATTAGCAAATTTTTTACAATATTGAATATTTTAATAATGCATATATGTAAAATAAATTTTTTCATGTGTAAAATAAAGTTAATGTATTGCATATCTTGATAATAAATTTTTTTATTGTATTTATTTATAATTATGAGTTAGCAAATTTTTGTATTTGTTATATGTAAATTGAAAATAGACTTGGATTCATTTGTGGCTTTTGTTTTTGTAATTAGGTATAAAGTTTTAGAATGACAAAGGACATGAGAAACATCATTTTCAAGAGAGATTTCTAGAGCTGAAGATGATGAGAATGACTACTAGTTGGATCTTATCTAAAAAGGATCTTTAAATAAATAAATAAAATTCATTTGAAAAACTCTCTATAAATTTTATAATATTGACATATTTTATAAAAGTCAAAGAAACAAAAGAAATTTTCCTTTAATCAAATTGGTTGAAAAGAAGCATTTTTCATTGATGAAATCATATGGCATTTAATTTCATCAAAATTAAGAACATGGTTAAAGAAGTTTCTTAAAAGTTAAAAAGTCTATCTCACTGGAAAATGAGGGCACTATGCTTATATATATATATATATATATATATATAATCTTCAATATAAAGCAATGCTTTTTTAATATCAACAACTCATATAATCTCATCATTAATAAAGGCACAGGATTGATATAAAAACTTGTATGTAATATTTCAATAATATTAAAACAACCACTTTTTTGGTATTAAAAAAAAAAAAAAAGCAATGAATCTATGCAGAGGAAAAATGAGGCATCATCCAACATTAATTTCTCAAAAATAAATAAGTAAATAATGAAATCATCCAACGAACCTTGGGTCTATTGGTATTTGGGTCCTTACTTGGGGCTTTCGTCTTGGGTAGAGTGTGGCTCCCCGAGTTTAAATCCCGGCTCACCAAAACGAAAGTAGTGTCCGATAGAGTGTGGCTCTCTAACATACCCACTCCTGATTCTGACGATTATCATTTTTATTAAAAACAAATAAAAAACATCATGTGAATTCAACATCAAATAAACATCCATCTACTAGCGTCAGCAAATGGAGCACTTTTTTTTTTTTTTTTTTTTTTTTTTTTTTTTTTTTTTTTGACTAATCTTGCCAAAAAGAGGCAAGTAAAGCTCAAATGATAAAGAGATGCCAGCTCTAAGGAAATGGATGGGAAGAGGAAATTATCCATCTTTGGAATTACCATCCAAAATGAAGTCATGCTCAATCTTCCAAATCCAAATTTAATTACTTGCATAGGGAAGATCTATATGAGAGATTTCAAAGTTGAGACTGGATTTGACAATGACAACAAAGTCCACTTTAGTTTGGATTTCTTTAAATTTGAGTTGCAAAAAATTAAAGAATTTTTTTTTTATATTAGATGAGTATATATATATCAACATAGATAATTTTTTTTAAATATTATAAGTATATTTATTTCATGTTTTAATAATATTGCAAGAGTTGTTATTCTATTATTTTTAATCAACAACATCTTTGGCTAATGATGCATATACTTGTATTAAATCAAGCATTACAACAAATCAAAGAAGTTCAGGATATTTTTTATTCATTAAAATTTGTGAGAAAGCTTATTATGATATTCGCGAGTAGCTTGAGCTCACTTGGAAAATTTGAACTTTTAAATGAGATTAAGTTTAGCTTTTGGGTGTCAAAATTAATTTCAAGCCAAGTAATACTCTATCAAGCTCAAATTATATAAATATCTTAGATTTTTATGTATTTATTATAATATTATTATTTTATTTTATTTTATTTAAAACAATATATGATTTGTGAGGTTTTAATTTTGAACTAAATTTTTATATTTAAATTATCAAATATTTTTTTAATTTTAATTTCAAGCAAAATCAAACTAATTTAATAAATTTTTTCAAGCTCATTCCTAGCTTGAGCCAATCAATATTAATTGAACCCTAGTTGAGCTTTGTTTGAGCAAGCTCAACCCACAAATGGCTCAATCGAGCTTAGCATGTGATCCACTTGATTAAGGCTCAATCAAGCTTTTCTCGATAGTTAGAAAAAATATATAAATATATTATAATTTTATAATATTTAATATTATTATATTAAAAATAGGGAAAATGAATTATAGGTCCGTGAAAGTTTCAAAACTTCCCAAACAAGTCCCTTTAACATTTGAATTTTCCAAACATTCTCTTCTTTTTTATTTTACTTTCTTTTCAGTTACTACAACTCACTCCGTCAGTTTATTTTAATTGACAATATGTATTACTCGTTTAATAAGTATATTTTTCATTTAACATTGCGTGTTTATGACTAACGACAAAAGTTTTCACTTACTATATCATCTTTTTGTTTAATATTTGTTTTTGATGTTTAATATCTGATTTTTTTCATTTAATGTAATTATGTGTTTCTGCTTAAAAAGCTAAGGGCGGTTTGGTCACCATCAGCTACCTTTATGACAGAAAACTAAAAAGTAAGTTGTAAAAAGAAGAAATGATCTTTTGGCTATACCCAAATTTAGTTAGATGATCTGTGAATAAGTAGAACTTTGAGAGACTGTTAGGGTATTTTCATTTAAAAATATTATATAATTGTGTTGTTTATCTCTAAGAACAAAAATCCAATTCTAAATGAGTTTTTTAATTCTGAACTAAATCAACTTAAATTTTACATTAAAAATAAATAAATTCATTCGATTTTAATTTTGAGCTAATCATAAGCTTTTGAAGCTAATTTCCCATTTCAAGGCTAAGCTATTCAATTTGAGCCCAGCTCTTTTAAAGCCGTAGATATATTTTATTTTATTTTTTTAAATAAATTTATTTGATTTTAATTTTGCACTAAACCAAACCCAGGTGGAATAAGCCTTTTCAAGCTAATTTTCCATCTCAAGGCTAAGCTATATGTTGAACTGAAACATTATTATTGTTAGTGTTAGCCCTAGCCCCAATGCGTTGATCTGAACCTTTATTAGTTATATGTTTTTTAATAAAACCTGGCTTGTTTTATCTTACTACATTTCTGTGCATGTATGCTTGGATAGAACTATCCCTGAGAGTTTATTCCGCACAAGTTGCCGAATACGTGATTCGGGTAGTAAAACCTTGGTGCGCGCGTAAAGGAACAACTTTGTAAACATCCCTAGTCAATTACTGTCATGGGAATGATAGTAAACTAAGACTAGTATGCCTATTATGTGATGATCATGTTTTACGGATTATAGGACATGTGATGTCAATCAATAGACATAGACACGTGTTAGTGAACAACGTGTCTAGATCAATCCGCTCACGAGATCACTACATGGTTGCAAAGTCATAAGTGGTTCTCGTGTAACGCTTATATTGAATCCTTAGACTCAAGGTCGCTATGGAGCTTGGATGAATGTTGGTGTACTTTGACATACGCCTAACGTCATTCGTAACAGAGTGACAAGTGTGGGTATGATTGGGTGCATCGAGATTCATAGCGAGTAACATTTGCGATGCGAGGGGATTGCCACTCTCTGAGGAGAGAGAATATCACTGGTTACTTGATCGGTGAAACTAAGTAGTGCGTGGCCACGCCCAAGTGAAATGGTAAGGGTTATCATTTATTTGACCTAGTCAGTTCACCGAGGATCAAGAAATCGATTGACAAATAAGTAAGGGTGACTAAGCTCCATGCCTTATGTTGATCGAGATATTCAATTGGCAAAGGAATCATATAAGGTTACGAGGTTAGTTGATTACCCAGTCAACCTCCGTTTTAATTCGGGTAGTCACATTGTCATGCTAGACGACATTTGTGATTTATGGGCCTTAACGAGGTTAAAATCCCATTGCCGATTTTAAAACGGGCCTACAGGATCGCACACGTAAAAGCCGTGAAATCCGGACTCAATCTAATGAGTCGAATAGCTAAATGGTGTATAGATAAATCAAGAGTTGATTTGGTCTAACCGCGAATGTATAAGGATTGAGTTATGAGATAACTTAAAAATTGAGGGACTTAATTAGAAATTAAGTGTTAGCTTATTGGATCTAATATGATTAATATCCAATAAGAGGAATCAATGGTTGATATTGCATTGGGATTAGTTTTAGAGTTTTATAAATACATGTGTATTAGAGAAAACCCTAATCCTAATCTTTCTTCTCCCTCTCTCCCTCAAGGAGGCCGCCGGTCCGCCCTAGACAAGAGGACACCGCCGCCGGTCAAAGGTACTGTCCGCCTTTTTCCCACTTTTTGGAGAAAGTTTTCTCCATCCGAATTGCCATTACTCGGCTCCAGCAAAGCTATAGGTCGACACTCTTTTGATATTTCTTGTTTATTCATGTTTGTTAGTTCACAGGCCGGCTTTTTCATTGATATTTCTTTATCAATGGAGATCGCCGGAGTGAGAACCTTTTGAGATTATTTCATAATGGTTGTGGAATTATTCTCAAAAGATTCTCACATGTGAAACATTCGCCGAGTGTCGGTTTTGGATTTACAATTCCTTACACATGTTTACGATTAGGTTTTGAGATCTAATTTTAATTGCTATTCGTATTTCTCGATAAGAGTTATCGTTGGATACTAGCAATCCATGCCGGATTGTTTCCGGCAATGTTCAAAAAAACGCTAGGCGCTAGTCGGGCGGTCAGCCACCTTCTAGCGCCCAGAGAGCCTAGGCGGGGCCTAAGCGGGGCCTAGGCGGTTTTACCCTTTTAAAAAAATATATATTTATAATATAATTTTAATTCTATATAATACCCAAATAGACATTTATCAACAACCAAATTGATGCATCAACAATCAAATAATAATACAAGAGCTTCTAGAATCCAAACAACTCTAAAACCCACATTACAAGAGCTTCTAGAATCCAAACAACTCTAAAAACAATTAAACATACATATAAAATTATTTATTTATTTATTTATTTTTGCCAAAATAAAAGTGGGTAGGCTACTAAGAAAAACATAAGCATATAAAAATTTCGGCGAAGTAAGCGAAGACAAGGTTCGTTATACATAACATATTATTTATTATTTATGTGCTTAGAAATTAGAATTTTATTAAAAAATTTAAATAAAATAAATAATAGTAAATATTGGATGGATATACCCCTAAGAAAAAACATAATTAAGTACAAGTCCCACAAAACATTAATTTGGGGGGGTTTTAAATTAGTTAAAAACATTTAATTTTAAATTTTTTTCCAAAAGCTGCCTAGGCCGCCTAGCCCGCCTAGGCGGTTCCTGGGCGTCCGTTTTTTTATGGAAAGCCTAGGCCGATTTTTCGAACACAGGTTTCCGGCTTGTGTGTGTGTGAGAGTAGAGGGGAGTCGCGTATATGCAGTCCCTTTTTCGACTACACTCCTGGAATTGTATTTATTTATTTATTTTAGTATTTTATATCTTTATTCGCTTCCATTGCATGCTAGGGTCCATGCTAGTTTTGTTTGTTATCCGCTGTGCATATTTTTGCTTCTAGCATGCTCGTAGACCCTTATTGATCCTAACAATTATTACAAATACTGTTAAGAGCCACAGTCAGAGCATTAGCTTCTGCATCCATTTTAGAAATTGCAAGGATATGACTGCAGCTTGCAAAAAAGATGGATGAATTTGAATTTGATATAAAGAAACCAGCGCCACCATCAGAATGTTCTTCATGCCAGACTACATAAGTAAATATTAATGGACCATCAGAAGTGAAAAAGTTGGAGATGATCAAGCTCTTACCTAGTTGAGGTTTAGCATAAGAAGAGAATTCCTTAGCATGACCAATAGCTTTAGAGGCAATAGTGTTATAATTAGGCAATTCATTCCTAAAAATATAGTTGCATCTTGCTTTCCAGATGAACCAAGCAATTGCAGCAGAAACTACATTAATAAAAGCAGGATGATAACCCTGTGAAAATTGAAGCCAATAACCAAAAGTGAAAATCATGGGGAAAAGACAAGCTTTTCCCAACAATTTGACTAACCAGATTCCAAATAAATTGAGATTTGGGGCAAGTATTAAAAAGGTGGTCAACAGTTTCCATGATATGAGTAACTTGTGTGTTCCATGATATGAAACAATCACATTGAAAAAATTTTATTAAATTCAAAACAAAAACATTGCAGGACATGAGGTACAAAATGAACAATTTGTGAAAAAAAAAGGTATTAATTGAAAGCTAGCTCAAAGCATCTAACCAATATATATATACATTCCATAGATTAAATTATGATATTTATATGCCAAATCTAATCTCAAAACCAAACTCAATTTGTTTGATAATTACAGTTGATTTAGTGATAAAATAAATGAAAATATTAAAATTCAAGAGATATTTTTAATTTTAAAAAAAAAATTACTAATGAAAAGTAACATAGAGTTACCTAAACAAGTGATTTTGACTTCAAATTGGATTCTATATCTCACCTCTGACTCAAGAGATATTGTGTTGTGAATGTCTCATCCCAACTAGAAGACGTAAAGGTCTGCTTCTGGCTTAAAAAAAATATATTTACTAATGAAAATCGATGTAGGTGGTAAATATTTGGATTGCCTAAACAAGTGATTTTAACTTCAAATTAGATTCTTAATATCTCACCCCTGACTTAAGAGATATAACGCTACGAGTACTTCATCCCTAACTGAAGAGTTAAAAATCTACTATAATTAAATTTGCTAAAATTACATAAAAAATAAATTTACTAAAAAAATTAAATAGATTTTTTCAAGTAATTGTGATGTTAATTTAAAAACAAAGTTAATTGGTCTAATTAGAACCAACCATTACTATGAAATCAATAACAAGAAACTCTTCACCTTCAATAAACAAACAAAAAAACTCCAACAAAAATTTGGCATATCAACACATTAACATGAAGTTAAAGTTGTTCCCACATCACATCATATAGTATCTCACCATATAGTGTTGCGAGTATCTCATCTCGAGCTGAAGAGGTAAAATCTACCATAATTAAATTAACCAAAATTACAAAAAAAAATTTACTAAATGTAAAAATTAAATAAATTTTTTCAAATATCTTTAATGTTAATTTAAGGACAAAGTTAACGACAAAGTTAATTGCCCTAATTAGAACCAACCATTACTGTTAACTCAATAAGTGGAAACTCTTCACCTTCAAACAAACAAAAAGAAACTCCAATAAAAATTTGACAAAATAGCATAAACAAGAAGTTAAAGTTGTTCCCACATCACATACAACATCTCACCCATGACCTGAAAGATATAGTGTTGTGAGTATCTCATTCAACCGAAGAGGTAAAAATATGCTTTTAATATATATAAGTGATTTTGACTTCAAATTAGGTTCTTAATATCTCACCCATGACTTGAAGATATAGTTCTACTAGAAATTCATCCCCGACTAAAGATGTAAAAGCATGCTATAAAGTCTACTATAATTAAATTTACTTAAATTACAAAAAATAATTAATTAATAAATAAATATACTTAATTCAAAAATTAAATAGATTCTTTCAAGTATCTTTAATGTTAATTTAAGGACAAAGTTGACTACCCTAATTAGAACCAACCATTGCTATTAACTCCATAACAAGAACCTCTTTACCTTCCAACAAACAAAAAAAAAAAAAAAAAGAAAGCTTTAATAAAAATTTGACACATCAGCATAAACAAGAAGTTTAAATTGTTCTGGCACCACATCATACAGCATCTCACAGGATAACTTGGGAGATATAGTACTACAAATATCTCATCTCGAACTAAAGAGGTAAAAGTTTGCTTCTAACTTATAGAAAATATTTATTAATAAAAATTGATGTATGTGTTAAATATTTGGGTTGTTTAAACAAATGATTTTGACTTCAAATTGAATTCTTATAAGTTGTTCTCACACCGCATCATACAGCATCTCACTGGATAACTTGAGAGATATAGTACTACAAATATCTCATCTCAAACTAAAGAGGTAAAAGTCTGCTTCTAACTTATAAAAATATTTATTAATAAAAATTGATGTATTTGATAAATATTTGGGTTGCCTAAACAAGTGATTTTGACTTCAAATTGAATTCTTAATATCTCACTCTAACTTGAGAAATATTGTGCTACGAGTACCCATCCCGAATCGAAGAGGTAAAGATTTGTTATAATTAAATTTACTAAAATTAGAAAAAATAAATAAATTTATTAAATTTAAAAATTAAATAGATTTTTTCAAGTATCTTAAATGTTACTTTAAGGACAAAGTTTAACTACCCTAATTAAAACCAACCAATACAATTAACTCCATAACAAGAAACTCTCCACCTTCAAAAAAAAACTCCAATAAAAATTTGACACATCAGCATAAACAAAAAAAGTTTTAAGTTATTCCCGCAGCACATCATACATCAAAACAACCTCTATAATTCAACCCATGAACCACCTCCACCACCTCCTCTGCTTTCTCGAAAAGCAGCTTCGCTGTTCCCTTTCTCTTTCTCACTGATATCCAGAGAAATGGCGGCCCTTTTTCCCAGTGATCCTCGAACTCCTCTTCTTCTCCTGCTCCTCTTCGTCATCATCTCCTTCTCCTCAGCAGCCAAGGTCCTTATCTCTTTCATCTCCTTCTCTCTTTTTCTTTCTCGTTCTCTGTTTCTTGATCTAGAGTATGATCTTTGACCACTGTGGAATCACAGATCGGAGAAACGTGCAGCTCGGATAAGACCTGTGATTCGGGGCTGCATTGCGGAGGATGCGGGGATTCACCGGCGAAGTGCACCAGGATGCAGCCTATCGATCCCAAAACCAAGGTTTTCAGATCTATTGCTTCTTCGTTTTCCGTCTTAGATTGTGGATAATGGACTCATTTTTTAGGGTTTTGTGTTTTTTTTCGTTTTGATTGTTTTTAGGACAAAGGATTGCCGTTCAATAGGTACACATGGCTAACGACGCACAATTCATACGCCATGGATGGCGCCAAGAGCGCCACCGGCTCCGTTCTCGTCACTGAAACCAACCAGGAAGACACCATCACCGCCCAGCTCCGTGTACGCCTCTTTCTTTCTCTCTGGTTCTCTATCGCACTCTCTTGATTGATTGATTGATTGATCTCTTGATCTCACCGGAGGTTATTCGATACTATGTGTGCGAATCTCTAGGCAAGAATAGACGGTTTGGATGTTAGAATGTGCTGCTCCGCCGCCTGGTGGCGTGGCGGTTACGCCGGCGGCGGCCATACTTTTCTTTCGGATCGAAAGAATGGGCTTGAAATCCGAAAAAAGAGTTTGTTTTTTTAGGAGTAAAGTTTATGCTTTGTCCCGCGTGAATGTTAGATTTTTTTTTTGCATGTTTGACCCTGAAGATGTTGATATTTGCATGTATATGATTTTTTTTTATAGATATAAAGTCGTATTTAAAGTTTTGCAAGCATATGGATTTTGGGGTGTTTTTGAAATTTTAGACTTTTATAGTTTGTATGAGGAAATTATCATTTTTAATGGATGTGTGTATTGGAGCAAGTAGTATATTTTGGTCTAAATGTAGAGATATTTTGAAGGATTTTTGATATTTAATAATATCTTATAAAAATGCAGTTTTTGATTGTTTGGTCTTCGTGGTTTTAATTAATTAATAAACATGAGGCCACCAAATTAATACCTATGTGGACAATTGCGGCATAAAAAATTCTAAAGAAAAGTATGTGATTAAGAAATATTTTTAAGAAATGTAATTAAGAAAAATTAATGGTGTTGGCTTAGGACCTGATCTTAATTGATATAAAAATGAGATAAATGAGTTAGGATGGAGAGCATGACGAGGGAGTTGGTGAAAGCTATGCTTTCATATTTGTCTCCCAAGTTCCAAGTTGAAAGTTGAAACTGATCTTCTTTACATTTCAACACGTCTCTAATTTATATATGTGGACCGGGAGTTCCAACTGTAAAATAAATAAAGTTCAATTTTTATTTTGAAGTTGATTAGAGAAAGGCAAACACATCATGTGTTAGGTTTCATGTTGCAAGATGTTGAGAAGTGGGATGCTGTCATTTATTTTATCATTTCTTTATTTGCACAAAAACAAGGATCCCATATTTAATAAACGAACTCTTCTTATTTTATTCTTGTGATTTTACAGTAAAATAAACAAGACAAAGATTATAGATTTTTTTTTTTTGCATTTTCATTGTGTGAAACATTATGGATGATCATATCTGAACTTAAAATGGAACTTGGCAATATGAGACTTCTATGAATTTTGTCCTCCATGTCTGTCTGACAAACCTCAATTTTTGGAACACTTCCGTGTTCATGTTTTTGGCACTTCTTTGGAGGTTTCAATTAGGTGAACCGTGCACATCATTCTATGCCATATGACTAAGGCATGTTTATTGTGTGAGCATGTGCATGAGATTAAGAATGGCATAAAATATTTTACTTATCTGTTAGGAAGGCATTTGAGTGCTTTTAGTAGTCTATTCCTTTCCCTTCTTTGTCCTTGCTCTAGTCTACTTCTTGCTTGCTTGTGTGCGCGTATGTTTGTGTGCGTGTAGCGTGCAGTGTTTAGTGTAAGATCAATATTTTGTGCCTGGAATGGTTTGTTTGATGCGTGTCTATGGTGTCTATGGCAAAGGTGCATTGCCACAATTATTTGCAGAGTTAATATTTCTTTACAGCACTCTTAACATTGTACCTTTTTTAGAGAACAACTTATGTGTTATCTTTTACCGCAGGAATCTCATCTATATGCCTTTTTTTCTTGTATGTGACTGCAGAATGGTGTTAGAGGCTTGATGTTAGATATGTATGACTTTCTGAATGACATCTGGCTGTGCCACTCATTTGGTGGCAAATGCTATAACTTCACAGCTTTTGTAAGCTTTCAATTCATACTCTATTATCATTCTGGTTCATTTACTTTTTAGCGTCCATACACTAATTTTGAATAGCTCTTCTACCTGTTAGCAACCTGCCATCAATGTGTTAAAGGAAATCCAATCCTTTCTTGACGCAAATCCTTCTGAGGTCATTACAATTTTCATTGAAGACTATGTGACATCCCCCCAAGGCCTTAGCAAAGTATTTAATGCCTCTGGTCTCACAAAATACTGGTTTCCAGTATCCCAAATGCCCAAGAATGGAGGAGACTGGCCACTTCTCAGTGACATGATAAGTAAGAACCAGAGATTACTGGTCTTCACATCGAAGTCATCCAAGGAGGGATCAGAGGGCATTGCATACGAGTGGAAATACGTAGTCGAAAACCAATGTAAGAAGGACAAACCATTTTCTTCAAACTAAATTTCACAATCTATCTGTTTCTTTACAAGTTTTATTTGTAATTTATAATGGCAGATGGTGATGACGGTATGAAGCCTGGTTCATGCCCAAACCGAGCAGAATCAACACCGATGAACACAACATCAAGATCATTGGTTTTAATGAACTATTTCCGAACCAACCCTAACAACACAGCTGTTTGTTCAGACAATTCAGCCCCTCTTGTTAGCATGCTCAACACTTGCATGAAAGCCTCTGACAAACGCTGGGCCAATTACATCGCCGTCGACTATTATATGGTACTCAATAAAATTTTCAATGTCTTCTCTAATTCATGCTACAAAATAAATCTTTATCCGAACTAAATCATTGTTTCTCTGATCCAGAGAAGTGATGGTGGGGGAGCACCAGAAGCCACAGACATAGGGAATGGTCATCTGGTCTGTGGCTGTGACAATATAGCATATTGCAAGGTTTGTTACTAATTAACATTAAAAACACATTAATATTTCCTTAATTCAATCAATGAAAAAATGATCAAGTTTAACAACAGGCCAATGCCACGTTTGGTACATGTGATAAACCACCAAAGGCTCCTGAGGCTCCTAGTCCATCCAGTCCTGGTGCTGTACCCCAGGGGTCAACACCTAGCTCTTCAACGTCTGGTATGTCTTTCTTTTGGAGAAGGCTGCTTGCTGTGGTGGTTCCTATGGTCACTGGCTTCTTGATATGATTTGTTTTCATTGTGTATTCTTGTTCATTAGATTTTGATCATTGTTTTCCTCGGCTACATTGTATATTTTTTAATTTTAACTTTTTGTTGTTGATAAGTGTATTTGAATCGAGTTGCCCATCTTAGAGAGCTAGGAGAATTAAGATGGTAGCTTTTGAACCAAAATCATATTTTGGTTGTTTCATTTAAGTAGCACAGATTTTAATTATTATCATTTTTTCTACATCAAACTATATGCAACTTGCAAGTCATATGATAATCACTGAGATATAAAGCAAAAAAGATTCACAAAATCACAGACACATTATCATAATATGACAAAATAGTTGAAACTTCATGACCTGTGTTAAGTTCTTCACCCATCTGAAACAAATTATATCTAAATCCATTAAATCCATGCCACTCGCTGCAAGTTCAGGGAGGCTAATGTGTCATCTTCAGCTATAAACGTCACACAAGTTACAAAAAAAATAAAGCTCGTTTCCAGTATCAACAGGACAAAACAGAATACATAAACTAATGGAGCTGGTAGTGACAAAATGAAATTTGATGAGTTACACAAGATAAAGCCAACTTAAATGTCTAAGCAAACAAAATTTCCCTCCATCATTAGAACTAACAAGCGAAAGCACAGTCATGGGGCCCAAGGATGGCTGGCTACTCAAGAGATGAGGATGCAGGACCTGCACCATATCCACCACCACCGCGACCAAACCCAGGTCTACCACCAGAACCCTGCATTACTCACAGAAACAGTATAATGCAAAGATTAGATCTATTCAGTAAAATAAAATATAATGAATAGAGGTAACAGTATAACTAATGCACGAAAGGGAGTAAAATTAGATCTATATAAGTTCTTGACCACCTGAACTTCATTAAATCAATAGGATGAAAAGATGTCATATAAGAAACATCAGTTCCAATGAAGCCACACTCGTTGGCATGCAAGCAATCAAACTTGAGAAGCATGTTCAACAAGAACATTGGATGAGTTTTACCATTAAGTGCAACAAAATTCAGAATCCTCGGCAACTTGCTAGGACACTAATCTTAATTGAAATTAGCAGAGGAAAAGGAAATAATTAATGAAGAAAGATTACACTTACCCTGAAAGATGGCTGGAACTCTGGAGGAGCACCGCCTTTGTCACCAAAATCACCTTGACCCCTTGGACCTCCACGGTATCCATCACGATCTCCAAACCTCGGCCTGTCTCCTTCGAAGCGTGGTGGCCCTCTGATCGAACAAGCAAATACATATTATAAAACAATCACTCATTGTTTATTTTCAGATACAACTAGCATATTCAATGAACAAAATAGATTTTGCCGATCATCCTCTAGGAAACATCAAAAGTGGTTTGTTACCAGCACTCCTTTGTACAGTTTGTAAACCCAAACATATCATAATATTTGTGCCAATGCAACTACAACAGCTGTTGCTAACATGAACATAATTTGAAAGGTAATCGCATAGGCAAACACATTCACAACAACATAAGTATATTGCTGCTTTGCCAATAATATGAATCCACAATGTGTTCCTGATAGTTTGTGAAAACCTAACCTGTAACTCTAAATGTACTTATAAGAGTATTGCAAATGCAAAGGCAATTATGCAAACATACAGACACAGCAACCTTCAAAAATTAGCTTAATGTAGAAGAAATTGACCATTTCAGGCTAATAAAAAGATTCCTATAAGCAGAACAAACAAGTAAGTCAATTAAATCCAACCACCTGGGACGATCTCCGGGAGGCCCACCGCCAAAGGACCTTGGTGGGGGTTTGCTGGACTTCTTCAATGTGGCCGGAACAATCTCTGAGGGAAGGTTGAGGAAAGTCCGAAGATACTCAATGCCATCATTTGTGAGATACCAGTAGTAGTGCATCCAGGCAAAGGTTTCCCGGACATACTCCCTTGACTTAAAACTCTGCATTAACTTTATCACCTGTAGGTTTGGCACATCAATAAGCGGGTGCTTCTCTAGATTGTAATCCTTCTTGGCATATAGTACTCCCTCTGAGAGTCAAATTCATCGCAGAATTAGATAAAAGCATTACAAAAATCATTGAATTTTTTGCAGAAATTGGGAGAAATAGTCTTGTTCTTAGCTTCAAAAGCTAGGGGAGCGTTCATTTGCTCTGAAGTTCTTAAGTGAAGTAGTGAGTAAAAATGATACTTCTTTGAAGTGGTAGAAGTAATATCACTCTAGTAGTTTTGATATTCATTTTGTAAGTAAAAGAAGTAAAAAAGTACTGAAGTAGGTTTAATTCCATTTTTTTCACTTTCCCCACTTCAGTATTTTTTTTAGGTCAAAATCAAAGGAAATTTTGACTGGGTAAATAAACATATAAGTACATTTCAGTGACTTCCTCGTCACTTCAGAGCAAATGAACACTCCCTAACGGAACTATAGAATTGAATGGGATCTAAAATTAGAAATTTTGATAGAAAACAAAAGAATCAATAAGGATCTCCTTAAACTAGAAAAATTTTAAGAACAATGAAATCAAATTCCAAAAATTGGAAAATTAAACGCATATGAAGAAATCTAGATAAATTGTAGCAAAACAAGACAAAAGTTAGATCAAATTCGATAGGGAATTCCATACCCTGGAAGAGGTACTTGCAGATCTCATGGCGGTTCTTCTTAGAGATGATCTGATGAGAAAATTAAAGAAGAAAAATGAAGATAAACACCATGAATCAATTCAGAAAACAGAGATCGAAAACGAAAACCCTAACCCTAGATCGTTTACCATGGTTTCGAGCTCGCGGGAACGAGAGCAAGACGAGATCCCACTGAAGCAAATGCCGCGAAAGAAACCCTAACATAGATTAACAGGGTCTTCTTTTTTGGTTTTTTTAAGTAATTTTCTTGGCACGTGCCATGCGCACGTGCCACCCTTAATAGATTCAGCGGGCTCAATGGATTGGGCTCCGGCCCATTGATTGGTGACAATTTCAGCCCGATAATTGAAATCCAACATGTCATATTTTTCTTGGTATGAAATATAAATTATACTTATTTATAAATAGTTTTTATATTTTTTTATTTTAAAAAATCTTGCAATAAATTAACTCGGGTTTTATTTCAACCAAAATGATCTCCTTGTATATTTTGAGTTAAATGGAGCTGTTTTACTCAACCAAAACATTCACTAGCCAAAACATTAAAGACTATTAATTTTTTTACGGAAACAGGGAAATCTTTTAATCAAGAAGCTCACTTCAAAGTTTTGTTTGCCTCAAAATCGAGAAAGTGAATTTTTTTTATTATAGCATTTTCTTCGATTTTAAACTAAACATACTTCAATTTTTTTTTAAGAAAGTGATGAGATAAGAAAACAATATATAAATGCTAGATTTAATCATTGAAACAACCCTTGAATTTTTCTCTCTTTTTCCTTTTAGCCTTTACACATTCCAGAATGGGCATTGTGGGCTCTTTTTTTCTCACCCGGCCTTTGATTATGATTAGACCGGCTAAAGAATAATGGATCACAAATCAAATTTTAATTTCATATGACTTCAAGAGATTATGGGTTCATAACTTCCATTAGGGGCAAGCCCTTAATGTTAATTACCTTGGACATTGTCGCAGGAACCTCCGATTAAGAAACGAGCGTGAACAAAGAAACAAGTTGTGACCATCAATTTCATTCATTTTAATAAATATAGACTCATTGAAAATACATGAATTTGAAATCATCTTGATTTGTGAACTGGCTTGTGTCTGAACTTGTGTCTTGAACATTTTTGCATTTTGGGTTTGATTTGTATCTTGAGTTTGATTTGAATTTGAATTTACGATTTCTCTATGTTAATGAATCATGAACTTGATTTTGACTTTTCATAAGCTTCGGCTTTTATGCTTGTGAAACTTTGTTCAAGTCTTGACTTGTGAAACTCTTTGGGTCTTTGACTTTTGGTGTCTTGAGACTGCTGAGTTCAATTGTCGATTTATATGAATTGTCAAATCTTGATTCTTTCCATTTTTTGAGTCTTGATTTGACTATCTTAGCTTTGGTTACGTATATATATATTGTCACATAATATATGTGTATATTTGAACATAATTGCTCCATGTGCCTTGTCACCGCGTTACATGCCTTGTTGTCTTGCATGCCTTCTTGCTGCTTTAATATATATAAAATCTGCCAAAGCTTAAAGATAAACACCCTTCTTGTTGTTTTGAGATGGGTATATACATATATTGTCCTTGCTTTAATATATATATATATCCATACTTATCATTTAATTCCCATGTGATGGTGGGACCGGTCCTTTTAAAAAAACTTCTGTTTAACGAGTGATGGCATTACATGCATCTCATGTGTTCATTTGTATATCTCTTTCATGGTAGGCCCATTCTTTTGAAAATTCTTCATGCATGCATGGTTCTCATTATCATTTGCATATGTGTCTCTTTATTATTCTTATTTATTATTATTTTTTTTATGCACATCATGAGCATGCATGCAGACTATAGTTGCATGCTTCTCATTTTTATGATGCACGTATGCATGCTAGTAAATTTTGAATTAATTCACCAACTTCACAAAAGTCACCAAAAACTCCTTAATTATATATATATATATATATATATATATATATTTTAAGCGAACATTATTAGCATCATTTGATGCGTTCCACATAATCTTGCAACATCAATTAAATTCATTCAAATATTGATGAAAATAACATTGCATAAACAAGCTTAAGAACAGCCCAACATATTGATTGGCTAAATATTCTCCATTTTTAAGCTCAGATTTAATTGTTGTAGTGGATCTTTTAGGTCCTCATCTGAAGGCATTTTCTGAAATAACTGGAGGAGCTACACAATTCTTAGCCTTTGCCATTTGGTCATCACTCTCTAATATTTCACCATCATTGCTCTTTGAAGCCTGGCCTATTCTTCCACAGAACAATCAACACCAACAAAGAGCTCAATTGCCATATCTTCAATAAATCTTTTGAATATGTCCATCTGTTTTTATTGAACCATCAGCATCAAGCCATCTTGTACATGCGGCGAGGATTATTTCAACGGCTCTTTTTCAATGAACTTTTGAGCTTCCCACATATGAATGATAGAGAATTGTGGTTTTGTATCATTAAACTTCATTCCCAGTTTGATATCCCATGAAAGAATAACTTTCTCAGTAGATGAGCCAGTAACTTCGATAGCTCCCCCAATCTTCGGAACAAACACATTGCCACCAACATAAGCTGCTACAATGGTTATCAGAGCCTTATCAGTATCATCTTCTTCATTGAATATGCAATTGTCAAAGTCACAGCCAATGGAGCTTCCCCTTAGTAAACTATTTATAGAATCTAGATGCATTGTCAGTTGGTTTACTATCTCCATATGTTGCTAATAAAAACAAGACAAAAGTTTCCTTCGGATCAATGATCTTGAATATTGCCTTTTTATACCATGCTTTAGCTTCCTTCGCCAACGCCTTTGCAAATCCCTCAGCGGTGTCGGTCCAGGTGCTGGAGAAGATAATGATGCGCTTCTTCCTATTGTCCATATCCTCGGCCTTATCCCGACCGATGACAGGCTCCGCCAACCAATCGGCGCCAAAATAAGAGAACAATGCAGCCGATCAACAGTGAGACGACAGAGATGATGATCGACAGCATACTTCTTCCTCGTAACATCCTCCTGTGCTGTCCCATCGCCGCCGGTGAGGATTGTTGTCATGAGATCCAGTGTCAAGAGTTTCATCACAGTCTAACTATAGATCTGGCCGTTGATCTATATATATATATATATATATATTTTCGATCCTCTTTCTTGATCTTGGAGATCATGTGAGCCATGTTGGAGAAGAACGTGAGACAAGAGCAGAGCTTCATCTCGTACCATGAAGCTTGGTTCAAAAGATTGGAGAACAACTC
Source organism: Dioscorea alata (assembly GCA_020875875.1). Lineage (NCBI taxonomy): Eukaryota > Viridiplantae > Streptophyta > Magnoliopsida > Dioscoreales > Dioscoreaceae > Dioscorea > Dioscorea alata. The sequence continues at coordinate 3,192,258 of CM037014.1, forward strand.
ACGATCCTACTAAATCTTCTTCTTGTCTTCTACTTCCGAGTGCATCCTCTTTGTCTCCGTGAAAACTATTATATTCGATCGACTCCTCTGTATCAGCGACATTTTTAAGATGAAACTTGCCGATGGGCCTGCGATCAATGGTCTTCCGGGCCGGTGATGAAGAATACGGCAACGGATTGGCAAGGAGCATTGAGATAATTCTGTGGGGATCACCAATATTGTCATCTCTCTCTCTTTCTTTATGGTGACTGTAGTCATCTTGTTCCTTCAGGCGCTTTCGAGGACTGGTGCCATCTTCTTTATCAATGCTCATCTTTTTCTGGTGGTGACGGCGGCAGCGACCTCTTCCTCTCCGTTAGGTTCTCCCGGCCGGCTTCTTCTTTTTTTTTATTTATTTTTTATCTATCTATATGTTTTGCAGAGACACAGATCAAGAGTCTATCCTTGTCCGTAGTCTTCTTCTTTCCCGAAGCGGCAGCAGCGCAGCAACAACAGCGGGCAACGGAAAGCAAGCGACAGTGGCAGACATGGTACTGGGCCATGTAGGTAGCGACCTCCCCTCTTTCTTTGGTGACGATGTCAAGCGACGAGCAACAGTAGCGGTGCTTCTTCTTGGTCAGGCTCCTCTCTGGTTCGTCTCCTTCTTCTTTCTTCGTCATCTCTCTTTTTTTTTATCTCCTTCTGTCTTCTTCATCTTTGGCATTCTTCTCTCCTTGGTCTCTTCTCCAAATCCTCCTCCCCTTGCCGGGCTCTCCCTTTTTTTTTTCTTTTATCGTCCCCCGTTTAAAAGCCTCAATTGTGGTTGTTATGCTGATCGTGGGAGAGGACGTGTGGTCGGTTATGAGGATCGTGAACTGACCAGGCACCCACGACCAACTTTTTTTATTTTAAATTCTATTATTATCATTATTATAATAATAATAATTATTATTATTATACATTTTATTTATTTATTTATTTATTTATTTATTTTATTATATATACATCTGATTTGATTATATATATATATATATATTTTTATTATTATTATTTATTTTATCTTTATAATTTTTTTATCCGATTTTTTTTATTATTTGATTTTAATTTATTTTATATTTTATCTAATTTGATTTTTTTTATGGGAAAATTATTTTTTACCCCTCGGGGAATTCAAAACTTCCCAGTCAGCCCCTGCAAAGTTTGAATACCCCAGACAGCCCTTCCTTTATTGTTTTACTTTTTTTTTGCCCCCTGTAGATCATTTAGACTGGGTCCATGTTGTGAAATTCTTTATTTGCCCTTGAACATGGTGGGAAAAATCCACCATGGATTCTCTTTCCTCTACTTTCATCTGCCCCTTTTTTGCTTTCTTCTCCGGCCCTCCGTCGACCCCCGTAGAGTCCTCTCCAACAACTTCACCCGCGTCTCCGAGCTCCTCCCGACTCCGAGCTCCTCCCAACCTCAAGCCCCATCATTCATGGCCGTATACCACCTTGCCTCGCAGGTGGCGCCTACATCCGTAACGGCCCCAACCCTCAATATCTCCCTCGCAGTCCTCACCATCTTTTCGACGGCAACGACATGCTCCACTCCCTCCTCCTCCTCGTCACCCCCTCTTATCTCCTCTCGCTTTCCACCACCAATGGCGACATCTCCACTCTCGTCCGTGAAGACTTCTCCGGCAAACTCTTCATGGGCATGACCGCTCATCCCAAGAAAGATCTTACTTCTGGTTCATTCCTCGCCTACTTCCGGTTCGACAAGGACGACAACAAGCTCGCCGCGCGTTTCCATCTTCTCCGTTCATGAGCCGTCCTTCCTCCGCCGACGTTCCCGCTTAAATTTTCTACTATCCTTGCCCCATTCCAAGTTTCTTGTCTTTATAATGTTATTTTAACAGAAACCCGATTTTTTAAATAGAAACTTTTTCTTTTAAACGGAAACCTCTTTGTTTAAACGAAAACCTCTTTTTTTAAACGAAAACCACATTTCTTCAACTGGTGCTATTAAATAATTAAACAGAAACCTCATTTCTCATCTTCAAGCAAGGTCTAGGGAAAGAAGAGCAATTAATTTGTTGCATGCATGAGTATTTAATGTTTATTGTCTCCAAGCATGCATGAGTAGTTAATGTTTCTTGTTCCAAGAGTGCATGACTTTAATCTCTTGTCCCATTCCAAGTTTTCTTGTCTTTGTAATGTTATTTTAACAGAAACCCGATTTTTTAAACAGAAACTTTTTCTTTTAAACGGAAACCTCTTTGTTTAAACGAAAACCTCTTTTTTAAAACGAAAACCACATTTCTTCAACTGGTGCTATTAAACAATTAAACAGAAACCACATTTCTCATCTTCAAGCAAGGTCTAGGGAAAGAAGAGCAATTAATTTGTTGCATGCATGAGTATTTAATGTTTATTGTCTCCAAGCATGCATGAGTAGTTAATGTTTCTTGTTCCAAGAGGGCATGACTTTAATCTCTTGTCCCATTCCAAGTTTTCTTGTCTTTGTAATGTTATTTTAACAGAAACCCGATTTTTTAAATAGAAACTTTTTCTTTTAAACGGAAACCTCTTTGTTTAAACGAAAACCTCTTTTTTTAAACGAAAACCACATTTCTTCAACTGGTGCTATTAAATAATTAAACAGAAACCTCATTTCTCATCTTCAAGCAAGGTCTAGGGAAAGAAGAGCAATTAATTTGTTGCATGCATGAGTATTTAATGTTTATTGTCTCCAAGCATGCATGAGTAGTTAATGTTTCTTGTTCCAAGAGGGCATGACTTTAATCTTTTGTCCCATTCCAAGTTTTCTTGTCTTTGTAATGTTATTTTAACAGAAACCCGATTTTTTAAACAGAAACTTTTTCTTTTAAACGGAAACCTCTTTGTTTAAACGAAAACCTCTTTTTTTAAAACGAAAACCACATTTCTTCAACTGGTGCTATTAAACAATTAAACAGAAACCTCATTTCTCATCTTCAAGCAAGGTCTAGGGAAAGAAGAGCAATTAATTTGTTGCATGCATGAGTATTTAATGTTTATTGTCTCCAAGCATGCATGAGTAGTTAATGTTTCTTGTTCCAAGAGGGCATGACTTTAATCTCTTGTCCCATTCCAAGTTTTCTTGTCTTTGTAATGCTATTTTAACAGAAACCCGATTTTTTAAATAGAAACTTTTTCTTTTAAACGGAAACCTCTTTGTTTAAACGAAAACCTCTTTTTTTAAACGAAAACCACATTTCTTCAACTGGTGCTATTAAATAATTAAACAGAAACCTCATTTCTCATCTTCAAGCAAGGTCTAGGGAAAGAAGAGCAATTAATTTGTTGCATGCATGAGTATTTAATGTTTATTGTCTCCAAGCATGCATGAGTAGTTAATGTTTCTTGTTCCAAGAGTGCATGACTTTAATCTCTTGTCCCATTCCAAGTTTTCTTGTCTTTGTAATGTTATTTTAACAGAAACCCGATTTTTTAAACAGAAACTTTTTTTTTTAAACGGAAACCTCTTTGTTTAAACGAAAACCTCTTTTTTAAAACGAAAACCATATTTCTTCAACTGGTGCTATTAAACAATTAAACATAAACCACATTTCTCATCTTCAAGCAAGGTCTAGGGAAAGAAGAGCAATTAATTTGTTGCATGCATGAGTATTTAATGTTTATTGTCTCCAAGCATGCATGAGTAGTTAATGTTTCTTATTCCAAGAGTGCATGACTTTAATCTCTTGTCCCATTCCAAGTTTTCTTGTCTTTGTATTGTTATTTTAACAGAAACCCGATTTTTTAAACAGAAACTTTTTTTTTTTAAACGGAAACCTCTTTTTTTAAACGAAAACCACATTTCTTCAACTGGTGCTATTAAACAATTAAACAGAAACCTCATTTCTCATCTTCAAGCAAGGTCTAGGGAAAGAAGAGCAATTAATTTGTTGCATGCATGAGTATTTAATGTTTATTGTCTCCAAGCATGAATGAGTATTTGATGCTTGAGCGCCTCGAGAACCTCCGCCAGGCTCGCAAAACCGGATCCGGATCTGGATCTGAAGCCGTCCCATCCTTCGAATCCGTGGCATTCCTCCTCTCTCGATTCTCCGACGTTAAGCGCTCCATCGATGTGGAACTCTCCTGCCTCCGTGTGCTCAATCCCTTTGCCAAGCCCGTCGTGAAGCCTCAGCTAGAAGCCCTCTCAGCCATGATCGCCGACCTTGAGCACCTCATCGCTGATAACTCCTACTTCTTGCCTTTCTACGATGTTCGCTCTTCTCTCAAATCCATTTCCGATTTGAAAGAATCCCTAGATGCCCTCTCCACTGAGCTTGTCCCAAGGAAGAAGTTCTCCTTTAAGAACAAGTCTTTGAAGAAGCTTCAACCTGTTTTGAGCCACAACTTCCCATGCAAGGGACAATTTCGTCCAAAAAGTTTAAAATTAACTCTATTAATCACTGTTAGATATTTGGGGGGTTTAAAAATCATTATATTCAAAAGGAGGGTGTTTTTAGGGATATGAAAATGTGTGGGGTTTTTTTGTGCATATTGCAAACTTTGTGGGTTTTTTTGGTAATTTGCTGTTTTTTTATTATCTATTTATTTATTTATTTGTTTTGTTATTGTTATTGTTATTATTTTTATTATATTAATTTATTTCGTTTTATTTTTTTTTTATTTTTTTTATATATTTTTTTTATTTATATATATTATTTATTATTATTATTATTTCTTATATTATATTATATTATATATATATATATATATTATTTTATTTGATTTATTTTAATATATTATTTTATTATTATTATTTTTTGTCTGATTTGGTTTATATAGATATATATATATAATTTTATTTGATTTTATATTTTTTTAATATATTTTCTTTTTTATTATTATTTTTTATTTTAATTTGATTTGATTTGATTTGATTATATATATTTTATCTTGTTTGATTTTGATATATTTTGATTTAATTTAATTTAATTTAATTTTTTTTTGCCTCGTGATTTGTAGCCATGTTTGATCTTGGGACAGGGATTGCTTCGGGATTTAAATATTTTAGATCGCCTCGAGATCTGTGCTCGTGGCTGATCTTGATATTTGGATGTTTTAGATCACCTTGAGATCGGTGCTCTCGGCTGATCTTAAGATTTGAGTATTTTTGGATCGCCTTGAGATCGGTGCTCTCGGCTGATCTTGAGATTTGTGTATTTTTGGATCGCCTTGAGATCGGTGCTCTCAGCTGATCTTGAGATTTTGTGTATTTTAGATCGCCTCGAGATCGGTGCTCTCGGCTGATCTTGGGATTTGTGTATTTTGGATCGCCTCGAGATCAGTGCTCTTGGTTGATCTTAATATTTGAGTATTTTTGGATCGCCTTGAGATCGGTGCTCTCGGCTGATCTTGAGATTTGTGTATTTTAGATCGTCTCGAGATCTTTGTCTTCGGTTGATCTAGGGATTTGTATTTTTTTTTAGATTACCTAGAAATATGTGTTCTCAGATAATCCAGAATATATCCAAATATTAATTTATCTTAACCACATGTTGTCCAATCCGATTAGGATTTGGCTATATGTGATTTAAAATCTTTGGGTCCTTGCATCTTTAAGATTGGATAAATCAAAGCAAGATCTTTACAGTCCATCTATTCTAACTAACATGGTTTTTTTAAATAAAATATTAAAAAACTATTAAAAAAATTAATAAAAAATAATTTTAAAAAAAAACTTAAGTTTCAGATTTGGACCCAAATCCAAATCCGAAACTTAAGTCTCTTCTTTGCTCCTCCTCCGTCGCAATGACCACCACCTCATCCTTCTCCACGACAACCACCACCTTATCATTCTTGACGACGACCATCTATTGCTCATCTTTCACAATGACCACCAAGCAATCCTCCCACCACGCCCACCGTCTCATCCTTCTCCATTGTTCACATCCCAACCAAGTCGTCTTTCCATTTAAATGCTCGAGAAGTGCTCTCATCTATATAGATTATGCACATATTTGCCTAATTTTGGGCTCATTTACTGGAATGTTTGTTGAAGTTGGGAAGATTGTATTGAAGACTTCGTTATTTTGTAAAATCATGGTGCTTTTGATGTATTTAGAAACATCATTTAAAAAAAGAAAAAGAAAAAGAGTTTCAACGGATGTTTCTTAAATATTTGATGCTCTCCATGTGTTTGATGTCCTAATTATTGCTTAAATTTCCTAATATTTTGACCAATGAAAAAACAACAAGCCCTTGCCCTGACCCTTACCCTTTTTATCCACTAAAAACAAACAAACAAAAGCAACACCCTATTGAATATTAATCACAACAATACTTTCAACCAAAAATTCCAACATATGACATTTATAGAAGGTTTAGTAATAAAATTTAACAACTGTAAAAGAATTTCATAACTTCATTGACCTAATTCAAACTTCATATAATATATACAAAGGGCTTTGTTGCACATTTGCAAATAGAAGAAATTCACAATTGCAAAAGCAGACAATTAAAGAAACTTTCAACTTCATTCATCACTTAAATTTGGCAATTTTACAAATAGTAGGTTTAGCATTTATGATGCCATATTCACAGAACATAAGGTTCATACCATGCAATTAACAAAAAAAATACCCAATCTTGCATGCTTAACCTCTCATATATTTCTGAAGTTTGGATGACAATCCAAAAAAAAAAAAAAATGTCAAGAACAATTGTCAAAAACCCTTCTCTAGAGAACTAATTCTAAAATTCATAGTGCAGGACTTTGCTCAGTTGCAGCCTCTGTTATGATATTAATGCTAAAATGGAAGAGAATCTTGGGAAGAAGGGGAGAGAATTCAGAGGAGAAGGAGAAGGTGAAGAAAGGAAGGGGATTAAGAGAGACGAAGAGGAGGAAAAGAGAAGGATTTCCAGGCCAAAGCCCCTATCCTTTCATTCACTATCCTTCTTATAGTCCATCCATACATAATTGTAACAAACTCTAACAAATTCAACAGCTGCCATTCTAACAAGCACCTATAGAACATAGAGGAATAAAATCACAACCATGCTAATTGTTTAAATCCTCTAAATACAACCATTCACAATATTAATACTGTAATTCATTTCATAATGAAATCCTTGAACTTGATGTCATTTATCCCTTGATTTAGGCGTGCCTTTCTTTTAATGATCCTGTCGCCATTTGTGCTTGAAACACCAGCTTCTGACCTCTTTCCCACAACCCAATTTGCAACAGCTATCCTATGTTGAAAAGACTAGGAAGTCCACAAATGCATATGTTTGTTGTCTTGGTTCTGCATTTTGTTCTGTCCTCCCTCATACCCTCTTATTTCTTAGTTTTTGATCATGAAGCCACCAAATGACACATATCAGAATTCAGAAAAAGGTGAATGTTGTGCCAACATATTAATAATCATAGCAAGAAGTTCAATGACAATATAAACTCACCAGTAGTTCACTGCTAGTAATAAATGAACCCTACATTGATTCCCTCTCAACAATAAGGTGACCACTGTAAGTCTGCATCATATTAGATAATCATTATTATTATGTGTAACTTACACAATTGCCTATATTGAAGGAGAACAAAGGGTTATTACTCTGAATGTATTCACTGGACCAAAAGTAACATGAGTTTTTGTCTTCCTTCTTTCCTTCCCACTTGAAGTAGCTTCATTATATGGAGGAGTTGTCTCAACTTGGGGACCAACTCGGGGGTTGTCAGCTTGCATATAGACAAGCATTAGTTTGAGTTCCAATTATCTTACAATTAGCTTGCATATATGGAGGAGTTGTCTCAAAAGGTAATAAGCACTTAGAACCAATTATCTTACAACATTAGTTCTTTTTTAACATCTAGCCTTGTTGTGCCCTTTAGTTTGAGTTCCATGGGTGCCATCATTGGTCCTTCGCCACTTGTTAGCCAAAATGCTCAATCTCTTGGTGAATTTACAGGGAACTCATATGCCTTAAGGTATATCTCCTTTTTCTACCAGTCACATACATAATCAAGTGGATTTGAGCCTTGAAATGCAAGTGCTACCAATGCATGTTCACAAGGAATTCTTGTCTTATCCCACTTCCCGCAAGAACAACATGACCTTCTCTAGCATGCAAGACTTAGTTATCCCAAAAATCCTCACGCATTGGCTACCCCCATCCTACTCTACCGGCAATTTTTCACTTTGTCCTTTTCCTTTTCAATCCTTGTAAGTATCCTAGGGCCACAAGAACATCTCCACTTCATAGCACAGTCTCTTTTCACAACTATTCTACTCATGCAATACTATCTGATGTCTTTTAGCATGGTAATAATTGCCTTGTGCCTAGCTTCTTGCATTACACCATTGAACATTTCACACATTATTATTGATGGCTTCACACTTCACCACATCTTTGAAGAATGCATGACACTAGTTCTCAGTAGGCCAATTCTCCAACCAATCAATTGTAACACTATCAACCCCAACACCCCCCCCCCCTCCCCTTCTCCTCCTTTTTAGTTCTCTCATCCTGTCCAATTGCATCAACATGTCAACCTTGTTGGTGGATCTAGAAGCATTCCAAAATTGCAATTAGATTTCTTTTCTAGGGTGTCTTTTGCCCCATCTTGCATATATGTGTCTAGCACACATTCTATGTTCTACTAATGGGAAAAGGGCCCTCACTGAGTGGATGAGGCCCTAAAAAAATACCAGGACAATATTTGCAGATCAATAATGAGTAGATTACGACAAAAAAAGGACAAAAAAACCATCCATATATCACTTATTAGTGACCACCCAAGGCCATCTCCTATTTGTAGATTAGAGTTTAGATGCTGAATAAACCAATTCTAGCTCTCAGTTGTCTCTTTTTCAACAACAACCCAATCTATAGGAAACATCTGGTTGTTACCATCAATTAGCAGAATTTTTCACTTGCTTGTCATCCACATTTTCTTGAGGGCTTTGCCTATACAACCCTAATATCTTTGTGTAGTTTAATAAAGATCTATATATGTTGTATATATGTACACATGAGTGTGTGTGTATATATATGTTGAACCCTAATAATCAATGTATGTATGGAAGCACAATCTATATGTGTATGGACAATTTGCAGCTTCTCTAATTAAAGGTTCTGCCTCCATAATGAAAAGTGTGTATGAAAAACACTCTAAATCTATAGATATATATATCTATATCTATATTCATCATACAATGAAATCACGCTCTATATCTTTATTCAACCCACATTACTAAAGGGCCTATCTCACTGAAATAAATACTTGCCAATTTGCAACGTCTCCACATGAATCTAGATATGGACACTTACCTGCATATACATGACTTATACATGACTTATACTCCATGCCACATCATTTTCCCAAGTTCACATGTGTGTATATATATATCACAAATGAGCCACTGATTAAATAAGAAAATATCGATGTCTTATTGATTAAGAAAATACACATATACATATATATACACTCTAATTAGGCCCTGTTTGGATGGCACCAAATTCCATAAGAATAGTGTTTATTCCTATGGAATTTATTAATACATAGGAATCTGTAGGAATGGGTGTTTGGACATTGTTTTCATAGGGTCAAATTACTATGGAAATATAGGAATCCATAGTAATTTTTTAAAGGGGTGAGGACCAAAATATTTTATCGTTCTGTTGTTTTTGGGGCTGGGGGTTGAGGGCTGCCATCTTGAGCTTGGGTTTGAGAGAGGAAAAGGGGAGGCCGTTTGGGCTTAACGGCACACCTCCGGTCCGGTGACCACACCTCACATCCGGTCACGACTTGTCCGATCACCACACCTCCGGTAATGATGCCGTTGCCTTCACCTCCATCTCTCCCTCTCCTCTCTTCTCCCCTATTTGGATCCCAACGAGGACGCACCGTGGTCGTTGGCATCAATTGATCTCGCATTCTCCTTTCCCAAGTTTGGATTTCTATTCCTTTTCTTTTCTGTTTTTTCTTTTCTAGGGTTTTGGAGATTTACAAGCATTTTGTTTATTTGGTTTTTTTTTGCAGGTGATTGGTTACAAGTGGGACACATATCTAGATCTTCTCCAGGCAGACTACTCCAAGGGGGTGAGAAAATTGATGATTTTATTGTATTGATGTAATTTTTAGGTTTTTGATTTGATCAATGGCTTCAAATTTTGTTCTTTATCGTTGTTTATCCAGAAATTAAATTATTGTTTAAATTACTAAATCCCTGGCTTTGATTTGGTTGATTGAGAGTTTTTTTTGTGAACAAAGTATTGTTCTCATGGTGTCGGCTAAAGTTCTGTGGAGATAATCATATTACCATTAATGAATTGAAAAATTCATAGAAATTCATATGTGTAAGTCGCTGCACAAGTATCATGATTCGTTCTTGATGGTTCTAGTTTTTCTTTTAGCATCTAAAGTATTGCAAAAACATGTTATGACACTTAGGGTTTGATTATGGTTTGATATTGCGGAATTGATATTGCAAACACTGTTGTTGTTATGGTTTGATTATGGTAATGGTCATTATATGGTTTGATTGCAAGCATTCTTTCCTTGGATTTTTTCTTGAAATGCATGAGTTTGTTATGATATAAAAAAAACCTAGTCTTGGCTGCAGAAATAAATTGGATTGAGATCAGAGTTCTTTTTCATGATATTTTGAACTTAGGATTTTGTTATGGATATTCAGAAATAAGAATACCATTTCATTTCATAGTCTTCATTGAGTGCACTCATGGAGCAGGCAGCTTGTATTTCATTCTGATTGATCAACCTGGTCAGTTACTTTTAATGTATCATTATATCAATGGCATAAATTGGATTGAAAAGAGTGTATTGTTATAAAGTGGTGATCAACCTGGTCAGTGAATTTTAATGTATTGTTATATCAATGTCAGCTATATATACATAGATATATATATGTAGACGGAGAAAATGATCTTTCCCTGGTTCTCTTCCATGGATATAGATGTAATAAATCTAGATGATTCTATATTTGTTTGTCTAATTTACAGTTATTATGTGAATCATTAATTTTGGTTTTGTAAACCATGACACTGTAATACCCAAGTGATCAAAATTTAGCAAAATTTTTTTGATGCCCATTTTGTGTGAATGCCACAGTTATTTTACAGTATGTGGACAATTGTGTGAATGTCATTAAGGACGGCTTATAATTTTTTTTATTTGCAAAAACAAGAAGCATCTTTGGAGTCAATTACCACCAAACTACTAGAGACTACTAGTGGTTTTTGCTTATAGGTTATAATTAGACTTATTTAACATTATATATATATATATATATATATATAATATTTTTTTTATTCTACATATCTTGATGAATATGGATAAAGTACAAATTTATTTTGAATTTTTTTTTTTTGTTTGCTTTGTATAGATGGCAACTCAAGAGAAGACTGATACAAGGGCCAAATGGAATAAAAATCATAGGGCTCATCTAGTGAAATTATTAGGTGATTATAACGTTCCCGCGTACCGATCACAAAATGGATGGACTAAAGAGGCATGGAATAGAATATTGCGTGACATGGTAACGAAATTCCCTAATTTAAAATGCACTGTTGTACAAGTTAAAGCATTAGAGGAATAGTTAAAAAATTCACAAGCTTCTCAAGGGGTTTACCGAATTGAGTGGCTTTGGATGGGATAATGAAAAAAATATGGTAGAAGCCACTGAAGAAGTTTGGGCACCACTACTTGAAGTATATATTTTTCTTACATAATTTGCAAACTTTATGTAATAGTTTATTTTAATCATTTTCATGAAATTATCCAGAGAAATAAAGAAGCAAGAAGATGGCATCAAAAACCCTTTCCGTATTTCACACCATTGCAGGAGATTTATGAGGGTAGAAAAGTGTTGTTTATTAATGTTTGATTTGAAGATTTCTAATAATTTTGCTAATTATTTGTACATTTATTACACAGGGAGATATGCAAAAGGAAGATGCTCTAGTGATGTAGATTATTATTCAAACGTGCCGATGGACACTCCATCTCCAAGCATTCCGGCTCCAAATGATCCCATTGAATCATTGTCTACACCCGAAATAGAGACAGAGAGTCATGATTTTGCACAAGCGGAACCTCCATGCAGTCAACCATATATTTCACAACCACAAAGTTCATGCAGTGCAAGACGACACAGCGTAGATGATGATATGCAATGAAGGAAAAAGGACCGAAAGCGAAAAAATATTCAAGAGGCATTTTTAGAAAAATATATGGATATGCGTCGAGCTGAGAATGATAGATATATTGATGCTATGAAAATGAACAAGGTAGATGACAAGTACACCATAGGAGAATGCATGGCGGCATTTAATATGGTGTGTGATCAATTTTTAGATAATGATTTTGTTAAAGCGGCAACATTATTTAAAGATAAGGATAATCGTGAAATCTTCTTGAATCTCAAGGAAGATCGGAAAGTGTTGTGGCTTCAACAAATGATTAATTAAAAACAATGTCATGTTGTATGCTTTTTATATTAACTTACATGCAATTTATGTTTGAGGATGTTTATTATTGTCACAATTACTAGACTCTTTTGTATAAGACATTATAATTATAAGATCTACTTATCTATTTTAGATAGACTTGTTTATTTGCGGGAATGGATTTTGAATTATTTGCTGATAGTCTATTACTTAATAACCAAAAAACAAGCAACATTGATAATCTAAAGACATGGCAACATTCTATTACTTAACAAGAAAGCAAAGCAACATTGATAATCTTACACACCATTTATATTACATTTCTACGATAGTTACAGTAATCATTCCACATTTGCATTGCTATTTCATCTCTTTCGCGAGCACTTACAATACGTTCAGAGTTCATTGTATTGACATTGTTTTGATATGTGTCATCTCCATTTGGGACGTTAACTTCGTCAGCTCCATTACTGATTTCCTCAATTTCATTCGTGCCATTGTGTATCCTTATGAAATTATGCAAGACACATGCGGCAACTACTATATCAGTTTGAGAATCTATTGGATAAAAGGTTGCAACTTTAAGTATATGAAATCTCATTTTCAAGACACCAATAATGCGTTCAATATGATTCCTCAATGAAGCATGTCTCAAATTAAATAATTCTTTGTAATTGCTTGGTCTACATCCTGCCCGTCCTTGCTCCTGTAAGTGATAACGCACACCCCTGTATGGAGCAATAAATTTTGGAGTATTTGCATATCCTGCATCCACTAGGTAATATTTATTTGGTGGGACATGGAAGCCCTGGTCGATTGAATGCTGAAGTATTCTAGCATCAGAAGCAAAACCTTCCCAACCAGCTTGAACATATACAAAACGTAGGTTAAAATCGCAAGCGACCATAACATTCTGGGACAATGTCTGTTTTCTATTTCTATAAGGATCTTGCAAGGCCAGAGAAATAATTATTGGAATATGTGTTCCATCAATAGCACCAATACAATCTTAAAACAATAAACCCATAACATTGGGTAAGAATAAAAATAAAAAAACATAAATAATAAATAAAAAGACAGTATAAATATTTCTAACCTTGAAATATGGGAAAAAATCTACTGTTCTGGATAACGGGTGATGTTGTTGTCGGTGGTAATTCTATATATGTACTAGCAAGAGTAGTAATAGCTTTAAGTACTTTACCAAAATAACGGCTAACCGTTTCTGCCAAATGTTGAAAGTGTTCTTGTACGTCACGATTACTAGCGTTGTGCGCAAGAGTGTATACAAACATTGCTAGTTGTTCCTCGATTGTAACTTTTTTCGAATTGCGAAGAAGAGATCTTTCCTTTAAACAATTAGCAAGTGCCTCAAATATACGAGGTTCCATCCGAAATTCACTCTTACAATGTGCCTCATGACCTTGAAGAATTTCTTGTATATATGCAACACCTGTTAATATTGATGTATGACGATGCCTAGTTTCTGAACTTATAGGAAATAAACTTGGTAAAATGATGAGCATGAATTCCTCATCATCTTCATTAATCTTTCTCCATTGATTCAAATCCATATTGAAACAAATGACTTTGAGACGTAAAAATTTGAGCTGAAGAGAGATAAGTTTACAAATTGCATAAGAGTGGTGGCTTTAAATAGAGAGAAATTGGTAAAGGCTAGATTTTAAAAAACTCCAATGGCTATTTTTTCAAAAATTCCAACGGCTAGTTTTTTTTAAAAAAAAAACTCTAACGGCTAGTTTCATTTTCAAAATTAAAAATTTCTATGGAAAAATTCCTGTGCACATCCAAACACTGATTCCGTAAGAAATTTTCCTGTAGTAAATTCCATAGGAATCATTTCTGAATCCTATGGAATAAAATTCCTATAGAAAAATTTACTATGCATCCAAACAGGCCCTTAATCTCATGCAAGCCCCCCCCCCCCCCCCCCCCCCCCCCCCTCCCTTTTGCCCATTTTGCCCGTTTCCCTTCCCCCCCTTTTTGCCCATTTTGCCCGTTTCCCTTCCCCTTTTGCCCATTTTGCCCATTTCCCTTAACTAATACTGTATGCCATATCATCTTACCAAGTTTACAAATATATACATATATATACACTAATCACTGAGAGACACTGATTAAAAAAATTATCGATGTCTACAATTTTGAACAAGATTGGCTTCAACACATTTGCATGACAAATTTAGCTAACAAGATAGGTAGCACCCATTAATTCATTAATTCATTAATTCATAAATCAAATAACAAACTTGAAAGTAAAGAATTCAAATGTAATAGCAAATAACTAACCAGTACCTGAGTAATTGTCACAAGGAACTATTTGAGGGGATTGCTCAACTCGGACTTTGTGATGACCACGGTGGCACACAAAAACGGTGGAGGAGGAATACACCTACATTAGATGGAGGACAGCGATCGTAGCTACAACGGAGGCAAATAGTAGAAAGTGCTTGGATTTGAAATTTTCAGGACTATAGGGGATGATGAGGGGAAAATAAGGAGAAAAAGGGTTGGTGGGCCTTTAGAGGGGAAAAAGGGAATAGAGGGCGCTGGTGTGGTTTTGGATCGGATCAGGATATAAATCCGAAACTTTGTTAAGTTTTTATTATTATTTTATTATTTTTTAAAGAATTTTAATAATATTTTATTCTATAAGGCTAAAATAAATGGTAAAAATGATGGCCATAATGATTTGGATTTGATTTACCCAGCCTTAAGAGTGCAGGGAACCAATGTGCCCATTCTGAAGTGTAGGGACTAAAAGGAAAGATAGAAAAGAATAGAGAATGTTTCAGTGCTTAAACCTAAATGCCACTTCCACCCCACCTCAGCGTCCTTTCATATCCTGTGAAATTAAGATCAGAAACAGTAAAAAAACATTTCAACCACAACCACTTCAAGAAAAATCCTATCAATTTCCACAGACTTCTTGATTTCAGACCAAATAAATCCCTCAGCCTCCAACATTGTTGCAACTTTATTTTTATAATATCATTATCCAAAAAGAACAATGACCCCCACTCCACATGCCAACAGAGGCTTCAAATTTTTCCCCCTAATACTTTTACTGAGTGCATGTTAAACTTTAAAATCTCGTTAGTTAGATGCAGAACATTTAATATCCACATTGGCCCCTTGTTGGGAAGTGGGGCTTATCCTAAAAAGATATTCAATGTTCACTTCCCAGTTTCCACAATAAAAAGCTGGTAACTCTTCTCATTCAATGCATATGAGCAAACACATAATAAACTTAATTTATGAAGATAGACAGTACATGGAACAGAGGCCAGACTATGTTTCTTCTTCTCCCCACTCAGAAACCAAACAAAATTATGACTAAAACCAAAGAAAGGCTGTGCCATGATGCTCTGTGGACCTGTTTTTATCAGCACCTATAATGCCAATGAACAAATACAAGAAGCAAAGATAGAAAATTAAAAGTTTAGCACCACTCACTGTCAATCTTCCAGCAAAACAGCAATAATGCAGACTGTGCAAGGGTCCAAGATATACTCCATACACTTCAGCATTTCCAGCTGGAAGGTCTTGCAATCAAGGATGAGTCAAGAAAAGAATCAAAATTTATGTTAATCCGTAAGTTCGGCTATATTTATTGAATATTTGGTTTCTGCTGTTGGATTTCAAAGATCTTTACCTGATGTTGCTGCAGACTGAATGAAAGTCATTGATTTCTGCTGTTGGCTTTTAATAGATCTACTTAATGAATGGAGATGATGAATAAATAAAATTTCCATTTGTATCCATGAATTGTGACACATTGGAAGTTATTGATTTCTGCTGTAGTTTCTGAAGAAATGAACTTATAATGTGTACATGAGATTAATGGAGACCTGGAATAAAAACAGATTGAAAGTCACATCTCATGATAATTAAAATTTCATTGCGATACATGAAGCCTATGATACGATAAATTGCTATTAAGTATACACAAAAGGTACGATAATGTGGTTGTGCAAATTCAGCATTGAAAGAAGATGTGAACATTGATGATCCTGGAATATATATGAAATGGGAAGACCATTCAAAACTCATTGAATATCAGGTGATGGCCTCCTCCTTCACTGTTTTATCCACTTGCAAGCATATTCAAGAAGGTTGTTGTGCTTTATCAATAATATCATCATCATTCAATGGCTTCTTTACTAGTTTTGGTGAAAAATCTCCACTGTTTGGTCTACCAAGATCCTTTACGCCTCGACGATCCTGAATAAAAGAAAAAAAGATGAAGAGAAACTTGTGAGTTTGAAGTTATTTGACATAAAGAGATAGTAAGTAGTAAGTGTTTCTTTCAATCACAACTCACATCACGGTTAAATGCGAAATCATCGACTTCAAGCATGTGCACTACATGCCCCATCTTTGGCCGTTTCAATGAGTCTGGATCCACACATTTAAGTGCTACTAAAAGAGTTCTTTTTAGTGATCTTGAAGAAGGTTTTTCTTGGATCCTGGGATCCAATACTCCTTCGGCGTTACGGCTGCTCACCATAGATTTAAGCCACTCAACCAAATTAACCTGAAAAATTCCCATCCAACTTGATAAGAAAAGGATGAAAAAGTTTCTAAAGAATGTCCAACATAAACAAGTAAACAGAAAGCTAACCTCGCCTGCAGGTCTACTGTAATCGACAGGGTTTCTACCAGAGATTATCTCCATGATAAGTATCCCAAAGCTATAAACATCACTTCTCTCATTCAACATCCCAGAACTAGCATACTCAGGAGCTACATAACTATCAAAGAAGAAAGACTCCATTGTTACTTACCATTCACCAATCTAACAACATTAAACAATCATGCTTACCCGAAAGTTCCCATCACACGAGTCGTGACATAGTTACTCTCCGCGCCTAAGAGCTTGGCAAGCCCAAAATCAGATACCTTTGCATTCCATTGTTTGTCAAGCAATATGTTGCTAGATTTAATATCCCTGTGAACAACTTTCGGTTCAAGAGCCTCATGCAAGTACATCAATCTGCATTAGCAGAGAATTGATCGAATCAGCAAAGGATTTAAACAATGTTAAAAAAAAAGCAGAACACAAACCATACCCTTTTGCTATTCCGAGAATTATGTTCATCCTAATCTCCCATGTAAGCGGGCTACATGGACCGACATCCCCATGAAGCCATTGGTCCATGTTCCCATTATCAACATACTCATAAACAAGCATCCTAAGTAGCACAAGAAGCAAAATAAGCAAACAAATCACTGCAACATCACTCATTTCTCATATAACAACATGAAAAACATTGGTATATACCTGTGAGCACCTTCTGCACAATAACCAAGCAATCTAACTAAATTCTTATGCCGAACTCGGCCAATGGCATCAACTTCAACTTTGAATTCCCTCTCAGCTTGCCCTCTATAACAAGCAGAAACAATTCATTGAATCAAATTTAAGAGCAAAATTGCAGAAAAGAAAGCTAACAGTGAGTTTGAAGAGAACCTGTTATTGAGCAAGTTCTTAATGGCAACATGAGTATTGTCCTGCAGTACACCATGGTAAACAATGCCATACCCACCCTCACCAATGACATTCTCCGGAGAGAACATGTTGGTCGCGGCCTCAAGCTCTCGGAGAGTGTACCAATGGCCCCAACCCAGGTGAGAAACTTCAGGAGCAACAACAATGGCTTGCTGATCTCCACTTCTCCCTTTCCCGGAGGAAATGTGGAACCTTTGATGCGAATTGGGGCTTTCCTCGCCGGAAGGGTTGAGGAGAGCGCGGCGCTCGGTGGAGACGAAGCTGGGATTTGGTTCAGGACGTGGGACGGGGATTGATTGGAGATGAGAAGAGGGATTAGGGTAAGGATCGATGCGGACCTCGGGGATCTCTTTGCAGGTATTAGGGATGGAGGTGGAGGTCTTGAGATGATGGTGGTTGGTGGAGCGCTTGGAGGTGAACCAGAGGGAGATGAGGAAGAGGACGAGGACGAATGCAGCGCCGATGCCGATGCCGACGACGACCCACATGTGAAGCCCGAACACGACGGTGCGCTTCGAGAGCTCGTCGGTGAGGAATGGCGACCCGTAGTTAGACATTGCAAAGGTGGAGTCTTTCTTGCTCGTTTGCGATCAAGATTGGATCTTTTTGCGCTGGAACTTCAAATCATCATGCTTGGGAGTGCGGTGAAGGTGGAGAAGGTGAATGAAAGAGAACCGACATGGATGTCTTCAAGAATGGTGGCAAAGGTATGAGACGTGAAACAGTAGGAATGGCTTTTGAGGAGGGAAAAAAGGGAGAGAGAGAGAGAGAGAGAGGTTGAAGCTGGCGGTGTGGGACAAGGCTGGGGGGACAGAGAGCATCCTCGCAAATGGAGGCAAGTAAATGAGCTTTAACTGGTTGGATATATAGTGCCATTGGGAATGGATCCTGTGGATTTTTTTTTCACTTTTTTTAATAGAATTAATGACCGTTGGTTTTTGAATACTCTTTCCTTCAGTTCCATTTTAATTACCATATTTAAGTTTTGTAGAAATAAGATTATCGTTGAAATTTTAAAAATTTAAAAACACTTTATAATAAAGCACTTTTATTATGATTAAAGTTATGTACTCTCATTATTGCACATCTTTTTCAAATAAAAATAAAGGTAAAATTGAAAAAAAATAATTAATGTTTATTAAATTTGAGTAAACAATTAAAATGGTCAATGTGTTTCGATTTGATCCCCCAACTTTAAAAAGTTATGATTTGCTCATTTACTTTTATTTTTTTATTACGATCTAGTCATCCGAGCGCATGTCGTTTCACATTTTTTCCAAATGGACAACCTCATAATCCATCTCGGACACTAACGCGGATGCCAAGTCAGATCCTCTTTGAGACCTAGAAGACCTTCTTTTCATTTCCCCATTTTCTCTTTCTCATCTCCAATATCCTACTTTGAAACCCTTGCTCCATGATCAAGTGGTCGTTTCGCAATTACTCCAAGAAAGAAGGAGAACATCAACCATAGAGGAAGGTTAATCTCTTCTCATTATCAATTGATATCATTTTATTTCTCTAGTTTTTGGAGTGGTTCCTAAGTTGTAGAGATAGGTTATATATATTTTTTAATATATATCATTGCACTTATAAAGTTGCATTTGGTTTGCCATGGCAAAGGGTTCAAATCCATCACTATTCATATTTGATATATACACCACACACACACACACACATACACACACACATTGTTAGTAAATATTAAAGCAACACATTTTTTTTTTTTTTTGGTTTATAACCAACTAATCATCCCCATTCATTGGAGCACACACCTCTGTTAGCGACATGCTTTTCTCTTTATAATACATTGTTAATAATACACTGTATTACAATATGGAAAAAAATTAATAAATAATAGGGTAAACTACTAAAATGGTTTCATACCTTTATATGTCTTTAGTTGTGTTTTTTTATTCTGGTTTTAATTTGAGTTTACACCTAATTTTAATTGTTTTTACTGTTATTTTTATGCTTGTTGTGAACTTTGTTAGGGGTTATTATGAAGAATTGTTTGGTTGTTTGAGGTACTTGGACAACTATGAGGTAGTCTTGTTGTGAACTTTGTTAGGGGTAAACAACTAGTTTTGTTGATTTTTGTACATTGTTTAGCTTGTAAAATGGTATATTATCATTTTTATAGGTAGATTGTGCATTTATTTTATGGTCTATTAGCATTTTTGGTGATCAAGACTGAGATATATTTGCTTCATATATATTGGTAGATTGTGCCATTTATTTATCTTCTTCTATCATTTTTATCACATTGATGTACACTTGCATTGATTTGCAGTTAGGGATTTTTTTCTCTTATAGTTTTCCTTGAAATCATTGGGAATGTTTATATAACATTGTGTGGTATGAGTATGAAAATGTTTTGAAGGTTTTACATTGGAATAAAGATGTTAACATTGACCTTTCATCTATTACCATTTTACTTGTTTGACAATTTATCTATTTATTCATGCATGTAGTGATTTCTTTTTATATTTTCCTCATTTATTTATTTTTGTAAAATGCTAATGCAAATTGTGTGTGATGTGTGTTAAGATTATGTGTTGGAGTGAAGTTGTGAAATACTAATGCAATTTTGTTTTGAAGGTTATCTACATATTCATTAATTAATTTACTAATTCATGTATGTAGATATTCATTTGTGGATTTCCTTATTGATTTATTTATATGAAAGGCAACTGCAATATATGTGTGTGTCTTCTTGTAAATAAGCTAAATGGGTATCTTCCTTTAATGAATTTCATTTTTGTATATCTATTCTCACTATAGTCTCTATTCATTTGTTTATCATTTTATTTTATATGATTTTCTGTGATATACAAGACTACACTTGGTAGATTAAAACTTACAAAAGTGTGCACACATGCTTAAAGGAGATGAAAAATAGGAGCATCACTTTAAAGCGGATGGTACACTATTACCTCCACAAGTTTTCCAGTGATGAACATTACTCCATCAATTCACTTTAGCAGGATGTTAGAGCAGATTTCAATACCTTGGTGTCATTGACTAAGTGACATAGGGCTAAGTTAGCTGCACTGAAAATTGTTTTAGGGAATGCGAAAGAGCAATATGGTAAGATCTATGACTATTTGGAGGAAGTTAGGCAAACCAACGGAGGATCTACCACAATATGTTTTTTGGACTACAGATTATTTTTAAGAATGTACATTTGCCTGTAAGGGTGCAAGGAGGGCTTCAAATATGGCTACAGACCTATCATAAGCTTAGATGCATGTTTCTTAAAAGGCTTTTATGGAGGGCAATTGATGGCAATTATACCATAATTAGTTTCTTTTAAATGATCAAACTTTATAACAAACTACTGCTTTTAAAAGGTTCAGTGTAATAAGAATATTGGAACAAATGAATGTGAAGCTTCACATTCACAAGTAGGATCGGAATTGATTGTGCCCTATTTAATTTCTTTAAATAATGCCCTGTTTGAGTTATTCAAGACCTTAGCTTTCATAATGAAATATTGCTCTTTAATTTATTTAGGGTGTTGCATCTAGTGGAATAACTCGAATGGAAGCTACAACAACACAAGGTAGAAGTCAGTTGCATATTGATTAATTTCTTCTAAATGCTCACACTTTATAACAAAACGCTGATCTTAAAATGTCATGGTAATAGCAATACAAGTAGTAAGCTCTAACATCACAGAATGAACCTGTAACAACACAGGTAGCTACAATAGCCTATTATAAGTTTGTAAGATATTGCTTTTCATTTCAACTAGTTTCATATGTGTGAAAATTAGTCTCCTTGCTGTATTTAGGAGAAAGGTCATCCGACTTGTGCAAATCCAGCTAGGCACCAGCAAAGACAACAAGCAAGACAAGTGCTATTGAGGTATATGGAAGGAAACGTTAAAGATGGAAACGGAGCTAGAGGAAAAAAGAAAATTAGCCCAATTTACTGAAAATGCTCAAGAACAAGACAAGAGAAATCTTTGCAGTGGTGAACATTGCCATTGGGGAAATGTGCAAATTGTGTAAAATTTAACTAAGTGTTCTCTAGGTAGTAACATATGAAACAAACTATTTTTGTTTTTCTGTTAGAACCTATATCAAAATGTAATTATGTACACAATCGATTTGCATTTGTTTTGTAGTTTTGGAAGAAGAATGTTTACAAATGCAATTTCCGATTACCTTTTGCATATTTAACCTTGTAAATTTGTTTCAAGTGTGAGTGCTTACTTTACACAATTTTTTTTAGCAGAAAATTTACAAGCACAGATCGAATACATGAAAAATATAATTTTACAAACTTTATATTTTTTTATCATCTGGGGGTTGAACACACAATAGTAAGCTTCATCATCGATTGTTTCGAACACTTGTCATTTAATGTAGCATATCATCATATCATTCAACCATTCATCTCCTATCTTATTGCGCAACTCAGTTTTGATGATATTCATTGTTGAGAAGGCTCTTTCAACTGATGTCGTTGCCACGGATAAGATCAAAGCCAATTCAATAAGGCGATAAACTAATGGAAAAAACCAAATGCTTTCTAGTTTCAACTAGCTTCACAGCAAGACTTGCAAGATCATGACATTCAACAAAATCAGAATTTCTTCTAACATCTTGAATGTAGGTGTGAAGTTGCTCTTTTAAGACTTAAAGATCTTGTACAGAAAAACAATAAGAATAAATCTCAACAAGGCGAAGTAGCTTACCATGATGGAATCTAGAAAATGAGTCTCTTGGATGAAGGCATGATATGCAAGTTAGCAACTTTGCAGTGATCTCACTGAATAGAGCATTCATCTCTATAGCAATTAAATCAAGAACTACAATAAAAACTTCAGCATGATAATGATGGTAATAAGTAATCCACTGTCCTTCATTCCTAGAATGACCCCGAACTGGTATTGTATCCTTCATGTTAGGTACTGGAATACACATTTTAGCACAAAAGCTACTAACCTCTTCTAATAACTCATCCCATCTGTTATCTCTCAAATCTTGTATATGATCTTTCACAATATCAATTAACGCCATCGCATTAACAATGTCTTGATCTTTTTGTTGTAAAGTATTTGATAATTCGTTTTGTGATCCCCAACACTTTCATCATCAAATGCAAAACAAATACAAATTCAAAACTTTTCATTTAGTTAATCAAACTCGACACAATACCTTTTTGATATGCAATAGTCCCATCCTGACACACATTTTGCAATGCCTCTAAAACTGATTCCCACATACTCAACAAATGGATTAAAGTTGTAAAATGTGAACCTCAACTAGTATCTCCTGGTTTTACAAGATTTGTCTCTTGATGCTTGCCTCATCCTGTAAAAATCTAGCCAATCTTCAATCTCTCCATCATACCCTTGCCCTCTCAATTTTGAAATTGATAAATCATGATGAGCAAATAATTTATCTAAAGTTACTTTTAGTGAACATGCCGAAGTATCACTTATATGTTGAATAGCAAAAAATCTTTCAACTTGTCCCACTTATTTATAAATCTTAGAATTACAGCCATTTGCTCTTTTGCTGACTTATCTCGAGACTCATCAACAATTAGTGAAAAGTTTCTATCGCCAATTTCATTAATAATTGCTAATGTTGTTTCTGTTGCGCATGTATCCATTAACTATTTTTGAATCAAAGGAGAAGTTAATTGATTATTCCCAGAAGCATTTTCATTGATAACACTCCTAATCTTCTCAACTTTTTTTGCATACCAATTGAATATCTCTAGAAAGTTCCTCTATTTTTCGAACTAGAAGACTCGTCATAACCACCGAAATCAAGACCAAAAGAATTCGAACAACATCCAAGACAGCTGTCAACTAAGAGCGATAATCAATCTCCATTTGATGCACATGAGAAAATAACACATGTGACACACTTTATCTTTGATTTTTGAAATCCTCACAATGCCATCTAGCATCATTGTGTGCACTGTTCACTAAACCTACATGTTGATTAAAAGCTTCAAGTGCTTTTCTCCAATTACTATATCCTCTTTTTGTAAAAATATCACTTGCACCTTTTTCACTTCTATCTTGCTTGAAAAGATAACAATAAAAGCAATAGGTTTCATCTTTTGCCATACTATATTCCAACCAATCAAACTTCCGAAACCACACTTCTTAAAAACGCCGCATTTCTTTGCCCTGCAATTTTTTAAGAAAGTTATATCCAAGTGGCTAACATGGACCTTTTAATAGATACGCTCTTCGAACTTGATCTCTAATCCCCACATCATACTCTTCAATTAGTTGTCGAAATCCAGAATCAGATGATATCATTTGGACTAAATTCAACACTAATTCTTTTTTGTGTTATAACCCTTGTTTCAGAAGAAACATGTGTTCTCAATTCATTACTGTTTTAGGTGTAAAAAACCTCTCCATATCTACATAATTAACCATTAACATAATTAATAATTAATAACTAAAATAACAAATAATGCAATTTAAAAACTTTACACAATTTAATTCAATTATTTGATAGAATAATTATTTAAAAATAATATAATGAGTAATCTAAAATTTGACAATAATCAATTAAACAAATATCTAACAAATTTTCTTAAATTTTTTTTCATAACATATAATCAATCAAATTGAACAATTATTTAACAAATATCCAACAATTATTCAACTATCAAATTATTTTTAAAATAAATGATTAAAAAATTAAATTAGATTAGGTATAAAACAAGAAAAGAAAACAAAAAAATCTCTAGATAAAACATAAACAATTTAAAAAATAATTTAATGAATAATATAAATTTTCACAACAATCACTTAACCATATATCTAACAATTTTTCTTAAATAAATTCACAATAAATTTTCATAATAAATAATCAGGTAAACAAATATTCAATAATTATTCAACAAATATCCAACAATTATTTTATAATAAATAATTAAACAATTAATTAAAAAATTAAATTAGATTAGGTATAAAACAAATAGAAAAAGAAAAGAAAAATCTCTACAAGGAAAGATAAAACATAAACTTGAAAAAGATTGAGTAAATAAAAAAACTCACTGATTAGCGGAATTTGCAAATTGAATTTCACTACTTGATTTATAAAAATATAGAAAGGAGAGGGAAATTAAGACTTTTTTTTAGAGATTGTAAGAGAGAAGTAGGGATTTTAAGAGAGGGGTTGTATCTATTTTAGGGTTTTATTTATATTTATATTTTTTATTATCATTATTGCTGTTTTTTAGATATGCTAAAATTTGATTGTTATTAATATTGTGTATGATAAGTCTAATAAAAATATATATCTAAAATATAAAATTTAAAAATAACTTAAATAAAAATATAGTAGATATCTTATTTATTATTATCCCTTAATATCAATTTTTATTTAATATACTAATTTTATTGTTTTATTTTTTAAAATAGTGAGGATTATAAAAAAAAAAAATCAGACCAGACTCCCATGTAATTATTGTTATGGTTTTTTTAGATTTCATATATGCTTTGGTTTTTTTAGATTTCATATATGCTTTGTTATATGTGTCATGTGTGTATATATATATTAAAAATTTCAATGGGCCAAGGATGTGCTCGCTTCATCCGCCACTGGATCGTGGAACGAAATAAGAGACCAAATCATAATTTTTGTAATCTAGATAATCAAAATAGAAACACACAAAGGTAAAAAACTATTTTAATTGTTTACCCATAAATTTTAAAAGTGACAAATAATTTAAATTTTTTTATATAAATATAATAGTTGATATGAAACATAAAAATAATTTTCTGTTAATTGCATGAATTACTCAGAAAGACTAAGAAGTCATTATCTTTAAAAAAAGAAATTAAAAAAATAGAGTAAAATAATAAAAGTAACTCTGCGATGACTTCTTGATTTTCTTCTCAACGGTATTGTGACTTGTGAAAACTGGTTAGGTCATTGATCTAGTTAAGGTCAGAGGTTAACAGAATCAACAAGGATTGAATTGAGATTATGTAATAAAATATAAAAAATTATAATAATTAATAATGATTGAAATACGATATAATTTACATTTTTTATAATTTAAAATATAATGAGTTAAATTTATTATTTAAAATTTTAATTTGATGTACTACAGTGTTTTTCTAAGTATCTGAAATGTATTTAAATTTAATATTTAAAATTTTACTAAAAAAGAAAAACCTCACATCATTCCGCAACCTCTTTTCAGAGCTAAAAAAATCATTTTCTCTCCTTCACTCTCTCTCCCCCTTTGCTTCTCTTTTTTTTGTGTGTTCCTTTGTTTCAATTGAAAAATCTTATTTTTGACCCATTAAATCTCATCAAATCAAATAGTTTCCAGTTAAACTGGCCGGGCCACTTGATGCTTTTGTAGATCATTTCAAGTCCGAGTCAAAGGGCATGGTTAGTTCTTGATTTTTTATTTTTTTTTTTGTCAAATTCATTAGGCTAGATTGAACCGGCTTGATTACATTACTTCTTAGCTGTTTCATGGTTAATTACATCAGTTTTGATGAGGTTTGGAGGAAAATGATGAAATATAAGGATAAAAACATAAATTTGTTACTCTCTTTAGCTCATTATAAATATTCACCTCAATTGTGTCATTCAAAGTAAAAAAAAAATAGTTAAAATTAAAAAATTTATAAACATTTAATTACTTTTTCTATTTGCCCATTTTCCCCTCTTTTAAGACTATGCATTTAGCGTAATAGTGGTGAAAAACTATGTATTTAAACGAGTTGGTAAAATTAAATTTAAAAATTATATATTGATAAATATTTTTGTATGTAAAAAATTTCGGAAAGTAGAAATTTATAATGGGGCAAAAGAAGTATCTAAGTGACGGGTCATTACATGAAAAAAGAATCTGTCGGTTATTTCAATATTTAGAAAAAAAAAATTAGTCATTTGCTATTTAGGCAAAAAGACTTTTATCATTTTTTTATATTATAACTGTCAGAGTTGTATTACAGTCTATTGGGTATGAATTGTGTTGTTTTTTTTTTTTTTTTTTTTTAAGAATTGATGGCCATTTAGCATTAGTGTAATTGCTTCTTAATCAAATAGTCCATAAATTATCTAAAGAGAGTAAAAGGGTTTCGGTTTTTTTTTTTAATTAACGACTTCATATTTTAAAAAAGTAATGAAATAACAATTTCGTCCTTGTGATAATTTGTTTTCTGTTTTTTTGCTTTTCTGGGTGACTTATTTCATATATACTCAAAATGTGGGAATGAGTTTATATGTTTTTTCAAATTTTAAAGGACTAATGGCCGGCTCTTGTAAATTACTAAAGCAAAAAAGCTATTTATCATTATTTTTTAATTATTATTATTACAGTGAGAATTGCATTAGCGTGAACTTTAAGGAATGATTGGAAAAGTAACATATAATGCCTGAATTATTATTATTATTATTATTATTATTATTATTATTAAAGAAAATGCAATTGCAATCCAATCATGATTGCGTTGGAGAGTAAACAAGAAAATGGGAAGGTTAGAGAATAATGGCCATCCATAATTCAAACATGGGATACCTTCTAAGCCATGCGTTTACTTACCTTCATGGAAATAAATTACATTTTAGCAAATTTTATGACACGTGTCATTTTGACATGTTTTGTATAAAAAAACTTCTCCTTTAGAGAGCATTTGGTGCTTTACCATGAGAATATTGTGATGTAATTTAATTGTTGAAAAAATAATGGATGGGAAAGTGATTTCTTAGAAAGTAACATTCTTTTGTTTGGTATGCATTGGAAAATTTGATTAAATTGATGGGAATGTAATATTTCTATGTTTGGTGTGCAACTACATTCCTCGGAACTTTTTTATATAATGACATAAATGCCTTTATATTATTTTACTCATAAACAACCTTTCATTGTTTTTAATATTAAACAAAAAAACATATTAGGCTTGATTCAAACCACATTAGTATATAATACCCAAAATACACCATATAATATACCAAAATACCAAAATACACAGTATATAAATACCCAAAAATATAGTATATGATACCAAAATACATTATATATAATATCCAAAATACACCGTACATAATACCAAAATACACAATATATAATATACCAAAATATGTAGTATTTGGCTTGGCTCAAATACACCTATGTTAGTTACACATTAGTATATGATACCAAAATACATAGTATATAACACCCAAAATATATAGTATATAATATACAAAAATACATAGTATTTGGCTCGGCTTGAATACACCCATGTTACTTACACAATAGTATATAATACCAAAATACATAGTATATAATACCAACATACACATTATATAATATACCAAAATACATAGTATTTGGCTCCGCTCAAATACACCCATGTTACTTACACATTAGTATATAATACCAAAATACATAATATATAATACCCAAAACTAATTGCAATTAGATGTAATTTTGAAAGAAGTGTAAGGGTAGTTTTGTCAAAAGCTAGGGGTTCAGTTTCCATTCCAATGGGAACCCAATTTTCCAACAAAGTAGTGAAAGAATCACTTTCCCATGTTAATCTTACTTTCTAGGAAAAAGTCTCTACCAAACATGGCAAAGTTATTCCAAGGGGTTACTTTCTAGGGAAAGTAAGTCACATTCCCATCTACCAAACACCCCCTTAAAGTTTTCCAATCCAAACATATTTATAACCCATATCTAAATTCTCAAACTCTTCATATATATATATATATATATATATATATATATATATATATATATAATTCATATATTTTAGCTAATAAGTTATCATTCAAAAAAAATTTCAAATATTTTGATCTAAGTAAAAACATTGAAGTAAAAAAAAAAAATTATAGTGATTACCTGCTTGGAGGATCTTTATATTTTAGCTAATAAGTTATCATTCAAAAAAAAATTTCAAATATTTTGATCTAAGTAAAAACATTGAAGTAAAAAAAAAAATTATAGTGATTACCTGCTTGGAGGATCTTATAGTAAATTTAAAAAAATTGTTTCATTTATGAAATCATATATCACTGTCTGGAATAGAATTGTTGTGATTCGTGAGTTATATTTATGAGATTTGTCCACCAATTATTCCTTCCAATGATTTAACTTAAGATAGTGCGATTTGACATCATCAATGTCATTATACATGACATCATTGTAGAACATGTGGAAGTTGAAATCCATGCGGCCTCAAATATAACTATGCCGGCCCAAAAGCCGAGCTCATGCCATTTTCCTTTTTTTGGCTCGGCCATTCCAAGATCAGACTTATTGGCCCATCAATATCATCTCTTAAAAAAGACAACCTAAACAAGCCCAAAAAGCCTGCTTTCATTCATTACCGTTTATATAAACAGAACGCCTAACAAACACCCTGCATTACTCTAACAAACACACGGGCTGCTTTCATTGAAGTCATCTCGTCTGGTTCTCGAACCAGGGTATTTCATGGTTCTCCCCTATCATGGCTTAACACGTGTCTCTAGATCACTGCTAACCATAATATAAAAAAAATAATGACATAAAATAGGGACACATGCCAGGATGTGTTAGGGAAGACCATAGAATACCCTAGTTCTGGAACAAGGCGAGATGACTTCGCTTTAATTTATTACTGTTTATAATGGAACGCCTAACAAACACCCCGTGTAACTCTAACAAACACCCGCGTGGCCAAGTACCAAGCCGAACAAGGAAAACAGCATGGGCTAGGTCTTTGGGCCCGCATAATTATATTTGTGGCAACATGGATTTCAACTCTCACACGTTCTGCAATGATGTCATGTATAATGTCATTGATGATATCGCTCTGCACTATCTCAAGTTAAAGCATTGGAAGGAATTAATTGGTGCACAGAGAGACTTGCAATCCAACTGTAAGTACGGTAAACCAGTTCAAATCAAGGATGGTATTCCTATTATTGCTTTATGCAATCCAGGCAATGAGTCTAGCTATTCTGAATTTCTCGAGAAATGTGATAATCTTTCTCTAAGGGAGTGGACCCGTCAGAATGCAAGGTTCAAGTTCATTTCCTCTCCACTCTACAGGCTCCAGAGAGACCAAACTGATTTCGGATTAATAGAGGGTGTGATATCCATTACTCTTATTAGGTACACGGTTTCGTCGAATACGTGGAGATCATGCATTCCCTTACCGGAGTCCTCATAACTGCACCAAAGGCGGAGGTGGCTTTTGTTTAGATGTAATTCTAAATGTAGTGGATTTTCAGTTACAATGTAACTACAAATACATAATTTCCAAAATACCATGCAATCGAATCTTGTGTTTGGTTGGAATTACTGTATTATAAAATTTTATGTTTGTTTTGAAGGATTTGTAAATTTGGAATTGGAAAACACATGTTTGGTTTGATGTATTTTGGGGTATGGTTACCCACGGTAGGATTACCAATACTTTATTATATATCACTTTGTTATGGTATATTAATTATTTATTAATTATTAACTTAAGTATTTATTCTTATGAAATTATTATTATATCTTCGACAACAATTTCTTTTTATCACTGTAATTTATTATTAACTATATTATTGTTTATAATTAAATTATTTTTTATTAACAATAAGATTACACAATGACCATTTCTAATGTTATTTATTATTATTATAACTAATTTATTATGGCTAAATGTCCATCTCTAGTGAGGAAAAGGTGGTGGCAGTGGCCGTTGGCTGCGGTGGTCAACGCTTGGATTGCATAAAACAATAGCATGAACACCACCCTTGATCTGAACTGGTTTACCGTATTTACAGTTGGATTGCCAGTCTTTCTGTGCACCAATTAATTCCTTCCAATGCTTTAAGTTGAGATAGCGCGGTGCGACATCATCAATGACATTATACATGACATCATTGTGGAACGTGTGGGAGTTGAAATCCATGTGGTCACAAATATGATTATGCGGGCCCAAAAGCCGAGCTCATGCCGTTTTCCTTGTTCAGCTCGGTCCTTCCAAGATCAGACTTATTGGCCGATCAATATCATTTCTTAAAAAAGCCAACCCAAACAAGCCCAAAAAACCTGCTTTCATTCATTACCGTTTATGTAAACAGAACGCCTAACAAACACCCTGCGTTACTCTGACAAACACACAATCTGCTTTCATTGAAGTCATCTCGCCTGTTTCCCGAACCAGGGCATTTCCTGGTTCTCCCCTATCACAGCTTAACATGTGTCTCCCGATTATTGCTAACAATAACATAAGAAAAAAAAATAATAACATCAAATGGGGACACGTGCTAGGATGTGATAGGGAAGACCACAAAATACCCTGGTTCTGGAACAAGTCAAGATGACTTCGCTTTCATTCATTACCATTTATAATGGAACGCCTAACAAACACCCCGCGTAACTCTAACAAACACCCATATGACCAAGGACCGAGCCGAACAAGGAAAACAGCATGGGCTCGGTCTTTGGGCCCACATAATTATATTTGTGGCAACATGAATTTCAACTCCCACACGTTTTCTTTAATGATGTAATGTATAATGTCATTGATGATGTCGCACTGCACTATCTCAAGTTAAAGCATTGGAAGGAATTAATTGGTGCACAGAGAGACTTGCAATCCAACTGTAAGTACGGTAAACCAGTTCAAATCAAGGATGGTATTCCTATTATTGCTTTATGCAATCCAGGCAATGAGTCTAGCTATTCTGAATTTCTCGAGAAATGTGATAATCTTTCTCTAAGGGAGTGGACCCGTTAGAATGCAAGGTTCAAGTTCATTTCCTTTCCACTCTACAGGCTCCAGAGAGACCAGATTGCCTCCGGATTAATGGCAGGTGTGATCTACATTACTCTTATTAGGTACACGACTCCGTCGAATATGTGGATCATGGATTCCCGTACCGGAGTCCTTATAACTGCACCACAGGCAAATGTGTCGTTTGATTAGATGTAATGGATTTTCAGTTACAATGTAACTGCAAATACATGATTTTCAAAATGCAATGCAATCGAATCTTGTGTTTGGTTGAAATTACTGTATTATAAGATTTTATATTTGCTTTAAAAGATTTGTAAATTTGGAATTGAAACACACATGTTTAGTTTGATGTATTTTGGGGTGTGGTTACTCACAGTATGATTACCAATACTTTATTATATATCAATTTGTTATAATATATTAATTATTAATTATTAACTTAAGTATTTATTCTTACAAAATTATTATTATTATATCTTCGACAACAATTTTTTTTTATCACTGTAATTTATTATTAACTATATTATTGTTTATAATTAAATTATTTTTTTATTAACTATAAGATAACCCAATGACCATTTCTAATGTTATTTATTATTATTATTATAGCTAATTTATTATGGCTAAATATCCATCTCCGATGAGAAAGAGGCAGTGGCCATGGCCGTTGGCTACGGTGGTCAACGCTTGGATTGCATAAAATAATAGCATTAACACCACCCTTGATCTGAACTGGTTTACCGTATTTACAGTTGGATTGCCAGTCTTTCTGTACATCAATTAATTTCTTCCAATACTTTAACTTGAGATAGCGCGGGGCGACATCATTAACAACATTATACATGACATTATTGTGGAACGTGTGGGAGTTGAAATCCATGTGGTCACAAATATAATTATACGGGCCGAAAGGCCGAGCTTATGCCTTTTTTTTGGTTTAGCTCGGTCCTTCCAAGATAAGACTTATTGGCCGATCAATATCATCTCTTAAAAAAGTCAACCCAAACAAGCCCAAAAAGCCTGCTTTCATTCATTACCGTTTACATAAACAGAACGCCTAACAAACAGCCTGCGTTACTCTAACAAACACACAATCTGTTTTCATTGAAGTCATCTCGCCTGTTTCCTGAACCAGGGTATTTCCTGTTTCTCCCCTATCACAGCTTAACATGTGTCTCCAAATTACCACTAACCATGTTTATGTCCCTCATTGTGATTCAATGCATCACCCAAACAGAGTGCAATGTTTAATTCAAGCATTGTTATCATTTGCTGTCGAATAATCAAGATAACATTCCAGATAATAATGGATTGAAATTCTCTACTTATGCAATCCCTTTCATGGCAAACAACTTGTGAACTTTGATGGAAACCATTGAAAAAAAATCTGCAAAGATTAACTAACATGTTATTCTCTATACTTTCTAGCTCTTCTCGAGGCCTCAAACTATTAAAAGGAAACAAAATAAAAGTTCAAAAAAAAAGGGCACAGCGATCAACAAGCTCGCAGCGTAGACGTCTTAGTCAGCAATTAGGATGTGTACTCCATAAAACATTTGCAAGATAAAGATACCAACGCCAGATCATTCTTCTCAGTTTTCTGTTCCAAAAGCATACATTTGTAGCCAGTACGGTTTGCCATTTTATTTGGGATTAGAATCTATTAATCTTAATTGCCAACAAATGATACCAATGGCGTACATGCAAGCAAATGGAAATGTGAATACCTATTCTTTAACATAAGGTCACTTCTTTCAGACTCTAAACAATTCAGATCATACCTGCATGGAAACAAGAAGCCAAATCAAAAATACGAAGAAACAGTTAAAATGTCCAGAGGCATGGAGAGCACTCAAATTTATCAAAAGAAAACAATAACAAAGAAGGCCTTATATGATCCTATAGATGATGTATGCTGTGGTTCCATTCATCATTCCGATCTACTATTAGCATTTCTACTGTTTGTAATTTTAATTAGCCTTATGCATGGTAATTTGATATAGCAGGGTCTTCTATATGAATTGTTAACATTAAAGTTGTGTCATCCGAACGTTTATGGCACTCAAAGAAAAGTTCATTGAGGGGGTATATTTCATTCACAAATTTGGACCAGACACAACAGAATCAAATAAAAACATTACACAATTTAATCTTTCAAATGTAACAAACAATATATGATTATTGAATAAATCAGGACATCCTCCCAATGCTAAAATTACATTTTGTCAGATGCTAGCCTACTTAGATACAGAAATAAAACATCGGTGTCCATACAACTATTTTTGATGCAATAACTGTTGTAGCTTATACTTATTAATGGTTGATTTTGGGAACCAATCATTCATAAAGTTTTCATAACCTACAGTACAACCCCTTGACCTCATAACCTATAAGGTTAAATTTGGAAGCTCAATCCACAGGTCTTCTCCCTGAATGCTAGTAAATAAATTACAACATAGAGACAATAAAAAGAGAAAATTATCATACTCTTTTGCTACCAAATGTGATGTCAGAACTTCACTGCCCAATCATCATATGAATATCAGTAATCAGTAAACCAATTGAATCTATTGGAAACAAGATGACTAGACTAGATAGCCCTGATGCTTGGATCGACTCCCTGTATCACAAACAAGTTGAAGTTGGCTAATTAATTATAAAATTCACAAAAAAATATGATATAAGATCCAAAAGATCAACAAAAATGAACTAAGACAAGAACACTAACATTGCTTACTCCACTGTGAAGTTGTTTTTTAACATTTTCACTCCTCTGTCCTGTAAGGTTCCATCTGGGTCGAAGAAACTGTTCCATTGCTGATGAGAAAGAGCATGCTTCCTTTTCCTTCAAGACCATGGTGATCTAAGGCTACCTCTGCAAGCCACATAACAACATCATTAGGAAATAAAATATACATAACTAGATAGAAATGAAAAAGAGAATGCTGAGATGGAATGACTCAATGATCTAATACTACCTTTGCAAGCCACATAACAACATCATTAGCAAATGAAAATGCCAAGACTCAATGAAGTAATATTGAGTGACTAAACTTCATAAGTGAACTGCTCATTCAACAAAGAAGCAGAGCCAAAAGGACCAGATTACCAACATTCCTGATTGTCTCTCAGCATTGAGAGAAATGGGTAATATTGCAAAGACAATTATAACACCGAGTGAATAATAACAGTATCTAGAAGAAGCATTAACCCACTCAGGAATTCACTCAAGACCAATAAGATAGACACCATTACCACATAAAAGGTCAAACCTTTCATCCAAGAAAATCTCAAGAACATCAGAAATTTCTAAAGAGTCAATCAATAAATTGTTCTTCATGCCCAGAAAGAGAAATGAACTGGCTCCAATATGAAAAGCCACCATTTTTTTAATTAACTTCATAAGAAATTTAACAAAGATCAATATGAAGAGGAGGACAATGACAACGAAGACGAGGACGAGGAAGACGGGAGCGAAGAGGACAAAGAGAAGGTTTGAGATCGTCGGAGAGCCATCATCACTTAGCCTGGATTACCTACTCTGGAGTTTCAATGGTGATTATCTCCGAGAAGTGATGATGATGGCGGCGGCCAAGGAGACTCCGCCTCCGCCGCCTCCCAAGCTACTTGCCACCATCTGCACCCACCCCCCCAACAACATCGATCGCCGGCCCACCGATCAGCAAGCACCTTCTTCCTCCCTCTCTCTCTCTCTCTCTCTCTCTCTCTCTCTTTCTATATATATATATATTTATGTAGAAAGAGTGATGGTGTGGACTCATTATATGTGAGCACTTTGGACTTTCTCGTCTCTCACATATTTCACCTTTTGGCGGGAAACCTTCTCTATTTTCCCGCCAATTGGATCAAACCCCTAGGGTTTCCAAATCGCTCAGATTTCTTCATTGTTCGAGCTCCGACATTCATCGAGAGATCAGGGAAGAGAGTGATGGAGGAGGCCACGGCATCCGGTCGCCGGACGCGAACCCGAGGCCCGGAGGCGAAGGCCCGGGCCGAAGCGCTGGAGCGCCTCAAGGCCATCCGTGGTGGCGCACGCCGCTCGGATCCATCCGGCGCCGCCGCTGGCTACCAGATCAAGGTGGAAGAACCGATATACGACACGGTCGAAGAGGAGGAGTACGCTGCCCTGGTGGCGCGCCGCCGGGAGGAGACCCGTGACTTCATCGTTGATGATGATGGGCTGGGATACGTCGATGAGGGCCAGGAGGAGGATTGGTCTCACCCTTCTCACTCTTTCTCGTCCGATGAGGAGTATCCACCCTCTAATGATGGATTGGAGAAGCCTCGGAAGAAGAAGAACCCTAAGAAGGAACCCGCACCGAAGAAACCCCAGCCATCATCTCTTTCGGCGGCCGCCGCTTTGATGGGGAAGCAGAGACTGTCATCAATGTTCACCTCCTCGGTTTTTAAGAAGAACGAGAGGACGAAGGGCACTGGTTTGTCGACGGACAGCATTGTGGATGATGTGCTTGCAGAGTTTGCACCAGATGAGAAGGATCGAGAGGAGTGGAGGCGGAGGGGCTCAATTTCACGCATGCTTGGTCCTCGAGGCTCCTTTACATCAGCTCAAAACATCAATGAGTTGCCACTGAACCCTGCAAATCAAATGAATACGATTGATTCTTCGGATGCTAAATTAGAGACAGTTTCTATGAAAAGTGGTTTGCCGGAGAATAATATTTCTGATCATGGGAAGGATGACCCAATGGAGATAGTGACTGAAGAAGAGGTTATGGATCCAAATTTTGATTCAAAGAGTAAGGGCAATGTGACTGAGATGAAGGATGTCAATGAAGAAATAGAAGTGGAGGCTGCCAAGAATGAGAATGGGTTCTCAGTCAATGCAAAGATTAAGGTGGAAGGAGATGATATTATGCTGAGAACAACTGCTGGATGTGAAGCAACCTGCAATGATGCGAATGTTGGTCTTGGAGGAGTGAATCTTGCTAATGCTTCGATTGATGATGATAAGACAGAGTTAGTGTTAGATTCAGATGGGTCACTCCCTTTTTATATAATTGACACACACGAGGAGTCTTTTGGTGCTAACGCAGGCACCTTGTACTTGTTTGGAAAGGTGAGTTGCCTATGCTAGTTCGATTACACTTTTTAACCCTTAAAACTGATTTTTGGTGCTTTTGGCCAACTATTCCTAGCTTGAATTAGGCAGTGAAAAGCTTTCTTCATGATTGGCATCATCATTTAGTTGTTAATGATATAGCGTCTGATGCCTCTCTACTGCCGACAAAATTATATACTTTTTTAGTTTAATTTTGTATCATCTAATTGTTTAAATTCTTCCCATTTTGCTCTCTGGAGCAATGTATTGTTAGTTTATAGCCTACACATGCATAACAATCTGAAATTTTGCTTTCTATACCATGCATTGTGTAACTGATAATGATACTTTTTGTTTGCGACAATGGAAAATACTACATTAATTTGTGAACCATTTTACATTTTCTGTGGAAAGAACTTTGAACTTGGGAAATGTACATGGTGATTAGGTCAAGGAGGGCAATGCATATCAAAGTTGTTGTGTGGTTGTAAAAAATATGCAAAGATGTGTTTATGCTGTTCCGAATGGAGCTGTATTTCCAGGCGGCAAGATAATGGAATTTGAGGAGAATATTGCCAATTCCAAGGCTTCACCATCAGATTTTCACACAGCTTTGCAAGTAAATTTGTGTTTCTCAATCTGCGCTTATTCTCTGATGATTATTGAGTTTTTTTTACCTTTCCTGTTTTCAGTGAGTATCATTCATCCTGATGTATGTTATTCTTAATCAGGAGATGGCAGCGGGATTAAAGAGTGAATTAACTAACAGATTACTGGCTCTCAATGTATCCAATTTTAGTATGATGCCAGTCAAGGTTGGTAGTGACTTACGGGGTGTAGATTTGCGGTTATTATGTCATTTCTGGAAGTGCTTTTTCCTCGCATGTTATTTTAGTCAATATGGTTCTATATTGCCATCAATATTTTCATTATTGTTTGATTTCAGCGAAACTATGCTTTTGAACGTGCCGATGTACCTAGAGGCGAACAATATGTTCTCAAGATCAATTATCCATTCAAGGTATTTCAGTTTCTGTGCCAGGGCTGCTTGTGTATTTGATTAATTCTAGATGTATCGGTCTCCTCTTAGTGATAGAAATAGTATGTTTCATACACAATTTTTGTTCTCTGTGTTGTAATGGATTACATTCATTTCATTTTATCTGCATATGCCTTCTTTCCTTCTTTTTTGTTATGCTAAGTTTTAACTAATGTGTGAGAAAGAAGCCTCATAAGTTCGTGAGATTTTATTAATTTGTTACTCATATCACAACATTTGTTAGATCTGTCATACTTTAAGGTTACGGAAATGAATTGCTTACCAGGTAGCAGAACATACTGCTCATCATAGAATCTGTCCGACATCTGTCACTGTATGCTAATTAGCAACCATGATAGAACTCTAGCTTAGCCAGTAATATTGATTTCTC
Organism: Dioscorea alata; assembly: GCA_020875875.1. NCBI lineage: Eukaryota > Viridiplantae > Streptophyta > Magnoliopsida > Dioscoreales > Dioscoreaceae > Dioscorea > Dioscorea alata. Next base: position 3,230,440 of record CM037014.1, read on the forward strand.
TTTGGTTTAAATGACTTTTCAATTCTTGCTGGTTTCTTTGCTTAAAAGCTGCTAATTTTTCTACTGTGTATGAGATGTTACTGTGGCACTTGAATTCAGCCCTTTAATTAGACAGGCAGAATGTTATGTCATTGTTCATGCTTTTATGTAGTCAAATTTCTGAATGTTATTCCTCAAAGAGACTGGTGGCCTCCTGCGTGATATTTTGTCCTGAACCATGTTCTGTCTGAAACAATAGACTAAGTGAGAGATACCAAATATTAGTCTAGAATAACCTTGGTCATCTTGTGTTTTTTTTTTCTTCTGTAGTGCATCTTATGAAATCATTCTCTCAGAAATGTGCATCACCACGTGTTATGTTGATTGCAGGATCCACCATTGCCAACAGACTTGAGAGGAGAACATTTCCTTGCATTATTAGGTACAAACTCCAGGTAAAGTCAGTTAATGCACTTATTGTTGCCAGATTTTGGCAATGACTCCACTTAGGATTAGTCATCTTGTAACACTAGATATGCATGCTTGACCCAGATTGGGCATGAATCACAATCTTTCTTTTTTGACAAACTTCCAAGCAAGCCGGCATATTATCAAATTAACTCATGGTTTATTGGTTTTTGTTACCTTTAGGGTCCAATCGACTAATGCACAAGCTTGCTTGAATCTTATATTCATATTTCCTTATATCAACTTCTCATTTTCTAAAGGCCATTTCAATTAGCATATGCCCTTTTGTAGATCGTATATAAGAGACTCAAGCAATATTATATAGATATATTTTACTTGTGTTTTTCAATGCTCAATTTTTGGGCCGCTAATACTCAATTTAGCTTGCAATTCTTTTGCACTGGATTGCACCCATCTGCAAAGTGAGTATGTGCTTCACAATTATTACACATCAGTTATGTTGGGCCTGACTGACATGATATGAATCTCTTTGAGGAGCTTAAGCTACTCAAACAGAATTATTTTCAATCCGAAAAGCAGGCGCACCACATGGTTTGGTGTTTGGCTTACATTTTACATGAGAATTAATTTCTTGTAAATTTGTGGTACAGTGCTCTGGAATTGTTTTTGATTAAAAGGAAAATCCAAGGGCCCTCTTGGCTGTGGATTTCAAGATTTGCATGCTGTCCAGCTTCTCAAAGGGTATGTTTTTTCAACTACATCACTGGACTGAGCTCACAAACATAGCTTATCCTTTGGGATTCTTTTGTCTCATTATCACAACAAAGATGTACCTCTAATGGTTTTGGTAAATATCCTTGTGCTTTTTGTCCAATATCAGGTCAGCTGGTGCAAATATGAAGTAGTGGTTGATTGTCCCAAGGACTTGCATGTTTCTGCTTCAAAGGCTGCTCTAGAAATACCTCCTGTAATTGTTGCGGCAATAAATTTGAAAACCATTATTGGGGAGAGGCATACAGCAAATGAAATAGTGTCTGCTTCCATTATCTGTTGTCACAAGGCAAAGGTATTTGTTGCTCTTTTGAAATTCTTTATTTGGCTGACTGGTATTTCAGAGAATTACTCCTCTTTTGAATTTTTTATTACCATTTTGTCATGCTGTTTGAAAATTATTGTTGGTAATTAGTCAATATTATTCATTTCAATAATACCATCTCCCTCATTGGTCAAATGCCACTGCTTGTGGGTAAAAGTGGAAAAGCACCTATGAGGGCATGCCAGTTGTGGAAATTGTGGGAGCAAGTGAAACCTGCCAGTTATATATAAAAAAATACTCCCTCCGCTCCTTTTTATTTGTCACAAATCCATGTTTTCTTTTATCTGTCATATTTTAACATCAAGTAGCATTTATTATTTTTTTTTTCCCAAAATTACCCTTACACTCTATTCAACTCTCTTGTTGGAATTAAATACTAGAGAAATGTGAAGATATAAATTAGGGGTAATTTTGGAAAGATAACTAATTTTTTATAAAATTTTGTGAAATGACTAAGTTTCTTGGTACGTGAGATTCGGTTAACCACGACTAATAAAAAGGAATGGAGGGAGTAACTTCTTGTTTATGATTGTTTTGCTTCATATGGATAATTAAGTAAGGAATGTATAAGCTTGAGTTTATATTAGTGCAGTGATGCTCCTCTAATATTCTAGTTGAATTAATTAATCTGCTTATGCAAAATGCAGATTGATAGCCCAATGTCAGCTAAGGAATTAGAGAGACCGGGCATGCTCAGCAGTTTCACTGTTGTCCGCAAGCTTGGAGGAGGCATTTTTCCAGTGGGCCTTGCAAAAGAAGCTGCTAGTCGAAATTCAAAGGCTGGGTCTAATGTGCTGGCACTGGAAAGCAGGCACGATACTGGCGTATATTGAATTAAACAATCAATATTGTTACCTATGTTTTTAACATCAGAATATCTGTTCCATTGACTTGCGTTCATTGAAATTGGTGATCTATCTTCTGCAGTGAAAGAGCCTTGTTAAATCGCTTGATGATTGAATTGCACAAATTGGATTGCGATGTTCTTGTTGGGCACAACATTTCTGGTTTTGATCTTGATATACTTCTACACCGAGCACAGGTTTGTCTCATGCTTTTGCTTTTTATTCTTGACTGATATTGTGTTTCACTTTAGGACATTTCGTTGCATCCAAGATTTTGCTACTAATGCTATCATTCATTTTAGCTTAATGCCTATAGATAAGGTCTATTCATGACTTGTATTATTATTTTTTTATTGGTTGATCTAGCTGATAAAATACATTGTCATATTTGTTATTGCAGTTTTGCAAGGTGCCCAGCGCTATGTGGTCTAAGATTGGTCGTTTGAAGCGCTCTGTTATGCCCAAACTCACCAAAGGAAATTCCCTTTATGGATCTGGGGCAAGTCCAGGTATCATGTCTTGCATTGCAGGTCGGCTCTTATGTGATACGTATGTGTGCTCACGGGATTTGTTGAGGGAGGTATGCTAGCTTTTGGTCTAAAAGATTTCTTGTATACTTTCAGGACTTGATATTCTCAAGGCATCATGTTCTAATACCCTGTTACTAATTCTAGGTGAGCTATTCTTTGACACAACTTGCAAAGACACAGCTGAAAAAAGAGAGGAAAGAGATTGCTCCTCATGATATTCCGGCTATGTTCCAAATGTCAAGCACCCTTCTTGAACTAGTATGTGATACATGACATGAGATTTCGTCTCTTTCAACCTTACTAAAATTGGAACTTGTACATTCTGCTTGCCTTCAAAAAGACCAATTTTTTCTTTGCAAATTTAGCTGAATGATGATATCAATAAATGGACTAGGTTGACTATGGAGTGAATGATGCCCGGCTGTCTCTTGAACTGATGTTTCATCTGAGTGTTCTGCCCCTCACCCGGCAGCTTACCAATATTAGTGGCAACCTTTGGGGGAAAACTCTCCAGGTAAATCATATACTTACTTTGAGCTTGATCTCTTCTGTGTAGCTTATGCGGAAAATGTAACTTGTACTCCACTTTGTTCTAAAGGGTGCTAGAGCACAAAGGGTTGAGTACCTTTTGTTGCACTCTTTTCATGCAAAAAAGTACATGGTCCCGGATAAGAATTCTGGCCGAAGTAAAGAGATGCATACAACAAAACGCAGAATTGGTGCTGGAACAGAGGGTGATGATAATGACAATTTAAATGTTGATTCTATTCCCCTAGAGGATGGAGATATTGAGCAAGGAAAAGGAAAAAAAGGCCCTGCTTACTCTGGTGGGTTGGTATTGGAACCAAAAAAGGGTTTACATGACAAATATGTATTGCTCTTAGACTTCAACAGCCTGTACCCTTCTATCATTCAGGTATTTTATCTTCTTCATGACTGAGTTGTCTACCACTGTTTCCTAATATATTTCTTGCTCTTGGCTTTACATACTATATTCTTTCCCAGTTATAGCTTTTATGAACGCAACCTCTGACTATGATATCTTGGAACATTTGTCAGGAATTCAACATTTGCTTTACTACAGTTGAGCGTTCTCCTGACGGTGTAGCCACCAGTCTGCCATCTTTAATACCTGTCGGGGTTCTACCTGAGGTATTATCTTTACTAAACTTCTTTTTAGAGGTTCCTGTTTTTTTGGAAGACCTGGATGATTTTTCTTATTCAAATCATTGTTGGAAACTAAATCCATCTTCCTTGCATTTGACTGAGATTGATTGAAACTGCATTGCACCGTCCCAATTGAAGTTGGGGGTCTCAATTACTATAATTGGGTGGTTTTTTTATAAAGTTATTGCAAGTTTTACTTCACTACTGATCAATGGACACTGATTCTTAGATAAATCAAAATCTGTTTTACATGACTGCATTGATGATGCACTAATAAGTGTTGGAATAAACACTGAAAGCTGCAATTGAAGGCTTTACTTATAGATGATGTTAAAATTGTGGAGATTTGTCTTACTTGCTGTAAAGAACGCTTTCATGATTTGGTTTGTAATATCATTTAACACATATGATCCTTCAGTTGTTAAAAAAGTTGGTTGAAAGAAGAAAAATGGTCAAGTCATGGCTCAGGAATGCTTCTGGGCTTAAAGCACAACAACTTGATATTCAGCAACAAGCTTTAAAGCTTACAGCAAACAGGTTTAGACCTATACTTATGGTTCCTCAATGCCTCTAATTTTTTCTTCTTCTCTCTATTTTATCTGAATTCTGGGCTTTGTTTGACCAACTTGTTTCAGCATGTATGGTTGCTTGGGCTTTTCAAATTCAAGATTTTATGCGAAACCACTTGCAGAGCTCATAACCCTTAAAGTAAGAGCATTACTATATGTAAACATTACACTAAAATATAGGTAGAACGATAATTCGAGGTAAATGTTGATTGTTGTGTGTGTATTTTGCAGGGAAGAGAGATCCTGCAAAGTACTGTGGATGTAGTTCAAAACCACTTGAACTTGGAGGTATCCTTTGTCCCCCAAGATTGATGATCCTGGAAAATTTATGTACAATGGCATTTCATACATGGCATCTCGTGTGGTGCACATGGCTTGTTGACTATACTATTAATATGGGGCATTGCACTGCTGTTAGATCAATAACAATATTACTTGAATCACTTGTGATGTCTACAGTAGATGACCTCTGCGTGTGGAGATGCTCAGTTAATTTTGATGTTTGGAATTTGAAAACTAAATAAAAATTTTTGCATAAAAAAATTGCCATGAGACTATAGATGAAATATATAAATTTTCAGTTGTATACTCTATTTTACAATATATGCTGATCATTTAGTTTGTTTAGCCTATTTTCATTCCATGTGAAACACAACTAATTGCATTTTCAGCCTCATGAATCTGTGTTTCCTTGTGCTTTAGGTATCATCTGATGTGTGTTTATTGTTTGTCAAAACCCAGTAGCTTTTTTCTTAAGAGCATGGAATAGTTGTACATCAAGGTCCTGTAAAACCTACATATTTAAAGGTTTATATACAACTCATCTGTCTAACTAGCTTGGGCACTTATTGGTTGCCACACAGGTAATTTATGGGGATACAGACTCTATCATGATCTACACTGGACTAGATGACATAAACAAAGCCAAGACAATTGCCGGGAAAGTCATTCAAGAGGTGAGCCTTATTAGACTCTTTTTTTTTTTTTTTTTGGCTTTTGCTGCTTCATGAATGGAAAATGAATGACTATAATACTTTTTTGTCTTACAACATTATGTTGTGCTTTTCAATGCATGAATCACATTTCAGAACTTGAACATGTTAACTAAATCTGTTTTTCATCCAGGTCAACAAGAAATATGGTTGCTTAGAGATTGACCTTGATGGTGTGTATAAGAGAATGCTTCTTCTCAAGAAGAAGAAATATGCTGCTGTGAAAGTTCAATTTAAGAATGGGGTTCCCTATGAGGTTGGAGTTATAATATTCATTGCGTATCATTTTAGAAGATTGTTCTTTTATTTGTCTGAGTATATCAAACATAAAGCAGGTTATAGAACGCAAGGGTGTTGATATGGTTCGACGAGACTGGAGTGACCTATCAAGAGACATGGGAAACTTTTGCCTCAATCAGATATTATCTGAAAGGTATATATTCAGATCACTTTTCTGGCTAGGGCTATGACTTCTCTGGCAAGTGCTATGGCTATGCCAGCCAAGAATATCCAGCATGGAATTATCTTTGTTAGTACTATTGATATTTATTTTGTACACTTTTCTTCTGATTATGCAGGTCCTGTGAAGATGTTGTTGAGTCGATTCATAGTTCTCTTATGAAGGTAATATTTCATCAAATTTTATACGAGAATAACATTGGATCTTCTTGTATTTGTTATTGCTGTATTGTTCCATAGGCAACACAAAATCTTTTCTGTTGTTTGGCTTTTGAGTGTATGTAAAATTTTTCTGAGTAGTGATTATGTTTATTCCCATTTGGAATTTGATATACACATCTTAACCATGATGTGCCAGCATTGTCATGATTGGGGTACTTTCTTATGCCCTTCAGGTACAAGAACAGATGAGAAATGGTGAAATAGAGCTTGAAAAATATGTTATCTGGAAGACATTAACAAAACCACCAGAGGACTATCCTGATGCAAAAAACCAACCTCATGTTCAGGTCCTACACCTCTCGCCAAGCAAATAACTTCTGGGGGACACACCCTTTGATTTATCGACATTTACCAGCTTTCATGCTTTTAACTGTTTGTTAGGTCGCCCTTAGATTGAAGCAAAATGGTTATCCTGGTGGCTCTGCTGGTGATACAGTTCCTTATGTTATCTGCTGTCAGCAGGTATTTGTCTTCACAAATCTTGGTGTCTTGATTCCAGCATAAAAATTTGATTACTTGACTAACTGGGGATGATCGATCAACCTTCTTACTGTATAAGGAAAAAATTATTTGCTGCTGTGAGGCATTTTCTATTCTTAGTCCTCTTTTTTTACTACTTTGTTGGTCAGGAATTCAATTCTGGTTCCTCCACTGGGATAGCTCAAAGGGCTAGACATCCTGATGAATTAAAAAGAGATGGTGGCAATTGGATGATTGACATCAACTATTACTTATCACAGCAGGTTTCTCTCGTGTGAGCAAATTTTTACTTAACAGCCTTTATTTACTTTTTATTGATCAAATGTTGGTATGTCGCAGATTCATCCTGTGGTATCACGTTTATGTGCTTCCATTCAAGGCACTAGCCCTGCACGTTTAGCTGATTGTCTTGGGCTAGATTCATCCAAGGTAAACTTGAACAATAAACTACATTTATTTTCTCTATTTTGCCTTTGGTTTGCTGACATTCTGGTTTTGATGCTGAAGTACCATTACAATGCTTCTGATTCTGCTGGCAAAGGTCCTGCCGCATTGCTTTCTGTGTTAGATGATGGTGAGAGGTAAATCCAGAGGAAAAAAATAAGGGGATTAGTCATAGAGTCAGACTGCATACGAAGATGTCTTGAACTCCACTATAATTAGTTTTATTAAATATGTAGGTATTCTGGGTGTGTGCCTCTTAGGTTATCATGCCCCAGTTGCTCAAGCTCTTTTGACTGCCCCCCGGTATCCAGTTTACTATCTACTTCAAGCAATAGAAACCGATCAGAGGCACAATCAGAAAATGAGCCGCTGAACTTCTGGCGTACAATGCGTTGCCCGAGATGCCCGGGTGATAATTGTAGATTATCTCCTGCCATGATTGCCAACCAGGTGAAGAGTTTCGTTGCTTGTTACTAAGAGCATATCATCTCTAGCACAGAGATATCATCTCTACATCCCTTGAACCTGAAATTTACCTTTCTCTATTGTTGTAGGTCAAAAGGCAAGCTGATGGTTTCACATCCTTGTATTATAAAGGCTTAATGATAGTGAGTACTTTAGTTGCGCACAATATTTATTTTTCCATAATCTTGTAAGAGTTATAGTGCTTCTGTTCACGTAACAGTGTGATGATGAACTGTGCAAGCACACCACTCGCAGTATAAATTTACGTGTAATGGGTGATGCAGAAAGAGGGACTGTTTGCCCAAACTACCCTCGCTGCAACGGCCATCTCATTAGACAGGTTCCTTTCTAAACCACCCACTCTTTTATTCATTAAATATTAGATTGCATGCTTTTGACATAAGAGTCTAAACTTAAAAGATATTGGCTTGTTTCACCCATCCAACAGTACACTGAAGCTGATCTATACAAACAATTTTCCTATTTCTGCTACATTCTGGATTCTAAGCAGTTCCTTGAGAAGGTAATTAATTTTTCACTTCTTTTTTCACTTATTACAAACTTGGGAAAACATTGTTAATTGTATGATGGTTGCTGGCTTGGATCAGCTTGAGTTAAAGGACCGAGCACCATTTGATAAGGAATTAGCAGCGATTAGACCAGCTGTTGAACTGGCATCTTCAGTGATACTCAAGATCAGAGACCGATGTGCTTATGCTTGGGTTTCACTTGGAGACCTTTCAGTTTCAGTATGATTCACAAGCCTTTTATGGTAACTTGGGCAAGGATCCATCAAGTCTCTTACCATTTTTATAAAATTTACATACATACACATATATATATATATATGTGTGTGTGTATTCTTATATGCCTTTGATGTCTTTTTGATCATTTATTATTGGTAGAATACCCTATTTAGTTCTTTTCCACCTTTACCAAGTAGCTCGGGACATAGCCATTGATCGCGATCGGGCCACCTTGTAGATAACTGCCATCAACCAGGGAATGAGATCATCCTATCACCGCTGTCAGCACTCTTGTCCAGTCACTAGGCCCATTACCCTTCTTATCGCCGCCACTCTCATTCAATCACTCACACGAATTGGAGTTCGTTGGTGTTCCTTGTCACAAATCTAATCGGGTCCCTGCACCCGCAAGCATTGATTCTTTGAACTTATGTTGTTATCGTTGCTTTGTATTTGATTTCATTGAAGTTGTGTGATAGGTTCAGTGATGTGGCGTATGAAATCGGTAGCAATGTGGGATGTGTTGGTAGTGATTAGATTTGTGGCCCTTCATAGTAGCACTTGAAGAGCTTTGTCTCTTTGTTATTTTTCTGCTTTTTAGCAGGTAGTGGGAATCGGAATAGTTGCCCTGCTAGAGTTTTGGATTTCACTCAAAGCATTTGCCCCCTTTGGAATTTTTCTTTCCTTTCTCTAAGAACTTCTATTAAGGTCTGAGATGGTATTTCATTAAATCGGTGAAGCGGAGGGAAAGAATGAAGAAGGAACACCAAAATTAATGATTGGTTAATGAAAGCCTAGTTAGATGTAAATTCATCCCAAGCAGATGCAAATCTATTGGTAACTGGCATGCCTTGTTGGTGTAGATGCACTTGATTTTTTTTTATTTAAAGAAAAGCATAACAAGTGGTATATGTATATATATATTTGCAGAGCCTAAGCTTCCTTGTCTTAATGAGTGCATTTTAATATTTATAGCCAACCACTAGCAGTACTGAATTTCTTTCTAATAGCCTAATTAGTTCTTGGTTTTTTTTTTTTTTTTTTTTTTTTTAGGCCTGTGTAGCACAATATAGCCACTTGTAATGAGCACATTATTAAAATATCATGATAGATAATTATTATTAAGGGATGGGGAAGTGGGTGAATGATAAATTTATTAGGAGATCTAAAGAGTTAGGTTGTGATCTAAATAAGGTAGTGGAATTGTTTTACAAGATTAATAGGGGTACAATTAAAGATATATATGTGATGATGCCTAGGGTTAGCTAACCAATTAAGAAGCAAGTGGACAACAGATATATATATTTATGTGGAATCATCAGATGTTGAGCATGGGAAGACCTTGGCATAAGGTATGCTCTCTGATTCTGAAAATGCTGAACAATTGGTTGTGAGGCAAGACAATTAGGGTGATAGTGAAGTAAAATAAAGATGATAAAGAAAGGCTAGTGGATGTGTCATTTATTGAATACAATTCAGAGGCTGATGATGAGAGAGATGAGGCCATGAATAACATTAGTATGTTAAATTGAAGAAGATAATGCAAGGGAGTGATGCTGACAACAAGGATGGTAATGTCATCATCAATGAGGAAAAAGATAAAAGAGATAGGGCAGTCTGATGATGCTGAAGCTGGTCATAGTCAAAAAGCCTATGAGAACTAGTATTAAGCCAGGAAAAGTTACTATCAGGTGTGTTTGTTTCAAGGGATTTGGAGTTACAGCCTATGAGAACTAGTATTAAGCCAGGAAAAGTTACTAGATATGATAGTGAATACTTAGTGTGGGTTTGTTTCAAGGAATTTGGAGTTACAAGTAACTCCAAATCCCTTGTGTTTTGAAATCATGTGATTGTTTTGTGGGATTTGCTTTTCCATAGGATTTCAAAATACCATGGTGGAGGGATTTTGGTTTACGGTCATTTTGACCGTAAAACCAAATCCCGGGAGTTCAAAACCAATGTATATGCATATATACATATACATATACACAGACATATGCATATATACACACACATATACTTATACACATACACATATACACACATACGCATACATATACACACACACATACTCATATATATATATATATATATATATATATATATATATATATATATATATATATATATATTTATGTATATGTATAAACATACATATACATATACACTTCTAAATATATTTGTACATAATATGTTTACATATACAAATACACCTATATATGTATGTATATATGTGCATATATGAGTGTATAGATGTGCATATATGCACAGATACACATACATATACTTATATAGATATATACACTCATATGCATATATGTATATACACATATGCACACATATACATATATTTATACAGATATATATACTCAATACATATACTTATACACATGTTTTCCAATTTCAGATTTTCAAATCCTTCCAAATAAATATAAAATCTTATAATACAGTAATTCCAGTTACATCCAACCAAACACAAAATTTAACTGCACTGTATTTTGAAATCCAAGTATTTTCAGTTACATTGTAATTAGAAATTCACTGCATTTAGAACTACATCCAACCAAACGCTACCTAAATTATCATACCATAGTAGTTATGAAGACACCATAGTGAGTGCACGTTATTTTTTTTTTTTTTTTTTTTGAGTACCGAGAGAATTATTAGGTTTTTTAATATTTTATATTTTTTAAAAATCAATGATACTATATGAAATTAAAATTTTAAATATTAAATTTAATTGTTTTTAAGATATTTTAAAAAATCAAGAAAATGTATAAAATTAAAGTTTTAAATATCATAATTAATTAATTGTGTTTTTTAATTATTAAAATATAAGTTGTATTATTTTTTATTATTATTAATTATTATAATGTATTTTTAATATTTGTTGTTTGATCCGGTCAAACTCATCGATTTTAACTCTTAGGTTTGGTCGAGTCAATACCCGAGCCAGATCGGACCATCTTGTAAAAAACCCAACATTTATTTACTTTTACTGATTTAACAAATTAAAAGATCCTTCTTACCAAACTAGTTAAAGGAAAGCAAATAGTGTATTCAACGGTTATTATTTATGAAGTGTTCGTATCTCAAAGAGTCATAATCACGTGCTTTGCGAGTGAGAGTTGTTGAGCGATGTCATAAATGAATGACAAGCAGTCTTTCTAGACGACGATGACCAAGCGCCTCTAGAACAAGCTCAGCTCTTCTTTTTTAGCTCTGGGCCACCTCGCTTTTTGCAAAAATTCACCAACCCCACTAGTGCTTTGGATGTGCTTGGTTTTGTTTATTTACCGTGCCGTGGTCTGACCACGTGGGCTGCTACTGCTAATCCTAGTAAAAAAAAAGCCTCCTCAGTATCATTCATCTTCATCAATTTTCCTATTATTAAGTACAATCTACAAATAGCACTATATATATATATATATACCAATCATCTATTGATGTTCATTATCAACTATTGGATTTTGATCCAACGGCTAACAATGATAAACAGTAAATACTACAATAACACATATAGTGATTATTATTTAAAACAGTGAAATAAATAGTATTACTATTCATCAATATCAGCTGTTGGATCATGATCCAATGACTGATAATTGGACATCCATAGATTTCTTATCTATGGGCGTTCATAGATGATGTTTTGCCTATATATAATATATATATATACATTATATTTATAAATAATAATACAGTAAAAAGTGAGATATACAGTATTTTAATCTGAACCATTAGATCACTATCAAACTTTATTTTCACTAGATCTACAGGAACCCAAACTAAAAAAACACAGTATAACCTACTTGTTACTTTGTATCTCTCTCTACAATGGGCCACTATTTCTAACAGCAAACGTCCGTAAACTCTTTTTTCTCGTGCGTGTGTGCGCGCGCGTCAATGTTTATAATTTGAAAAAATTAGTGATAAAGAGAGAAAAAAAATTTGTATATCAACAACAACAGTGTCAAAAATTTATACTGGATTCCAAAACAAGCAATTGAAAGCTATTTGATTTTTTATAATTTTTTGTATGGGTGGTAACAGAAATCGAGTTAGACAAAGTATTGTATGGATTTTATAATTTTTTTTTTATAAAAAATGCTAGTAGAAATTGGATTGAACATTGAACAGGATTTAGTTACTGTTAAAACCAATGAATTTAGAATTCAATTGTTCAGTATTTCCTCTATATATACATAGATCTTGGCCAACAATTTTTTTTTTCCAGTATTGCTGCTATTGAATATTCAATATTTACTAAATATATTCGGTGGATAAGTGTTGGATTTGATGCGTACGTGATATTGATGTTTTTTATTGTGTTTCGAGTATCTGATTAGTTGGATTTTAGCTTTTGGCCTGTTCTTGTCTTTGTGATTGATAGATATAGTTGTTGTCCTTCCATTTTGGATAAAATTTGGGCACTTGTGAATAAGTATTCAAAATTATATGAAAAACACAATCATAATGGTTTAAATAAATACTTGTATAAATATGTAATGATCTATATAATATTACAAGTAAAAAAAATAGAAAAGAAAAGATTTCCTTTAATTAATTAATTAATTATATGAGGCCACCATCATATCAAATCATAATAAGAGGTGCCTTTTCCATCAGCTTTTTATAAGGTTCCACCTTCTTCTTCTTTCCTCGAAAAGAAGGTGAGGATTGGTTTCTTCTGTTTGTTTGGTGAAGTAAAATGAGATTGTAAGTAAATTAAATAAAAATATTTTTAAAAATTCTCTCTTAGTCTTTCAGTCCTCTCTTATTTAAAAATATCATTTTCACCAACCATTTTATGATTTATTAATAAAGTCCTTTTCATTTTAAATCTCAGTTCACTCAATAAAGATACAATAAATAAAAATATTTTTAAAATTTCTTCCTTTGTCACTTTTCTTCCTTCTACTCTTTTCTAAAAATATCATTTTCATCAATAATATTTTTTTATATAATATTCATAAGAGAAACGAATTTAATTCTCAACTCACTTAAAATAAAAATATAAATAGATTAAAGTATTAATATCTACCCTAACAAGTTTTTAACATCACTTGTCCATATCCATAAAATTAACAAAAAAAAAAAAATGCTTTTGTGTTATTTTTTAGACCTGTTCTATAATGAGGTTTATAAGAAAAAAAAAGTTACTTTTTAAATTGGCTTTCTATATGTTCTATGAATCTAAACACTGATAAATTTTCTTACCTACTGCCCAAACCCTAATCAGTAAAAACACAACAACATATATAAATAACAAAAAGCTAAAGTAAAAGTGAGCATAGTGATCAGAGACTTTGAATTATCATCACCATCTTGCACCCAAAAACAGCTATAAATAACCATAGACTAAAAACCCAGCAAAGAGCACAAAGAGCACACCAAATGGCTTCTTCCACTAGTACCCTATCTCTATTCCATCTCTTCCTCTTCATCTTCTCTTCCTCAGTTTTACTCACACAATCCCAAGCCCCTCCTCCAATCACTCAAGGCCTCTCTTTCACTTTCTATGATTCCAAATGCCCCAAACTTGAATCCATTATCAGAGCCAACCTAAAGAAAGCTTTCAAGAAAGATATTGGCCTTGCTGCTGGTCTTCTCCGTGTCCACTTCCATGACTGTTTCGTTCAGGCAATTTCATCTTTTTCTTAAAAAAAACAATTTATTTTTATCATTTTAAACGAGAGTAAAAAGTTTAGGAGTGCTATGATTATTTTTATTTTTTCTCATTGAATTTAAATTTATTTCTTTTCAATCATTGATTTTCTTTCACCGAGAAAGTCATCTATAAAAATTCAATAAAAAAATTGAGCTGTTTATTAGAATTAGCAGAGTTGACTTGGACACATCACCAAACTAACTCAGTGGATTTAGTTAATTCCGGTAGTTAATTCAATTTTTTTTTAACAGATTTTTATAGGTAATTTTCTGATAAAAAAAATCAGGATGATTGAAAAAAAAAAAAAAACAAATTAAAATTCGGTGAGTTTAGTAAAAAGTTTTACCACTTTAAAAACCTCATCATATGTATAATCACATAAACTATATATATTTGATGATGATGATGGTATGTGTTTGTTTGCAGGGATGTGATGGTTCGGTGTTGTTGGATGGGTCGGCGAGTGGGCCGAGTGAGAAGGATGCACCACCGAACCTGACGCTAAGGCCGTCGGCGTTCAAGGCCATCAACGATCTTCGCGCGGCCATTGATAAGAAATGCGGCCGAGTTGTCTCTTGTGCTGATGTTGCTGCTCTCGCTGCCCGGGATTCTGTTTTCTTGGTATGTATTTCATATTCATTCATGCGCTTTATTTTTCAATTTATATATATAAATAAATAAATAAAATTTCATATATATACTATATTTTATTTAGTTAATTACAATAAATAAAGTAAAGTACGGAAAAACAAAGCAGGTACATGGTTAACCGAACGACATAATACTAGTAAAAAATTCGTAAGTTTTATCATATATGTAGTATTTTTTTTTTTTATTGTTGTTTCTTTTTTCTTTTTTCTTTTTTTATAAGGATCTATTGGGTTTATTTTTAGGATTTTTCTATGGTTTTTAATACTGGTGGATAAAAAAATTTAAAAAAATTAAAAAAAGTAGAAATATGTACTTTTATTAATATCTGACAAATTTAAGCTATTATTTTCCAATAATAACTAATAAAATAAGTAAATTTTTTATTAACTTTAATTTTAAACAATCAATTTATCTGAAAAGGATTGGTATAAAAAAAAAAAAGGTAAAATTTGTGTTTTCATCACTAGAAAAACAATTAAAATATCATATAATATTATTTTTATCAATTATATGTATATGCCTAAAAATTTATTCTCAGCTTTTGATTAATAAGTTATGGGAAATTTAAAAAAAAAAAAATTATATACAAAGGTATATATATAATACTAAACTAAGTAAATGGTGTTGTTTATTTAACAGTCTGGTGGGCCGGATTACAAAGTCCCATTGGGCCGCCGTGATGGGCTAAGCTTCGCAACCCGTGACGCCACATTGGCCTCTCTCCCGGCCCCAACCTCAAACGTCACCGTCCTCCTCAAAGCCCTCTCCAAACTCAACCTCAACGCCGACGACCTCGTCGCCCTCTCCGGCGGCCACACCATCGGCATCGGCCACTGCTCCTCCTTCTCCGACCGCCTCTACCCATCCCGCGACTCCACCATGGATCAATCCTTCGCCAAAAACCTCTACTCAACTTGCCCCACCTCCACCTCCTCCAACACCACCGTGCTCGATCTCCGTTCGCCGAACGCATTCGATAACAATTACTTTGTGGATCTGGTGAACCGGCAGGGGCTTTTCACGTCGGATCAAGATTTGTACAGTGATGCGAGGACGAGAGAGATTGTGAAGAGGTTTGCGGCGGATGAAAGGTTGTTTTTTGAGAGGTTTGCGGCGTCGATTGTGAAGATGGGGCAGTTGAGTGTGTTGACAGGGAAGCAAGGTGAGATTAGGGAGAATTGTTCGGTGAGGAATGGGCGGAAGGTTGATGGTGATGATGATGAAGAAGAAGAAGGGATTTGGTCTCTTGTTGATGATGAAGTGGTTCAAAGCTTGGCTTTTGAGTAGTTTGTTTTTGGTGGTGTTTTTGTCTTTCTTTTGGGTTTAATGTTTTGGAGTTTTGAGTAAAGTTTGTTTTTGGTTGGTTGAGTTTGGGTATTGGAATAAATTGTGTTGGTGTAACTAGTGTGATCTTTTCTTATATGCTAATGGCTATCAATGCTTCAGCATTCCTCACTTTGAGTTGTATGTATGCATGCTTGATGAATCTATCATTTGGCTCTTGTGATTCATAAAGAAATTCACAGGGTTTTTGTTTTTTTAATGAGATGTGATAAGCATTTGGACTTTGAACTTGCGTGAATTTCTATTTTTAACTTGCGTGAGTTATGCAATTCAATCTCCGAGGTGATTTTCTTTGAAATAAATATTTTATGTAAAAAATATAT
Organism: Dioscorea alata; assembly: GCA_020875875.1. Classification (NCBI taxonomy): domain Eukaryota; kingdom Viridiplantae; phylum Streptophyta; class Magnoliopsida; order Dioscoreales; family Dioscoreaceae; genus Dioscorea; species Dioscorea alata. Next base: position 3,246,852 of record CM037014.1, read on the forward strand.
ATGCCAATAAGTTAAAAATACCTTCCCACTTAAAAAATACATCAAGTATTTAAAATTAAATCATATATATATTGAAAATTGTGGACAAGCATATTCAAATTGTTGATATTTGAGTTAAAAAAAATAAGTTAAAAAAAATAAATGAAATATCAATTCTTTTATTATATATATATATATATATATATATATATAAATATATGGGGGTTACATCTCCTAGGGATGTCCCCAGAGGAGACTGGGGATGTCTCTAGGAGCCGTTAGATCTTTTGATCTAATGACTTTTCCCAAATTCAGAAATGAGAATGTCTGTCTTCCCTCCACCAACGCCTTCGCCCCCTTCGGGTCCAACGCGTCTTCTCCCCTCCACCAACGGCTCTGTCTACCCCGTCTCCACCAACTCAGCATGAATGGGATATCACAAAAATTACATTTAACCTTAGAATGAAACTATAGATGCTTTACAGTTGAATACAATGAATGAGATTGATGATACAATGTTGGTAGTGATTATGATGAAACTTACTTGAAGCAAAGAGAAAATGAGCATAGATTATATATTTTTATATTTCACTCATATTCATCCATGTTGATTTATATTTGAAGTGCATTAACATCCTTACAATAATATAATTGATATTTCATCTTTCTCGGAGCCCACTTAAAAAATTAATTGAAAGTTCAAATCCATCCTATACTTTGTCCGCACTTATCAAATTAAAAAGAATATATAAATAAAATGCATTGTGACAGTGCTTAAGTTGACTCAAAACAATTGCTTCTACTCAAACAATAGCTCTTTGGATGTGTAAATCAATATCGTTAATTAATACAATATATTCAACTTTTAATTTGTATATACATATATTATAAACAACCCATAAATTTAAGGTTTTTTAAACCGATTTTCTAATTTATTTCCTTTCATCTTATTTTAAATGTTGGTTTGAAAATTTAGATTTTTATTTTGATTATGCTAGTATAGCATAGTCTTTCGTCTTTTTATGAAGTGCATCTAACCCTGGTTATTTTTAAAGTGTGCATTGTAAGCAATTAATGAGAAATGATCCCACGGACCGTGATAGTTACGGTAGAACCGAGATGTGGCTAAACCTTATCCGTTGGATTATCTCGATTTAATAACTTCTAAAGTAAAAGGTATGAATCCTTTAAAATAATTACCAATCTATCCCTAGATTATATAATAAAAAATAATAAAATTTATAAACCCATGGCTAAGAATGAGCCACGTCTTAGTTCCGTGATAGTTACCACGGAACCGAGTCTACTGGATCAAAATTCGCAATTTTAATAGCTCATCCAAGCCCAAGTTCATGTGGAAAACTTGGACCTCGCCCAAACAACACACACACACACACACATATATATATATATATATATATATATATATATATATATATATATATATATATATATATATATATATATATATATATATATATGGTGTAGTTTAATTAATATATAGCACATCAATCTTAATGCAACTAGTAACTCATATATCATGTGATAATTATTTTCATAACAAAAAACCATCCCTTTAAGTGTAGTCAACTGCGGAAAAAAATTTAGATTATAAGTTTATAAGATAGTTTATTAATTTCAAAATAATTCTATACGAGATCATGATCATTTTTATAACATTTTATCATTTTTTTAGTTCTTTTATTTTACCTATTTATTTAGCTAATAATTAGAGGATATTGTTTGACTTTGTATTGTTCTAAATTAGCCAACAATGTAGCATATATAACTATATATTAAAGATATCCCCCACTAATAGCAGGGCATTCAAACCTTCTCCACTAGACGACATTTGGCATATTTGCATTTGTTTGAGGTTTTCATAATAATGCTAAACTTGATTAGCCAATTGGTTTAATTAGATTAAAGATATCCCTCACTAATAGCAGTGCATTCAAGCCGGAGATTAGGGAATTAATGGATAAATAAAATAAAAAAACATTATAATATTTTGTTTGAATTATTTTTTCCCTTTTCATAGTCCCTCAAAGCCATCCAAACAACATGTCACTGTTTATTTCAAAAAACAGTAAGGTTGGCAACCAAATTTGCCAATTAAATCGCTCAAAATAAAGTGACACACAAATCCCAAAATCGTTCCAAATAAAGTGACACACATCTCTAAAAACAACTCACGAGAACAAGAGAAAGAGAGAGAAAGAGATCCTGATATCAAGGCTGGAAATTCCCAAATGCAAAGATAGGAGAAATAACTATGGTCTTGTCCGGCATGAATTTAGTGGGGACAAAGTAACATATCTCTTAGATATGTTTTGCCAGTGTTTTTTTAGAGTGATGATGTTTCCCAAAATCATCTCCATGACCATGGTGATCTCTAATCTCCAATGGCTCTCCACTGTTCGTTAATGGCAATAGCTATTCATCTCTTAAACCTTAATGGTCTAGTCATGGCTGACTACGGCGTCACTTTCACGATGGCAGTGAAAACGTTGTAGTTGAGGGTGTCCATGCAAGCAAGGAAGAAGATCACATCTTCCTAGGTTTTTTTCGCCACCAAAGTGCATAAGGATGAAGATGGTTGAGGCGATGGTTACAAAAAAATAGGTGATATATATGATTATTATTATTATTATTATTATTATTATTATTATTATTATTATTATTATTGCCTACCTTTTCATTGAAAATTAAATTTATTTCTAAGATGGATTTAGTTAGACATAAATAAATTTATTGTTTTCTAAATTTTAAATTGTTGCTGCTAAAATATATATAATTGTTAGATTTGATGAAGAGGGCCATCAGATTGACCATTTGTTTTTAACCCATTGCTTGTGGAACCTTTTGATATTTTTGCTTCCAAAAGCTTTATATTCCTCTCCAAGATGGGTTTGATTAAGTTTAATATCGAATTAATTTATTTACAAAAATAACATATACTACTTGGTGAACTATTCTTAAACAATGTATCACATAGTTTTTTTTAAAAACATGGTTACTGAGAAATATTTCATTGTTTGTGCTACAACAATTCTAAATTTGTGACCAGCTCATAAAAATTGACATTAGACATGAGAAGATGGAAACCTAACTTTATTTGTAAATTCTTATTTATTGTAATTAAATACTTTTTCTTAGACCTTTACAATTGCATGTTTTAGTTTGGGTATATATTATAATTGACTCTTATGTTTTAATGATCAAATCCAACACTCAAGAATAAAATTATGTGCATTTAAATTTACAATTGTTGATTTTAAAGCAGTGTTACCATAACATTTAAAATATATATAATAAATTTGTGTGTATTCAAAGTTTAAATTGTTGCTGTGAAATGGCTTGTATTTATGTTTATTTATTTATCTATTTCCCTGTCTCAATTTAAAAAACAAACCTATTATTTGGTAAATTGTTTTGAATCAATGTGTCACATAGGGTGTTGTTTTCTAAAATTACATGATTACTGGGGAATATTTTGTTATTTGTGTTTTTTTTAAAACTTAAATTTATCTTTAGTCATGTTTATCTTTTACATTTTTTTTAAAAAAAGTAGAGTTTGTTGTTTAGCACGAAGACCAGTAAGACCACCAACAATAATATAATATTCAAAATTTGTTAGCTTTGTTATTGTTTGAAAATAGTAAAAAGTGGTAGATTTATTACTTAAATTCCAAATCAAATCATATAACTATTATGATAACACTACTGTTGTAGCATGTTATTAGTTTTCTAACATATGCTATTTTGTAGACTTATGTTTAGCATAGGTTCACAATCATCAGGACCGTCAAGCCCATTGTAGGTGGTAGGGATGGCAATAATCTCTAAATCCAACCCGAGTTTGACGCGGAAAACCCAGTTTGATTGGGTTTCGGGTCGGATTCGGGTAAAACCCGATTAATATAAAGCGGGTGTGGGTGCGGGTATGGGAATCCTAATACTAGACTCGAACCCGAATCCAACCCGAATTTCAAATAATAAATATTTACAATTTTATATATATATATATATTAACAAATTTGGTTTTTTAAAAGTTAAAACCAAAGTTACTAAACCCTATCTCAGATCTCTCTCCAAGCTTTCCTTTTCTCCGAACGCCGTAGGCTCGCAGCCGAATCTTTCTTCTCCTTCGAACGCCGCAACTGAGGTTTTCCTCTTTAATGCTTATTTGGCTATCTTTACTATTCTATGTGGGTTTGTATCTTCAATGCTTCTAACTGTTTAAGTTGATGAACTAGTCATGATTGTTTATATCATTATATGCCTATGATTGTGTATTACAATTTTTATTATTGTGTGCCAGCAAAAAGGACTTTATCATCACCTTTCCATGTTTATACATAATCAGGGCATTAAAGTTTTTTCACCAATTACAGGCTATTGAAGACTTGCCCAAAGCATTGGAATTTGAGCCAAATTCATCTGATATTTTACATGAAAGAGGTTAGCTAGTCTGATCATGTGAATCTACATCTATGCAATCTGCATGCTAGGAGATAGGGATCAGTTCATTGTAGTGGCTAAAAACAGTTTGATTTTACTTCACAAGGACAATAATTTGATGTGTGGATAAGTGCTCATGTATAAGTAATACGAAGTATTCTTTTCTTACATTGAGCATTACTTTTCTCAGGTTTTATCATTAATTAGTGTGTATTTGTGTTCTTTTGTGCATGTAGGGTTGTGGAGAAGAGTTGGAGGAAAAGGAGCAAGAATAGATCATGGCCGCAATTGTTGAGAGAGTTCTTGGACCGGGCAAGGAACAAGGCACAAGTTGTGTTCAAAAACATGTGAGTGTGTGCCAACCTCCAATTGGGCTCGAGTGAATATTTGAATTGGAGGGGCACAAAGGCGAGCGCACTCACATATTCCGACTTGTGTAACATTATCAAGAGCTTCATCAATGTGGTTCAATTGAAGATGCGACGTGACCTACTGCACGATTGTCTGCCCAATTTGGCAGCCTCGATGAAGAAAAATTCAGGAGCATTTTGGCGAGAGTACTATAGCAAAAACAATGTAGTAAGTTACTATTTACTGTTCGCCGAAAATCTAGAAAACAGAGAATCCACACGCCTGTGTGGAAATTCTACACGCTCGTGTGGAAAATCCACAAGGGCGTGTGGATGCCCGATTTCACCCTATAAATACCTCGTTTTGGGTCTTTTTTGGGGATCCCTCCTACTATCTCTTGCCTATCTTTTGGGGGCTTGCGGCTAGGGTTTGGAGAGGTTCTCGGAGGTCTTTGGAGGCGATTCTACAGCGTCGGCATCAACATCCTTTGGAAGATAGCCATTGGGGGAGCTTTCATCAGCGTCGATTCGGCGAGGTGTGTCCTAGGCTTGACAAGGGATTCTCTAAAGAAGCTAAGACGGCTCCACAAGACCATCAATACGGACCACAATGGGGTTTTCTTTATGGTTTTTATGCATATATTCTTAAACTCTTTATTGATTTTGTATTGCTCCGTGGAGAGCTAAACCCTTAGTGGGTCGGACTTGTAAACTTTAGGATGACATTGTTTCTATGACTTTTATTATGCTTTCTTAATTGATGCTTTTAATTGAGTTCCAATCTTGCATGTCAATTATATTGATTTTCCCTTAGCCGTGACACTAGGGTTGAGAATCATCTAGGTTATCCTTTGAAGCTGTGACAACTTCTATAGGATTAGACTATCCGAGTTTGGAGAGGGTCGAGAGGTAGCGAAACATCCCCTTTCCTCTTCGGCGTGATTTTCTCTATCTTCGTGTTTCAAGAGTTTTTTGCGATCGAAGTAGAGCGAAGTGCTAGGAGATGGACTCCCCTGGGGCTTAGTTGCGTGAGCAACAAAGTGAAGGGTTGTAGTGAATCCTAGTGCTGGGGCTTAACTGAGACTATGGTTCTTTCCCCTGGACCAAAGGGTTAGAACTATACTTAGGGACATATCCTATCACTTGGAATCCCTAGAACGTCAAGCAGTTCCACGTAGTGTGAGGCTTAGGATGATGGACTCCCCTAGGGCTTAGTTAAGAGATCGACAGAGTGAAGGGTTGTAGTGAAACCTAATGTCGAGGCATAGTGTTTGAACTAGTCACGGTTGACTTTAGGTTTGGGACCGTGTGCTTAAAGATTTCCATGACTCATTAAGTATTAATAAGAGAGCATAATACTAGTCTTGCACTAGAAGGATTAGTCCTAGGAGGAGCATTGTCTGGGTACCCCATCTTCATATCGATTACCTCTCCTACCCTTATTTCTCTTCTTGCACTCTTTTACTTTCTTTTACATTTATACATATATATTTCTCTCACCATTGACTTCCTTCATAGCTAAATAGTGATAAATCTTGTTTCTAAACACTATTCTCTGTGGATACGACTACCCACTCACTAGGGTACTTTATTATTTTGACAACCCATGCACTTGCGGTACACACACGCAATGGGTGTGTCAATGATTTATACTCAGAAGTCAAAACTGCATTGTTTGTTGTGCTCCTTTCATATCTCCAGTAACATTTATAAATGTATTGTTTCTCCTATATAATAAATGTTGTGGTTTGTTTTTGTAATCGAGTCATGCGTTGTTATTACCTATAAGACAAATTTGTCAACTTAAGTATTCAGTTTGTGCGTCTATGTGTGTGTGTGTGTGTGTGTGTATTCTCATAATATTTTGTGACGTTCCAGTTAACTTTAAACACCACCCTTTTAGATCATATCGATCTTTGCTTCTTCATACGACCACACCTAATTCTCTTAATTTTAATGCTATTTCCATAATGCTTTTTCATATGTACATTTTGCAGCTCTTTGCTCACATTTCTATAGTATTACAAGCTTCACAGCCTGCGCTTTTAGTGTCTTAAATAATCTGTCAAATGAATATGTTCCTTAAAAATTATTGTTTCAGCTCTCTGTCTCACTTTTATTTAGTTTAACCACTTTGCCCATTTCATGTAGGCTATTGAATATTCATGTCTTCTCACCATATAATGCTTTTAATACAAGATATTTTTTTAATATTGATTGTTCCTCGATGACAATCTAATAATTAACAAGTGTTAACCACTAAATTTGTTTTCTTTTTAAAGCCTTTTTTTATGGCTTAGTCAGCAAAAGTCTTCAATATTCCCCCTGAATATTGTTGTTCAAATTTACCTTCAATGAAAGTGACAATTTCAGCTAAGAGTTGCAAATCAAGTTTGTTTTCATTTATAGGTAGAGCTGCCAACAAAAATTGGTGGGTTGGGTTGGCCTTTTGTAGGCCCGTTTGGAAGGGGACCGAAACGGGCCAACCCGTTTGGGTTAGGGTTCTGGGCCGGGCGGGGCTGGCTTTGGGCGGGCTGGCTCGCCCCTTCATTTAATTTAAAAAAATATATTCTTTTTAAATTAAATGAATTAAAAAATTAAAATTAGATGGCCCTTTCATGTTTTGTCTCAATCTCACAAATCTTGCTTGCCCTAAATTCTAAATTTCTAATCGATTCTTCACCCACCGTAGCCACTAGCCAGCCACTTCTCCATCATTCATCACCATCACCGGCATCATCATCACCTTCACCGGCCCAGCATCAACTCCGTTCATTCCCAGCATCAACGGCATCTCCATCATCACCATCATCACCAACATCAGCAGCATCATCATCAGTTCATCACCAACATCACCAGCATCATCATCATCATCACCGACATCATCATCAGTTCATCACCAACGGTCCAACATCACCAACATCATCATCATCATCATCATCATCACTGGCATCATCACTGACATCATCATCATCATTCATCATTACCGGCATCATCATCACCGGTTTGATTTTTGTATAAATTTTTTTTTTATCATGATCATTGTTAAGCTTAAACACTTTTCTTTATGTGCTAATTGTTGATTGGCAACTTTTCCATTAATCTGTAACCATTGTTTATGTTGAGTGATGAAATAAATTTATAGTTTTATATTTAGAATTTTTGTGAGCTTTAAAACACAACCTCAAATAGTTAGTATTAACTGCTGCTTCTTCTTGTTGTTATTGCTCCAAGGTTTAAACACATTTTATTTTTCCTAGCAATAGTTGTGCTAATTGTTGATTGGCAACTTCTTCATTAATCAGCAATTCAGCAACCATTGCTTATGCTCAGTGACGAATTAAATTTTATAGTTTTGTGTAGAATTTCTGTGAGCTTTAAACATGATCCTAAATAGTTGGGACTGGTTGTTGTAGTTGTTGTTTAGACACATTTTGCTTTTCCTAGCAATGGTGGTGAATAATCTTGATAGTGGGCAACTTAGGACTAGTTTTCCATGTTTTTCAGGTGGTTTGCTTGAATTGAGTTGTAGATCAGATTGTGACTTTGCTTGAATTTTTTCTGATTTGAGAGCAATAAAATGTTGGAACCTCAATAGTCAATAGTCAAAAGAAATTATTCTCTCCTGTCATGTGTAACTTAAGAAACACACTGTGTTTTCTTTGCAAGTGTGGTGAATGAATGACCCAGTTCATTATTAGTTATTCTTTTTATTCTTGTCTTTCCATTAACTTAGTCTAAATAAAAATCCACCAATTTAGTTTTTAAAAATAAATTAACGTAAAAATGTCCCAATAATTTTCATTTTACTAAAATTTCACAAATTTTGTATTATTTTATGATTTTGTTTTTTGGGTTGTTTCATGGACCTTAAACCATACTCATACAAATATACAATGCAATGCTCCAAACTCATATGGTTTTAATTTGTATATTTGCAGGATAAATTAAAATCATGGACTCCGCCTCTTTGAATCAAAGTGTGAACTTAGATGAACAAGAATTGGAAACCAATAAATCGGGCAAGGAGACAAGTAAAAAAGGCGAAAGAATTTTCTGATGTTTGGAATTTTTTTACAAAGAAAGGGGTGGTGGATCAAGATGGCATACAAATAGCAGAATGCAAGGGATATAAGAAAGAATACAAATGTGAGGGTAAAAGGTATGGGACTTCTATATTGAGGCTCCACAAGGATAACTGCAAAATAATTAAATTCAATGATGTAGGACAAATGTTTATTGATCATGAAGGGAAGATAAGTTCAAAGAAAATAGATCAAAAAATTGCACGTGACTTATTAGCTGCTGCAGTTATAAAACATGATTTGCGATTTTTATTTGTTGAATATGATGACATTAGAGCTTGAATAAAATATGTAAATCCTAATGGCATTTGCATTTCAAGAAATACTCTTGTTTATGATATTACAAGAATATATATGAGGGAGAAAGAGAAACTTAAGCATGTTTTGGGTAATATTCAGAATAGTATTTGCTTAACTTCAGATGTGTGGACTGCATGCACTAGTGAGGGTTACATTTGCTTAACAGGGCATTTTGTTGATGAAAATTGGAAATTGAATAGTAAAATTCTTAACTTTGCTAAATTGCCTCCTCCACACACGGGAGTTGAATTGGCTGCAAAGTTATTTTCATTTTTGAAAGAATGGGGAATTGAGAAAAAAGTGTTTTTTTTTACATTGGATAATGTATCTAGCAATGACAATATGCAAGATATTCTGAAAGAGCAATTGTCTTTGCATGATAGTTTATTATATGGTGGTGAATTTTTCCACATTCATTGTTCTGCTCACATTTTGAATCTCATTGTGCAAGAAGGTTTGAAAGTAGCTCATGATGCTTTGCATAAAATCAGAGAATCTGTCAAATATGTGAAGGGTTCAGAAAGAAGAATGAAAAAATTTGAAGAATGTGTGGGCGTTGTTGGCAACATCGACACCAGTATTGTCTTGCGATTGGATGTATCCACCCGTTGGAATTCGACATATTTGATGTTGGATAGTGTCATTAAATATAAAAGGGCATTCGCTTCTCTTCAATTGAATGATAGAAATTATAAGTATTGCCTTTCAAATGAAGAATGGAAAAGAGGAGAGAAAATATATGAGTTTTTGGAGCCTTTTTATGACACTACCAACTTGATATCGGGATCTTCTTATCCTACATCAAACTTGTATTTTATACAAGTTTGGAAGATTGAAGTTTTATTAAAAGAAAACTTGTCAAGTGAAGAAATGGTGATTAGTGACATGTGTAGAAGGATGAAGGAAAAGTTTGATAAATATTGGAGACAATATAGTATGGTGCTTGCATTTGGGGCTATTCTTGATGCAAGAATTAAATTGTCAATGTTGGAGTATTTTTATGGGAAGGTTGAGAGTGATTCTACTAAATGCCAAGACAAGGTGTCACTTGTGAGAACAAAGCTATACGCACTTTTTCAACATTATTCAAATGCTAATGAGTCAAGTTCTTCACAACCACAATTTTCTTCTATCATTACACCTACATCTACACAAGGTGGTGGAGGAATTAAAAGTAAGGGCAAGAGAATCTTTGATGTAAGTGTTATAACGCTTTGTTTCTTTCTTTTTTCTATTTCTTTAATTTGCTTACTTTTTTTTATGATAACATATGCTTATTATTAAATATAGGAAATTAAAGCATTTGAGAGTCAATCAATTACAAGTGTGGGGAAATCTCAATTGGATCTTTATTTGGAGGAGCCAAAGCTTGAGTTTGCATATTATGAAGATTTGGATGTGTTGGAGTATTGGAAGAATCATAAGCATAGGTTCCCAATTCTTGCATTAATGGCAAGTGATGTCTTGGCTATCCCGATAACAACTGTTGCATCTGAATCGGCTTTTTCTATTGGTGCTCGTGTGCTCAACAAATATAGAAGTTGTACCCTTCCTGAAAAAGTACAAGCTCTCATTTGCACTCGTAATTGGTTGCATGGTTATAACATTGGTAATTTACAAGTTATTAATTTAAATTGTTTATTTAGTTGAAATCTTGAAATATTTGTTTATATTAAATTTAATTTTTAACTAATTTTTATATTTGGGGGTTTTTATGTAGATAATGAAGATGAAAGAAATACTAAACCAACTACATCCGGTGAGGGTTCAAACATTTTTGAAGTTATTGATGAAGATAGAACGGAAGGAGGAGATGGAGAAGATGGAAATTTGTAATGAACTTCGAATTTAATGGCTGATGAATTTTAAATTTGTAATGAACTCTATTATTGTATGTCTTAAGACTTAAGAGGGAGAGAGACATGATTCATGAAGACTTAAGTTGGCATGTGGATGGAATTGTTGTTGCATTTAAATTTTTAATGTATGAGGTTGGTGTTTCATGTGCTTTAGGTGCTTTCATGAAGACTCAAATATGTTTTAGGTGCTTTATGTAAGTTCATGATATTGATATTTCTCTTATATATGGTTGGTGTTGAATCTTGATGTGGGGATTTTTGAATGTTGAGCTAATTGGTTAATTTGGTTGTATATATTGTTATTTGCTTATTTTATTATTTTAGGTATTTGATTTATTATAATCTCTTTTGGTTTGGTTTGGTTTGGTTTGATTTATTTTAGGTTTGGTTTGGTTTGGTTTGCTTTAGGTGATTTATTATTTTAATTTTTTTAGCGGGCTAGCCCGCCCAACCCGCCAACCCAAGGCGGGTTGGGTCGGGTTGGCATTTTGCCGCCCCGCCAAATGACGGGCCGGCCCACCCCGCCCCGCCAAATGGTTGGTTTTGGTGACCCGCAGGCCGGCCCGCCCCCCCCCCCCCCCCCCCCCCCCCCCCCCCGCCGGCCCGTTTTGACAGCTCTATTTATAGATATTAATTTCTGCATTTTATTTTTGAATTTATGCTCTTGTAATTTCTGCATTTTGTTAAGTGACAATCTAATCATTGAATTATGTCATGCTTTTTAACTTGTCTTTAACTAATGAGATGTTAATTGAAAAGCCCATTTGGATGTTTGATGGAATTATTTTGATAGTTTTGGCTTTTTGATGGATTTGTGTTTCAACCCTAATTGCCTTCTTCCTTAACTCAACTAAGATGATGTAAGATGTAAACAACAAATCAGATTTTAATTATTGTTTTTTTTTCTCGTAGATGGGTGACGATATTGGTTCTCATTAATCAAGATCACATCTAATTGGGAATTCAACCCAATCAAATGAAATTGAAAGTCCTAATCCTGAAGGTTTTTTTCCAAATGAGAATGCCATTGAAGAGGGCACAGGAGATTATACAGAGTCTACTACACAAAGTGGAAGGCTAAAAAGTGGTGTGTGGAATCATTTTAAAAAGACTCAAGTTAATGGAAAGGACACAGCTCAATGTAATTATTGTAAGAAATTGCTCGGTGGGAAATCAAAGTTTGGAATGAAGCACTTGCATCTACATATGGAATCATGTATCCAACGAAAGATTAGCCTAAGAGGGCAGAAACTTATCACATCTAAGGTGGTGAAAGGCAAACAAGAAATGGGAACTACAATTTACGATCCATAATTTGCAAAGAAGGAGCTAGCTCAAGCGATCATTATGCATGAATATCCACTTTCGATAGTGGATCATCTTGGTTTTAAAAAATATTCATTCTCACTTCAACCACTATTTAAAGTTCCTTCTCGAAACACCATAAAGAAAGAAATTTTAAAAATTTATGATATTGATAAAACGGTGACATTAAAATTGATGGACACTAATGAAGGAAGAGTGGCAATTACAACATATATGTGGACAGCAGGCAATAAAAAAAACGGGTATATGGCAATTATTGCACACTATATTGATCACTCTTGGAATTTGCAAAGCCACATTTTAAGGTAAATATAAATTCATTTTATGATTATACATTATTTTTTCATAATAGTAATAATTGTTCTTTACTTTTTTTTTATTTATTAGAATGGCTGATAGTCTTCTTTTATATTAGGTTCATCTATGTCCCTGCTCCTCACACAAGTGAGAGACTTAGTACTGTATTGGTTGGGTGTTTATTGGATTGGAAAATTTATGGAAAATTATCCACCATAACTTTGGATAACTGTAGCACAAATGATTCCATAATTGAAAAGATAAAAAATAAGTTGCATCTTGGGTCTTTGCTAAAGGATGGTTCTTTGCTTTATATGCGTTGTTGTGCGCATATATTAAATCTAATTGTGAAGGATGGGTTGGAAGTAGTGAAAGATGGGGTAGAAAACTCCTAAAAGAGTGAAAATATTCAAGAAAATTGCTAAACAACTACGCATGACGTATATTAAAAGCTTGTGTTTGGATTGTCCAACTAGATGGAATTCGACTTATAAAATGCTTGATATTGCTATTTCATATAAAGAAGTATTTTGTAGGTTAAAACATCGTGATGATAAATACACTTGTTTGCCAACAATAACACAATGGGAATTTGCAAGTGAAGTTTATGAGAAGTTGAAGATTTTTAATAGTGTTACAGAATTGTTTTCTGGCACTAATTATCCTACCGCTAATCTTTATTTTCCCAAGGTGTGTGAAATTAATTTGGCAATATCAAGTTGGCTTACTTCTTCCAATGTGGTGGTTCAGAGAATGGCAACAAAGATGATGGATAAGTTTAAATGTTATTGGAGTGTGATTCATGATATTATGGGAGTCGCTACAATATTGGATCCAAGATACAAAATGAGTTTACTTGAATATTATTATCAAAAAATTATATCCTGCTTATGCCTACCATGAAACTAGAAGAATTCGAAAGCTTTGCTATAATTAGTTTTTTTTATCATGAGTTGAAGAGTAAAGAATCAACTAGCTCTCGATTTGAAGATATCAACAGTTCTGTGGTTGATGATTCCTTGAATGACTTTGATATATTTGTGAAGAGTCAAAAAATGACAAAAACAACACATCTTGAGTCAAAGCTCGATCTTTATTTGGAGGAAGATATTTTACTAAGAACATCTGATTTTTATATTTTGATGTGGTGGAAGTTAAATGGAGTTAAGTATCCAACACTACAAAAACTTGCAAAAGATGTATTAGCCATTCTAATATCTTCTGCAGCTTTTGAATCTATATTCAGTACTGGTGGTTGAATACTAAGTCCGCATCGTAATCGACTTCATTGGCATACTTTAGAGGCTTTGATGTGTGCTAGAAGTTGGTTATGGAGTGAAGAAAATAAAAGTAAAGTAGTTTTCATACATGTTTTATGTATTAATATTTTAATATGTTATGTTTTATTATCAATAACTTATTAAATTTCATGTGGCTTATTTAGGAATGAGTTCTAAAGGAATGGAAGACTGTGCCAATTTACTTGATAAGATAGACTCCGAAGATGAAGGTAAAAAGAAGATTTTACAAATTAAATGATATTTGGTGCAAAATATATAAATTTTATTTTTCAAATCCAAAATTCCTTTTGTTTAATGTAGATGAACAATTAGCAAGTGGAGCTACTCATGGATTGAAAGATGATTGATTATTTGGTGATGAACGGTGATCACCTAAACAAATAAATGCTCTTATTTTGATGGTGTAGTACTTATGGTTTCATTATCACTAACTCATTAAATTTTTTATGGGTTATATAGGAATGAGTTCTAAAGCAATGAAAGACTTCAATTTACTTAATGGGAAAGATTTTGAAGGTGAAGGTAAAAAGAAAATTTTACAAATTTAAAGATATTTGGTATAAAATATATAGTTTCATATTTGGAATCTTAATATTTATTTTGTTTTATGTAGATGAATTATTAGCAAGTGGAGTTACTCATGGATTGGAAGATAATTGATTTCTATGAAGATGATGATGATGAATGATGGTCATTTGCAAAAAAAAAAAAAAACTATGCTTTTGGATTGAAATTTTCAATTCCTACTCTAACATCATTTTTGTGACTTTGAATATCTACTTTGTATTGACTTTGAATGACTATTTTCATTTACTACTTTGAATGTTCTATGATTTAGGGTGTGACATTGAGACCATGAAGACATGTATGAATTTCATTCTTGTTCTATTTTCTTATGCCTTTGAATGTCTATTTTCTTGGATCTTATAGGTTGATGCTTTCTTATTATGTTTTCAATTTTTTACCATTTGTTATGTAGGGTATTTTTAATTTATATTTAGTATTTTAATTTTATTTTAAATATTTTTAAATAGGGTCATGGCGGGGTAGGTATACATGCGGGTACCCGATTACTCGTCGGGTGCGAATATGGGTTGGGATTTTAAAAACCCGTCAGGTTCAGGTTCAGGTTCGGGTACGGGGGCGGGGTAGCGGGTGCGGGTAGGGTATGGCAAAACCGCACCCAACCCGACCCGTTACCATTCCTAGTAGGCGAAAAAATTCAGACACAGACCAAGAAAAAGGAAGATGATGAGAGCTAAAGTGTAGAGGGCTGAGATGTAGAAGTGGCTTTGGCACGAACCTTAGTTTGGATTAGAAAATATGGCTAATAAATGGTTTTTTTAATGAAATTTATTAATTTTGGAAAATATTTTAGGTTTGTTTGCTAAATTGTGCTTTCTTTAGTTGTTATTATTTATTTGGTTTATAAAATTAAAAAACTGGGTAACAACGGGGTTTGTATTTATTAATTTAATTTTTTTTTCTCCTAACTAAATATATGGATTGTATTTTGCAAATGTACTATAAGTTTTGACTAACAGAAATTATCAAATGGGATATTTAATAAAACTGATATTTTTTAAAACTTTTTATTATATTTTCCTTCCTAACATAATACTCTAATAAAAAATAATACAACTTATTGGCTATTTATTTTAAAAATAAAATTTCCATATATGATTTGTTTTTTAAAAAAACTAAAAACAAAACCATAGCCATACTTTTAAAATGATTGTGAAAAAAGGTCAAAATATCAAAATGGTCCCTCTATTTTGTGTTTTCCGCCCTTTTAGTCCCTCTAATATAAAATCCGCATTTTTTGTCCTCGTATTTGCACATTTATGTCCTTTTAGTCCCTCCAATTGACGGATCAGCCCTTTTGGTCCTTTCAGCTAATAAATTAGAGGGACTAAAAAAGATGAAAATGTGCAAATACAAGGACCAAAAGGGCTGATTTTACAGCTTAAGGACGAAAATGTGCAATTACAAGGACCAAAAGAGCTGATTTTATATTAGAGGGATTAAAAGGGCGGAAATCGCAAAATAGAGGGACCATTTTGATATTTATACCAAAAATATTTAGAAAACAAAAACAGGCTTACCAAATAATATTAAATAGAAATAATATCTGTAAACTATACACATCAAATCATATTGGATATCTCTTTGACTAATTTGCATACATCTACACATTTAATATTTGTCACAACTCTCAATCTTCATTTGATCTAAATTCACATTAAAAAAAAACTTAAAAATACTAAATTGATGATTACCATCAGTAATTAAACCAGGAAAAAAATTACAATTGAAATTATATATATACACACACACGACTACTTGAATTGAAGAAAATATAGGATAAATACAATCAAAAATAGTTTTTTCAAATATGAACAGACTAACAAGCTGGGAAAAAGAGTATATAATTTCCTTGAAAATACTATTAAAACAATTGCGGAACAATCAATACAATAACAAATGGAACAATTTAAATTGTGAAACAATTCTATAAAATTTTTTCAAGACAAAAAACAAAAATATAACTCCATCAAATAGAAAATCAAATATAATAAAAATATATATATAATATAAAAAATCTACTCTTCTTTTGGATTTTATCATAATTTTAACATTTTAAATTACATTTAAAAAAATGTATGAATTTAAAACAAAGCAACTCTTTCTCTCTCTCTCTCTCTCTCTCTCTCTCTCTCTCTCTCTCTCTATATATATATATATATATATATATATATATATATATATAACTTGATAGAAATAGTGTAATCTTCTCACACAAGCATTAATCTCCTAGATTAGCATGATAGAAATAGAGTCATCTTCCCACACAATCATTAGTCTCCTAGATCAGACGTGGTAAAACTCTAACAAAAAATACATATCATACTTGAAATAGAGTCATCTTCCACTTGTGCTCATCCGTCCTTATTATTATTGTTCAATTATCAACCAGTTTGTTTTTTTTATAGCAATATAAAACATGTCATACTTGAAGATTTAATTTATCTTTCCTTATTATGATTTAATGCAATTTGCAGTGTTAGTAAAGCAAAACAAAAGAAAGAGAATGAGTACATCCAAGTTCAAGACAATTTGTGTTCTTTGCGGTAGTAATCTAGGAAAAAAAAAGAAGTTACCAAGATGCTGCCATTGATTTTTGGCAAAGAACTGGTTTGGCTTTTTCCTCACTTAATTTTAATTTCTCCTTTCATCACTCTCTCTTCATTTCCATCATTTTTTTTTTCTATTCTTATTCTTATAATTATATAATCTACTCATTTGTGTATGCTCAATTACAAATATGTGAAATAACCTAGCAAATCCCTTTAGGTGATGAAAAACATTAATTTAGTATATGGAGGAGGCAATATTGGATTAATGGGTTTGATATTTCAAACTGTCTTTAATGGTGGAAGACCTGTTCTTGGATAAGGATGGATAAAGAGGTATGAAAAAAAATTGAATTTTATGACAAACTATTCTTCCTTTTTTATACCCTTGGAACCAATGCCTATTCAGTAATATATTGTCTCTTGAATTTGTCAGATCACTGGCATCACTATAGAAAAAGTAAAACCAGTTGCATATATGCACCAAAGAAAAGCAAAGATGACACGTAATTCGGATGCCTTTATTGCTATGCCTGGTTTGTATATAACCTACATTTTATATTTATTATATGCCCACTAACATTGATTTATTTTGTTATCATTCTTTCATCACTCATTATGCACAAAAACACATATCCTCTTACAAGTCATTATATTTTTATTTTCTTGAACTGAATAACCAAAAATACAAAAGAAAAAAATAGACTAATTAATCTCAATTGGAATTGTTATGCAGGAGGCTATGGCACTCTTAAGGAACTTTTTGAACTAATTACTTGGGCACAATTAGGCATACATAACAAGCCCTTAATTCAATAGCAATTATACACATACACAATGGAAATTATGAACAAAACATGACTAACTTATTATTTGTTTTAGGTCGGATTACTAAATATTGATAACTACTACAATTGATTGCTTTCTTTCATTGATCAACCTGTAGAAGAAGGTTTCATCAACCCAAGTGCACGGCATATCATTGTCTTCGCTTCAGATGCAAAAGAACTGATTGAGAAACTTGAAGTAATATTCAAATGCTGAAAAATAATATTTACTAAATGTTACTTTCTTAACAATTATTATTGATTATTAAAAATTGTTCTGCAATTACAAGACTACTATCCATATCATGAAAAAATTCATTAGAACTACATTGGAACTATAAGCAACTTGACCACTCCCAAAACAATTAAATTTCTACTTAATTAGAAAAATATTATGAAAAACAACATTTTCACCAAATTTTGCCAGTTAAGAATGTCAAACTATGTTTGTAACATCCTGTTATAAGAAATGTTGGCTTGCGAAGAAAATGGCTAATGTTTTTGTTTATCATGTTTTAAAAAAAAACGCATGTAAAAAAATTATAAAAAAAAAATTGTCAACAAACCTTACAACTAAACCTACATTGCCATATCGATATAACAAACTAGGAAAACCTTTAAACTAAATAATTTACTACAAAAACTAATCTAACACTGAATTATTATATGCATGAATTAATAGACAATAATTTTTCCGACAAACCCTTTCACCAATACATTCTGCTTTTACAATTCGAAAAATACACTACAAATGAGAATAGAGACATACAAAAAAATACTGACAAACAATGCTCAAAAAAGCAGAGGAACATCTCGACATGAATATAAACAATACAAAACTATAGAGTACAAGAACACAAGTTACAGATGGAAACATAACTCTTCCAAACTCAACTTTACCACCGTGAAAAAAAACAAATTGTGACTGTATGCATACTAAATACATGTGTTTTTTTTTCTTCTGAAAATTACAATATATTTTCAATCCAATATAAAACAAAGGAATTTGATATATAAACCCATAGCGTCAACACGGGTCTCCCACACTAGTATTTTTTAAGTTTGAAACGATGAGGGAAAAGAAGACAATATGGTATTTGTGTTGCACTATTTTTCGTTATCTTTCAAATCACCACATAATCTCAAAGTTATGTGACTCCAAATCAACAGAGCTAGTCTAAGATCCATAAAGTGATCCGTGTCTATTAACTTGAGAGATTTCGATTATGACAAATAAGAAGACAATATGGTTGTAACTAGTAATCCAAACTCCATACATGTAATTGGATCGACATATCACATAGCTCTGGTTTTTCTTGTTGTATTTATTGGATGAAGGAAATTATTTGTTTTGGTCTATAGCATATTGAGTGTTCTCAAAGCCAAGGACAAACAAGGTTCTATTGATGGAATACTCCATGAGCCCACTGAAAGCAATATGAATTGTGACTTCTGGTGGGGTGAATTCAAAATGTGTGTAAACCTGAGATATAGGGATTGTGTGCCTTGGCAATTGTTGCCGATCTTCAGTTAAACCCCGCAATTCCTACAATTTAATTTGAAAGAAACCCCAATTTGTTGCTAATCTGCAAGTTAGCCCTGCAATTTCTGCAATTCAGTTCAAACAAGCAAAGCATTCCCTAGCCTCTCGACGAAGGATTCTCAGATCAGAAGAGTAACAGTAAGTATAAGAAGTTTGGAAAGTTCACATGATGCCTTTTCTAAGGAGAGATTGTGCCTTATATTGCCTTTAGCCTCTTCTCATTGCTTCAAGTAAAAAAGACTGACACACCCCTTGCGTGAATGTTCTACAAGTACACGGGTCGTCGCAATAATAAAATCTACCCCGGTGAGTGGGTAGTCGTATCCACAGGGAATAGTTACTTAGAAACAAGAGATATCGCTATTTAGCTAAGATGAAAATCAGTGGTGAATGAAATCAATGTAAGAGTGCAAAAAAGAGTAAAAGAGGAAAAGAAAGCAAGCAAGAGTAAATAGAGAGGATAAGCAATGATAAGATGGGGACCCGGACAAAACTCGCCCTAGGACTATTGTTTCAAGTGCAAGACTAATATTATGCCTCCTAACTGATGTTTGATGAGTCATGAAAATCTAAAGACACACGGTCCCAAACCTAAGGTCAATCATGACTAGCCTTCTACACTATGCCCCGGTGGAAAGGGATACTCTCGACGCCTCACACTATGTGGGACTGCATGGGGTTCTAGGGATTCCAAGTGATAAACCCTATTCCCTAATATAAATCTAACCCTTTGATCGGCGAAAGACCCCTGGTCACAATTAAGCCCCAACACTAAGATTCACTTCAACACTTCACTCTGTTGCTAGCGCAACTAAGCCCAGTGGAGTTCATTTCTCAGCACTTCACTCTATTGTGACCACAAAGAACTCTTGGAACATGGAAGTAGGATAAATCACGTCGGAAGGGAAAGAGGACGTTCCACTACCTCTCGACCCTCTTCAATCTCACTTAGTCTAATCCTAATGAAGTTGTCACATCTTCAATGGATTACCTAGATGGATTTTCAACCCTAGTGTCACTCTAAGGGAAAATCAACACAATAAACATTCAAGATTGAAACTCAATTAAATCATCAATTAAAGAAGCATATTAAAAGTCAATGAAACAAATTCATCCTAGGGTTTACAAGTCCAAGCACCCACTAGGGGTTTGCCTCTCCATGGAGCAATACAAAATCAATAATGAAATCGAAATCATATGCATGTAAACCATAAAGATAACCCCCTTTCTCGTCCGTGTCGATAGTCTTCAAGAGTCGCCTCTTCTTCTCCTAGGACTCCTCCGTCAAGCCTAGGGCACACCTCACCGAATCATGTCGTCAAAAACTCCCCCAATAACTCTCATCCAAAGGATGTCGATGTCGATGCCCTAGACCTGCTCAAAAAACCTCGCAAAAACCTTTCCAAACCTTAGCCGCGCTCTCCCCGAAAGATGAGCGAAAGATAGGAAAAAGATCCCCAAATAAATCTCAAATCGCGATATTTATAGGGTTGAAATCGGGCATCCACACGGCCGTGTGGAATTTCCACACACCATTGTGGATTCTCTGGAATTTGATTTCCTACGCGTCGTGAACAGTAACTGGTGCAGTAAATTGCTACAGTACTCTCGCCAAAATTGCTCCTGACTTCATTTTCTTCATCGAGTCCGCCAAGTTGGGCACATAACTACATAGTGGATCACGTCGCCTCTTGCTTTCAACACAATGATGAAGCTCTTCAATATTACACAAGTTGGAATACATGAGTGTGACTGCCTTTGTGCCCCTCCACTTTGTATAATCACTTGAGCACTTTGGAGGTTGGCACACATTCACATGTATACAACTTGTGCCTTGGTCCTTGTTTAGTCAAAGAGTCTCCTCAACCATTGCATCCATGATCTATTTTTGCTTTTTTTTTCTTCCAACTCGTCTCCACAACCCTAAATGCACAAAAGAACACAAATACACATGAATGAGTGATAAAATCTGAGAAAAGTGATACTCAATGCAAGAAAAATATTCTTCGTATCACTTATACACGAGCACTTATCAAAGACTAAACTACCCAGGCTTCCTCTTGCAACTAATAATAATTAACATGACTGCATATACCTTGCTAAGGCTATTACCATGTAAACTGCTTTGAATTTTAGAGAAGACTCCTCTAACTTAAACTTGCAACAACAACGTTAGCCACTTATAGTTGACCTTTGAAGTTTGGTATAGCTATGGGAATACTGAGAATCTATGAGTTAGAGATAGAGCTCAAAAGGCACATAACAAGGTAAAATATTATTGTTTAGCTATTATGTGAGACTTCAAACATTGTGGAAGGAGTTAGATGTGTTGAAGATGTTTATAAGCTTTTTGATGAAGACCCAGCTTATTATGTGCACGTGAATAAAACTAAGTCATGTGACTTAGTCAAAAGTTGTTTTATTGTTTCCTAGCTTTGTGGTCAAATGTGGTCAAATGTGGTCAAATCTGGTTGGTGAGGATAAGAGCAGTAGCATGATTTTCTCTAGCCTTCTATAAAGAGGCACGTGATTCTATGTTTTTAGAGTAGTAGTACAAATGCTTTGTTTGGTTCTAGTCCATTGAATAAAACTCCATTGTTCTCTAAGCTGAGCTTTATCTCTTACAACTCTTCACTTCAATTCCTCATCTTTACACCAACAAGATGTCTATTCATAGACATCATCTCATCAACATGTACTTCTTGTAAGGCATCAAAGGAGATTAAGAAGGAATGGGAGGCCAAGGGTATATATATAAATTCATAATGAGATTAAATTCAGAATTTAATGTTGCTCAATCTCATATCCTGATAGTAATGATTCACCAAACATAAACTGTATTTTCTCTTACGTTTGCGTTGAAGTGGGGGCTTAAAACCCAACCTAAAGTTGTTATATTTGGGTTAAAAGGAAAAAAGAGGTGTTGAGAAGTCTGGAATGACCTGTGAGTATTGTGAGGAGGGTCATATGATCAAATGAAACCATCATTGAATCAATGAAAAGAAAAGAAAACCCCTATGAGATTCTACTTAGAAGATCACCAAGTTATGAGAAAGCATAGGGTTTCAATTTGTTTTAGTTATGCCAAACCTCCAATTTGACTAAAAGATAAAATCGATGAGAGAGAGGTGAAGTGTATTTTGTTTGATAGTGATTTAGGATAAAAGTATAAATGATATATGATATACTGAAGAAACGTCATTATGTGTGAAGAGATATTTTATTTTATGAGACTAAATTTCCTTATGTCAATGAGAGGATTGATTTAGCAAGTGAGAGGGAAAGCCCCTAGAGACAAAAGATGGACCAATTTCTTGGAAGTTTGGACGAACTTGTGGGGATTGAGCCCATCTAGAATCAACCTATAATGCATGACAAGCATGGAACTTGGGAGATCGGTCAATGTAGTTTCATCCCAATAATATTAAGTCTAAGCATGAAACATTGTGAAATGGACCAGCATTGGCCAAGCTCAATGGTGTTGAGAGACCGGCCTACCTCAGTAAGACCCAGAACAAAATATTACGTGGCTTGTGCAGAGTTCTATTCTGGGTCTCACTGAGATGGCTCGGTCTCTCACAGGTGTAGCCACTGTTGATGTTGCACACAGCAGGGGACCCGCAATCCAAAAAAGACTAGCTTGATGGAGTTGAGTTGCCCTCCACATATATGTACATGGACTCCCTCTTAATTAAGTGACGTGGGACTCAACCAGGCTTGCAACATTGCTCCCTTGATCAGACCCAACATTCTCATCGGGTTAGGCACGCTTAATTCAACAACCCTTCACTCGACAGTGCTTCACTCAAGGCACTTTACTCAAGGTTTATCCCTAGTCAAAAGTTAGAAGCCAGACTTCTAGAGCAACAAATGGGCCAAGAAGAAAGTGGGTCTAATGATGTAACGAATGATCATACATAAGATGTAATGAACATGGATACGCCCAATAGTATTCAAATGGATCAAAGCGATGACACAAGCTTGAGGATGACAAGCTTGAAGACCTCTTAGTCATCTCTAGGACCTTTTTTTTAGGTGGGCCACATAACCTGATCCTTCTTCCAATCATCCGTAAGTAATGTCTATCCATGCATTATGTTATATATCATAGTTGTTTCCACGCTAATCATGTTTTTTTTGTCAATTGTTACCACTAGTAGTGGTTACCAAATTTTTCACAAGTAGTGAAAGATGCAAACTGGAGGGCCATGATAGTGGAGATCAAGACACTTAGCAAAATCAAACTTGGATTACAAAGCTATACATTACCCATGATAAAAAAATTTAGTGGTTGTAAGTGGGCTTATTAAGTAATGCATAAAGTAATATAATTTAATCTTTCAACTCTCCACAAAATTAAATTTAAAGTTGATTTAGAAACATTAATTCTCTTCCAACGAGCCAGATTTAACATAAAGAAGTCCAAAATTCTCCATTTTATGAAATAGTACATATTAATATCTAAAATAATAATAATATTTATAAATAAATAAATAAATAAAGCCTTAGTAATGCTTGACCTTTAAATAAAGTAATGTAAGAAGAAAGCTATAATATTCAGCCACCAAAACTACAGTATACAGAGGCCTTTCATCATTAATTACTCAACAATTAAAAGAACAAGGCCCCTTTGGTGCACTTCAAAACAAGTGAAACACGAGTTCAAATTAAATATGAAACAATAAAATATTCCAACATTACCCACTCCCATAATATTCTCTTCAGACATGCTAAAACAAAGACATCTTTTCAAGCATTATGCTCATGTACACTCATCATATGGATGAATTTCCTAAAATGCATGCTTCCATACTCCATCCACTTAACCCTTTTTATGTATTAAATTTATCCTAAACCGACTCAGATTGCCCACGTGTTTTAATGTATTATTTAGTCAATGTGACACTCCAAGTCCTCATCATATATATGGTCCCCTTTTTTGTCTTTTAGACATTATTTATATTGTTAATCAAATTATTGTTAATCTTTTACATAATAACAATGATAAAAAATTATAAAAAAATATATATACTTTATGTATCTATCAGAACAAACATCATTCGTACATGTGGGAAAAAAAAACAGAGCAAGATCATCTTTACAATAAAAAAATTGGTATCTTGCTTCTTTCCTAAGTCAAAGATTAATGGTCCATATTCCTTAGAAAATTAAAAGAAATTGATACATAATTAAAAAAATTAATTATTTTGATTTTTTTAGTGGCAAATGCAACAATGCAACCGTTAAAGCCGTGTATACAATTCATAAATCGTTATCTGGTAATATGGAAATTGGGCTTTAAATCCACTCCTATGCTATAAATTTTTTTAAGTATATTTTACATAAAAAATTTCTACCATTAGTGCAAAAAAAAAAAAAAATACTCACTGTACATTAGATAGGATTCGAATACATGACCCTCTGTAGCAACGTAGTAACTTAACTATTGAGTTTAAATTTGCATATAAATTATATTTTTTTTACTTTTTGATTATGTGAAATTTTTCAATATATAGGAATTGGGAATTCCAAGCCAAACAGAACACAAACTTGAATGAAAGGTCAGTATTATGACTATTATCCTTTAACTAGTATTAAAGTTGGCGGCTGACTTGTTGCCACGTCAACCAAAAAAGACAAAGAAGACTAAATGACAAAAGTGGGTAACCGTGAACGGAACCAAACCCATGGGCATCACTGCACATCATCGGGTCCACTTAGTATGCCTGATTTTGTTTGTTAGGGTGGTCAACGATGTGATTCCTCTCAATCTCGTTCTTTCTATTATATATATATATATTATATTATATTATAGTCTTGAGTGTTTATATTGAATTTTTATTTATTACCAATGGTTGTTTGACTCATTAATATTGGACTTCTAACATAAGTTTCTCATTTTAAAATGGTTTCAAGATCAAAATTTATAAAAGACTAAGGTGAAGTATTGTTGAACTTATGAGTGCGGCTGCAATTGTATTTGTCTCTCATATAAATTTTAAATGGGATTGTTTGTTGTTTAGTATGAAAAAAAATTTTCATTTATTTATATTTATATAATAAGAAAAGTGTGACATTGGATTGGTGTTGAGGATTAGTTTTCGCAATGCTAGTGTTGTATGACCACTTGTTATGTTGGACTGTTTAATTTTAAAATATATAAAACCTTCTTGTTTTATGAAAGGAAGAGTTAATCGAAATAGATGATGCCATAAGACCAATTTGACCAAATAGTTTGATTTGATCATCTTAAAGTTATTTTAATAAATATAATGGCTTTAGATCTATAGAGATTAAAAAACTAATTTGACAAAAAAAAATATATATTAATAATAAGAAATAGTCTAAGTGGTAGAGGATTCTATCAATGTTAGAAGGAATATACCCTTTGATATGGTTTTTAATATCTCATCTTAAAATAGTTTAGAGTTCCGAGAGTTTTGGCTCTTAAAAAACTAGTGGTATAGTTATTATACTTGAACCAAGCTGGTGGTTAGACTGGTTGACCCCCTAGTGCTTAACCGGTCCAAGTCTCTAATTAAACTGTTTATGCAATCAACCCACTTTGACCCATTTTGACCCGGTAAAACCTGGTGAACCAGCTGTGTTTCAATAACCTGGCCCGGCAATGTTTTTTTTTTTTAAATGCCTTTTTTTCTTTTGATTTTTTTTATTTTTTCTAATAAGTTGAAAGGTATATATGTAATTTTGTCAAGTTTGAGTTTTTTCCCCTTTTCTACTATTTCTAAATGAGGGATTAAGAATTATTTTTTATTTTTTTCCATTAAATTATTTATTTGATAACTAATAATTTATGAATATTATTATATATCATTATATAATGAAAAATAATTTATAATTTTAAAAATGATATTTTAAAATATTTCTATTAACCCAATATTGACTCGAATGACTTAATGGTTGAATCAATTGATCCTAGACCTAGAACCATAAGCGGGTCAATGCCCCGTGTCAAATCTAATAACTATGACTTCTGGATCAAAAACTTACCATATATATATATATATATATATATATATATATATATATATATAATATTCATTTTTTTTCATTTTTTTATTGTAGGTGGGGTTTTTTTAATATTCTATAACAACAATATATATATATATATAATATTCATTTTTTTTTCATTTTTTTATTGTAGGTGGGGTTTTTTTTAATATTCTATAACAACAAGTAAAAGGGAAAATTTTAATTTTTTGAGCGGAATTTATGACAACCAGTGACGTATGGATGATTTGGTCTCTTATTCTAATCTTATGAACTGTTTACTTTTGCAGAAATACTTACCTTTTTGGATGGTTAAAAAGAGTTGCCATTGTTTTGCATGTTTGAACATTGACCTTTTCTTATTCTAATTAAATTACCATGCTTTTTCCATTTGTCCTTACTGAAGCATATGAAGCATGCCACTTCTTTTAATAAACATAAGAAAAGATTATAGCGAAGAACACATATTTCTAATGCATAACATGGTGCATGAACCATGGAAAAAGAATATATAAATTATTATGGGAAAGATAATTAAGTGTGTTGTTTTAAGTAATAAACGTTGCAAACAACATGGTGCATGAACACAAGACATGTTTTAATTTTATTCTATTTATATATATAGTAAGTACCGTTAGGTGCTGAGTGATGGTCTGTAATGTTAGGCGTTGATCATTGATCAGTACTCATTCAAAAGCTATTTAAAAAAGCTAACATTTACTACATCATTTTATTTATATATTGATACCGGTAAAATTTTTAATTATTGTTATTATTATTATTATTATTTTGGGCGAAAGTGATAAGCGCTGTCTCATTAAAAAGTGTCAAAAGGACAAGTGGGTATAATGGTGCATTAGTTACATGGTTTAATATTCTACTAAGAATTTACCATATGGGTGGGTTAACATACGAGACAATTAGGGCTTGCCATATGCGTCTAAGATGATATACCAATAATTATAACTCCACAATGATAAATTTCTCATGCTTTGCAATCTTGAAAAGGGGGAGAATACGACTTATCTCACAGGGGGGCCGTGTGAATAGTGAGTGCACAATATTGATATAATATTTCTATAATTCTCTATCGCATGTTGCACAATACTACACAGTACTACGACACAAAGGATTTGATCTTGCACCACTCACCAACCATGCATGTTGACTTCCACTAGGCTATGCAGTGGTTGTCTCAATTATTTATTTTCATCACAAGATAATACAAATTTATGATTAAACATATTTATATTCATTTATTTGGTGTTTTCCATCAATTGACGTAGTAACTAATTCAATAATATTGATCTGATTCAGCATCATTAGGATTTAATTCATCCCACTAAATTTACAAGGGTTAGATTTCTCATCTTTATAGGATTAGATCCAAGTTGTTTTGGGGAAGAAAACAATGAGATTATGGATTTAAATATTCTCATATTCAATTGCCACTTACCGCACTCTTTACTTAGGTCCTACGTTTTTTTTTACTTACCGTCTACTTCCGTCAAAATAATAAAAAAATAGTAATAAACAAATAAAATTAACAATACCCATTATTTCTTATATATCACAATTTCATTATTAAATCAAGAACTTTTTCTATCAATTTCGTTATCTTACTTACTATTATTACATATTACTATTATTTATGATGTATTCTGATATATTTCATTATTATAACTAGTAAATTTATTCAAATTTTATCCATGTGTAGCTCAAGTAAAAGATAAAAAAAAACTCTTTCTCATTATTCAATCATTAATATATTAATTTGAAAGAGTTAGAATTCTGATTTTGTGTCAGACCGTATGAATTAAAATTAAATTTTTATTAATAAATAAGTTCAATTCAAACATTTCAATCTCAAATATGAAATTTCTGTATATCCCTGATGCCCTATGTTTTCTTGTAGTGCATATATGCATGAATGATGAATGTATATATACAATAAACCGCCGCTTATTTGTTTGTTTCCATCTGAGTCACGCGCGGCCAGCTTCTAGAACAAAGGAAAGACGAATTGAACGAGCATAATAAAAGATTCGAAAAAATAAAAGAAAAGGTTGCACACTCACCAACCATAAAAAAATACATGATCCAAATGCAAACCTCAACTTGCTTGGGACCCACCTATCCAATGTCATTTTACCAAAACTCCTCAACATCCCCACCCAAATAAATAAATAAATAAAATAAGAAGCCAAATCAAAATCTTCCTCTCGCTATCTAATAAACCCTACGACATTCCAGCACTTTGCCAACCCCCCACGTTCAAACCCTGAACTAAATAACCTTTTATTCAAAGCTCTCCAAAAGGCGGCCGCTCTCAAGTAAAACCTGCTTCTTTATCTTCTTCTTCTTCTTATATATGTATGCATTTATTATTCATTGCTTTAGAACTAAGTAAGTCTGTGGGGTTAAGTTTCTTAGTTTTGCTATATATGCTTCAAGGTGGTGGCCATGGCTGATGAAGGAGAAGATAAGGCTCTTGTTGCTCATCATCATCAGATGGTCTTATCTGATGAACATGTGGCTCAAGAAATGTCTGTAATGGTGTCAGCTTTAAGTCATGTTGTTGCTGGACAAAGAACAGGGACTTCTTCTTCTTCTTCTTTATCATCATCTTCTACTTCTGTTGGACTTAAGAGACTTAGAGAAGAAGAGTTTTCAAAAGAGATGGGTTTTAGATATCAGAGAGCTTTCAATGAGTTGGGGACTTGTCTTGGTGAACCCTCTTCTTCTTCTTCTTCTCCAACTTTGCTAGGTAATTAATTTGATTGAGAATTCTTTTACTTTTGTTCATTAGCTAGAATTAATGCATCTCTGTCATGGTTTTGAAATTAGAGATATTTTTTTGTTTTCCTTTAAAGGAAAAAAGAAGGAAATTGGAGAAGAATAATTATAGAAAATATCCAATTGTTTTTGAATCTTCATACATATCCCTGTCCCTTATCTTGATGACAACAACCACTTGTCTCTAGCCTCTACCTTCTGATGTCCATCAATTCTTTGTTCTTTTATCAGTTTTTTAATATATTTAATGAATATTATATTATTCTTTTCTCCTTTTCATTATGAAAACTACTTATTTGATCTTCAAAATATTATAATATATTGCTCCAATATTTCAAAACCCAGTCTTTGTAAATCAAGACCAATCTTTATAAATCACATAAAATGTCACAAAAGACTTTTATTACACAATTACATGAAAAGTAAATCCCATAGTAAATAGTAAATACACTAAAAATCTATGTCTCTCATTCCATAAACTAACATTACACAATGCAGCAAGAGTGCAAAGCCATCAACAAAGCTCTTTCCCAGCTCCTCCACCACAACCAATGAGACCACCACCACCACCACCACCCATGCAATCATCACCATCACCTACAAACCAAGAAGCAGAGGAGGAGGAACTCCCAAGGAGAAGATACAGAGGAGTGAGGCAACGTCCATGGGGCAAATGGGCGGCAGAGATCCGAGACCCACACAAGGCCACACGCATTTGGCTCGGCACCTTCGACAACGCTATCGACGCCGCCCGTGCCTACGATGAGGCTGCTCTCCGCTTCCGTGGCAGCCGGGCTAAACTTAACTTCCCAGAGTTAGCTCGTCTCCGGCCACCATCTCCACCTCATCCTCCACTTCCACCTCATCATCCTCAACAGTACTTATCAAGGGACTATGTTGAATACTCCAGGCTTTTGCAGGGTGTTGGAGTTTATCAACGAAATCCACCTGAGTCTCTTTTGGATCAACTCTCTTCATTCACTTCTTCTCATTCTCATGACCATTACCAACATGCTTCTTCTTCTTCATCATCTTCATCTTCTTCTACTAGTGCTTCTGCTTCTTCTTCTTCCTCTTCTGTTAATCCTCCTTCTTCTTCATCTTCTTCTGCTTCTGTTTTTTATCCTTTTTATTATACTCCGAATGGTGGGCAGTGAATCAGTCATGCAAGAACTTTCTCTTGTTTGGCCATATACATTGTTTTTTTTTCTTTTTTATTTTTTTTATAAAAAGAACTGTTGATACAAAAAGGACACAAAAAAAAAACAGGAATGTTGGTTGTTATTTGATTTGATTCATTTGGACAAATAAAATAGAAACAATTTGTTACGGATATCTCCTCTCGTGAGATCAAATCTTATTTATTGTTTTCTTTTCGTTTTTTAGCTTTAAATTTTTTTTTATTTTATATAAAAAATAAAATTAATATTTTAACGCATATGTGCTAGTTTGAAACCATTTTTTATTATAAATACGAATATTTTTAGTAGAACTTAGACCAAGAGACGCTTGTCCTCGCATTGAACTTAAAGATCCCTGTTTACATTACCGGATAAGGATCCGTTTTATGTTTAACGGGTTCCCGGGTGGTAAACCTGCAACCGGAGCCGATTTGGAGGGTATTTGAGGGTGTGTTTGTTTCAAGGGATTTGGAGTTACAAGTAACTCCAAATCCCTTGTGTTTTGAAATCATGTGATTGTTTTGTGAGATTTGCTTTTCCATATGATTTCAAAACACCATGGTGGAGGGATTTGGTTTTACGGTCAAAATGACCGTAAAACCAAATCCCGGGAGTTCAAAACCAATGTATATGCATATATACATATATGTATACACAGACATATGCATATATACACACATACATATATTTATACACATACACATATGCATACATATACATATACATATACACACATACACATACATATACGCATACACGTACTCATACATATACGCATACGTATATGCATATGCATACATATACATATTTATATAAACATACATATAGATATATGTATGTATATGTATAAACATACATATACATATTTATATAAACATACATATACACTTCTAGATATACTTGTACATAGTATGTTTACATATACAAATACACCTATATATGTATGTATATATGTGCATATATGCACAGATACACATACACATACTTATATAGATATATATACTCATATACATATATGTATATACACATATGCACACATATACATATATTTATACAGATATATATACTCAATACATATACTTATACACATGTTTTCCAATTTCAGATTTTCAAATCCTTCCAAACAAACATAAAATCTTATAATACAGTAATTCCAGTTACATCCAACCAAACACAAGATTTAACTGCACTGCATTTTGAAATCCAAGTATTTCCAGTTACATTGTAACTAGAAATCCACTGCATCTAGAACTACATCCAACCAAACGCTACCTGAGTCATTTAACAGATATGGCTATAAACTGGCGTAGTACCCAAGTGACCCAACTACCTCAGTGTTTTCTCTCCCGCTCACGGTTAGAGGCGAAGCTTGAGTGCGCGGCCATGGCGGAGTACTCCGCATCTATCCCGCTGAACCGTGATGCTGATCCAGAGGATCCGGAGAGGTCTTCCCCCAATTCCTCTGCCCGCAAGGTTCGGTTCCCTTGATCCTTTCATCTCCCTCTGTTTTTGGAATTTCGTTATGTGTCGTATAATTCGTGAAATTTGGGGAAGTTTGAGTTTGGAACTTTGGACTCTTGGATTTTTAGTGGATTCTTGTGGCTTGTGATCTTATGTTATGTGTTGATCGGTTTGATCCGTTTCGGATTATAGTGTAAGAAATTTCAGGGATTTGATATGACTATAGGAATTGATTTTGCCAATCTCGTAATTTGGGGAATAAAAGGTCGGTGAGATTCATGATAATCTATCAATTGAAATGGATAATTTTTTATGGACTGTCTCATTTATTGGCTACTTTTTTATTTTTATTTGTGGTTATTCTTGATTAGACGATAGAGTGAGGATCTGTATTATTTGAATTTTTGTGTTTTATAACTTTTAAATTTATAGCTATATGCAATCAGAGGAACTGGAAATTCTTTTTGTTGGGAAATGATTATGTTCATCTTGTAAAACTTTATGAATAGAGTGCGAGAAATTTCAAGAAATCAATATAATTATTTGAATTGGTTTTACCAATCTTTTAATTCCAAGGAAGTAGAAGGCTAGATAGATCTGTGATAATCTAATACATGAAATCAAATATTTGCAAGGACTAAGTGATGTCATCTTATTTGGTGATTACTTTATTTCCTCATTCATGATTAGATGAGTGGATGAGGGACTGAATGGTTGGTATAAAGAATAATTGATTGCAGTATAATTTGTTTTCATGAATTTTATGATGTATAAATTTTTGGTTATATGCAATCTGGGAAATGAGGTGATTCTTCTTGTTGTGAAATGCTTAATGTTCATCTTGTAGAATTTCCACTCTCACTGATTAGTTTGGTAGGATAGTGCTGTCAACATTAGTTAATTGTGGGGGTTTTACTAAGCTTTCTGGCAAATAAGTGTCATTAATTTTCTCCCTCAATAGTCTTGATCTTCTACCACATAATGTTCATCACTTATAAGAATTACTAACAATTATATTGCTAGATTATGTTTAAATGCCTTCTTAGTTATTAAGTGCCAGGCCACCATCAATTCATTATGTGTCCTTATGAGTATAAAAATGGGTAAGTGATGGTGCTATATATTAGATGCTTAATTTTTCTCAAACATCCATGGGCAAAACATTAATAATGTATTTGATCTTTTAATAACCTAGCTAAATGACAAGTGTGCACTTTGGGAGATCATTTCACAACTTTCATATTCTTCCTAACCAGGCTTGCTTTGCTGTTCTTCAAAGCTGGATTTCAAGAAAATTTATGACTGGATGGTACATTTTTCATAGGGAACATATTGTTGAAGTATTTTAATTATTAATATTTTTTACACTTAACTCTCCTTTTACAATTAATATTGCAGTGTGGTTCTTTTTCCAGTGGCTATTACATTTTTCATTACCTGGTCGTTTATCCAGTTTGTGGATGATTTCTTCAGCCCATTATATGCCAATCTTGGAGTTCATATATTTGGTACAACTTCGTTGCAATTTGTAATTTTTTTTTTTTGTAGATATTATTGCCATTTAATTCTCTATCTGATCTCAGTGCCTAACTGTGAGAAATCTTGTAATATTAGTTGTGATTACTCTGTATATGGTTAGCTATATATGGCTAGTAAATATTTGATTAGTGTCATGTTTAGACAATTGTATATTTTCATCTCCTTTTCTTTCTTCTAGGATTTGATTGGCGTAGATGGTACACAACTATATATGCCTTTGTAAAGAGATCAGGCAATGTAACTTATATATATATATATATATATATATATATATATATATATATGGTTGTGCTTGGTTTGAGACAAAAAATGTAGGCTTAAGAAAATCTTTTTGGAAAATTGGTCTCAAGGAAAAATTCTTGTATAAGGTGACCATAGTTGGCTCAATTAATTCTAATCAAAATTAAATATTTTAAAATTAAAATTTATTTTCAATTAGTAATAGATATTTATTAGCATTGATTTTTTAAATAATAAATAAATAAATATATGTATTTGAATAATTAAATCTTATAGAAATGGGTTGGTGAAATATGTTATAGGGTGTTTGGTTGGAGAAATGAGTTGGTGAAATATGTTATAGGGTGTTTGGTTGGAGAAGGTGAATAACCCACCAACCAAACATCTCCATAGATGTAATACTAAGCAATATGGCCATTTTCAAAATATTTATTTTTGATAAGCTTGGATCCCTTTCCCATCGTACATGAGTAGTGCTTTGACCATTTACACAATAGAGAGCTAGTATTCCACTTTGGGTTCAAGAATTTTTCCTATTAAAATGTCTTGGCTATATCACTCAAATAAATAAATAAAAAGAAAAGGAAGAAATGAGTAGTACTCTGAATAAAATCTAAAATATTGGTCATATGAATGCATATGTTTTACCCATCACCTCCATTGATTGCATATTTTTGAATTTATGGATGATATATAGGTTTCTAGTTTCAGCTAAATCTCTTTTGCTGCAAAACTCACCGAAACCTTCTTGATGCTAGTGTGATTCTTGTCAAGCATAATTGTTTTATGATGATATTCATGTGTTCTGTTGTTGTCAACATATCTCTATCTTAAATCCTAGTTAAGTTTGCCAAACTTAGTTTTGTGTTCAATCATTTTATTCTGCAGGTGTTGGATTTGCAACATCACTTGTGTTTGTATTGCTTGTTGGTATATTTGTCTCATCATGGTTGGGAGCTGGTGTTTTCTCAATTGGAGAATGGTTTATAAAGAAAACACCACTTGTGAGGCATATTTATTCAGCATTTAAGCAGATAAGCACCGCCATTTCTCCCGGTATTGCTACTTGTTTGTGATTTTCATAACAGTTGCACATTCAAGTGAATTGATGGTTGTGTGAAAATTTTTGGGGCTAGAAGCCTAAATTACACCCAAACTTAAATCATGATAGATATTGACCATTGGATGTGTTAGGACTGTATACTTTCATACATCCTTTTTCTTATAGGGGTTGACTGTTTAATGTAAAGAACCGTACACCCTTTTCCATTCATTCACAATTGGTTATAATCATCGATCTCCATCTAACGGGCCATTTTATGACTGTTGGGTGGCCCTCTTGCATGTGTGTTTATATCTATACTATAAGTGTCTAGGGCTCACCAATCTATCTTCTCATCTTGCAACCTGCAGAGTCCTCAATTCCTCGCCCTTGTGAAAACTCCAGCTTATCATCTTTTTACTTTCTCATCTTCATTTCCTTGTAATGGGCTATATTTGAGCACAACTCTTTGTTGAACATGCTAAGCAAGGAGCTGTCTTCCTTGAGTTAGTGTACCCTAGCACTCGGAGTGAAGCCATTAAACTTGCACAAAAAGGGCTATTTCAGTGTTAAGGCAATGTTATGTACTCTTAATCTCAGGCCAAGATGTTTGATTACTTTTAAATCATTATCATTGTCTTTAATCATTATCACAGTCTTAAATCCAATCCAACAGTCTAACACTAATTACTATCATGATTATGAGCATGCTTGCTTGAATATTACTGCTATATTTTCAAGTTCAGATCTGATTGTTCACTTGCTATCATTGCTGTGAAGTTATTGTCATAGTTCTTAGTTTGTTGAATTCTGTCCTGCTTTATAAGATTAACTCTGTTTTTAGCTTACCCTTGACTTACTAATTATCTGATTGATGCCCTGCAATTTTTATTGTATGATAATTGATATTATATGACCTGTTGGCTCACACACTTTGTGGACTGCATATTGCCACTGGCACTTGTGTGTATATATATATATATATATATCCTATTCTGATTCAAGTTATTGATGCTTACATTTACTACATATACCTTGATCTGAGATCTTGTCAAATTGCTTATCTTCTGCTGAATTTAACTTATGGGTTCTTACTCTGTTTCCGTTGCGACTAATTCCTGATTGTGTGCTTTCATTGGTTGTAATTTTTTGTTTATTTATTACTGAATTTTAATTTTGATCATATACCCTTTCTATTCTATCATCATACTTTAGTTTTCTTATTAGCTAAAATTTGCCACACCAGTTGCCCCTTCACATTTGATTTGCACTACACTTTGCACAATATGGCTTAAACATAATCTAATAGCTCGTGTAGACCTGCCAAATTTGACTGAAAGACAAACTTTAGGAGGTGGAAAAGCCAAGTTAAAGTTTGTTTCTTCTCCTCAGGACTTCACTCTGTCCTTAAAAATCCTTCTAACTTTGAAACTTCTAATTTTGGTCATGATGGACTTCGCTAATTATCCATCTCAACCATTGACCAACCCCCAACTTCGACACCTACTAATAAAACTTTGAGGAGATTGATTTTCATTGTAGATTCTAGATCCTTAGTATTCTCTCTAATCGTCTCTATGATAAGTACTTTGTCTTTAAAATTGCTAGGGACATTGGCATGCTTTAGAAAGGGAATATGGACTTGATAATGCTATTAGGATATGATATCTTAGCATAGAGTTTGAAAATTACAAGATAGTAGATGGAGTTGATATGAGTGAACAAATTCATACTTGTTAGGATTTATCTCAATCTATAGAGAAATGCGGCATCATGTATAATGAGAGTCACATTATCTCTATCCTACTAAACAAGATGCCATCATCTTGGCTTAGTTTTGCTAACTTTCTTAGGCACACAATCGATTCTTTAGACCTTATTGGAACCTATAACTCTATTATAATTGAGAAGGCAAACCAAACATTTTCTAAGAATTTAGAACCTCATAACGGTTAAGGTTGAGCCTATTTGACTGAGCGTGGTGGTAGCTCTAGGAGCTCTCATTCTTCCTTTAAAGGCCGTCATTATTTCTCCCAAAGGGAGATTTGTCAAATCTAAGAGAAAACCCGCTCATATTCATTATCATCCTATTTCACACCCTAAACCTCCTGCTCAAAGTCTTCTAAAAAAACCCGTAGTACTGTTGTTTATGGTAGGACAAATCATATCACTTAAGATAGCTTCTGCCGAAAGACTAAACCCGTGAAGAAAAATGTTAATCCTCCTAAACCATAAGTTATTATCCTTGAAATAGGTGCACCTTTCACTGAGACCTAGTTTAGGTCAGTTACGTTTATCTCTTTTGTTAACCTAGCTTACCAAAACCTAGAGTGGTGGTTAGATTTTGGCACTAATGTCCACGTATGTGTTGATCATTTCTGGTTCTTAATTTACTAGGTCTTAAGTAGAAGATGTGTAACCCTTGGAAATGGGTCAGTAGCTCATGTGCTACAGTGCTAGCGAGGGCGTATTGACTTGAAGATGACATTTATGAAAGTCCTACCCGTTCTAGATGTTCAACACGTGCCAAACATTAGGAGGAATTTGATTAGTTGATCGTTTCTCATCCAAAGTGGATGTAAGATTGTATTAGAAGCTAATTGTCTTGTAATCTTTAAGTGAAATAGTTTGTAGGAAAAGGTTTTTTATATGGTGGTTTTTTCAAACTCGATGTTTATGAACTTATCTTTCAATAAAAGAGCTACGTGTTCATCTTCTACTGTGTGGAATGTTGAATCTTGTGATATTTGGCATGAAAGATTAGAACATGTGAATTTTGGAAGCATTAGAAGGTTAATGAAACTTGATTTGATTCCAAAGTCTAAGATTGACCAAAGGTTCCAAATGTCAAATCTGCATTCAAGCCAAACGTCCCCCCTTCAACAACATCAATAGGAACTCAATACTTACTTGAATTGGTTCATAGTGATATCTGTGATACCAATAGAACTCCCACTAGAGCTGGAAACCGTTACTTCATTACCTTTATTGATGATCGCTCTAGTTACTACTTTACTTATCTCGTAAGATCTAAGGATGAGGCCCTTAGCAAATTCATGATTTTCAAAGCTGAAGCCAAAAACCAATTAGAGAAAACCATTTAGATCTTTAGGTCTGATAGAGGTGGCGAATATACCTCTAATGCTATGCCTTAGTTTTGTCAAGAAAATGGCATCATCCATGAGTTAATTACTCCATATACACCTGAGTCTAATAGAGTTGTTAAAGGAAATTCATAACTTTACTGGACATGGTGAATGCTATGTTGTTAAGTTCTAGAGTACCCGAGAACTTATGGAGGGAGACATTGCTCTTAGTTTTTATTATTCTCAATAGGATTCCTTTTAAGAACCATAGTACTATAACACCTTATGAACTTTGGAAAGGAAGGACCCCACAGCTCAACTACTTTAAAGTGCGGGTGCGTCTTGCGGAGGTTAAAATCTTGAACTTAGAACTAGAAAGATTGGTCAAAAAACCCCTAACATTGTATTTGTAGGTTATGCTCTAGATAGTAATGTTTGAATGTTCTTTGGTAATCAACTCAAAAGTGATTAAAATAGCTAGGTACACTATCATTGAGACTAGAGTTGCAATTTACTTTGAGAACATTTTACCTCTGAAGACAATTGTGCATCTTTTTCCTTCTTTGCCTTCAACCTTTGATTACCATTCTAGACTTAATCCTATTTCCATTGAGGAACTTATAAAGAGTTAGAGGATGAGGATTGAGAAAACCCTAAGAGATGATTTTGCCTTTCATGATTGAGGATACTTATACCACTAATCAGGAATCTATGACTTAAGTTGATTCAATATTTTGGAAGGAAGCCTTAGATGATGAGTATAACTCAATCATTAGTAACAATACTTGGATTCTTACTAATCTGCCTCCTAGGAACAAACAATTAAGCTGTACATGGGTTTTCCAGAACAAATTAAGACTTGATGAATTCATAGAAAAGTTTTAAGGCCAAATTAGTTGCTGAAGGTTTCATGCAAAATGAGGGATCGGATTATTTTGATACTTGTTCTCCGCCTATTGCACTACCACCATTAGCACCCTTGTAGTTTTTGCCTTTGCGTTCAGTCTTGAAATCCATCAAATAGATGTAAAGATTGCCTTTCTAAATGGTGATCTAGACAAATTTACTTGGAGCAATCTGAAGGCTTTGTTGTATATGAACAAGTGCACAAGATCTGCAAATTTGTAAAATCTTATTATGGATTTAAGAAAGCCTCGAAGTAGTGGCATGCAAAGTTTGACTCTGCAATCATCTTTTATGGATTTGTTGTAAACAATTATCATAAATGTTTTAACAATAAATCTTTATGGTAAGTTGGCCATCATTTGCTTGTATGTCAATGACCTCCTTATTTTTGCTCGTAAAATGGACCTAGTTTATGATGTCAAGATTTTCTTATGTAGTAAGTTTAACATGAAGGACCTAAGAGAAGCTAATGAGATCTTGGGAATCAAACTTACTAGATTAGTTTTTGGCATCATTTTATTCCAATCTCATTACACTGCAAAAGTGTTGGAGAAATATGGGTACCTTATTGTAATCCTATTATCACATCTTATGATCTCAGTGTGCACCTTAAGAAAAAGAAAAGTGAATTAGTTGATCATGATCGCTATGCTCAAATCATAGGATCTATCATGTACATTACAAACAGAACAAGACTTGACATAGCATACGTTGTAACTAGATTGAGCAAATATGCTAGCAATGCAAATCAAGAACATTGGATTGCTCTTAAGAGGGTTCTCAAATTCCTAAGCATAATTGTATCTTATGGACTGAGATACACTGAGTTCCTTAATGTAGTTGAGGGATATACAGATGCTTATTAGATATCAGACTCAATAGATTTGTAATCTATCTCAGGTCAAGTATTTTTATTTGGAGGAGGAACTATTTAATGGAAATCTGCTAAGCAAAAGCTTAATGCTAAGAGCACCATGGAAGCTAAATTAATTGTGCTCGACTCTACCTGTACTGAAGTAGAATGGATTCAGAATTTGCTTTCAGAGACTCCTATCATGCCTTCTCTAATGCCTCATGTTGTTGTTCATTGTGATTCAAAATATGCTATTTAATTATGCAAGCTTGAAAGTACTAATGATAAATTGAGTGACCATATGTGGATTTGTCACAAGTCAGTTTGGAGACATTTTGTGAGTATTGAATATTTAAATCAGAGCTAAATCTTGTAAATTGCCTGAGTAAAGGGCTATCTAGACAAATGATGGCCGAAGTATCGAGGGGAATGGGGCTTAGCCCATAAAGGTCAATAACAGTAGTAACCCTACTTCTTTGTATAGATATCCCAGGATAGAAGTTCAAAGGGAAGCTATCTAATTGGGTCAATTTTTTTGGTGGGTACCATATTATGGTCATTTTTCATTTTGAGTATCGAACTTCAATTTGTATCATTTTGATCATTTAACTTTAATTTGTGTTCACCAGAAGGGTACTACGAGTGGCCATGTGGCTGTCTTTCATGCATGTCATATCCGCGTATATAGATGATGTAGTGAGCTGCTATTGATGTGGCAAATTTGGGGTAAAAGTCATAAAATTCTCCATGGAATCCCCTTGGTACCCTTCTGTTGAGCATAAATTAAAATTCAGTGACTAAAATGATACAAATTGAAGTTTGATGCTCAAAATAAAAAATGATTATAGTATGGTACCCACTCAAGACAGTTACCCTTATCTAATTGGTTGGTTGGGAGAGCACTATTCATATGAGAGATTCTCACCCCATTCTTAGAACGTGTCCTCTCATTAGTGGTTTAAGATTGAGCATAGCTCTTAATGAGATTTAAGGTTGCTTAAGTGAGATATTTTATTACAAATATCTCTGGAGATCTTACCTTAAGATACCTATCAGGCTGCCACTATGAGAGTATATAGACAAACTCTCTAGTATTTCATGCCACCCATGCCAAGAGGTAAGGACAACAGTACGAAGGAAAATTACATGGATATCATCAAAGGTGCTTAGCAACAAAATCTCAAAGGACATTTCAACAAGCACCTTATATTCAAAGATTAAAGACTAAGTGGTTGAATCACTTGGAAAATAAAGCATGGTAAGAATAATACAAGTATGCCACACTACAAATAAGGAAAAGGTCCTGGCCAAACAAACATTTTCCAAGGTTTAACACATCTACAACCAACCCTATATTAATAACCCAAGACAAGATCATCTCATAACAACACAACAAGGAGACATGAGAGATAAAGACTCAACTGAACATCAAGGTGAGAAGCTTGCTTACCAGATTAGCTATAGGAGACAAGCCACACCACCCTAGAACTCCCTCCAAGCTCCCAACAAGAAACAACACCCTCCCAAGGTTGTAGCAAGAATGCAAGAAGGGAGAAGCTAGGCTCTTTTGAAGCTTGGCCCTCTGACATCACAATACTTTGGCGTGGCTGACAGAGTGGCGTCAGGAGTGGGGGCATGGTCAGCGGAGTGAAAGAGTCAGGTTTGGGCGAGTTTGGAGGAGGGAATAGTACCACACATCACAAGAAGGTAGAGCAAAGATAGGGAAAAGGAAATAAACAGGGTTGACTTGTTTGACTGGTATAAGGCTTATAGTCATTCTAAATAAAACTCCTTTCGAGGCTTTGGAAGGAAAGAAGCTTATTGTGAGTCATCTAAAGATTATTGGCTGCATTGCCTATTCCTTGGTTCCTTCTCGAAAACATCAGAAGCTGGATGAGAAATCAGATGAGCATTTTTATAGGGTAATGTACAGAATCGAAGGCCTATAATAAACTATACAAACCGATCTCTTGTAAAGTAGTGATTAGCAGGGATGTTATATTTAGTGAAAATGCATGGTGGAGATGGGAAGTAGATGCAAATACAATCCATGTGTTTTCACTGCAGGATTCAACTTCAGATGTTGCATCAGCAGACAACAACATTGTATGAGTCAATAGGACTCACCCTTCTGGAGAAAATAGTGCAATAAGCTTTTTAACTGAAGTTGCACCAGAAGAAGATCCAAGTTCTGGGGTTGCACCAACGGACGGTTCACCCCTTAAGAAAATCAGGTTACTAAGTGATGTCTATGAGAGCTGCTCATTGGCACTTAATGTCTCAAACCCTACCGCCTATGAAGTGGGAGGATGCAATCGATGAAGAATTGGGAGCTATGCAAAGGAATGAGACATGGGAACCTGTAGGCAAGAAGGTGGTTGGTTTGAAATGGATGTTTAAGACTAATATCAATCAAATGGGAGAATTCAGAAGAATAAAGCCCGCTTAGTTGCTAAAGGGTATTTACAAGTGCCTGCAGTGGACTTTGATGAGGTTTTCTCACCCATTGCAAGGATGGAGACTATAAGGCTGCTGCTTGCACTCACAACTTAGTTAAAATAGCTAATTTTTCACCTTGATATTAAATCAGCCTTCTTGGATGGTGAAATTCAAAAGGAAATATATGTTGAGCAGCCTGCTAGACATGTAGTGAGTGACAATGAAAACAAGGTACACAAATTTTTAAAAAAGCACTATATGGTTTAAGACAAGCTCCAAGAGCTTGGTAT
Organism: Dioscorea alata; assembly: GCA_020875875.1. Lineage (NCBI taxonomy): Eukaryota > Viridiplantae > Streptophyta > Magnoliopsida > Dioscoreales > Dioscoreaceae > Dioscorea > Dioscorea alata. The sequence continues at coordinate 3,289,161 of CM037014.1, forward strand.
AACAAATTAGATGTTTCCGGAGGCAGGGTTTTGAAAGAAGCAACAATGAACATACATTATATACAAAGATGCAAGGAGGGTGCAATGTGCTACTGGTGTGCCTCTTTGTAGACATTATTGTCTACATGAGCTCATCACAAGTCCTCACTAATGAATTCAAAGCTGACATAAAAAATGCGTTTGAAATGACCGATCTAGGATTATTGCACCACTTTCCTTGTATTGGAAGTGAAACATAGAGAAGATGGAACTTTTATTACATAAAGGAAATACATTGAAGACCTGGTCAATCTGTTCAACATTAAGAATTGCAAACCTACACCAACACCAATGAATGCAAACGACAAGTTGCAAATTGAGGAGATTTTAAGCAAAACAGATGCCAAGCAATTCAGGAGCTTAATTGGGAAGCTAATATATCTGACACATACCCGACTAGACATATCTTTTTCAGTTGGGTATTGTCAAGGTTTATGACTAGCTTGTCCAAACATCACCTTGGAGCTACCAAATGAGTGTTGAGATACTTGGCTAGAACAGGGGAATTTGGCATCTGGTACACTCAGTCCAACGACTGCAAGCTAGAAAGCTTCACAGACAGCGACTGGGGTGGCTTGCTAAAAGACCAGAAGGTGCACCTTAGGCATGGTTTTCAACCTCGGATCCGGAGCTAATATATAGTCCTCGAATTAGTAAAATATCATGGCTTTCTCCGCCACCGAAACTGAGTATGTGGTAGCGACCTATGCAGCCATCTGGCTGAGAAGAGTGCTAGAAGGCTGGACAAATGCAAACCAAGCCCATTGTAATTTGGTGTGATAATTGGCCCACAATAGCACTTGCTAAGAATCCCACGCTCTTACTAAGCACATAGACATCAGATTCCACTTTATACGCAAGTTAATTGCTGATGAAGTGATTTCACTGCAACATTGCTCTACTGGTACACAGACGGCAGGCAAATTTACAAAAGCTCTCCCAGTTCTAAAGCACAACTATAATAGTAGAACTTTATTGGGTGTATGTAGTCTTCAACCAAGGGGAGGTGTTGAGATGCAATTGAAGGTGTCTTAGTGGCAGCCATGCAGGAGTGATGAAGCCTGGTGAAGGGTGAGTGATAAAACCTGGTGCTAGAATCAAGGGTGCAATTGCACTAGGCATGGATTGCAGCATGGACATGAATGCATGATTCTTTATCTATGAGAGATATGTTCATCAGTCAAATCAGCAAGGCAAAATATGGCGTTAATGTTAGTGTACTATGTTATGTCATGAAAGCTTTGGTAGTCATGTTTTGTATACTTATGTGTTGTGTTTGTATGTTTTAAGTATTTAGTGAATACTGAAACAAAGTAGTCTCTTTTGATCATTGCTTTTCTCCTCTCCCACACAACAAAAATAACATAAACCAACCCTAATGGCTCAATGGAAGGAAAGCAAAAAGAAAAATCTTAATACAGGACATCTAGTACCTAAGTCCTCTAATACCCAAATGAGTTGGCACTCTCAACTAAAGGAATTAAAATAATCTAATATTAGGCACAACAAGAAATGAAGGCCTAAACTCCACCATTATTGAATAACAATTTAGAGCTAACTATATACGTAGAACTTAATGCAACTATCAAACTACAATTATGAAGGAATGGATGGATGACTCCAATTAAGAAGGAAAGGAGGAATGCTACTCTAAGAGATAGGAAGGCATTCACAAAAAGATTGCTAGCACAGACAGTAGGCATGGAAGCAAAGAGGGTCATGAAGTAGCTATTTGGGAAAAGAGGCAATAACGTATGTAAAACATGAGGAGGCACATGCTTAGACTTCTATCAACTTAGCAAATATACAAGTGATTTAGCTAGCTAATGATCATGTTTCAAGCTCTTGGAAGTTGGAATGCAATCTAAAGTGTTGTCCTAAGTATGTTAAAGAGCCTTCCTTACAACACTATCTAATTTAAATAAAATAAAACTTCAATTCTAACATCAAGGTCTGTGAAAATGGGATTTCAAAGTTGCTAGGCCACTGAGGCATTCCAATGAACATCTTAAGGCATAAGAAAAGACTAAGCAATTACACCATGACAATCAACTGCATGCTTTTAATACAACCCAACCTCTCTACAAGCAAAATACAAGAGCTAACACAATCTAAGCCAATAAACTACAAGCTAACATTATAACAAGGTCAACAAGCTTAGCAACCTAGATTGCAGGAAACTAGTAGGAAATTGTTAAACAAAAGACTTCCATTTCAACCTTATCAAAGGATTACATGCACAACATGCTCCAAAAGAAATATTCTAATAGTCTTAGAGGCTAGTTTGACCACTGATGCAATACTTCAAAATATACATCCAAACACTAGATTATTTAAGTAAACAACAAGCATAAAACAAGGTTCAATGGCATAGCCATTAAACTAAAATTTATGCTAGGCATTTTAACAAACACCTTATGAGTATAACAAACGAGAAAGCAATTTACACAACTCACTAAAAAACATGCTGACAATACAACAAGCATTGCAACCACAAAACACAAAGGAAAAAAAAATCTAACGAAAGTTAGGAATCCAAGTATCTACAATACAACATCCACAACATTACCTTAGCTTCCTAGACTACAGGCATCATTAAGAGTTACAAAGTAAGAGGCTTACTTGTCTAAACACCACCAAAAAAAGAATCACCCAGCCTTGAAGCCTCTTCTAAATCCCAATTTTGCAGAGAAAGAGAGATCACAGCCTCCCACTTAATTCACCAATAAAAGGACCACAAGAAGAGGAAACTTAGGGTCTTGGATCTTTTTGAAGCTCGCCAAGGCTCCGACTCCAGCATGGCATGGTAAGGCTAGCCGCTTGGTCGTTGGAGTGGGAAGCTAAGTTCGGTTTACAGTGGATGGAAAGAGGCTGAACAAAGAGGTGCGGTGTTTCATTTCTGCTAAGTAAAAGAAAGAGCGAATAAGAATGGGTTGAAAAGTTGACTTGGGGGTGGGGTTCACATATCGATAGCCTGAAAAAGATGGGATTGTAGAACACCAAACATCAGAATGTATTATTCGTAAAGGTTGACAAGATACATGCAAAGAATTAGTGAAAGAAAGTTTTACATGTTTACCCAATTAACAAGCTGAACAATTGGAATAAACTTTTCCTAGATGTCCTATCCTAAAATTATTTTAAAGAACTTAAGTGAAAGTTGCTTTCTAGGATGTGCTAAGCGCTTATGCCATAGAGAGGAAGGGACTTTGGAAGCCACCATAGCAATACTAGAAGAACTAGAGAAAACAGTGTTTGAAAATGGATAAAAAAAAGACCTGAAACATTGCAACGAGTGAGTGCTCTCTGCGTTTGTTGATCCTTCATAGAAAAACCAGTTGAGTCAAAATTCATGGAGCAAAAATTATCAGTAGTATAGCATTGAACAAAAATTAAATTTTTGCATAATTAAGGAAAAATGAAAACATCTGCAAGAACATATTGGGATAAGGAGGTATAAAGGGTTTTCTAGCCAAGCCTAATGGGTAGGAGTACCATCTCCTGCTTGAACCTTATCTGGACCATTATATGGAAAATAAAAATCAAGAATACCTGGATTATTGGTTATATGGTGAGAAGCTCCTATGTCTAAGTGCTAGGTTGGTGCTTGAGGTACAGCTTCTTGGATGTGTAAGCCAGCAAAGAAAGTGGTGAGATCAAGAGTATTATGGTGGGGGCAATATATAGCTATATGGTGAAAATCTTTGCAAATTTGACATTAAATAGGTGCTTCTCCAAGTATTAAAGTGGAAGACTGAGATGCAGTGTGGGCTGTTTTTTGGTGTGGGAAAGCAACGGCCTCGGTAAAAAACACATTTTCGTGTGGAAGTGCTGATGTTGGTTGAAGAATGGATTTTGGTGAAAGGAGTTGGTTGGTGAAAGAAAAAATTTGTGACTGAAAATTCCTATTACCATTTCGGCCAGGCCAAGAAGAATTGCCATGGTCAACACTGAATTGGCCCCCACAGTTTTGAAAATTACCTTGAGCAGAACTGCCACCTCTACATTTTGTAGAAACTAGTGTGTGCACCATATCAATGGAAGCTTGAGTTTGGTGCTAAAGAAAACGTTGCTCATGTACTAAGAAAAAAGATCTTAATTCCAAAAAGGAGGGAAATAATTTGTGTGCAGTCATAACATTGACTACATCACCATATTCTTGCGGTAAGCTAGATAAAATTTGTAGAATAATGTCATCATCAACAACCGGTCTGCCAATAGCATGTAGAGAATCTGCTATTGATTTAATATAGTTGAGAAAGTCAGCCATGGAATGACTACCTTTGGAAGCCTGATTGAAGTTCATCTTCAATTGCATATATTTTGCAGTAACATGATCATGGAACAAATTTTCAATTTCTACCCATATCTCTTGAGCAATCAATGAAACTCTAGGGTGAAGTGCGTGCTTTAAAATCTCAGGACAAATTTTAGCGTGTAACCAGAGAGAATAACGTAATCTATTTGTTTTCAAATAGCATAGATTGGATTATGAGCAATTGTTCCATCAGGATTTGTGATATTGGGAGATGGCGGTGGAACTGATCCATCGAATTTGAAATCACTTGATGACAGTATGTGGGAAGAAAGACGAGAAATGATAAAAGATTGACTATTGTTAGGAGATGATGAAGCCTTGGAAAAGGATGGATTCTAAAGCTCTGATACTATATAGAAATGGGTGAGTCCAATGCCCAATCTTTTGAGATCACCCTCTATTTAAATTACCCTTACAGTAAATTATACAATTATATGGTAAAATATATTAATTAACACATGCTCCATTACCTGCATCCCTTTCAATTGTTGTTTTGTTTTAAATTTCTTGCAGTCTTCTTGTTTAATTAATTGGTTTACATGTTCTGTATGAGACATAACAATAATTAGTTAACTGTAGAATGAAGTCTGTATATTTAGCTCTTCAATGCAATACGCAAACTTTTAAACTTTTTGTTAGAGTGACCTGTTTAACTTTTTTTTTTTTTTTTTTTTTTGCAGATCAGAACACCTCGGCATTTAAAGAGGTTGCAATTGTTTGTCATCCACGTGTTGGTGAATATGCATTTGGTTTCATAACATCATCTGTGGTGCTTCAGGTTGCTATCAGTATAATTCTCTAATACATCCAACAACACTATGCAAGTCGATGTCTTGAATTAATGAGTCTTGGTGCATGCTAATGAGAATTCATTATAGAGGTTGAACTTGTTGATACTTGGACGTCAGATCTTGGAATATGTTATATGCTTTTTTGCCGTGTCATCCACTATTCTGTATATTTTAAGTTCATGAAGTCAGCTCTTCTATGCTTGTCTAAGGATTTTTTTAAGTCTATGACATATGGTGGGCCATGCCTTGGTTAATTGTTTGCGCACATTTGTTTTTGTATTAGAGTGCATTGATGCAAAAAACTATGGGCCATTGCATGTAAGCATTGGTTTAAATTTGGTTATGTTCCAATTTAAAATTAAAAAATGCAATCATGTTCTCCAAATGAATGACACTATGAGAAATATTCTAGATACATAGACATGTTTTCCTTTTGTAGAATAGTATTATCATGACCTTAATTTTGGTTTCTTCTGTTCAATGGCCTTCTAAATCGCTATGATCCGAAACTAGTGGTAGACCAATCATTTGACATTTTCTTGCTTCTGCGTATTCGATCCACTAGTACAAAATATATAATTTGTGAACAGATTCTGTCCACCATGTCAAATATACTTTTTTGATTGTACATATGCTACACATGTTGTGGTTGTTAAATTGAAATTATGCTTTCTCCCTCCCAAATGTTTTGCTTGCTAAATTATTTCAGCACTGAGCATGATTGTAGTTTCTTCGTCATAAATTTAGCTGTCTTAGTTGATTTGAATTTTCTGTTGTTGAAATAGAGCAATGAAGGCAATCAAGATTTATGTAGCGTTTATGTCCCAACAAACCATCTGTACATAGGGGATATCTTCTTGGTGAAATCCGAGGACATAATTAGGCCCAATCTTTCTATTCGGGAAGGCATAGGTATGTGAAATTTGAAGCCCTTTGCCATTTATCAGAATTTGCTTTCTTAATATCGTCTGATATTTAATGCACAATGCTGAACAGAAATAATTGTCTCGGGTGGGATGACAGTACCACATACGCTTACTTCTCTAGGAAGGACAAGCCATTGGAATCAAAGTATGCCAATGAACAGAATAACAGAAACATAAATGAAGCATATGGAAGGAAAAGTAATTGTCTTACTATTTATTTATTTATTTTTTAAACAAGCATAAATCTATGTTGTTTTCTCATGCTTTGCGTTTTATTTCATTTCAGCTGTATTTATTTATAGTGTCAAATAACAAGGAAAGAGGAACTAAAGGAGGTAGGAGGCAAGGCCAAAAGTTTGCTGTTATTGCTTGTTCCTTTGTCTATATTCTTCTCTTCATGAGAAGTTTACAAGCTATTTACACATACAAGTGTTTTCTCACATTAGTGTACCATGTAATATGTAATGTAATTGGTTTCATCTACTTTTTACCAAATTAGTTCCCTTTAAAGATGATAATGCTGTGTTGCTCCTGTGATTCAGTTAAAAGGCTGTTAGTCTTTCATGGAAACAATTCAGTGTACTTTGTTTTATTAAAATATAAATAGCAGTATTTAAAAAAAAAAAAAAGAATTGTGGGCATTACTAGGATTCAAACGATTGATGTTTGTGAATGGGGATAATAAAATATTAACTACCTCATTGTAGGGGTGGTGATAGTATTTTTTTAAAAAAATAAATTTAAGAACTTTTTAGTGAGCAAGAAGTCAAATAACTTTAAAAAAAATGTAAAAAAAATATAAATTATATTGATTTTTGGTGTTGAAGGATAAATTTTTTCATTTAAATTTATAAAATAGATTACTCATTGAGAGAGAAATTTTATTTAATTTTCAAAATTCAGAAATCAGAATTGATGTATATTTTTGAGTCGTTGGGAAATAATTATTAATAATTGTCATAATTACAAAACAGCGTCGTTCATCGGACGGTGGAGATTGATCCACAAACGTGTTCATAAACCGATGGCAGGATTGTCAAATCACAGGCAATCTCCTATCGACTTGGTTTCCTTCCTAAATTTTAAGCCCTAAACCCCCCCGTTTCAAGAACTAGGGTTATCTTCCCCGTTGTGTTCTAGGGTTTCCGAGATCGAGCGCCATGGCGGACTTCGACGAGTATGAGTACCTGGAGAAGACTGTGGAGGCGCCAGCCGCGGAAGAGAACAAGGAGAAGGAACAGCGAAGCTCGCGCCGCCACGACAGAGACGGTGAATCAGGAGACCGGGACCGGGAAAGGGAGCGGTCATCGAGATCGGACCGTCGTGATAAGGATCGTGATCACCGGAGAAGCCGGAGCAGGGAGAAGGATCGAGAGAAGAAGGGGGAGAGCGATAAAGATAAGGATAGGGCGCGAGATCGGGAGAGAGATGGAGAGCAAAGGAGCAGTAGCCACTCGAGGAGGCATGAGAGGGATGAGGACAGGGAGCGGAGGAGCAGTAGCCGTTCAAGGAGACATGAAAAAGATGATGATCGGGAGAGGGACAGGGAGCGGAGGAGCAGTAGCCGCTCAAAGAGGCATGATAGAGATGATGATCGGGAGAAGGACAGGGAACGGAGAAGTAGTAGCCACTCGAGGAGGCATGAGGTGGAGAGAGAGATGGAGAGGTCTCGAAGCAAGGATAGGGCTTTAAGAGAAAGAGAGCGTGAACGAGAGCTTGAAAGAGAGTTGAGGGAGAGGGAGGGCAGGTATTCAAAACTTCTTTCAATCTTCTTGCGTTCTTTGTTTCTTTTATGTGCTTGTAATTCGATTATTCTTGAGAATGTGGTAAATGATTTTTTACCTGTTTGGTTCTTGATTGATTAGACCTATATGCTCCATCTCGAGTCATTTAAGTATGATTTAATACTGTTTTATCCCTGATTTTTTTCTTGCTTTTTTAGAATTGTTTTCTCAGTCTGGAAAATTAGCCAAGAATGCGCTCATATCTCATTGAACGATATTGTTTGTTGAATTGTATCCTTTTGTACTTTTTTAGGGTATGACTTCTACTTTTAGTAAGAGAGCTAAGAAATTAAATTTGTCGGAATGGCTTGCAACTACTTTTAGTAAGAGAGCTAAGAAATTAAATTTGTCGGAATGGCTTGCAAATATCTTCTCTCAAGGAAAGTCTTGTAACCTGGCCATGACATTAATATGTCTAGAGTGAAATTTCAGCACCTTCTCTTACCCTGTGCAAAACACATCTCTGATTGCAAGCATTTATCCTTGTATGTTTAGACTTCTCCTTAGTAAAATCTTGTTCAGTTTGAGAGAGTATTGCAATACTGCTCCTAGCTTGTATTAACACATCTTTGATTGCTGGCATTTATCCTCATATTGATGTGTAAGTGGTGTTATTATCTTGTTTTAGATTATTCATCTTGTATTATTGTGTATATGCTTTTGATGATTATTATTTTGTTACATATTGTAAATATATTTTAATGAGAGACCCACTTAATTCTGCTGGCTAACTTCTCCATTGGTTTTTCCTTTTTTTTTTTTTTAAATTTTGCTTTCCATGTTTCAAATCCATTTCAAATTTAGGAGGTATAAAGATAAAAAAGAAGTCGTGGAGCTTGAAGCTGATCCTGAAAGAGATCAAAGGACTGTTTTTGCATATCAGGTATGGAAAGAATGCTGAAACAATTTTTTTCATAACTGATGTTACCATCCTTCTATTGACTTAATGTATCTCTTTCTCTTACAGATGCCTTTGAAGGCAACTGAGAGGGATGTTTATGAGTTCTTCTCTCAAGTGGGAAAGGTTGGTGGAAATAGATAACTATGTGCATTGCTGTTAGGACAGTATAAGGTTGATGTTTATTTGATGATTTTTAGGTTTAACTGCATTTTTTGAGATACCATACACCCACCATATAAAAAGTGATCTTGCATTTGCATATACTTTTGGAGTTTCAGGTATAGTGCTCTATTACTTCCATGAAGTACTTAAACTTATTGTGTGATTGTTTCATGTTGCGCTTGCATCTGCTAGCATGTATCTAGAAGAGTTGATGTGAAATTCACCATTCAAATAATCTTCGTCTGTGTCATTGAGATACATTTGCTTCTTATTGCAGTCAATCCTCTCGTGCCTTCAATGAGGCGTATTATAATGACTTTTTTGGCTCAACATACATTTTATTTGGTGAGTTTGATAATGATTGGCAAAGTTGATTGCTGATCTAATAGACTCCTTCCATGATGGTTAATATATATGAAGGGTGTTGGTGTGTTTTGTAAGTTGTAATTTTCATGCATGTTCCTTTTGTTTGCTCGAAGGGACAAAGTTTGAGCAGTTTCTTTTTCAGGTCAGGGATGTGCGCTTAATTATGGATCGAAACTCTAGGAGATCAAAAGGAGTTGGGTATGTATACTACTACTATTCTTATGCGCATATTCAACACTAACTATTTAACCACATATTGGTGAAACCCCTCATTTTCTGAATTTTGTATTTGATATTTCAACTCTGGAGTTAATAAACTGTGGAGAATGCTTTACGATAACGAATATGATCTTTGAAATTAGAAAGTGCCTTCATCTTTATGGACTCTATTGTTGGCCAAAAATTATTTTAAAATGTCTTAAAAGGGTTCTATCTTTACAACCGCTCTTAGCTGCATCCTTTTTTTGCTTTTCTTTTTTCTTTTAATAATGTTTTTATTGGCATGCTTCAGAGAAGCAAGTGAAGTTCTCAATTTTATTAAGTATAGTTTATCCATTTAATTGGTATAAGACGTGAATCATGTGATGATTATAGTTGTATAGGACACTGGTTATAAGATGTTGATGGTGGATCTGCAGGTATGTTGAATTTTATGATGTAATGTCAGTCCCAAACGCGATTGCTCTGTCTGGTCACCTTCTTCTTGGACAACCTGTGATGGTCAAACCTTCTGAAGCTGAAAAGAATCTAGTTCAGTCTACCACTGCAGGGGCTGCAGGAGCTGCAGGAGTAGCTGCTCTCAGGAAGTTGTATGTTGGAAATCTACACTTCAGCATCACAGAAGACCAGTTACGACAGGTAGATATGACCATATACTTGGAGTATTTATTTATTGAGAGTCTAGATTACTGCCGCAATTGCAAACTTCTGTGAACTTCTCAGTTGAGGTCTCGATTGCGCAGTTTTGCAATATATGTGGTATTGTTGCTTGGACATTCTTTATGCTGCAATTTTTTTTTTAAGAGATGTGCGATTGGCTCGTATTTATGTATTTTGAAGGTTTGCACCAAGGGGCATTTGGTTTGGTTGGTGGGTTGCCAGATGCTTTCCAATATCTCTCTTCAACCCATATTAGACTCCATATTTATCATAAGAGCTTAACTTTTTGTCGAGGTGAAACTTTTTTTTGGTTATCTAGGCCTTCTATCTAGGTAAGCTTGATATGAAGGATACAAAATGTGTCTTCGGAAATTAGACCATCTATATTGTTACATTCTCATGCACATAACGTGCAAACCAAATATGTCAATGTAAAATATCTGTCAGTTTTTTTAACTATCTTTTTTACCAAACAAACATGGAATTTTCACATTTTTGGAATCATGTTGCCTCAACATGATTCCAAGGATTTTAACAAGATTCCAGCATATCAAACGCCTCTTCAGGGTCTTCTACTCGCTTCCCTCTTTCAACATCAAGATCCTTTTTGTGCCAAAGATTATTGCCCATTCACTTTTGCTGGAGGCTTTCTATTACACATAAACCACCCCAACATCATTCTTTTGATCTTCCACCTCAGATAAAAAATTCCAACATCCCACACTGGACAACACTTTGTATTTGTTAGCCTAAATCATCATTGTTATATAAGGCTTCCTTTTATTTGATACAGACCGATAAAGAACCATGTCTTCCTTTTCTCCTGACAGAGTGTTATCTTTTTCTGATTATATTATCCATTTGAGAAGTTGATATTTCATCAGATTTATTTTATTGGGCCTGCACTCAGTTTCAAACTGTTGGATTTCAAATTTTAAGATTGGTTTGTTTGATGTGACATGTTGGGGATATCATAGTACTACATTGTGGGCATGTGACATTTCCATTTTACAAGCCTTTTGTACTTGTTGTATTTGTATGTATAACCTTCATGCGTGCAATTCGTCAGTTTTCTTTATTCACAAGAAATTTTAGTATCTGATCACATGATCATGATTTATGTGATGACCACTGTTTCTTATTTCTGTGAAATATTAGTTTCCTATGGCATGATTCAAATATGAATAAATTCTTGTAGATCTTTGAACCTTTTGGTCCAGTGGAGCTCGTGCAATTACCACTTGACCTTGAGACAGGACATTGCCGAGGCTATGGTTTTGTTCAAGTGAGTATATAATATTGGTTTATGAGTGTTTATAATTCTTAGTTACTGATATGTTATTTGGTTGCCTAGTTTGCACAATTGGAACATGCAAAAGCAGCTCAAAGTTTAAATGGCAAATTGGATATTGCTGGGCGGATAATCAAGGTCGGCCAACTAATTGTTTTTCATTTTTTGTGCTTGTCCAATTCTTTCATTTGCACTCTATTCTGCTAATCAAACTAACGAGGATTATTTTATTTTATTTCATTTTTTGTGCTTGAAATAATTAAATTTGGCTTGCATGTGCTTTTTCACAGGTTTCAGCAGTTACAGATCATGTTCCAGGGCAAGATTCAGGTGCAGCGACAGAATTGGATGATGAAGATGGTGCATTGGTAAGTAAATTCTGGTATCCTTAATCAAAACTTGGTAATTTGGATGTACTGGCTTGAAGAACTTAAACATTTCTTCTTTGGTAAAATTTGTATGTCTTTTTTTGTTTTTTTAATCTTGTGGGCTGGTATGTACGGAGGGTACTTATAGAAAAGTTGAATTTAATGCCCTTTGAATATTACTTTTTATGTTTATTCTGCTAGTGTTTTTTTAGATTCTATATTTTTGTTAAGCTTTTCATGTGTTGATTGGGTTAATTCCTGAAGTAGAATTAAGAAAATTTTAAGAATATTGCTATTTGGCAAGTTCTATCGGTTGTCTTGCTACTTTCTGCTGCAATCATACCATTATTAGGTTGATTTTATTGTAGTGACAGCATTTGTAATATTTGTTGTGATATATCTATTTTGGTTAAACTGTTGAAACCTAAATCAGTCTTTGGTACTGGTAATTTTTCTTTATTCTAGGTCGTGTTTCTGATAATTTATGTATTTCTTTTTCTTGTGCAGTCAATAAATGCTCAATCTAGGGCTATTCTCATGCAGAAGCTAGACCGCACTGGGACTGCATCAAGGTTCTTTTTACTTATTGGCTTTTGTGTGACATTTCAAATTATGTTTTGGTACTGATATTTCTTCCATTTGCAGTATTGCAGAATCCTTAGCAGTTCCTGCCCTTAATGGTTCACTTACAAATCCATTGGGTCTTGGCCTGCCTGTAAACTTACAAGCTTCTTTGCCTACTCTTGTTCCTTCTGCACTTCCTACTATGGTCACTGAACCTGTTGGCAAGCCGAGTGAATGCTTGTTATTGAAGAATATGTTTGATCCAAAGACTGAGGTATCTGATTTTAATTATATAGTCTTATCTGCTCTATGCAAACAATTTTCTAAACCTCTACTTGTCTCACAGACAGAACCAGATTTTGATTTGGATATAAAAGAGGATGTCCAAGAAGAATGTTCCAAGTTTGGTCGTCTTAGGCATATCTATGTGGACAAGTAAGTCTTTCTTTACACTTTAATTTTTAATTAGGGATTCCAGAATTTTGCTTGTTAATTCATTGTAGTGGGTTTATAAAATTTGTGAATTTTTTTTTCTATCCCTAAAACACCATTATGTTCATGATAGAATTTTTGCTGATCTTCTAGTTTTCACTTAAAGATGATATTTGTTAGCATCCAATAATTTTTAATCCAGTGATTTTGTATTATCAAGTTTGTTTCAGTGTTTGGCATATCTTATATTTGCTTTTATCTATTGACCTATGTGTTTCTTTTGCAAGTGTTCTGATCCATTCATTCTTTAAGAAAGTAATAATTACAAAAGATAGAAGGTTGTGCTGCTTGAATTTGAAAGATTTCGCATGTTGACCTATGTGTTATTAATTGGCTCACGTGTGTGGCATCCATGCCTTTGACGTTCATAACATTCACTTAAAGGTGATATTTGTTAGCATCCAATAATTTTTAATCCAGTAATTTTGTATTATCAAGTTTGTTTCAGTGTTTGGCATATCTTATATTTGCTTTTTATCTATTGACCTATGTATTTCTTTTGCAAGTGTTCTGATCCATTCATTCTTTTAGAAAGAAATAATTAGAAAAGATAGAAAGGTTGTGCATTTGCTTGAATTTGAAAGATTTTGCATGTTGACCTATGTGTTATTAATTGGCACACGTGTGTGGCATCCATGCCTTTGACGTTCATAACATGGCAAGTAGGTATACCTACCTACCTACCTATCTATCTATCTATCTATGGTGTGGTGTGGTGTGTGTGTGGGATCAAGATATATTTTTTAAAACCATTGCTCTGGGTCTCAAGTAGGTATTTTTTACTTGCCATGCACTTCTAAGGTCTATGCTTCTCATTCCAAACAGTCATGATTTTTCTATTAATTCCTCTTTTCTTTTCTTTCTTTCTCTTTTAAAGCCATAGCCCTGGTGTTGAAAGCTGTTACAAAATGCTCACCAGTATGACTATACTAAGCTTGTGCTTAAAAAACTGCATGGTAGCTTCAATTTTCTGAGATATGCTATTTTCTAAGACACTGGTGATGATGTTAAATGCTTGTGGGTGAAACTTTGAGTCCATTCTTGACCATTGTTAGAACTCCTTCCTTGAAATTTGAAGTTCTACTCTGAAAAATTTTTGCACAATTTCCAGGCAGATGTACCTCATAAATTGGTTATGCTTTTGTTTTTTTCCAATTGAAATGTGGGTGCTGTTCTGATAAAGAAGTTTTCATCCCTGCATTTAGCTACAATAAAACAGGCTTCCTGGAACAGCAGTCTTCATAACTTTTCCTTGGTTTCTGATATTCTTTTCCTATCTGGAGCTATGCTGGTTTTTTATGAAGTATATATTTATGTTTCTGGCACATAGTTTACAATAGTCGGTAGTGATCTCTCTGTCTACATTGGAACTTCGCTTGAATTAAGATGTTCAGTGTGCTCCCAAACACACCTTCTATTATCCTTAATTAATATCCCTACTCTCATACTTCTCTTCATTTTGTACAGGAACAGTGATGGTTGTGTATATTTGTGCTATGAGACTGTTGCAGCTGCAACAAGTTGTCAACAGGCAATGCACGGAAGATGGTTCGCAGGAAGGTCAATCTCCACAATATTCATGGTAAGCTTCTTCCTTTGAATAAATAGTGATCCTATTTATATTAGCTTGTCATGAGTAGGTGTATAGAATTTTTGTAGTAGTGGATTATTCTTTGAGGTTTATATTTGCCACTGATAATTACTTTTCACCTTTTGCATATTACTAGTCACCCAATCCTCATCTAATTTTATTTTACTTGCAACCTTCTGGAACAGATTTTGATGTTTTAAGGGGTGAAAATTTATTTATTTGCCCCCTTTTTTTAATTGTATCAAGTAAAAATATTAAATATATAATTGATTTTGATAAATACATCATGATTTTATTAAAACTAAAAGAATATTGGTTTTGATGTAGAAATCATTGGTCTTTTAGTTAAAAATTATATATAAAAAAAAGGTTATATCTAATATCTAATTGCAAAGTTGATTTTATTTGAGATAAAACATCAAAAAGCTTTTGGCGGTGACAAACTAAAATAAAATTAGAGTGGGTGTCTAGTGATTTCACTACTTGGAAATGCCAACAAACTCGCGGATTCTGAAAAGAATTTTTACAGATTTACAGTCTGTTAGTTCTTTTGCATATATAAATTATAAAGTTGAGATTTTTAGATTAAATATGTAAGATTCTAATATAAAACTTGTATGGATAAAGAACTGAAGATGATATAAATGATGATAAACAAAACATAAGTTTAGTGGGTTTGGCAGAAATTAAAAATGTGTATTACTTGAACTGTTCTCCTTCCAAGTATGAGTTCTTGAAAAGCTGGTATTCTTTGCCTTCAATGTCTTTAAATTTTCATTTATACAATTATATATAGAATTTTTAGGAAAGAAATCATGTGGGAATACAAATATATAAGGTATTTCGCTTTACACTTAACCAATTTCATGCAAAACTAATTGGAATTGATGGTATATGTGAAATGAGTAGTGTATTGGTTAAAGAGAAACAACCCTCACTTTACCTGCTTTTTCGCTATTTGGCAGCCAGATTTATGTTGGTTTTTAGTTAGTTTAGAAGTTTCATTGTAATTGCGCTCCAAACCTAATTCTCCTTGCAGAGCCAGGAGGAATACGGAGCCAAATTTGAAGGGGTAATCTAATGTTGGATTAAAACCTAGTTAGTTCTCCTAGCAGAGCCAGGAGGAATATGAAGGCCAAATTCAAAGGGGTGATCTATGTTGATACTTGTTGAATCGTCAGGTAACCGGTTCCCTCCCTCTGCTGCAGTGATAATTGTCTTCTTTTTTTTTTTCTCCCGATCGCATGTTATTTTCTGACTTGAATGACTTGTAACATTGAAAAACTCAATCTTTTGTGTCATTTTAAAAAAAAATACAGTGGAAAGCAAATGCTGCTCATATGTATTCATATTTGATGATGGAGATTAACAAGGGATTTTAGCTTTTGGGTATGGATTTTTATTATATATTCCTCACCTATCTTTATGCTGGAGTTTGTTGTTTCTTCTTCTTTTATTGTTGATCACAACTGTTTTAAAATTAATTAATTAAAATTTACAATTATCAATAATTTGTTGAATTTCCTAATTTTTAGCAGATATTGAGCATGTATATGCATGGTAGCATTTATATCATGTCATATGCATGTTATGCATATGTGCATGTACTTTTTTTGGTATTGTAGTATGTATGTAATATATACACATACATGTTACAAATGTGTCTTTATGTATAGTTTGCATGTACATGTGGGTATATAACAGTTAAGTCATCGTCTCTGCTTCCAGAACCAAGGTAATCTTTGGTTTTGTGCATTGTGTTGCACTATGCAGCACTATGCAGCACTATGTACATGAATATTTATAGAAAAACAAACACCCAACACCTATCAAATATGTTTTTTTAACTGTAATAGCAGCAGTAGTAGCAGACTTGAGTAACCTTTATGAGTTTTCTATATGTTTTTTGGGAGACG
The DNA here is from genome assembly GCA_020875875.1 of Dioscorea alata. Taxonomy (NCBI): domain Eukaryota; kingdom Viridiplantae; phylum Streptophyta; class Magnoliopsida; order Dioscoreales; family Dioscoreaceae; genus Dioscorea; species Dioscorea alata. Next base: position 3,305,549 of record CM037014.1, read on the forward strand.
AGTGGGCTTTTCCAATTTTTGCAAGAAATATAATCGAAATGAGGCTGGATGCAACCATGGCTTTACAAACTCTTAGGGATACTATACATCATTCGTAATAATAACACAACCCCCAAAACGAGGATTTGATGAAAGAGAGAAATGATCTAATACTTCTTCACAGGGATTGATGTCTGATAGAAAACTAGAGAATCTGTAAGGGGAATCAAGAGAGCAATAAGACAACGCAAACAATCAAAAGAGCAATTTGACAATGTGCCTATGTTTTCGGGAGTGAAGGCGGCCTCGTCAACAACAGACCAAGGTTACATGAATTTAACAATCTAAGTCTGTCCCGATATAAATCCTACTTAGGTTACAAGATTACCAAATCATAATCCTAACTAGATCCAGATTATCCTTGTATACAATTGGGTTTTACCCTCGCATCCCCAACCAATCCAAACGATGCTCCCAATAGAATAGATGTTACCATTTCACTCTACTTTGTTTTCACATCTACTCAGTCTACTTTTATACACAATAATCTCCATCTTGGCATCTACAAAAAACCCATTCTTTTGAGAATCAGACAGATTCCTAGACTCGAATGACTGGAATGAAAACAAAGAAAAGCAAGGACAAGAACAACAAGGTCCGGCTTTCCAAAGAAGTTTAAGGTCCGAAGAGAAAAAGCTTAAGGCGAGCGGTAGAAAGCATATAAAGCTGAGAATCCGCTAAACAAACAAAGAAATTCCCCTTAGCAGATTGGGTGCCATGTCTCCTTAGCATTAGAGACATTAATTAAGCAATACTTGAACTTCTCTATAATGATAAACTTGACTGATTTTGCAACTGCAATTCCACCTAAAACTGTATTTCCCATCCGCTTGTAGATATATTCCTTGCACTCATTTCCTCCTTTTGCTTCACTCATTTTCGATTTTATAACCAAAATTGTTTCTGGGCAAAGTACCTAGATAAATCAGATTCTTTTTTAATTCGGGAACATGTCTAACAACATCACACAAAGTCTGAACAACACCATTGTGCATCCACACGCTTTATCATTACCCATATAGACAAAACAAAAATCCCCTGATTTTGTATGAATCAAACTAGTCTAGAAACCATGATTCAAATTGTAGCAATGGGGATCTATATTGTTTTTAGTTCCGTCATGTCAAATCTCATATTTATGGATTTTGGATTTTTGTATTAATAAACTTTGATGAATCATCGTTCCTTCATCAATCCTCTCCACTTTCATCCAACCTTCACCGAAGACCAGCGATCCATGACGTGAGACATCGTCATCCACCAAACACAACCGAATAAGTGACGCCACTTTTATTTGTAAATCCACCAAGATATGGTCTTCAAAACCCAGAGACTTTCTCTTTCAATGCTCTCAACATCTTCCGCCACAATCTGAAATTCCAAGTTTCATTTTGCCAACGAAACCTCTCTAATACCACTTGTTAGAAAAATAGAGAAATGGAAAATCAAAAGAGCAATAAAACAACGCAAATAGACTAAGACAACTTGTAGAAAGTGAAGATCAACAACAATCCCCCTATGTGATTGGAGGACAATTGCAAAAATCCTTTTACGCTTTCCATAAAAATCAGTAGTATCAGAGAAGGATTAGTCTTGGCAAGAAATTTAATCATTACAAGGTAGGAGAAAACCATCCCAAAATGAATGACCAAGGTTTGCAAACTTTTTGGAATACTAGTCACTTATGTGATATAACTTTTAAAAAAAGGATTTGAGGAAGAGAGGAATGATCTGATACTTAATAGGGATTGGTTCCAATACGAATCACAAAGATGCACCCAAAAAAGATGACTAATATAGGAGGATTCACAAAGTCGAGGAGAAAAATCAACAACAATAATGCCTTTGTGATTCAATTGTCAAATGGTATAGAAATATCTAAAACATTTAATGTGACAGATATTTATCCATACTGTCCTAATATGAAGCCTTTTGTATTTTGACACTTTCTCAAACTCAAAAGTCTTCTTTACCAGTGGAGTTGAGGGGGCTAATTTAGAACTCGAATGAAATAAAAAAAAAAAGTCGTTGATAATAGTAACAATAAGTACTGTTAATTTTTTGAGTTTTGATATTGATAGTCATGTTTTATTGGCTTTATCAGTAGGTTTAATTTTATTATTGTTTCTTAGTTGTATTAGAGTTCTTGATAAGTAAGAGTATAATAAAAGCAGGTGCATCCAATCATTTATTATGAACAAGAGATGAGATACATACGATTGATATCATGCACATAATAAAATTAAGAAAGCAGAGAGACCAGTCCATAATTCTGTAAATCAATACACTGCGCTATGAATTTTAGTGTGTTGTAACTGAATGTCATACACTACATGTCAACATAGCACCAAATATTATGGTCTTTTATATATATATATAAACTCATAACTATATCACCTTTGAAAAAAAAAACCTTGTTTCGTCAATTTTTTTTTTTTTAAATATATCCTCCGCTATTTATAATATTTATAAACAAATTATCGGTCACCAACTATTTAATTTTTTTTCCCAATAAAACCTATTTTCTAATATATATATGTCAGTGTTTATAACATTTATAAACAAATTATCAGTCTTAATTATTTTTCCAATAAAACCTTTTTTCAAATATATCTTCCAGTATTTACAACATCTTTGCAACAATTATCAGTCACCAATTATTTAATTATTTTCCCAATAAAAACTTATGCACCAACGATTTAATTATTTTCCCAATAAAACCTTATGCATTTTTTATTATATCAAAACCAACTTCTATGATTTTTTTTTTTAACCATTGGTTAATTACGAGACTATGATTTAGATTTGTTAAAATTACAGAAAATTACCACCATCACATCTGGTCCATTATTTCTAAATAATTTTTAATTATTAGTCTCAAATATAATTTATATGAGCATATGTATGTACCCAAATGAAAATTTCTTGACTTCTATTTTCATTTGCAAGATTGACCCTAGTGTAAGATTGTATTTTTTGAATTTTTTTTTTTTGGTGTGAAAAAACCACCTACCTTTATATTACATTAAAAATCTTAGTAAGATACCAAAAAAAATCTAATTGATTTGTTAAATATCAAAATGGTCCCTTTATTTTGTGATTTCCGCCCTTTTAGTCCCTTTAATATAAAATCCGCCCTTTTGGTCCTTGTAATTGCACATTTTTATTCTTAAGCTGTAAAATCCGCCCTTTTGGTCCTCGTATTTGCACATTTTCGTCCTTTTTGGTCCCTCTAATTTATTAGCTGAAAGTACCAAAAGGGTTGATTCGTCAATTGGAGGGACTAAAAAAACAAAAATGTGCAAATACAAAGACAAAAAAGACGGATTTTATATTAGAGGGACTAAAAAGGCGGAAATTACAAAATAGAGGGACCATTTTGATATTTTGACCCAGACTTAACATCTACTTCCAAATTTCGTGAAAACACCTTTTTTTTTTTTTTTTCAAGAATACTATTACTTAACTTTACTATAAAAATAATGGTATAATAAAAAAAGCAAAATTTTCTTATTTTTATTTAATATATATTGTTATAATATGACATGTGTACCTATAGATTTTAAAAATATATTTTACTATTTTATATGTATATAAGATAAAATTTAGGTCTACTTTAATTTTTAATTAACGATTCGTATGACTTTTTTTGCATCCATACCCCTCTAATAACATGTATTTTTCAAATTTTAAAAAAATATATTGTGTAATAATTACATAAACAAATTTTATACAACAGCCATTACATAACAATTTATATTTTACATGTACATTAATAATAACTGAATTAAAATCTTAAGCTTTTTTTAATATATAAGATTAGTTTGCCCTTAGATTGGGCACTATTTACCCATTCAACCACTTTGCTTGAGAACTCTAGCTCTTAAAATAGAGCATAGACATCCATAAAGTAGGAGAGAACTTTAAAAATAAGAAAAAATACTGATTCTTTAATTTTTTTTTTTAAAGGATCAATAAATAATCAATTTTTTCATAAAAATAAATAATAATGATAAATAATCAATTTTTTTTATCTAGTCCCAGGTTTCTAGATCCTATATCAAATATATGCCCATATGCCATACAGGCAAAGACACAACTTGAAAAGATAAGGAATTAAACTTCTGATTAAATTTCCAAAACAGATGGCTTGTTGATGCAGTTGTCTGATGTCTGTTTTTTATTTTTTATTGTATTGTTTGCAGCAGTTCTTTTTGTTAATTAATAGCAGTTGTTTCAGCTATTTTTTATCACAAAAAGTAAATAAATAATAAATAACAATTGATTATATGGGGTACTGCACCAGTAAAGCAAAAAACTCAATTCTATATAAATCAAACCTATCTACTTCCAAATGCATAATGAATTATGGCCCCAGCTACAAAAAGCAAAATTATGTTATTAAACCTATCCTAGTTTGATTGAAAAAACATGAACAAAAGGGTATTACAAAAGGGTGTAAGAAATTGGCAATTGAAGGATCAAATTGACAAAATTGGAGCTTGAAGGGAGGTAAAAGTAATTGATTTTTTCTCAGAAACACATGCTTCTAAGCCTTATATAGTAACCCATTTAGAGAAAAAAATTAATAGTACTATTATTGAAACATTTAAAAAGAGATCAAGAGCGCACTTGTCGGAGAACTCATGACAAACCAAACTCTACTAAAAACCTCCCCTTAATAATTTTCTTCTGGTTTTGAACCTTGGACCAGATTAATTGTATGAAACTGACCAAGAAACAATAAAATGCTAAAAATAGAAATAACCAGAGATCAGGAACCCGGAAATTTAGCCACAAAGAAGAGAATTAAACAATCCCATGAAACAATGGAACTTATACAACCTTTAAAAAATGGAAAAATATCAGGGATAAATAGTAGGAAATTAGTGATTTTCTAAAGAGGAGTAATTAGATGAAAAAGCAGTATAAAGGTTATTGGTAGTTAGATCCCAGGATGGTTACCAAAAACACAAACTCCATTGAAAACAAGAAAATGTTGATATAAATGAAGCTGGTTGTAGTGAAGAGTAAGTTTGAGTTGCAGATATTGTCCTGGTGGAAATAGTTTCTGATCAAGGGGTAAAGTAGACCTTTCAAGTGTTTGAAAGTTGTTTCATTGAGGTTTGAGAGGGGAAGAGCGAGCGGCTGAGATTGCTTCCATCAAGATGATTGGATTAAGTTCGAGGCAGTATCAAGATTGTGATTTCAATGGATAATTAGAATTGCTTCATCAGGAGGATGAACATAAGTCCAAAGCAACCTTGTTAAGCGGTTGGGTTAACCAGAGTGCACCACGTTGCAAGATGACTCAACGAGTTGATTTCTTTTTGGTCACCAAAGTTCTTGTAAAATATAAAAGGTCTTGTATTCAGTTAGTTAATTAGTGTTTTTTTTTTCTTTTGGTTCCTCTCACTTGTATGATTTATCCTAACAAATTGAGATGTCTTTGATCTTTGTTTTCAATACAAAAGTTCTTCTTCATTTAATCATCTTTCTATATAGTGATTAACAGTGGTATTAGAGCTTCGAGGTGAGTTTTCTGGGATATATTTGTTGTTTCTTGTTCTTGTGTGAGGTGCTGAAGCTATTTGTGTTATGTGATGAATTTCTGTGACTGATATGTGTTTGAATTGAGGCTTTATTCTTGTGAGATCCTTGTGAGGGTGTGGTGTCTTGCAAAAGGTATTTTAAGGGATGTGTATGAGTAAGAAAGAGTTAAAATTCACTAAAGAAATGGCCTCAAGTTCATCTTCTGCACCAACACCAGATATTTCACATTCCCTGTTACTTGTCTTTAAAGGTGATGGTTATGAGCATTGGAGTTACAGGATGAATACTTTCTTTCGATCTCAGAGATTGTGGAAGGTTGTTGAAGAGGGAATCAGCATAGATGAACCAACAGAAAAGGAGATTGAAAATGATGCAAAGGCTTTGTTTTTACCGCAGCAGGCTGTGTATGAGACAATTCTTCACAAAATTGTCAAGTTTGATTCAGCAAAAGAAGGTTTGGATCATCTGAAGAATGAAAACCAAGGTACATCTCGAATGATTTCAGTAAGGCAGCAGACTCTGAGACAAAAATTTGATGTACTTCAAATGAGAGAAGAAGAGACAATACAGTAGTATATTACAAGGGTATTAGCTGTTGTAAATCAAATCAGAGGTATGGGAAGTGAGTTAAAGGATGCTAATGTAGTTTTGAAGGTGATGAGGAGCTTGTCATCTAGATTTGTGCATGCTGTGAAATCAATTGAAGAGGCTAGGGACATGTCCAAAGTGTCTCTTGATGAGTTAAATGGGTCTTTACATGCTCATGAGGATAGGTTTAATCAGTTCTCTGAAAGACATGAGGCTTTTGTAATGCAAGGAGATTCAATAGGTGGTAGAATGAGAGGAAAAGGAAGAAATTTCAAAGGTAGAGGAAGAGTTGGAGATAATTCTAGAGGTGGTGATCAAAGACAAGGTGTGCAGGAGAGGCAACAGTATATGAATGAAAGAGGTAAAGGTAGTCCAAGGCCTTTTGGGAGATTTATAGTAGAGGTCAAAGACAATTTGGGCAACAATTTGGTAGAGGAGGTTTGCAAAATGTGCAGTGCTTTAAATATAAAAAGTTTGGGCATTATCAATCTCACTGCTGGTCTTCTCAAAGCAGGAATTCAAATGAAGGTACTAATGTATCTTCTACTCCAAGTGCAAGTGATTATGGGAGTATGTTTATGGTGCACAATGGAGAGGAATTTCGTGGCTCTTCTGTTTGGCTGTTGGACAATGGGACTTCTTATCGCATGACTGGTAGAAGGGAATTGTTTCATAGTTTGGATGAAACAATGAGGCATAAAGTCAGATTGGGATATGATAAAGAGGTTGATGCTCTTGGCAAAGGTTTTGTTGCAGTTCATGTTTGTGGATGAGGAATTAAGTTGATTCATGGAGTTCAATTTGTGCCTTCTCAGTGTTGGCCAGTTAGCTAAAGGAGGTTATGATGTGAGTTTTGGAAAGAATGGTTGTATAATTCAAGCTGCAGACATTGGCATAATCCTGTTGAAAGTTCAGAAAAATTGTAATAACCTATATCCAGTTGAGTTCTTAAGTGAAGAGCATGTGAATTTAGTTATGAAAAAGGATGATTTGGCAGTATTGTGGCATAAGAGATACGCACATCTAAACTTTCAAGGTTTGAAAGTACTAGCAAAACAAAATATGGTGATAGGTTTGCCTGATGTTGAGAAATTGAATCACTGTGAAAAGTGTGTATTTGGCAAGCTAGCAAGGTTTCCATTTAATTTCGGGAGGTCTTGGCGAGCAAGACAGAAACTTCAATTAGTGTATGCTGATGTGTGTGATCCTATGCAGACTGAGTCACTTGGAGGTGGTAAATATTTTTTGTTGTTGATAGATGATTACTCAAGGATGTGATGGATATATATATATATATATTGAAGTTCAAGCATGAGGTTTTCAGTTGTTTTCAGAAATTTGTGTCACTAGTGGAAAGGAAATCAGTTGAAGATTATCAAGACTGATAAAGGTGGAGAGTTCTTATCTAGAGAATTTCAGGATTTCTGTTAAAAAAATAAGGAATAAAGCATGAATTAACAGCTCCTTACACTCCTCAGCAGAATGGGATTACATAGAGGAAGAATAGAACTTTAGTAGAGAAGGCCAAGAGTATGCTTAAATCTAGTGAATTACCAAAGATTTTTGGGCAGATGCAATTGTAACTACTACCTATGTGTCCAATATCTCTCCAACTTATGATGTTTGGAAGAAAACACCACATGAGGTCTGGTTTGGAGTAAAACCAAAGGTATCACATTTGAGGGTCTTTGGTTGTGTGGCTTTTGCTCATATTCCTATACAAAATTTGCAAAAACTAGATGATAGAGCAGTGAAGGGAATTTTCATTGGCTATTGTACAAATACAAAAGCATACAGGGTTTATTTACCTGAATCTGAGAAGGTTCTGGTCAATAGGGATGTGAAGTTTGTTGAATCAGAAAATTGGCAGTGGACAACAGTGAATGTGCATACATCTAAAACAGTTGTATTGCAGAAAAGGAGGGCAGTGCCATTTGTAGAGAGTCATGGATGTAGAGAATTAAATGGGTTAGGCTCATAAGCTAGCAGCAGTAGTGGAAATAGCTCTCCTTTGGCTCAGATGGATTCAGGAGTTGGTTCCAGTACTGATAAGTCACCAACACTAAAAGGTTAGGACTCTAAAAGATTTATATGAGAGTTGTTCTTTTGCCCTAAATGTTACTGATCCTTGTTGTTATGAAGAGGCTAAGAAATCAAAGCATTGGAGGTAGGCAATGATAGATGAAATTGAATCAATTCTGAAAAATAATACTTGGAGACTGTGTGAATTACAAGTAGGAAAAAAAAGAAAATAGGCGTAAAATGAGTGTACAAGACAAAGTTGAAATCCAATGGTGAAGTTGAGAGGTATAAAGCTAGGCTTGTTACAAAAGGTTATTCCCAAGAATATGGAACTGATTATGATGAGGTGTTTTCTCCAGTGGCAAGAATGGATACAATTAGGATGGTCTTATATCTTGGGGCTCAGAAAAATTGGCCAATTTCATCAACTTGATGTGAAATCTACATTTCTGAATGAAATTCTTGAAGAAGAGGTGTATGTGTCTTAGTCAATAGGTTTTGAAATACAAGGGAAGGAGGTTTATAAACTGATCAAAGCTCTGTATGGGTTAAAACAAGCTCCAAGGGCATGGTATGCTAGGTTGGACACTTGGTTTAATTCACAAAGTTTTTATAGAAGTGTGACTAAACATACACTATACAAGAAGATAGGAAATTAATCTAATGTGTTGCTGGTGTGTGTATAAGTGGATGACCTGAATTGTTTGGGCTCATCAGTGATGGTTGTTAATGAATTTAAAAAAACTATGAAGAGGAAGTTTGAGATGACAGATTTGGGGTTGATCAAGTATTTTCTTGGTCTGGAGATAAATCAGGATGAGTATGGTGTACATGTATCTCAGAAAAGGCATGTAAAAGACTTGTTAAAGTAATTCAATATGCAAGGTTGCAATGCAGTATGTGTCCCAATGAGCCAAAGTACCAAATTATAGTTAAATGAAAAGGCAGAAGAGACTAATGTAACTATTTACAGAAGACTGGTGGGTAAGCTGTTGTATTTGACACATATTAGACATGATCTCATGTATACAGTGAATTTGTTAGCTAGATATATGGATCACCCTACCAAAATACATTTTGGACCTGCTAAGCATATGCTAAAGTATGTTGCTGGTACATTTGATTTTGGTATTCAGTACAATAGGAATGTTGAACTTGTGTTGGAAGAATATTGTGATAGTGATTGAAGTGGTGATACTTAAGACAAAAATAGCACTTAAGGGTATGTATTTAACTTGGGATCATGAGCAGTATGTTGGACTTCAAAGAAGCAAGAAATAGCAGCTTTATCTTCTACTGAGGCTGAATACATCTCTTTGAGTTCAGCTTACTGTCAAAGCATATGGATGAAGAAAATATTAATTGATTATGGGCTTAAATGTGAAGCAACAGTTCATATATGGTGTGATAACAAGTCTTGTATTGCAATTGCCAAGAATCCTACTCTCCATGGTAGAACCAAGCATATGGATGTCAAGTTTCATCATATTAGAGAACTGGTGGCAAAGAAAAAGGTTTAGTTAAATTATTGTAGTACTGAAGTGCAAATTGCTGACATTTTACAAAATGTTTAAGTATTCAGAAGCACAAGTAGTTTGGAGGATAAATGAGAGTGTGTCAGCTTCAATCAAGGGGGAATTTTGTTGATATCATTGAAGTTGGTTGTAGTGAAGAGTAAGTTTGAGTTACAGAGATTGTTAGTTTCTGATCAAGGGGTAAAATAGACCTTTCAAGTGTTTGAAAGTTGTTTCCGTTGAGGTTTGAGAGGGGAAGAGCGAGCGGCTGAGATTGCTTTCATCAAGACGATTGGATTAAGTTTGAGGCAATGTCAAGATTGTGATTTCAGTGGATGATCAGGATTGCTTCATCAGGTGGATAAGCATAAGTTCGAGTCAACCTTGTTAAATGGCTGGGTTAACCAAACCGCACCACGTTGCAAGATGACTCAGCGAGTTGGTTTCTTTTTGGTCACCAAAGCTCTTGTAAAATATAAAAGGTCTTGTATTCAGTTAGTTAATTAGTGTTTTTTTTTATTTTCATTTGGTTCCTCTCACTTGTATGATTTATCCTGACAAACTGAGATGTCTTTGATCTTTGTTTTCAATACAAAAGTTGTTCTCATTTAATCATCTTTTGATATAGTGATTAACAGAAAAGTCTCAAAATTAGCAAAAATGAGATCAGAAAAACACTAGAAACTAATAACACTAAGGGGTCGTTTGGTTTGTGGTAATAACATATTACCGCATAATAAGATTACCATGGTAATATGGGTGGGAATGTTATATGGTTGAGAATATTGTGGTAATTTGATATAACCATGTTTGGTTGGGAACTCTTATTACTGGGAATAGTTTATTACATTGTTTGGTTCATGGTAATCAATTTGGTAAAATATAAAAAGTTATAATATTACCATAGTAATCCAAGATAGACACCAAATTTGGTGGTAATAGGATTACCACCTTCTTGGTAATATTCTCATGTTGGTAATATGATATTACCACCCAGATTACCACGTAACAAGTGGTAATCTTTCTCAGTGCAATGCCAAACTTGGTAATATTTTCAAATTACCACGTAACACATGGTAATCTGAAAATATTACCGCGAACCAAATGGCCCCTAAAGAGAATCCAGAAACCCTAAGAAAATAAACTCCAATAAAATCAAGAAAATGCACAAAAAAAAAGAAAAAAAATGTGATCAGACATCCTAGAATCTAGCAACACACAAATGAAAACGAATTCCGAAAATTTTGGAAAGAAAACCTAAAAAACATTGAAAATTATCAAGGAACAAGAAAGGAAATCCAGTGATTTCTAAGAGAGGAGAGAGAGGTAGAAGAGCAAATGACAAATAAGCTCGTGAGATAACTACTAAGAAAGCAAACACCATTAAAATCAAGAAAACCTCAAAGATAGCATAAAAGATGTCGGAAACCCAAGAAACTAGCAACACAAAAGGAGTACAATGATTCCCAAAATCCTTGAAAGAAAACCTGATAAATTGAAAAAAAAAATTGAAAATTTTCTAAGAAATCAGTGATTAAACAGACAAAAGAGAGATCAAAGAGGAATTTCAGATCATTGAGCATTAGTTTTCCAAGATAGATATTAAAAAAACATGAAAGTAAATTACTCCATTGAAATAAATAAAAAAAATAAAGCATAGAAGGCTTAATTAAAATAACTAAAACAAGATTAGAAACCCTAGAAACAAATACGATAAGAAATCAGAGATTACCTATGGATATTGGAGAAGAAAATTCAAAGACAAACATTAGTTTCTTGAGAATTAGCGAATGAGAGAGATCAAGGGGGGAAGAAAATGGGGGATATAATTAATAACAAGGGTTTTGCTTCAATGTTTGAGTTCCTAATATTTATCGATATAGATTAGGGTGAAAGCAGCTATTGATGTACAGCAGGACTATTCACTTTCTATCCTAGTTCAGCAAGTGCCCAACGACATGCAACTTCGGTTTGAAAAATAAAATAATAAAAAAATAAAAAGCTAATTATAGTTTGTTATTATTAATCATTCCGTGAGTTGGTGTTTTACTCCGTTGAAGGTTTTTCAAATATAAGGGTGAAAATTCAAATTTGTGGCTTCTAATTAGACTAATTTAATAAATTATTCAGTTTTACTCAACTCTTGGCAATTTTATTTAATCTTTTAATCATTAGGATAATTTTAAATTTATTTATATATTAGCAAACCACCATAACCATTTTCCCCATGTTTTAGAATTATATCTTTATTTTTATTTCAAATATAACCATTAAAATTTATATCATCTATTAAACATATTTTCTGATAAAACTTACAAACCAGTGCTCATTTATTTAAAAACCGAAGTGAAATTTCTTTATCTGAAGACATACTTAATACAATTGTAAAAACAATTAATTTTTATGTCATTTATCTTACACGGCTAATAATAATATAATAATTAAAAAAAATACACTTGCCTAGTTCTAACGAAAGATAAATCGCTCATTGCAACAAGAAAAACAAGTAAACAAACATAACAAATATATATCACCACTGTGTAAACTCAAACAAATTCAAGTTGAAAACTTATAATAAATTTCAAAATCAGTCTCGCCTGGCAAGTCTTGCAAGAATAAAGATAACTCAAAATGTTCGGATGAAAGATAACGGCAAATAAGAAACTAAGTGAAATTTGTCCTTCATAACAAAAGCAACAAGATCCCATGAAGAGATCATCATCATCAGAGAATAGAGAGAGAGGTTTAAGCCTTGAGCCTTCCATAGAACTTCTGTTTCTCTTGAGTGGTCTGGAAACGACCATGACCAAACTTGGACGAAGTGTCGATGAATTTGAGTTTGATTTCCTCAAGAGCAACACGAGATGTTTGCTTCAGTAGAGACTGGCGAAGGGTGACAACTCTCTTCTTGGGACCGACACAGCATCCCTTGATCAATAGATAATCATCTTTCACCACTCCATAGTGAGGGAAACCACCCATGGGAGTAATGTCCTTCTCAGTCCTATAGATGAAAATGTCACAAATTATGAGTACAAGAAAGATTTTTTGTAACAAAACAAGAGAGAAAGCAGTAATGTTAACAGAACTTGAGCTGACCTGTCAAATTCAGTGATTGCCTTGTGATTTTCATCTCCGGCTTTGCCAAGCTTGTAGATCTTCTTGTTCATTTCAGTGCGATGGTGATATCCATTCTGTCCAGCACGAGCAACAGTGAAGGAAACCCTAGCAGGATGCCATGCACCAATACAGGCAACCTTGCGAAGACCCCTGTGGGTCTTGCGGGGAAGCCGAGTAACTCCCCAGCGAGTGACCACGCCTTCATAACCCTTACCCTTGGTGACACCAATGATATCAATCATTTCATCCTTTTGGAAGACAGCATCAATTGGGATTTGCTTTTCGAAGAATCCATATGCGAAATCCACCTTCTCTGCAATAGTCCCACCATTGACCTGGATCTCCATCAGGTGAGCCTTCTTCTGCTTCAGACCCTTCATCTTCTTTATCTATACAGTAAGGCATCCGAATGTGGTTAAGAGAGGGTTTGGCTTAGATATACTTTCATCTTTCAGTAATGTCAATATTTTTCTACATTTGCAATAAGTTCTAACTAATAAAATCCTTCCCAATATTGTTGACGCAAAATGAAGTTGCAGTTATATACAGGACATAAACTAGAATTAGCATTGGCCAGGGAAAGCACCTGAGTGTGAGCAAGAACACGAACAACAGTTGCATATTTCTTCATCTTCTCCAGCTGTGACTGAATTTCCTTCTTTCCCTCATCACTTTCAAACTTCTTCGAGTAACTTTTAAATGCTGTCCTCTTGGCCCTATACCAGTTCTTGTAGAACCTCCTCTTCACTTCCTCACTGAGATGTTGAGCCCATACAGTGTTGAGTGTGCGAAGACCATGAGGAGTCTTAACATAGCCAACCACACCAACAACAACCATAGGTGGAGTTTCAACAATTGTAACAGCCTCACATGTTTCCTTCTTGTGAAGCTCTGGAGTAGTGAGCAGGTTATAGCACTCAATACATCAAGTAATGAAAAATGCATGATAAAGGCATTAAACTAAAAAAAAAAAGATCTTGAATTTTTAAGAGACGCTTCATTAGATGATGAATTAAAAAAAAAAAAAACTTCAATCAATAGCCACTCATTTCCAAGTAAAACATCAAGTGAGATGGAAGATAGAGTCAAAATAGAACCTATTTCCCAGTGATTCATCCATATAAAGAATTTATACTGCTAAGGACATATGTGATACAAATAGCACAATGATTTAGTAACCAACCAACAGGTAAACAATAAATTATATATAGAATTCTAAGGAAAACTAAGCATGTTATAACCCTAAAATGCTACAATAATAAATAATAAATTCAGAAAAACAAGCTTTTACAACCAAAAGCCAACAATCTAACTTTGATTACAAGGAAGGAAGACAACTGGAAACTCACTTGATCCCGGTTTGTCCACCTCACGGACAATGTGAGTCATCCCAGCCTTGTACCCAAGGAAAGCAGTAAGCTTGCAGGGCTTCGATGGGTCATCCCTTGGGAACGCCTTCACTGCATCATGTATTCCACATCAATTCATTGCATAAAACCCTTACTAGATTGAAACATTAAAAAAAATCCAATCTTTCAGAGAAATAGAGCCACATACCCTTTCCACGGTGGCGAGAAGCTCGCTTCCTTGGGAGAAAGCCAAGGGATCCGTGACGAGGGTGCTCAAACTTCCTGTGAGACATCCTTCGCCCTCCTAAACAAACATCATTTCAGATAACAAAGATAACTCCATGAATCAATCACAAAAGCCAACAAGGTTTCATAAATCTACCCAAAAACAGCTAAATCATCGCTAGAGAATTTCAAAAACAACGATTCCTAGCACCAAATGCATCTAAGAACCGGAAAAATTGCAGTAAAAACAAGAGGGAATGTTAATCGAATCACTAATATCATCAAATTGATCGATGAACTCATGAACACAGATCAAAACTGAAGAAAAATCGAAGAGAAAATCGCATTGGCGATCAAAGTCTAGAGTATGACCTGCTTCTTCGAGCTCCCACCCTCGGCGGCGAGAGGACTCAAAACCCTAGCAGGCGTTTTTATAGACTACTGAATGACTAAACTAACCTTGCTTGAACGAGGGTTTTGTGGATCGATCGGTGGGTAATAAAGGTATTTAACTTGTTGCTTGATCGGGTCCCAACATTTTAGTTAACTACTTAGGGCTTGTTTGGATCGGCTTATAAAAAAAGTGCTTTTTTTGGCTTTTGTAGAAGCACTTTTGGGAAAAGTACTTTTAGAATAAGTTAAGTGCTTATGCATATTTTTTTGTTTGGATGTATTAGATTCAGAAGTACTTTTGCAGTTGTGAAAATGTTTAGGATGTTTATTTGAAAAGTGCTTTTATAGTGAAAAATTACTAAAATGCCCTTTTACTAAATTATGATAATAACTTCATAATTTACATATTTCTCACATTTTTTACTTAAGAAATAAATAATATTTGCTACTATTGTTATAATAATAATAATAATAATTATTATTATTATTATTATAAATAGAAATAATTATAATTATTATTATTATAAATTAATATAATAATAATAATAATAATAATAATTACTATTTATAATAATAATTATTATTATAATAATTAATAATAATTAATAATAATTAATAATAATAATAGTTATTATTATTAATTATTATAATAATAATTATTATTATAATAATTATTATTATTATATTAATTAATAATATTAATAATTATTATTATAATTATTATTAATTACTATTAATTAATAATAATTATTATTATAATTATTAATTACTATTAATTAATATAATAATTATTATTATTATTATTAATTAATATAATAATAATTATAATTATTATTACTATTTATAATAATTATTATTATTATAATAATAATTATTAATAATTATTATTATTATTATTATTTTTATAAATAGTAATAATAATAATTATTATTATTACAATTGATTTGAGATGTGGATGAGAGGATTTGGGGAGATATATAAAAGATAGTAATTTTTTGGATTGAATGAGGGTATTTTAATAATTGCACTTAACCATTCAGCTTATAAAAAACAGCTTATTTTCATAAGCTAGTCTTTTGCAGCTTATAAAATAAGCTGTTTTTCAGCTTATTTTACAGCTTGAGCTTATCCGAATAAGCTCATCCAAACACCAACTTTAAATTCATAAGCACTTAACTTATGAAATAAGTGCTTTTGGATCAACTATAAGCTGATCCAAACAAGCCCTTAACTTGGATTCATGTTCATGGTAGCATGAGTCATGGCCATTGGAATATTCTTTATTTACTGAAATCACTAATTAGTTTATTGAATGAAATTAAGATTGGATGTGAATCAGCTATTGATTCCTATTTGAATTTAATTTGTTACTGAAAATCTAAAAAATTAAAAATTTTGTGCAAGTATATATACCAACCATAAGATGATATTAAACATGAAACACATTTCATGTTAAAGTTTATTTGTGGCATTAATCTAATACAATTCAATTTATTAATTTTATTTTTAAAAAACTGTTAGAGTCATTTTTTAAGTCTAAAAATTAAAAGGTAATAATAAATCATACAATTGTTGAGAAAAAAAATATATAAAAACAAAAAATTTGCCCTTTCTATACTGCTGCTTTTAATAAATTCTGGTATATATATATAACTATTTGGCGAGTTTGATAACATACACCAAAAAACTCATTGTCTAATGGTACTTGACCTTATTATGAAAAACAAAAATGAGATATTCAAAAGGTTTTGAGTTCAAAACTCGTTAGATACAATAATGGTAATGGGTCACCGGTTGTGGGCAAGCTGGATGATTAAAATTCTCACATGTGCGTATAACTTGATGTATATAGCACTTGTCGTTTCCATTAAAAAAAAGTTTTATAATATATAAAAGTTATAATTTATCTAAGTCTTTTGAAAAAAAAAAGTAATTCTATGTAACATAGTATTACCTTGAATCAATTACCAAAAAGAGGCAGGCTAGAGAAATATTTGGTGCCTCAAAATTGCTCCTAGGCCTGAATATTTCCTCTTGTTACTCCTTTATAATGGTATCAAAACACATGAATATCAATACAAGTTGAATCTGCAGCCTTGATTTTGAAACCACTTTAACATTTTTTCAATACTTATCCCAAAGCCCAATCAATTTGGAGTTTGATTAGCAATGCTATTGGCAAACAAATCCTTTTCCATAATGGCGACTAATTCTGATCTTGATAAGCTTGATCAATCGGTGATTGCCGCTGCTGTCTGGTTACTTTGGAAGGCAAGATGCAATTTAATCTTTAGAAACGAAGCTCCTGACTTTCATGTTATACCTATCAGAGTAATTAATCACGTCAGGGAGTATTCTCTTTCCCCATCTACTCAAATTGGAAAGCAGTTCATTCTTAACAATTTTACAATCTTTGACAGTTCTTTTCTCTTTGTAACTACAGTAGGTAATTGCGAGACTGTGACCTATGGTGTTGGATTCTACATTATAAATTCCAAATTTCAATTCATATGTGCTGGCTGTTGCAACAATTATGCTGAGTCAAATATTGAAGTTGAGGCTTTGGCGCTCATTGCGGCGTGGGAACCATCCATGTCTCGGACCTTCAGATTAACACCATTTTCATCACTAGCACTGATCTTCATAATGCTATTATGGCCGGAAATCCACAACATCCTTGGCAACTAAATCCTTTGATTTCCAACATAAATGATTATCTGTCAGGCTTAGGAAATCCTGAGGGCGGAGCCCGCGCACACGTGCGCGCTAGGACCACGCGCGCACAACCACCGCTCACATCTCCCAGAAATGTGCCCTCACCCGAGAATCAAACTTTCACCACTCGGTGAAAAGCTCTATCGGAGATCCATATACCAATAGACCATGTGATCATTGGCTAATAGTCTAGGAAATCCTCAACTTCATATTATCCCCAAAGTATGGATGACTGTTGCTAATAGTCTAGCCCTTCATGGTGCTAAACTGCTAATTCCCATGTCCTTACTCTATTTAATCATGGCAGGGATCTTCCACACTGGTTAATGAAGCAACTTAATAGAAATGAATTTTCTTGTAATTTTCTTTCTTCTACATTTTCTCTTTGTTTGGTCTATGTTCTCAGACTTTGTTCTTCTTTTACTTATTTGAATAAATAGCTGATACAGCTCCTTTTCCTCCAAAAAAAAAAAAAAAAAAAAAAAAAAACAGGCCTTTTCCCTTGAATTAATTTGCAACACAAGTAAATGATCTAAGTAGTGTAGTATCGCTTTGAATTTTGAAATGACTTCTGAAGTTCATCTGCTAATGCAGAGCACATAAAAGACGAATAGATAAAGAAATCCAAAAAACATTCAACAGTTTTCAGCATAAACCCTGTAGAAAGTTCCAATTCATCTCAAATTGAGAGGATGCAAGCAAAGCATGTCAGGACTTAAAATAGGAAAACAGATAAACAATATCAACTCAGGAAAAAGAAAATTTTTACCAATGAAGCAAATACATTGAGCTTTTTTTAACAGTCCAAGGTAGTTCATTTAAGTTTTGAATACAATAAACCTGAACACAAAAAGAAAAGAAACAATCATCAACAAAAGCCATCAATGACAAGAATGAACATTTATCTGTATAGTATAGCACCCTCAATGAGAAAGAAGCCGATGGGATCTAGAAATTTGTGTTGCCACTCAAGTTCACAAGCATTTGATGAAGCGTTAATCAATGGCAATAATCAAAAAGCCAACAGAGATATACATGAGAAAGACTGGGTAAAGAGCCAAAGCCTTGCGGTTTGGTCCAACAGCAGCACTCATGAATGGGTATGCTGCCCAGGAACTCCATGCCAATGTTATGGACACCACAATTATCTTGAGAATCACATTGTCTTTCAGCATGCATATTAGAGCTCCGACATCCAGTGGGAAGAGACAGTAACCAAGAAGACTTAGACTTTGAAAGAAGATGATGTGCCCACCCTACAAGAATAAGGCAGTTTGGGACATTAATTTTTAACAGAGTACATTAGTGAGATCTTTGTGATAGATGCTCACCAGAAGCACCACATTCAATGTGAGAATAACAGCCCCCGCAGCAAGAACAGCAAATGCAACAGCAAAAACTTCAGACTGACAAAACAAAATATTAGGTTAAGCAAGCAGAAATCAGACAAGGTTATCTGAAACATTTCATCAAATCAGCTTTATAAATTTCAGCAATTAACACATAATTATGCATTTCATTCAAGGGCAGCAAACTTTGAGGTTGGCAAACACACACTGTCTACAATATTCCAAATAACAGTAAGAAGAATAGCAAGAGAAGGGAGTCATCATCCCATAAAGGATGCCCTTCACTTAGGGAGTGATTATTATGGAAGGAAGTCATTATCCTATAATGGATGCCCTTCACTTAGCCATTGGACCTCTAATTTATTCAGATGAACCCAGTTCTCAATACCATTCATTCCCTACCACTGAGAATAGGTGACTTATTCAAGCAGGAACAGAACAGCTACAGATCAATTTTTCAATGCTCACTCAATTTCAGGGCATCTTTGCTACAAAGTACAAACATTGCATATCAGTGCCATGTCCACAGTACTACACCATTCTAGAAGTTTGAGGTTAGAAATAAAGGACATCTCCACTGTTAAGTTCAGGTCTAGGTTAAACTTGAACTTTAAACCAAGATGAGCTCTAGACTTCTATGTCAACAACCTGTATATGTTAGATTTTGTATTTTGTACTAATGGGCCCTATATGGGTTATACATAAGCCTATGGACCTTACACCAAAAAGTCTCAAGACTTAGTGGCTCAACCCATATACCTATATATAAACTCATTACACTTCTATAACACAACCGATGTGGGACTATATTTCCAACACCCTCCCTCAAGTTCAACTGGGTCATTTTTTTTTCCAAGTTTGAACTTGCTCAGACTTGTACACCAGAGGTCTGTTTTTACTAGGAGAGGTCCTACACACATGGACTTGTACACTACTTGTGTCTCAGAGGTCCTACACACATGGATTTGTACACCACTTGTGTCTTTTTTTTTTTTAAATGGGCTCCACTATATTTCTCTGATACCATGTTAGATTTTTATATTTTGTACTAATGGGCCCTATATGGGTTATACATAAGCCTATGGGCCTTACACCAAAAAGTCTCAAGGCTTAGTGGCTCAACCCATATACCTATATATAAACTCATTACACTTCTATAACACAACCGATGTGGGACTATATTTCCAACAGTATCCAATGTAAAAACTAATCAAATCTACCATTCAGCTAAAACCACACAGATTTTGTAACTCTTGAACTGCCGTCTTTCAGGTTTTTACTGGCAAAGGCATTGGAAACAAAAACTCAACAAAGCAAGACTGAGAGATCAGAGGTTTAGGTCTGTCTCCAGCTCATCAAAGTTTATGTTTGGGTTTGGTGTTTTGTATGCTGAACTTACTTCAAGAGGAATGTGGACATTCTATCACAATGAAAATTAGTTGGATGATGCTAATTCAAATTTTGGACATGGAGAAGACACTAAATCAAACACAGTTGTATATGAAGTCTAAATATCTGAATTTGCAACTCAATTTGATGCATTCCAACTTTATGCTTTCCAATGGCTATGAAGAAAACATGTATTGTCTAAAATGCATGCTCAATACATACATGGGTATAAAATAAAATTCAAAGTGCAGATGCCATGATCTGATAGTAGAGGGCACATTAAATAGAAAGACCTAAACTTCAACCAAGACAGGTTGAAACATTACTGATAAAATCCATGTTTGTTGCAGGTTATCTCCTTTTCATCAGCATTGTCAAACAAAATGTTATTTTGGCCAAAACAAAAGAGCACCAAACATCTAAAGGATATCTTCTTCCAAAGACCTCCCACAATACTCCAGCAATGTAAACCAGGACCAAAGAACTCCATGCTAGGATGCACATAAAACAATGCTTCAAACTCTACAGCATGTCACATAACTATGATTATGTGACATGCTTCAAACTCTATCAATTTCATGCGACAAAAACAAAACTATGATTATACATTACTCCCTCCATTAGCCACTATCTAAAATCCTCTAAAACAACAACAATTCACCACTAGAGATCCAAAATTATCACAATCCTAATTAGATATGCAGCTTCTAATTAACAAGTATAAGAAATTCAGATCTGACATTGTAGCATATTCACATTACCATACATTTATAAAGTCTTTTAGGTACAGAAAAAAAAAAAAGGAAAGGTCTCGCATCTCACCTTCTTCACAGATGCAGACCATGACAAGATGAGACCCAGAAATACGATGAAAAAGAAAGGTCCCCATAGGTCCCAATCCCGCAGCGCCTTCCCAGGATCCTCGCGAGACGGATTTGGGAACACAACCAGCTTCAAATTGCTCACGATCCGCGACAGATCCCGTTTCACCGTGTCCCACACCGGCTCCGTCAGCGTGTTGGGCGGCGATCCGAAACCATCCACCGAGATCGCCGGACGTGGATCCCCAGAGGCACCGCCAGACGAGATCGGGGGAAGAACCGGAGCAACGGGAGGCGGGGCCGGTGGTGCTGGCTTGGTGTAGGACGGGGGAGGGAGGTTGGAGGGGACGAAGGGGGTGGATGATACGGGGATGGAGGCGCGAGGAGGGCTCGGGGGGCGGGCGGGGAGGACGGGGGCGGCGTACATGAGGTTCTCGATCTCGTCGATATCGGACTGCGCCGAGGAGTGCAGCGGGTTTGGATGGAGAGACATTGTTGCAGCACCAATGAGATTCTAGGGTTTGGAGGTTGGGGAATCGAAGAAGGGGGAGGAGAAGCTAGGGTTTGGATGGAGAGGAACGCGAGATCGCCATTGATGAGTTTGCGGGAAGCGTGAGAAAATGGGAACGACGAGGGAGGACGGAGGACATGATTATAAATTATTATTATTATTATTATTATTATTATTATTTTTATTTTTAAATTATTATTTAAATTATTTATCATAGACTCATAGTACAATTTTCTTATGATCTATTTATCTTGCTAAATTATATTTTATAAAATATAGACAATAAAAAGACTATTTTTTCCTTCACAAAATATTTATGCTGACAAGTACAATTCATTAAATACATATTGCTGTAAAAAATTAACTAAAATGCATTATTTTTAATTAAGCAAGTATCTTGTGAATATCAAATTTTGTCATTTCACAAAAGAATGAAATATGGGTTGTTTTTGAAAATAAATAAATAAATAAATAAATATTTTATTAATATATTAATATATAATATAATAGACAACGGCTAAGTATCCCTATTTTATGATTAACTTAATTTTTTCTATGATTTATCACGAGCCAAACATTAAACCATAACCATATAAGATGTGTAGAACGCTAAAGTTAAGAATTATAAAAATTACACAAATTCATAGATTATGAGCAAGAGAAGTAAAAATATTAACTAAAATGCATTATTTTTAATTAATAAGTATCTTGTGAATATCAAATTTAGTCATTTCACGGAGGAATGAAGTATGGGTTGTTTTTTAAAATAAATAAATAAATAATCATTTTATTAATATATTATTATATAATATAATAGACAACGGCTAACACCCCCTATTTTATAATTAATTTAATTTTTTCTATGATTTATCAAGAGCCAAACATTAAACCATAACCATACAACATGTAGAGCTTCTATGATTTATCAAAAGCCAAACATTAAACCATAACCATACAACATGTAGAGCGCCATAGATAAGAATCATAAAAATGACACAAATTCATAGATCATGAGCAAGAGAAGTAAAAATATTAACTAAAATGCATTATTTTTAATTGATAAGTATCTTATGAATATCAAATTTAGTCATTTCACATAGGAATGAAATATGGATTATTTTTTAAAATAAATAAATAAATAAATAATCATTTTATTAGTATATAATATAATAGACAATGGCTAACACCCCTACTTTACAATTAACTCATTTTTTTCTATGATTTATCAAGAGCGAAATATATTTAACCATAACCACATAAGATGTAGAGTGCCATAGTTAAGAATTATGAAAATGACAAATTCATAGATCATGAACAAGAGAAGTTAAAAAAAAAAAAAAACAGATAAAAGCTTTGGGCATTAATCACTAGATAAAATAAATATATAGTCATGTTCTATTACTATGCACTAAACATCTCCTCATCTTCTCTCAAATAATAACTGATATCACAAAACTTTAAATCCTTTCCAAAACTCTTCAACATTCCACAACTCCAAGTAAAAACCCTTTCACTTCCTCAATCCTTAATTATATATAAACCCCAAAAGACAAGCTCATCTCTTCACTCCAAAAGTACCTCTCAAACAACACACATGGCTCTCTTCCAAAACCAATCCCTCCTACTTGCATTCATGCTCCTCCTATCCCTTACCTTTGGCCGTGAACTACTCCAATCCAACCCTAACCCTAATTCCCTTGAAGCTCGTCTAATATCAGGTCTAACAGGCAATGGATCAGGAGGACTCAGTGACTGCTGGAATGCCATGATGGAACTGAGGTCATGCACCAATGAAATAGTGCTTTTCTTCCTGAATGGAGAGTCCTATTTGAGCATTCCTTGCTGCAGAGCTATACGTTTGATTACACACAAGTGTTGGCCTTCAATGTTTGTTTCCATTGGATTCACTGCTCAAGAAGGTGATATACTTAGAGGATATTGTGATGCTGAGGCTGCTGCTGCTTCTCCTCCTCCTTCTCCTGCTCCTTCTTCTTCAGCTGCAGCTTCTATGGTAATGGTGGTTGGAGATGAACTCATGGTTTGATTAGGTCTTTTCTTAGTTTATAATGGATGTGGGAGGGTTATGTGCTTTTGTCTCTTGTTTGGTCTTTTGTCTTTTGTCTTTTGTTGCTGTAATCCTTCCTAGTAATAATGCTATTTTCATCTTCATTTGTCTGTTTTCTTATATTGTAAGAATAATTTAATAAATAATCACGGTGTTTTTAGATAAATAGGAAAATGCTATAAAATATAGGGAAATAACAATAAATAAATGTTCATGAAGTGAACTAAAAAAATGAAAGAAATTATTAACTATCACAAATATATATATATATATATATATATATATATATATATATATATATATATATATATCCAAAAAAAATATAACTACCAAAATATATTAATAAAAATATATAGATACCGGATGATCGATTAACTAGACATACATTAAGAGGAGGGTGCCAACCACAAATAGTATGGCTTCTCATGAAATCAAACAAGAACATTCAAGCTGAAAAAGCAGTACATAAAAAATATATTAATAAAAAAATATAGATACCGAATGAATAACTAGACATACATTAAGAGGGTGGATGCCAACCACATATAATATGGGCTCTCAAGAAATCAAACAGGAACATTCAAGTACTGAAAAAGCAATATATAAAAAATTCTAAGCCCTGTATTTGATAATGAGTTTTTCAATTTCTGAGAATAAGGCATTAAGTTGGATGATTGAATTGAAAATAAAGCAAAGTTGGGTGACTGTTCAAAAAATTAACCCTAAACAGTCTTCTTTCTCAAAAATTAGGAGTTTTTAAAAGCATTCACCAAATATAATCCTACGTGGCTGCCGTAAGGGCTGACTCACCAACTGATGTCCGCATCAGCAGCGCAGTCGGCGTCCACGTGTTGTTAAGTTGCTGAGTAATCTTGAAAACCGACACGTCAGCCCTTCTAACCCTTCATCTTCTTTTCACTTTCTCTTCATCTTCTCTTCGCTGGTTCTTCTTCTCTGCCGTCTTCTTCTTCACGCCATTGTTCTGGAGAGTGTAAGCTGGTGAGTTTGAGTGTATGAACTGGTGATCGAGAGGAAAAAAACATCGCTTTCAGCTGTGAAAGTAAACAACAAACAATGTCAATCGATTGGGAGATCCGACAAGCAGGAGAGCCGCCGCCGGAGTGTAAGTAAAACCCAGATTTGATTCTAGTTTATTTCCTATTTGTGTTTGTAGCATTGCATTCCACCATAGATTAGGAGTTAGGGTTTTTAGGGTTTTTAGTTGGGTTGGGGGATTTCACTTTTACCATGAATGATGTGGCCTTTTTTGAGTTGGTGATGTTGTTGAAGTGTTAAATTAGGAGTTGCAGGCGAAGAGAACACAAGTTACATATAACATGTGGAATGTGGAATGTGGTCTCATATGGAATATAATATGTCCTTCCTGTGGTCCCAAGTTGACCAGAAATTGAAAAAGATGCAAAAACTTTGAATTCTTGTATATACTATGGTTTTTCCTGTACATATATATATAACCACAAACTTTGCTTGATTTGTTACTTACTTCATCAAATGATCAATGCCATATGTGTATATATTAGTTATCTCATATTTGAACCAAAGCTTTGTAGATTATGTCTTTAGGTTGCTTATAATAAATAGCCTTTGTCTTCATTTTTTTTATATATAAAATAAGATTAACACTGTATATAATCTAAATTCTGATAAGAATGCTGTATTGGTAAATGCTTGATTGGCTTCATAACCTTCTAATGACATTATGTTCTTGTTAACATTGTAAGTGTCAATGAAGAAGTGAATGCACACTGCTTTGTTCTAGTTTTCTGCATGGTTATTAGTTTAACAAATAAATATGAATTAAGAAGTATATGATATTTTCTGGATAGACAACCCATCTGAGTAGTCTATTCTCTCATCTATTTCTAGTTTTATAAGATATTGGTTTATAGCTTATTATAAGGAAGCCATGAGTACACTACTCTTCTGGGAGGCCTGGCCTGGTCCAACTACTTCTCAGGGATAGAAAGGGCTCAATTTCCATACCTAAGTCCTCCTGGAAAGCACGAGCCAATATTTAAAAATTTTTCTAGTTAACATGTCAAAACCTTTGTAATACTTGTTATTTGCTTAATAATAATGTTAGTATAAAAAATTTGCTTACCATTACTTGTTTTGCAGAAGAGCTGTATGTGTTGATAAATGTATGTGTTCATAAGAGTATGTGACATGATAAATTTACAGTGTGTGTTCATAAGTGTATGTGTTCATAGTTATTTATTACAGATCTTACAATTGATGTGTTCAACTACTGTGTTAGAACCTCAAGAGACATGGGAGTTAGTTTTAGTTGTATGTGTTCATAACTTTTAATTACAGCTCTTACAATTAGGTATTGACATTAAGTAAACAAGTTTTGTGTTTATTTTCAGTACCAACAGCCAACTTGTTTACCATTAAGATCCATTATAGAATACATGGTGTAGAAGATCAGCTGGTTGGCTTAGTGGATTATTGCAGTTCAGATCAAATTTCAAAAATAGAATTGTTATCAATGGGTAGGAGTCTTATGTTAGATGTACAATGTTGCACCATATGGTGGTTGGATATAAGTCATGGAGCCAAGGAATTAAGAGAAATTAAAAATGACCAAGATGCACTGAATATGGCCATGTCGGTAGATTCCAGTAGAGAGATCTGTGTGTTTTTTAGGAGTGGACATTGTGGTAATGATCAAGGTGGATCCAATAAATTCAGTGCAAAGGATAGTATAGTCAGTGAGGATGATAAAGCAAATAAATTGGAGGAAGAAATATCAGAGGAAGCAGAGGAAGCAGAGGATGTAGAAGAAGAAGATCTGGAAGATACAATTATTGGAATGGAAGGTATAAGGAAAAATGATGGAGATGATAGTGACCTCCATGATTCTGATTACAGCCTCAGTGATGAGCCAGAAGAAGATCCTATCGAGGATGCTGAACTAGTTAGGGATGTGGATGTTATGGGAAAAGAACCTGAAGAAAACATTGGTGGGGTGCATAATGACTCAGACTATGCTGATTCAGATGACTTGAATTCCTGCTCATCAACAAACGAAGATGACTTAGTATCAAGAAAACCTAAATACTCAGAGTTCAATGAAGAATGTGACATGAAAAATCCTCAATTCAAGATAGGAATGAAATTTAGGAGCTTCAAACAATTTAAAGATGCTGTCAAGAACTATGGGATAAAGAATAGATATGTGTTGACATTTAAACCCAATTCACAGAAAAGGTGTAAAGCAATATGTAAGAAGGTTTGTCCATTTTATTTATGGGCATCACCAATCGTGAAGGATGGGAGTACAGTCCAAATAAAATCAGGGATATTGCAACATGAGTGTTCAAGAGAACACCATAATAGGCACGTGAAGTGTAGTGTCTGTGGTGCTAAAGGACATAATAAAAGACATCACAAGGGAAGCAATGTGAGTATATGTTATGCACACCTTCAACTTCAACTATGTTATTATTATAATTGTGCCTGCAGTTAAACTCATATTTTCCATCTATATGTTTTTAGGTTACTGCTGGACAATCAACTGAGCAGGAATATCAAGGATCAGTTGAAGCAACAGATCCTTTGACTACAATTGATTCCCAGGTTTTACATGCACATTTTCAAATGGTGAGTAAAGTTAACTTTGGTTAAATTACTTTGTATATGGCTCACATGTCCTTATGGGTTTTTGTAAATGTCAATTAAATGATTCAACAGGTTGACAATTTAATTAGAGGCAACCAGCACTCAGAAGATGCTACACATTGCCAAAATGCTGGAGAACCAGTGTCACATGTAAGGTTTATTATAAATTACTTTAGGCTGAATTTTGGTCATCAAGATGGATTCTTTTCTCACCATTCATGTTTTACTAAATTCGTTCAGGTTATTAATGAACTTGACCAGAGCATGGGGTCTGGGGCTATATTATCTGATGGCCATGGAAGGAAAAAATTGACAACAATAGGAGGCAAACACACAGCTACTAATGATGCAAATGCTGGACATGTAAATCAGGTTCGAAATATTAATGTTGGGTAATATGCTACTTTATAATCTATTCAATATTTTCATTTTAATGGTGACAATTAAAATTGCCATACTAACCAAATTAATTTTGCTCTAATTTTTTTGATACACAGTTGCAGCAAATTGCAAAGGAGCCATCAAACAAGAATTCTGCAGGAGTTGCAGTCAAACATCCTCCATTGAAGCATCAAGGTAGACATAAGGACACTGATGACAGGGCCAAAGAAGGAGATCTTAGCAAAAGGAAGAGGAATTGGGTCCCCCCAGGAGCTTCCACTAGTGGAGTTAGGAAAAAGGGTAGGAAGTGAGAAACAGAAAGGCTACAAACTTGAAGATTTTGTATATTGCCATGTTTGGCTGAAAACAATACTTTCATATTTTGCTATGTCATATCCAATTTTGTATTGTCTTATTGAAAATCTTTAAAAGCCAGCCATGTACATTATGTTTTATAAGTTTTTGGAATTTGGCTGACAATCTCTAGAGCCGAAAGTTGTAAACATTGGTTCCTTACATGTGAATGAGTATATGAAGTTGTAGTTTTATAATTAATCTTGTTGTACAGTTTGGTTTCTTACATTTGAATGAATAAATGGTGAATGAAATTGCTACTCCTGCAGATGTGAATGAAATTGCTACTCCTGCAGATGTGAATGAAATTGTAGCTTTAATTTGTAATGAAATTGCAACTCCTGCAGATGTGAATGAAATTTTCAACTGCTATTAATTTGTAATGTTCACAATGTTAAATGCCTTAATCAGTTCATAATTGCCATTAATCAGTCAAGCTCAAGTTAAAGCTCTCTGAGAATAGCCAGGTTGTTTTAAACAAAATGTGTGTATTCAATATGAACAAAATGGGTTCTTGCTCAACAAACTATACAATCAATTGGAAATAAATATTACAATCAACTTAATATTAACAATATAACTCTGACCAAATCAAGCAAAAACAAAAAAATAAATACAGAGAGGAAGAACATCTTCCACTCGGTCCTAGGGCACGTCTGTTCTGTGGACTCTTAAAAAGCTTCGACACGCAGTGACATAGACATCCAAATCGCTCTATCTTCACAAAACTTCATCAATAGATCACCAGTTTGAAGTTTCCACAGCAATGGCGCGAAGAAAAAGACGCCAGAGAAGAAACGGAGGAGGCGTACAACATAAGGGTTAACGTGTCAGTTGCCTTGCCCAGTCAACAATGTAATATGATGTGGCCAGTTGATGATGCGGACATTAGTTGGTGAGTCAGCCCTTACGGCAGCCACGTAGGATTATATTTGTCGGAAAATCTCGGGTGACTGCCCGGTGAATGCTTTTAAAAACTTGAGTGACCACTTTGATATATTTTGAAGTTGGATGACTGAACTGAAAATAAGGCAAAGTTGGGTGACTGTTCAAAAAATTAACCCCCATATATATATATATTATAGGAACTATTGATTAAAAAATATAAATTATGGCATTTTAATTAACTAAAATTTATTATATTTATTATTGAGGAGCGTAAAAAAATAAAAATGGAAGAGAAAAACCTTCATATAAGATTTTTTTTTTAAAAAAAAAAGTTAACTAATGAGGTTAATAATCAATTAACTAAAAGTCAATCCGAATCTCAAAGCCAGTGTAGATGGATGCAGTGAGATGATCTTTTACTCGATTGAATTCACGGCAAAGCAAAGCTTGTGACGTAGGACTTGGAATCCCTGCCGATGGGGAGGAGCCGGGGATGGCTTGGTGCGACGGCGATCTTGTACGTGTGCATCGACTACGTCCGCCACGTGTCTCCGGCGTGGCACGCACGGCTTCAGCCGGCGTTGTGGGCGGTGCTGGCCTTTGCCGCTGTGTCCCGGACCCTCTCGTACCGCCATTGGGGGTTGGAGCTCAGCGCTGCGCCAAAGTTTCTTGCCTCCTTGGCCTTCATGCTCGCTGCTTTCCTCTGTGAAGCCCTCTCCGTCCGCTTTGTCACCGCCGTCCTTGGTCTTGACTGGCATCGGTACTTGCCCTATCTCAAGCTTAGTCCCAAATGCTCTGATCTTGAGAATTGGAACTCATTGTTATAAATTGCAGAGTTTTTGATTTATAATTCTGTGCCCTAGTGCTGAACTATTCCAAAATCGCACCTTTTTATTTCCCTTGTTTGATCCTTTTTACATGTTGATTGACAGTAAACTTTGATATTTTGGGGGTATATTTTGGAGTTATTTGTTGTTAAATGGTGATATAGTTCTTTGGATTTTTCTGGGGATAATTGTTGGAGTTATTTGTTGTTGAACAATGGCTGAGTTAATAATCTTCATAGGAACTAGATTTAGGAGTTGGATCGAGCACTGCTAGTTTTTTTTCTTAGTTTTATAAGCTCATGGTTGGTCAATGCTCTTAGATTTAATGCTATTTCTCTCAGTTTAGGGAAGCCTAAGACACTGATCAGTGCTTAATTCAATCCTGCTCAGCACCAAAGCCAAAGCTTTTGGTGTGTAGTAGCTTGATTATAACTTGTGCTATGCTTCTGGTCTGGAAGGAATACTATTAATTCAATACTCTGCCACCAAGAAATGCATATAAAAAGAATTTTAGGAAGTGTCCTTTATTGGCTAGAATTATTCTTATCGGTTTTGTAAATGAATGAATGTGTCCAAAAGTGCTGGATCAAGATAACAAATGGTATTATCTGTGGCAAAACTTGCCTTGCTCTAAGAATTGACATTTTGTTTAGTGTGTGCTCTATATCTGGATATCAGTTTCTATTTAATGTTAAAAGTACTCTTCTTCTCTTCTCAAATGTCAAAATTTTCTTTGACAATTGCTATATCTGTAGATCCGCTCCTCCTCTCCCGGATACAGGCCAATGGTTGCTATTGGCTTTGAATGATAAGCTTCCACAACCCATGGTTGAAATACTAAGAGCTCGCATTATAGGGCTTCATCATTATTTGATGTTGTTCATGATATTGGCCTTCTCAGTATTATTCAACTCAGTGAAAGCTCCCGGTCTCGGACTTGCTGCCAGATATATGTTCACCATGGCTATAGGCCGTCTTCTTCGGGCCATGACATTTGTTTCCACAATCCTTCCTTCGTTGCGCCCTTGGTGTGCTTCTACGAAATTTAGGATTCCTCATCATCCTCATCCATGGGCACAGGAATATTACATGCCATATGTATCTGATTCTAATGCCCTTCGCCAGCTAATGAATACCGACACACACAGTGGTTAGTTTACTCCTTGTCTAACTGAAGTTGATGTTTAGTGCTTAATTATTTTTCCCTGTTTTGATTGCACATTTTGATTTGTTTTGAAGCAACTCTTAATGATTATCCTGCTGAATACCGCCCGGACTGGGGCCGGATGAGCTTCCTGATTGACATTTTGAGGCCAACTATGTATGATGGATCTTCATGGTATCAATTGCTCAAGAAAGCTGAAGGTGGTTGCAATGACCTACTTTACAGTGGCCACATGCTCGTCGCTGTCCTGACTGCAATGGCATGGACGGTATGCCTTTTTCTTTCCAGTCATTCATTTCAGACGATTTATCCACTAATTGCTGCTCTTAAAATGACTCTTTAGCACTCTGCCTTGAGACATCCCACCAAGAGATTGAGTTAGATATTGTTATTATGCAAGTGTCTTTGTTTGTTCATTCCATCTTATTCAAAAAAGTCGACAATCTTGCAAAAAAGATTCTCCATTTTTGAGTCTTCACAGAAAGTATCTTAACCACTTGCATTAACGACACACTAGCTGAATCATCTGCATGAAAGAGTAATAATTGGCTACTGGATTTCATGAACTACTAATTTTATTTACACCATTGAAAGCCTTTGACAACTCTTGCCTCAATTTGCAGCTACTTTGAAGCAATTACATGATTTACTTTCCCGTTATGCAAATGACTTATGCTTCCGGTAAATGTATCAGGAAGCATATGGGGGATGGACCTCTGCTGTGATTTGGTTGCTTGTTCTTCACAGTGCACAAAGAGAAATTAGAGAACATCACCATTACAGTGCAGACTGTATCGTTGCAATATATGTCGGCATCTTGTTATGGAGAATCACCAGCTTCATCTGGTCAGCGAAAGATACGGCAAGAACTCGGAGACTCGCGAAACTTGAAGAGGTCGAACACCGGTTGATACATGCTGCAAAGGACTCGGACATTGAAGGGATCAGAGAGCTTTTAAACGAGGTGGAATTGGCCGGTCAAGAAAAAGGTTATCCTAAGTGGGTTATCAAAGCATTTGCCATAGTTGCCATTTCTGTGTGCCTTACTTGTGTTATTCTTGCTTTTATTTGGACAAGTGACGGATGATGATTCAATCCTGTTTTGCTGCCATTTGATTCATGTTGTTAACTTTTTTTTTTCAACACTTTTTAAGTTGAATTTTATGGAGAACATTTTTCTATCTCAATTTTCTTCATGCTATTATTATTATCTTTTCTACTTGAAAGCAAAGGAAAGTCATGTCTAGCTACACAGGAAAACTCCTTTTTCTTGTACTGAAAATAACATTGCCCACTGAGCAAGCACAATGTGGAGTCCTTTCTCATATAATAACCAAAAATGAACAACAACCACTACAGTGCACCCACCAAAGATTCCACAAATCCCAGCTTTCATGTGCCCACGTTTGCCTAAATCCAGCCAAGCAATTATGCCCCCCAACTTTTTTTTTTTTTAATTCTTTTTTTTTTTTCCTTTTTTTTCTTTGAAATTCCAACAATAATTCAGAGGAGAAAATAATATTTCAATTCCGATAACCAAGAGAGGAAAACAAAAAGAAAATAAATAATTTCCAAAGCTTGCTTTTTCCACGTCACCGATGTTTCCCCTGGGGCCCACCTTTGTTCCGCGAGATGAACGAATTCTTCGGTTTGGGGATTTCATGGATGTCCATCACTTGTATTGTCCTTTGCTTCTTGGCTGCCATCATCATCATTTTCCCATTATTATTTCACCCCATTTATTAAATTAAAAAAAACATTTATAAAAAAATAAATAAATAAATAAATAAATATATATATATATACCATTTTGAGCTTCTTGGTAATTCTCGTGTAATCTTTTCCTCGCTGATGCAAGCCTTTCAGGATCTATCAAGCTTTCCTTGATTCCCTGCCAAAGAATAACAAACTTAAAACAAAATTTAAAAGTAACAATTAATTAATTAATTAATTAATTATAAATTAGTTAATTTGATTTACAGCTGGTGGCGTAACAGATGAGGCTGAGATTTGGCTATTCTTTGGCGGCGGCGCTTCTTTTCGCGGAATAACTTTCCCTCTTGATTCCATCTCCACACCCAACCCACCATCTATTTTATTTTTTAAAATTGAAAACAAAATTAATAATAATAATAATAATAATAATAATAATAATAATTAAATAACTAATTATAAATTTCTAAATTTAGAAATTCCTTTTCCATCAAAAACTCACTGTGAGGATTTGGAGAGAACCCAAAATCCAACACCTGAAATATAAAAACAATATAAATTTTCATTTTTTTAATTAAATAAAAAAAATAAAAATGGAAGTCTAGGAATATGAAAAGTTTTTTTTCCGGGAAGTGGAGTACCTGGTGCCCATTTTGACTAGTTTTCCCAGACACAAGTTGCGGAGGAGAATCTCCATCAGCTGCCAATTAATTAACTCTAAAGATTTACAAACTAAAAACATAATAAAAATTTCATCAGTTCCAAATAATAAATAAAACACATACTTATGATCGCCGGAAGTGCGCCATCGGAACTTGACTTCACCCACTCGTCCACCAGTTCCTTCCATTTCCTGGAAAAGAACAAAACCCGGAATCCGATTCTTTTCCTCTGTTTTTCCACCCAGAAAAAATTTAACTTGAAAAAATTTAATTCCTTTTTTTTATTTTTTTTATTTTTCACTTTTTTTTTTCATCACCTTACGAGTAGTTTCACTAGTCTCCGGACTTCGCCGGAAGGATGCTTTCTCAACCCATTCACATGCCTTCCGACGTCCGTTTCCTAATTTTACAAATAATAAATAAATAAATAAATCATAAATCCAAACAAAGAAATAGATTTATAAAAAAATTTAAAAAAAAAAGTCTAAACCTTGAGAGCTTTGAAGGTGATATCCATGTCCAATAGATTTTGCAGCAGCATCACCAGCTTCTCTTCCGGCTATTTTTATTTTAATAAATAATTTAAACAATTAAAATAATTCCAAATTTTAAATTTCAATGAATTTAAAAAAAGAAAAAAAAGGAGAAAAAAAAGGGGTTCACCTGATCGGGATCATCGATGCGATCTTTGATGGCGAGGATCCGGCGTTGCTCATCGTCATCCTCTTCATCATCGAACTCCTCCGGCTCGGAACGCGGCGGAGAAGAGGAGACGGATCGTTTCCCATCAGGGCTGGCTACCTCTTTACCCTCGTTTCCCCGGGAATCAAACCCTTGTTCATCACCGCCGTCTTGGCCGCAGTTACGGCAACGCGTGGCCGTCTCCGATGAGTAGAGCAGCGCGACGATGGAGTCCCTCCGTGATCGGAGCTCACTGCCGTGATCTCTCACCGCCACAGTGATCACCGATTCAATCAACGCCCATAGATCAACACCGTGGCTTCTCATCACCGCCTTCACCTCCTCTGGATCCATCTCAGGTACCTCCTCCTCCTCCTCCTCTTCTTCTCCTCCTCCTTCTCAGATCCCCAAATCCTTCAAATCTTGCTACAAATTTCTTCAAAAACTCAAATCCAATACTTCGATCTGAGAACCAATTCCGGAAACTTTTCCATAGATAGTTCTCAACGGGAGAAGTGAAACCAGGCCTTATCTTTTTGGTCTTTTTTTTTTATTTAATTTTTTTTTTCCTTTAATTTCTTTTCATTTGGAGACGAAGAGACGAAGGGTAATGGAAGGAGCATTAACATTAGAAAAATAATAATTTTATTCGTTTTAATTTTTTTTTTTTGGTCCTTCTTACTAATTGCCCCCTGAAAAACTCAAATTTATATAATTGTTAAATACTCCATTCATAATATATAATATATGTTATTTATTGATGTTGCATAAGAATTAAAAATAACATTTATTTTTTAAAATTTAGTATAAAAATTAACTAAATTATTAAATTATTCTTTTTTATAACTATATTTTATTTTTGGACTATAAATAGCCCTGTATAACTTATTAAATTGAATGAAGGTAATATTTAGAAAAAATAAATAAATCTTACCCAATTCAGAATAGGAGTAGTGTTTTGGGGGTAAACTACTTATCAATCCATTGTAATTTTTGTTAAGAAAAATACAAATGAATGACATGTAGGATTGGGATATTTAATTTTTGAATTAAGAGGAGAATTAAGTAACCAATTTATCCTATAAAAGAGTGATTAATTATGTAATTAATTCATACTTCATTGTAAAATTATTCAAGTTCTTATATAGTATTTGGTCGGGGAGTGAATATAACTATAAATGAGGGTTGATCTAAGTAGTAGAGGCTGGGGTTACTTAAGCAAATAATTTTTAATTTAAATTTTTGTATGTACAATAATTTATTATCTCTTATAAAATACTAACATTGTGCTGGTTTGAAATAGTTCAAAAGGTTCTTAAAAAACCAATAACTCAAGTCATATCATGATTCTACAAATTAAATCATTTTTTTAATTTTTTTAAATTCTTAATCCTAAATTGAACTCCATAATAGGTAAAAAAAATATATTTATTGATCAATAAAAACTTATTCACCATGAGTAACTAACTCTCTTTCCATTATTATCGATCTAATTTTTATTCTATGTATTAAAAACCAAAACTTCATATTCTATTTTTTTTTGTTTAAACCATGTCTAATACTATCTATTATTTTTTTATATCATGCATAGAAAATAATTAGATTTTTCATAAATCCATTTGACATAAGAGAGTTGGTATTATTTCATTTATTTCGTTATTTAAAAAAACAAAAGTATTTATTCGCTAAATGGTTTTTTTAATAATTTCCTACAAAACGTAATATCTTTTTATAGTTTTTGTGAATTTCATAATTGATCAAATTGAAAGCATCAAGAACTTAGTTGTTACTTTCCAATACTACTTTCCAACAAATTTTTTTATAGGGTATGATAGATAAGAAATCTTTATATATATTTAATGCCGACATGTGTTGCCTCTTTTCGCAGCTGTGTGGACTCTATACAATGGATGAGATGATCTTTGCTTTGGTCTTACCTCTTAACATAATGGACCTTTAATTATTTTGGTTTTATTCTGATAATAATAATCATGGGGCCAACCATGTGGTTGTCCACAAGTGAAGCTTGGAATTTCACAAGCGTGTTATTTATTTATTTTTTATTTGGACGGTAATTAATTAAACTTTTCTCTAACAAATAAACTACATTGTCAATGATAATAAGGAATATAGCCAATGACCGTTAGGTCAATTGGCATGCAATTTCTAACATAGACTATTTATTTCGGGGAGATCTTAAGATTGAATTTCTGTCCGTGCAAGGTAAGTGCACGGTTTAGCGGTGAGCGCGGATCCCCCATATGCACGTCCCTGACTTACCTTTAGATGTGGGGCGCTTTTCATCTATTGTCAAAAAAAAAAAAAAAAACAAAAATAAATTAAGGATATACATAGACATAATATTTTGATATATTTATGTTTTTATTTTATATGAAATTTAATGTTTGATTTTGAATCATCTCTAAAAATGAATATCGAATATAAAGGGTCGGTATTAGTAAGTTAAGAGGTCATTAATCTTAATGTAAAAAAAAATGAAACAATGATTTTTTAAAAGGTTAAATTAATATTCAATTATTATTATTATTATTATCTAAGATTGTTATAATTTTGGAAAAGAATTTAGAAATTTTGATTTTGATAAAAAATCATATATATACATATATATATCAAATCATAATGTTTAGATGGAATAAGTGCAACTAAAATTTTTATTTCCCAACGCGCCATATTCATAACTAAATAGCAAATTGTTAAAATTAATTAATTTTTGTCAGCTAAGCTTTGAGATCCGCAATGAAAGGATATGAAAGATGAGTGGCTTAAAAAAGAGTTACGAGTGATGATAGAGCACGTGGCCAAACAGTGCTTTCAGGACAATTCAATCTTGCTAGTGTCCAACCCTTATCTTTGGACAGTGACTTCATATAGTAGTACTACTCACTCAAATATCTATATATCAATAATAATAATAATATATATATACACACACACCGTAACATTATTATGACGGTTTGGTGAAACTGTGAAAGATGTATGTATCGGAAAAATTCAGCTCTTCACATATATCCTTTCTGGATACTTGGTTAATTCATATTTATTAAAATAAATTTATTACAAACTTCATGTATATTTCCATTCAGATGATATAATTTCTTTGATTTTTTGATTTTTGATTTTTATGTTTTAAAATTTTTCTTTTATATCTAGTTTAATAAAATATAAAAAATACTTTTGATATCATTAACAGCACGGGTTAATATTTGATGTGAACGTACTGATGAGATAATGAGTTTGATCCCATAATAAAGGGGATGAGTTTCCCCCTCATTAAGTGGCTCCCAAAGACGCTCACCTCTTCTTCAGAGCCAAGGGTCGTCTGTTGGTTCTCATGCAAGTGGGTAAAATAAAAACAATTTTGTTAATTTAATTTATTTTGTATTTTAAAAATAAAAATTATGAAAATTACGGATTTTTTGGGATATGATAAATTTAAATTTTTTTTAGAGATTTTGAAAGAGTTGCAGGGGCCAACTCTTACTTTCAACAATATATATATTTTATATAAGTATGAATCATCAAAGCACAAGGATCTGGTGGGTTTATGCGCACAAACACAAAGTTAAAATGGCACGTTCCATTTGTAAACTATGCTTCATTTCATTAGCACACAATATATATAAATAAATATATATATATATAACTTAACAACTCGTTATATATTTTTTTAATATGAATTTATTATTATGTTTCTAAGCAAAAGAAAAAAAGTCACAGCGTTGGATACCTTGAATTCAGATTTATAAATAAATAAACAAGAATCGTGGTCATCTAATCTATGATTAACTTAATTTTTTTAATCAAGAACAAATCAAATACTCCCAACAAAAAGAAGGCACATGTTTTGCACGTGGTAGGGGGGGTTGAGAGCGGGGTTGTGTGTGTCCACGTGTCAGCGTGATAGATTGGTACTAGAAACTTCGTAAAAAGTCATGGAAAAGTAGTTATTTACGAGAAGACCATCTCTGAGCCTTCAGATAAATACTATTTCAAACCCACGCGCACACGGAAACGGACGGAGACCTCGCAGATCGGCCATGGCGGAGCTCCCGAAGGAGAAGGCGTAGCTATCGATCGGAGAGGAGAAGAGGGTCTAGGAGTGGTGGAAGCTCTGGATCTCCGGTGATGGCATCGTCAAGGGTGATGGCTTCGTCGTCTATGGGTGGGTCTGACCTCACGCGGTTGCAGAACTCGGCGGCTGGGGATCCGTCGAAGACGATCGGATCTATGAGTGTTGATGATCTCCTGCGTAACATCTATGGAGAGGGTGCTTCGGCACCGTCCCCGGTTCCCGGCGGGAAGACGATGGAGGATGTTTGGCGGGAGGTGTCGACGGGGAGGAAGCAGGAAGGAGGGGAGGGGATTGAGGAGATGACTCTGGAGGACTTTTTGGCGAGGACTGGGGCTGTGATGGAGGAGGAGGTGAGGGATCCGTCAGGGCCGAGGATTGAGACGGGGATGGGGTTAGAGAACCGGATTCTAGGGTTTGGGAGCGTTGCGGATGGTGGTGGAACGGGAGGGAGGGGAAGGGGGAGGAAGAGGCTCTTGATGGATCCGGAGGACCGGGTGGCGTTGCAGCGGCAGAAGAGGATGATCAAAAACCGGGAGTCGGCTGCGAGGTCTCGGGAGAGGAAACAGGTATTCCTTAAGTTTGTTTGCAAAGCATTTATCTGCGGATTAACTTGAGGAAATTTGGTTGTTTTGGAAAATTCTTTCCATTTATGTTCAAATTTTTTGTTGTTTTTGTGGGAATTATAGGCTTATACTGCGGAGCTGGAGACTTTGGTAATGCAACTGGAGGAGGAGAATGTCACGCTGTTGACGGAGCGGGTATGGGCTCGTTGTTCTGTTTGTTGTTTATCTTTGCCTTGTGATCTTCAATCTGAATAACTAGTCAAGATAGAGTTTGCTAATGTTTGTTTATTTATGCTAATTCTTCAGTTCTTTAAAACTAAAAACAATTTTGTGGAAATTTAGGTCTTATCTGTCATCAATGAAGTTACCGTACTGCTTGAAATTTTGGGTTCATTACAGAATATTTATGTCATGGCTGGGGATTTTGTGATTTATTTAGCAGATGAATATGGAGAGGAATAATTTTCTATGTCTGGTATGATGCTTTGATAACTTGTGTAGTGGTCTTATTCTACTTATGGTTTCTATAGTTCAGGCTAGAACTACTTCTAGGAGTTTTGGCATAGCTAGAATTGAAGGACTTTTGTGCTCAATGATCATGACGGGTCTGATTCCTATGGTGCTAGGGTTAGAGAAAGTTCCAATCTTTTGCCTTACACTTGTTATTTGAATTTGTGGAGCTGAAGTTATGGATTTTGCAAGTGCAAATCCAAAATATTTTCTGCAATTGATTTTACTAAACAATTAGCAGAGGAATAAAGTAATTAGAAAGAGGTCTCCGGTTTTTTTTCCCGCATGTTGATTGATGTCATGGTCCTATTGATTCCTTTGCAGTTTACTTTAGAAACATTCTAAAGCTAAAACTCCCAGCCTTGTCCCTTCACCTACCCTTTTATTGATTGGTGCTGTCATAACTTGGTTGTATTGTGGTTTCAGGAGGAGGAACGAAAGGAGAGGATTAACCAGGTAATGTCTGATTTTTCTTGAGCATGCCTGGTTACTGTTTGAATTGGATACATTAGGGGCTTACATGATGGACCTTGTTCCACAATTTTAATGGTTCACTTGATATTGTCTAGGCCTTTCATGCAGACTTATTGAATTGAGCTTCATTTTTTGATGATTGTATTTGGGGATTCATTTTAATATTTTTTCAATATTCCGTGCGTTATATGATAACCTATTACTGCTTGTCATACCAAATCTTGTTTTTTTTTTTATGTTTTGTTTTTGTTTATCTTATTATTGTCTTCATCAAGTTGCGAACAAATCCTCACCATCACTCTTATAAACCTTTTTTGTTATGGTTGCAACAATAATGTGATTAACTCATAGAATGGGCAAAAGGACATACCTAGTGATATAATTCTAAAGAATTTGTGTTATATTATATTTCTGCAAGGCTAAATATCACTCTAGGTTTTCCTAGACAGGGTATTTTGATTGGGGAAAAAACTTTGATGTGCAAATATTACAAACACCATTATGCCACTTTTGCTACAATTGAAAATTTTAAAATGGTCATATTGAATATATTGCCTCATGAGAAGAAGATGATTTCTTGAACAGCTAATTTAGTTTTGTTCTTATAATGTTTATCATCATCATCTCAAATCTTGCCAAGATTTGAGATGGATTATTAATTCACTGCTCTCTTGATTAAAGTGTCAAACCGTAATTTGCAGCTCATGAAGAATATAATCCCAGCAACAGAAGGAAGAAAACCTCGGCGGCCACTGCGGAGGACTCAATCTATGCAATGGTAGGAAGAGACAAAGAAACCTCACAGCAACATTCTTTTCGAAGTATTGGTGATATATTTTTGGTTTCAACCTTGCTATCTATCTTTATGGTTAGTGGATCGACTATATGATGAATTAAAGATGTGACAAAGTAAAATTATGGTGCTCAACTTATTTAAATTTCAGAGCGTTGTCCCCACTGCATCCTTTAACATATGAGGCGGGGTGGCGTCCAATGTATGTAAAAACATGCATGTTTGGGATGTAACAAGTAATAATACCCTTTTATTTTGTATCACCAGAGACTTGAAATCAAGCTTAGCCAGTTCCAATGACATTGTGTTTGAGTTGATCCATGAGAAAAAAAAGGCCATGATTGAAATTTTAGTCTATGTTTGGATTTCATGGATATCTCTTCTCAATTCAATCTTATTACAGGGCTAATCGTTGAGGTTTCAGGAACATTGAAAAATTTCAACCAGTTTTGACTGCCACTCAATTGAGTTTAAAACAGTTCAAAGCGCACACATTAAACTTTTTTATCATGTCATTCCTGGAGAAAAACTATAAAGAACTCTAGAAACAATAATTAAAAAAATGCAAACCTAATAAACCATTCGACATGAACACCGTAAAAGACTGCGAACAAAACCGTCAGGGAATTAATTGCATAAGAAAACAACAACTCAAGCTGAGGCTGTATGAAGCATTCAACTATATTTATCATCCGTTCATAAATGGGAGATGGTAATATATATATCTTGTGGTAACCACCAAGAAATATACGCATTAATTTCACATGCATACGTGCATTATTATTCATTCATTCATTCCGTTGCCATCAATTGGAAAAGTTTAGCATACAGCTCATAGATCACATAAATATGCACCGAACCATATCTTTGATGTCCCTTCAAAGACTCTAATTTCCAATCTGAATTCTCAGAAAAATAAGAACTTTAAACAAATGAAACAAAATCTTTAAAACTTAAAATGCATAAAAATCATATTGTGAAACTTGTACCTGAACTTTATACGCTCATATTCTACCATTGAAAAATAGAATGAGCAAAGGGAATAATTGTAATCATAAATATCACAATTATTGTTATTTTCCCAGTAATAGTTGCACAAAATCAACATATGGCAAAAATTAAGAAATTAAAAATAAGGACCACTCCACAAAACATCAGAACAGATAGATATTTTAACTTAACCACAGATGGATGATCAAAATCAGAACCAGAAATGAATCAGCTGCTAAAACATCACAATGTTCAGTCAGTATCTTATTCATGCTAAGTCTTCCATTTTAAGATCCTAGCAAAAAGTGTAGTTGGACATCATAGAATATAGCCCAAAAATTGATTGTGCCGGGGAAAAAACACATCAAAGCTTAAAACAGAGAAAGAGCATTAAACTCAAATTTTTGCAGCAAACAATATATTTGAATATCAACAAATTGTCATGACCATCACTTGAAATTCAAATGCAAAAATAGTTGAAGGACTGGTCAGATGTGCTACATAGGTAGAAAGAAACAGCAATGCATCTATGCTTCTTACCAAGCTAAAAAGGACAGTCAAGAGAAAAAACTACAATGCCTAGTCATAATAACATTTGAAGACCCTCTATTAGTTCAAGACATATTTCTCAGAGAACTTCCCTAACCAAGTCTGATTGAAAGGAGCAGAAAGATAACTGATGATACCAATTCCAACACATGTCAATCAATATGAATCTAAATACAATCTCACTTTCACAATGGGTATAAACAAAGGAGCTAACAAAGGAAGTGATGATAGAGAACAATTCATGCAAACATATCAAATATAATTTCCAATCAATTAAGTCAAACAAAGACTGCCTTTATTCATGACCTGAAAAGACAATAGTCAATATCAATAATAAACTTTTTCTAAAATAATTTGAAAGTATAATCACACTATGAACAAAAAGACCTTTCAATCATTATCCACTCATAAGGGCCTTTTAAATCATAGTAGTATCCACTCAATATGCAACACATAATTTAGCAATTATGTAAAGGAGAAATACCAAAAAAAAAACAAACGACAACTATAGTGCAAAATACCAAACATAAACACATGAATGAATAGCAATATGCAACAAAAACAAAGGATAAGACATCAAATCATTAATATAGATTGTGATTGATAACATTAACAGAGTAACTTTTTGCCTCTTTTTTTTTTTGGTGCTGTTCAGAAAAATTAGAGAAAAGATTTCTCACTCTATTCTAATTTGATCTTTTTCTTAATCATCTATAAATTGTAAACACTCAGAAGGAACACAATTTAGATTTAGATTATAACTGTAATTTTACATCTGAATCACATAATAAATATTATACTATTAAGCATAAATTCAGGAATGCATGACCGAACACTCGAGACCATCAGTTCGGCTACGAACAATTCTATGAAATACCTCTCTCACTTGTCTTTCCATTGGATTTAAACCTTGTTTGATAGCATCACAAACCTGTGCTAATTCTTCAGCCTCTTGTCTCACCCCCATCTCCTTCTCCTCCACCATTGGAAACTGAATCACATCCAACAGCTCCAAAAGGTGGCGCCCAGACTTCTCTATTTGAGTGATTTCTTTCAGCAATCCACTTGAGTTCCTCTTATCCTTCCTCTTTGACTCCTCAGTGATGCGCTCATGGAGCAATGAGATCGGCGCCGCCCAGACGAAACTCCGTGGGATTGAAAAGTGCACATTGAGTCCTCGATCATGGCAAGGGATCATGGCTACGAGAGCCCACATTACGAAAAGGAGGACATTGTTCATAGTGTAGACGAAAACCGACAAGCCATTGGTTGCCAAGACCTCGTGCCCACGCGGGGCGTTCAGGTTGTTCCCAATGGCTTGCAGCTGCCTCGCCGCCGACCAGGACCTGGAAACACTCCAAGAAAGAGATCGGGAATGACCCGTACCTTGATAGTGGTGATCTTTCCCGGAGTTATGTCCCGCACGCCCGAATGATCGGTTGCGATGCGTGAACACCGATGAGCCAGTGTCCTTCTCATCCAGCATAGTGAGAGTGAGATCGGTGACGGCTTTCTTCGCACGCCGGAGTTGTCCCTCGCCGAGAACCTTCTGGTCCTTCCCGAGGGCTATGGCAGCGATCTCGACAAGTTTCCCCCACTGCCGAACCTGCTCGATCCCATCACGGATCGCGTTGCAGACGTCGAGGGCCTTCACAGCACGCTCAAAGAAGTCCGCGATGAGCCGATCCACTGCCGGCCGAGGTCCGGAGCATCGCCGGACAAACAGAACAGCACGGAACTCTTCAAGACAGATCAAGAACGAGTCAAGGAGGCACCTGGTCCACGCGATCGATAGGAGATCATCACGAGCGGATAGCTCGTTGAAGAGATCAGCAACGTGGCGCTGGAACGCGTCAAGCTCGCGGTCATGGCCTGAGACGCTATCGCTCCCGTCCACCGGATGCGTCTGGTCCCGCCGGAGACTAAGGATGGAGCGGCCGAGGGATGCAAACGGCGCCGCTGCCGACGAGCCCTGGTAGTCCGTCGCCGGCATCGTAACGCCACTGGGATGGAGAAATCCCTCGAGATTGGAAGAAGAAGAAGAAGAAGAAGAAGAGGAGCAGGACGAAAGCGAGAGATGGAGAAAGGAAGGAACCCTAGAAATGGAGAAAAGGGAGGGTTGTGGCTTGGAATGGAAGGAAGGAAGGAAGGATCAAATTGGGGGAATGTAGAAGGCGTTGCGTGAGAGATGGCCTTTTTATTGGACGCCCGCGAGACATTATAACCGAATTATTCGGACAAGCCTCTAGAAAATAAAAATTACCAAAAACGGGTAGTTATTTTCTTGAAGGGACGCGGGTGAGACGCGACCTGCCACGTGGCTCATTCCCACTCGCATCTGTAAACGAAGGGCCATGCTTTGTAAGCGAATCGTGTAATTTTACTAATTTATAATTAATTTAAATAAAAAAATATCGCTATAAAAGTTTTAAAATTTTTTACAATTTTTTTTTTCTTTTGGGTCGTCGGTTCATAGAGTGTCCCCATCAGCAGTTTAATGATAATTTAATAATACTGTATAAGTGTCCAATCCACATTTTAATGACAATTTAACTGAAAAATAAATGGAAAGTTTCATGTCAAACTATTTATTTGTTGTTGGATAAACTTATGCTGCCAAATTATATCTATATATTGAAAAGGTGGATGAACTAGAATTATAGTATTAGGTTCGAATCAT
This sequence comes from Dioscorea alata, assembly GCA_020875875.1. NCBI lineage: Eukaryota > Viridiplantae > Streptophyta > Magnoliopsida > Dioscoreales > Dioscoreaceae > Dioscorea > Dioscorea alata. The sequence continues at coordinate 3,350,170 of CM037014.1, forward strand.
TTGATACAAGAGAGGAAATAGTAAAACCCTCAATCAAATGGAATACATGAGCCAGCACAGCACGTGTAATGTTTCAGCATGACACTTTAGCATGTAGGTGCTTTAATTGGCTTATTCGTAGTTCTCCTACCAAATTGGTAGCATTATTTAGCTTGACTCCTGAGGGTATGGAACTAATAACAGAGACAAGGACGGCCTTTTTTCTGGATCACTCTGGTTAAATATAATTCAAGTATATATGACCCGGCTGTCTTCTGTTCAGAATACCGGCCAACTTGGTCAGTGCGCTGACGTGGCAGGTGCTTATTGGGCATGAGAGGTGTCATCCATAATGCGACAGTTGAGCTCCAAATTGTTTTTTTATCTTCGCATGTCTCCCCAGTATTCATTGGCCACTACCAACCGCAAACCTATTAGTTAAACTAATTCAAATCCAAGAAGGCATGAAAAAGACAAGCTTTGTGAGCACTGAACAAGGGGACAAAACAGACTGGGCCATTTACAAGCAGGTAGGTTATAGTTATATATATATATATATTAGTGAGTCAATGTCTGGTGTGCCTGCAGGATGATGAAAAATTCAAGCTTAAACTTATACGAATGGCAAATTGAAAATTAGGTTGACAGCCAAACATGTCGTAGACACTAATAATAAAGCAATTTGCAGACGAGAATATTTCAATGGTGTGTGTGCGTGTGCATAAACGTTTACCTGTGATGTCACTATATGCACAAATGAATTCACCAGATAAACAATCTAACGGTTGTTCATCTGTCATAATTAATCGGTGGAAAATCTATTTTACAGTTGATAAAGAAACCAACAAGCAGTGAACACAAGAAACAATTAAAGTATAGCCTTCACAAGGATGACTTGCCACAATCTTGTATGGAGTGTTTTAATGAGCAACAGCTGTTGCATCTGATGCACCTGAATTGGTCACATCTGCACAACACTCACCATGTGCAACACTTAAGTTAATTGCCCATGAAACCATATATATGTGTATGTGTGTACCTTGATTTTTGTTTAGAAAGATCCTGATCCTTAAGCCAGAGATTAGGGGACCCTGCAGCTCCTGTGTCTCTTCTTCACATGTGTGGTAAGGTGTGATATATAATAAGACTAAAAACACGAACTAAACATCTAATCCAAGCTTAATATCACTGGGAAGATCCTCATGCACCTAATTATGGAGAGCTGTCTTGGGATTGAGCAAGTCAGAATTATGTGGAGAAGTGGAGCTCCACACAGACCTCTCATGTGACAATATAACAGCACCAACAGCAAACTCGCTGTCACCAAAGGGTCCCATGTAGACTAGGTCCATCCACTTGCAAGTAGTGGGAACCCATGAAAATCTTCACCGTAGTTCCTTAAATAATAGCCTTTTAATGCAGCACAATATTCCATTAAAAAATCACCATGATAAAACTTCACTGCATGAAGGGGAAAAACATGCTGCATGGTGAGCATCACAGATCACCATTAATGGCTCTAGTTACAGAACCCATAGTTATTTTTCTTAAAAAACCTTGTTTAACCAAGAGGTGGCTCCCGGTTTAACCTTCGTTATGTGAAAAGCTTACCAAATTACAACAATGTCATGGATATATAATACTTGTGTTGGAACAATGAGAAGTTGAACACTACTGACCAAAAGAAGGATTTCTCATCACATACGGAAAAAGCCATTGCCAATGTATTTTACAGAGGTGGAAAACATATTGAGTTAAACAGATAGCTTTACCTGGCTTCCTGGGCAGATGATTTGCATCACCCAATGCATGTTTCTACAGGTCCAAGGTTTCAGCTTACCAGAGAATATGGACTTCCAACATTTCAGATGCAAAGGGTGCTGTCATTTACTAGAAAATATCAAGTGCAACATTTAGGGATCATGCGTTTAAGAAAATATAAATGGAACAACTCAGTCTTACAGAGTTCAATGTGAGGTTTTCAGTCATAATTGCTTATTTTAACAGTGTGCCGACAACAGAGGTAGTTATTTGTACTCCATGAAACATTGTTCACACCAATCAAAAAGAAATAATTACTCTCGTTACCTTAAATAGATTGAGGATTCCACACATCAGCCACAAAGATGCTACCAGACTCACACCATCCAGCCAAAATATCCATATTTGCACACTGGAATTAAATGATTATGAATACCAACCAGTTCAGTGTGGTTATTAGAAAATTAATAGAGAAATTGCAAATTCTAGAAATCATAGTTAGCTTTTAGTAAAGATAACATTGGAAAAAGCATGCCTTACTAAAGCCCAGCCAATTTGAGTCTCCTCTAAATGAGAATATTTTCTTGTTTTCCTTCCACTGTCCACAGAGAACCTGCAATACAGCCTTCTGTTATCTAAATGGCAAATATGCTCAGTTACTTTGTTGATTAGAAAGACAGACACAAGGAACTTGTATTATTTTGAGTTAATTAGGATGCAGTGTTCAAGGTCATCCTTCAAACTTCTATGTGGGAGGAATGTGAATCAGCAGTCTTTATGAAATGAAGTAGCAAGTCGTACACAAAAGGAATATATAGCAGAAGAAAAAAGGTTATGCACAGTACCTCATAATCAACACCTTGTATGTATACACAAGTGGAGTCTGTAGATGAAAAAGATAGGCCTGTAATCTGCAAGCAAAGCCAAAAATGTTGCATGTCAAAACATCTAATGCCCTCCCACCACAATGATGAATCCATATAACTGCAAAGAGTGGCAGTTTTAATCATCACATGCAGAAACCTATCATGGATAAGCAAAGTAAGAAATAACAGATCATAATTTATGACGGGCAGAAAATGGTAAACCAATGGAATGATATGAACCACACCTCATATTTAGAACAGTTCACCCATCTTGACATGGCTGACCACCTACATTAACAAATTAATAGATTCATTACTTGACAGTTCACCTTACAAAAATTATTTCAAACTACCCACCTACGAGGGTCATAAATTGTTACAGTACGATCAGATCCACCCACTGCAACAGCCCCAGATGGAGAACTGCAAACAGCATATATGAGATCTCCAACAGAACCGCAGATACGCTGCACACAGCCACCATTATGGTTTGTCCTGAGGTCCCATATTGTCAGCTGCAATATTGCTCAAGGACAAAAAGAAAAGGTGTTACAGAACAAAAAGAAATGCAAGAATAGTGCATCAGCATTAACAGTTATTATACAAGGGAGACCTGAGAGCCTTCAGCAACAGCCACAACTGAAGCACTCCCATCTCCAGTTATTGAACCGCCCAGAAAGCTTAATGCAGCAGGATACCACAATCTGAAGAATAAATTATAAGAAGAAAGAAACTTAAGCATGATGGTTCTTCCTGCATTTCCCAGAAAATATAATTCAAAAGTAATTTTGGATAGCCAGTACTCGTATATCAATGGTTTGAAGCATCTAAATGCATAAGGATTCAGGTAATATATTTCTAGGAGAACATTCAGGCTAGAATACCAAAGGGGATAAAGAAAGTCTAAGTACATGGTTCTAGCCAGCACCAGGTCTGAAGAGGTTTAACCTCTTCGTGAGCTTCTTAGAGCACTAGCGAGGAAGACTCATTGGTGGCCAGGACAGAAGCAGTGAAAAATCAAGGGAACAGCCTCCCAATGTTTGCTAAGCTTCTTTTCATGGACCAGACCAGTAACAGTAGATCCATCATTTTAAAAGTCAGCATGTGGTAGTAATGCAAGAAAACTATTTTCAATATAGGATGATTTATCATCATCATATCTGCTTAATATCCATAAGAAACCAAAAAGAATTACACACAGGTTGTTGTCTTTTAAGGGAAAAAATTGCCCAAAAGAAAGCAAATCTTCAACTTCAAACTGAATGAACTAATAAACTTACGTATGCAAACTCCGTAGATGAATATCTTGGTCATAAATATCGATACTCTTGCAAAAGCTACGAGCAACTGCTGCCTAAAAAGAAGGAAGAAAAAAAGAAACAGAATTTTCAGCAACGCTAGAAGTGTAGTGAGTGCTAACTACAACTAAAATTATACATGTATGCACACAAACATGTTTGAATACGCCCCTACTAACTGCAGCTAAATATGTCAAACATGAGCCAGAAATCCGTAAGCCAAATTCAAGCTAAATTGCTCCCATAGTGGACATAGATGGAATACAACTAAGTCTATCAAACATAAGCCAACATCCATAAGCCAAAACTAAAGCTAAATTTCTTCCATAGGAAACATAGATGGAATGCATTGCTCTAAAGTGTTCTTTATGGTCTGGTTCCAAACTAAATTCTGATGTAATACCACAAAGTCAACCTATATCACAGAAAATTTTAAGATGAAGACCAACCCAATCTTATAAACTACAAAACTCAAACAAAGAATGTGGTGGCTGATATTTGGGTGTCACGAAGAAGAAGTAAAACACACAACTCCAGGAAAAACCAAGCAGCAGCCAATGAAGCCGGGCAATAGTTTCTATAGAAGCATACAAAGTTGCAAATGATATTCAATCTTTCATGCTACAAATGATGGTCATAAAAGTTGTTAGTGTAGCATCTCTCTTCAACCATCAATGTCGGTGACCAGTTTCATGGAGCATGTAAAAGTACCACCTATTTAAACCATGCCTGATTTGTGGATAAGACATAATTCTGTTTGATTTGAAACAAGAAATCAAGATGAAAAAATTACCGGGAACCACAAGAAGCACTTACAGATGGAGAGGGGAAAAAAAATTGACTAAAGAGAATAATTAGGAAAAATAGTACTGTAGACCAGTGAATGGGGCTGAAGCAGACACCAGCCCAACTTCCCTCCCCTACTCCGCTGTCCTTTGGCAGCACTGAGTATGAAAGCCTGCCAACATCTGAGAAGAAGTAAAATGGCAGTAAATCAATAACAAATTGGATCAAAATAATGTAGCTTAGCCTCTATACCATTATGCATGAATTAACAAAGATTTAAGGAAATAGCAGATATAGCACCATATCAACTAAAGATTCAATTATACAGCATATCCCTCATAGAGGAGAACTAGATGAGCTTGAACATAAATCCTATAATAACAAAGCCCAGAGACATAATTGACATACCCGAACCAACTGCATCCAACTGGGATACTATCAGGTGCCCATAAGAATCTACTGTGCCCATGACTAAACAATTATCACCTGCAAAGAAAATACTTGACATCATTTTGCAGACAGTACAAAGAGCAACATTTACACACTTTTGATGAAGCTAAAAAGGCTAAACCATAATATGCATGCTGCGATCATTAAAAACTGGCAATCATAAAAAAAATAAAATATATTTACCATCCCCCTCTGCAAGAACTACACTCTGAATCTCTGAACGATGAGGACAACGATCAACTTCAGATGAGCGAATGACCTTATCAAAGCCACCAAATTTCAAATAATGTCTAACCTTGGTACTCAATCAAACATCCTAAATCCAATCCAGATGTAGATCAATTTCAAATACTCACATGCGCTTGAACAGGAATTAAGAGGCTTTCCTTTCCCTTGGTAACCACAGAATCATCCAGAGAAACCTAAAAAGAAATAAAATATAAAAAATATTATCAGCCAGAAAACCTACTTCACCACAAAAAGGAAAAGCAGAACAGTTCCCAGCACCACGCATAATCTAACACATTTTTTTTGTAACAAGTTTCCTCTTTGCTTCTATTGTCCCGTTCCCATACTTCTTAAATGTTCAAAATCAAGAAAATCTATTGAAGGCACTGAACGCTAACAAAGAGACTTCAAATCATTAAAACATATTCCGTAGCTCAAGATTCTAACCTCATACTGATTATCAAATCTCCTATTTTGTCAGAATAATAAAACCATTATGAACCCTAATAGAAGAACTCAATCAACTAAAGAGATTCACCATTTCAGCAAGATCACAGTATATCAGAAAAAAAAAAAAAAAAAATCCCGAAAACAGAAATCCCCGAACCTCACCTCGATCTTGTAAACCCGACAACCTGAGGCGATGAAGACGGAGCAAGAAGAAGCATCACCATTAACCTAAATCCACACCAACAAGATCAAAACTCAGTGAAGAGAGTAGAGCATCAAGGTTAGGGTTAGGGTTTCATTTACTAGGAGAGCAAGGCGAGTGGACTGGAGGTTCCCCGGAGATGGGTTGGGGATGAGGGACGGCGGTATAAGAGCTTTGCGGAGGCTCTTGGCTTCTAACATTCTCCGAGGCGGGAACCAAGACGATCAGTGAGCTCGTATCAGGACAAAGACTTTATAGGATAGGGATTGTGGTTGGGCCGAAGATTTACGGCCCCATTCTTAGACTTTGGGCTCAAATTTGGCATTATGTCCAACAATAAGACTGAAATATATATATATATATATATATATATATATATATATATATATATATGTGTGTGTGTGTGTGTGTGTGTTTGAATGGCTCCCGGAAAAACTGCTTTTGAAAAAAAAGTGTTTCTTCATGGTAAGTAAAGTTTTTTTTTTTGCATTTTGTGTTTAGATTAGTTTTTATGTAGAAACAGAAACTGTAAAAATAAGCTAAAAAACCGTTTTTTTTTCAGAAGCTGGTCATGACTAGATTATGAAAAAAAAACTATTTTTTAGTTTTTTTACAGCTTATGCTTTTGTAGAAAAGCTAATACAAACAACTTTTTTTGAGCTCAAAAATATTTTTTTTATAAGTTAAGCACTTTTGCGCTTTTTAGAAGCTAATCGAAACGAAGCTATATATAAGGCAATTATTATTATATTAATATGTTCCCATATTTTATATCTCGATATTAGAGTTACAGTCATCTAATAAACAATAAACTAAAAGAAAATAAAATAAAATTTGACTAAAAAAAATTTCATGCTAGAACGGTCACATATCATAGATAATTAAGGAGAACAAGTAATGTTTCTGATTTTCTTAATTCCAACATTCTTGCTATTTTAATCACAAGCCAGTTTGGTGTCAAAGCTACTCAAGCAAATGGCAAAAGTATGGAAAGTAGACAAAAGATACTAGTAGTTTATTGTGAATATATCTTTTAAGAACTTACCAAATTGCATAATGATTTGATTATGTTTTGATAGTCTTGGAGTAGGCTGAGATGTTGGAGAGCACCTGAGGATGCTTGTGTAGCCGCACCCAACCTAGGGGCTTTCTGGTGTTGGGAACTCTTCTTGCCAAATAAGGGCCTTGTTGGGAACTCTTCATAATGTCAACATTTTCCCTTGTTGAAGCTTCAATAATATCAGTAAATAGCAATTTCTGAAAATCAATTGATCAATTAATGATGGAGGATTTATTGAAGTATATGATGTTAAAGGACACACTATTGAAAGTGTCTTTAATGTTGCGTTTCATAATGCAGTGCATCCATCGTGGGCCTCAAGCTTTTTGGACATTTCAACTCATGTAGTAATTGAGCTATGTTATAGCTTCTTGTAGGCACTTTAGGAGAGACTTTCTTTGAGTAAAATTTGCCACTAGTTTGATAAGGCCATGGGAATCGTTGCTGTGTGGAGGTTGGATGTCATATATCAAAAAGTTTGATGATGCGTGAATTCCGCAAGTGTAGGGGTTATCTTAAATAATAATAGTGCGTAATAATATAGAGTTGTCGATTTACGAGGGCAAGAAGTACTAGTACTAATTAAATGTCTATTATCTTGTCAAATAAAAGCAAGATTGATAAATAAACTAAAAATGAATCAAAAGCTAAACAAACACAGTGCATTGGCAAAGACTCTGTCTAGTATGGATAAAGGTATCCAGACAAGAAATCCCCTTAGGATATTTTATTAAGTTATATATTAATATATCCGACTATTATTGAGATGATTAGACCATGAGAGTTCGTAAATCATGTTCACCCCTTTCTCAATGATCCCTTTGTCAAGGAGATGGATAACTAATCCCTTACTGAGTTAGGTTGAAATCTCTTTGTTAGTGCAAATATGGAAATGCACTTTAGTTGGCATAATTTGACACCTAGTCAAGGTGACATGGCAAGCATGGTGACGTGGCAAGCATGATGACATGGAATGAAGGATGACATGGCAAATACACTTGGCTAGGTGGAAAATATCATGAGAGATCTTGTAGAAGCTATTTTTGGAAAGAAGGAGCAACTCTCATGAAAATTGAATGAAGATCTTGTGAAAACTATTTTAGGCAAGATGATCAAGCAAGCATCAAGTTGAAGTCAAGATCCAAATCAAGACCATATTTAGAAGATTGATTGAAGACTAAATATGGGTGAAGCTAAATGAAGAGAATCCTATCAATGGTATGATTGTGAAGCTTATTGAAGGAAAGATTTAAAGATCCTTGTTGAAGATTTGAAGAACCATAATAGAGAAGATATGAAGTCTATTATGGGTATGTTTGAAGATGCGCCTATTGATGGCAAGATTTGGATGAAGGATTGAAGATCCTTGAAGACCAAACTTGGGTGAAGTGAAGACTAAGTTTGGCAAGTTTCCATGAAGACGCACATAGGACGTGCGTCCCTTGCGAGGGGGCTGTGTGGTGAGGAGCTGAAGAGGGAGGTTAGTTGCTGGTAGGTTCGGATCAGGTGATCGAGCTACATCGACTCAGATAGGGTGTCTTGAGGTCGCTTAGCAATGGAGCCAGAATTCAGCCAAGCCAACAGCCAGGGCCAATGTCGCAACAAATGTTACAACATAAGTTACGACATCTAATTTCGGAAGGTTCCAAATTTAGAAGCCGCGGAGATTCTAAAAAGGGTATGCGCTATATTTGGGACGTTGAGGCGTCTATATATACTACCTTGGTCTAGGATTGGGTACGACTCTTGAAAGAGGGAGTAGGGAGGTACCGGACAATCTAGAGAGGGTAGTATTCTTTGTATGTGAGAGAGTGACAAGTGTGTTTTGTACTCTTCTATCTTTTACCCCTTTTTAGTGGATTGTTGATCTCCGGGCATGGCCCCCCAGATGTAGGCAAGTGGATGTCGAACTGGGTTACCAACGTCTTGTGTCTCCTCTTTGTGGTTTGTGTTTAGTTTTCTTGAGTGCTTAAGTGAGTGAGTGTTCCTCTTATTTCACAAACCCTAACCGGCGGAACTAACACTCTTCTTTACCTAGATACAGTATGTTTGCATGAACACTTTATGAACCTTATAACAAAATTAACTCGGACTTCCTAAATCACACTAGTCCCATCCTAAAGGCAATTAGTGACTAATCCCCTACATGAATCATGGTCGGAATCTTTTCTTTACCTTTCTGCAATATGATTGCAAGAACATTTGGTGAAATTTGGAGGTAAGGTAATTGCAACTGGGTGAATCGAAGTATTCAACCCTTTACCCCTAGGTCTATGCTCAATTCTCTTCAATTGTGGTAGATTTATGTATAGAGATTTCTTAATCTCTTACACATGTATCAAGCATGAATTCGAGCTACACTATATTAGAAATCATGGCATTAAAACATACAATTGAATCATAATCATAATGAACTCAAAATATATAGCTAAAATTCAATGTTAAATACAAAAATCACATCTAAGGGTTCATTAATGTCCGAATACCTTTAGAGGTTTAGTACCTTGTATAAAGGAGCGTGATACAATCAAAAGGAATATAAATGCTATAAATAACATGATAAAGAAAAACCGCCTTATGCTTTACACTCTTTTTACATGTTAGGTTGCTAATATCTTCTCTAAAGAGCACTTGAGAATTTCTCCTCTGGATGGTGCCTTTAATTAGGGGTGAGAAAAAAAAAAAAATCATGATCTGATGATCGGATCCGGTATCTTATTTTTTGACTAGAATATTTTGGGTATTAGATATAAAAAAACAGATCTGGTATTCAATCCGAATTTTTAAGATGAAAACCAGATCTGATCCGGGTAAGGAGAAAATGAAAACTGGGTACCCCAATCAGATCCGGTTTTAGTATATTATTATATATATATATATTAATAAATTTAAATTATATGGGCTAAAATGTAAAAAATACAAATTCATAATCTAATCTCCTTAAGAGTCATATGTATACATTAATAAGTTAAATTTTACAAGGGTTAAAAGTTAAAAAAAAATTCAAATCCCTAATTTAATTAAATTAAGAGTTATATATATATGTATAAATTTATTTTTTATGGGGGTAAAAAAAAAAAACCAATTCCCAAATCCAATCCCTTTAAAGTATATTCTTTTTTTAATTCCTCTCTTCTAGTTCTCATCACCACACACGGTCTCTCTAGCTTCATTATAGATGAGATATTTGATGTTATAACAAGTTTTTACTGTAGATATAACTAGCCCGTTGCTGTAGATTTTTTAGCCCAACACTGTAGCAGTCTGGTCAATGTAGATTTTGGCCCAACCTTGCATTTTCTCTTGGGTTGTTCCGGCCAGCTTTTCTGGTGAACCAAAGTCTTCATTCTCCTTCTCACATCCTCTTGAATAAGGTATGGCTTCGATCCAAGATTTTTATTCCGTATTTTTCTCGTATTTTTTTGTTTTTAGAAAATTTTGAAAATCTAGAAATACAACTCGGATTTGGTTGTTTATAGGCTCAAAGCGAAGCTAATATCTTTGTTTTTCATGTATGAGAATGTTTGTGAAAAAATTTCTTGGTTAGGGGTTGTAAATTGGGAGAAAATCCTTGTATAAGGGCTAGTTTAACTGTAGCAATCACGAGGTTACTGTAGTACTGACAATCTTTAGTTGTTTCTTTGATTTCTTTGGACTAGAGTAGCTAAAACCCTCAACAATTCATTGGTAACCTTTAGACCTAGTTTTGAGCCAACCTTAGGATCCATTTAATGGTGTTTGGTAGAGAAACCTGGAGTTTCTTGCTTGACTTTTGTATTAACAATTTTTGCGTTTTGTTGTGCTTTGGCAAGGAAAAGAAGTGATGGCTCGAGGCAAAGGATTAGCCGAAGATTAGCTTGCAAGGAAGATAAATCGCCAATTTTGTGAGTGGAATTGTAACGCATAACTTTATTAGAAGAAAGGGCGATAGCTATATATAAGTAAAACCTTATTGATTTATACTTGTGTGGCATGTTGGTGAATGGTAGTTATTATTGTTAAAGATCTTAAATGTTTTATTTAGCGTTTGAATGTGCATGTTGGATTTGTGATTGATATCCTTCAGGAGTTTGGGAAATTTTGTTCTATGAAACTTGGCATTTGTTGTGAATTCATTGATTTTATGTAATCTAAGTTTGAATTCATTTTTGGGTTGTCGAAAGGAAAGATTTGCTATGTTGTTGGTTGTATTTGATTTTGTAGATTGATTTATGTTAAGGCTTGAGTTTTCTTGTGCTTTTATGATTTCCTTGTGGAAATGGCGGAGATGTTATTGATTGTTGGTTTTTGTTGGATATTGTACTCCAAGTGGGATTGTGTTTATTGTGGTGATTGCATGGTGATATCCTACTACAGTAGGTGGTCTCCACGTCCAGCCTTTTGAGGTGGCGTGCTAGACTAATTATTATCTACGAGGGCCAGATTTAGGTGGGAGTGTAGATCCATGATTGGATATTCATCGGGTAGCCAGAATCACCAACCGGTGAACCGATGGGACAACGCCAAGGGCATGAGTACCTTGATGGCTCTGAACCTAGCCATCGCCACGACAAATGTTTAGAGAGTTTTCTAGACCACGTTATGCTTGGTGAGTGTTGGGTATTGCTTTATACTGAACTTGAGATTTATCCAGTGTATTTCTTTTGCAATATCATCTTGAATGTGTGGTGAGGGGGCGAAGCCTAACTTTCGCTTTAGGAGGACAGTCTCCCACATATTTGAGTTGCCACACGTATTGTGATTATTTATTTCAAAACCATGACATTCAGTTGTTTTTACTTGTATTTGAAACTAAGTTTTGTGGTTTTGGTGTTGTAAACCCTAATTGGGGTAAAAAGGGTTTTCTTGGTATTATATTAGGTTATTTTACTTTTTGAAGAGTTCTATTATATGTGCTAATGTTTCTAAACTAGTATTGCTTTGGTAAGTATTTATTTTGGTGACTTAGTATTATTGATGTTGGTATATTTCTGCTAGAGTTGTGCTAACCTCCCCTCACTGAATAATTGTGGTTACTCATCCCCTCTTTCTTCTTTCCAGTTTTGTTGCAGGTAGTAGGTGAGGTGGTGCAACTGCATGCTGAGCATTTGCTATCTTCTTATCTTCCTTGTATCTCATTCTATTTGTGTATGTTATTTTGGATTATGCACACGTTACTTGAGTCTTGGATCCATTAGTATGTCGAGAATCCTGTTGCATGGTTTTATGTATCAGCATTTCCTACTATTGTTAGTGTTGCTTCCCTGTGCGCTTGTGAACCTCTATATTTTCTGTATCTTGCTGTCGTTGTTGTTGTTGTTGTTGTTGTTATTGTTACTCCCACTATGTATCATTGTTCTTTTCTACTTTGTATCTGTGTTAGATATTGTTGAATTCTAGGTGTATTGGTTAGCCTTGCGGTGTCTCGAGGGCTGAGTGGCGGGATATTTGATTTTTTTTTTTTTGTATTGCTTAGGATTATGATTGATAAAACTTTTTACTATTTTTGTTAGGGAGAAAATAATATAAGATTTTAATTTTTTTTTGTAAATTATAAGTTATATATATATATATATATATATATATATATATATATATATATATATATATATATTAATGTAATGTTATTATATAAAAAAATTCTACAAGATGGATAAAATTTAAATTTTAGATTGGATATTCAATATTCGATCTGGTTTAAACAGGGTACCCAGTTTTTTATATCTGATTCAAATCGGGTCGAATACTTGTTGAGATTTTGCCAATTCGAAAAACAGGGATCGGGTACCCAATTTTGCTCACCCCTACCTTTAATCCCCTTGAAGATTGGATAGAATCTCCTCCTAAGGTCCCATAGAAAGTGCCTTTAAATCATTGCCAAAACCCTTAGCAAAAGATACCCAAAAACCTAGTGTTGGCCTTTTTATAGTTCAAGAACTGGGCCCATACATAGCGATGTGTAGTAGGCTGTGTATTTTAATTTGAACCAAAACATTAAAAATTCCCAAGAAGATCACGGGAACACGGGTAGGAATGGAAAGGTACCTGCCCCGTCGGGGTGGGGATTCCCTGAAATGTTCCCCCTGTGGTGTGGGAAGCGGGGAAAAATCCCTAGCCGTCTAGTGGGGCGGGGCGAGGGGGGAGTGGTCTCCCTGCCCTGCTCCCCGCTGATTCCTTGCACCCGTGGAGATTCCCCACCAATAAAAATATATTATCTATTTTGATTGTATTTATTAAAAAATATTTCAACATGAATATAATATTATTATATATATAATCATCAAATATTTGGTTTTTTTAAATATTTGTGATATGTTATAAATAATATTCTAGTAAATATAATTTTATTTAACTTGTACTTTAATATTGTTGTTTAATCATACATTATATTATGACTTGTTAGGAGATATTTTGTGTGAATTTTTATTTTATATATGATGTGTATGTTGTAAACAAATTGGGTGAGAATTTTTAATTTTATGTCATCATACATTATTATTATTATTATTATTATTATTATTATTATTATTATTATTATTATTCAATTGTATATAGCATTTTATTTATCAATGTTCTAGGCGGGGCTGAGATTTCCCGCGGGGGAGTGACTTGGGGAGATTTCTCCCCTGCTCGGAAGTTTGGGCGGGGGAATCCCTGCCCTGTAGAGAGTGGGATCCCATTCTCCACCCTATCCTCGACCCACTTCCATTCCCAAACACGGGGTTGACCCTCAATTACATAAGGTGTGTAAATTTACAGGGCCTTGTATTAGAGTTATGTTCTTCAGATGCTATAGTACTCTGTTATAGTACACGACCAGTGTTGATGCATGTGCTCCCTCTTGGAGTCTTAATACTTGATCAATTCGACTCAAAATCACTCCAAATTTAATTCTTTTGCTACAAAATTTGGGACCTAACCATGAATAAAAAATGAATTAAGTATTAAAAAAATATTAATTTGCTAAAAAGGACAAGCTAAGTACATAAATGTATATATATATAGTAGAAAATATGTTGTTCAAGCTCTTATCATTAGGGGTGAGCAAAACCGGGTATCTGAACGAGTTTTCAAAACCGGATCGGGTATCCTATTTTTCGGATCAAAACAAATTGAATATAGAAAAACCAATTGAATTGATGAGAAGAAAATTGAATTGTAAATGTGTAAGTATATGTGATTACAAGGAGGTTTGAACCTTTATATAGATAATACAAATGAGAAATCACCCTAACTTTCTCCTCAAGTAACTCCCAATTATCTCCATAACTAACCCTATAACAATCTCCAATCAATATCTCAGTGCCATAATTAGCACAATGAGTATTTTCTTAATGTAATTAGCATAGTGATTGATGATCTCAAATATAATCAACACCATGATTGATTATTTCCTTAACACCCCCCTCAAACTGAAGGTGGTAATGTAGAAGCCAACTTGAGTTTGGACACTTGTGTAAGAAATTGACCAGGGGAAAATGACTTGGTGAAAATATCAGCTCTCTGAGCTTGAGTGGTAATAGGAGTAAGTCGAAGTGTCTGTTGAAGCAAATGATGATGAACAAAGTGACAGTCTATCTCGATATGCTTAGTACACTCATGAAAGACATTGTTATGAGCTATCTGAATAGCACTTTGATTGTCACAATGTAAGGGAGTGTTCGAATAATGAGAAACACCCATATCTTAAAGAAGCCATTGTAACCATACTAATTTGGATGTTGCATCTGCAAGAGCACCATATTGGGAGTGTTGGAATAATAATGTAAATTCAAAGATGAGCCAGAGGAAAAAATGTAACCCATGAAACATGGTACCCTTTACATTTATGAGAATATGAAGAACTGCAACAAAATGACTGGATCGAGGAGAGAAAGAAACTGACTAACTAAATAGACAACATAAGCAATATCTGGATGAGTAACTATTAGATAAATAAGACTCTCTACCAAGGTTCGATAGAGTGATGGACATTCTACTCGAGTGGTGAAGGTGCAATCTTACTATCTGTCAATTCGGCTTTAGCAACAAGATCAGAAGCATCCTTTGTTTGGGATAAGTGTATACATGTAGAGTCATTATTAACTTCAAGACCCAAGAAGTACCTCAAGGAACCCCAATCTTTCATCTCAAACTGAGAATGGAGAAACATCTTTAGGGTTTGAATACCACCCACATCATTACCTGTAATAATCATGTCATCCACATAAAGTAAAATAAGTATGGTACCATGTCTTATTTTCTGAGTAAAAAGCACAGAATCATGATCACTTGATACAAAGCCTAGTTGTGAAATAGTGGAACTAAATTTGGAAAACTAGGCTTGAGGAGCTTTCTTGAGGCCATATAGTGCTCAACCAAGATGATAAACATTATTAGATGGTATAGAGGAACTAGGCGGTGGATTTATATAGACTTCCTCCGTGAGGTCACCATTTAGAAAAGCATTCTTAACATCCATTTGATATGTTGGCCATGCCTTAGTAGCAACAACAACCAAAAGAGCATAAACATATGTAAGACGAGCAACTGGAGCAAAAGTCTCTTCATAATCAATACCATATTCTTGAGTAAAGCCTCGAGCAACAAGATGCACCTTATAATACTCCACTGAGCCATCCTACCTGGTCTTGATCTTGTAAATCCACTTACAATCAATGACCAACGAGCTAGTGGTCGATCAACGATGTCCTAAGTGTGAGTTTTGTCAAGTACCTGTAACTCCTCTGATATTGCCTATTGCCACATGGGATTAGAAGAAGCCTCTCAGAAAGTACATGGTTCATGTAGTGTGGCAAGAGCATAATAATAATGAAAATCATGAAGTTGTGTGTTTGGTTCCCGGACTCGGGTGGATCGACGAAGAGGAAGAGATGTATGTGGGGAAGTCACAGATGTATCATTAGAAATCTCATTTGAATCAGAAGTTGGAGAAGTCAAGGAAGATGGATCACTGTTTGAATGAGAAGATCCTGCATAGGTTTCATCATTGGGTGATAGATCAAAAGATATATCAGTGAAAATATGTGAAGACGGAGATTGTGAAGACAAAAGGGATATACGAGCATAATGTTTATATTCCCAAAAGACCGCATGGCAGGAAATACGAAGGCACTTAGAAATTGGATCATAACACCTATATCCTTCATGTTCTATACCATAACCCAAGAAACAACATAATCGAGCACGAGGCTCAAGTTTAGTTCTTTCATGATATGGTAGTAAAACAAAACAAATACACCCAGAAACCTTAAGAAAATGATAATTAGGAATTTTATTATATAAGCATTCATACCGGGATCGTATACTTAGGACTAGTGTGGGAAACTCGATTAATGGTGTATAATGTAGTAAGAGTAGCTTTAACCCAAAATTGTTCAGGAAGTGAAGAAGAAATTAGGAGATTATAAACAGTGTCGAGTATGTGCCGATGTTTTCTTTCAACTCAACCATTTTATTGGGAAGTATGAGGACATGGCCGATGAGAGATAGTGCCATGATTCTTTAATATCTTACAAAAGTCAGTGGGAGTATATTCAGCAGCATTTTTAGATTGAAAAATTTTGATTGTGCTAGAAAACTGAGTCTTGATCATGCTATTAAATTCATGATAAATTGACAAGAGTTCAGATCGTTGTTTAAACAAATATGACCAAGTATATCATGAAAAATTATCAATATAAATGACAAAATAACGTGATCCTCCCATAGTAGAAATTGGAGTAGGACCTCATATATCAGAATGAACTAAATCAAATGGTGCAGCAGAAGAGGATTCACTATTATTGAATGGTAATGCATGTTGTTTTCCAAGTTGACAAGACAAACATTCAAAAGTGTTATTTGCAATATGCCCTAAGACACCAGTAGAAGCTAAAGATGTAACACGATAAAAAGATGCATAACCTAATCTAGAGTGCCATAGATCTAAGGAAGTAGAAAAGGAATTGGAGTTAGGTGTAGTAGCATTAATGAAGTGTGATGGAACTTTTAGCCTTTCAAGTGCAAACAGTGTTTCAATCTTACGCACTGTCCCAACTTTCTAACCCGTCTGAGGATCCTGTAAAATACATCCATAACTGTTAGAAAAATGTAAATCAAGACCAAGATCACGAAGTTGGCCAACAAAAATCAAATTGAAGAAATGATAAGGATGAATATAAAAAATAAAATAAAATTTAGGCTTTTTGCATGGGTTATGACAAAAGCTCAGGAGGGCAAAGTTGGCATGTAAAATCCATGGGTTGGATGACGACAAACAGGGCGTAAAATTAAGTACCAATATAGTAGATAGTGCTTATTCAATAACAAGTAAGAAGTGGATTTTCTGGTCTTCCGAGTTTGAATATTAACTTGATATAGAGCAGTTTACAGGGCACGAACATGTGGTTGATTAATGAGGACTTGTGCAGATATGTTAAGCTTGATATTCCTTAGGATTCAAGCAGTCTTTCTTTCTATCTGAATTAACATCACTGGTTAGTCAATAATTAAAATACCAATTCCTAAGCAATGATAAAATACTCATTCTGAAGCAATGATAAGCATGTTCATACTGAAACAATGTCAAGAATGTTCATCTCACGGCAACGGCAAATTTTTTTAGAAAGTATACAAATTTCAAGATGATAATGAGATATACATCTCAATGCAGCAACGAGGCAAGCAACATAGTGACAAGGCACAGGCAGCGACATATGAGGGATATATATATATATATATATATAATAAAATTTATAATTCGCAATGTTCTTGTCTTTACTTGTACTTGAGCTCTTAATCGGAGGTTCCCAAGATTTTAATCTGGGGTAATTAATAATAGAGGCTTGCCTCTATTAGGAATAGAAGAGTCCACAAAGATAAAATAAACAAAATAAATAAAATAAATTACATTTGTGATTTGATATATCACCTGGTGTCTCTTCATCGACACGACGCCAGGACGCGTATTTTCGATCCCACAAATTCTGGCACGCCCTGTGGGACACTTTTAATTCCTCTTCCCATCTTTGAGGCTCAAGTACCAGTAAAGGCATTACTTTTTATAACTCATGCATAAGAAAATTAATGTTGATATTGTTATTGAAGGTTAAATGGCATTTAAGAGTTCAATCGCACTAGGAAGCCCTAAGCTGACTATTTTCCTCAGAGAAGGTTCTGAAGTCCAATTGCCTAACTGCGTTTTCAACACTGGAGCCGTTGGAGCTGAAATGAGATTCAGCACAATCTCTGAGTCTGTACAATTTGTGAAAAGAACTTCATCTTCGGAGGAAAACTTGACTGTCCCACAACTTCCATTTAGGGGTCGTCGCCCAAATGTCATTGTTCTTGCATTTGAGAAGAATGTTCCCGATGAGAAACCAAGAACCACTATTTTCAGAGGCTATCATGTCCAAAAAAGATAGTTTCTATAGATGATGAAGACGACAAACCCACTTTCACTGTTATTGTCAAAGGGAAAGAAAGTGGGATTTTCCAATCTGAGGAAACTAAGCCCAGGAAAAGTGTGTTTTCAAGGCTGACTCCTAAGAAGGTGAAAATGGCAAATTACAAATTAAATTTTTTGTCATTCCAAGACCAAAATGATAATCGAATGGGTTCATTCAAAAATTCCTTCAGACCACTTAATATGGTTAAGAAGAACGCAACCATTGCAGAGTTGCATTACTAGCCATATGAAAAGAAAGATGGTAGACCCCAAAATCTAATAAAAATTCCTTTGGCAAAAATATTTATAAGATATATGCAGAATCAAAGAAATTGCAATCAAACCAAATGAGGCCAAGAGAATTCTACCAAAAGAAGAGGCAGTTAGTGCTAAGCGCACGTAAAATTGTCTTTGATTGAATTACTTTGCCAGATGATCAAGTTTCACAACGTTAAGCTTTATAGAGTCAAGCTTCAGTTTCTCACTCAAAGTTTGACAGAAAAAAGACGAGTGAAGATGAAGATATGTCCGATGGAGATGTTGAAGTACACACTGTCCGTATGATTACCGAAGCTCAGGGAGATCCAACAGCTGAACAAGAACAACTAGGGCCAGTCATAAGATCTCATAGACAAGCACCAGATTCTCAAAGCATGGTTAGAGAAGAAGGTTCAAGCCATGTTCCACATGATGCACCAAAAGATTACAAGGGAGTAGATCCTCCAAATGAAGATGATGAAGATGAACAAGCTTTTGGTTTAAACTAGAACAATATCATGAAGAGATTACAACAAATGGAAAATCAAGAAGCAGAATACAAGAAGATGAATGAAAATATGATGATGTTAATGGATACAGTATTCCAAATGCAAAAACAAATGGTAGCCTTGATGGAAAATTGCCTCGAACAAGTACAGAGACCAAATAATCCAATTCCTCAACCAAAAGAGACTGTTCAAGCAGTTGGGCAAGGGGAAATGACAAGTATCCCTATCCAAGAACATTCGGTTGTAATGACTAGGGAGGAGATACAACATATGGTGGCTACCGAACTTAAACATGCCAAAAATAGTGAGATAAGAATTGATTATGACAAACCTTATCCCAGCTATCATGATTTAGTACCATATTCCAAAGGATACAATGTGCCTAAATTCAAACAATTCAATGGGATTGGTAATCCTGATCAGTACTTGGCTCACTTTGTAATAGCATGTGGAGACACAAGTGTAAAGCCATCACTTCTCCTCAGACAATTTTCTTCCAGTCTCACAGGAGTTGCATTTGAGTGGCATGCAAGTTTGCAACCCGAATCGATTCAAAATTGGCAACAGATGAAAGATGCATTTCGAGTACGGTTTGGAGGTGTCAATGATAAGATTACAATAGCTGATCTTGCAGCCACTCGTCAAAATAAAGATGAGAAAGTAATTGACTACATTATGAGATGGAGAAACCTGAGTATTAAATGTGAACAACCCCTGGATCAACCTCAATCAGTGGGATTATTACTCGGGAACATTGACAGCTGGATGCCACCTTTCTTAAGTACGTCTAGCATCACCACATTTCAAGAGTTGATCTCACAAGCCAAGAAATTGGAAAGGACTAGCCCGAGGGTATTGTCTAATTTCCAAACTTCTAAAATCGATAAGCCTAAAAAGTCAGAAGGTGTCAAATACATTGCTACAACCTTCAATGTTGATAAAGGAAAAAGCACGATAGAGCCACATAAACTAGAATAAGCTAAGCCACCCAGCTTAGGTGCCCCAGGAAATGAACCAAGGCCCATTCCCTCTTTGAAGGAGAGGATGAACAAAAAAAATACTCTTTTCGAAGAGATAAAGTACTAAAAATTTTTAAAGATGCCGTGAATGGAGGCCTGCAACTTCCTGAGTGCAAAAGACCTGAAGAACATAGTATGAAAGATCATCCTAATTATTGCCCGTACCATAGAGTGTTGGGGCATACAATTGAAGACTGCTATGTCTTTAAAGATTGGCTTGATCGTCAATATCAAGAAGGAAAAATTACACTCTTAGATTGGCTTTAAAGATTGGCATACAAGCCAAGAATGTTCCCTTTGGACAGCCTGTTGAACATATTCGGTATGTGACAACCCCAGACTATGAGGAATTATCCCAAGAGGAAGTCACAGTGGTGGGTAATCAAATAATTTTCCTATCAATATTTGATGGTAAAACTCCTTCTATTCCAAAAGAATTGTGGGAAGTATTCATATCCAAAACATCAAAGAAGTTATTGAAAAAGTTGGCCGAGCTCCTAAGGATCAAGTGGAGAAATGTTGAGAAACCCCCTGAAAGGCTTGCAATAAAGCAAACCAAGAAGAAAAAGAAGAAAAAGAAGCAGAAGCGTGAACACTCAAAGCGTAAGAAGTCCATCATAAAAGAATATATTGATACCCTCGAAGAATATGAACAGAAGGAAATAATGTTAATCACTCTTAAAGACTATTTCCCGAAGAGGTTGAAGAGCTACTTGAGGAATTAGTTGAAGAAAATGATGAAATAATGCAGGTGGAAACTTGTAGGGCTATTTTTGGAGATGAATACCCTATATATGATCAAGATGATGATGAAGATAGTTTTTGTGAGTTAGAAAAACTGTATGATCGCCATGGTCAGCCTTACATCAGCAAGAAGTAGAAAAAAAAGATGGCATTTAGAGAAAGAGTAAAAAAAGGCAAATGCCAAACTCTTAAAGCCACACCAGTCAGAAAAGACAAAGAAACCATACTATACTCCAAAGACCCCGAATTATAAAGTCCTAAGAAAAGTGATACCTGCTAAAGAAATCCCTTCTTTCATTCAAAAAGTGACGGAGAAATCAGCTAATAGGTTAATGCAATTGCATATTACTAACAATAAATGGGATGAATCTGGGATACATCTTCCAGAGTCAATAAGGAAAAATTTTGATTCAGAGATTGTAAATCCTACATTCTTGATTGCAAATGCCAGGGACAAATCCATTCATTCAAATATTGAAATCAGAAGAGATAAGATAAGAGAGCTTTTTAATTGAGCCATGGGAGGAGCGCTAGACTTACCCAAGATCAAAAGGCCATGCTTGATGAGTTGAATTTTCCAAATGAAGAAGATGAAGTATCCTACCACGTACATCAAATGCAACTTAGAACTGGCAAGTTACTCCAATCAAGACAAGCTTCCAACTCTAATGATAAAAATACAGGGAAGATGATAGAAGAGGAAAATGTCTTACTAAAGAAACCCTTGAAGAAACCAGACTATAATATCTTAGCACACCTGAAGAAAGTCCAGGCTTTACTCAACATGTATGATGCACTGATGATGTCAGCAAAAGTCAGGGAGTCTTTAATACATGCCCTACAAAACCCTTAGGAGTACCAGGCTTATTTTGCTGAAAGTCCGATACAACATCTCCGGTATTTCCAAAAGTCCTGGAATAGTAGGAGTGCCATCATGAATTTTCCTCCGAAGATATATTCTAGGGAAGTGACATCCGGCCCATGCATATAGAAAATGAGAAGGAAAATTTTTTGTAGGAAATCCAGGACCTTTCCTATTATTGACCATGGTATTCAATCCCACATATATGCGTGCTAAAATAGCGGGAGCGAAAGCAATTTCCTTTCTATACACAATGTCAAAAGCCATCATAAAAACTCTTGGTCTAATCATATTAAAGTTGCTTGGCATGATGAAATAGCAAATCCATAGAGCCACAAAAGTAGCTAAATCAGTATCAAGAGAGGTTTTTGGAGGAGGATCAATCTTGTTCTCTTTCTAAAAATTGTCAAAAGACACCTTTGTCATGTTGAGAAAAATCATGCCTTGCAAGCCACTGATAGACATCAAAGAGATTTCTCAAGACTAAAAAATTAGAAATTCCTCGCTGGCGAAATACATCATTAGTGGGGACAAATTTGTCATACATTTCGGCACAAATAGGAAGCCACGTTATTTTCAAATAGTGTAATTTTTATGGGTAATTCCCACAAATTACCAAGGGATGTATAGTACCTGAATAAATCCATACCTATTCCCTAGGTAAATTTGATATATTTTATTTTATGTATTTCTTGTTATTCCGTGGGTATTCTTTGTGTGTATATCCACGAAACGTGTCCCTGGGTAAATTGTAGTGTGTAAAATAAAATTTTCTTATAGTGTGTGTGCTTGGTGTGGACTATATGCATACCTGCTTGAGAAGGGAATGATGCCTGGAGGGTTATCATATAATATAAATATATAGGACTGCACATGGCTACATGATAAGATGATGTTATTAAAAAAGGATGTGGAGCCTACAACATATCAAGTTAAAGGAAAACCCAATTAGCAAATCACATGTGTCCCCTTCATAATATTTAATAACAATGATGATGACAACATGAGAGAGACTCTTTTATATTTTTCTAGTGAGAGGAAAGGAGAGAGCAGAGAGAGAGAGAATGAATAAATAGATAAAACATAGTTTGGATGGTCATGCTGAACATCAGAACCTCTATTAAAAATATACCACATGGCAAATGTTGAGACCATTAGGGATGAAATTAACACTAAACTAGATTTATATTCTCGCGCTAACGTTGCAGGTTGACTATATCTAAAAGGAAAATTGCAAAGATATTATAATTTTGAAAAAAAAATTGTTAATGCCTTTTTTTTTGTAGATCTTTTTAGTATGAGAAGTATATTCGCAAGATGTGAAATGTTGGGAAATATATTTTTAGAATATGTTATATTGTTTATTGAATAATGAAAATGATTTCATTTCAATACTTTGAAAGGAAAAACAATTTTAAGTATTAAGCCTTCTACTTGGTTTTTTTCTTCTTTGTTGTAAGAATTGAAATAAGATACTCATATATATATATATATATATATATATATATATATATATATATATATATATACAGACACTTCATCATTCAAGAGAATTTGTTACAACTCATCATCACATAAATATTAATTTAAGAGCAATGTTTTCGTTGAGATGATATTATGCAAGGTCCTCATACTTCTAATTTAGTTTTAGCAAAAAAAAAACCACTTGTATTAACACAGAAAAAAAGTTGTTCAAGTTCTCATCTCCAACTAAAAAAAAGTGAACAGAAAAGGAAAAAAAAGTGAAACAACTTCATTCCACTCATGGTTGTCATTATGGATGTGTATCAGAGACAATGGAGTGTTCAACGTTGTTATCCATGGCAACAGGAAAGTTGAGGTCAATCAGAGCTTCTAAAGATGAGATTTTGGGAGATGAATGTGGGGGAATATTACTGTAATCATAATTTAAAATAATCAATAATAATGATTGAAAAGGAACATGTTGTAAATAGTATTCAAAAGTTTATAATTATTACTTCAAAATTTTCAATCAATTCCTTTTCATTCAAAGAAGAGGTGATGATCTGCCATGCAATTAGGTTGATGACCACTTCTTCTAGAACTTTGTCGATGAATGAAAGTAGCGAATTACAATATCCGTCAACATTTAGCAAACCAATCTGGAACAATGCATAAGTTATGTATCTTCTTTTTATAATTTCATGTGTGTATATAGAGCATTGAGATCAAATTACCGGTTTGTTATGTATACCTAATTGTGCCCAACTAATTACTTCAAAAAGCTCTTCAAGAGTTCCATAACCTCCTGAATATTAAAAAAATATACTTAAATGAGTATTTTTTATTTTATTTTTTGCATTTACTGTTGTCTATTGGAAGAAAGTAGATATAATAATCAATTAGAGAATATGTGAATTTTAAGTATAATGAGTGGTAAAAGAGTGGTAACAAAATTAAAGTATTTTGAAAATGCTATTTTTTTTCAATGGTAGATCAGTGTTTTATGTTAACTATTAGTAAGGCAAATGGATATATAATACAAATTTCATAGTAGCTAATTTATGCATATTTTCAGTGATCCACATGAGGAAAATATATTTTCATTATATTTCTCATTGAAAGTTTGAATTGCAAGCATTAATATATATTCGATATAAAAAAAATAGAAAATGAGTTTTCATTATATGTGATATTAAGAGATAATAAATATAATTTATATACTAACCTGTCAAAGCAATAAAGGCATCAGCATAGCTGCCCATCTTTGCTTTCCTATGGTGCATGTCTATAACTGGTTTTACTTCTCCAACAGTGACACATTGATCTGAAGCTCAAATGGGAAAATGGAAAATTACATACAAATATAGTATTGTAGAATATGTTTTCATATGTGTGGACAAATGCTGGGATATGTTTTTTCATTAAAGGGCAGGAAAAAAATGTACACGTAAGAAAGAATGAGAGATAAATGAAACAATTTATTGTCATACCTCTCTACCCATTAGAGCTTTTGGAATGACACTAAATACATGGATAAAAGATTTCATTAATAACTTTAGCAAATTTTCATTAAATAAATGGAGGTATTTTTTTTTTTTTTTTGGAAAATGTTGGGGAAAAGAGATCCATACCCTATAACATTTCTACCACCATGAAATACAGTCTGAGAAATCAAACCCATTAATCCAATACTTCCTCCTCCATATACCAAATCAATGTTCTTGAACACTTGACAATGGTAACATTTAGTAAAATATTTCAATGGTGTTTAAGAATTTACTTATATTTCAAGAAGAAGAATTAAGAAGGGGAAGAGAAAGGAGGTGAATTGCAAGATAAATGACAATAACTATATAGATAGAAATCAAATCAGTTCTTTGCCAAGATTTATAGCAGCATCTTGGTAACTTTTTTTCTTTCCTGCATTACTACCGTAAAAAACACAGATTGTTTTGAACTTGGATGCAGTGCTTTTCTTTTCTTCCTCCATTTTCCTTTTCGGTTTTTTTTGTTATGTTGAAACATTGACAATTTGAATAGATATCATCCATTATATGTGGAGAATACGGTTTAGCTTTATCAAGAATAAATTAATACCTATGCATTATTAAAGGCCTTAGCTTGTTGTGTTACGTCAATTATTGACATAATTGAAACAACATAAAGTTGCAGGAATGTCAGACTTTGTGAAATATTTAGAAGGATAAAAACAAAATGATTAATAGATGGAGATTGACAAACATTGTAGTAGTTAATTAAAAAAATACTAAGCTTGATAAAATGACTATGTGTTTTTTATGTTTTAGTATTTTTTTTATATTTAAGGTGATATAATGATTAAAATTAAGCAAAGATAGACTATCATTATATATATATAAACAAATGTAGATATGTATGGAAATGTTTTCTTTTCTCGCTCACATGTTTTACAATACATAAATATATATGCTTAATCTTAATATATTTAGTTACTTAATCTTAATCTTATCTCCCCAATATTTCTATTCTTCAGGTTTTACTTTGATGGATATGTATTTTGCTATGGTTGGAAGCCACATGTCCTGCTATGATTGAGAGAGCTTTTTTTTTTTTTTCTTCAACCCTAACCACCGCAATCAATGGTTGGATCTCTTACTTTCTCTCCTTCTTCCTTCTTCTTGTTCACCGACAAATTGGTTTCCTAGGCTCAGATGATCTTTCAATATTAATCTCATCACCCAAATATATATATTTTTTAAACTTTTGTTTGATGGACATTTGTCCTACTACGGTTGGAAGAGAAATGTCTTGTTATGATATGATTGAAAGAGCTTTTTCTTTTTTCTTTTTTCTTTCTTTTCAAATCCTAGCCACTGTAATTAACGGTTGGAACTCTCACCTTCTCTCCCTCTCTCCTCCTTTTTTCTTTGGCGAGTCGCTTTCCCAGATCATAGAGTTAACTTTTGCTAGTTTGATTTGTATCTTTTGATAGGATTTGTTTTTCCTATTTAAAAATGTTTCAATCATATCTTTTTGTTTATATGCGGACGAAAGTGGTACAATGTCTGACTGAGATAATATTATTATTATAGTGTAATATATATTATATAGTTTTAGCCCTAGGTCTAGAATTGCTTAGCTTGATTCGTATCTATTGATGGGATGTTTTCTTTAAATGTGGCATTAATCCCTAAGGGAGGAATTAGTGTTTAGGTTTAGATTCTCTTAGTTTAATTCTTATTTTTTTATATGATGTTTTCTTCTTAATTACAAAACGTTTAAAAATATGTGGATGACAGAGGTAGAATATATGAGTGAGATAATATTATGATAGTGAAATATATATTATATAGTTTTAGGTTTAGGTTTAGATACTCTTAGTTTGACTTCTATCTCTTGAAAGGGTTTTTCCTCTATTTTAAATAATCTGAATTGTGTTTTTGTGAATAATTGTTATGTGATTATTATTATTAATATTACTGTATATGATATATTATTTTTAAAATTTTCATGATATAATAAGTATCTGTAAATTTTTGTATATTTTTATATTATTATCTAAAATATTTTTGGAGGATTTAATTTGTTGATTGTCTTTACATATTTAAGATTTTGTTAAGATTAGTCGTTTATGTATTTTCAATAGTTTTATGAGTGAAGGAAATAAATACAAATAACACATTGGTAATGTCAGTGTATATTTATGATATATAAATAATTTATTCTATATCTAAAAATATATAAGATTATATTATATAATGAATATGGTGGGAGGAACATGCTATGTTACATTTGAGACTCTTTGAGAGTGAGAGATTGTGATGGAGCAATTACTGATGGTAGCAATCAAAGAGGAAAGTTTGATAGCAATCGTGGAGGGAACTATGGTGGTGATTGTAGGTAGAAAAGGTTGTTACATGAATTATGCTGTTCATAGATTGTTGGAAAGATTGAAAGTTTATCCAATAATGTATGAAGTTAGTGAAGAGTTTGTAGCGAGGATGACATTAATGCGTAACCTCGGAAGGACTCTTAGAGGAGATTATAAGACTTTGGTTGCACCATTGTTTCCAGTGATATTCATTGGGGGAAAATTGGTTGGGGGGTTTGGATCGGCTCATAGCTATTCATGTTACTGGCAAGCTTTTTCCTATGTTGAAAGAAGTTGGTGCTATTTGGCTCTGAGTGGTTTGTTATATTTTTCCTATTTCTTAATTAAAGTATATAATTAACATAATTTATATAATGTATGGTTATATATTACTATAAGTTGATTATATATTTTATTGTTATATATTTTTTCCCATTGGTAGATTGTTTGAAAGTTGCATGCATATAAACCTAACTAATTATTTATTATATGACATATTATGCATTTTTGTTTTGATATATTTTGTAAGGTTGGTATAATGCGTAGAGAGAGCATGTATAGTGATGGTAAGATGAAGAGATGATGAAGATGAAGATGGAGAAGATGACAGGAGAGAGAGAGAGAGAGAGAGAGAGAGAGAGAGAGAGAGAGATTTAGAGAGAGAGAGAGAGAGAGAGAGAGAGAGAGAGAGTATAATTATCAATAATGGTGAAAAGTTCATTCCATGTTGTCTTAATTGTGCTCTCAGCTTGGTGTCATCATTATTTTATCTTTTTTCTTCTCTTTATCTCTCTTTGACACTCTATGTTCTTCTAGTTTTTATGGTTTCATTATATTATTTATATTGTTATTGCTTGGATTTATGCTGATAATAACTTGGATCAATGCTTCTCAGATGTCTCTATCAAGCATCGTATGTGCTTCCTTCTTTTGATGGCATTTCCTACCAAGATGTGGATTTAGTTAATGGAGTTTTTTTTTTTGTTTATTTGTTTTCCTTTTACTTTTGTGTGGATGTTTATGTCAAGTGTATTGTTTTTTGTGATTGTAATATCTTTTGGTTGGTCTTTTTCCTTATTTTAGGTTTTTATTTTTTGAGTGTATTTTTTATTATTAGCTTATGTTGTACTTTCTTTATTTAATAAATTGGTTGTTTATATATATATATATCAAGGAATTGTAGGTAGGGGGAATTTATTAGATACATTTTTTGGGAATTTATGAGTTTTTTTAACCATACATATTATGATGTGTATAACAAATTGATAATTTTTAGAACAACCAATAAAAAATAAAGAAAGAGATAGTTATATTTTTTTTTAAAAAAAAGTTTAGATTTAAAAGATATATAGATAGATAAGTAGATAGATAGATATTTAGACATATGGAGAGGGAGTGAGTATAAGTAGTAAAAGATATATTTAAGTAATGTGTTAAATTAATAAATCTAATAATGAATTTCTCATATGTTTTGTTAAAGTTTATTATTTTAAAACCTAGGTAGTAATTTGATAGAAAACAATTAAATAGCATGTGAAACAGAGGTAAGATAGAGATTTTTGCAATGTGGTACTAGGTGGGGTCTTAAGGTGATCTAATTATGCTTATTTATTTCTTCCTTTTTTAAATTGGTTTTATATAGAGAGAGATGGAGAGAGAAAGGGAGTGAGTGCTTGAGTGAGTAGCAAATGCTTATGATATATCTCTAGATGTATACTTTATGTACATATGTATATGCATATATCTATGTATACGTACAACATGTAATGTATACAAATTTATGTATACCTACATGCATATATATACATGCATCTATTTATGTATATTACATAGAGATGGAGAGAGAGATGTATATTACATGCACATATCTATGTATACATCATGCAATATATATATTTCAAAATGTGGGGAAAAAGAGAAATATATGGACTAAATAAAGAAATATGCTCTAAGACATTGGTAATGGAGCAAAGTAGTCTGTTCCCTCGTAGATTGTATGATGACCAAGGAGGTGATTTTAGAGTTATCATCATATCACTGACATGGGAAAACAAAGACCAAGGCAGAGGACCTGGTTGTTCTCTTTGACCATTTCATCATTATTATGATATTGAGAGACTTCTAAACTTGTTTTTGGGATGGACATTTGTCCATCTTTTATAGGATATTCCCAATTCTAGCTATCCTTGACTCCCAACAATAATCATGCTCTTAACCCTAACCACGACTTTGTCTATTTCATCTTTTTCTCTATCTCATCATTGTCCTTTATTGGAGGAATTGGGGGGAGTAGATGAGGTCTTAATGGAAAGCAACGTATTTCAGGGTAACACTACTTCATAAGGCTTCTTCTTCTATCAAGTTTGACACCGGCTTTGTAATTTTCTTTTACCTGTAGTGTTGTGGCTTCCAGCGTAGCAAGATTAAGCATCATCAACATCATCTCTAACAATATATTAAGACTCATCATCATCATTATTATTATTTCTAACACCATAAGAAAGATTGAGCAGTAATACTTCCATTGCAATAAGCTTTCTTTTCAGCATATAGGTTTTCATCTTTTGTTATATGTATATTCTTGTACTTCTTGCATTAGTTTTTTGCTTTGATTATTTTTTATTTGTTCTAATTATGTGATTATTATGTTTTTGTTTGGCTTAGCATGGCAGATCATTATCGTAGTGATTTTTTGGGAAAACTTCCTTAAGATATGGTTGAAGAGATTTTCAGATGTATAGTTTCATCATCTTCTAAATCCCTTCATGAACTTAAACTTTTGCATCACTGATAATTTCATTCATTTATATAATAGAAATAAAAATTATTTGTTTAAATAAGAACATAATATTTTTTTTCCAGTTGCAAGGGTTTTTATGAAGCATCCAAAAGCCGTAGAGTTGGACAGATGATGCAGATCGATAATTTATGGTATCTTAGCATGGAAGAATATATTACTTTTCTTTAGAATTGTGCATTAAGTGGAAATCTAAAAGCTTGTTTGAAACTTGGCATGGTGAAAATTTATGATTACAATATTTATTAATGTTAGATAAATTATAGTATTAATATTAGGGACTAATTTTTAAAATTGGTTTGCAGGTAGAAGTTGTAAAGTTGAAAATGGATTCAGGCATCCAATATTTACATAATGCAGTTTGTAAAGGTTATTTGCCTGCAGGATATGCAACAGGGATTATTTTGTATAAAGATCATATGAGATGCAATTCTGGTATAACAATGTTGAATTTAGTTTCTTATGAAAAAATAGGTAATGTTTCAGAAGCAATAGATAGCAAAAGATCAGGTAATCCTATCATAAATACTTGTCGATATGTTGTAGTAGAGTTTCTTAGAGAGATAGTATGGAGTGTAGAAGGAAAATGCATAGAAAAAGAGATATGGGAGTGTGATAAAGAGTTTTGTGGTCAGAATGTCAATGATGTTATTTATAATGGATGGTTAGGTGAAGATGGATTAGTGAGAGAGTTTTGCAGCTCAGCTTGTAGATGGAAATATAAATTTAATTTGCTTTCTGAACTTATGTAATATTTATATTGTTTATTTTTTTTTCTGTTATAGTTTCCTGTATTTGTAATCTTATATTATAGATGTACTTTTTTTTAAAATGAATTCTATATGTAATATATTCTTGAAGTAGAAATTTATTGAAGTTTCTATTAATGTAACAAAGGAAAAAATCAATATATAGATGTATATATGCTAAGCTAATGTTTTTCAAGCAGAGATGGAAATATGCAATAGCAAATGATAGATACTGGATAAAACCCAACCTAGAATCAATAGAGGGGAAAAACATAATAGATGAATCCATCTATATAAAAGGTAATATATTATACTACTATCATATGGTTGATAAATATGTTTTTATGGTAGAAATGCATTTTATATTTTTTTAATAGACATTATAGTATACAATCATTAATTGTTACATTATTGTGCTTATATTTTTCCTATATGAATTTCTTAATTGATTAAATTACATATATTCATTGAGTATACATGAAAGAATTTGATAGTTAATAACCCATTTGAGAATTAATGTAACTTGTGCCTTACACACACACACACACACACACACACACACAAGTCATTGATCACTTTCACAAAGGTCTTAATGATTAATCTATATTCATCTTCTAACAAAAAAAATAAAATTAAAAACCTATTTTATTCATAACAAAACTTATCTCAGTTATCTTATTATTCTCAAGAACATAACTTTTTTTTTTCTGCAATACAACATTGAAAGTCATGAACATCAAATTTTTTATAGTATAAAAGATGAAGGAATTCGATTGGCAAAAACTTTGCAAAATGGTGGTAATACTGATCCAATCATCGTCATGATTATTAATCTCAAATTCATACTCAGAATAATATTCCTTCTCCTCCTCCGAAGGAGGAGATGGCGGAGGTGGTAGTGGAGGAGATGGCGGAGATGGTAGTGGAGGAGATGGAGAAGGAATAGTAGGAAACATATAGGAAAAATTAGTTTGAGCTCTATCAATACCATTAAAGGTAATTGATGACATGTCATAAGCCAATGCCGCTTTCTCTGGTGTATCAAATGTGCCTAACTGATGTCTCTTCCTAGTATGAGGGTTTATAATCTCTGCTGCATAACATCCCGATGGTCTCCTTCGTACTCCTAAGTACTCCGTTGATCCTCTAGATCATCTTCTTTGGTGATGGGGTAGCCTGATACATTGTAAGTCAGGCGTGTCCATAGATATGCAATGTTAATTGTTGCAAGATTGTTTTGTATCTTATCACTCTATATATAGTTTCATGCAATCATATATGTATATACATAGTTTGGAAAAACAATTGAATTAGGGTTTTCTAGAGTAATGTAGGTGTTGTTAGGCTGTCATACAACAGCTACGGTGGGTGCCCTTAGATTTGAAATCGATGGTTGTACTTAGATTATGAATCCTCACACACACACACACACACACACACTATTATTATTATTATTATTATATATATATATATATATATATATATATATATATATAATTCTTAAACTTGTAGTTTATATGTGACTTCTCCTTTACTATTACTAAGAGTATGACATTAATACTATATTTTAGACATATAATTGATATTGATGATTTAATGATAAAATTATAAATTTATAACATAAAACACAAATTAAACAGATTTTATATAGCACAGTAGCAAGGGAAAACAAAATCCAAGCAAAGATCTCTTGTCAATTATTTCACAAAGCTAGAGATAGCTAGACACAATTAGTAATAGATAGAGTGAGAGAGAGATATTGGAGATTTCTTAATAACCATAAATGAAAACACCTTTTCTCTTATCAATTATTGTTTATGTTTTCATATGCTCTACACTTCTAAATATAATGCCTTTCAGAAAATTTCTATATTACTTAACTTAGAGAAATCTTATCATATAAATTGAGAAGTGAGTAATAGAAACAAATTGAAATTATATAATAGCATAATATTGTATTCCAAAGATGACAGAATCATTATTTCAACTAATAAAAATCATGTCTCTTAAAAGATTTTATTAAGAAAATCAATACACAAACAGGGTTTAATGGGCAAATCTTAGATCAAACTATGTATACATTTGATCAGGAAATCTCATATATATATATATATATATATATATATTGTAGTTTATATATAATCATGGTTGCTTTAAATTTAAGATATGAAGGATAGCAATTTTATTTATTATCATTATGAAATAAAAAATAAAAAGTGTAAAACTTATCTCATTTATGTAATGGAAATAGCTTTAATATACAAAGCTTAAGACAAAACAAAATTCTAATGTTGATGTAAGACATTTGTGCAATAACATCTTTTTATAAATAATTAAGTAGTTTTTTTTCTTTTTTTTTCCCGGTATAAGGGTGTGAAAATTTTAAGATAAATCACACAAAATCTATTTTACAGGTTGTAAAAGTCAATGAATTTCACTTAAATGTACGATTCTAGCAGAGAATGGTCAATAATTGTGTCTTAATAATACTCTCATGCAAGCCGGCCCACATACAAATACAAATAAAAAAAAAACCTAGCTCATTAATATGTCATCACAATATGTAAATGGTGATATGAATTTTTCGGTAGCAAGGGGAAACCAAATCTAAGCAAAGAACTATTGTCAATTATTTCATACTGCTAGAGACAGCTAAACATAGCAAGCAATAGAAAGAGTGAGAGAGATATATTGGAGATTTCCTAATAACTATTAATGGAAACGCTTTTACTTTTATAAATTACTGTTTATGCTTTAATATGCTATACATTTCTAAATATAATGCTACACATAAGATTTCTATATTACTTGTCTTACAGAAATCATATGTTTTATTTTTTAATTTTCCCCCCTTGTATAAGGGTGTGAAAAGTCAAAGATAAATCACACAAAATCTCTTTACAGGTTGTAAAGTTCAATGAATTTCACATAAATGTACGATTGTAGCAAAGAAGGGTCAACAATTGTGGCTTAATTATACTCTCATGAAAGCCGGCCCATATACAAGAAAAAAAACCTAGGACATTAATATGTTATCGTAATATGTAAATGATGATCTGGATTTTTCGGTAGCAAGGAAAACAAAATCCAAGCAAAGATCTCTTATTAATTATGTTACAAAGCTAGAGATAGCTAGACACAACTACATATGAAGCAGAAGGGGAACACTATTTAAGCGACGGGATCAGTGGCACGCTTGAGAGCGTAGGGGGCAAAGGTGGTAGCGTAATTGAAGGGTAGGATATATTAGGTTTACAAAAAAAAAAAAAATCACCAATAAAGCCCTCTCGAATTGATGGTACACTGATCCACAGGAGTAGAAAAACAGGTGCCGAACAGTGTTCCTAACATTATATTGCTGTTGGATTCTCATTGGCCAGTTAACTAACAATGGGGAATCGGGAAGGATGTTAAAGTGGGCCAGCAGAGATATTGATGATCGAGGAGGTTATGATGCTTTGGTTTTATCAAACTAATTAAAAAGACAAAACACTCAACCAATAAGGGATGACCAAATGTCCAACAAAGTCAAATTCTTGAGGAATAGTGATTTTGGGGGATAGAATTAAGATGTAATATATATATATATATATATATATATATATATATATATATATATATATATATATATATATATATATATATATATCTTTTGATTTGAAAAAATGCATCTATATAAACCAAAAAGATTATTTATTTCATGAAATATTATGCATTTTTTGTTTTGATATGTTTTGTAAGGTTGGTATAAAGCATAGAGATGGTATATATAGTGATGGTATGATGAAGAGATGGTATATATAGTGATGGCATTGATAATCAATAATGGTGGAAGAATCATTCCATGTTGTCTTAATTGTGCTCTCTGCTCTATTTGTCATCATTATCATATCTCTTTCCTTCTTTGTCTCTCTCTCTTTCTAACATTTTTTTAAGGTTTCATTCTCTATATATTTCCATTAAACTTTAGTATATAGTTCATATAAAAATATATTCAAAGATAAATTTGTTATACTTATGGTTCAAGTGCTAAGGTAACAATGATGTAATCCTTTTTGCATCTCTTCTCTCTTTTCTTAAGGGCATGTTTTTGTTTCAGAATTATTAACAAAATTATTCACATTGTTATTTCTTGGATTTGTGCAGATATGCAATTGAATTAATGCTTTTCATATGTCTTTAGCCAGAATCTTAGGCGCTTCCTTCTTTTTATCGTGTTTGCTACCAGGAGATGGATTTTGTCAATACATTTTTGTGTTTATTTGTTTTTCTTTTGCTTTTGTGTGGATGTTTATTTGAAGTATATTGTTTTTTGTGATTGTAATCTCTTTTGTTTGGTATTTTTTGTTTTAATTTTTCTCTTTTGAGTGTTTTTCTTATTATTAGTTTATGTTATACTTTATTTATTTAATAAATTGGTAGTTATATATATGTATATATATAATGGAAATGCCTTTGCTCTTATCAATTATTGTTTACGCTTTCATATGCTCTACACTTCTAAATATAGTGCCACTTAGAAAATTTCTATATATTTTTGGCTTAGAGAAATGTTTTCACATAAATTGAGAGATGAGGAACATAAACAAATTGAAATGATATAATAGCAAAATATTGTATTCTAAAGATGATAGAATAGTTTTTTCAATTACTAAAGATCATGTCTCTCAAAAGTTTTTATTAAGAAAACCAGTACACAAATAGGGTTCAATGGCCAATTCATAGATCAAATTATGTATATTATATTAACATTTAATTGTAAATTAGAAAAAGCATACATAATATCTATGTTATAAATCTCTTCTATGAATAATATAAACAAATTGAAATTATACAATAGCATAATGCTGCACATCAAAGATGATAGAATTATTTTTTAAAATTTCAAGATATGCTTCTCAAAAGATTTAACATATACGGTAAGGCTGTTATGCATTTATAAACAACTAATCAAATTTGCAAAATAAACACAATAGCGTAATTTAATTACATATTTCAATTAACATATACAGTAGGCTTGTTATGCATATAAATGGTGAATAAATACAAAGCACACCTTTTGTTACATATTTAATATTATTAGACTTACATTAAAATGCACATTAAAATATTAAATACATAATATTTATACAAAATTAAAATTTATTTTAATAACTAATGAAGCTTATTTTTTCAGACATATTCAGGAAAGGAATCATCTATTGAAGCAGATCTACTTTTCTATCAACCCATATTGCTTTCAGACTGTTCTGCTTCATTAAGTCTTATTCTGTCTTTCAGCTCTTCTAATTCAATAGTCGTCATTCCAAGGTTGTCTAATAATATATCATTAATATTCTTTAGTTCTTCTAATTCATATTTAACGTCACATAGTTCCTTCTCATTCACATCTTTAATAATAACATCATAAATATTTTTCAGATGTTTTATGGCATGTAACACAACATAATTTTTAGCCTTATTTTTTGGTATTTGCTTCTAATCCAACTTGTTCATGAATTCCATAGATGTTTTCAAATATGATTTTGCATGAAAAACATGGTTTGTGATCTGGACCATGTTGTTCACATACATAAACTGTAGGTGGTAATCTTAACTTTTCCATAAGCTCCTTAAGTACTACCTTAAATTGTACATCAATAATAATTTTCATGTCGACTTCCATTTATCCACCTATTGATCTTAAAAACATATATATATATATATATATATATATATATATATATATATATATATATATATATATATATATATATATATATATATATATATATATATATATATATGAGCTATTTAGTAGATGTGACAGGATTTCATAAACTAATTCTATATCAAACCAATTATTATCACATAATGCATTTTACATGAAGAAAATCTACTTAGCCAAGAATGTTTACATATATAGACATTTTGATAATAAGTAAATAAACAATCACAAATAATATCTTAACAATCATCATTTGCATAAGATAGGAGAGTAAGAAGTTTGAATTCCTCCACCAATTAGAATGAATAATCTAATATATTCATTTTATTAAAATAATAATAATTAAATTCATTCAATTCATCTTACTCATTTTATATTTTTTTTAAAGAAAATCATTACTTGAAAATATATCTTGTTTAAATTATTATCTCTCTTTTTAATAGAAGATCTATTTATTTTTTTAAAATATATATCTTAATATATATATATATCTCAACAGGTTATATTCTATTATTTATAAAAGAGATATGGAAAGTTTTATTAAAAAATATATAATTTAAAAATTTTAAAAAATAATAATAGGTGGTAATATTAAGATGTAGTGTAATTAATGAAGTAAAGAAGTCACATATATAAGAATTAATAAAACATATATTATATTAAACTAAATATATATAAAATGTTATTTTTAACTTGGTTCAACAGGTATATATAATATGCCAAGAATAATAAAATAAAGTATAAACTCATTTGTAGATTTAAAAATAAAAATCTTAGAATTTAAAAATACATGTGAACATGCTGTCAAATTAAATAATGATTAAAGTTACTGACCCAACCGAAAGATGCTATTAGCCTTTTATACTACACTAATTAGCCTAAATATTATAATACTTGATATAGGTTTGAAGTTAAAATAACTTCTTTTGAAACCTTTGCAAAAAGATTTATCTTTTGTTAATTAAATTAGTGATGGATTGATTAATATATTTTGTGCCAACCTCAATGATCTCGTTTTGGTAGCAAGTGCATTGGATCACGAATACCACCTACTCCTAATAAGTGGTGGTAAAATAATGACAATAGTTAGTTGCACTTAATCCTCTATTATTATTACTTATTAAACTATTGTTAAAGCTGAACTCTTGAACAGTTACATTTTAATATTTTTAATTTTAAAAAATGAAAAAATTAAGGGTTGTTTTCCTTTTGTCTTAGAATTCATACCGAACATCATTTTTTATGATTTTTACCATGATTATATTTATTTATTTTTTTGTACCAATATCAAAACATTTTGATACTAATTAGATAAAAAAACGGATGAGTAATATTTTCTTTGTTTTAAAAGACAAACATTTAATTCGAATAAAGAAAAAATAAAAGTACCAAAGTAATAGTTCCAACTAACTTTATGTTTGTTCTGCATTAAATTTGGATAACTAACTTGAGGGAACCAAGCCATCATCATCAAAGTACTCCATCAATCACTTGAGAAAATGGGTAACTATATATGTTTTCTTGTTGCAATGTTTATAATTTCCCAATCATTGAGAAGTTGCCGGTTAAGTAATATGAGTTCTTAAATCTTAAACAATATAAGTTGTGTTCCTCACAATGTTTAGTTTATTTTGTGTCCAAATATAAAGTATGGTTGTGTAGCAATCACCTCATTATCAATAACATATATTATATATGTGATAGCAACTAATTAAACAATATCATTGTATACCAATCAAATAATGTTAGAGATGATAATATTTTTGTTTGTGACTACCATTAACCTATGTTTTCTATTTGTGTGTTTTGATTGGACTACTAAAACTTAAAAGCCATAAAACCTAGTCATTGATGCTTGATGATGCATCCAAGTGGCTTTTTGACCATATATTGGCAGATACCTTAATGCCACAATAATTGTGCCACCAAAATTATTGTTAGTCAATATAAAACATTAGAATAAACAACCCTTGGAAAAAGTTTCAGCAGAACATAGTGTGTGTGTGTGTGTGTGTGTATGAAAACAATAATTATCTAATTTTTTATAATATCAAAGGCCTTTCAAACTTGAAAGCTAAACTTCAATCATGAGCATCATGTTCCAAAAAAAGAATGCATCCAAAGTTCGACACCAAACTATATCATGATCCATCCTATTTAAGAGCTAAATATTTAAGGAGGTTGCTAATGAATGAAAAATAGCATATGTATAAAATTAGTAATTATAACATTTACCTGATTTTTTCTGAATGAGGGATAGCCTACAATGGCTTATAATGCCATCACACCATTTTATAAGCAATGAAAGATTTTTTTTTATGTATATACTATATCAGTCTGTCAAAAGACAAAAAAGAAAAAAAAAATCACTAACATCAACACCTAATTGGTAACCACCTATGTACTATATCAGTTTGAAATGTCAACAATTTAGACTCAAGCATGCTAATAAATAAGACAGCATCACATCAACCATTTAACAAACAATTTGTTTTATTCACATGTTATTACTGTAGCGACACATTAGCAATCAAAAGAGAAAAGTCAAAACTTTCAACTAATTTCCAATCCACAAACTTGCTTAATTAGTGCTTCCAGAGTGAAATATGAAGTCACAGAATCCTGCAAGATTAATTGTGACCAAACATAAAAATCTTCAAAGCTACTAAATTTCTGGACCATGATAAGGAACCAAAGAGTATAAATTTCAAATAGAGAATATTATGCAATAGGAAGAAAAATTTATTGACAACTGAAATATCAAATAACTCATACAATTCAGTGCATACACAGTTTTGTCAACTACTCATATTAACATGTAATATAGGATTTATGCATCAGAATAAATAAAATGCATTAGTCAGCAAGGCTAGTAAACTAACATGAATCTTGAGAACTACGAAGCTTAAGGATAAAAAAAAACATTAAATTTGTGTTGGAAACGTATTAATTACAATGTTTGGCACAACAAACATTTATCATTGTGCATATTTTGCCAGCTTGAGATAAATAACAAACAATTCCACAAAATTTAACTAAAATCACATAGAAATCATAGATCGGCCCACAAGTATGAAAAGGATGATCCAACCACAACAAAGAAAATAAGCCAAAACATTTTTGTGAAGGGTCTAATTAATAAAATACAAGAAATACAGGAAAAATTATAGAGAAAATATAGGAAAAATTAAAACCTCATCTATGAAGTTTAGATCGCCACTGTTTTTAAATAAATTTTAAAATGCAAGGAAAAAAAAGGCCGATAATTCCACATAAATCATTTCATTTCTCACTCTAGAGAATCCTGCAGTAATTGAAGTAGAGGCTTTAACATAGGTCAAGACAATTTAAAAATGAAAGGAAAAAAGAAAAGACACCCTCCGTCCTCAAATCAATCCATCAAAAGAAAACATCTTACTAAGAAATCAAGAAGAAAATGAAATCTAGGGTTAGAGGAGCAAAAAAAAATTTAATCCAAAACACACACACACAAAAACAAACAGAAAACTTAGTAATCTCAACCCATGATAATTTCAACAAACAATATAGAGGCAAGAATTTAGAACACATCTCAAAGACAATGAAGTGATTGGACTACCAGTGAGAACAGGAAAGAAATCACCATCAGTAATCCTCTGAACATAAGGTTCCAAATCCTTGTGAGTTACCAATGGAACACAATCCTTGAAGATCCCAGGATCAGTTCTCCCCCTTCACACTCCTTGTTCTATCTATTCATCAATCAATTCTCTTTATTAAGTCTTAGCCTTAAGAAATAAACTGTGTTATTATTTTTATATAAATTACCTAAAAGGGAGATGAATGGCTGGGATGAGGAACGAACGCTGATCCCGGGGTTACTAGATGATATCACGCTCAATTGCATTGCACGAGTACCGGGGATGGAGGCCGAGGAAGGTGATGAGGAAGGTGAGATTGTTCTTTGGATGTGGAGTAGCAGGGGGTAGGGTTTACGCCGTAGACCATGAGTCCATGGTGAGGACGAAATTGATATGCACAGTGATCTACGCGGTGAGCTGACGCTGGCGAGATCTGGTCATTGTCTTCGCTTTCATGCTTCATGGACACCGTATTGAAGTGGCGGAGGATTTGATTCTTCTAACTAGGCACAACCGGGTGGCGTCTCCGGCGCTAGAACGAGGGCGTATCATGCGTCGATCTGCGAGTGGCAGGGGGTAGGACCATGAGTCCATGGTGACGGAGTGGACAAAACTGATGTGCACGGTGATCTGCATGGTGAGCCGACGCTGGCGAGATCCGTTCACCGTCTCCACCTTCACGCTTCACCGACACCGCATCGGAGTGGTGGAGAATCTGATTCTTCTAATCTACGTACAACAGGGTGGCATCTCCGGCGCCAGCATGAGGACGTATCATGCGTTGATGGGCGAGTGGAGATGGACGGTGGGTGCGGTGCCAATGTTCGTGAGGGTGGCTCCATCTTCATTAGATCGGCTGCTCCATTCTCGTAAGAGATCCAACTGGTAGCTAGGGTTTGAAAAACAAAAGGAGTGAGAGATCCAGCCATTGATTACAAAGGGAGAGAGAGATCCGACCATTAATTGTGGTGGCTAGGGTTGTAAATTTGGAAAATATTGAACCAATGAGAGTTGGCCAAATGTCCATCATAGGCAAGCTCTTGATGAATAGTTTTTTTGGGGGATAGGATAAAGATAAAGTATATGTGTGTGTGTGTATGTGAAAGTATCTCTCATTGCTTTTGTAAAAAAAATAATAAATAAAAATATTACACACCCACACACACACATATATATACACTCAAAATTTTGAGAATTATTTAGTACTTAAAAAATAACATTAGTTTCAGCTTTAAATATATTATTATTTTAATACATTTAAAAATTTCTTTCTAAATTGAGTTATTTATTGTTTTGGTTTTTTTTGAAATACTTAGAAATAATTTATACTTAAATAAAAATTTAAAATTAATGGGCCAACTTGGTATTTAAATTTAAAAATAGGCCACCTCAGGTCAACCCATTGATAGTGATCTATCAAACTACATTTATATTTTGCCCAAATTTTATTAGAGAATGATTGTTTAAGGGTAAAATCTTGGAGTCAATAGAATTTCCAAAAGAATGAAGGTAATTAGTCTGTATTTAATTTAATTAATAGAATTAAATTTTCAATAGCTTAAATTAAAATTTGAATAATAATTTTTAAATTACTTACTAAATATAAATTTACAAGGTGTTATATTGGAAAATATATACTCTTTCTTCCAATCCAAACATGGTGTTAATATGGAAGTAACATTACACAGTAATGAAATATTAAAGAATTTTCTAACTCAAAACACAGCAGAAGTGAAGCTTGTAAAGGATACCTAGCAACCTCCACTTCATGAAATTTGTTAGAAGAAGAGAGAGAAAGAGTGGAACAAGTCCTTGAACCTTAAATAAGTATCATTGATGATCTATGTGCTTACATATAGGAACAAATAGATACCATATACAAGCATACATATACATATAAGAATACATATACATATACATCTAACACCCTCCCCTCAAACTCAAGGCAAATCATACACGTGAGTTTGGATAACATGAAAAGATGCTGATCACTTGTCTGCGTCTTGGTGAAGAAATTAGCTACCTGGACCTCTGTGGGAAGTTAATAAAGTGCCACTATCTGAGCACATACATGACATCGGGTGAAGTGAGCATCCACACCAATGTGTTTAGTCAGCTCATGCTTGACCGGATCGACAACAATCTGAAGAGCGCTAGTACTGTCACAGTGAAGATGAGTGGAAGAAGGAAATAGTACACCAAAATCCTATAAGATCGAACGAAGCTAGAGTACCTCCTAGATGGTGGAGCTAAAGCACAAACCTCAGCCTCAGCACTGGACTTGGCAATAGTAATTAGATTTTTGGTCTTTTAAATAATGAGTGAAGGCCCAAGAAAAATACAGTAACCAGTGATAGATACTCGATCATCAGGATAATTGGCCTAGGCAGCATCAAAATAGGCTTGCGATTGAAGAGTGGACTGGCGAGGATAGAATAGACCACTTGAAGCAGTGCCACGAAGATAGGGCAATACCTAAAGAAGATGAGTATAATGAACATAAATGGGTGCCACAACGAACTAATTGAGAATGTGAACAACATGAGATATGTCGGGATGGGTGACGACCAAGTAGACCAAGCTATCAACCAAATGTTGATAGCGAGAAGGATCAGATAAGAGAATCCCATCAGAAACACGAAGCTGCAAATGTAGCTCCATCGGTGTAGTTGCAGTATGAGTATTAGTCAAACCAGAGCGAGCAAGTAGAGCTCGAGTGTAACACTGCTGAGAAAGACGGTATCCATCAGGATGACAAGTGATCTCGATACCCATGACATATCGAAGCAGACCCAGATTAGTCATCAAGAAGGTCTCACATAGCTTCTGCTTTACAAAGGTAATGTGAGCAAAGTCATCACCAGTAAGAATTATGTCATCCACATACAAAAAAAGAATGGTCCGTCCCTGAGAGTAAGAATGAACAAAAAGTGTTGGATCATGTATGCTCATAGTGAAACCAGCAGCCTCAACTACGGTGCTGAACCGCTCAAACCAGGCCCATGGAGTTTGTTGAAGACCATAAAGAGAGTGGCGAAGGCGACAAACAGACACTAGAGTTACTCGAAGGGCGGGAGGAGGAGTCATGTAAACCTCATCCTTCAAGTCTCGGTGAAGAAATGCATTCTTCACATCAAGCTGATGAAGGACACACCCATGAACAGCCGCAACAGCAACCAAAGTGCGCACAGTGTGCATGTGGGCTACTGAGGCAAAAGTCTCCTCATAGTCGCGTCCATACTCCTGCTGAAAGCCATAACAACCAAACGTGCTTTATAGCGCTCGAGAGACCCGTTAGAATTGGTCTTCACCTTATAGATCCATTGACAGATGATGGGAACAGCATGAGAAAGAAGGGTAACGGGATCCCATGTGTGAGTTCGAGTCAAGGCATTAACCTCCTCTGCCATGGCAGTCCGCCACTCAAGTGACCAAACTGCTTCTCGGTAGGTACTTGGTTTAAGGACATCTGCAACGCTGGTGATAGCAGAAGTGTAATGGACAGGGGGATGTAAAGTGGAGCAATCGCGTAAAGAATAAGTGTGAGAAAGTACCTCAGGAGCTGGATCGGTAGTAGGAGAGGTGTTAGAGATGATTGGCCGAGATGAAGATTCTGCGGGATCCCGACGGTGGTATATGAAATGAACAGGCAGGTGTGCCATCGATCAGTAGTGTGAACACGGGTGACGTGAGATGGTGAATAGGAATGATGAAGATTAGTGGCATCAGGGGTCATGTAGAGAGAAGCACTAGAGTCAAGAAGCCAGAGATAACAGAAATTACCTGAAGGAGATGGAACAACCTGAGCGGAACTCGTATGTGCAGTGGAGGGGTCCACTAGATATGACTACTGGAACCGCTAGGAACATGGCTAAAAACTATTGATCTGCAGGAGACAATGGAGGAGGAGAAGCTTGTATAGAATGTTCCTTAGTGGAGTAAGGTGTTAGAAGAAGAGGTGGAGCTGGTGAAGAAGCGGAAGGGAGAGCGACGTGCGAAAGCACAGAAGAAAAATGGGAGGCAGTAACAGTGGTGTCCCCCTTGTGGTACATAATTTAAATTCTGCGAAGTAGTGCATAATTTTTATTTTAGTACTTTTCTTTCAGTAATTTTATTTCAGTAAATAGTACATAAATTATAAACTAAAAAAAGAAAATAAAAAATTATAAAATTATAAAAGAAAAACAAAATTAATTAAGATATATATAAAATAATTAATCAATTAAAATTAAATCAACTTAAGTAAAACAAATAAAATTAAATCAATCAAACTAAAAAAGTAATAATCAAATCAACTGAAAAACAATAAAAAATATTAAATCAAAAAACAATAATGCAAATAATAAATTATTAATAAAAAAACAATAAATTATAAATTATAAAAGTATAAATCAAAAGCAAAAAATATAAATTATAAAAGTGTAAATCAAAAGGCAAAAGTATAAGTAATATAAAATTGTAATTAAAACCAATTGAGTAAATCTAAAAATTAAATCAACTTTGAAATAAAAGTATAAATGAGAATCCAAGGAAATAAATAAAATCTAAGAAATAATAAAAGTATAAATGAGAATCCAAAAAGAAATAATAAAAAAAATAACAAAATGAACAAACAAACATATAATCTAGATAATAATCTAAAATACTAACTTGCACAATATAATCAAATAGAAGACTTTGAAAAATGCAAACATGAATTTGAACCATATAAAATAAATTATAAATCAAAATGTGATAAATGTTACAGATTTCATATAACAAGACATAGAGCAACATGTATAAAATGTGAATTATCTTTATGTAGAAAATGTGTCTTAGAACTCTATAAGTTTAACTTTGTAGAACAAAAACTAGATAAATTCAACAATGAAACAACAAATATAATAAATAACGATATAATAGAACAACTACTAA
Source organism: Dioscorea alata (assembly GCA_020875875.1). Classification (NCBI taxonomy): domain Eukaryota; kingdom Viridiplantae; phylum Streptophyta; class Magnoliopsida; order Dioscoreales; family Dioscoreaceae; genus Dioscorea; species Dioscorea alata. Next base: position 3,395,150 of record CM037014.1, read on the forward strand.
AAAGAATAAAAACACTAGAAGAAGAAAATAGCAAGTTAAAAGAAGACTTAGAAAACATAGAAGAACTAAAACTAAGAGAAGAATTAGAAAACATAAGTGAACTAAATATAGGAAAAAGAATGATACAAGAAAATAATATGAAAGAATCAATTAAAAGAAAATGTATAATAATACAATAAAATAATAGAAAATAATACAAGAAAATAATAAAAAATAATATAACTTATAATGTATGAAAAATAAGAAGAAAAAATCAGAAATAAAAAATCAAAAGCATAGAAATAATAACTTGGAAAAGAAATCAATAATTATAAAAATAATGGCTAGAAAAAGAAATAAATGAAACTATGAAGAGAATCCTATAGAATTAGAAAAAATAATTAAAGACTTAAAAGAGTTTAAAGATAATTTAATCTCAAAATATCAAACATCCCATTCAAGAACTAAAGCTGTAGAATCATTACAAAAATGCTACTTAATAAAGCAAATCATTTAGAAACAACAACAAAAGTACAATCTTTAGAATATTTGTTTGAATTAGACATCCCATTAGATGAAGAAGTTGAAGTCATAAATTCTATTGAATTAAACCAAATAACACCCCACCCCCCAATCCATTAGTGTCAACAAAGAAAGCTTTGTGATAATCTCTTATTCTCCCTTGTTCTTCTAGCATATGCATCTCTCTCTTACTCTCTGAAAGCTTCCATCATAACCTTTACTTCACTCAGGAACTTAGAGCCTCCATCTCCCAACCACGGAGCGGACCTCGAGTAAGTTGAATGACATCCCTTAACTCCAGTGGTATTAGAGTTTCAATTTCTTTCCTCTTGAACAAGGTAACTTTCATTATGCAGGGGTAAACCCTTGACAGGGTCCCAACATGTAGACAGTAAGTTTTATCTTGGTTTTATGACTTTTTATTGATCCATAAACCTTAAAACAAAAAGTAACTAAAAAACTGAAAAAATTTCGAACTTGGAAAGATCTAAGATATGTTAAAGAGTTTATCTAACTGGTATAACGAGTGTAAGATGAACTAAAGAGCACCAAAAAGTACCCGCCAGAGGACAAGGACCCGTTTAGGGGAAAAGGAGTATGGAAATAAGTCTTCACTTTGAAAGTTGGAAGGATTAACTCTCACATATTATGGATACTCACTAGACTTGATATCAAAGAATGACTTTTGGCCATTCTTATATTCAAGATAAGTGAAACTTGAGAACTAAAAAATCAAACAACTTTTACTTTCAATAATTATGGATCAATTAAAGTTTTTTAATTGAGTTAAATCTTCTATAGTGATCTTGTTTGAGCATAAGAACTCTTTCTCTCTTTTACTCGTTGAAATTTTATTTCTGCAAAGTAGTAGTAGTAATTTTAATTTTGCAAATTTACTTTTCAGCAAATTTAAATTATGCAAAGTAGTACATAATTTTTATTTCAGTAGTTTATTTTAGTAGTTTATTTCAGTACTTTTCTTTCAGTAATTTTATTTCAGCATTTTTATTTCAGTAATTTTATTTCAGTAAATAGTAAATAAATTATAAACTAAAAAAAAATAAAAAATTTAAAAATTTAAAAAGAAAAATAACAATTAAGTTGATATATAAAATAATAAATAAATTAAAATTAAATCAACATAAGTAAAACAAATCAAATTAAATCAATCAAATTAAAAAGAAATAATCAAATCAATTGAAAAACAATAATATAAGAATTAAATAAAAAAACAATAATGCAAATAATAAATTAAAAATTAAAAAGCATTAAAATATAAATTATAAAAGTATAAATCAATAAGCAATAAAATATAAACTATAATAGTATAAATCAAAAGGCAAAAATATAAGTAAAATAAAATTATAACTATAAACAACCAAATAAATCTAAAACAAGAAATTAAATGAACTATTAAATAAAAATATAAATGAGCATCCAAGAAAATAAAATAGAAAATATATAAAGTACAAATCTAAGAAATAATACCCAAGAAGTAATAATAACAAAGGAATCTAAGAAAACAAATAATTAATATAAAAAATAACAATTAATCATTAAAGCTAAAAACAATCTAAGAAATAATCAAGTAGTAACTCAAAACAAACAAGTAATCATATAATAAAAGAAATAATAAACAAGAAAACAAAATGAATAAACAAACATATAATTAAGATAATAATCCAAAATACTTGAACAATATAATCAAATAGAAGATTTTGAAAAATGCCAACATGAATTTGAACCATATAAAATAAATTATAAATCAAAATGTGATAAATGCTACAAATTTCATATAACAAGACATAGAGCAACATGTATAAAATGTGAATTATTTTTATGTAGAAAATGTGCCTTAGAACTCTATAAGTTTAGCTTTGAAGAACAAACACTAGAAAAATTCAATAATAAAACAACAAATATAACAAATAATGAAATAATAGAACAACTATGAAAAAGAATAAAAACCCTAGAAGAAGAAAATAGTAGGCTAAGAGAAGACTTAGAAAACATAAAAGAACTAAAACTAGGAGAAAATTTAGAAAACATAAATGAACTAAATAAAGGAAAAATCATGATACAAGAAACCAATATAAAGAATCAATTAAAAAAATTATAATAATACAAGAAAATAATAGAAAAATAATACAAGAAAATAATCAAAAAAACAATATAACTTAGAATATATGAAAAAGAAGAAGAAGAAAAAAAATCAGAAATCAATAATCAAAAGCATAGAAATAATAACTAGAAAAAGAAATCAATAATTATAAAAATAATGGCTAGAAAAAGAAATAAACAAAACTATAAAGAGAATCCTATAGAATTAGAAAAAATAATTAAAGACTTAAAAGAGTTTAAAGATAATTTAATCTTAAAATATCAAATTTCCCATTCAAGAAGTAAAGTCGTAGAATCATCACAAAAAACCATAGACTTAATTTTAAAAAAAGAAAAAAAAAGAATTAAAGGAGAAATAATTGAATTTAAAGAAAGAAATTAACAATGCTCCAAAAAATTGTAAAAATGGAAAAAGAAATAAAAAGAATCCAAGAAACCCTAAAACAATTAGAAACTGAAAATTATTTAAAGCAACATGAAGCAATGGATTTCTCATCCTTGCAACAAGAACCAATAAATTGTTCATCCCGCACTTTAAATTTTGGAATAGAAAATACACAACAAAAAGAATTCCAGTATTCCTTTCTCTTTGGGAAACATGCAATCTGAGCCCATAGTTTGTCCATTCGCATTGAAGAAAATTGTAACTGTAAAGCCAACAGGCTCATATGCGTTTCTTTAATTGTGGGAACTATGTAATCAAGTCCCTTTTAGTTAATAGCAGACAAAGGTTTGTTTATCTGAAAAATAAGAGTTGTGGCAACAAAACTAGTAGGTCCATACGCGTCTCTTGTTATGGTGAAAACTTGGTAATCCTCAGAAAACCCCAAAAAATAAAAGGTAAGAAATTTTACTAAAAATTAACAACTAGAGTCAAGGGATGCCTTTCAACTTACTCGGGCTCTGCTCCGTGGTTAGGAGATGAAGGCTCTAAGGCCCTGAGTGAAGTAAAAGTTATGAAGGAAGCTTTCAAAGAGTAAGAGAGAGATGCATATGATAGAAGAACGAGGGAGAATGAGAGATTATCACAAAGCTTTCTTTATTGACACTAATGGACTGGGGGAGTGGGGTGTTATGCCCACATTACAACACTAAGAGGCCTTATATAGGCTCCAAGAGACTTAGACTCTAAGTAATTATAACCATGGTTAACAGGTAAACCATGGTCAAGAGACTTAACCCCCAAGTAAAGGAGGTTTTACTATAGTACAAAGATAAGACTCATACCTTGTGGAATACAAGATACTCCACTATCTACACTATTGCTACAGATGCCTTGAAAAATCAACTAAACTTTAATGAAAAATTAGTAGATTGCCCAATAATCTTAAATAATAAAAAATATAACACCCTAACCCCAAGTCCATTAGTGTTAATAAAGAAAGCTTTGTGATAATCTCTCATTCTCACTTGTTGTTCTAGCATATGCATCTCTCTCTTACTCTCTGGAAGCTTCCGTCATAATCTTACTTCACTCAGGTCCTTAGAGCCTCCATCTCCCAACCACAGAACGGAGCACCGAGTAAGTTGAAAGGCATCCATCCCTTAACTCCAGTGGTATTAGAGCTTCGGTTTCTTTCCTCTTGAACAAGGTAACTTTCATTATGCAAGGATAAACCCTTAACAGGGTCCCCAACATATAGATAGTATGTTTTATCTTGGTTTTATGACTTTTTATTGATCCATAAACCTTAAAACAAAAAGCAACTAAAAATCTGAAAAAATTTGGAACTTTGAAAAATCTAAGATATGTTAAAGAGTTTATCCAACTGGTATAAGGTGTGTAAGATGAACTGGAGAGCACTAAATAGTACCCACCAGAGGACATAGATCCGTTTAGGGGAAAAAGAGTGCGGAGGTAAGTCTTCACTCTGAAAGTTGGAAAGATTAACCCTGAGTAAGTTAAAAGGCATCACTTAACTCTAGTGGTTGGGAGATGGAGGCTCTAAGGCCCTGAGTGAAGTAAAGGTTATGACGGAAGCTTTTAGAGAGTAAGAGAGAGATGCATATGCTAGAAGAACAAGGGAGAATGAGAGATTATCACAAAGCTTTCTTTATTGACACTAATGGACTGGGGGTGGGGTGTTACTATTGTTCTGGTATTTGAACTTTCTGCCCTTTGATTATTTGGATTATTACTTGCTCCTGATTCTACATTCATTATATTTCTTCTAATTGTCTAATCATTTCTTGATATTCTTCATCTTCTATATTGTTGTTAATTTCTTCCATTATATATGTTTTTTTTCTATTATATTAATCTTTTCTATTATATAGGTTTCTTCTATTTTTTCTCTTGTAGGATAATTATATTTATCATATCTACATTCTATTAAAAATTTTATATCATCTGTATCTTTTGGTAATTCTTCAAAATCTACTATCCAGTTATATCCTAGACATATTTTTTCAATTATTTCTTCAAAAAAATCAATAATTCAAGAAAATGATGAACTAAATAATAGAAATATAATACAAGAAAATAATGAAAAAGATAATATAATACATGAAAAAAAGAAGAAAACAAAAAATTTAGCAACAATCGAAAGCGTAATGGCAATCTATTACAAAAATAAAAAATAAAATAAAATAAAATAAAATAATAATAATAATAATAATAATAATAATATATAGTAGGCCCCAGCTTGTTTTCTTCTTTTGTTTGTAAAGATGGTTCAAAGAATGGTGGGATTGAACATATTGGCTAAATTTCTCAAGTGTGGTGGATCTAGCGAATTGGCTCTGTGTTTGGAAGAAGAATGAAACTGTCTCTTTCTCTTTGGAAAGTGAATTCAAACCTTGGAAAGAGAATGCACTAGTCCAAGGGAAGTGACTGTAGCTTCGGCGTTGAAAGGGGTGGCTGGTAGGCAGGCGTGGCGGCGAGCAAAGAGAGAGGCGGGCGACGGTGTTCGTGCGTGGGCGGCGATGTGACTGTGTTGGGGGTGATGCAGCTTGCTACTGGCTGGATTTTTCTTTTTTAAATTTATGTGCGAAGAAGTAGAAGATGGGATGGTCGGAGTTAGGGATCGAGAAGATGGTTTGGCCGGAAATGAGGTTGACTGAAGAAGGAGAAGAAGAAGGGTTTGAATAAAGAGAAGATGGGATGAACGAAGTTGCAGGTGGAAAAGATGGTGGAAAAGATGGTGTGGGCTGAGATAAGGATGACTGAATAAGGAGAAGAAGGTGGTCGGATCTGAATTTTTTTTTTTTTTTTTTTGATTGAGAAAACAAATTGTACCACCCTATAGACCAGAAATTTGGGGGAAGAGAATAAGGAGAAGAACAAGAGGGAGAAAAGAAGAAGAAGAAGTAATAGTGGGGTGATAATTCTCTGCTTCCTTCTATTCATTCCATTGGGTTATATACACCCAAGCATAACAGCCAAACATACCAGCCAAGAGGAACCACTGACACCTAACCCTTCCTCTAATTAGCTACCACTACCTTAAGCATATCGTCGAACATGTGACACGCATGTAGACTTTATTAGCTACCAATACCTCCCTCTAATTACTTGGTTCCCCTTTTTATTACATCTTGATCACACCACAATATGCTACTGAATTAACATAACATTACCGCTACTCAGGACCCAATCACACACACAAGCTAAGTGACAAAGTCAGTGAGGTGTGCTGGCTTTCGACCAATTCGCGAGGAGCTCCTTTTCTTGGGTATCTCTTCATTCTGTGAGATAGATGTACCAGCTTCTCCATGCTTGATCATTCCATCTTTCTCCTTGAGTGTATCACAAATTGAGTGAAAGAAGACAGAGAGTACTATCTGAGAAAGAGTAATATGTAGATCTGGCTTCAGGAGGCCAGAGATGGAGAGGATGCGCACAGTGAAAGAGAGGAGATTGATGACGGTCAACGGTTATGGCTGTTGGAAAATAAACTTATATATATATATATATATATATATATATATATATATATATATATATATATATATGAGTATTGGAATATGAAAAGGTAGTGGGCTAGTGATGGGTAAGTTGTTGGTCTTTCCAATGTTTAATTAATTTATTCAAGTGTGTCTTGTAACAAGAAAAGTATGATATAAATGGAAAAAAAAAAAGAAAGAAAGAAGATAGAGAGGTTCCATTATCATCTTCTTCTGTAGATTCTTGTGTGTGAGAGAGAAATAGATCAACCACCACAAAACTATTATCTGCTTGGTACTTCTTACAAGAAGTGGTATCAGAGCCCTTGTGATCCAAATGGCAAATGTGATGATGCAATTTCCGGTGCCCCGACTCAACAAAACCAACTATGACAATTGGTGTATACAAATGAGAGCATTGCTTGGCTCTCAAGATGTTTGGGAGATGGTGGAGAAAGGTTATGAAGAGCCTCAAGATGATGCAACTCTTTCGGCAAATCAAAGGCAAAGCCTACAAGATGCGAGGAAGAAGGATAGCAAAGCTCGCTATCTCATTTATCAAGGATTGGAGGAATCCAATTTTAAGAAGATTTCTCAAGCAACCACATCAAAGCAAGTATTTGAGACACTAAGGAACTCATACAAAGGTGTTGAGAAGGTAAAGAAAATTCGTCTCCAAGCACTTCAAGGTGAATTTGAAGCATTGAAGATGAAGGAGTCTGAATTTATTTCGAATTATTTTGCTAGAGCCATGGTGGTTGTCAATCAACTAAAGAAAAATGGTGAGGAGATTGTGGACACTTGAGTTGTAGAGAAAATTCTACGCTCGTTAGATGCCAAATTCAATTACATAGTGGTTGCTATTGAAGAATCCAAAGATGTGGAGTCGATGTCCATTGATCAACTCATGGGTTCTTTACAAGCTCATGAGCAAAGGTTTACCAAGAAGAAAGAAAAAACTTTGGAGCAAGTGCTCCAATCCAAGCTATCTTTGAAAGAAGAAAGGAAGGACTTCAAAGGAGGTCAAAGCCAAAGCCAGGGTGGACGAGGTTGTGCTCGAGGTCTTGGTCGTGCTCGTGGTTTTGGACGTGGACAAGGACAAGGAGTTCTCACACACCAAGATGTAGATGAATGCCAAAGTTCAAGAGGACGAGGAAGAGGAGCATATATAAGAGGAAGAGGAAGAGGAAGACATAGAAAGCATAATGTTCAATGCTATACATGCAAGAAGTTTTGCCATTATTCTTCGGATTGTTGGTATAATGAGAATAACAAAGCTGATGTGAAGGCTAATCTTGTTGAAAAGGATGAAGATGGTGTTTTATTGCTAGCATACAAAGGAGAAGAAGAATGCAAGCAAGAAATTTGGTATCTTGATACGGGAGCAAGCAATCACATGTGTGGAAGAAGAGACATGTTCTTTGAGCTTGATGAATCAATGGATGGGCAAGTTACTTTTGGTGACTCTTCAAAGATCTTGGTCAAAGGCAAAGGTAAAATCTTGATAAGGTTGAAAAATGGGCAACATCAATTCATCTCAAATGTCTACTATGTTCCAGACATGAAGACTAACATCTTGAGCTTGGGACAACTTTTGGAAAAAGGCTATGATATACACATGAAAGATCGTAGTCTCTTCCTAAGAGATGAGAGAAATGTTCTCATAACAAAGGTTGAAATGTCAAAGAATAGAATGTTCATATTGAATATAAAAAGTGAAGTGGCTAAGTGCTTAATTGAATGAATGTATGAAGGATACTTCATGGCTATGGCATCTTCGGTATGGTCATCTAAACTATGATGGTCTCAAGTTATTATCAAGCAAAGAGATGGTGAGAGGCTTGCCATTCATCAATCATCCGGAGAAACTTTGTGAAAGTTGTGTTCTTGGGAAGCAATCTAGAACGAGTTTTCAAAGGAAGCAACTTATCGATCAAGGAGGCCACTACAACTTATTCATGCCGATGTTTGTGGGCCAATCACTCCTACCCCATTAGGTAAGAACCGGTATTTTCTCACTTTTATTGATGATTTTAGTAGGAAGACATGGGTTTACTTCTTAAAGGAGAAGTCCGAAGTTTTAATGGCTTTCAAGAAGTTCAAAGCGTACATCGAGAATCAAATTGGTCTTCCTATCGAAGCTTTGCGTTCTGATCGTGGTGGAGAATTTACTTCCAAGGCTTTTGAAGTTTTTTGTGAAGAACATGGAGTAGTATGACGCCATCTTACGGCTCCATATTCTCCTCAACAAAATGGAGTTGCCGAGAGAAAGAATCGAACCATATTAGACATGGTTCGAAGTATGTTGAAGAGTAAGAACTTGCCAAAGGAGTTTTAGGCAGAAGGGGTTGATTGTGCCGTCTACTTGCTTAATAGATGCCCCACAAGAAGTCTAGAGAACAAGACTCCTCAAGAGGCATGGAGTGGATTGAAGCCAAATATCTCTCACTTGAAGGTGTTCGGGAGCATTGCTTATGCACATGTACTAGAGCAAAGAAGAACCAAGCTTGATGATAGAAGCACAAAGTACATTTTCATTGGCTATGATTCAAGAGCAAAAGCCTACAAATTGTTTGATCAACTTTCAAAGAAGATCCATGTTAGTAGAGATGTAGATTTCAAAGAAGGAGATTCATGGAATTGGGGCATACATGTAGAAGATGTTCAAGAAGATCAAGAGAAGGTGATTCATGATTTCTCACCACCACCATCACCACCTTCTCATGTTGGTTCATCGGCATCATCATCTTTGGAAGATGGCCCAAGAACAAAGAAGACAAGAAGCCTCCAAGAGCTTTATGAGGTAACAAATGATTTAACATTGTTTTGTCTTTGTACCAATTGTGAGTCAATAGAGTTTGAAGATGCTTATCAAGACAAGAAATGGAGAGCCGCTATGGATGGAGAGATTCAATCAATGGAAAAGAACAAGACATGGGAACTTGTCTCTCTTCCTAAAAGGCATGAAGCCATTGGAGTTAAATGGGTCTACAAGACTAAAAACAATAAAAGGTGAGGTGGAGAAATACAAAGCAAGATTGGTGGCCAAAGGATACAAGCAATGTGCCGGCATAGATTATGATGAGGTATTTGCTCCCGTTGCTCGAATGGAGACTATTAGATTGCTTGTTTCTTTGACGGCTCAAAATTGTTGGAATATATTCCAAATGGATGTGAAATCGGCATTTTTGAATGGCCATCTTGATGAAGAGGTCTATGTTGAACAACCCATGGGTTATGTGAATAAGAATCATGGGGAGAAAGTTTTGAAGCTAAAGAAGGCACTTTATGGCTTGAAGCAAGCACCCCGGGCTTGGAATAGTAGGATTGATGATTTTTTTTTTTATAGAAAATGGCTATGTTCAATGCCCACATGAGCATTTTCTCTATATGAAGGCAAATAGCAATGGAGATGTATTGCTAATTTGTTTATATGTAGATGATTTGATCTTCACTGGCAATAACTCTCACATGATCAAGGAGTTCAAGAAATCAATGACTCAAGAGTTTGAGATGACGGATATTGGGCTCATGTCTTTTCTCCTTGGCATTGAAGTGAAGCAAAATAATGAAGGCATTTTCATATCACAAGAAGCATATGCAAAAGAGATTCTCAAGAGGTTCAATATGAATAATTACAAGCCGGTGAGCACACCGATTGAATGTGGTGTGAAGTTCTCCAAAATTGGTGAAGGACAAGTTGTTGATGCTACTTTATTCAAGAGCATGGTGGGAAGCTTACGCTATTTGACTTGTACAAGACCCGATATTCTCTATAGTATTGGGTTAGTGAGCCACTACATGGAGGAACTATAGATATCTCATTTGCAAGCTGCTAAGAGGATTATTTGCTATATTCAAGGTGCTATTAGTCATGGTTTATTCTGCTCATCTTCTCAAAGTTCCCATCTTGTTGGTTATTCGGATAGTGATTGGGGTGGAGATTTGGATGATAGAAAAAGCACCACTGGATTTGTTTTCTTTATGGAAAATACGGCTTTTACTTGGTTTTCAAAGAAGCAACCAATTGTTACATTGTCAACTTTGTGAAGCGGAGTATGTGGTGTCATCTTCATGTGTTTGTCATGCTATTTGGCTTAAAGAGTTACTCAAGGAGATTCACCTTCATCATGATGAAGTTATCAAGATTTGTGTTGACAACAAATCAGTAATTGCATTAGCAAAGAATCCGGTGCATCATGAAAAGAGTAAGCATATTGATACTCGATTCCATTTTATTCGGGTTCATGTGAAGAAGGAGATTGAATTAACTTATATGAAGTCAAATGATCAAGTTGCGGATATCTTCACTAAGCCACTTAAGGTTGATATCTTCAATAAGTTCAAAATGTTACTTGGTATGATAGATGGAAGTAAACTAAGTTTAAGTGGGGATGTTGGAAGAATGGTCGGTAGAATCTAGGCTCTTAAATATCATGTTAGAAGAAGAGAGAGAAAGAGTGGAACAAGTCCTTGAACCTTGAACAAGTATCATTGATGATCTATGTGCTTACATATACAAACAAATAAATACCATATGAAATAATACATACAAAAATACATATACATATACATCTAACAAAATTCACCTAATTAAACGAACTTTCTTGTGCTGTTTTACACTCATGCACTGTAACATGGATGTATAGAATCATGATCACTAAAAGAGTCCTCTTTGATTTTAGCTGCCTCTCTTCCCTTCCCCCATAACACAATGTATAGCCCAAGCACAATCAACATAGCTCCAAGCACACTGAACAAATGCATGAGATTAAACACTTGTTTGGACAATCACAATAAAAAGTACGACAAGGTTATATATAATAAGAACAAACATTAATATTACCTTCCAAGGTGCAGTTTTTCATCAAGAAGTAGTGAACCTAGTAGAGCCACAATGACAAGCATGAGTGGATTGAAAACAGAAGCATATAAAGGCCCCTTCTTTCTTATGCACCATGCCATTACTGTGACACTCAATCCTGACGCAACTATTCCCTACCATAAAACAAGAGATCGTATAATATACATATGAACAAAGATTAATCTACTTCATATTCTGTATTCTTTGATATATGTATATATTTATATATACCGAGCAGACAGCAGTAAGAAGTCGGATGTCGAACCCCATTCTCCATTGCACCCATTCACTATCCATTGCAAGGGCAAAGGAAGCAGATTGCACGGCAGCCATTAAACACATGAGAGCAGTGAGCGAGTACTGACAGGGAAACAGTTTAATAGCCTTGGCCTGATAGCCAAACACACACACTGACTATGTTAGCTCATGAGACTAAAAACACCATGCATGCATGCATTAGTACGTTGGGATAATACCTGAATTATCAACCATATGGAGTAAGAAATACAACTGGCTAAAGCCAGCATTAAGCCTTTGACTAAATTATCTTGGTTTTGATGAGGGATTGCATGGCTTGATCCTTGGTGAGCTTCCATGATGTTGAAGCTTTTGGGCCAAATATTTATCTGCACTCCTTTGTAGAAGGTCAGAAGCATAGCACCTCCTATCCCTATCAATGTTCCCAATACCTTTGCTTGTCCTGACATAGTTTTGAGGTCCAAACTCTCCAATCTATTACAATGAAGTGTAAATGCATGCATTGAGATCATATATATATATATATATATATTATTAAGTCTTTATTTGAAAGGAATATTATGTGATTGATATACCCGAAAATGATTGCTAAAATGAATGTCATTGCAGGGGTGAGATTAGTCATTGCGGAGGTAAAGGTTGCTGAAGTAAGTTTAATGCTGGCTATGTACAAGTTCTGAGTCAATGAACCCCTGAACAATTAATAGCATCCACAAAATTAATCTCTTTTGATAACTTGCAAAGTGTATATAGATATATATTTGCAGTTTTCAACCATAAAAGTTTATGAAAGTGAAGGACTGTGATACTTGAAACTAAGGATAAAAAATGGTCCACGCTCTCGTGATACTGCTGTATTTGGATAACTTAAAATAAACTGGTTGGATGGATGTTGAGACTTTGAGAATATTTCATGGGAATCTCGTGAAGTTATATATATATATTTTAGCTTACCCAAAGAACCCACTGAGAAAGGAATAAAACAAGATCATCCATGTCATACCAGGCCTTTTCTTCCTGCAAGAGCGAAAACAAAAACATAAATATATAAATAAAATAAAAAATTTTATTATTATTATTATTACTTATAAATAAAACAGGCTCTCCTATTTCAAAACAATAAATTAAAAACTATATATAACTCAATCTTTTTCCTTTTTTTTTACCCAAAAAAAAAGGTTTTTCTAATTAATTTAAAAAATATATATATAGCTCCTTAACTAACTTAATATTTCGGTCTTTGTGCATTCAATATGAACACTGATCGATGACCATCCTTAAATGACGGCATTGCATTAAAGCACAACATTTATGTCTCAAATGCATCACTTATTCACTCGATTAAATCAAAAGAAACAAGAATGTATACAAGGAAAAAAAAAAGGAAAAAACCAAAATCAAATCAAGATATACATATATATATATAGGACAAGAAACAAAATGAATGAAACACATGAAAAAGCTAGTTAAAAGATTGCAAACCTCTCAATGAAGTAGGCAAGAGGAGAAAAGAAGGCAACGGCGAAGATGTATCTATATGCTACCATGATCCTCATGTCCATGCCATCATTGACAGCAAGCTTGTACAAGATGTTAGTCCCTGCAAGCACAACTTGCACGCAAGCCATGCACAGAGCTGGCTTCATCTTCTCCAACCCATCATGATGCTCAAACCCTCCCATTCTTCACTTGATTACTCTTCTTCAACACAAGAATCACAGAAAGAGAGAGAGAGAGAGAGATGAAACAAGAACCACAGAAGGAAATATGGTTCTCATTGGGGTACTACTTTTTATAGGGAGACGGAGAGAGATAGGGGCGGAACCAGAAATTTTAAGGAAGGGACGAACTACAACGGGATAATTATTTACTTTTTATTTTATAATTAGGTTTTATAAAAGTGAATAAATAATACGGCACATCTCAGGTTATGAATCACGCAGTTCATTCAATCAAAATTAAATAAAAAATAAAAAATAAAAAATAAGAAAAGTAAAATACAAGGAAATCTCAACCATCAATATATTAATTTGTAACTCTCCTTTATGCCATTTATCTGTTATCGCACAACCCCTATTCAAACAACATAAGTTTTATTTAAAGCATAATATTTTATTTTATTTTTTTAATTGTTCACGTTCTAAGAGCGATAAATATCTTTATTTAAATTTAAGATTTTAGTAAGATAAGTCTATTTAATATATGTGATTAATTTTTTTTTAATTAATAGTATTTTTTAACAAATAAACTATTCATTTATTTATATTAATTTAAAATCATGTGAATCCTGCTAATCGTCGTACCCTACGCTTTCTTTTTCTTATTGGCCCAAACATTAGACGGTACTGGATAGTGCTTCTTGGCTTTCTAATGCCAAAAGTTAAGTGAATTAATCCGAATCCGAATCCGAATCCGGATCCATTAGCACATGGTGTGCTTTTGTGCTACCGTGAAGGCATGGACGGATTATCACGAACAGCTCAAACAGGAAAGCAAACATCTGAACAAGGGGCGGCAATCGAGCAAGGGTGAATAGTGGGACAAAAAAGAATGTCGGAAGAAAAGGCAGAAGGGGAAAGAGGGAGAGAGGAGGCGGAAGCATGAGGGGGCGGGGGTAGGGGTGTAAATGATACACTACTACTCGCAAGCTACTTGAGTTCAATTCGGGGAAAGCTCGAACTCGACTCATTTATGGTCGAGTCGAGCTCGAGCTTGAGTAGCTCGAGTAGTCGAGCGAGCCGAGTTCGAGCATCTTAATACTTGACTCAAGTGCTCGCGAGCTTAATCAAATAGTTGTATTTATGTGTATATATATTATATGTTAGTTTGTTTTATATATATAATTGAGTTCGAGCTTGAGCTCGAGCCCGAATTCGAGTTCGAGTTCGAGTATAAAATTATCAATGATCAAATCGAGTTTATTAGTTTTTATCTAGCTTAATCGAGCGAGCTCGAGTAGCTCAATTTATGTATCCAGTTGAGCTCGAGCTACAAAAATAAAACTCGATCGAGTTCGAGCCAAGTATCAAGCAGCGAGTTTTCAACCGAGCTCGAGCTCCAATAGCTTGCAGCTCGGCTCGAACTCAATCGATTACACTCCTAGGCGGGGGTCAATGGACCCGCCAGCAACAAGGGGCGGTGCCCCTGTGCCTCCGCCCCTGGAGAGAGGTAATACCGTTTGTTTTGGAAAGAAAGAGGAAGAAAGGTAAGAATTTGTCAGGATATTAATTTGATTATAAAATTTATATTTTAAATTATATAAATAAAGGAACAAATAAATAAAGGGTTGGAAGTTGGTTACAGTGGTACAGTTGCGGTCACAACAACACATGTTAGTATGAGAACACAGGGTTGATCCTCAATTACAATGTCATGGGCACCTAACAACTTCATCACTAGTAGGCCTGTAAACGAGTCGAGCTTGATCGTGCTGGGCCTAGCTCGAAATCAGCTTGAAATAGGTTGGCTTGAGCTCAAAATTAGCTCGAAAATGTTGGCGCGAGCTCGGCTCGATTTTATTTTTGAAAGCTCTAGCTCGACTCGGCTAGATTAACTCAAAATTAAAATCTTATTTATAAGTTATAATTTATAACACACGACAAAATTTGTAAAATTCATAATGAATCAATTTATTTATCAACAGAAACATGCAAGTGCCTTTTTTACCTATATTATATTTAACACAACACAAACGATAAAACACACGACAATTTTTGTAATCTATCAAAAAATACTTAAAAGAACATCTTAATTAGTTCATTAACATTACAAATCCATAAATCATCCATAGAATTTTTAAATATCATAAACCAAACACTTAAAAGTCTTAACATTCAATGCTTCAAAGTTAATGGCCATTAGGCCCATCACAAATTCATAAATCAGAAATAGAAAAATTTAAGTAACATAAACCAAACACTTAAAGTTGATGACATAAAGAGCTTGATGATCTTGAAGACTTGATCATTTATAAATTTGTAACTTGCAAGCTTCATCTTGATCATCCAATTAATAGCCACTAAAACAAAATAAATTAATCATAAAATAATAATAAAAGTGCTAAATTAACAAAAGGTCTAAAGTTATAAATTAATTATACCTTCTATCATAAGAAACATTAATTACTTTCAGGAATATGTATCCAAAGTTCATCTTCTTCCTTTTCCTTCTACAACAAAAATAAAATCAAAATAAAAAACAAAAAGATAAGTTATAGAAATAAAAAGTAGTGATATAAATAAATGGAAAATAATTGAACTTTTTACCTTGATTTCATATATCCATGCTCGGCTTTAAGCCAATCCGAAGTACAAGCTAGTGCATCAATTATCTTAGGAGCAAGAGAACTTCAATATTTGTCTAGCACTCTACCTCTAGCACTGAATGCGGACTCTGAGGCAACTGTAGTAACATGTATTGAGAGTATATCATGAGCCTTTTTTGAAAGAATACGAAATTTCACAACATTGACCACCAATCTAAGACATCAAATGTAGTATCAGTCTCAACACCAAATCTTACAACATCTTCTTCCAAACAAATTTCCAACTCATTCTTCATAGGTTGTAATGCTTTATAAATTCATCAAACTCTAATCTACCTTTGCTTTTATACTTTTTACCATAAGAGCTACATGTGTTGCTTGAAGATGCCATTGAAATATTTCTTACTTCATGATGTGTACTATTTGAAGTAGAATGGGAGGCTTGCTCAGTTGCATACATTTCATATATCTCCCAAAGGGTTTGCTTGACTTCAAGAATGTTTCTTTCACTCTCAGAATTTGAATAAATTCTATGAAACCAAAAACTAATCAAAATCATTTTATATCTTTGATCAAGCACCGCCGAAATTGCCATAAGCATATTGCAATCACCCCAATATTTATCAAATTTACCACGCATCAAAAATGCCATTCTTTGCATGAAATAATCAAAAGACTCTACATGTAAATCAAGTACTTCTTTTACTTTCCATATCTCTGGAAGAAACAAATTAGCTATAGGATATGAAGTTCCAGAGAAAATACGAGTAACATCATAAAACACTTCAAGAAATTCAGCAATTTTTTTGGCTTTTTCCCAATCATCAAATGATGGTAACCACTTATAATTGGTATCCCTAACAACATATTGATAAAAAACTGATTGGAAAACAATAGCACCATCAATCATGTTATAAGTGGAGTTCCAACGAGTTGGAACATCAATACACAAACCCTTCTTTGTAGATATGTTCAATTGTCTAGCAATTTCACCAAAGTTATGCAACCGGCCCGGTGACTTCTTCAAATACTTGACACTCTCTCTTATTCTTTAAATTATTTCTTCAATCTCCTTAAGACCATCTTGAACCATCAAATTTAATATATGTGCACAACACCGAATATGAAAAAACTTTCCCTTGAAATGAAGTTTGCCTCTAGATTCAAAATTAGACTTCAAATGTTTAGCAACGACATCATTACTTGATGCATAATCCAAAGTAATTGTAGAGACTTTATCTTGGATCCCCTAGTCTAGAAGACAATAAAAAATTGCATCTGAAATAACAAGACCAGTGTGTGGTGGCTCCAACTCATAGAAATAGATAATCATTTTTTGTAGCTTAAAATTGGAATCAATAAAATGAATAGTCAAGCACATATATCCAATGGTTTGATTAGATGTCCAAGTGTCGGATGTGAGAGAAATCCTATCAACATGCTTTAGAGTCTTGATAAATTTTTCTCTCTCATGTTCATACAATTTCATACAATCATTTTTTATTGTATTTCTTGATATTTTCTAATATTGTGGATTCATTGTCTTCAATAGTACATTGAACCAAACGTGCTCTACCATGTTGAAAGGATATTCAAGTACTATAACCATCTTTGTAATAATGTCTCTAATCTTCATCATGTCAAAAGTAGAAAAATAAGGAACATACGAGGACATGCCTTCAAAGTCATTTTCTATTGGTAGAAAATTGATGGTGCTTTGTTTTGTAGCAACATTCTTATAATATGGACATTCCACTAAATGTCTTTTGAGGTAGGGTGGTGGTGCCTAATTTAGAAATAGTATACTTTCAGTGGCAATACTTGCATTTGTGCTTTTTGACAAAAAAATTATGCTATTTTTCTTCAATTACCTCAAAGACATCCCAAACTTTTGAAATCTTTTTTCGACCTCATTTCAAATTTGGTCCATCATGTTCCAATTCTACTTCTTCATGTTCTTCATGTTGAAATTCTGACTCATTGACACTTGCAATTGCATTTGATTGTTGAGAAATAGGAGTTGACATCCCTGTAAAATGACAAAATAGTTATAAACCAATTCTATTTTAGACAAAAAAAAAAATCAAATAGTGAATTTTAGTTTTAGTTAATTAAGATGCAAACAAACCAATTCTATTTTAGACCAAATTTACAAACAAAAAATAAATAAATAAACTTATTGGGTGTCTTCATATTAAATAGTGAATTTTCTATCAGATAAAACTTAGAAAAAAGAAAAGAAAAGGCATGAATTCGACTGCCATAATGAGAAACAGTAGAGTAATCGAAGAACATATTGGGTGTCCTGCTCTGACGTGGGGCAATGATCTTGAAATTTCTGGATGAGAAAGCCTTACTGGCTCTAGGCCATGGATGCCGGGCTCAAGTGTTGAACGGAAAGATGTGAGCCGACTCACCAGTGGGGTGATAGATTGATGGATGGATGGATTGATGAAGATGATGAACATGGTGCTTGCTCTCTGTGGAGGCAACTTTGCCTTCAGATCTCTCTATGGAAGCATCTGGAAAGTGGAAACCCTAACGATTAAAATAACAAGGAAAAGATATAATATATATATAATTTCGAGCTATTGAGCTTAGCCCGATCGAGCTTGACTTAGCTTGAGCTCAGCTCGAAATTAATTTCGAGCTCAAAATTCAAGCTCGAGCTCGGCTCGAAAGCTCGAAATCCCAAGCCAAATTCGAGCTTTTATTGAGCTGAGCTCGAGCTGCTCACGAACAGCTTGATCATTTGGTAGCCCTAATCACTAGGCCATCATCCTTTTTTTTAAAAAAAAAAAAAGAAAAAAACATAAAAACCAAGACTACCATCCCATGAGCTATCAGTCCTCAAAAGGTTTAGTTTTTCATTAAGGTGTCGTTTGATTAAATGTAATTCTAACTACACTAGATGTTCAGTCAAAATATAACTGTAAATTACCTAGTTTTTAAAATGCAGTGCAACAAATATAGTTGGTGGTTTGATGTAACCAAGAATGTTATATTATAAAATTTTTTTGTTAGGCTAAAGGGATTTGTAAATCTAGAATTAAAAAACATATGTTTGGTTCGATGAATTTGAGGGATGAAGTCACTTAGGTATGATTACCTTCTATTACCTTTTGTTTATCAATTATTTTATGATATTCTAATTTTTAAATTTATTAATAACTTTATTTAATGCATATAATAATATATTTTATTATTAATTTAATTAATAAAATTTTGATGAATGGCATGGTATTTAATTTAAGTTAAATTAAAATTATAAAATCTTCCCACTTTAATAAAAATTTTAAATTGGAATTTACTGGTTTCCATAAGATGAGTTATGATTAGTTTGATTTAAATGATTCTCTTTCTATTTTATGGTATTTTGTATTATTATTATTATTATTATTATTATTATTATTATTATTATTTATTATTATTATTATTTAATTTTTATTATATATAATCTAAATATTTCTAAATTTTATAAACAAAAACTAAAAAAATATAAAAGAATGATTTTCTAATAAAAAAAAGGAAGGAAAGATACATTCAAATACAAAAGCCATTTGAAATTCCACTATTATATAAGGGGTTTAATGAAAATAAATAAATAAATAACTCAAATTCAGACCTAAGAACATTTTTTTTTTTTGCGAATATGAACGGCTAGTCCGCTAAGAAAGGCAGAGGCGTGCATAAACCTCGGCAGAGCAAGTGGGAGTAGGGATCACACACACATGGGCACAGGGACCACCCGCACACAACCACTACTCACAATTCTAGAAATGTGCCCTCACCCAAGATTAGAACTCTCACCACTTTGTGAAGGGTTCTATTGGGGACCCGGCTACCAAAAGACTATTTGGTCGTTGGTAAATTCAGAACTAAGAACATTGATCGTTATTATTTAAATGCAACGGCGATAGCCACCGGTGTCTGGTGGTGAGGTTGAGAGGCTAAGAGAAGCTACTATACTTTCGATGCATGATATATAGCAAAGGTGTATGGTTACTTTGAAAATGAAAGTTGTGCCCATCTTTTAGTGCACAAGCTATTTTTCAGAGCCATAAACTCCCATATATAAATGAATAATTAACTACAACTTGATTCATGAACCTTTTTTAAGCCCTAGCCTATGTCACCATCCTTTTTTGGCTTATAGGGTTGATCCTAAGCTACCAAAACATCTCCTTTACCACCTCCTTGACCTCTTCCAAAAAAAAATCTTACATACTTTTTGTGCTTCATTAATAATATCTTTACGCAAAAGGCCACTCTAGCATATGCAAAGCCTTTGAAGGACATATTGTACTAATTGTAATCTATTAGCATAGGATAGATATCGAATATTTCTGATCAAACTTTTATTTGTAACTTTAGATATAAGATCACCGCAATGCTTTTTCTTTAATCTCATTGAAATTAAAGGGACTGCTAAATGCTTAATTAGAAGTTTTCTTTCTATAAATCCCATGTTAGAGATAATTGCTTATCTATCTTGATTACTTATACCATAATAATAAACACTACTCTTAGTTATTAACTCGGAGACCAGATTTTTAAATAAACATCTTAGAGTCTGCTTAATAGTTAAAATAGAATTCATGCCAACATGAATAACTACACATGAATAGATTATTTCCAAAGTATATAAAGTGAAAGCTTTTTTTTTTCCACGACTAGGATGGAATATGAAATTTCTCTTGCCATTTATTGTAAAGACCCTTGCTCAAGTATTCTATGCAATGCACAAAAATCAAAGATATATGACATGGGATCCCTCTGATAAACTCCTTTACTGCTATATTAAAAAATCCTTCCAAACTCAATCCATTTTGATTTTTGAAGTATTACTAATTCCATCAAAAACCCTTGAACCTTGAACCTAATCAATCAAAGCTATCACATAATTAACAAAGATAACAAATAGAATAATAATTAAAAATAATTAAACTAAATAATTTATTACTTAATGAAAACTTGAACTTGAAAATAATATAAGAGCGATAAGATAATCTATTTAATTTAATATTAAATTATTTTTAAATATTATAATATTGTGATATATATTAAATAATTGGGTAAACTACATGTTTAGTTACTAAATTATTCGCATTTTTCTAATCTGGTCGATGACCTAAAAAAAATTTCAATTGAATCACTAACGTTAGCATTTCCTTCCAATTAAGTCACTCGTCTCAACATCGTTACCCTGATGTTGAGTTGGCATGCCACCTCACCTGACACGTGTCAGACTTTCTTTTGGGTCGTTGATGTGGCATTTTATCTCAACATGGGTTTGAGGATGATGAGGAAACTGCAGCGAGTGGAGATCCATGGGGATTGCACAGGTATGGACAGTGGGGAGAGGGAATAATGTGGGTTTGAGGTTGAAGAGGGAGCGGCCGGTGGGGGAATCGTTGTTGAGGTTTGGGATAACAGCATTGTGTGGGAGGAGGAGGAGGGAGATGAAGGATACTATCTTCATTCATCTTGTAACTGTTATACTCCTCCTTCACTTTGAACTGAACCTCCTTCCTCGTCGCCTAGACATTTATTTGGTCGAGAAACATCTTCAAGAAGCAACCTGCAATTCAAAGTAAAAAGAAAAAAACTTCAGCTCAATCCTTAAGTAACAAAACCAAACAACAAGAAAACCCCAATTCCATCAACAAGAAAAAAAGAGCAAAATCATATGAAAAATAATAAAATAAACAAATCAAAAATCAAAACACCATTGTTCTTACTAGGGAGGAGTGGAGCCACATTGGCATCACTGAGGAGACATCTGATCCTACACAATCCTTCATTAAACTGAACAACAAGAATCAAACAATCACAAGCCAAACAAAGCAAAAGATCAAATAAATTTAGGAACACATCTCAAAGACCTTATCCAATATCACATGATCAAGGGTAGCTTTCTGAGTAACAATTTCCAGTTTAGTGAGGTCCGAATCAAGGGCGACAGCGCGCTAGAGAAGGATCTATTCCTCATACCAGGTCTTAGAGATTAGTGAGTAAGCAGAGTCATGGATCTCCCATGTAAGCTCGCCGAGGTGCACGACCTTCATGAGAAGGTGGCACTTGGCGTTTGTGGCCACCATGCTTGGTGAGGTCCAATTTTGATTACTCCGAGCTTTTGTTGCAAAGCAAAGGTGGTGGACTTACTTTGTTTTGTGTAATTTATAATAGCGGTATGTGGGATAACGACAGTGTGTGGGAAAAGGTTCAACTCAAAATGAATAAGCTTGGAACAGGTGGATTTATTGTAATTTATAAGGTAGGTGACGATGGATTGATGAAGTGGAATGCCACATCAGTAATTCAAGAGAAAGTCCAACAATGTCAAGTGAGGTGACGCACCAGCTCAGTATCAGGGGTAACGATGTTGAGGTGAGTGACTTATTTGGAAGGAAATGCTAACGTTAGTGACCCAATTGAATTTTTTTAGTTAAATGACCAGATTAGGAAAACGCGAATAGTTTAGTGACTAAACATGTAGTTTAACCTAAATAGTTTTTGGCGAGAAAAGTTTCATCATTGCTTGACACGTATCATAAAACTTTTTTCACTTTAATATATACTAGTAGGGTGGCCTGCGTTTACGCTGCGGGTATTCGTAAACATATAAATAATTGTTTTTTTTATAATTTAGAGGAACTAAAGACAGATAGGGTCTAATAATAACAAGATTTAACATGGGCATTCAATAAATTTTTTATATCTGTATGAACTACTTATAAAAATGGTTTATTTTTTAAATAAAATTTCCATAAAATTATTTGTTTATTATGGCAGGCTTTAATTTGACTTCTAAAAGTGATATACTTATTAAATAATTCTAGAATAAATTAAAATATTAAAAAAATTAAACATGTTCTTGCTATGAGTTAAAATAGATATAGTTATGGCAAAGCAGAGAAATAATAACTATACCAAATTAGTGTTACATTATAAGCCATTTTAAAAAAAAATTGTTAAAAATTACTACCTATTCTCACAAAAGAGGGAGGAAAATACAATATGAGGTAGGATAGGATTGGTTATTAACTTACTAAGAGATACTTTAATACATACTTAATTTGATCACTTTTTTATTTAATACATCAAGACACATAATTATAACAATATATACAACTTTAAAAACTTAAACTATTTCTAACATTTCCAATACTTTGTAATTTCTTTCAATAACTTTGATTACTAATTTTTTAGCCACACTTAGGAGGACAAATCAAGAATTGCAAATGCTCTTTTTGTTCTTCTGATGATTCATAAGTAAATTTTCATTGTTTTCAAATTATTATAAATCATTCTTTTTTATCTTGATATTCAGCTCCTCCATCTCATTAGTAAGTTTGGTAAGTCTCTCCCTTAAGTTTTCTTTAGCATCTTGCAAATCCTCTAATTCATATTTAACTCCATATAATTCACTTTCATTCACAACTTTAATGACAATATTATAAATATTTTGAAGATGCCGTATAGCTTGCAATGCAGCTTCATTTTTAGATTCTTTCTTTGTATACGCCTTGAATCCATATTGTTCATGTTTTTCAAATTTGTCTTCAAATTTCACCTTGGCTATAAAACTTGGTTAATGATCTAGACCATTTTTTCCACATTCATAACTTAGTGCCGGCAACCTTAATATTTCATGTACTTCCTTAAAGATTGCTTTAAATTGCACAATGATGACAACATGTTCTTGATTTTGTAACTGCAGCTGCACTGTAGCAGTACTGTAGATAGTGGAGAATCTTGTACTCCACAAGATAGAGTCTTATCTTTGTACTATAGTAAAACCTTAGGCTCTAGTGGTTAGCCCATGGGTTTGTGAGTGGTTTTGAGTCCCTTGGAACCTATATAAGGCCCCTTAGTTCTTGTAATGTGGGTATGCATAGCATAACACACCCCACCCCCACTTGGATGAATAATTTGGAATAACAATCCTGAACTTTGTGCTAGATCTCTCTCTCTCTCTCTCTCTCTCTCTCTCCCTTGTTCTTGTTCTTGCACATGCACATCTCTTTCTCTCTAAGCTTCCATCATAACCTTTACTTCACTTAGGGCCTTAGAGCTTCCATCTCCTCCCATGGAGTCGCCCCAAGTAAGTTGAAAGGCATCCCGCAACCCCAGGTGGTATTAGAGCTACAGTTTCTTTCCTCTAGAATAAAGTAACTTTCATTATGTAGGGGTAAACCCTTAATAGGGTCCCCAACATGTAGATAGTAAGTTTTATCTTGCTTTTATGATTTTTTATTGATCCATAAACACTAAAACAAAACGCAACTAAAAATCTGAAAAATTGGAACTTGAAATGAATCTAAAATATGCACATGAATTGATCTATCTGGTATAAGGAGGTTATGATGAACTGGAGAGCACCAAACAGTACCCGCCAGAGGATAGGGATCCGTTTAGGTGAAAAGGAGTGTGGAGATATGTCTTAACTCTGAAAATTGGAAGGATTAATTCTAAACATATTGAGGATACTCATGATGCTTGGTCCTTAATACATCTTGGATTGTTCTTATATCAAGATAAGTGAAACTTAAGAACTAAAAAAAAAAAAAATCAAACAATTTTACTTTCAATAATTATGGATCAATTAAAGTTATTTAACTGAGTTAAATCTTCTGTCATATTACATGTTGTGGATCTTGTTTGATCATAAGAACTCTTTCTCTCTTTTACTAGTTGAAATTATATTTCTGCAAAGTAGCAATAGTAATTTTATTTCAGCAAATTTAATTTCTGGAAAGTAGCAAGTAAATTTTATTTCATTAATTTTATTTCAGTAATTTTAGTAATTTTATTTTAGTAATTTAATCAACATAGTATCTAAATCATTGCAAAATAAAAATAAATTAAACTAATTAATCAATCAATAAAATTAAAAAAATAATTAATCAAATCAATCAAAAAGCAATGAAAAAATTAAGCAAAAAGAAATAAAAATAAAAATCATAAAAGTATTAAAATTCACAACACAAACCTTAGAAATAATATTAACAGAAAATAATTAAAATGGGTGCAAAAATGGAATTAATAATTAAAAAATTAAATAATTTGAAAACACAACTATTAAAACTAGAAACTATTCTATCTAATCTAGACTATGTAAAAACAGTATAAAAGAAAAAGAAAATCATAAAATTGAAATAGATAAATTATGCAACTAAGTAAAAAATATTCAACTAGGAACAAATAAAAAAATAAGAAAATAAGTAACGCCCTTTAAAATATGGACTAAAGAAGAATTATTAAAACCACCAGAATATAGATTAAAATTTCCAAGAAATAAACAATGGAATGTTATAAAAATATTTAATAAAATTAAGATATTTCCCTTTAAAGAATTAAATCAACATAATTTAAAAGACAAAATAATAAATCAAAAATATCAATGGCTTAATGAAGTAAAAGAATATTTAATAGAAAAAATAAGAATTACAAAAACTAAATCAAAAGAAGAAAAAGAATTATTAGAAAATTGGAAACTGAAATTATCACAAAAATTTGATAAAATAAAAGCAAAATATGTCTAAGGAAAACCCAGAAAATTCAGAACATAAAACTATAGTAAAAAGTATAGATAATGTCATAAGATTTTCTTTCTTAAATCATATGAGATATACAAACCAAATTAATAAACATCATAAAACAAAAGAAGCAACACATACAATTGAAGAACAACAAGATAAAGCAAGAAATATAAACATTAAAATTAATCCCTGAAGAAGAATTATATAAATTCGGAATATTTGAATTAAAAACAAAATATACAAAAATTATGATGAAATAGAAATATGTTGCACAAGTGATGACAAACAAATAATATTAGATTTAATCACAGAAGAATCATATAATAAGATAATATCATCAGGCTACACTTAAATCCATCTAGGCTTAATAATGCTAGGAGTAATTGGCCTACACAAAAAAGGTTTAGGAACAAAAGTTTTAATAAGTTCAGTAGACATAAGGTAGATTAAAAACATGACTAAAGCAACCATAGAATCCATTGAAGTAGACATGAACTGCAACTATCCAGAAATAATCTACATGACTCCAAACTTCTTAATCCTTCTAGAAATATTTTACAAATACATAAAATTGGTACTAAATTCAAAAGGATATAACATGATTCCAAATGCAACAAATCTTTTTATAACAAAAACATTTATAGGACAATAAACAAACAGTTGTAGAGTAAAATATATTTTAACACCCAAAAAAGTAAAATCTTTCTTTGAAAATCAAGGACTAAAAGGAATAGAAGGAAAATATTATTCTTCAAAAGTATTAGAAGAAAGTGAATGGAAAATACAACCCATAGAAATCACAACAACAAAAAGATTTAGTAATGCAGAATTTTATGAAAATATAGATGACGGTACTAGTGTAAGAATGTTACATTATAAAAATAAAGGCATAATGATAGAAGAACTTTAAGAATAAAATGGACTTAATAAACATAACAAATCCTGAATTAATTGAAAAACAACTAAAACCATTAAGAAAATATCTAAGTAAAATAAACATAAATGTAACAGATAAAAAAAACATAGAAGAGCAATTTGGTTAATATGTGTCAGAGATTACATAGTAATAAAAAATGTTTATCAACAAAATTCAGAAACACTTATAGAAGTTAGATCAGTAAAATATGATAATCAAGGAAATTAGATATGGATATCTAAATTTATACCAAG
This sequence comes from Dioscorea alata, assembly GCA_020875875.1. Lineage (NCBI taxonomy): Eukaryota > Viridiplantae > Streptophyta > Magnoliopsida > Dioscoreales > Dioscoreaceae > Dioscorea > Dioscorea alata. The sequence continues at coordinate 3,421,758 of CM037014.1, forward strand.
AAAAGAATTACATCCTTAGAACATCAACAAAGAATGATTATGCTAAACAAATGGAAAAAATCATTACAAAAACAATATAAATCAATAGAAGTTTTCTATACATGAAAAAGTTAATACACTCAACAAACATAATATTAATTGATAATCTAATATGCAACTCAATAAAATATACATTGAAAAAGAATAAAAATTTAAAAGAAAAAATATAAGCTAGATAATGTCTTTGGTTAAGAGAAGTTAAAAGATATATTACCTTAAGAGATCAAATTAATCACCAAGCAGAATCACTTATAGAAGTAAGAACTAAAACAAAACAAAAAGATGAACAAGGTAAATCTATTTTGAAACCAAGACAAATAAAATATAAAGATTTTCATCAAGATGAGTATCTTAGAGATCAAAATAGATTATGAAACTATAGATCAAGGTTAATAAATAAATATAATTCAATAGAAATAAGTCATGATTAAAATGTAACAACAACATAGAAGATGAAGAATATTCAATAGAAATAAGTCATGATTAAAATATAATATATAACAACACAGAAGATGAAGAATATCAAGAAATAGTTAAACAAATAGAAGAAATTGGCATAACAAAATGAATAAACAAGCATATAATCTAGATATAAATCCAAAATATTTATTTGAACAATGTAATCAAATAGAAGACTTTGAAAAATGCAAACATGAATTTGAACCATATAAAATAAATTATAAATCAAAATGTGATAAATGTTACAGATTTCATATAACAAGACATAGAGTAATATGTAAAAAATGTGAATTATCTTTATGCAGAAAATGTGTTTTAGAACTCTATAGGTTTAGCTTTGAAGAACAAAAACTAGAAAAATTCAACAATAAAACAACAAATATAACAAATAATGATATAATAGAACAGCTAGTAAAAAGAATAAAAACCCTAGAAGAAGAAAATGGTAATTAAGCTAGGAGAAGACTTAGAAAACATAAAAGAACTAAATAAAGAAAAAAAAGTATGATACAAGAAAATAATATAAAAGAAATAATAGAAATATAATACAAGAAAATAATGAAATAAATAATTAAAATACATGAAAAAAAGAAGAAAAAACCAGAAACTAGAAAAAGAAATCAATAATTAACATAATAATGGCTAGAAAAAGAAAAAAAATAACTATAAAGAGAATCCTATTGAATTAGAGAAAATAATTAAAGACTTAAAAGAATTTAAAGACAATCTAATCTTATAATATCAAATATCCAATTCTAGAAGCAAAGCCGTAGAATCCTTACAAAAAACCATAGATTTAATTTAAAAAAAAATGAGAATTAATGGAGAAATAATTGAACTTAAAGAAAAGTAATTAACAATGTTAGAAAAGATTACAAAAATGGAAAAAGAAATAAAAAGAATCCAAGATATGCTAAAATAATTAGAAATTGATAACTATTTAAAGCAACAAGAAAAAATGACTTTCTCATCTTTACAACAAGAACCCATAGTTTGCTCATTTCCCTTTTCAAGTTTAGAAATAAAAAAATCCACAACCAACAGAACCCCCAACATTTTTTTCTCTTTGGGAAACATGCAACTTGAGCCTTACCCCATAGTTCGTCCATTCGCATTAGAGAAAATTGTGACTGCATAACCAGCAGGTTCATTTGTGTTTTCTTTAATTAATTGTGGGAACTATGTAACCAAGTCCCTTGTAGTTAATAGCAGACAAATGTTTGTTCATTTAAATAATAAGAGCTGTGGCTACAAAACTAGTAGGTCCATACGTGCCTTTTGTTTATGGTGAAAACCTGGCTATTTTCAAAAAATACCAAATAAATTAAAGGTAAGAAAAACTAAAAAGTTTATTGTTTTGTAGAAATTGCAGAAAAAACACTTATAACCATCAATCTTCCTTTGAACAACAACTAAACCTTCCCATTTTTCCTCCAATTTCAACCCTTAGATTCAGAACACAAGCAAATCTAAACCTGCCACAACATGTCATCCTTGATAACCTTTGGGCTAACAGACATAAACTAAAAAATCTCATCCCTTTATTTCATTCCTTAGCTAAATATTTCCACCAAACAAATGAAAAAACCCAAAATCCCCCACATTTACCATTATTAGAAAAACCAGTGCCAAATTTTCATTAAAACCCCAAACACAAGATTACATGGTAGAGCAAGAAAAAAGAATCAAAACACTGGAAATAGATATAATTCAAAAGACTGAAGAAATAATGAAGATCCAAGTTCAACTTCAAGAAATTACCAATGAAGCAGAAAACATAAAGCAAGTATTGATTGAAGACAGAAAGCAAAGAATGGAGAAGCTCGAATTATTCCCAGAACTAATTGAAGAAGTGAAACAGATTGTATTCAAGAAAGTAATGGCAACACAATATGAACAATTTATCTCTGAGCAAGAAGTATTCAGACAATTAGCAAAAGAAGAAATTCTTCCTGCAAGAAATGCGTTTAGGGAATTAGCACATAAAGATTCAGGATGCCAGTGTGAAGAAAGATTCACTATTCTCAAATGTTCATTAGACATGTCCCAATGGAGAGACCAAGAAATCAACGGCGTCCAAATAAAAACAACCAATCTTTTTAGGCACGGATATTTGTCCCAAATTATGCTGACAAATCCAGAGTAAGAAAATTTCCTGAATGACTATTGGCAGCTGATCCATCTTCTCTACAAATTCTTTAAAGCTCTTGGACCACATATGGATGGGTATGTAAATCTAGAACTAAACTCCATTCCTCATTGTTATGATGAAGGCTATCCTAATGTAACAAGGCATAATATCAAGATTACTCTTCTCCGCCATCATAAGCCTGGACAAGAAAGAATAACTCCTGTGAAACTAGAAGATATGATCATTCCAGGAGATATCAAAAGACAGATAAAGTTATGGCGAGCATGTGCAATCTCCACATATTGGAAAAGAACTTGCCTCACTATTGCTAATAATCAAAGATGCCAGATGGTGCTGGAGATAAAAGTACTGAAGGTATATGTTGACCAGTACATGTTCCCCATGTATTGTCCATTTCCAAATCTAATTTCATAAATTCCAGCTACTGAATATCGCCTGAAGAAAATTTACCCATGAGCAAGAGAATATCGTTTTGGAGACTATTCAAGGCTAAGCATTCCCTCTAATATCTTAATGTTACCAAGTCCAGAAGGATCTCTAGAAGGTTTAGACGACATTGTTGAGCTGAATGTAGCCAACATGATGAAAGGATAAGAAGTCAGCCTTACTCTTTTGGTGGACTGAAGCAGTATTTGTTTTTTTAGAATGTAAAATAGGCGAAGTTTGTTTTTTAGTGTGTAAAATAGGGTTGTACTGTAGCTGCACTATAGCAGTACTGTAGATGGTGGAGAATCTTGTACTCCACAAGATAGAGTCTTATCTTTGTACTATAATAAAACCTTGGGCTTTAGTGGTTTTGAGTCCCTTGGAGCCTATATAAGGCCCCTTCGTGCTTGTAATGTGGGTATGCATAGCATAACGTACACACCCCACCCCCACCCCCACTTGGATGAATAATTTGGAATAAAAATCCTGAGCTTTGTACTTGCACATACACATCTCTTTCTCTCTAAGCTTCCGTCATAACCTTTACTTCAGTTAGGGCATTAGAGCTTCCATCTCCTACCACGGAGTCATCCCAAGTAAGTTGAAAGGCATCCCTCCAACCCACATTCATAGATTCATAATCTATGAATATTGCCGCAGACCATTGGATTTCAATCCAATTGTTACATTAACATTAACACTGTGCTTATGAATAGTAGTATAGTAAAAAATGGGATGTGCAGTGTTTTCATCTCACAACCGTTTAATCAATTTGAGCACAATAATTGAATTAAGTCCAAATCCATTTCTACTAGACCTATAGTTGAGAACACCAAACCTTAAAATAAACATAGAGAACACCACACCAACCCATTTGAAGCAAGTACCATTGTTGGTCATTGTTCATCTACCAACTTGTTCCTATCTCTTTAATTTCCTCTTAACCCTTTCTGTTACTTTTAATAATCTAGGGACGTCCTATAGACGTAGCTAGATTACACTTTATATATATATATATATATATATATAAACTTCAAATGAAAACTAAAATATTACACACACATATATACACACCCAAAATCTTGAGATCTATTTAATATTTTAAAAACAACATTAGTTTCAGCTTTAAATATATTATTATTTTAATATATTTTTAAAAAATTCTTTCTAAATTGAGTTATTTATTTTTTAGATTTTTTTTGAAATTTTTTAGGAAAAATTTATATTTAAATAAAAATTTAAAATTAATGGGCTAGCTGAGGTCAACCCATTATTGACCGTGATCGATCAAATTGAATTTATATTTTGCCCAAATTTTGTTAGAGAATGATTGTTTGGAGGCAAAAGCTTGGAGTCAATAGAATTTAAAAAAACAAAAATTAACAAACCTGTGTTTGATTTAATTAATATAAATAAAATTTCAATATTTTAAATTAAAATTTGATTAATAATTTTTAAATTACTTATTAATTATAAATTTCCAAGGTATAATTACTTGTGGAAATACTCTGTCAAAAATACAAACATGGTGTTAATAGAAGTAACATTATACAACAATGAAATATTAAAGAGTTTTCTAACTCAAAACACAACAGAAGTGAAGCTTGCAAAGGTTATCTACCAACCTCCATTTCATGAAATTCACCTAATTAAAAGAACATTCATGTGCTGTTTTACACTCATGCACTATAACATTTATAGAATCATGGTCAGTAGAAGAGGCCTCTGTGATTTTAGCTGCCTCTCTTCCCTTCCCCCATAACACAGTGTATAGCCCAAGCACAATCAACACTGCTCCAAGCACACTGAACAAATGCATGAAATTAGACACTTGTTTGGACAATCACAATAAAAAGTAGAACAAGGTTATATATATAATAAGAACAAACATTAATGTTACCTTCCAAGGTGAAGTTTTTCATCAAGAAGTAGTGAACCTAGTAGAGCCACAATGACAAGCATGAGTGGATTGAAAACAGAGGTATATAAAGGCCCCTTCTTTCTTATGCACCATGCCATTACTGTGACACTCAATCCCGATGCAAGTATTCCCGAGTAGACAACAGTAAGAAGTCGGACATCGAACTCCATTCTCCATTGCACCCATTCAGTATCCATAGCAAGGGCAAAGCAAGCAGATTGCACAGCAGCCATTAAACACATGAGAGCAGTGAGAGAGTACTGACAGGGAAACAGTTTGGTAGCCTTGGCCTGATAGCCAAACACACAGACACTGACTATGTTAGTTCATGAGACTTAAGACACCATGCATGCATGCGTGCATGAGCACGTTGGGATAATCACCTGAATTATCAACCAAATGGAATAAGAAATACAACTGGCAAAAGCCAGCATTAAGCCTTTGACTAAATTATCTTGGTCTTGATGAGGGATTGCATGGCTTGTTCCTTGATGAGCTTTCATGATGTTGAAGCTTTTGGGCCAAATATTTATCTTCACTCCTTTATAGAAGGTCAGAAGCATAGCACCTCCTATTCCTATCAATGTTCCCAATACCTTTGCTTGTCCTGACATGGTTTTGAGGTGCAAACTCTCCAATCTATTACAATGAAGTAGACGCATGAATTGAGATCATGCATATATATATATATATATATATATATATGAATTAATTAAGTCTTTATTTGCAAGGAATGTCGTGTGATTTCTATACCTGAAAATGATTGCTAAAATGAATGTCATTGCAGGGATGAGATTAGTCATTGCTGAGGCAAAGGTTGCTGAAGTAAGTTTAATGCTGGCTATGTACAAGTTCTGAGCCAATGCACCCCTGGACATTAGCATTCACAAAATTAATCTCTTTCGATAACTTGCAAAGTGTATATAGCTAGATATATATTTGCAGTTTCCAACCATAAAAGTTTATGAAGGTGAAGGACTGTGATACTTGAAACTAAGGATAAAAAATGGTCCACGCTCTCGTGATACTGCTGTATTTGGATAACTTAAAATAAACTGGTTGGATGGATGTTGAAACTTTGAGAATATTTCATGGGAATCTTGTGAAGTTATATATATATATATATATTATAGCTTACCCAAAGAACCCACTGAGAAAGGAGTAAAACAAGGTCATCCTTGTCATACCAGGCCTTTTCTTCCTGCAATAACAATAAAAAAATTATTATTAGTTATAAATAAAACAGGCTCTCCTATTTCAAAACAATAAATTAAAAACTATAAATAAGTCCAATCTTTTTCTTTCTTTTTTTTACCCAAAAAAAAAGTTTTTCTAATTAATTTAGAATTGAAATATATATATATAGCTCCTTAACTAACTTAATATTTCGGTCTTTGTGCATTCAATATGAACACTGATCGATGACCATCCTTAAATGACGGCATTGCATTAAAGCGCCACATTTATGTGTCAAATGCATCACTTATTCACTCCATTAAATCAAAAGAAACAAGAATGTATACATTCAGAAAAAAAAGGAAAAAACCAAAATCAAATCAATATATATATATAAAGAACAAGAAACAAAATGAATGAAACACATGAAAAAGCTAGTTAAAAGAATGCAAACCTCTCAATGAAGTAGGCAAGAGGAGATAAGAAGGCAGTGGCGAAGATGTATCTATAAGTTATCATGATCCTCATGTCCATGCCATCATTGACAGCAAGCTTGTACAAGATGTTAATCCCTGCAAATACAACTTGCACACAAGCCATGCACAGAGCTGGCTTCATCTTCACCAACCCTTCATGAAGATCAAACTCTCCCATTCTTCACTTGGTTACTCTTCAACACAAGAATTGAATCACACACACACACACACAGATGAAACAAGAACCACAGAAGGTAATATGGTTCTGATTGGAGTCCTACGTTTTATAAGGAGAGGGAGATAAAGGTAGTACTGTTTGCTTCTGGAAAGGGGAAGAGAGTTAAGAAACTCTTTAACTCTCATGCCAAGCTTGTGGTTTGTGAATTTGTCAGGATGTTAATTAGTTTGATTATAAAATTTATATTTTAGATATATAAATAAATGAATAAATAAATAAAGGGTTGGAGGTTGGTTAGTGGGACAATCCCGGCCACAATATAGTCACTCGTGGCTGTGCCCGTGTGGCGTGTTGGGCGGCTGATTGGACACGTGTCAGTATGACATGAGATGTTGTGTTTCGCTGGCTGCTATTGGGCTAGAACAGCAAACGGCATGGGGAACCAGTGGGAAAAAAAGATTTAATAAAATAAAATTATTATAGCCTTTTTATATTTATCATTGGTAAATTTAAAACGTCATCTAATAACTGAAAAAAATATGTAAAAAAAATATGTAAAATATTTTTATATACATAATTTTAAATATTTAATGCTTGACATAAGTAAATATTTAGCTTTTTTTTACATTTATATTTTTAAGTTGTAGTAGTTATTTATAAAAATTGACTTATCATTCAAAAAAATTATATGCAGTAAGGAAAATTTAATCTTACCCCTATAATAAGATATTTGATATTTTTTGTTAAAAAATCCCAAAGTACAAAATCTAAAGATGTTGTACTAGTTATGTTAATTATATATATAATTAATATAATTAATAGCCTAAGTAACTAAAATAAGGACATATGCCCGTAGCCATAGTAAATCAGATGAGAAAGGCAAAGGAGTTGGAACCAATATTGTTAAAAAGAACACCCATTTATACTTCCTCAAGATTTAATTTGAATCCGATTCTATATTAATCTAAATAGGATTTAAAATTAACATTTTATTCTCTTTCCCAATAAGTAAGATATTGAAGCTTGGAACGCATGTAAGAGGAGTATATCTATTGATTTCATCTGCTTTTATATACTATTAAACATTTCGTGCCTCCCATAGAATATAGATATTTTTTTAATAAATATTTTTTTATCTTATATATTTTAAATTGCAATTATTTATTAAAAAAAGTGTTATTTGTTGCCATATGATTTAAAGTGGTATATATAAACAAGGAAGAAAGCTTTATGTAGGAAATTCTGCTAAAATTATTTCTTTTTCTAAGCAGGCACAAGAAAAATATTTTTTCTTAGTCCCACTCATATTTTTCCTGTTACCTGCATGTTCTTTCTACCCAAATTAAACAGACAAAACCCCATGGGGTTGTTAGTGCTTGGCTCTTTTCTTTTGAGGCATGGCTCAGCTTATTGGAAAAAAGGGAGACTAGTGAATGTGAATGAAATCCACTTTGCCTTTCAAAACTAAACCCATGTCCCTCATGCTTGAGAGCATCTCAGCTGAAGAAAGAAAGAATATTTGCTCTTATGAACAACAGTATCAAATTGTCCAAAGTTCTTTCTTTGATGAGGTTGTTCAAGTGGGATTCTTCTTTGTGAGGTTCATAACAATGACAAGTGTTTATTTACTATCAATTACTTAAAAGGCTCCTATTTTTCTCAATACTTAAGAATCTAATAAACCTCTAAAGATTACCTTGAATTAGTTGGTAATAGATGAATGCAACTCACTTAAGTGTGGAATCCAAATAACAACTTTCAATTGAAACTTCTATTTTGACTAATTAATCAGCTGGTTGTTGTCATCTTCACTTCTTCTTGCTTTTAATGCTTAAGTTATAATCACAAGTAAAATCTCTTTAGAGAATTCCAATTTTGCCTAAATGTTCTATCCTACTTATTTTTTTTGGTGTAAAACATTTATTTGAAAAAATTTGTTATTTTAGAGGCGCTGATTCATTTTATTTTTCGTGATATTTTGAAATTAAGTATTTAAAGGGTTGTTGGTACCTAGCATTTTAAATCGGATATATAACATATAAATAAAAATTCTTAATTTTATATTACAATAAATTTATTTGGTGTTCACAACTATAAATAATATAGGAAAATTACTGTTTACCCCTTGGGAATTTCAAAACTTCCCAATTAGTCCCTGACAGATTGTAAAACCCCAGACAACCTTTCCGTTAGTGTTAAACTTCCTTTTTGCCCCCTGTGGGTCACTTGGACAGGGTCCATATTGTAAAATTCCTTGTTTACCCTCATAAATGGTGGGATAACAACCGCCCGGTCACATTATCTCAAATTTTTTGTTTGGCTTTTGGCAAACTTTTTTCATTCCTTCTTGCGTTGCTTTTTCTCAAACAAAGTTTGGAAAACTCATCATGCGAGAGAGTAACAATCTTTTGCATTCTTTTGAACTCTGCCTGTTGCCCGATAAGGTGAGAATGTCTTCCTTTTCCCTCACTTTCATCATCCTTGAAGAGAGAGTAACAATTTGTATGTACATGCAGGTTTATTATGGAGAATTTTTGTGGAATTGCAAGATACAATTGGGAGGGACGAGTGCTAGTGTTCACGGTACAAACCTCTTGGGATTCAATCTTAGCGGAGATATGTGAGCGATGGGGTCTTGAAGTTTCCCGTGTTAGGGTGAAGTTTATCACACCTGATGGTCATAAAACGATTTGTCCAATAGAAAATGAGATTGACTTCCAGCTCATGTGTCATGTGTACTCCCTCTTAAAATACGCTGCAGTCGATCTTATGGTTGAGACATATGATGTGCCATTGTCGCATCATAGTCAAAACGAATTCTTGTCATTGTAAAGTTCTTATCCTTTATCTTTACTTTTAAAATCATATGTTTTCGCTTAATGATTACAGTTTTTGTTTAATTACTATAGTTCTCTCTTAATTATTCTACTTCTGTTTAAACAAATAAGTTACCATTTAAAACAAATAAGTTTTGCTTTGTTATGCCTTCCCATCCCAGTTTCCGTTTGATAATATATGTTTCCACTTAAATATTTGAGTTTCCGTCTAAATTATTTGGTTTCTGTTTAACATATTATATTTCTGTATAATTTTATATGTTTCCTTTTAATATGTTTTGTTTCTGACTAACTAACTGATCTTTTCCGCTTAAACTGAAGTGTTGGCAAAATTCTGATTCTGCCAACGCACCTGTTCCATCTCATGGCGACACTAATGGTGCGACAGCCCTTCTGTCTTCCTCGGATTAATCCGAAGCGTTGTCGTTGGATATCGGACAATGTTTTGTAGACGTTGAACATTTCAGAGATGCACTTCAGAATTTTGCAATCAAGCGGAATTTCGACTTCAAATTCATAAAGAATGAAAAACACAGGGTGACTGTACAATGTGCAGTTGTTGGTTGTGATTGGCGCCTTCATGCATCAAAGGAATACAATAAAAACTTTCAGAATCAAGACAATGCACTCGTTACATACTTGCGATGGTGGAATTGGCTCGGTGTCACATACGAAAGCGTCTAAAAAATGGGTAAGCGCACTAGTGATTCAGAAGCTTATAGACCAACCCTTGTACAGGCCCATCGACATTTAGAAGGACATGTTACGAGAACATGGTGTCAATATTCCATACAAGCAAGCTTGGTTGGGTAAAGAGTGTGCCTGGGTAATCCTCGACGGCAGTGACATCTCTAACTATGATTTGTTGCTTTGGTACGTGCATAAGGTGGCTGAGACAAATCCCGGCAGCATTGCGATTGTGGAAAGAGACGGTGAGCGTTTTAAACGTGCATTCTTTTCGTTTCGTGCGTGTATCATGGGATTCAAGCGGGGTTGCAGGCCGTTGCTGTTTGTCGATGGTACCCACCTTCTTGGAAAATATCGGGGTATGCTACTGGGAGCCACAGGCAAAAATGGAAACAATGGTTTTTTCCACGTGGCCTTCGGCATTGTCGACAATGAGACAAATGCGAATTGGACGTGGTTCATTTCCAAATTAGGTGATGCGTTATACGATGACGGAGATTATGAAGAGATCATTACATTTGTCTCGGACAGGTCTAAGGGGCTTGCGAACGCCATTGCAAGGGTCTTCCCTTCTTCCCCGCACGCATACTGCCTTCGACACTTGGAGGCTAATTTTATGAAAACCAATGGCAGACTTGGGAAGGCATTGAAGGAGGAATGCTGGTCCATATGCTTTCGTATTGCGTGGGCATCAACGTTTATAGATTTTGATGATACGGTGAGTGAACTGCAGGCCACATCACAAGAAGCGTATCGTTGGTTGCTTGAAAAGTTAGATATATCACATTGGTGTAATTATTTGTTCAAATGTGAACATTGGGGCGAGATGTATTCAAATGTCGCAAAGTCCTTCAATGCGTGGATCAAAGAAGCTCACCATTTACCGGTGACGAAAATGGTCGACTCCATACGGTATTTGAATGCTTGATTTTCTTTCTGTTGAAATATCTTTGTTTCATTTTAAATATATTTCTTTCCATGTAAGTGTACTTGTTTCTGTTTAACTGTATTTGTTTCTGTGTAAATATCCTTTTTTTCGTTTAATTACCTCTGTTTCCATTTACATATCATGTTCTTCGTTTAATATAGTTTGTTATCATTTACATTGATTTGTTTCAGTTTAACTTAGTTTAACTTTGCTTGGTATAACAAGCAGTTATAATGTTTAATTATACAGGTTCAAATTAATGCGCATGTTATGCACCCGTCACGAGCAAGCGAAACAAATGGGAGACCTACTTATGCCCCGATATACATAAGAAGGTAGAGGATCTTGTTGTGGGAAGCCGAAAATCTTTATGTTGGTCGTTGTGTCGGTGATCGTTATGAAGTCATTGACCACTGCAGCAACTCCGTAGATCTATCGGATAGAACATGTTCATGTCGCAGGTGGCAAATTTATGGTATCCGGTGCATACACGCTTGCGCTGCAATAATGCAGACAGACACCAACGTTCATCAGTTTATTAGCGGCTACTTCACTGTGGAGATGTACAAATTGGCGTATAGGGAAGCTATTTTCCCCATACCAGATGATGACAAGCCTACAGACGACGATCAAGAACTCCATTTGCATTCGCCTGTTACCCGAAGGCAACCTAGGCGTCCGAGACGGAAGAGGATCGAGTCGCAAGTGTCTGAGGTCCGAGAGTTATGGTGTAGCTGCTGCCATGCATCCAGTCATAATCCTAGGTCTTGTAATGAAACTGTTGCCGACTAGGCATTGTAAATAAACACCTATTTTAACAAAAACAAACTTATTTACGTGCCCATGTTTGATATTTAAACATAAAATGTCATATTTATGTATAAACATCTTGATTTCAAGAGTACAATTGTTTGTTAAATGGAATCTTTGATATTTCAATGGAGACACATAAACTTAAAGTATAACATAGAGAGTTAAACATAAATGGCACAATAGTTAATGGAAAACAATGAATAGAATTTAAATTATGTATTATGTCGAGAAAACTGAAGCATTTACTATAAATAAACACATATTTACTATAAAATTCATCATGAGAGACGTCCCTTTACAGAGACAAGTAAACTTAAACAGAAACTCTATTTATTAAACATAACCCTCATTTGTTAAACAGGAACATCATTTGTTAAGCAGGAAACTAAATATTTAAACAGAAACCCGATGTCTTAAATGCAAAGTCAATTAATGTATTTCAAAAGCCGAGTTCTCTGTTCAAAATTGATCGACCCTTCAAATTCTCATTCAAACTCAACTAATGTATCTCCAGAATTCAAGAAGCCAAGGTAAGTTGATTGCCCCTTTAAATTGGGTTTTAAATCATTGGAATTGGTGCAAAATTGATTGACCCTTCAAATTCTCATCCAAATTCAATAAGTATTTCCAAATCAGGTGTTCCCCCTTCAACATTCTTAAAGTCCTTGGGATTTCAAGAGTATTAGGCGTATCGTTTAGGCTTGGTCTCACTAGTGTTCTAGTTTTGTTTATTTCACAGTATTTCGCAGCTTCATCTTCGTCTTCAAAAAATTGATGGGACATCGGATAACCCAGGGTATCCGTGCGACACATCCATTCCCAGTATAATCGTTGGATTCGTGAAAATCAGAGATATAGCAGGCGGTTGTTCAACTTATAAAAACGAATTCATTTTTACAAGTTGAACAACCACCTGCTATGTCTCTGATTTCCAAGAATCCAATGATTATACTGGGATAGATGTGTCCCTGTCCCATGGATCACATGTACAATCAGTTGTTCCATCAATTTTTTGAAGACGAAGATGAAGCTGCAAAATACTATGAGCTTCAAGAAGGTGGAGTGTAAGGCTACGAAGGCATTGCAGAAATCGATCATTCGAGGTCCCTGGGTCATTTGAATGATGGGACATCTGAATGACCAGGGGACTCGCGTGACATATCCATCCCCAGTATAATCGTTGGAATCTTGGAAACCAGACGCATCGAAGGTGGCTATTCAACTTGGAAAAATGAATTTGGTTTGCAAGTTGAACAACCACCTGCGATACCTCTGATTTCCAAGACTCGAACGATTATACTGGGTGGATGTCTCCCACAGGTCCCCGGGTCATTCCGATATCCCATCAACTGTTTTGGTCCGAGGTCCGTGAGTTTATTGAAGATGCTGATAAGAAATTCTCCATAGGATGACCATCCGCTCGAACCTAGCCACTAGGAAACGAGTCAATCTCGGGATGGTGCGTTAATGGGAATCAAGATTTAGTAAACTTGTAGTAGTTGTTTTGTAATGCATCAGAGGTGCTTCTATAATTCAATACTCTGTTTGTTTGTAATGTGTATTAATTGAATGTTTTATGTGCTTGTTACTGCACATCCGTGAATGTTGGTCTGGGAGATGTTTATTTAAATGCCTGAATGGCTTAATTGAAAAAAGGAGAAGAAAAAGAAGGAATTTTGGGTGATGTATCATCTATTCGTCTTCACTAAGTTATTTGTTTCATTTTAATACATTATATGAGTGAAAGTTAGTGAGAATTGAGCGAGTTCAATCACAAGCCTGCACACACTGACCACTCAAATGATCCTAATAGATAAATCTTAATTTAAAAACTAAAACAGTTTATTAAATTGAAACTTTGATATTTGAACAGAAATAGTTAAGGTTAAATGGAAACGATTATTCTTAAACGATAACATAGACAGTAAACCAGAAATATTGGTTTTTAAATGGTAAAACAGTTAAAGTTAAAACGAAACTGTGATATTTAATAAGTAAAATTAAATATCAGTGTATACAGATATTAAACGAACACAAGTAAATTTACATGGGAAACCTTACCATGTAAATGGGAAACAAAAAGTGAAATACAAACATTGTTATTTACACAGAGACATTGATATTTACACATAAATATTAAACTGAGACTTCGATATTTACTCAGAGACATTGATATTTAAACAGTAAATTGTTATTTACACAGACCAACTGATAGATAAATAGAAATATTGATATGTAAATAGTAAAAATAATATATAAACAGCAACAATGGCAGTGAAACAGAGTCATTGTTGGTTAAACAAAGATTGCGAATGATGACATTTCAAAACAATATTAAGTCAGTTCGGTCCCACCCCCGTCCCCCTAGTTGAAGATTCGCCTTTCTCTAGGATGCTGGTTGCGCGCCCTTCGGTAAGTATGCGGGCAACATACTTCAATCTAAAATAAGGGACATCAGTTTGCGGTAATCGTAGTTTTTCACCATCAAGTATCTATTCGATAAACCGCATGACATAAACGGCACAGTCGACACTTCCTCTTCTTTGTCGTGGGGTTTCACTGTTGTGAAATTAGTAGGTATCGTAGAGTCACCAACTTGCCAAGCTCCATATCCACACAATAGTCAAATAGTCTCCTTTGTTGAGATATACAATTCGATGTTAGTTGGCCGGTTAATAAAGTACTATTTATGGAACTCTATTTATCAAGGAATTTACCATTTCAAATGCGTCTTTGTCATAGTTGTCACTTTGCATGAAGAATAATGCCTGTATTCTTTTTTGTTATTGTCAAGAACCACCACATGGAAGTGGCCGTTCATGATTATTGGGAGGATAACTATGTCAACTTCATGCATGTTACGCGCGGCATTTCCGATCATAGCGATAGTCATGTCACATGCATCTAACTGCTTGGACATAAATAGTGCCAGTGGTCGTGTGATGGAGGCGCGCTTCTTATACTGATATGGTACTCTCTTCAGGGATTTTTTTAATTATGCATACAAACGCGTCCATCACATCGTCTGTCACCATTTTCTTTCCTTCAAGCAGTGTGAATAGTCTTGCTTGTGTAATGCTGACACAGTCATTCCTCCAGATGACAGTACTACGGTTAAACCGTAACAGATAAAGTTATACAAAAACATAAATATTTAAATAGTAACAGCTGAAGTTAAACGGCAAATTATCATATTAAACGTTAACACAAATTGCTAAGCGGCTACGTCAAAAACTTAAACGGTATTATAAATATTTATGCTTTAACTAAAAACTTCATACATACTTGTCCATATAGCAGTTGAGGAAGATCGTTATTAACTCTTGCTCGAATATGTCGAGCCACGAGTGTCCGGGGTATTTTTTTCTGCGGAATGAAGCCTATATTGTCAACCGGAGACGGTTATTTGTGTTCAGCACCGGTAGCATCTTCCTTTGATACGGCGACGACGATATCATCCCCCGGATTTGTGTCTGCTTTCATTACTGCTATTGTCTTATTGGCAGCCAATGAAGAGAGAGGCATTGTTTTTTTTTTGTTCTTTTCGCACATTTCTTCAACCGTGACTGTCTTCGAAAGGCCATCCCAATGACGTCATCATCGTCAAAATCTGAGCTCATACCGCTGATGGCGTCGGCATTCGCCGGGCCTACCATCCGCTGTATCCGGCCTTTTCCTAGTAGTGTCCGTGCCAGGTACTTCATTTGTTTGTAGGGACAGGGCATTTGATTGTGATCGTCCTTCCATTACCTCAACCCGAGCAACAAGCCGAGGGAACTCGGTTATCAATATCTGGCATGCCTGCAGCAAACGTGCAGTGACATCGTCGCTTTATGCCGTCGAGGGGGAGCCTGCCACGGTCGAGGGGCTGTTGACGTCAAGGGTGCTGTTGATGTCTAGCGGTCTAGGGAGGACTCCTGCAGCGTGGAGGAATGCGTGCGAACGTTGAGCTGGTAGTAGGGGAACGACGTCCAGTAGCCCCAACAAATATATCTTCATCCCCATTCACGGCGACCAGCTCGTGAAACTAACTTACATAAGTACGACAATATCAGCGAAATGATATAATTAAAATAATAACATATCTTTTTAAACATATAAGTAATAAATTTAAATGGTATATCCAATATTTACACGATAATGCCTATATTTAAATAGTGAAATCTATTATTACATGGTAAATACAAATAGTAAATAGATACTGTATTTGTTAAACGCTTAGTACTACTGTTGAAGTTGAAGACATTGTTCATGATTTATTACCTCCTTTCCTTACATAGATGACAAAATGGTTTCTATCAACACTTGCTTCCGGTAGCTACTTTCACCGTAGCACAACATCCTTTGTGTCTTGCCAAAACTTACTTTATTTCCGCAGCCGGTGAGCTCGTAAAACCAGATGTTCAGTGCGACTGAACAACCCTTAATGTACCCCGTCTGGATCTTCTCCCCGGTGCATCTTGCTTGAACTCGTACGGCAGCTTGTGGGACGTCATCCATAAGCCACTTCTACGTCGCCTACGCCCAAGAGTAACCGCCTATGGCAGATAGATCATCAACATAATCAATGATCCAATTTAGAACCGAGTATGATGTATTTGGGAAGAGGATTGTACGTATGAGGTACACCATCAGGAGTCCGACAAAATTTTCTTCTTCTCCCTTTTGCGAACAAGTTGCTCAAGAGTTTTCTTGATGGAGTCTCTGTGTGTCTCATATGTTTTTGATAAATGTCTCTCTTCGAAAGATGAGAGTGATTTCTTCTTTTTAAAGACAACTACGTCTCCATCTCAACGCAGACCAAGAATGAGGGTGACATCTTCAAGCCTGAATCTCAGCAGGCTTGTCCTGACCCTGAATTTATTGGTGCGGTCATCGTACCTTTGCAACAGGAAATCAAGAAGGGCCCTCTCTTGGAATACATCTTCCACCTTAGTAAATGCTATGAACGGTGTCCTTCATATAAGTTCCTAGTGGCGTCCACTCGAGTGAACTTTCAATTCAGCCATCGTCTCCACTATTGGTGTCAAGTAGCATCACCCATTAACTAGGTTTACCTCCATAACTTCTCCTTCGAGACAATGATGGAAAGGGAAATCCCAGTCCTACAGTGCCCAAGATAGAAAATCTACCGAGGCAAAGAGAGAAAAAATTCGAAAAACGCGACTTCTTCCAAAACTGAAGAAATTATTGCAGTGGCCCTTATGGTCATGCCACGACGCACTCCCACGACTTGCCATGCATATTCATTAGAAAACTGTCGCATTTATTGTAAATAAACTTAGATTTCAAAAGAAAAACTTATTTACTTGTCAATCACTGTTTATTATACAGACGCTTAGGGCGTGTTTGGTTCGGCGAAATGGAGTCCGAAGTGGCTGAATCGGTTACTTCCGAATGAGTTCGTGCTATTTGGTTCACCGAAGTGGACCCTGAAGTGCTGATTTGACAAGTTCTAAAACCCGAGACTTCACCCCTTTCACTTCGGGTTAAAAAACCCCAAAGTGGGTTTTGAAGCGTTTCACTTCCTTCACGTGGGGTTACGTGCCAATCCCACTTCTAAACCCACTTTCCAGAAGGCTCCTCTAGGGTTCTCCACGTCGTCTCTCTCTCGTCTCTTCCACTCCCATCTCTCCCTCCATTCTCTTGTAGGGTTCTCCGCCTCTCTCTCGTCTCCTCCAGTCCCGTCTCCCTCTCGTCTTCGGCCGAGCATCATCCCTTCCTCTGTTGGGTGCCATTATGTTTTTCTTGTTTGCCAGCCTTCCAGATCTAGGTAGACATCTTTCCTTCGAGAAAAAGTTGACAATAACGCTATTTTATTTTCGTTTTGTTTTTTCCATTTCGTTGTCAGTGTTATATGTTGTTATTTGTTTTTGTAATTTTTGATTCTATTGTTTCGTCGAGTTTTTAAGATGCTATTATGATGGTATTACTTTTTTTCATGGGTTTTCCTTTCCAGATCTGGTGTTTCTTGCAGATCTGCAAGAAAACCTTGTTGCTGTCGTAGTTGTTTTTGTATTCGAGTTATTCTATCTTGCAGATCTAGGTTTTACTTGGTTTATGTATTTACATCAGGTTTTTTATTTGGTTTAATTTTCAGTATGATGTTTGTCATGATCGTGTTATGGAATAAATATTTTCTATTTAAATTTTTGTTATAATTTGTTGCTGTTCTTTAAGGCATCTATATTTTTCCCAATTTACCAGGCCACTTTGGCCTTTCTCATTCTAGGGTTTTGATATGCTTGTTGGCTCCTCCGTCTATGGTTTTCATATGGGTGTGAGTGTTGCTATTTTGGTTTTATTTATTTTTTCCTTTTTCCCCATGTTTAATTGTTGTAGGTTGTTTGTTTTTCCCCCCATATTTTGATTTTGTTTGTCATTACAAGCCTCCCAGATGATATCATAGTGGCTACTAGTTTATGTTGTTTATCACTCACAATCTTGTATTTTCTTCAAGATCTGCGACCAATGTGTTTTCTTATTCCGTGTTCCTAGTAGTACAGTTGTTATGTATATTTGCTTATTATTATGTTCATATCATGTTCTCGAATTCATTGTGGGTTTTGTTGCTGATTTGCTTATGTTTTGACATTGGTTTTTTTTTTTTTCCATCACATGTCTTTCCTATCATGTTATGAAATTTATGTTGCTTTAGTATTGTGTTGGCTATTACATTCCTTATGTAATTATGTTATATTATTCTGTTCTGTTATACATATTCCTTATCATCTTCTGTTCGTTATAAACATTTTCATCTTCATATTGTTTAATCTGTTTTGTTGTTCTTGAATTTGAAATGCCTCTGTCATTTAATTGTTCTCTTTGTTGTAAACATTTTTCCTAGCATGTTCCTCTTATATTTTAAAGTCAGTTATGATTTGGTAGTCTCTTATGTTGTTTTCTTATCATCATGGTCCGTACAGATTTCTGCTTTTCAGTAATTATATGTTGTGTCTTGCAATCAGTTGATACTGCTTTTGTGTTATTGTGTTTTATTTCTTATTATAGTATGCATTTAAGTAGTAACTGCTATAGTATTTTATTCTTAGGTATATCTGCTTAAAATTATGTTCATATCATGTTCTCTAATTCAGTGGGGGTTTTATTAATGATTTGCTTATGTTTTTGCTATTCTGTTGTGTGTTGGCATTGTTTTTTTTTTCCTTTCCATTACATGTCTTCCTATCGTGTTCTCAAATTCATGTTGCTTTAGTATTGTGTTGGTTATTACATTTTGCCTTTGTAAATCTATTATCTTATTCTATTCTGTTATACATATTCCTTATCATCTTCTGTTCATTATAAACATTTTCACCTTCATATTGTTTAATCTGTATTGTTGTTCTTAAAGTTGAAATTCCTCTACCATTTCTTTTCAGTAATCAATTGTTGTGTCTTGATTGTTCTGTTTGTTGTAAACATTTTTCCTAGCATGTTATACATATTCTTTATGTTGGTTGTGTTCCTATCAGCATGTTATGTTTGTTGTTATGGTTTGTTCTTATCATCATGTAATGTTAGCATGGTCTGTGTTGCTTACATGTGTTTTCATTAGACATCTTCATTACGTATACATCGACGTTGTTATGTATAACATGTTAGAAGTCGTCAATTCTTTAGTGCTGCCTACTGAATTAAGTTAGTGGTTGCTAGTTCATACGAATAACGTTAACCTTAATTATGTAGATGGATAGCTGGATTATTAATGACCGCGTACGACCTTAGGTGGCCGCGTTCACTACTATTGCTACCGTTGTTGCCTTCCTACTTGAGGATATGCGTGTCTCTAGGCAAGGGAGAAGTAAGGAACCATCCATGTTTCGAGACTTAACTAGGAAAAAACATATGGAGCGTATTTTAAGGAGTGGTCTTGACTATTGTGTACATCCTCCTAGTTCCAATTGTCACTCAGACATTGAAAGTAACCCTAATTGGTATCCATTTTTCAAAGTAAGTAAACTTCACATGTAACATACATTTAATAATTTCCCCCTTACCCATTCCTTCCTTGTTCCCTCATATACTTTTCTTTGTAGGATTGTATAGGTTTGTTAGATGGTATGCATGTTGATGCGTCCGTTCCCCCTCAAGAAATACCTAGGTTTCGTGGTCGTAAAGGGCCAACACAGAATGTGTTGGCTGTCATGTAAACCCTAATTTGCAATTCACATACGTGTTGGCGGGTTGGTAGGGATCCACAAATGACTTCACCGTACTAAAAGATGCATTAGATCGGCCACAACCCGAAGGATTAAAATTGGTAGAAGGTAGGAAACAACTATTATGTTAATTAAAATATTACAATATCGGGCACTTGACACTTGTCATTGTTGTAGGGAAATATTATCTTGTAGATGCCGGTTATACTACTATACAAGTGTTCATAGCACCGCATCGCGGTGTTAGGTATCACTTGAAAGAGCATAGTGGAAAGGCGCTAACAAATCCAAAGGAATTGTTCAACCTTCCACACTCGATGCTATGCTCTCGTGTAGAGCGTGCTTTCAGCATCTTGAAAAATCGATTCAAGATTCTTACATGACACCCTTTCTTTCCCTTTTCGAACACAGGTTAAGTTAGTTCTTGCATGTTGCATATTGCGTAACTATATAGCAGGTGTCGACCCCAACGATATGCTATTGCATGACGGAAACACACAACATGATGATCAAATCATGTCATCACAGCCCCGATCACAACGAGAACAACGTGAAGAGAATCGACAATGGATTGAACTTAGGGACAAGATAGCGAACGACATGTGTATGAGTTATACTGGTTTTGTTTGATTCTCACCAGTCCGGTTTGTTAAACGCAACACAACTATTATGTTTATCTTTGCCACTGTTTGCTTTGTCTGAATATTTTTCGTTCATGTATTTGTTTCATTAGAGTGCCAAATGTTGAGTACATGTTATCATTTCCATGATTCACCTGTTGTTTCATGTTGATTGTATGCTTTTAAGACCATTCTGCATAGACAATTTAGATTTGGTATATCACATATGCATCGTACTTATTTCGTATTTCACATGTCCAGTTCCCATGTTGTAACTTGTTTTCTGGAATCCCTGTTGTATGCTATTTTACTTGTTCTGTCCTATTTTACATGTGCTGTTAATTCCAATATTTGTTATAGAGTCTTCTGTATCATTTTAGTCCTATTTCAGCAATTTGTATAATTACCTGCTGTATTATGCTGTTCATTCCATAATTCTTTTTCAATATTCTGAATAAGTACCTACTATATGATATTTTAATTTTTCTGTGTTGTGCTAGTAATTCAAATTCCCTACTATTTTATCCAGGCCATGCTCTTCAATGATGAAATAGTTATTTTCCATTCTTGCCAGTTTTATTTCAATTTTTTTTGTTTCACATGAGTAGCTTGTCTTCTAGAAGCTTAGATGTGCTATTACTTCCATATTTGTGTTTTAATATTCTGCATAACAACCTGCTTATGTACATGACCCAGTAGTTTGCAATTCTATCCAGTTCATGTTCTTCAATGATGACAGAATCATTTTTCCATGCTTACCTATTTTAATTTATTTTGTTTTTCAAGTTATTCAATGATGAGACAGTTAAATTTTTCCATGCTTGGTAGATCCAGTTTCTTTTCTTTTATTTTTTTTTTGTACATACCTAACTTGTTCTCTGGAAACTTTAGCTGTCAGCTATTTTACAGTTTCCATCCTGTGCTAGTAGTTCCATCATAGTTTTTTAATCTTCTACATAATTACCTGTTGTCTGCTATTTTAAATGTTGTGTTGTGCTATTAATTCCAACTATCATTTTGAGTTTTCCCACATGATTTACTTGTTTTAAGCAAAATCTCAGCTCTATGATATTATAAATTTGCTGTCCTGTGCTATAGTTCCAATTTCCATTTTTAATCTTCTGCATAATTCCCAATTGTCTTGTGTATTCAATGCCAAATTTTCTGTTGTCTTATGTATTTCGTTCCATATATAGCCTGTATAATAGACTCTAGTGTTTGTCCATGTTGCATATGGTTTTTGAATGCTTAATTCCGTGAGTTAGTGTAAGTCATGACACTTCCTTTGCCTTTGTCCATGATTCAATTGTTTGATTGTTTGTTTTTCCATGCTTCCCTGACTTTTATTGTCTAGGAGATACAGTTTATAATTCTTAGATATAAGAATCTTACATACATCTGATTTTCCAATAGAATTGAATCAACGATGGAGGTTATTGAGCATGCAACTTCTAAGTCGTCGTCAAGGGCTTCTGGCAGCAAACGTGGTACTCCTAACAAGAGATGGAAGGCTGAATATGATAGTTTCTTGATCCCACTTCTGGTGGAACAAGTACGAAAAGGGTTGAAATGTGACAAATCATTCAAACGCGCAGCATTTGTCTTTGCTGCTGTTTCTGTCAATTCTAGCTTTGGTACTGAGTTCAGTGCTGAGAACGTTGAAAATCATTATCGAACTTTGAAATCATGGTACAATGAGATAAAGAAAATGAGAGATCTCAGTGGTGCAGGTTAGGATGATACCACTAAGACCATCACCCTTGATCCCATGGTTGCTCTGACCTACGTCGAGGTAAACAACTCTCACTTTTCTGGTAATACTAGTACATCGAAAGCAATTTTATACCTCTAGTTTGTTCTGTCTGTCATTGTAATATAGGCCCACCCAGCAACGAAGGCTTTTATAAACAAACCTATTGAGCATTATGAGGCATAGCGGGTTATTTGTGGCGAAGATAATGTAATGGGCGCGTATGCAACTTCTATATTGGCAGAACTGGGAGATAATAACTCAGAAAATGAAGGCAACAATATAAACAACTTCAACGATAGCCCCGTAGAACGGCCAAGTGATGATGACGCCGACGCAAACTCTGCCCCACCTGTTATGAGCAGCCCTGCCACTTCATCAACCCCAAGGTCACAACGATCTAGTAGGGCTTCAAAAAATCCTTCGATGATGGGTGATCTCATTGTTGTGGTGGGGGAAATGGCATCTGCCATTAAGAACTCCACCCACTGGACAGAGAGTTTGTATGCGAAGGTGATGGAGGTCGATGGGTTTGATAAGAAGGAACTTGTTCAGGTGTTTGATTTTCTACAGTTTCGTGAGATTGAGGCAAGAGGGTTCATAGCGAAGGATATAGATCTTCACAAGGATTGGATTGAAGGTTTCCTATCCAGAATGGTTTGATTTAGCACGTACCAGGCGTCGGCGTTACTTAACTGAACCCTACTTCTACGACCATGTTTGTTTTATTCCATGTTGTGCATCTGCATGCATCTTTACTGACTCTTAGCTTTATTTCTTTTGTTTTGTCTTATGCATCTTTTGTTGTCATGCGCATGTGTGTGTTAAGAACTTGTTGCCATGTCTATGTCGGTCTGGACTTAGTAATCTTTATGGTTTATGCTATTTTGATAGGTTCTCATCTATGTGTCACTGTGACTAACATTGTTTTCTTGGTTTTTGCTGTTTTGTTTGGATTGCAGGGTCCGAGTAGGATGGCAATGATGAAAGGCAATCAGTGACAATGCACTGAGGCACAATCGATGATATGGCACATAACTCAAAATTGGAACGCTGGCTGGGCAAAATGAGGGGCATTTCGTTGCCACTCTTTTGCAGCCATTACGCATCTGATTATGTTCAATATTGAGGTAGCATTAAATTCATGTTTGTATGCAATTTTAATAATGTTGAATGTCTTCTGTATTCGTATGTTTTTTGTATTTTTTTCGCAACCTTGGAATTGTTTTCCCAAACCGAGATTATGTACAAGTCTGGCGAGGCAATCAGGAGGCACACTGTGCCACCATTGCAGCCAGCTTGTATCTGGCTACTTCTGTTGGTTTTAAAAATGGAACTTGTGCCAATGAAAGTGCTTGACATTGTTGTTGTTGCATTCGACCTGAGCCATGGAAACCAAGCAAGAACTATATTCGTTCACCACAACTGGTATGAAGTGCAAGGTTACATGAAAGGTTTGTATCACATTTTTTTAATAAATTTTTGCAGTTGATGAATTTTCTGATTGAATAACAGGTTTTGTTATTTTCTGCAGTATAGAGAAAGGTTTGTGAACTTAGGAGACTACAAGCAAGCTGTCAGATCATGTGAGGAACGAGATGGCAAGAATGCAAAGATTATGCAAGTTTCTGTTGTGGGAGTTGTCCAGTTATACTTCACCAAATGTTGTTTGTATATCTTGTATCTCTTAATAAATTATGCAGGGCATAATCATTATGTATATGGTACTCTACAGGGGATAGTATATCCGAAATGGTGTTATAAAACACAATGGTTGTTGATTGTTTATCCTAGTAACAGTGTAGTAGATTTTTTGCTTCTATGAAATCATGATTAAAAACATGTGTTACTACTTTTGAATTCTTGGATTTTCAGTTATATATTCATTATAAAAACTTAAAAAAACAAAAAAATTAAACAGAACTGAAAACAAAGAACATTGCATACCCATTTGAAACTTCAATTTTGGGAAACATTAATTTTCGGATCAAGGAAAACAAAAATTAAATAACTTATAAATTTTGGGTTGGTTTTAAGGAAAACATAACAAAATTAAGTTAATAATGCAAAGTTAAAATTAATCCAATTAATACATTATTTGTATATATTCATAAACCAATTTATAAAATTAAGTAAGGGGTGATCTTGAATTTTTATTATTTATCATTGTAATAATATTATGTTTCATAAATAAATAAATAAATAATTAATTAATATATATAGAGGTAACCTTACCCTGCCACCGAAGTGGTGATCATAACCCTACTTCGGTGTTACCAAACACGAGGAACTGGTGAAGTCACAATTTCAAGATTCTCACTTTTTACCATCCAAACACCTGAAGTGGTCACTGATTTGACAATTTTCTTCTTTACCAAACACATGGAAGTAGATACCTCCAACTAAACTCCACACTTCTACTGAAGTGGTGTTTTCAGACTTCCATCACTTCGGTACCTCACTTCCAAACCAAACACGCCCTTAGTTATTTAAACAGAGACATTAATATTTAAACATAAACTCTAAAGTTAAACAGGAACATTTTTAGTTAAAGAGAAACAACGATAGTTAAACAAAAACATTGAAAGTTAAACAGTAAAAAGAACTTTTAAACGGTAACAATGAAAGTTAAATAGAGACATCGCTATTTAGGAAAAAGCCTGCCATCTCTACAGACAGCCGATCTTTATTATATGGAAACAATGATATTTACATGGACAAATTTCATAAGTTATTGGAGAGGGATTTATGTTACAAATTTTACATTAGAATTAACAAACAAATTTATACAGCATCGGATGTGGTAGTCTTGTCGCCTTTGTGACTGACGCCAGCTGCCCTCCCATCAAGAAGTATGCGTGCGGCGTACTTTAGTTGTAAGTAAGAGACATCAGTTTGCGGTAGCCGTAGCTTTTCATCATTAAGAAGTTGCTCAATGAACCGCATCACATAGACTGAGTAGTCGACACTTCCTCGTTTTTGTCTTAGAGCATCCCTGTCATGAATCAAGGGGTACGAGGACGTCGCCGACTCACCAAGTTCCATCTTGACGCAATTATCGAATAGTTTCCACTGTAAACAAATAACATTTAAAGTTAAGATGGAAGTACGATATTTTCGCTATAGTGAACACGAAAACTTACCATATCGTTGGCGTTGTTGTCGTATTCGTCACTCTGGCAGGAAGAGTAATGCATGTACTCTTGTTTCATGTTGTCCAGAATGGCGACATGGAAATGATCATGCAAAATTTTTGGCATGATCACGATGTTGACTTCATGGATGTTTCGCACAGCATCGTCGATCATGTAGAGAGCCTCTTCTGACTTGTCGTCCTGTTGGGACAGGCATAGTGCAAGTGGACGGGTAATGGAAGTACGCTTCTTATAAGGATATGGCACAAGCTTCAGCGACTTTTGAATGACGTAGACGAAGGCGTCGACGACATCATCTGTCACCATTTCCTTACCATCTACCAATGTGAACATGTTGGCTCGTGTCATGAAAAGTGCCTCATTCCTCCATACAACACTCATGATGTTAAATAGTAACACACTTATTTAAACAATAAAGTTCATATTTAAGCAGAAACCAAGATATTTAAATGGAAAGTACAAAATTTAAATGATAACATGAGTATTTAAACGAGAACTATCTATATTTAACTGATAACATAAATACTTCATACTTACGAGTCCATACGACAGTTGAGGAAGATTTTTAATATCTCCTGTTCAAATGTCTCGAGATGCGAGCTTCCTGTATATTTTTTCTTCTTCGGAATAAAATACTTCTGCATGTCTTCTTGCCCTTTGTTAGTAGCCTCTTTATTTCCGATAGCTGCTGCAACGTCTTTGTTCGACTCCAATTCTACCACAGAGTCTTTATTCGGTGACGGTGCCAGTAACGGCACAGCGTCTTTGTTCGACTCCAGTACTACCACAGAGTCTTTATTCGGTGATGGTACCGGTAACGACACAACGTCTTTATTCACTTCCGGTGCAACTGTGGGCTGGATTGTGTCTTCGTTTGACGCGCAACTGTCGTATGCCAGTGTCGGTGTCTCTAACACAGGGAGTTCATTGATAAGGGATTCAGTTATCATCTCGACCTCGGCAGTGACATCATCATGCGGAGACACATCCATTGCAGCCGGTGGAACCACTGCTTGTCCTTTTTCCAATGGCACGCTTGGAGCTAAAGTTGGCTGAGTTTCTGCCATTGTTGGTTCGACAGAAGTTGGTGCTTCTGATGCCTTGAAGTCAGCCGGCGAAGGGAGAGACATTGTTGATTTTCTCCACACAAGTCTCTTCCGACGCGGGACTCATAGGAATGCTTTCGCAATAACGTCATCATCGGCAAATGTCGGGGCTGCGTCCGTAGCATCGGGCTATTGGAGATTGTATCATGGTCACCCTATGAACGTGCCTCCAGAGCCTCCATGCGAGCAACAAGTGGGGGGAACTCGTGCGTCAATATGTCACACGTGTACAATAGATGTGCGATCAAGTCATCGGCTGTTGTTGTCAGGGGGGTGGAGGAGGGATTGCCCGTTGCCGAGCAATCTGTGCGCGGGGTGGGCTCCGAGATGGTGATCGGCATTGGATGCGCTTTGATGATGTTGGCCGATCACCTCTCTTTCTCACCAGCCGAACGGGAACGGGAGTGGGAACAGGAGCAATATCACCTCCGTGTCCGGTGGCAGCTTTGCGACAGGGTGGCCCCAATAAATATTTCTTTGTCTGGGTTTGTGGCGACCAGTTCGGGAAACTAACAATTGTAAACAACCAATATTGTTAAACACTAAACAAATGTTTTTAAATGTTAACCAAGTAATTTAAACAACAACCAAAATGTATAAACACTAAATGCTATTATTAAACACCAACATATTTACTTAAACAGAAAAATCGAATCTTAAACACTAAAACCATTTGTTAAACACAAAACAATATTGTTAAACGCCAAAAACTAAACTTAAATAGATTTATTACCTCTTTTCCATCAAGTGATGATAATAAGGTTCCTACGGACACTTACTTCCGGTAGTTGTCTTCACTGTAGCATAGGATCCTTAGGGTCTTGCCAAAATGAGCCTTCTTGCCTGTGCCGGTGAGCTCATAGAACTAAGTGGTCAACGCAACCGAGCAACCTTTGACGTACCCTGTGCTGGTCTTGTTCCTGGCGTATTTCGCTTGCACTTGAGCGGCCGCTTGTGGAACGTCCTCCATCAACCACTTGTGGATCGCTTGTGCCCATGCATATCGTCCCATGGCCGCTAGGTCATCGACGTAGTCAACGATCCAAATTGGAACAGAGCAGGAAGTGTTTAGGGAAGAGGATAGTACCCATGAGGTATACCATGAGGATCTTTACGAAATTCTCCTCTTCCCCCCTCTGCTGAACTATTTGCTCAAGTGTTCTCTTGATGGAGTCTTTATTTCTCTCGTACGCTTTTGATAAATACTTCAATTCAAATTCCGAGTGTGTTTTCTTCTTTTGGAATGTGACTGCATCTTCATCACAGCGCAGCCCGAGGATGAGAACCACATCTTCAGGCCTGAAACTCACCAGGCTGGGCCCGATCCTGAATTTGTTGCTGTGGCCATCAAACCTCTGCAGTAGAGAATCAAGGAGGGCTCTCTCTTGGAGGATGGCTTCAATCTCGGTCAAAGCCATGAACGGTGTCCTTCTGATGATCTCCCAGTGTTGTCCAATCATGTGCACTTTCAATTCACTCAAAGTCGGGACAACCCGTGTCAAGTAGCATCGACCGTTAACTAGGTTGACCGCCATGACCAAAACCCTACAAGAAGAACAATACATCTGTTTAGAGTCATTTATTAAATAGAAAATCTATTTATTAAATAGAAACCTCATTTGTTAAACATAAACCATGATACTTAAACCGAAACCTGATTTCTTAAACGGAAACTACATTATTACACAGAAAACAATATTTATTAAATAGAAACTCAATCATTACACGGAGACCTTAAACAATACTTAAAGCCATATCAAATTAAAGGGGAAACATACATTATGAACATTAGACAACAAAATGAGTTTGCATAACAATCGAAAAATCTCCTTCACCACAACACTATCGCTTTCGATATTGTGCACAGACAAACAAAACCCTAGCCGAAAAATCTCGTTGCAAACTACAATAACATCCAATAATGAAACCATAAAACCGCACGGCCAAAAACAACACAGAGAATACTTTACAAACCAAAAGTCTAAAAACAACACACAGAATGTAAAAACAAAAGGAAAACCGCACAACTTCATCAACGGCGTTCACCTCGCCTCATTATCTTGGTTGGAAAACTGATGAAATGTCGAAGACTTGAGCTGGAGTTCTCCTTCGATACACTGGTGAACAGGTGATGATAGCAAGATGCCCAGGCAATGAAGAGGCGATGGTGTTCTCTTGGGATTAAACAAAAAGAAAAAACCGCTTCCTCTAAAAGCAGAAACATCATTCCACACAAGGGCATTATCGTTAAACCAATTGCCACAACTTCCCATGTAAGGGCAATTTCATCCAATAAATTCAAACTTAACTCCGTCAATCACCGTTATAGCGCTGGGGGATTTGAAATTCATTCTATTCAAAAGGTGGGGGTTTTTAGGGATATTCAAATTTAGGGGGTTTTTTTTGTGCATATTGCAAACTTTTGGATTCTTTTTGGTACTTTCTAGAATAATATATTTGGTTTTTTTATTTTATTATTGCAACTTAAACATAGAATCCTCGTGTGTGGCTTATCCACATTTATAAAAAAAAAAAAAAAAGAAGCCATGTACAGTTTGGTGAACTCATTCAGATATCAATCAATTGGTGTTTCCAAACTTGTGAAAAATCATATCAAATAAAAAAAAAATTATAATCAATTGTAATAAAATTTTTGGGTACAAAATTTTTGTTAAGCTATGGTATACTCAAACACGTTTTTGTGTTGTATTTTTTGTATTTTTTTAATTTAAAATAAGATACAAAAAGTTTGTTATAAAATTAAGAAAGCAAACAAAAGGAAAAAAATAAAAACCATACCAAAGTGGAGAGAAGAGAAATAACTAACTTCTTATGCATTTCCTCCTTATCAAATGTATCTCATCAGTACGCTATACAAGATTACAAAGCCTCTATTTATAGACTGAAAGGAATATGAAAAGTCACATTTATTAAACTTTCTCATAAATATGAGAAGATGAAGAGACATGAGAAGATGAAAAGTCATAAGAGTTTTTGGAGTTTAGAAGATGAAGAGGTTTGGGAGTTTGGGGAGATGGAGACATATACATTAATAGGAATCCACTTTAATTAATGTTTTATAACACTCCCCCTTGGATGCCTATAGTAAAAAGAAATGCCTCGTTAAAATTTTACTAGTAAAAAATCTAGTGAAGGAAAAAAATTACATTATCCTTAATATATGCAAAAATTGTTGTCTCATTAAAAACCTTACTGGGAAAACGCAAAGGGGAAAACCATGGTTAAGGGAAAAAGAGTGCAGCGCGTATTAACTCCCCCTCATGATAATATCAATTGAGTTCTTTGAGTCAATAAACTCGAATATTACTGGCTAACTTTTCAAATATTGTAGTAGAAAGTGCCTTAGTAAACAAATCTATTGGATTTGTTGAATATTAGTATATGCTTCATGTGCTGCCTCATTAAAATCTAGTCAGGAAAACCCAGTGGGACAATACCATGACAAAGTAAAACAGGTACAGTACGTATATAACTCCCCTTGTAAAGAACATTATTGAAGATCATTGAGGCAACACATCACAATCTTGCGAACAAACTTTTAAAAATTTGAAGTATGCAATGCCTTAGTGAATAAATCTGCAGGATTTTGACTAGATTGTATTTTTTGAATATGGATATCACCATTTTCCTCAAGATCATGTGTGAAAAATAACTTCAGTGATATATGTTTCTTCCTGCCGCTTTTGATGTATCCTCCTTTCAATTGAGCTATACAAGCTGCATTATCTTTATATAATATTGTTGGTGTGTTCTTCTAGGTGAACAAGTCACAAGTTTCTTGAATATGGTGTGTCATTGATCTTAACCAAACAAATTCAAGACTTGCTTTATGAGTTACATGATTTGAAGAAGTAGCATCTATAGTTTGTTTTATAGATCGCAATGAAATGGCTATATTACCACATATAAACAAACATCCCATTGTTCCTCGAAGGTAGCGAAGTATATGTTTTACTATGTTCCAATGTCTTCGTGTGGGAGAAGAACTATATCTTGCTAATAGATTAACAACAAATGATATATCAAGTCTTGTGTGACCAACAAGATACATTAGTGTTCTGATTGCACTAAGATATGGTACTTTAAGACCAAGTAGTTCCTCATCATTTTCTCAAGATAAAAAAGGGTCTTATGACCATCGAGGTAGTCAAAAGATTTAATTTATCCATATAAAATTGTTTCAACACCTTCGCAGTGTAAACTTCTTAATGCACAAAAAAAAATCCTATTTTTCAAATGTTCAATTTGCAACCCTAGGCAAAACTTTGTTATTCCAAGATCCTTATCTCAAGTAATTTACTACCTTTTGAATCTCTTCTGGAGTTCCAATAATATTTAAAACGTCAACATAAACTGTAATTATAACGAACTCATTATTTTCAGGTTACTTTAGACAAATATTCAGTGAGTCAGGTATACCACATGCGTCCAGATTATACAATGAATTATTTAATTTGATTGAATAATGTTCTCGAGAACTTGAATCTCATGCTTCAGGCATTTTGAATCCTTAAGGGAGCTTCATATATATATTTCACTATCAAGGGATCCCTATAAATAAGCTATAATAACATCCATCAAATGCAAATTGAGTCCTTCATATATTGCCAAACTAATTAAGTATCGAAAAGTAGTTGCATTCACTACAAGTGAGTATGTTTCATCAAAGTCAATGCCAGTTCTTTGTAAAAATCTTTGAACCACAAGTTGTGGTTTATATCTCATAATTTCATCTTTCTCATTTCGTTTTCACATAAATACCGATTTGTATCTAACTGGCTTTACCCTTTTAGGTGCATGGACTATAGGTCCAAAAACTTTTTCGTTTTCCAAGTTAGTTTAATTCTGATTTAATTGCATCTTTTCATTTTTGGCCAGTCATTTCTTTGTCTGCAAACTTTGGCTCATGATCCTCATTATTTATTACATTTAGCGCTACATTATATGCAAAATATTGTCAACATTGACTTCATTTTGGTTCCATTTTATTCCATTTAGAACATAATATTGTTCATAATTAGCGACTGTTGTAAAGATACTTGAGTTATTGTTCATAATTGGGCACTGTTCTAAAGACTCTTCTAGAGTTATTGTATCCTCGATTTAACCATCTAGATTCTTAGCTCATTTTTTTTTTTTTTTGAGGATTTTTATCTTTGGAACTGATAGGCCTGCCACGCTTCATGCATGCTTTGGATTCATTTGCGATATTAATTTGTCCGACATTGACATCAATTTTGATTGGAGCATTAACAACTGGTATATGTGATTTAGTCATTTTCTTTGGATCAGTAAATACATCTGGCATATAGTCGGTAGTTGTTCTTCTAAACATTTTAAATGAATTATCTTTTGAATTTCTAGTTCACATTATTTAGTGCGAGGATCAAGATAATGATAATTCATTCCAACTAATCTCTTTTACTAGTTGTTTATTTTCTCTCTTTGATGTTGGGAAAAATTGATTCATCAAAATGACAATCAGTAAATCGAGCTTTGAATAAGTCTCGTGTTTATTATAGATGGAGACTTACCAATATAAATTCCTAACCTCCTTTGAGGGCCCATCTTAGTGCATTGTGGTGGACTAATTGGAATATTAACCGCACATCCAAAGATTCTTCAGTGGGAAATATTAGGTTCCATGACCAAAAACCAATTGTAAATGGGAGTAGTTATGATAACTTGTTGGCTTGATGCGAATTAAAGTTGTTGCTTGCAAAATAGAATGTTCCCTACAAGAAATTGAAAGTTTTGTTCTCATAAGCAATGGCGTTGCAATTAATTGCAAACTCTTGTTAAAAGATTTTGCTAGACCATTTTGTGTATGAATATATGCTACAGGATGTTCAACATCAATTCCAATTTGAGGAATAAATTCACCAGCATTATCAAAGCATATTTTCTTACTTGGATAATTAGGAAATTATGCTCGTATTGGAATTAATTGAGCAAGCAATCTAGCAAATGCTTGGTTGCATTTGGATAATAAACATACATGGGACCATGTAGTTGATGCATCAATTAAAACCATAAAACATCTAAATGATCCTCATTATGGCTCTATTAGTCCCCAAATATCACCTTGTATATGATCCAGAAATACAAGAGATGCATTTCTAATTTCTGCTGGTGATGTTTCGAATAATCAACTTTCCTTCAGAACAAGCAGCACATGTAAAATATTTATATTGAAGAATCTTCTGGTTCTTTAATGAATATCCATATTTTTACATCATAATTGATCCGAGATGGCCCAACCGGTCATGCCAAATAATAAATATATTTGTAAGCTCATGATTTATGATAGCATGTGTTTCAGTTATGCTAATATATGTGTAGTACAAAGCAGAGGAAAAGTGCATGTAATTTTTCCAATATGCATTCTTTACCTGAGATCAAACTTGTAATAAAAAGATATTCAATATTTCCCTCATTTGTTGCCTTAATATGATATCCATTTTGGCAAATATCCTTGAAACTTAGCAAGTTTCTTTGGTAAAATATAATGCATTATAAAATTTTGTTTCTCTAGGTAATGACAAATTAGCTCTTCTAGAGACTTCGATTAACTTTATACTACTTGATATAATGCTAACTTAGCTTCTTGCATTACTAAATAAGAGAAGTATTTTAAATCTTTAAGGATGATGTGAGTTGCTCTACTATCAACAAGACACATATTTTCATCATTGATGTTGTTGTTAACCAAATGGACACTCATTTCTCATAACCAATTAAATGATTAATCTCCTTTTTAGGATCGATCAAGAAGTTAGAAATATCCAAATGAGTATCATCAAAATGATTAAAATCATCTCTATGAGAGCATTTTGTATCGATCTTTTTCTCTTTGATTTGAGTGATTCTTGTTAAAGATCAACAAGATGTTTTCGCATACGACAGGTACTCGACCAATGACCTTTGCCACAACAATGATAGAGTGGATTAATCATATGATTATTAGTTTGCCCATAATTATAATTATTGTATGTCGTCACATTCAATTCAGGGAATGGAGTTCGAACCGACAGAACGAGACTTATAATTCTTCATAAGCAGCTTGTTATTTTGTTCAACAACACGAAGTTAAGAAATCAATTCAGAGTATTTCTTGAAACCCTTTTTCCATGATATTTCTGTTGCAGGAGCACGTTGGATGAATGAAAAATGAAGAATTTTTTTCTCTAACATATCTTTCTTTTAGATTATTCCAAAGAATAAGTGAGCCTTTTACCGTAAGGTATTCAATTTTCAATCCTTCAGGGAGGTGGTGGCGAAGAAAGATCATGGCTTTGGAATTATCTTGGTTGGATGCTTTATTCCTTTCTTTGATTGTGTCTTTAGGGACCATTTGTATCCAAATGAATTTCAACATCTAACACCCATGATAAATACTTCTTCCCCGTAATGTCAAGAGCACAAATTCAAGTTTCACAAGATTCAACATATGGATATTATCACAGATATAAGATGAGTCCAATAATATTAGATATCATGAAAATTGAATTCATGTGAAAGCAAATATGAATATAAAAATCATGCATAGTCTATTATTTGTTATTAGGGGATCTATGATAACTAAGATCAATACAATTTACCTCGAAGCTTGAAACATAGAGCTTTCATGCTGATAACGTGTTATAAAATTAAGAAAGAAAACAAAAGAGAAATAAAAAAATAAAAACTATACCAAAGTGGAGAAAAGAGAAATAGCCAACTTCTAATTCATTTCCTCCTTATCACATGTATTTCATTGGTATGTTATACAAAATTACAAAGCCTCTATTTATAGACTGAGAGGAATATGAAAAGTCACATTTATTAAACTTTCTCATAAATATGAGAAGACGAAGAGACATGAGAAGACTAAAAGTCGTAGAAATTTAGAAGATGAAAAGGTTTGGGAGTTTGGGAAGATGAAGAGATATACATTAATAGGCATCCACTTTAATTACTGTTTCATAAAAGTGTTATGATATACTTCAAAATTTTATGCATCAAATATACTCTATTTTATTTTTACAATTTTTTATTTGTTTATATACCTTTACTATTAATAATCAATTTACTTTTTTTAAAAGATAGATTGATATTTTATTTTTTATTTTTATTTTATAAAATGAATGAATAAAAAAATAAAAGATAGTTTTTCTAATAACTTTTTAAGTCAAATTGCTTGTGTAAGAATTATTTGGGAAGAAAACATTATTTTTACAGGGATGCATAATACAGTTTTTTGTGGGGCATGGAATTAAAAAATCTTTCCAATATATATATATATATATATATATATATATATATATATATATATATATATATATATTATGATTATTATTATATTATTAAAACATAAATAAACCAAAAATTTATTTAAAAACATAAAATAGTACAAAAGTCTAAAAACATTAAAAAAAATGGAGAATCCAACCATTTTAGGAAAACATGAAAACATCAATGTTTGTTAAACCCGGACTGACCTGGCCAATTCAACAGGAAAAATTAGGAAAGACCATGAGACGGGTCCAGTTACACCCTTTGACACGCTTTTGAAATAACCTGGCCAAAAATCAGATGACTCAGACAATTTACTCAGAAACTGGGTGACTCGGCCGGTTTACTCAAAAATTGGGTGACTCTGCCAGATCTAACAGGTTAAACAAAATTTTTAGCGAGCTGTGAGAGAAAGTGAGGGAGGAGAGAGAGAGAGAGAGAGAGAGAGAGAGAGAGAGAGATATCACATGCTTTTTCATTTTTGTGAGTCCTGAGGGAAGGCTAAGGGGTGAGAGAGTTGAGGGTTTATGTGCTTTTTTTTTTTTTTAATATTTTATATTTTTCAAATTTTAATAGTAATATATAAAACTAAAATTTTAATTATGATATATTGATATTTAACTAATTGTGTTTTTTAATTATTAAAATATAGGTTTATTATTTTTTATTATTATTAATTTATTATAATATATTTTTTAATATTTTATTATTGATTCCACTTTAACTCCGGTTCGACTCAATAGAACCCATCAACCTTTGAGTCCTGAGTTTAGCCGGGTCAATATTCAAGCCGGATCTGACTATTTTGGAAAACATGAAGTCAAAAAGGGTATTTGACAAATGAGAAAGAGCTTCTCCCACCTAAATGTTAGAAAAATCACATGGCTTCATTTTTTTTTTATTGTTGCGAAAACAACCCTTCTATAAAAATAAATCAGATAAGACCTCAAAAGTAAATCTTTCAAGTCAAGGAGATTGGTGAGTGGCAATGTGGCATTGGGACTTGCGGGCGTTAAGACGAATCCGCATCTTAACAGATTCTTGTGCCGTTGGAGAAAATCGACCTTAATGCTAATATCCATTATTGGGTGGGACAACTCTTCATGTTTTATGCAGCTTCACCTGAGTGCCTTCCTCAAGAAAAATGGTGCATGACGCAGCTGCATTGTTGGTGTTGATGCTATAATATAAATCACAAGCAGGGACGAAGCCAAGGGTGGGTAAGGGGGGTGCCATGACCCTGGCTTCATCCCTTTGTACATATATTAATATAATATATATACACACACATATCGAATAAATTAAAGAGATAAAAGATATGCCCTCACAGATATAAAAATAAAAAGAGATATGCCCCCTATAACGACATATATATTACATTCAACTATGTCATACTATCAAATAATATTTATTATATAAATAAAATAATTAGTCATGCTTTAAGAAGTCTAAAAGAGAAGTCATAGCTCTGATTTTTTAATAGATTACAGTATATATAATCTTAAAAAACAATATTTTTATAAAATATTTACGAAAATCTATTATTTGATCACTTTATATTTATAAATTTGTATATAAGATTAAAAAAATATATGTTTTAATAAAATATTTATAAATTTATTATTTGATCATGACTTTTTATAAATATATATATATATATATATATATATATATATATATATATATATATATATATATATATAATATAAAAATTATATATTTTTTTAAATTTATAAAAAATTATTATTTTGACTCCATATATTTTTTTCATTTGGACCACTAACAATAATTCCTAACTCTATTTTTTTAAATTTATAAAAAATTATTATTTTGACTCCATATATTTTTTTCATTTGGACCACTAACAATAATTTTTAACTCCTCCGCAAGGGCATAATTTTGGTAGTGAGTGTAAGTAGTACTTGTGTGTGGATGGTTCCATCGTCCACTCTTTCCTACTTATTTTGTTGAGATTTGTGCATGCCCTTATTATTTTTTTTTTTAACCGCTCATGTTGCAAAATAATAATAATAATAATAATAATAATAATAATAATAATAATAATAAAACATCCATTATCAGGTCGGGCGG
The DNA here is from genome assembly GCA_020875875.1 of Dioscorea alata. Lineage (NCBI taxonomy): Eukaryota > Viridiplantae > Streptophyta > Magnoliopsida > Dioscoreales > Dioscoreaceae > Dioscorea > Dioscorea alata. Next base: position 3,459,029 of record CM037014.1, read on the forward strand.
CTCCTCATACACACATGCGCGCACATGCTAGCCCATGATGGCGCGGCTCATGTTTTTCATTGAAGGCTTTGGTGGTATTTCGAAACCAGGGATTTTCTCTTGAAAAATCCAGCGTTGATCCAGTTTGTGTTTTCTTTGCCGCGTTTTGTTCCACTTCTCCTTTAACTCTCTCCAAATGGCAGACAAAGTGGAAGCATCAGGTGAGCACCTGAATCCCTTTTGTAGTCACAATACCTATATTCTTATTATGCATTTTAATGATGATGTGAGATGCATTGGATTTGATGAAACAATCCTTTACGTATCAAAGATTTCAGCGTGCTTAATTTCCACTTGAATTTTAGTAATTAACAAACGCTACAAGTAGCTACATTGAGTGTTGAACTGCTGTTTAATTTTCACCGGTAATACATTAAGACAATTTTTTTTTTCAAACTTCAATTTAAATCAAAATTATTACTTAACTTCAATTTTGTCTAGTAAAAAAATCATCCCATAGATTCAGGGCTATTTTTGATGATATAATGTTAGAATTTCTCTATGAGAAGGTGAAATAGAATTATTAGCTGAACAGATAGCGTGTCATATATATAATGACAGAAAGTTTTGGGCATATACATCATAAACAATAGGCTTTAGGGCTTGTTTGGATTGGCAAAAAAAAAAGTATATATTTTTTAATTTGTAAAAATAGTTTTTTCAAAGTGATTTTCAAAATAAGTTAAGTGTTTTTTAAGTATTTTATGTCTGGAACAACTAATGGAGAAGTATTTTTACATGTGTGAAATTGTTTGGATGCGGATTTTTAAAAAGGGCTTTTAGAGGTGGCAAATTACTAAAATGGGCATTTATTTTGTTTTCATCGATTTACTATTAAATATTGCTATTAATAATGATAATAATAATAATAACTTAATGTATGATTATTATAATTATAATCACAATTATCATTATTATTATTATAACTTAATGTATTATGATTATAATTATAATTATAATTATTATAATTACTATTATTATTATTATTATTATTGTTATTATTATTATTATTATTATTATTATTATTATTTTAAAAAAACTTAAATTTCTAAACCTGGCATCGGACTTAGAAAATCCAAAGAAACCTAACAGAACTTAAAAAGATTATTTACGTAATATATATTAATTAAATCAATAAATAATCAAATTTAGATATTATTTTAAATATTTAATTATATTATTTAAAATTAATACTGATATTTATAGTAATTAAATATTTTAAAATATATAATTAAATTTTGAGATTTGGTGACTTACAACAAAAATTAACAATAACAACAACAATAATAGCAAGAGGTGGGAGAAGACTGTTAGGACTGAGGGTATTATTTTTTTTATTTGTTGAGGGTAAATTGCGAATTAGATTACACCTAAAACAACTTTTCAGAAGTGCTTTTTCAGAAATACCACTTTACGACTTTACCAGCTTTCTGCAAAGAAGCTTATTTGGGCTTTTTTTTAACAGTTTCTGCTTTTATAGAAAAACTAGAGTGCTCATTTCAGGGGAATTTGGCGGAAGTAGGGGGAAACAGTCTGGCTTCTCCCACTTCTTGTGTTCATTTGTACTCAAGTGGGGGAAGTGATATTGCTTCCCTCCACTTTAGGGAAAGACACTTTCCCCACTTCCTCACTTCTGCCCAGTTCCCCCGAAATGAACGCCCCAAACATTTTTTTTTTCCACCTAGAAATGCTTAATTTATAAAAAGGTACTCTGGGCTTCCTAAGAGCCAATCCAAACATGGCCATAATATTTCATGTGATCACTCTATAAAAAAAATTGAAGTTGAGAAAGCATTTTGATTCAAATTAAAGTTTATACCCAAAAATAAAAAAAAAACCATAATTTGATACCCTGTCAAAAAATTTACCGCACAGATTCATTTTGTTATTTTTTTATTTATAAAACTATGAATTTAAATATATAAGTCTCGTGTTTTTTTTATGCTATCAACTTTAAGTTTTTGGTTAAATTAGTGCCAAATAATTGTCAAAATAGATTTGAGTTGTTCCTCCTACTTCAAGTGGTCTAAGTCTATGGCTAATGATGAAATGCTTAAAAAAGGTTAATAATCAATGCATTGGATTAGAGGGTCTTTGAAGGCAATACAATCTAAAAGAAAGTCAAAAGGTTTTTTTTTTGCATTAGTGCTAAGTGAGTGGGACATCAATTAATATCTTTGCTGTCTCAGTCAATATGAACCAAGAACCCAATTTAAGCATGAAAAATATGAATTTGAATATATAAGTTTTTTTTTTTAATGCTATCAACTTAAACTTAAAGCTTTTGGTTAAATTAGTGCCAAATAATACTTTTGGTTTATATCTAACGTTAGTGATGACGTTGTAGACAGCAATGACAGGCATTCAAAATTGATTTGAGCTGTTCCTCCTACTTCAAGTGGTCTAAGTCTATGGCTAATGATGAAATGCTTAAAAAAATGTTAACAATCAATGCATTGGATTAGAGTGTCTTAGAAGGCTAGGCAATACATTCTCAAAGAAAGTCAAAAGAACTATTTTCTGCATTAGTGCTAAGGGAATGGGACATCAGTTAATATCTTTGCTGTCTCAATCAATATGAATCAAGAACACAATTTAGTATAAAATGGATTATTATTATTATTATTAATATTATTAAAGGTTAGTTGTGCATGATGTACGGATGTGTGGATCAATAAGAGAAACAATTAATTTCTCCTTCTTTTCGTTTTTATTTGTCACAAATCCATATTTTTTTATTTGTTATTTTTTAATGTCAAAAAATATTTATTATTTTTTCTCAAAATTACTCTTAACATTCTATTCAATTTTTTCCTGGAATTAAATATGAAACAGAAATGTGAAGATATAAATTATTGGTAATTTTCGAAAGATAACTATTTTTTTTGTAAAATTTTGTGAAATAATTAAGTTTCTTAGTATGTAATTCATTTAACTATGACAAATAAAAAGGAATGGAAAGAGTAGTTCTTTTTTATAGAATGAACTCAAGTTTTACTAAAATAATCATAGGAACCTCGGAAATTTTGATTAACTCTATTTATCTCTGATGTTGTAACTGATCAGTGAAGACTAAGATTATGTGCGCATATAAAAAATCTGATAGCTGAGCAATGTAAAGAACAAAGATAAGGGACAATATTAATTTGCTTCAAAGACACAAGCAAAGCAGCTTTCCATGTATTTCCTATCTTTTGATGGCCAATCCTCTGCTCTTTACTATCAAAATGCATAGCACGTAAAGCTGTCAATCCACAAACAGGGCTGATCCTAACATCGGGCCGGATTTGGTTTAAATGGGTTTGAGTCTAAATGGGTCGACCCATTTATTGACCAAAAATATTTGGTTGGTTAAGCGTTAACTCGCAATCTCATTTATTTATTAAAAATTAGTCTTTTAGATTTATAATATTTATGTTTCAATATAAGTATAATGAAATATTAACCCATTAATATTTTACAAATTATTTTTTTGCACCAAGTATTATAAATAGAGGATGCCCCTCCTTAGATTTAATTTGAAATTTAAGGGCACCCCACAGTGGTAATTAAATTTGCATCTAACAACTATTGCCTAATCATAATAATTAATAGTATTTAACAATACCAAAGCACAACTCTATACTGTTAGAGAAATATAGGATCGAATAGAGCAGTACCACAGCAAAATAAATAAGAATAATACTGAAAAATAAAATACACAAAGATGTAACGTGGAAAACCCCTAAACAATTAGGGTAAAAACCACGGGCAAGGATAGAAGAATTTTACTAGTGGGAAATTTCTGGAGTTACAAACTCTCTCTAATAATAAGGAGAAAACCAGTACTCTCTCTTATATTAGGAGAATGGACCAACTCTCAAAATATTTTTCCTACTTCTCCATTCTTCTTTTTCCTTTCATTTCTTACTCTCATTTCTTTCTCTCTTCTCTTGGTTGTGTGTAGAAATGAGAGCTTCATGACCTATTTATAGAAGAAGAAAAGCTTGCTTTTCACCAACCATAGCCACCATTGTTGACTGCCTTCATCCTTTAGTTTATGGGCGCCATTTGATTAAGCTGATGGTTTAAGCAAATGGGTTAGTTGGTAGCCAATGTATTGAAGAGATTGGTTTTTGACTAACAATCCTCCCACTTGAAGATTTGATTGAAAAGGCAATCAGATCTTCACACTATTCTTTCTATCTTGCCATATGTTGCTTATGTCTCTGTCAGACCACAAGAGGATCGACACCATTCAAAACTGTCAGCATTGATTGCTTTTGTCATAAAGTCTGCTAGGTTGTCCTTGGTATGAATCTTTTGCATGTCCACCGTACCTTCTTCAACTTTCTCACGAACGAAGTGGTACTGAACTCTGATATGTTTCGTCTTTGAATGGAATGCTGGATTCCTTGCAAGATGCAATGCACTCTGGTTGTCACAATATAGAGTAATGCTCTCTTGTTTGTGCCCGAGTTCTTCCAACACCATCTTCAACCACACTGCTTCTTTGTTGGCTTGTGTAGCTGCCACATATTCTGCTTCTGTCGTTGGCGTAGCGACGACTGACTGCAGTTTTGAGACCCAGCTCACAGCTCCTCCTGCTAGTGTGAACACATATCCAGTAGTGGATTTGCTTTTATTAAGATCACCTGCATAATCAGCATCAACATATCCACTGACAGTAAAGTCTGATCCCCTATAACATAATGCAACATCTGAGGTTCTCTTTACATATCTGAGAATCCTCTTAACAATCTTCTAATGCTCTAGACCAGGATTCGCCATGTATCGACTCACGACTCCCACTGCATGTGCAATGTCTGGTCTTGTACATATCATGGCGAACATTAGGCTTCGCACCGCTGATGCATACGGTACTCGAGACATCTCCATCCTCTCTTCTTCACTGCTAGGACACATACTTGAGGATAACTTGAAATTAACATGAAGTGGGGTAGAAATTGGCTTACAGTCTTGCATGTTGAAGCGTCGCAAGATCTTCTTGAGATAATTTCTCTGAGAAAGCCAAATCTTCCTATCATTTCTGTCTCGGTGAATTTGCATCCCTAGAATCTTGTTTGCCGGTCCCAAGTCCTTCATTTCAAACTCCCTAGCTAATTGTGCCTTCAGCTCCTTGATACGATCTTTGTTGGGGCCTGCAACCAACATGTCATCAACATACAGCAACAAGAAGACAAAATCTTCTTCTTCAAACCTCTTGACATATGCACAAGGGTCTGCATTGAATCTGCTGTATCCAAGGCTCATGATGAAGGAATCAAATCTCTTGTACCAACATCTCGGCGCCTGCTTTAGACCGTACAGAGATTTGTTCAACCTGCAAACCAAGTTCTCTTTACCTTTTTCTTCAAACCCTTATGGTTGGAGCATGTAAATTTCTTCTTCAAGATCTCCATGAAGAAATGCAGGTTTAACATCTAACTGCTCAAGCTGCAAGTCAAATGTAGCACACATCGCAAGGACTACTCGGACTGTTGTGAGTCGAACCACATGTGAAAATATTTCGTTGAAGTCAATTCCTTCCTTCTGAGCATATCCTTTTACCACCAGTCTAGCACGATAGCGATCTACTTGATCATCACTATTGCGCTTGATCTTGTAGACCCATTTGTTGCCAATGGGTTTTCGCCCTTGTGGTAGTGACACCAGTTCCCATGTCCTATTTTTATGAAGAGCTTCAATTTCTTCTTCCATTGCTGTCATCCACTAAGATGCATCTGAATTGCTCAGTGCTTCTTGAAGAGTTGATGGCTCTCCATCCTCAGTTAGAAGACAGTACGCAATGTTGCCCTCCATAATATAGTCAGAATGCCAACTTGGTGCATTTCTTGTACGAGTTGACCGCCGAACTTCTGGAGCTTCAGCTTCAGCTGGTTCTTGTACCTCGTGCTCTGGTGTAGCTTCAGCTTCTTTTTCTACCTGTATTGTTGTAGTCTCTGTGCTTTCGCCATTTGTTTGCTCTTCTTTGTCTTCTATGAAGATAACATCCCTGCTGATTACAACCTTATGGGCAGTAGGATCCCACAAGCGGTACCCCTTAACACCATCAGCATATCCTAAGAACATACATTTTCTGGATTTTGGATCCAGCTTTGTAGTTTCTTGGATGTTGTACATTACAAATGCATGACTTCCAAATACATGAAGTTTTGAATAATCAGCTGGCTTACCAGTCCACATCTCCATCGGTGTCTTCAACTCGATGGCAGTTGATGGAGCCCGATTCACCACATAACAGGCGGTGCTGACTGCTTCTGCCCAGAACTTCTTGTCTAAGCTTGCAGCTCCCATCATAGCTCTTGTTCTTTCCAACAGAGTCCTATTCATCCGCTCTGCCACTCCATTTTGTTGAGGAGTGTATGTCGTAGTGAATTGCCTTTTGATACCTTCTTGCTTGAAGAATTCATCAAAGTCTTTGCCAGTGTATTCTCCTTCATTATCAGTCCTCAAGTACTTGATCTTCTCGCCAGATTCAAGTTCCACCCGCGCTTTGTAAACTTTGAAGACTTGAAACATATCAGCCTTCCTCTTGATAGGGTACACCCAACATCTTCTGGAATAGTCATCAATAAATGATACAAAGTAATTTGCTCTTCCCAGAGATGTAACTGGTGCTTGCCACACATCAGAGTGAACCAATTCTAGAATTATTTTGCTTCTAGAATTAGATGTGTTGAACTTCAGTCGATGCTACTTGCTCACAATACAATGTTCACAAAAGGGTAGTGTTACCTTTGTGAGACCTTGAAGTAGATTTCTCTCTGCAAGAATCTTCATCCCTTGCTCTGACATGTGTCCAAGTTTCCTGTGCCATGTCATTGTGCATCTTTCACTTGGACTACTTGTCGCAATTGAAGCTTCTCCTTCTTGCAAAGTTTCTCCCTTCAGCATGTATAGATTTGCAGCTATCTTGTCTCCCTTCATCCATACAAGCGCTCCTAGAATTATCTTCATGGTCTTGCTCTGGACTTCAATTTTGTAACCAAGATCATCAAGTTGTCCTATAGACAACAAATTCTTCTTGAGGCCCTCCACATGTCGGACTTCTTGTATGGTCCGAACCGTGCCATCATACATCTTCAGGTTGATGGTGCCAATGCCAACGATCTTCAAAGCTTGATCGTTACAGCTGTATATAGATCCCCCAGAGATAGGTTCATAGTGATGGAACCATTCTCTTCGGGAGGTCATCTGAAAAGTGGCTGCTGAATCAAGAAGCCATACATCAGCAAATCTTTTACCTGATGTAGTTGCTGCTTCACACACCATGGCCTCTCCATCATCTGAAGTGTTTGCAACATTCCCTTGAGGATTTGAATCCTTTTTATTTAGACTCCAACAATCCTTCTTCAAGTGACCTTTCTTGCCACAGTGGTAGCACTTGAAAGTCTTCTTACTCCTTCACTTTGATCTACCATGATTGTAGCTCCCAGTGGATCCACGTTCTATTGGTCTTCCTCTCGTCACCGTCAAAGCCTCCGCTTGTTGTGAACTTGCTAGCTTGTCTTCCTTGTTCTTGCGGCGACTTTCTTCCTCCAGAACAACAGCTGCAATATTGTCAAAGACTAGGCTGTCCGTGGGGACATTATTTGTTAAGTTGATGACGAGTTGATCATATGAATCCAGCAGACTTTGGAGTAGAATTTCCGCACATTCACCTGACTCTATTGTATGTCCCAATGATGTGAGTTGGGAAAATAGAGTGTTCAGCGTGTTCATGTGGTCCGTCACTAAAGTAGATTCTGCCATACGCAAAGTATAGAGTCTCCTCTTAAGGAATATTTTGTTGTGGAGTGACTTGGCCTCGTACAACTTAGTGAGGTGATCCCAGATCTCCTTTGCCGTCTTCTTCTCCGCTATGCTTGATAGAACTCCATCATCAAGTGCCAGATGAAGATTAGCAACAACGTTCCCGTCCATCTCATTCCACTTGTCATCTTTGACCTCAGCTGGCCTTTCGGTGATGGCCGCCAAACAGTTGTCCTTCCTCAGGATTGCCTTTATCTTCAGCTTCCACAGTGAGAAATTACTCCCACTGAATTTTTCAATCTCATATTTTGCCGCCATTGTTTCTATTAAAAATTGCTGCAAGAGCAGAGTCTAAAAATAAGGTGAATAATAATCTAACTTATTTTCTGATGTGGAGGATCCACTAATAGTGGCAACCACAGAGCATACGATAAGTAGATATATATATACACCCAAATCTAGCTCTGATACCACTTGTTAGAGAAATATAGGATCGAATAGAGCAGTACCACAGCAAAATAAATAAGAATAATACTGAAAAATAAAAGACACAAAGATGTAACGTGGAAAACCCCTAAACAATTAGGGTAGAAACCACGGGCAAGGATAGAAGAATTTTACTAGTGGGAAATTTCTGGAGTTACAAACTTTCTCTAATAATAAGGAGAAAACCAGTACTCTCTCTTATATTAGGAGAATGGACCAACTCTCAAAATATTTTTCCTACTTCGGAGAATGGACCAACTCTCAAAATATTTTTCCTACTTCTCCATTCTTCTTTTCCCTTTCATTTCTCACTCTCATTTCTTTCTCTCTTCTCTTGGTTGTGTGTAGAAATGAGAGCTTCATGACCTATTTATAGAAGAAGAAAAGCTTGCTTTTCACCAACCATAGCCACCATTGTTGACTGCCTTCATCCTTTAGTTTATGGGCGCCATTTGATTAAGCTGATGGTTTAAGCAAATGGGTTAGTTGGTAGCCAATGTATTGAAGAGATTGGTTTTTGACTAACATATACATCATTCTTATAAGTAGTAACAGTTACATTATGATTTAACGAATGCCATCAAATGCCTTTAGATTTTAAAAAAACTAAGGATATGTGCAAAAAAAAAAAAAAAAAAAACTTATACTATTATAAACATATCCACAAATTTTTTTTTTCATATATTATCTTCAAAAAAGAAAACATTTTATGAATATTTATTTACAGATACCATTAGTTAATCATTAAATTAATTTATTAGAAAATCTTACTTATATTGTGCTGGGATCTAAAAATGAAAAGGAAAAGAGCTGAGAAATATAACAGAAAGGAAGGGTAAAACTTTTGTTTGGATAATTAAATTTTGTTAAGGGAAAAATGGTCATTTGATAAAAATTGTTTGGCTAAAAAAAATAAAATAAAATAAAAAATATATAATAATATGATTTACCAATTATACCTTTATTATAAAGTACGGTTTTATAATTTATTAAAAAAAGTTGAGGCATTATAGTTTTTAAAATTATAAAATTTATTTGAGGTCCTCTCTTCCTGACACCCAAAATCAGAGGGCTAAGAAAATGAGATTCAAAGGGCTTTAAAGGGTTAAAGTTAACCCTTTATTTCATTTATTAAATTAAAAAAATTTATCTAAACAAAAAAGTTATTTTGTTCCTCCTCACCTCCCTTTATTTTACTTTCTTCTCCCCTGCCCTCAATCCAAACACACTAGGGCCTAGTCAACTTGAATTGACCTAGTAACTCATTTTCTAATAGTAGTATGCTGTAAAGCACTGTACATGACATTCATCAAGTTCTTTTCAAAGATGGGAGCTGAGAAGCTCAACAAAGGAAACTTAATGGAAATTTGATTTATTTGATATATAGCATCAAAAACCTAATCTTTTAAAAATTAAGTGTTTAGATTATGTAGTTCTCAGTTGAACGCAGTTATAAATACAGTAAATTTTAACTATAATAGAGTTGCATCTAATGTTTGATTAAATGTAATTGTTACATTGTTTGATTTTGTGCTTAGTTGATTGAATGTGTAAATATGGGTAAATTTTTTAGTAAACCACCAAACTTTACTTTATTATCACGTCCGTCACTCAACTTTAAAATATATCAAAATGGTCACCCAATTATTTTCACTGGGAAATCACTCAAGAAATCATGGCCCCAATAACCTATGTAGCCGTTGAAAATTCTATGTCAACATCCCCTCGCCAAGTCAGCTTGCACACTTGGCTTAAGGCAAGAGCTAACGGAGAGCATGGGAACAAACTACCAATGTTCTGACTGTTCTGAATGCCGCCGTGCCAGAGTATCTCCACCTGTGGCGCCCATCCTTGTACCTAAATCCCTCTCCCTTTCACCCCTTTCTTCAAATCTCTCCAACTACTAACTTCTGATCTTTGCCATTACTACCATCGCCGTCACCGGTGACCCGATCATTCCCCATGAACCAAATGAATTGAGCTCATCTTCGCTGGAGCGTGTTGCATGCCAACTCCCGACCTTGTTCGATTCCTGGCAGGAACTGGCTCTTGAAGCAAATATAGGCGACATATCTCACCGGAGTTTCATCCAGCCACGTTGATAACTCCTCCATCATCACATCATTCCTAATGGCATGATCCAACGCGGGTTGAATCAGGCCGATGACAAAAATCCTAGAAAATTTCATCTCATTCTTCAAATGTGATAGATAAGCACCTTTGTGTGTGTCAAAGATGTTGCTGATGGCGGTGAAGGCAGAATCACCAGTGATCATGGCGTCCAAAAAATTCCCACTCCGATGAGCGAAAATCGGTGAGGTAGCGACGGTAGAGAAAGGGAAAGCACTACAAGAAACTATTAAATTAAAATCAGTACTTGTTCTATTGCTAATTAGCAACCAATTAGCTACTGATTACCCATCCATTTTGGTTTTTGAAACGTAATTTACATCCATTTCAAACTTGAAATGTAAATTTCATCTGTTGCTAATCCATTTCTATCTTAGAAACATACCATATCTCCATTTGTAACTTAAAAATGGATTACACGTTTGTTTCTAATATTAGAACTGTAATAGAATTCCATTTATAAATTAGAAATGGAACAAACTTCCGTTGCTAAATTTATATTTTATTAAAAAAATTCCTTTAAGATGATTTGGACAAAGGATAAATAACTTTTACGTATATGCATAATATTTGTTTAAAAAATATATTATAGATATACTTATTTATAGGATTAGGATTTAATGAATATTAAATCAATATTTACAAGATTTGATTATATAGTTTTGGAAAAAATATTGCTTGGAATCAATTTAAGTAATTATAAATTTTCTTAATTGTATTCATTAAATATTAAATTTTAATTATTAATTTAAAATTTAAAACATATAATTTTTATAAATATATATTAACTCCTCTTAGATATAATTGTTATAGATTATTAACTCCTTTTATAGGTATATCTTTTTAGGATAAAAGTTTTTAAATGCCTTATATATATAAACAAAACCAATAATTTTCTTAAAATAACGAATATATATATAACTAAAAATCAAAATTACAAATAGATATGATGATCTGTTTGAAAATTTACCAATGGATATTTCCTTTGTCCGTTCGACTTTTCGGTTTCTAAATTTACAAACATCTCTTTGGATCCGTTTGTAACATATTGGATAAGTATTTTGAAATTTTTTTATTATACTTTCTTAGAATGAAATTATTTTTTGTAATAAATTTTGGTAATTATAAATTTTCTTAAATCCACTCTTGAAATATTAATTTATAATTATTAATAATAAATTTAAAATATATAAAGTTTATACAATATATTAACTCTTTTTTGATAGAATGAATTTTTAAAAAAAAATATGTATAACGACCAATTTCTTTTAAACCCATTTCTTTTATTTTAAACTCATTTCTAATTTATTTTTTTAAATTAAAAAAACGTACTTAGGAAATTCATTAAAGATGGTGTATGTTATAATTATGCTTTTATGAATATATCTTTTTATATTAAAATTATTTGGTAAATTTTCAAATGACTTATATATATAAATATGTATTATAATTTTCTTTAAAAGTTAATATATTTATAAAATAAAGATAGATATAATAATAACTTAAATATATAAACGGCAGTAATAATTGTTTCTCAATAAAATTACAATATATTAAATTATTGAATATATTAATTATTTCATGATTGAATGAATTTAATAATAATAATAATAATAATAATAATAATAATAATAATAATAATAATAATAAATTGCAAACGGATCCGGATACTTTAATCATATAGATCCGGATCCGTTAACATGTAAATAAGGTTTAAAGAAAAAAAATTCTTTTGGTTCTTTCCCTCTTCTCTTCATGTCTCTCTCTCTATGGAACCCTAGCAACCTCTGTCGCCATCGGTAAACCTCTGTCTGCATTTCTTGCTAATTTTATGATTTCAATCATAAAAGTATTTATCTTATTCTTTCGCATTGTGTTGCAGCCTCTCAATTAGTTGAATTCTCTTTGCTACCATTTGACGTGTTTGGTTAGTCTTATCCGGAATATTGGCAATTTGGTATTTATTCAAGTAAGCACTTTGCAATGGTAAGTGCTATGCATTTTTCATTTATATGAATTTAAAAATAAAAATAGATTTTTATGAATTATGATAGGGTCATATGTACATGATATTTCATGTAACTAGATATACGACATTTAACCACTCCTGTGCTTTAGACCATCACTAGAAATTGTGATGTTGAATGTGAGGAATGATTCGATATTCATGCAATTTTCTCTTTAAGCACAATATTTTAATTGTTAGAGGTCCAATAAACAATGTTTACTAATTCCATCCTTTTATAACACAGTGCTTATTAAAATAAATTCAGAAAGGAGTTGGATGTTGATGAACCTCTAGGGTGTGTGAAAATAAATATGTGAATATGCAAATTATGTCAAAGTGAGTCCGTGAATACCGCAAGTGTGCGGGTCGTCAAGTAATATCTCTTGGGTGAGCACGCATATCTTATTTCCCCAGGAACGGTGAGAGGCTCATATTACTTAATTTTCGCTTAATCAATATTTTAATAGTTTATGTTGTGTTTTTAGTCTACTTCTACAAATTATTAAACAATACAATTGGAAGGAGTTGGGTGGTTCTATAATAGTTATCTTGATTATTTGTTATGATAAACATTAAGTATGACAATCATATTCTAATATTGGATTGGGGAAATTTAAGGGCTTACTGGTCCCAATCTCTTGGTAACCAGGTCTAAATCACTAAGAACTTAAGATGAAATCTCTTCTTATCCCATCTTCCTATGTTTACCTTAAATACAAGAATTTCTCTATAAGGGACAAGTAACACCCTATGCTTAAGGGGCAATCGATCTCTAATCCAGAAGCCTAGATATGCCTAATCTCTTAGCGCATGCATAGATATAACATGGCATGTGTGTTCTAATGTAGGGGCATATCTTCCTCATCCACATTAACAAGAATATCACTCAAGAAACATGCAATGAATAATATAAACTAGAAAGATTTATTGAATTTAACAATCAAGATTCATAAGCAATAATCGAGGGATCTAGACATACAATTCCCCTCGAATTGGGATCTTATTGATCACAAATAAAGATATAAATAAAGATAGAACCATAAGACCAAAGAATAATGTTAAATAATTCTTAAACTAACTCCCTCCAATATGTCTGTAAAGATTAAGGTTGAGAGGATCCAAAGATTGACAAGACGATGCCGAATCTATTCGTGCACCGTTCTCTAATGATGGACGTTGACTCTCACTTGGAAAACTCATTGGAATCTGCTAAAAAAGTGAAGAAAGTCTTCTTCAGCAGCTCAGATATCTAGAGCTCTGGCCGCTCTACCTTATTTGGCAAAAGAATCTCCTTTTGAGCAAAAAAAAAAAAAAAAAAAAAAAAAAAACATAGGGTTTACATAATGTTGAGTCCGCTATGGCCTCACCATGGGTATTATGATGGCCATGGTGAGCAAGTTATTGCGTGGGCTCCAAGTCACATCCTGGCACGGCTTCTCTGTGCCTTGTGTGGGTGGATCACGGACATGATGGGTTCACAACAGCCGTTGTGGCTTCTGTGTTACTGCAAGTGATTCTACATTGCCACATCTTGATAACGACATTGTTGAGTATGGACAACAGCAGTGGTGAAGCTTTGATTTAACAACTTAGTCAATTTTACTCCAAAATGCCCTGGATTCACTTCCTTGTCCCTAAAATAGAAATAAAGCCCATGGTAAACAAAAGAATGAATTTTCATACTAATTAGGTGCCAAACATGTTGATTCTCATGCTAAATGCAATATAAATAATATGTAAAATATGAACTTTATAGCATTTATCAAATGTATGTTAGGCTTAAAGATGGCTTTCTGAACCCCGATTTTTTTACAAGGAATCAATGAATTTATTAAGTTTGCAAAGAGGCAACCAGAATGTATGGATGGAATCAAAATCAAGTGTCCTTGTTATCATCATAAATGTCAAAATCGTGCATTTTTGGATGAAAATAAAGTTCGGTTTCATCTAATGAAGTATGGATTCATAAGGTACTATTACCAATGAATTCTCCATGGAGAACCTAATGAGACACATATCGATGCTCATGGTGAACATGTTGAAATTGTTAAACTGGTTACAAGTGTTGGACCACCATCATACAGTATATATGAACAGATGGCCATAGATGTTGGAGGGCTTGCTTTCTCACCTACTTATATGGAGGAACCTCTAAATGTAGTGGCTCACAAATTGTTTGACATGTTAAAAGCCGCTAACCAAGAGGCATGGTTGGGTTGTGAAAATCACTCATAACTATCATTAGTTGCAAGAATGTTAAATATGAAGACAGAATATCATTTATCTGAAAGGTGCTTTAATAACTTTTGTCAATTTTAAAACAATTGTTACTGGCCAATTATGGAATATCATGTAACTTTTACAACATAAAGAAGTTCGTTCAAGGCTTGGGTCTATCAGTTGAGAAAATTCATTATTGTCTTAATGGATGCATGATATACTGGGGAGGAGACAATGAATTATTGAGTTGTAAAATTTGTGAGCATCATAGGTATAAGTGAAGACAAGGTAGCTCATTTAAAAACAAATATATATATATATATATATTCCATTCAAGAAAATGTATTACTTTCCTTTAACGGCAAGGCTACAATGATTATATGCATCAAATGCAACAACAAAAAAATGAGATGGCACGCAAGCAAGAGACTGAAGAAGGGGTCATGCGTCATTATACCGATTGTCCTCTGTTTAAGAATTTTAATAACACCCACTCTCCATTTGTAGCAGAAAGTCAGAATGTGAGATTGGGATTGTGCACTGATGGATTCCAACCTTTTTGGTAGTCAGGTCAACAGTATTCCTCTTAGCCAGTAATTGTTACTCCTTATAATTTGCCTCCTTCGATGTGTATGAAAGAGGAGAATATGTTCCCAATGGTGGTAGTTCTAGGCTTAAGAAATCTGTAAGATATGTTGGATGTGTATTTGCAGCCTCCCATTGCAAAATTAAGGTAATTGTGGAAAATTAGAGCTGAAACATATGATGCATCAAGAAAGAATAATTTTCAAATGCGTGCTACACTTACGTGGGCCATAAGTGATTTCCCAAAATTGTCAATGTTGTCCAAATGGAGCATTGCAGGTAGAAAAAAAATGGGGCATTGCAGGTAGAAAAGCTTGTCCATATGGTAAGGAAGATTCATATGCATTTACTTTAACAAGTGGGTGGAGAGCAATCATGGTTTGATAATCACTGCAAGTTCTTACCTTTGAATATCTATTTAGAAAAAAAAACAAAACTTCTTTATGAAAAATATAATGGTAACAAAAATCACTCATGTTATCTAAACTAGTGAAGAAATCCTTAAAGAAATAGAAGATCTGATGTTAAAAATGTCCTGGATACTAGTGTGTATGAGACCAATAGCCGTATTGCTAAGATTGCTGATTGGAAAAAAAAAATAGCATTTTTTGGTATTTACCTTATTGGTGAATGGATATAATTTGTCACAATCTTGATGTTATGCATATTGAGAAAAATTTGTTTGAGAACATACTTAATACTGATATGAATGTCGAATGAAAGACCAAAGATTATGCTAAATCAAGAGAGGATTTGAAAGAATTCTGCTATCTGCCTGAGTTAGAAAGAATTGATGCTACGGGGAAATATCCGACCGCATGTTATACTTTGGATAAACAATAAAAAATTGTGCTTTGAGAATGGCTTCGAAATCTTAGATTCCCAGATGGATATGCGTTAAACATGAGTAGATGTATTAACATGTGAAAGCTGAAGCTTTTTTGGTATGAAAAGCCATTATTATCATGTCTTTATGCAAAGATTACTTCCAATAGCATTCAGGAAACTATTTCCATTAGGTGTTTGGTGGGCACTAACAGAATTTAGTATGTTTTCCAAGGAGTTCATTTTGCCTATAATCCGAGAAGCTGATACGCTGAGGCTTAATGAAGAAATTCTTTTAATACTCTGTTGTAAGCTTGAGTGTATATTTCCCTAAGATTTTTTGATTCAATGGACCATCTTCTAGTGCACTTGGCTTATGAAGCATGGATTGCAAGTCCGACACAATATCAGCGGATGTATAAATTTGAAAGGTGAGACATATAATTTATTATTTTATTCTCTTGACATAAATAATGCTTATCATTTCACACATATAAATGTAACTTTGTAGGTATCTCAAAAAATTAAAGCATAATGTTAGAAATAAAGCAAAAGTAGAAGGCTCCATATCCAATGCCTACTTAGTCGAGGAAGCATCATTATTCTACGCACATTATTTCAAACCACATGTGAAGGCAAGGCTTACGTAATGTTGACATTAAAGAAGATATAATAGAATGTCCTAGGAATTTATCAATTTTCACACGTCTTGGAAGAACATTAGGAAAATAAGAAATCAAGTATCTTACAAAAGAAGAATATTCAGCGGCACAAATACACATTTTATTAAATTTGTTTAGAAGTGCAACCATTCATAAAGCATGGTAATTTATTTTCAAATTCAAAGCTTAGGTTGCTTTTAACTTTATACTAATTTGTTTTTTTTTTTGTTGTTTTAATATATGAAGTATCTATGTAAATAAGTTACAGACAATGTATCCGCAAATTGAAGATAGACACGTTAATGAGAAATTAGAACATGAATTTGCAATATGGTTCTATAATTTTGCACATGATCCCTCCAAAAACATTTCCATCAATTCATTAAAGGACTTGTCAAAAGGACCACTGAGAAGCTATAAGTCTTATAGTTGATGCATAGTGAATGGCTATAAATTTCATACAGCAAGTTAAAGTTTAGATAGCACGACAATGAATAGCAGTGTATGCATAAAGGGTATAAACTATACTACAGATAAAAATGACTACTATGGCCAACGAAGGTTTTATGGTTAGAGTACCTAGGATTACCAATCAAGTGAACCATTTGTTTAAATGTGATTGGTTTGATCCAACAACAGATGCTGTTCAATATAAACTTGTGGACGCCAACCATAAGCAGCTTTTCAATAAATATGAACCCTTTGTTCTTGCTGTTCGAGAAACACAAGTTAATTATACAACGTATATTAGCTTAAAGCATGACAGAGTTGACTGGTAGGCAATATTGAAAGTAAAAGTGAGATCCATTGTAGATCTTTCTAAACAAATTTTTGGGATAACATTAGTGTCATGTGAAGCACCATTTCAACAAGATGAAATGGAAGCCCCTTCGATACACATCAATGCTTTTGATGCAGAACAGTCTCTAAATGATCTAAGTGGGGTACTAATTGAAATAGATGATGAAGAAGTAGAGAGTGAAGAGAAGCTTTTACTTGAATCAGAAAGTAATGATGAAGAGGATAAAAATGATGAATTTGAAGAAGTTGAAAGCGGTAGTCAATTAATTAAGCTAAATCAATAAATGAAAGGTCTATGTGTCATACCCACCCATTCCAATGAGGTAAATGTGGCACCTATCAGTTAAAAACCCATTTTAACTGAAAAACTGACACCCTTGTAAAACAAAATCAGACTTACAAAACATGATTGATAACTTTTACACCAACTACAGGTTCAAATACATGAATATAACAAACAAAATTACTCCAATTTGTGGGCAACTGCTACAAGATCACAACATCAACAAATAGAAAGAAAGGGGGCCCAGTGCAATCAAAACTCAACATTGATTGGTTCTATACTCGTATAGCCAATCTAGTAGATTCCTGTTTTCGCAATTGAACACATTTTAATTGGTTGATAGTAGTTCAATAATTTCAAATAATTAAGTATAGTGTATATAAAGTATATAAAGATCAATTTCTCAAATAACTTCCCAACTTTCACGAATATCAAAACTTTGGCAAAATACAAGTTTTAAGAGCTTTAAAACATAAACTCATCATGAATCATCATCAAATCAATTTTCCAAGGAAATATAATTTTTGTGAGAGATTGCCCTCCTAAGAGGGACAGATGGGCTTCATCCCCTCATCATAATCCAAAATAACATCTTTTGCACGACTGAACTGTAAAACCATTGTCAAATCATTGGCCTAAACATATTCTTCGATGTGGCCGCCATCACGACTAGGTTGAGAATCATCAAGGTTTTCATAACCTTAGTGTTGGACATTGAGATCCACAGGTTTCTCACATAAATAAACCCTATCAATAGCTCTATGCACCTCTTGACCAGGGGTAAACTCAGGGTTGACCATGTCGCCTCCCATCAAGTTGGACTGTGGAACCCCCACTGTAGTGTCGGACTAAAGTCCGTAGTCACCATTAAAATTCTGTGAAAGATCAGTAGTATAATACATGCATAATCCCCGTAAAGTCAAGATCTAGGACTCCATCCCTATACCATGAATGAAAATTAATTCCACAAGCATTGATAGTAAAATCACATAAATAAACATACACGATTTCATAAATCATTTCAAAGTCAAGGCATAAGTAACCAATAAAATAAATCCATGAAATAAATAATTAAATCATATGTACATCTATTTGTCACAATTGAAACTATGAATAAATACAAGTATTCTTTAGCAAAATAAATTATTAAACATAATAAAATGAAATAATTAAACAATTATTTCCAAATATTAGTCATTAATTAATTATTTCAAAATAGTAGCCACTACCAACTCACCTGATCTTCCTTGGGTTTCCTACTAGACCTGAAACTCTTTCCCAAGCTTGAATAACACCTAATAGGAGAACATAATAAACTAAATAAATATTACAAACTAAAGATAGAACTAAACCCAAAATAAAATACAAGAAACAATAATAGACTCTCTAATTGGGTCCACTCACTCCAAATGGTTCAAGCCGACCTTGCATAATCAAACTAGCCTCCAGCTTGCACTTAAACCAACTCAATTTGGGCTACACCATTCTAAACCAACTTGTACCAACCTCAATTTCACGAAACTAAGTTTAATTTAATCAACTAGCCTTGAACCAATTGCAATTCTTTTACAAAAGCTCTTGAACCAGCTTGGTTCAACTTAACCTAATTCTCCTTCAATTGGTTCACCCTAAAGTCATTAGCTCAAAATCTAAACCAAGTCCAAATGAATCTTAACCAATCTAACTTAGCCAAAACAATTCAAGCCCAACCACAACTCATCTTGATTTGATCAAACTTAGACCAAATTAATTCAATTGAACCCAACCACATCAACTCTCATCCAAACCCAACTCCAAACCATTTTAATGAACTTAACTAAACCAAATCAAACCCACTTCACTTAATTTGATTAAGGCCAACTAAACCAAGGTGATCAAACTCAACCAACTCACTCCTACTTGGTTTGATCCAACGAAAACATCTAACGAAAAGATCTCATCTCAATTTAGCTAAACTTAACCAACTCTATTCCAACCATTATCATCGACATCTTAATCATCATCAACTTAATTAACCAAAACAAACTCTAATTCAGGTTTCTACAATAATATACAATAAATCCGAGAATTCCCCACCATTTCAAGTAAGATCAATCATATATACAAGGATTTTTCCAAAGCAATTTGTAGCACCCATCATCTATAACAATAAACCATATGCTTTTGCCACTCAAATCTAAGCCCAAATCTGACAAAAACATGTTAACAATTCTAGCATGGTTGCTTAAGCTTTTAAACCCAACATCATGCATTATTCAAACCAAGAAGACTCTTACCAAGCAAGCAACCACTTCGGCGAACTCCCTCCAGTGATTGCCAAGCCCATCTCATCAAATCTCTCATTTTTTTTCTCATTTTCTTTTCTTTCATTAGTTTATAAGGCCATTAATGGAGATGAAAGCAAGCTGCAGCTAATCCAATCAACTCTTCTTTTCTCTTTAACTTAATTTCTACCGAAATTCACTTTTAGTCTCTGAAAATAAAATTTCTTACAAAAAGATCCTTGAAAAGTCACCAATGGTCCATGAATCATAAAGCAATTTTTCAAAAAGGTCCCTGCAAACTTACCTCTCAGTCGTTGGTCTCCGGAAACACTTTAGATCAAATTCTTTTATTATTTGTGAACCCAAAATCTTCTATAAACTCTGATACTTGGGTCCTTGAGCTTTCTACTTAGGTTTCTCAATAGAACTTCTCTGTGGGATAGTTTTACTACAGCTGTGTTAATACCCTAAATATAATTTTCTACATGTATCCAAAGGTAAAGAGTATTACACTATGAGTAACAATAATCAAATCAAATAATAATAATAATAATAATAATAATAATAATAATAATAATAATAATAATAATAATAGCATTAAGTTGTACTTGTATTATATTTGTATATATTCTGATGTAACAGTGACTGTTCAAGTAAGATGAGAGGGGGTCGTAGAGGAGGTTTTACTTATAGTGGCTTACTCGATCAGTTTAGATATATTAGTTCATCTGCAAATAAAGAGGCTCACTGTACGCACGATGACCGTAACAGTGATTGTTTAGCACATGTTACTTCTACTGCTGCATTACATTTGGTGGGTCATTCTCATCTTATGTTTCTACTCCTTGTGGTAGTGGAGGTGCTACTCATGATGGCAGTCATCCTACTACACCTACTAGTGAAAATCCAACATCATCAATGGATAGCTTGGTTCATGTTACAAGTTTGGGGAGAATGCACATACAAGTAATGAATGGAGTGTAAGTTTTAAAATTTATTAGTTTTTATGTGTACTTCTTTGATGCAAGTAATTTATTTTGTCTATTATTATTAACTTTTATATTTGGTTGTTATCGTCTTTGTTTATTTATAGTTTGCAACATTCTGATGTTTGTGCTAGACAGATCACATCTATCTTTGAGGAAAGAATAGATGAGAATGGCCACTATTGGAAGAATGTTTCTAAAGAGATGAAAGACTTCTACTGGAATGAATTTTAGGTTTTTTAAATAACCACTAGTTAAAATGGAAAATTGATGTTATTTATTTGTTGCTTGTGGAGGCATGTATAAATTTTGTTTCTTTTGCTATCATTAAATTTAATTAATATATGCAAGTTTCCACATTGAAAGAGGGGTTATTTATTTTTTTTTTTAAATTTTAGGTCACTGGTATCAAATGGTTTTGTTTACATGTGTTATTTGAATGTATTATACAACTTTTTTCTTATAAATTTATAGGTGATACACTGTTTTTATTTTTTGTAAAAATATCTCACCTTATTAAGTGAGAACAAGCCTTCAAAATTATGGCAACTTTATGATAGATTGATTACATGTGACTCTTATGATACCTTTATGCCACACAACCACTTATTGCTGGCCAATTTAGACAACTAAAAAATTAGTTAGGTCGAGCTAGAGGAGAACACAATTACCTATAGAATATGAAGAAATTTAGAAATATTCTCTAAGTAGAAAGGCTTATAGATAATTTCAAAATAGTAATAATGTAGAATCTAAGTATGTGAATTCATCCCATTTGTTAATTGTTTAAATATATAGTCTAAATATAATATGTATTCTTTTTCATGTTAAACTACGGAAACACTTCATCTGGGATGAGTAAATTTCATTTACTATCAACATCTCATTATAGTGCAAAGCTACAGAACGTTATAGATCATTGATGTGTGTCTTCAGAAAAAGAAAAGAAAAAACCATGTATGTGACTAACACTGTGTGGAAAATATGGAATGAAGCATTGAATTTCCTAGAATTTAAAGCTTGAAGCCTGAAACTTTTTGCAAACTGTCTTACTGAGGCTAGAGGAACTGAATCTGGTATATCTCGGCACTTAGAAGGCTCCATTTCCTACATATGTTATGTAGAGAAATTGGTAATACATTTATATTTATATAAATGTAACTTTATGAGCTTTATGAGATGACTCATACAAAGAAGGATACTTCTGAGCTTATTGATGCAAGAGCTCAAGTCATTAAGGTAAATAGATCAATAATCTCTTTATGTATATTTGAGGTATCAATGAGTAATTTATTTATATATATTTAAGTTGTAGATTTTCTTTACATTTCATGAGTTTTTATTCAATTGTGTTAATCACAAAATTGAATTGTAGACTTCTCAAATTTATTGTGGCAGGATCATTATTTGGACCTTGTGGATCAAGCATCGCCAGCACAAGAAGAGGATAACGAGCCATCTATTGTGGACAAAGCAAACATATTCCTTGGAAATGAAACATCGAGTTTACAGAGTGGGCTCCCAAGCATCTATTTTCTATTCCCAGTTATCGCAGAGCTCATTTATAGGTACATCATCTATGGACCTGGAGGGTAATATTAGACAAGCATGCGATATTGTTGATTTTTTTTCCTCTATAGATACATAATCTAAGGAGCTACAAGTTATGATTAGACATTTGTGTGAGACTGTTGATCAACTACAAGATAAAAACAAGGAGCTTCACGAGAGCCTGCACGAGATGAAGGATGATAACAAGGGCTTCAACAGAGTCTACATGAGATGAGAGAGGAGAGAGAGATCAATATCGTGACTAGATGATTCGTGAGGTATAGGATATGATGATGCAATTCGAGGCTAGGATACTTCAGCTCTCACAGTTCACTCAGGACTCACCCAGCTAGTGATTGTCATGATATTGACCACGCAGATGAGTTGTAGTTATTTGTTATTTGTTAGCATTTTTCTTTTGTTAAACAAACAGTTTTGGACATTGATTTTTTAATTGAATTAATGAAATCATTATTTGTCAGCTATATTGGTTGAACAAGTTTGGTATAATAGGTATTATTTATATGAATTATCTAAATAAATATATTATTTTATTTTTTAATTGGGGATTTAGCAACGGATTAGAAATAGATTACTTTGTTTTAAAATTTAATTATATATATATTTTCTTAATTTTAGCAACGGATATGCAACGAATTTTTTTTGTTTCTAATAAAAAACCAAATTTTCCGTTTCAAAACCGTTTCTACATTCTTGAATGGATAAATTCTGTTGCAAATCCATTGTTAAAGTCTAAAACGGATTAGTAATAGAATAAATTATGTTGCAAAATTTAGCAAAGAATTTAAAATGGAATAATTTATGTTGCTATTTTTCAAATTTTGGAAACAAAATTTATTTTGTTACAAAGTCGTTGCAAACATCTAGAATAGGTTGCAATTTCCAAATTAGCAACAACCTTTTTATAGATTGAAAATTTTCATTTCTAATACTATTTATAAACGGCAATTTTCTTGTAGTGAAGGGAGAGAAAGGGAATGAAAAAGAGCCAGGAATGGAGGGGAAGGGTATAGGGGAGTCAGAGGGGAGAGGGAGGTTGATCTAGAGGCGGTGAAGGATTGAGATGAGGAAAGGGCCGGAGGAGTGAAATACGAGATAGGGAACGACGAGGTCGGTGTCAAGATGGTGAGTCCATGGGAGAAAGGGGCGAAGAAAAAATTTTCTTTTGTTTTTAAGTTCTTTTCAATTATTTTCTTTCAATTCAAAATTGTGAAAAGATTTGTTCTTGGAGACCATGTCAACTCTTGCTTTCATTCTGGAAGAAAAGATGAAGAAAAAACAGGAATTCGCTAATTGATCGAGTGAGAGCAGGCAAGATTCAGAAATCAAACCCTATCGCTTACCATAAACAAAATCGATCGATTGATAGAGAGAGAGAGAGAGCTAGAGAAAGGGAGATCTAGGCTTGTTCATAGGGATTTGCTAAAAGATTGATCAAGAGAGAGTGAGAGAAAGAGAGATCCCGCCCACCTTCTCGTCATTGGTGGTGGAAAGCTTCACTTGATGGTGAGGTTTGAAGGTGAAAATTGTTTGCTTTTGGAGTATTCCAATAGGAGTGTGGTGAGGTCACTGTAAACAAAGTTTTACAGTATTTCAACTCACAACAACTTTTGCTGTGAGTTAAAATACTGTAAAATGGGGGTGTAAATCTTTTCACAAGTAAAAGTTACTTTTACATCAAACCAAACACCAAAAAGCAAGTTTCACAAGTAAAACTTTTTACATCACACCAACTGACATCTACTTACTGCTAACCAAACAACCCCTAAAGGAAAATGTAATGTGCATATT
Source organism: Dioscorea alata (assembly GCA_020875875.1). Lineage (NCBI taxonomy): Eukaryota > Viridiplantae > Streptophyta > Magnoliopsida > Dioscoreales > Dioscoreaceae > Dioscorea > Dioscorea alata. Next base: position 3,483,436 of record CM037014.1, read on the forward strand.
TAAAAGAAACTTTTATACCTTATAAGAAGGAAAAAAATATTAAAGTTAATGTGCAAAGCAAACAAAGAATCAGGCCAAAAAAAAAAAGAAACTATCTTGGGAGTAGGGACACCTCTACTCGTAAGCTACTCTGGCTCGACTCGGCGAAAACTCGTACTCGGCTAGGTTATGGTTGAGCTGAGCTCGAGTAGTTAAGCGAGCTGAGTTTGAGTATTGTGATACTTGGCTCGAGTTCTCATGAGCCTAATCGAGCATATATGTATATATATATAATATTAGATTTATTTGATGAAAATCAAGGGGAAATATTTTTGAGCGCCAATCAAGCTCGAGCTTGAGCATAATGTTTATGGTCATTTCTAGCTTTTTCGAGCTTAGTCGAACGAGCTCGAGTAGCTTGATTTGTGTACTGAGTCGAGCTCGAGCTATAAAATGAATACTGGATCGAGCTTGAGCCGAGTATCGAGTACTGAATTTCCAGTTGAGCTCGAGCTTGAGCTCGCTACTACTCGTCTTGAACCCGATCGATTACACCCTTACTTGGGAGGTTACATAAATGCTATTACTTGCATTTTAATAAGCATGACAAACATCCATGAATCACAAAAATAATGCATCTTAATAAGCATGACAAATATCCATGAATAACAAAAATAATTCAACAAGATGGTTAAAGTGAAATATAGAATGATAATTAAATTAATTTAGACAAATCGAAAACCTTGAACTACCTATCTCAACTTAAGAAGCCGAAGGACATTTTCTTTATAATATAGAGCTATACCATGGATGATATTCTAATCGATTCAAAATATTTTTTTCAAATATTTTACCATCTCATCTTGGATGACAGTTAGAAGAAACGACAGTTTTAGATAATTATGTGAAGATATATAAAATAAATAAATAAATAAATAAATAAAAATTCAATCAAAGGAAAAAAAAATCAAAAAGGAAAATCCCTCCAAAAATTAGGGGAAAAAAATCAAAATTTAAAAAGTTATAATTCAAAATTTGAAAAAACATCAAATACAATAATTAAAAAATAAAAAATATCTAAAATGAAATCACGATACTAGGCAACAAAAAAACACAAATAATAAAAAAAAACAAAGTGAAAAAGAGGGAGGCGGCTTAACGCGGTTGGACGCGTAGAAAACCAGAGGAAGAAGGGAAATGAGAGCAATGGAAAACCATTGGATCCCTACAAAGAGGAGGGGAAAGGTATTGATAGATGAGGATTGAGAGAAAGGAATGAATGTATTCATTAGAGGGAAATCACCCTATATAAATACAAAGGAGTTGTACAAGTGAGTATGTATACACAATTATATATGTATAAGTAGATGTATAAGTGCTCTAACACGCCCCCTCAAACTCATGGTGGGTCATAAACCGAGAGTTTGTCAACTAGAAACTGAAAACGAGAGACAGTATGTGCTTTGGTAAAAAGATCAGCAAGCTGCTGGGTGGAGGCAACATAAGGAAGGAGAATATTGCCTACAAGATAATGATGACGAACAAAGTGAAGAGCAATCTCAAAGTGCTTTGTACGCTCATGAAATATCGGGTTAGCTGCGATTTTGAGATTGCAGGCAATAGATTGTTTCTTGCTTTTCCAAGAAATAAGGGAATCGCCAAGGAAAATACAGAAACCAGTAGTAGAACGTTGATCAGCGACATCACCTGCCCAATCAGCATCACAATAGGCGCGCAGCTCAAGAGAAGACGTGGCAGAAAATAGTATAGAGCGAGATATAGTGCCACGAAGATAACGAAGAACTCGTAAAAGGGCAGCGTAATGAGTAGAACGAGGAACACTCACAAACCGACTAAGAACACGAACAGCATATGCAATATCAGGCCGAGTGATGGTCAGATAGACAAGAGCACCAACAAGCGCACGATAGCAAGTGGGATCAAGCAGAAGCTCACCATCAGAAGAGGAGAGTCGGTGATGCAGCTCACTAGGAGTAGAGGCAGTGCGAAGATCAGTAATATCAGCTCGTCGAAAAATGTCAGATATGTACTTCTGTTGAGACACCAAGTAGCCTCGACGAGAATAGGCAATCTCAAGACCCAGAAAATAATGAAGAGGGCCAAGATCTTTCATTTGAAACTCAGTGTGTAACCGCTGTTTCAAAGAAAAAATAGTATCAACATCATCACCAGTAATAACCATATCGTCAACATAAAGAAGAAGAATAGTGATGTCTCGAGGAGTCTGCCGAGTGAAGAGGGCATAATCATGAGAGCTCTCGGTAAAACCAAGAGTAAGAACAACACTATGAAATCGCTCAAACCAGGCACGAGGAGCCTGTTTGAGCCCATAGATGGCTCGGCAAAGATGGCAGACATGCTGAGAAGGATGAGATAAACCAGGAGGAGGAGTCATGTAAACGTCCTCAGAAAGATCTCCATGTAGGAAAGCATTAGTCACATCTAATTGATGAAGTGGCCAGTGACGAGTAGCAGCAATAGCGAAAAGAAGACGAACAGTAGTCAACTTGGCCACAGGAGCAAATGTCTCCTCATAATCAATGCCATACTCCTGAGTAAAACCACGAGCAACAAGACACGCTTTGTGGCGCTCAAGACTACCATCGGCTCGAGTCTTAACTCGATAGACCCACCGACAACTGATAGGAGTAACACCAGATGGAAGAGGGACAAGATCCCATGTATGCATGCGCTGAAGAGCGTCAAGTTCCTCTATCATAGCCTGTTGCCACTGGGGATGTCTTACAGCCTCACGATAAGACTGCGGCTCAGAATGTGAATGAATAGTAGTAAGAAAGGCTTGGAAATCGGAAGAGTAGGTAGAGGAGAGAGAAAGGGCTTACTGAGCAGGAGGGTGGCGAGGACGGTCTGGATAACGACGAGGAACACCAGGAGCATCTTCAAGAGAAGATGGCCCGATGGAGAGAGGAGATGAATCACTGGAATTATTAATACACCCAAAGGAAGACGAAGGAGGAACAGGAGAAGTGTCAATGGAGACATTTGGAGAGGGCACAGAATTGACAGTGGTAGTGGAACTCAGAAGAACTATAGAGGGGAGAGAAGTGGATGCACTAGCAGAAGACTGAAGAAAGGAAAGATTTGGAAAAGATGAGGAGAAATAGGGGGTCTCTTCAAGAAAAGTGACGTGACGGGAAATACGAAGACGTTGGGAATGGGGATCATAACAGCGATAGCCCTTGTGTTCAGAACTATATCCAAAGAAAATGCACATAGCAGAACGGGGAGATAGTTTGTTTCGCTCAACAGCAGGCAAAAGAACAAAATAAGTGCAACCGAACTTGCGAAAATGACCATAGGAGGGAGGAAGGGAGTAAAGACGCTCGTAAGGTGTGATGCCAGAGATAGTGGAAGTAGGAGTGCGATTAATGAGATAAACAGATGTAAGAATGGCTTCAGCTCAGAAAGATTGAGGAACAAAAGAGGTAAAAAGAAGTGCTCGTGCAGTGTCTAAGATATGGCGATGTTTGCGCTCAGCAACACCATTCTGAGCAGGTGTGTGAGGACATGATTGTTGAGGAAGAGTGCTGTGAGTGGAAAGTAATGTACGAAAGGATGTAAAAAGATACTCACGTGCCCCATCAGAGCGAAAAATTTTAATACATTTACCAAACTGAGTATATACCATTTGCGCAAATTGAGAGTAAATGGCAAAAACCTCAGATCGGGAATGCATTAAATAAAGCCAAGTGTAACGCGAGAAATCATCAATGAAAGACATGTAATAATTAAAACCACCAAGAGAAGAGACGGGTGCAGGACCCCACACATCAGAGTGAACTAGATTAAAAGTAGATTCAGAAGTAGATTCTCGTGAAGAGAAAGGAAGAGCAGTGGGTTTAGCGAGTTTAAAACCAATACACGGATGTGAAGGCAGGGGAGAAACAAAACCAAGATTACCTGAATTTGTTAAGAGTTTCAGGCAAGAACTAGATAAGTGACCAAGATGACTATGCCAATGATCAAGAGAACATACAGAGGCAACAATGTCAGAAGATGGAAGAGCGGGAAGATGAAGAGAGTCTAAGTGGTAGAGACCGCCAACTCTATGCCCGATCCCAATCCTCTGGCCTGTAAGATGGTCCTGTATAGTACAAGCAGAGGAAGAAAAGGTAACTGTGAGTCCATGATCAGTGAGCTGACTAATAGAAAGATGGTTGAGAGCTAAGCCAGGGACATGATGAACATTAGGAATGCTAAATGAATTGGACCTAAGATGACCACATTGTGTGACAGGATGAAGGATCCCATCAGCACTGCGAACACTGGAAAATGTATGAGGTGTAGTAATAGAGACTAGACTAGAGAAATCGGCAGTCATATGATGAGTGGCACCAGAATCTAAAATCCAGGAGGAGGAAGACATACCAGAAGCAACAGACGTAGCAGACGAACCGCTGGAAGGCAAAGTACGCTGCATAGCATGAATTTGTTCAGTGAGCTGAGCAACCTGAGAAAGAAGATCAGTAGAGGAAGGAGAATCTGAAGCTGAGACAGAAGCAGCGTGAGGGGAAGAAGCAGGAGTTCGAGGCGGAGGGGGCGAGGCTGTGGTGATTGGTGCTGTTGTCATTGCTGAAGCTTAAGACACTGATTCTTCATGTGACCAGAATGCTTGTAGTAGTGACAGATAACAGAAGATCGAGAGGAGGTCGATTAAGCAGGAGCGGGTGATGCAGAAGAACCGACGGATGGTCTAGTGCGAGGAGAGGTCACAGCCAGAACTGTGTTGGTAGGGACAAGCCGTGGAGATAATGTGTTGAGACGAGTTTCTTCAGCAATAACACTACGTATGACGTCGTCAAATGATGGGAGAGGGTCTCGATTGAGCAATTGACTGCGTACAGCTTCAAAATCAGGGCAAAGGCGCATAAGAAATTCAAAGGTACGTTGTATTTGGCGAGACTGAGTACGAGTTTTACAACATGTACAAGATAGGCAAGTGGACTCTTCCAAAGAATCAATCTGACACCACAAGGACCGCAGGTCACTGACATACTCTCTAATGGAACGCTCACGCTGCTGGATGTGAGTGAGATCCTGCAAAATGGCATACTTACGAATAGAGCTGGAATGCTCAAACATATGACCTAAGTGTTCCCACATTTCTTGAGCAGTAGAGAGATGTCCAATTTCCATACAAACATCAATTTCACAAGACTGACAAATAATGGTTATGGTACGACGATCAGCAAGTGTCCATGAGGCATCGGGGGTGGAAGGTTGGGGAGAAGAACCATCGACATGGCCAAGTAGATCCATACCGAGTAAAACAATACGAACTGTAGTAAACCATTCTCTGTAATTAGAACCGTTTAATTTTATGTCGACTGGAGCTAGGAAATGCGGAGCAGATGTAGATGATGCCATTTTTTTTTTTTTAAAGATTTGAACAAGATAAGGGAAAGATAATCAGGAAACGGATTTTTTTTAATATATATATTTAAATAGATATTGTTGAAAAAAATAAGATAAGGAATCAAATCTCATTTTGTTTTTTATTTTTTTTATGTTTTTTTTGTTTTTTTTGTTTTTTTAATATATATATATATATATATATATATATATATATATATATATATATGGATAGGCATGGTTGCTGAGAATTAAAAACAAACGAAAAAGACAAGATATCGGGACTTGAAGCGCAAAAATTCCGTGAGTTGGTTTCCTGGTCGGGGAAGTGATCGAGGACTTGGTTGTTGACGTGCGAGTTGCCGTCTAGATCTCACCGGAGCTTCGAAAGAAGGAGCGCTTGAACTCAGTCGAACGACGAAGATGAGACACGGCAGCGATATCACCATAGGCGGCAGCAGCGAGGTCGAAAGGAGCATAGGAGGTCCTGAAGACGGAGGTAGGTGGTGCGGAAGAAGGCAACGACTGAGAAGAAGGAAGGGACTAGGGTTAAGATCAAGGTACAAGAGGTTGTCCGTCAGTGGATCGGTGCGTCGATGGAAAAGTTTCACCGGAGATGGACTGAACAGAGCAGTAATCTGGTTTGTAAGGAAGCTAACAAGACCTAACTTAACAAAGTTTTGGCGAGACAAAACTCAGTTGAGAGCTGACAGAGATACAGAGACCAGACGGAACAAACTCCCAATGAGGTCACAAAGACGAGATGAAACAAATGTCAGAGAACCAAAGCTCATCGGAGAGCTAACAAAGACATAGCGAAGATCAACCAGCAACTGATACCATGATATATGAGGATTGAGAGAAAGGAATAAATGTATTCATTAGAGGGAAATCACCCTATATAAATACAAAGGAGTTGTACAAGTGAGTATGTATACACAATTATATATGTATAAGTACTCTAACAGGTATGATCCTTTATATATATATATATATATATGATCCTTTGTATAAAAGAAATACATCTGTGATATGAATTGAGCTAGTAGATGGACACTTCAGCAAATAACTCAAAAAAATTGTTAAGTGGGGATTAGTGGAGGGACATGTCACCAGGTTGACTTAGCAACTTATGCTGAGTTAACATCTTTATGAAGATGACAGCTGAACCAATGGGAAAAGAAGAGACAATTAAAGTAGTTATGTTTGTTAGTTTGTTGATTGTAATAAAAGCTTAGTTCTTGTTTTGAAGAGAAAACACAGTGGATTGTTTTGGTATTTTGGAATTACAATTGATTGTTTTTCCTTGAGTGTTCTTAGTTCTTCTTGAGTTTTTCTTGTTTCTTGTACTTCTTCTTATCAATTGGCATCAGAGCCAGTTGGGACTGATCATGGTGGGAGTGGAGACTCGTTCTCAAGGATGTAGAAAGGAGACAGTTGCAATGATGATAGAGTCGGAGCATAGGCAGGAGACAAGACTACAGGAGATGGTAGTTGAGCTTAAATCAATGATTTATGGTCTGGCTCTTCAGAATAAGGAGAATGGTGTTGAAAGGAATTTAAGGAAGTATGCATGATCTATCTAGAAAATAGTGTGAAGGATGTTGCTCTACATTTGGAGGGAAGGGCAATCCAATGTCATCAAGGGTTTATCATGATTAAAGGATATGATGCTTATTCTGATTGGGACCAGTATGTTAAAGCTTTAGGAGCAAGATTTGGTACTCATGCATCTGATGATCCGTTTGCAGAGCTGAGGAATTTGAAGCAAAGAGATTCTCTACAGGAGTATCTTGATGCATTTAATGAGATATGTCCTAAGGCTGGTATTACTGAGGAACAATTTGTTAGATTCTTTTTGTCTAGATTGCATGATGTAGTACAAATGCTTATTAGAATGTTAAAACCCAAGACTCTACCAGAAGCTTACTCTCTAACAAGATTGCAAGAGATATCTACGGCAACATTGCAGCAAAAGCCAAAACATGTTTATAAACAAGTTAAGAATTCAACAGCTAGTTCAAATGTTAAGCCTCTCACAGTTACTGCTTCAACTGGGTGCCAGAAAACAGGCTATAACCCACCAAAATCCAGAAATTTCCAAAGAAGAACACCTGTTTTACTCACTAGTGAAGAAGTAGGTGAAAAGAGGGCCAAGAACTTGTGCTATTGGTGTGATGAAAGTTATACTCCAGGACACAAGTGTAAGAAAGACAGGTGTATGTTTTGCAAATTAAAGAAGTTATTGATGAGCAGGAAGATGATGTTATTGAAGAAGTGGTACAAGAAGCTGATGATACAATTTAGGAGGACCAGTTATATCTGAATGCTATGTGGGGAACTGGAAGTAACCAAACTATGATGATTAAAGGTAATTATGGGAAAAGGAAATTACACATCTTGATTAATACTGGCAGTACTCATAACTTCCTTAGTGAGAGGTTGGCGAAACAGATGAAGTGTGTAGTGGTGAAGGTTCCTAGAATTTGGGAAGATGTTGCTATTGGTCAAGAATTAAAATGTGAAGCTACGTGTCATGGATTCCAGTGGACTATGCAGCAGCAAGAATTTAGCACAAATGTGTATTTGTTGCCTCTGGAAAGCTATGACTTAATTTTGGGAATTTAGGGGCTCAAAACTTATCTTTTTTCTTCACCAAAACCACTGAGCTAGCAAAGGGATTGGTACTATTTCTGATTACTTTTGAACTTAGCATTTCCTTGATCATACCTTCAGTCACATTCTTTTGTACTGAAGCATATCTATAAGGCTACAGGGCTTTAAATAAAATAACTGTCAAAGATAAGTTTCCAATTCCCTTGACTGAGGAATTATTTGAGGAGTTAGGGGGAACTACTATTTTTTCCAAAATAGAGTTAAGGTTTGGTTATTGGCAGGTCAGAATGAATAAAGATGATATTCAAAAGGCAATATTCAAGACTCATGAGGAACATTATGAGTATGTGACTGGGATTGACATTCCTTTTTTCCGGAGGGCTTTTCGGACCGCAGAATCCCTCTAGAAGGCAAGAATGCGATTCCAGACGTCTCTAAATGGAAAATTCTTCGGAAAATCTCCCCCATTTGAACAAGTCAAGAAGATCTCGAATGCTAAGTGGAACAACTTATGTGTTTTCCAAATATTTGATCTGTCGAATGGATATGTGCTGATTCGATGTGGTACCCATGAAGCTATGCAATGGCTATTATTTCACGGCCCTTGGGCAGTTGAATGGCATAGTACTGCAACTAACTTCGTGGTAACCATATTTCGAGCTGGCATTTTCGAAGCTCTTCAATGCGGCCATCTGGGTGCAGCTAAATAACCTCCTCATTGAGTTCTGGGATGGGGACTTTGTTGAAACTGTCTCTGCTTTACTTGTACAACTACTTAATATTTGATGAATTTACCTCTTCTTTGTCCAGGTCCAAGTACGCCTGAATTTGTGTTGAAATCGACCTCGCCAAACCCTTGAAATAGGGCTTCTGGATTGGAGACGATGAACATAGGATTTTCGTTGTTGTGCTCTATGAGCGGCTTCTTACTTTTTGCTATAACTGTGGATTGGTCAGTCACGGGTTGAACAACTATAATCGCCGGAGCTCAGAAAGTTTGGAAGATCCCTCTCCACCCCTTTGCAATGATCAGTGAGATTGGCAAAGGAGGGAGGCCAGGGATAACTCCGACTTCATGAGTGATGGCATGGAAGTAGGGATTGAGCCTAGACCATCGGACATGTCGGGAGAAAAGGAAAAAGCACAAGAGTCGCCAAAAACTGAATTTGGGCCTTGGATGTTGGTGTCAAGGAGACGGGGTTGTGGTGGAGGTTGCGGTGGCGCTTGTGGTCCTGGAGGTCTAGGATCACGTGTGGCGCATGCTATCTCACATGACTATGCCCTTCCCCCTCCCAACGTCTCAAAAATTAGGAACAGTGCTGCATGCTCGACATGTGGCGGGAGCTCCTTGAAAGGTAGATGAGGCTATGTCATGGCAAGGGCTATGGTCCCAAGCATAGTTACTGTAGAAACATCCAATTCCCCTTGACAAAGTAATCCTGCACATGGCTCAAGGAGTAGACCTTTCGCCGGACACACCTTTGGAAATCAGGTTGGAGAAGAGCAATCCACCTTCTGCTTCTCTCCATCAGATTATCTAGGGAGCCTTGACCATTACTCAAACACAGAATCCCGAGAAGAAAAACCCGAATGACAATATCTCCCAAACATAGGACCCTGTGCTTTTAAAGGAAAGAAGAGTGCATTTGAAGAGAACCTGAAACTCTGTAGCACTCTCCCCATCCTTAAAACCTTAAAAAACTCTACTGAAGAACCTGAACCTAGAGGACAGCCAGAGTTTCATCTGATGATCATCGACAAAGTCACTTCGGCTCTGGGGTCCCCTTCTCATTCTCTTGGAGACTCAGACCAGGATATGAGCGACTTTGAGGAGGAAGAAGAGGAGATATCAGAAGACAGTGGGGTAATAGAACCAGATGACCAAATAATTAACGCTGGACCAATATAAAAATAGCTTCCGGAAAGAAGTTCTATTCTGAAATATCACTCAACTGCAGCAGACCTCCCACAAGAAGGGGAGGTGGCAATGGAGTGAGATGTTCCTTGAGACCTTGATCTCTTTTATCTTTCATATGTTGAGCTTTATTGATATGTTCTTCACTATCTTTGTCTATTTCAAGTGTTTGTCTGCTTTAATCTTTCTTACAAATATTTATCCCATGATTATTGAAGCTACTAAGATCATTTGTTGGAATTATAGGAGTGTGTCTAGCCACGATACCATTGTTGGGATTTTTCACCTAATGAAGAAGTTCAATCCCATAGTCTTTTGTTTAGTAGAAACCAAAGCAAATGATGACAGACTTGAGCGATTTTGTTCTAAATTAAAGAATAAATGGAGTTGGGCGGCGATTGTTGCTGAGGGATACTTGGGAGGAATTATAACAATTTGGAACTCAAATCTTGGTTATGTTACTCCTCTGGTTAAATCAAAATATGACCTCAATTTGGTTATCATGACAGGTACGGACAAGACCTGGATCATATCAACTATTTATAGCTCTGACCTTCTTGAAGGGCAATGCCTTCTCTGGAATGAATTATCTAGTATGAACTCTTTAAACTTACCATGGCTTATAGAGGGAGATTTTAACATGGTTATCTCTCAAGAGGAACACAGGGGAGGCTCGCATCACTATTATAGCCGAAAGGCTAATGTTTTTGCTGATTTTATTACAGCTAATAACTTGTTGGACATTGATTTTGTAGGTTCTAAATTTACTTGGTGCAATAAGCAACAGGGTCTTGCTAGATGATTGGCTCGTTTGGATCGCTGTCTTGTTAACCCTGCTTGGTCGAATAGTTTTGATGCATGCCTTATAAAGCATCTTCCACGTTTTCTCTCTAATCACTCATCTCTTTTTCTCTTGATTTATCCTCGCGATTTAAATAAAAAGAAAACTTTTGGTTTTGATAATTTATGGCTTGAGCATCTGGGTTGTTACTCTGTGGTTAGAGAAACATGGAATTTCAAACTACACTCCAACCTAATGTATGCAATTTCTCACCTAATCTCTAGTACAAGGTACATGCTTATAGAATAGAAATCTAAAGTGATACATCCCTCTCGACTCTGAAATTGATAAATTGGAGATTTCCATTCTAGATGCATAAACCAAGGATGGATCAAGTGATACGAATGATTTCTCTACTCAATCTCTTTCTATTTTGTATAATAAATTGTAAGCTCTGTAAAGACAAAACAATATTAAATGGCAATGGGCTAGACTCATGTGGGTTCAATGTGGTGACAATAATTCTTCTTTTTTTCATAACTCTATTAGGTTTCGTAATCATGTTAATTCCATCTCACATATAACAAACTCAAATGGTAATTTGTTTATTGATCAAAGGAATATTAGTCAGACTTTTATCAATTACTTCTCTGATCTTTGGAAAGAGCATACTAACTACAATTTCTAGGAAATTTTCACTGCTCTTCCAGATGACCTTCCCCAAATCTCTGAGAGTGATGGTGAGATACTAATTGGTAATATCTCAAAGAAAGAAGTACATGATGCCCTACTTTTAATCCTTGCCCTGATGGATTAAAAGTGGAGTTCTTTCTTTTCTTCTGGAATGAAATTGGTGACAATCTCTTTGAGGTGATCAGGTACTTTTTTTTTATCATTCTATCATACCAAATGCTTGGGGTAGAACTTTTATCGCTTTGATTCCTAAAAAACCCAACCCCAGGTATGCCTCTAATTATCGTCACATATCTTTTTGCAATGTGTGTTATAAAATTTATTTCTAAAATCCTTACAAATCGTTTGAAAAGTATTCTTCCCAGATTGATTGGCAATGATCAATGTGGTGTTGTTAATGGTCGTACCCATTTTGAATATATCATAACCCTCCAAGAAGTGGCCCATTCAATTGATAATATCTCCCTCCTCCTTCCCCCCTTCTGCTAGGATTTTGATTAAGTTAGACATTAAGAAAGCGTATGACTCTTTGAGTTAGACTGCAATTCTTGCTACCCTTACCAAAATGAAGTTCCCTGGTAAATGGATAAACTGGATTAAAGTCTGTATTAGCAAAGTGTCTTTTGCTCTTTTGATCAATAAAACCCCTTCTACCTAGTTCACTTCTGGTAAGGGCTTTAGACAGGGTGGCCTGATCTCCCCCTATCTTTTGATTCTAGTCGCTCAAAATCTCACTTCAATGCTTAATTTTGCTATGAGAACCAACATGATTCCAGGTTTTAATTCTTGCCTCAGTAAAAACTTCAACCATTTGATGTATGCTGATGACCTTATTCTCATTACACAGGCTTCTAGGAAAATCTTCTGCAATATTAAACTGTGCCTATCTATCTATGGTACCTTAACTGGTCAGAATGTTAATGATTCCAAATATGAAATCATCTTTCCTAGTCATTTTAATAAAAAGGGTCAGCAAAAGTATAGCCAGTATTTTGGGGTATAAGGTTGGATCTTCCCCTTTCAATTACCTGGGAATTCTTATTTCTCCAAAGAAATTGGCACTCTCTTATTTTTCTTCATTGATAAATAAGATTGAGAAGTCAATGTCTTTTTGGAGGAAGTCGAGAATTTCACTAGCAGGGAAAACCATCCTTATCAACTCTTCTATAATGTCTACCCCATTGTATTATCTCTCGGCTTATCCCATCCCTAACTTTGATCGTATCACAAAAACTGCCAGGGTCATCTTTTGGTCTAAGGATAACAATAGAAAGGGTGTCAACTCAGTTGGCTAGAATGAATTAATTCTTAATCGATCTGAGGTGGGGTTATCAATTCAAAATCTTGGTATATCTAAAATTTCCCTCTTGGCCAAAATTGTGTTTCATATCCTTAACAAAGAAAATGCTTGGTGGGTTTCTATTATGGGTCATAAATATGGAGATTTCAATATCTGGTCAGGGAAAATTCTTGCGAAGTGTTCATGGTTTTATAGGGGTGTGTATCGTAATCCAATGCACATTTGACCTTTCCTCTGGATGAACTTTATTAATCCATCCTTAACATCTTTCTTTAATGATCCTTGGTATTTTGAAATCCCATTAGCTTTCAAACCAACATATTTAAACATGGAAATTGACTATGCTAATCTTCACATGTCTAATTTGCTAAATGATAATTCTTGGAACATCAATCGCTTACAAACAATATTTGGCTCTTACCTGAATGATAATATCATTTGTCAAATTCAAATTAATTATGATTAGGGTAACATGTGGGTGTGATTCCCCAATTCTAAGGGAACCAAACTTTCTGCTATGATTTAAATTAATCAGATCAAAATTGTTCAGAATCAATGGGAAGGTTGGGCTAAATTGTGGAGACTTAAAGTTGTGCCTAGAGTTAAACATTTGCTGTGGTTACTTTTTCATATTGCAGTTAAAACTTATGAATATCTCTATTGGATGAATTTGGGGCCTCAAGCTTTTTGTAGCTTCTGTAACCTGAATATAGAAAATACAGAACACCTCTTCCAAACATGCATCAAGACACAAGAGATATGGAACTTGGTTAGCTCAGGTATTATTAAGCCAATTAACTTATATCATGAGATTACCTCTAGCATTTGGCTTTGCCAAGACTTAACTGGTAATGTTCTCTTCACTTAGTCTGTAATAGCCTCAACAGTTTGGTTCACATGGAAAGCTAGGTGTAATAAAATCTTCAAGAATGACCAACTAGACTGCCAGAGAGTTTCTTCACAAGCAACCGGACATGTCAGGGAGTACTTTAACTTTTCTCCTTTTCACATTGGAAAAAATTTTATATTAAACAATTTTTCTTTCTCTGACAGCCTGATCATGTTAACAACTGCAGTATTTAATGAGGAACTATCTATTGCTGGAATTGGTTTTCTAGTTATTGACAATCAATCAAAGTTAATTAGTGCTGGTAGCTTTTGTTGCCCTGCTGATTCTCTGATGATGTAGATGCCAACGTCTTGAGTTTTGCAATGCAAAGATGGACAAATTGGGGGATGAACATCAAGACAATTTTATCATTTAATGAGGAGCTGGTCAAGGTTGTTAATCAGGCATCTTACTTGAATGCTTAGAGAATGAATATGCAGATTAGAGTCATTATTAACTTCATTGCTCAAATGGGAAACCCAAGACTGACTGTTATTCCTAGGTGCTGGAATCGGGCTGCATCTTCTCTAGCTATAAATGGATTAAAACACCATGAGATCACTTTGTTTCATAAAGGAAGGGAGCTACCTAAATGGATTATGAAAGTTCTTAGGTAAAATGGTTTTGTATGTTAATCTTTATCTATTTTTTTTCTTATGTTTTTAGTTGTTTTTATTTAGTTTTTTTTTTTGTTCCTGGTATGTAATTTTTGAACTTTTGTAAACTCTTTTTCATTATTAATAAAATAGCTCTACGAGCTCTTTCCCTAAAAAAAAAAAAAAAAAAAAACATTATGAGTATGTGGTGATGCCCTTTGGCTTAACTAATGTTCTTTCAACTTTTCAGTCATTGATGAATGCAATTTTTAAGCTTCTCTTGAGGAATTTTGTTGTCATATTCTTTGATGATATTCTAGTGTATAACAAGAATGAAAGTAAGCATTTACAACAATTGCAACAAGTGTTACAGTTAATGAGGAAGCAACAACTATTTGTAAATGGCAGTAAATGTTGATTTGGAGTTGGAAGTAGAGTACTTGGGACCTAAAATTTCTGCAGAAGGAATTCATATAGATCCAAAGAAGATAATAGTAGTTCAAAGTTGGCCTATACCCCAGAATGTTAAACAATTGAAGAGTTTTTTGGGCCTAATAGGTTAAACAATTGAAAAGATAGAAAAACCATTAAATGGATTAGTCAAGAAAGAACATTATATTTGGACAGAAGAAACTCAAAAATCTTTTGAGGAATTGAAACAGGTAATGGTATCTGCACCTATATTGGCTTTACCAAAATTTTCCAAGGCTTTTATTCTAGAAACAACTGCATTAGGAAATGGTATCAGTGCATTCCTAATGAAAGAGGGACACCCAATTGCATTCATTAGCAAGGCATTATCAAACAAAAAGCAATTGGCTTCAACTTATGAAAAGGAATTGTTAGCAATCCTGTTTTCAATTAAACATTGGGAGCATTATCTAATGGTTATTTTATCATCAGATCTGATCACATGAGTTTATAATATCTTTTAGTGCAAAAATTAACCACACCTACTCAGTAAACTTGGTTAACGATAATATAGTATTATGATTTTGAAATTCAGTACATGAAGTGAGTGAAGAATCAAGCAACAAATGTTATTTTTAGATCAATTGGAATTTCAGTTTTAGTAATTGTTGCATATATCATTCCTGATCAACTTATGGTAGCAGTTAAGAGTGAGTGAATGTGAAGAAGATACAATTTTGAAGAAAATTATTTTGGATGTACAAATTGATCCAAATTCACATGTAAGCTATTGTTGGCAAAATGGTGAGCTAAGAAGAATAGGTACACTGGTGGAGTGTAATTCAGAAAATTTGAAGAGTAAATTCTTAGAACTTTACCATGATTCAGCTGTTGGGGTCATTCAGGAGTGTCAATTAAAGTGAGGAGGCTGGCTTCAGTAATATATTGGAAGGGATTATGGAGGTCTATGAGGGAGTACACAAGGAGTTGTGCAGTTTGTTAGCAAAACAAATATGAGAATGTTGCATATCCTGGAACTTTACAACCATTGAAACCACCACAAGGAGTTTTTACTAAAATTAAAATTGATTTCATAAAAGGATTGCGCAAATCTCAGGGCAGGTCAATGCTTATGGTTATAGTGGACAGGCTAACTAAATATGTACACTTCATTGGCCTTGCTCATCCATATACGGTTATGGTTGTTGCTCAAGCTTTTTTGGATCATGTGTACAAGTTACATGGGGTGCCAGGTACAATGATCACAACAAAGACAGTTTTTACTAGCAATTTCTGGCAAGAATTCTTTAAACTATAAGGAGTATCCTTAAATCTCTTAACAACATACCACCCGCAAACTAATGGTCAAAGTTGTTAGATGTATGTATGCTTGTATGTTTATACATGTACAGTGGTATACTTGGGGGTATAGTTATATCCTTGGTTCCTATATGTAGACCTAAGGCCATACTTGATTGTAGTTCAATTAATGAGAATTCATCCACTCTTTTCTTTCTCTTCTATCATGGTATCAGACTAGGTTACCTTCTCCGACCACCTCCTCTGGCCATACCTGCCGATCATCTCCTTCTTTGGCCAACTTCTTCTCTCTCACCCGTGAACATCTTCTCCCTCACCGACTGACCTCTCTACATCACTTTCTCATTCACTCATTCACTCTTTCTTCTCAAAAAAAAAAAAAAAAAAACCAAACAAACAAATAAACAAACAAACAAACAAAACTCAAATCTAGATTCCCACTCACATGAGCAAACTCCATCACAGCGTCGCCACCATCGCTGTGCCATCATCATCACCGCACAGCCACCATCATCGTGCCACCATCATCACCGCGCCTCCACCATCACCATGCCACCGACATCACCGTGCCGCCATCAGATTACTAATCTTTCCACTGCTCATGAGATGTGGCCGTACCTTGAGCAAAGCTACTGTGGTTCCACTCAAGCGCAACTCTACCCTTTATACCAGGCTCTCACTAGTCTCCAGCAAGGGAAGGATATAGTTGATTAGTTTTACAATTGGTATTGTGCCTTATGGCGTCAGATTGATGCTTTCACATCTCCATATTATGCGGGACATGCTGCTTAATTCTTAATTGTTCAGAGTCCTGCTCTAGTTGCCGTCGCCATGACGATACACGACATATGTATGAGTTTATTATGAGTCTTTATCTCGAGTTTGAACCAACTCAGGTTCAGCTACTTCATTCTCCGTCCACATACTCTTTAGATGAAGCTTATGCTTTTGTTCATGTTGAGGAAACCTACCTCCGAGCTTCCTTCACGAGGGAAAGGGGGGCAGTGCTCGTGTTGTTTCTTGTTTTCCCTTTGTATCAACGGCATCCCCCTCCACTCAACCTCCAGCTCCTCTCACTGTCTCACCTCTCCCTCCTCCATGGCTAAAACGGACTATGACTTGCCACTATTATGGTATACTAGGTAATCTTAAGCGTGATTTCCGGAAGAAGTAGCATGGACTTCCGCACATTGCTTCTTCACAAGCTCCCCCTATTCTTCCATTGCCCTATTCTACTCAAGAACACTCTTTACAGGTTTCTCTTGCTCCAACATCTCCTAGTCCTTTGTCTGCTACCTATTAGCAACTATTGGTGATGTTTTGACAGTTTCAACAGTCCCATATGACAGACTCTATTGGGCATGCCCGTTTGGCTCAGATTCCTCTATCTTCTTTATGTAGTTCCTGTCCTCTTTGGCTTCTTGATTCTAGTGCTTTTCTTCACATGACCCTTGATGCACTCATCTTTATCACACTAGTCCATCATTATTCATTACATGTGTGCACAATGTTGATGGCACTCTTTTTCCTGTCTCCTTTACTGGTCATCTTTCATCTAGTGCTTTCTTCATTCCCTTTGTCTCTCATGTTCCTGGTTTATCCATAAACCTTATGTCTGTTAGCCAACTTACTGATTATAACTGTCAGGTTATTTTTAACCATACCTCATGTTGTGTGTAGGATCATAGTGGGAAGGTGATTGGAGCTGGCAACTGCCATAGTAGAGCATATGTGTTGGATACCCTTCACTCCTCATCTTCAGTTGGATCCATTCATCAATGTCATGCCACAGTTTTGTCTCATCATATGTGGCATCATCGTCTTGGTCATTTGTGTCCTCGTATGTCATCCCTTATTCGCCTTGGAGTCTTAGGAGCTGCCTATCTTTCCTCTGATGTAGTCTATGTTGGATGTAAGCTTGGTAAGAAGCTATAGTGCCCTTATCCTTTGAGTGTATCTCAGACTACTGTCCCTTTTGAACTTATTCATTCTAATGTTTGGGTCCCCCTCTCTTTGTCTCTAAAGGGGGTAACCGTTATTATCATAGTTAACTATTGTTAATCTATCGATCTTTTACAACTATGGTTCACACTCAGTTCGCTACCTCAGTCAAGACCTATCAATCTGACTCTGGGGGCGAGTACACTTCTCAAGCTTTTCATTCATTTTTGTCTTCTGAGGGCACCTTGCCTTAGTTAACTTGTCCTAGGGCTCATCCTCAGAATGGGGTCACTGAACGCAAGCATCGTCATATCTTATAGACGACTCGTGCTATTCTTCTTGGTGTTTTTCTCCCTCTTTCTTTCTAGGCCGATGATGTTAGCACTGTTATTTATTTGATTAAACTTCAACCATTATCTCAACATCATGGTCATAGTTGAAGAGAATGTCCTCATGGTACACCTCCCCACTATGATCATTTCTGTGTTTTTGGCAATCGCTGCTTTGTTTTGGTCTCACCTCGGGAGCGGACAAAGCTCATTGCCCAATTTGTTTCTTGTGTTTTTCTAGGGTATAATCTTGAGCATAAAGGTTATCATTGTTAGAATCTGTTACTCATCATATATGTATCCCCTGTGAATTCACGTTTGATGAGTCCACCCCCTTTTATGTCTCTGCTCCTTCTACTATGTCTTCCTCTCCTTCAGTTCCTCTGTCATTCCTTTTCCTTACTTATTCTTCTGAGGATGCTTCTCCTGTGTTTTCACCTCATCTTTTACTCACTCTTCCCGAGTTTCTTACTCACTCCTCTCTTGACCCCTCTTCACCTTTATCTGTTGAGTCTCCTACAATGTCTTCCTTTTTTCTTACTTCCCCTTACTCACCCTTATGTTTGTTTTTTTTTTACCAATGTCGGGATCCCGCAGCATCTCCACCTAGGCAAGGCCTTTCTAACGTCTTTCCTGTTACTGATCCGGCTCCTGAGGTATCCTTCCACGCTTACACTTTATGTGATCACTCTACCTTACATCCCCCTATTCATTATGCCTTTACTAGTACCAATATTTCAGATGTCTTTAAGCCAGGTACCTATAGAAAAGCAGTTCGGTCACCTGAGTGGCAAATTGCCATGGCCGAGGAGCTTGTTGCTTTGTCCAAGACTCACACATGGGATCTAGTTTCTCTACCTGCTCATGCTATTCCCATTACCTGTCGCATGGATCTACCAAGTGAAAACCTGCTTTGATGGATCTCTTGAGCGCTATAAAGTGCATCTTGTTGCTCGCGGTTTTCAGCAGGAGTGTGGCCTGTGATTATAAGGAGACTTTTGCCCCAGTAGCCCACATGCACACTGTTCGCACATTGGTTAATGTTGTGGCTTTTTATGGGTAAACAAAAAATGATAATTAGTGACAAATTTAATTTTGACATATTGTTTTTCATGACAAAAAGAATACATAATGTGACTAAATGATTATTTAGTTACTCATTTCTCTTGCTTGAGAATTTTATGTGGTGATATTTTAAATTGTCACATGATACTGTTACAAAAGGTTTAATTCCAAATGCACTTGTATTTTTAGTGACACTTAAATATTAAGTGACAAATATAGTACGCCATTAATAAAATATTTCTTTTGTGACAAATTTTAAAAATATCTTGTTTTTAAACTGAATTTTATATAATGTCACTAATATTAACATATATTATCAATGACAATTTGAATTTTTTCATGTAACTTGATTTATTTTCATGACACAGGTTTGTCACCAAAATATAAGTAATGATGACATTATATGATTGTCACAAATAAATATCAGATTAAGTGATGATATTGGATAATGTCACTATTTGTTACTAAATTTAATGACATTAATCATCTCTCACTAATAAATTTTTTGGTAGTCAAACGCTAAATGCCATTGGAAGATAAAAATACTAAATGACATAAACATTCTTTTATGCTTTACTATTAATTTAGGATAAAAATATAACAAAGTTATTTATATAAACTGACATAAATATGAGTAAGGACATAGCTAATACTTTTTTAAGTGGGTCATGTAAAATATAATTTTCGATATCATGCATAACAATTTGTTGAAGGTACAAAGCAAACAATAGACATCTCTAAATATTTTTCTGAAGACATATATTTTTATACTATATAAATAACTTTTGCAAGCAAAAAAAAAAAAAAAAATCGAGAAAGCAAAACAATATATTTTTTGCAAAAGAACATAATTTTTTTATGCTATATAAACCAATTTAATACCAAGTGGTAAGGGGACAAAAAAAATTTTGGCAAATATTTTTTTTAAATATAATTTTTTAAACTATATGTACAAAATTTGTACATTGTTTTACATTTTCAAAAAAAAAAAAATGGTGAGGAGGCGGTTGTAGCATCCGCATATTAGTTTAATTTCATTTGATTTATTTTAAATTATTTATTTTTTATTTGAATTCAAATAACTATCTTTATCTTTTTTGAATTTTTTGAATTTTAAAAATTTTATTCGAGATATTTTATATTAATAATCTGACACATATTACTATCAACAAATTAAATTATAAGAGCAAATCTCACCATCAATGAGTTAGATAATAATTTTCTATTTTTGAAGTTAAGAAACTAATATATATATATATATATAATTTATTTATTTGATAAGGGCTAAATTATAAAAGGGCTTTATAAGTAATTTTCTATAGATATTAGAGAATTTTTTATAGCAACAGTACTAATTTAAAATTCAGTTCCATTGGTTTAAATATGTTAATAATTTTTTTTTAAAATTATTACGAATTATATTTAAAATGAGATTTTATAAAAATATTTTAGTTTTTTATTGAATTTTAACGAATTTTAATTCAATAAAAAGATATATTGTATACAAATTTTGGAATAATTTTAATTTATCTAAATTTAATTTAAATTTTATAAAAAGTTTAAAAAAATCTATATAAATCTCTCTCTCAATCTCTATTCTTTTTAATTTTTCTTTTTCTTTCTCATCATCACTAGGCTACACTGTTTTTCTTCTTCTCTTGTTCACAAAATTTTTTATTCGGTTTTGTTGCTATTATTTTTTTAATTGCTTGACTTGCTTCTAATTTTATGATTTTTTTTTGTGATGATGTTGGTTCGGTGGAGATGGGAGTATTTGATCAATTATTTCAATGGGTAAGAGATTGAGATGGGCTACATTTATTATGTGAAAGACTTCTTTCCAAAGGTTAGCCATCAGTAGTGATTCTTGTGTTTTTTTATTAATTAATTTTTTTAATTATTATTGTTTTATAATGTAATATTGTTATAATTTTGATACTTGTTTAATTAGCACTCTAAGTTGTTAATTTGTGTTATGAGTATCTATTGTGTTTATTATTAATTTTTCAGGTGCATATATATATATATATATATATATATATATATATATATATATATATATATATATATATATATATATATTTTGAACTTTACTTTTTGTTAATTTACTCTTCTTATAAATTAATACTTATTATTTTAAAAATATTTATTTCAGGTTTTATTGAGGCAAGGTATGCAGTAACATAACATCATAAACACCATAGAGACAAGAGTTACATAAAAAATAGTTATTTATCTATTTCGATATGATTTACTTAAGAATTCTAAGTTTTTAATGTTATTGGAACATTTTCCGAAATTGAAATTTGTTAATCCATAAGGCTAGCTTATGATTGTAAATTATGATAATTGTGTTACTTTTTTTTAATAACAATATTAATTTAATTTTGTTTATGATATATTATCAGAAATAAAATTTTTGATAATTTATATAATTTATTAAAAAATATGCACTAAAATATGTCACAAATAACAAATATATCAGAAAAAACATGATTGTTTGTGATACTAAAAATATCACAAATGATATAATATTCAATTAATTGTGAAATTACAAAAAATTAATTTATGCAATATTTTTTAACAACTATGCATGTCACTGACACACCCCTTGAGAGAGTGTACTGCAAGTGCACGGGTCGTTGAAG
This sequence comes from Dioscorea alata, assembly GCA_020875875.1. NCBI lineage: Eukaryota > Viridiplantae > Streptophyta > Magnoliopsida > Dioscoreales > Dioscoreaceae > Dioscorea > Dioscorea alata. Next base: position 3,505,313 of record CM037014.1, read on the forward strand.
TAATAAAATACTCCGGTGAGTAAATAGTCAAATCCACAGGGAATAGATGCTCAGAAACAAGAGGTATTTGCCATTTAGCTAAGTTGAAAACCAAGTGTGAATGAGTTCAAGATATTGATGAAAAGAAAAGTGAAAGAGAAAAGAAAGCAAGCAAGAGTAACCGGAGAGGGTGATCAGTGGTAAAATGAGGTACCCGGACAGTGCTCACCCTAGGACTATTGTTTCAAGTGCAAAACTAATATTATGCCTCCTAATTGACGTCTAATGAGTCATGGAAATCTAAAGATACACGGTCTCAAATCTAAGGTCAACCGTGACTAGCCCTCTACACTATGCCCCAGCAGAAATGAATACTCTCAACACCTCACACTATGTGGGACTGCTTGGGGTTCTAGGGACTCCAAGTGATAAACCCTATTCCATAATCTTAATCTAACCCTTTGGCCCAGGCGAAAGACCCTTAATCACAATTAAGCCCCAGCACTAAGGATTACTCAACACTTCACCCTGTTGCTCACGCAACTAAGCCCCAGTGGAGTTCGTCTCTTAGCACTTCACTTTATCGTGACTGCAAAGAAATCGTGGAACATGGGGTAGAATAAATCACTTCAGAAGGGAAAGGGGACGTTTTGCTACCTCTCGATTCACCCTCTTAACCCTGTTCAATCTTACTAAGTCTAATCCTAATGAAGTTGTCAACCCTTAAATGGATTACCTAAATGGATTCTCAACCCTAGTGTTACTCTAAGGGAAAATCACCAAAATAACATGCAAGATTGAAACTCAATTAAAACATCAATTAAAGAAATATAATAGAAGTCAATGAAACAAAATCATCCTAGGGTTTATAAGTCCAAGAACCCACTAGGGGTTTAGCTCTCCATGGAGCAATACAAAATCAACAATGAAATCAAAGATGAATGCAAGTAATCCATATAAATAACCCCCTTGTCGTCTGTATCGATGGCCTTCAAGAGTCGCCTCGTCTTCTCCAAGGATTCCTCCGTCGAGCCTAGGGCACACCTCGCCGAATCGATATTGTTGAAAGCTCCCCCAATAACTCTCCTCCGAAGGAAATTGATGTCGAATGCCGTAGAAACGCTCTAGAATCCCAGCAAAACCTCTCCAAACTGTAGCCGCGCTCTCCACGAAAGATAGAAGAAAGATAGGGAAAAAAATTCCTCAATAAAAATCAAAACGTAGTATTTATAGGGCTGAAATCGGGCATCCACACGCCCATGTGGATTTCCAGGTTATGTTTTCCTAGGCACTGTAAACAGTACTGTTATAGTAACTAGTGAATAGTATTTTGCTACAATGATTTTACTACAGGGATTTCACTACAGTACTCCCGACTTAATTTTCTTCATCGAGGCCGCCAAATTAGACACATAACCATGCGGTAGATCACGTCACATCTTCAATTAAACCACATTGACGAAGCTCTTAACAATGTTGCACAAGTCAGAACATATGAGTGTGACTACTTTTGTGCACCTCCAATTTGTATATTCACTTGAGCATTTTGGAGATTGGCACACACTCACATGTCTATGAGCACAACTTGTGCCTTAATCCTTGTTCGGTCCAAGAGTTTCCTCAACAATTGCGTCCATGATCTATTTTTGGCTTCCTTTCTTCCAAACTCGTTTGAGAACACAAATACACACAAATGAGCCATAAAATCTGATAAAAGTGGTGCTCAATGTAAGAAAAGTATACTTAGTAATACTTATACACAAGCACTTGTTAGTCACAAAGTGTTTATTTTCTTGTGACATCTATATTTTTGTCACCTTAATTGAATGATCAATGCATTTAATGATGAAAATATTTTTTATTAATGAATGATTTTCATCATTACGAAATAGACTTTTGCCACTAAATATTATATTTTTTAACAATATATAGTGACATTCAACATTTTTATGACACTATTCTATTAAAAAGGGTGACAAATATTTTTGTTATTTATTATTTAAAAATCAAAGGAATGTCACAAATGATAAAACTTTACCTCATATTTAGTGACAATTCATAACATTTTATGATAGCTTAGTACAGCATTTTGCGATAAAAATGCATGTTATTAATGATTATAAAATAACATATAACAATTTTGTCATGTAGAAAGTATCATTGTGTGACTAACATGTAAATTGTCATATTAACCCTTTAGCGACGGAGCAAAGGCGAGAAACGTGTTGACGGTAAAAAAGTGTCACAAAATATTTTTGGTGATAAAAATATATTATTTTATGACATTACTGAATATTTCATTAATTGACAAATTTGTTGTAGTGGTGGGTTCTTTATTAGCTTGATGTGAAGAACGACTTTCTTCATGGGGACTTAAAGGAAGCGGTTTACATGACTCCCCCCTGGCCTTCAGGTGCCTCCAAAGTCTGTTTGTCATCTTCGCTGTTCTCTCTATGGTCTCAAATAGGCTCCACGTGCCTAGTTTGAAAGATTCAGCACTGTTGTTGAGGATGTCGGTTTTACTTCGAGCATACATGATTCGGCAGTTTTTGTACATACTTCACCTTGAGGCCATATCATTCTCCTTTTGTATGTGGATGACATGATCTTTATTTGGGATGATTCTGCTCACATTACATTTGTGAAGCAGAAATTGTGTGAGACATTCTTGATGACTGATCTAGGTTTGCTTGGTTACTTTTGTGTATCGAGATCACTTTTCATCCTAGTGGCTATCGTCTATCTCAGCAGCATTGCACTCTAGATTTTCTTGCTCACTGTGGTTTGACAGATACTCGTACTTCCACTATACTGATGGAGTTACACTTACAGCTTCGTGCTTCTAATGGGATTCCCTTGTACGATCTTTCTCATTATCAACATCTAGTTGGAAGCTTGGTGTACTTGGCCGTCACACATCTTGATATTTTTCATATTGTTCACATTCTCAATTAGTTTGTTGCGATCCCCACTTCTGTTCACTTTGGTCACCTTCTACAGGTGTTGCGATATCTTTGTGTCACTGCCTTGCGTGGTCTGTTCTACTCACACCAGTCCACTTTTCAGTTGCAGGCTTATTCTGATGCTACCTAGGCTAGCTCCCTTGATGATCGAGTCTCTGTCATTAGCTACTATATCTTTCTTGGGTCTTCACTTGTTGTTTGGAAGACCAAGAAACAATCTATTGTTGCCAAGTCCAGTGCTGAGACTAAGTTTCGTGCTTTGGCTTCTATAGTCCAGGAGGTGCTTTGACTTCATTCGATTCTGTAGGATTTTGGTATACCGATCACTTTTCTTATTCCTATTCACTACAATAATACTAGGCATTTCAGGTTGCTACATATCCGGTCAAGCATGAGCTGACTAAACACATAGGTGTGGATGCACACTTCACCCAGTGTCATGAACGTGCCCAGACTGTATCACTTCACTATCTTCCTACAGAGGTCCAGGTAGCTAATTTCTTTTTCCAAGACATAGACACGTGATCAGCATCTATTCATGTTATCCAAACTCAAGATGCACGATCCGCCTTGAGTTTGAGGGGGATGTTAGATGTATGTATATATGTATGTATGTTTATACATGTACAGTGGTATACTTGGGGGTATAGTTGTATCCTTGGTTCCTATATGTAGGCCTAAAGCCATACTTGATTGTAGTTTAATTAATGAGAATTCATCCACTCTTTTCTCTCTCTTCTATCAAGTCTGAGGTGGTTAATAGATCACTGGAAACTTATCTAAGTCGTATGACAGGAGACATGCCACATATATGGTTTAATTGGCTCAGTCTTAGAGAGTTTTGGTATAACACATCCTACCATTCCACTATCAAAATGGCCCCTTTTCAGGTTCTATATGGGTTTCCTCCTCCAATACATGTACCTTATGTACCAAGAGACTCAAAGGTAGACAGTTTAGACAGATTCATAAAAGATAGAGAAGCTGCAACTGGAATTCTTAAGCATTATCTTGTTAGAGCTGCAAATAGAATGAAATAGGTGGTAGACTAAAAAAGAACAAAAATGCAATTCCATGAAGGACATTTGGTTTTACTTAAGCTTCAACCCTATATCCAAAGCTCTATTACAAGAATTCATTCCAAATTGCATAAGAGATACTATAGGACTTTTAGAGTGATTGAGAAAATAAGGGTTGTAGCTTACAGGTTGCAGTTACCTGTTGGAACAAAAATACATGATGTGTTTCATGTTTCATTAGTGAAGCCAACTAATTCTCTACAACAACAGACATGTCAACAGGTTAACTCAGCAACATATGTTGAGTCAGTATCTTTAAGAAGATGACAGCTAGACCAATGGGAAAAAAAAAGGAGACAATTAAAGTAATTATGTTTGTTAGTTAGTTGATTGTAATAAAAGCTTAGTTATTGTTAAAAAGAGAAAAAATAGTGGATTGTTTTGGCATTTTGGTATTACAATTGATTGTTTTTCCTTGAGTTTTCTTAGTTCTTCTTGAGTTTTTCTTGTTTCTTGTCGTTCTTCTTATCAATATGTAATTAAATGAATGTAAATAAGCCTTTTATATGGATTTATTGCCATCCTCTGCTAAAGCCATTCATGTATTCCTTGTTGAGGGCCCCATCTTACATTCATTGTTGAGTATGATTCATGCCATATGTTGTCTCTCTTTGTATCATGCAGAATCATGCATGTATATATCTTTTACACTCAGGAAAAACTCTTTTGCTTATACCAACATATATATCCTTTTACTTTCCATACTTGCACCAAAGAACCTTGGCATATGCTATGAGTTGTGTGGAGTCTAATTATACTGAACACCTAGTCACGTTTTTATTTTAGAAATTTTGAGGGGTTTTTTGCAAAAATTTCCCCAGATTGAAGACTATCTGCAGGCAAAGAAATTACATCTACCTCTCTCGGAGGATAAAACCTTAGACAATGAAGGCTGAGGATTGGGTTCTTCTTGACAAGTAGGTACTGGGAGTTATCAGATTAACTCTGTCAAGGTCTGTTACACATAATGTTGTGAAGGAGAAGACCACAGCAGATCTAATGAAGACATTGTCTGGTATATATAAAAAGCCATTGGTAAATAACAAGGTGTATCTGATGAAGAAATTGTTCAATTTGAAGATGGCAGAGAACGCATCAGTAGCACAACACCTGAACGAACTCAATAATATTACAAATCAATTGTTGTATGTAGAAATTGATTTTAATGATGAGGTGCGTGCTCTGATAATTCATTCTATGAGAAAAAACTAGCTCAAGTACAATGATATACGAGTCTAGTTTTGTCTGAGGAGATTCGCAGGAGAGATGCAGGTGAAACTTCAGGATCTGGTTCTGCTCTAAATCTTGAGACTAGAGGCAGAAAAAATAAAAAAAATTCAAATTGGGGCAGATCAAAGTCCAGAAATTTCAATCAAAATAGAAGTAAATCTATATCAGGATGTCCAGTACAATGCCAGAATTATGGAAAAACAGGTCATTTCAAGAACCAATGCAAAAGCCCTGAAAAGAAGATTGAAGATGATTCTGCTAATGTTGTAACAGAAGAGATACATGATGCATTACTTCTTGCAATAGACAGTCCACTTGATGACTGTGTTTTGGATTTAGGAGCTTCATTTCATACCACTCAACATAGAGAAATCCTACAAAATTATGCTATAGGTGATTTTGGGAAAGTGTACTTGGCTAATGGTTCAGCCTTGGATGTTGTGGATGTGGGAGAAGTCAGGATATCATCGCCCGATGGATCCATTTGGTTATTGGAGAAAGTTTGACATATTCCAAACTTGAGGAGGAATCTGATTTCTGTTGGACAGTTTGATGATGAAAGGCATGCAATCTTATTTGCTGGTGGTACCAGGAAGGTTACAAAGGGAGCCAGAGTATTGGCTCATGGAAAAAAGACTGGCACTCTATATATGACCTTATGTCCAAGAGATACAGTTGCAGTTACTGAAGCAAGTACTGATGCAAGCCTATGGCACTATAGGCTTGGTCACATGAGTGAGAAAGGATTGAAGATGCTGTTGTCAAGAGAAAAGCTACTAGAAATTAAGTCTATTGATTTTGACATGTGTGAAAGTTGCATCTTAGGAAAGCATAGAAGGGTGAGATTCTTGAAAATTGTAGGACTTTGAAGGCTGAAAAATTGGAATTAGTGCACACTAATTTGTAGGGACCTTCACCAATTGCATCACTTGGAGGTTCAAGGTACTATATAATTTTTATCGATGCCTCAAGCATAAAGGTGTGGGTTTATTTTTTGAAAAATAAATTAGATTTATTTGAGACTTTTAAGAAGTGGAGAGCCATGATTGACACAGAAATAGGTTTGAAAGTAAAATGCTTGAGATCAAATAATGGAGGGAAGTATGTAGATGGAGGGTTCAATGAATAGAGAAGACAGTGCTGCAGAACGAATTAAGATAGAGAAGACTGTTCCTATGACACCACAACAGAACAGTGTGGCAAAGTGCATGAATAGAACTCTCATTGAGTGTGCTAGGTGTATGAGGCTACATGTTGGGTAGCCAAAAGTTTATTGGGCTGATGCTGTTAGCACTGCAGCTTACCTAATAAATTGAGGACCATCAGTTCCTATAGAGTTTAGAATTCCTAAGGAGGATTGGAGCGGTAAAGAAGTGAAATTTTCAATTCTAAAAGTTTTTGGGTGTGTATCTTATGTTCACATTGATTCTAATGCTCGAAGTAAACTTGATGCAAAGTCTAAATGATGTTTTTTCATTGGCTATGGTGATGAGAAATTTGGTTATAGGTTTTGGGATGAACAAAACAGAAAAATCATCAGAAGCAGACATGTGATATTCAATAAACGGGCTATGTAAAAGGACAGGTCAACCGTACTGTTAGCTATTACTGATCAAAAGAAATCTGAGTTTGTCGACTTAGATGAATTAACTGAAAGTATTGTTCAGAAGATGAGTAAAGAAAATAAGGAGAATGCAGATTCACAGGTTGATCAGAGTACACCAGTAGCTGAAGGTCGTAGATCCGCTAAGAACATTAGACCTCCTCAACATTATTCACCATCACTAAATTATCTTCTACTGACTGATGGTGGTAAACCAGAGTGTTATGATGAAGCTTTGCAAGATAAGAATTCAAGCAAGTGGGAGTTAGCCATGGAGGATGAGATGGATTCCTTACTGAGGAATCAAACATGGGAACTGACTGAGTTACCAGCAACTAAGAAGGCTTTGTACAACAAGTCGGTATATAGAATAAAGAATGAGCATGATGGTAACAAATGATACAAGGCCAGATTAGTAGTTAAAGGATTCCAACATAAGGAGGGCATTAATTACACAAAGATATTTTCTCCAATTGTGAAGATATCAACGATTAGACTGGTGCTTGGAATTGTAGCTTTAGAGAATTTACATCTTGAGCAGTTAGATGTCAAGACAACATTTATTCACAATGACTTGGATGAAGACATTTACATGCTTCAACCAGAAGTGTTTGTTGTTCAGGAACAAGAGAATTAAATCTGCAAACTAAGAATGAGCTTGTATGGCTTAAAACAAGCTCCAAGACAATGGTACAAGAATTTTGATAGTTTTATTCATGAAATTGAGTTCAAGAGATATGAAGTAGATCACTGTTGCTATATCAAGTTCTTTAATAATTCCTATATCATCTTAATGGTATATGTAGATGATATGCTCATTGGAGGATCTAGCATTGAGGATATCGATTATCTGAAGAAATAATTGTCAAAATAGTTTTCAATGAAGGATTTGGGAGCTGCAAATCAAATTCTTGGTATAAGAATCATTAGAGATAAGGCTAATGGTATATTGAAGCTTTCACAGTCAGAGTATGTGAAGAAAGTTCTTAGTAGATTCAATATGAATGAAGCTAAATCTGTAAGCACACCCTTGGGTAGTCATCTCAAACTAAGCAAAGAACAGTCATCAAAGACAGAAGAAGAAAAGGATTACATGAGGAAGGTGCCCTATGCCTCAGCTATTGGCAGCTTGACGTAGCTATGGTGTGTACAAGGCCAGACATTGTACATGTAGTGGGAGTTGTGAGTAGATTCATGAGTAGGCCCGGAAAGCAGCATTGGGAAGCAGTTAAGTGGCCTCGAAGATATCTGAAGGGCTCATTAGATATATGTATTTGTTTCACAGGTGCAAGTTTGAAACTGCAGGGTTATGTAGATGCTAATTTTGCTGGAGATACAGATAATATGAAGAGTACTACAAGGTACATCTATACATTTAATGGTACTATAGTTAGTTGGATTTCTCAATTGAAGAAAGTTGTTGCTCTCTCTACAACAGAAGTAGAGTATGTTGCTATTATAGAAGCTAGCAAGGAGATGATATGGTTCCACAATTTTTTGGCATAATTGGGAAAGAGGCATGAGAGTAGTATTTTGTACAATGACAACCAAAGTGCCATTCATTTTGCCAGGAATTCAGCATTTCATTCAAGAACCAAGCATATACAGTTAAGGCACCATTTCATTTCGACTATATTAGAAGATAAAGTGTTGTCTCTTGATAAGATTCCAGGTAGTGAAAATCCAGCTGATATGTTAACTAAGGTAGTTATTGTTGACAAACTAAAAATTTTGAGGGGTTTTTTGCAAAAATTTCCACTATACTAGGTTTTTTCCCCTCTTATATATATATATATATACTTGTAAAAAGTGAGGTTTTATTGGTGAAGAAAAATAGTGAAATCAGCCGGCGGCCATGGATGTAGCCCTAGTTTTGGGTGAGCGATGTAAATCTATGTGTTTTTCCATGTTTTTTTTTTTGCTTGTTTTCTTTTATTATTGCCTTTGTTTCTTAGTTCCTAACATATGCATGTATGGGGTTTTTTATTTTTCTTTTTGTTTTTTTTTCTCCTTATCAAAATCTACAGTCAATCCCTCATTTAATTAGTGTCATCTCCAACGATTTCAGTTGGTGTGGGTTATGAGCATAACAACAATCGATGATGATAGTAGTGAGACTACAATGATCTCGAGGGCCTTTTTCTATGCCTTCCTCACTGATTTCTACTCCTTTGACAACTACAATTCCAGAGACCATAGATCTTTTTTCCACCATCTTTACCGTGCAAGTCTTAGGCAACCAAAATCAATGCGTAGGGCTCCGCAAAATGTATATTTAAAAATTTAATTTGGCATTACCCTATTCATATAATTATAATTTTAAAAATTTTCAACTACTTTTTGGAAATCATATAACTTAATTTATGATAATATCATTACTCAATAAATTTGGCCCTCTAATAATAACTTTTTAGGACCTTAATATCCATGTTCATGTTGTTAAAATTATATTTAAAATTTTTATTTACTATCTTATCTCCATAATTATAATATTTAAAATTTTAATTATTTTTTAAATTATCAAACTTAATTTATGATAATATCAATATGCAATAAATTTTGTCTTCTAATATTTATGGTGGCATTATGATTTATTAATAAATTGATTGATAAAGTTAAAGTTTGGATTCCAACATTAGGATTGTATCGTTAGCATTCATTAACATTCTAACATGACAATGATCAGAAAAATAAAAAAGAAAACCTCTATACTTTTCACAAAAAATTCCCTTCTTTTTTCTTGGGGACAAAATTCTTATACTTTTTTAGTATTATCAATCTCAATCAACAACTTTTATCAGCTGTAATCAATATCAAGTGTGCACATCGAAAACATGGTATAGTAAGTTTTAAATTTTATTTTGTTTTATTTTATTTTTTATAACTTCAATGCATGGTTTCTTATTTTTGCTATATCAAATAGTTGCTTGATTTTATATTTATTTGCTTATAGAGATGGTGGAATGATGGGAAAAATGTACTTCTTCAATTATATGCTTCCTTTCCATTTTATATAATATTATTATTTTTATTATATTTTATTGTTTGGTTTTTTTAATAGAATTTCTACAAGAAAAATATGACTCTGGACATGAGAAAAAAAGATAGTAGATGAGTTAATTTAATCTCAAAAGGTGCCTTGAAAAATTTGTTACTAGTAGTAAACAAAAAATTACATGTGATGAAAATTTTGAAAATAAACCAATTCATTATAATGTGTTGGAAGTAGATGAATGTGCAAATAATAAAATCCTCACAATAGTGACAATATTGAGAGTCTTTCAATTCCCAGTGAAAAAAAATGAAGGTACATTTCATATGAAAAATAAGGAATGCCAATATGACATATCTTCACAAATAGAATTAGATTTGTATGATCCAGGAAATTGAAAAATTCTTTATTTTAAATTTCAATTGTTGTTGTGAAAACTCTCGCAAAAAAATAATTTGGCATTCCAAGGGTCAAAGTAAAAATTTATGAGGATAGCAATGGAAATTTTTTTAGTCTTATTGAAATGATTACAAAATTTGATCCAGTGATGCAAGAGCATGTTAGACGTATTCAAGCTGGTGAAATATATGATCATTATCTTGGTGATAAAATACAAAATGAATTAATTGATTTATTATCAAATGATATAAAATCGACAACTGTGAATAAAATCAAACAAGAAAAATATTTTTTCTATAATACTTGATTGTAATCTTGATGTAAGTCATCAAGAACAAAATGTCTCTCATATTAAGATATGTAGTTGTTTCATCGGTTCCAATTAAAATAGGAGAATATGTTATGGAATGATGATACATTAGCGAAAGGACTCTATTAGGAACTCATGAAAATAATGAAAAATCTTGACTTTAATATTGATGATGTAAGGGGATTAAAAGATGATAGTGGGTCTAATATGAAAGGAAATCATCAAGGTGTACAAAAACAATTGCTTGATATCAATTGTAGAGCTTTTTATAAACTGTATGGTTGTTATCACTTAATTTGTTACTTTCTAATATGGCTAATTGTTGTCCACAAGCTATTATATTTTTTTGGAGTTTTATATCATACTTATTTAGTTTTTTCCACTTCCACAAAAATAAAAAATCTTACAAGATCATGTTTCTAGTTTAACCGTTAAGCCACTATCGCAAACGCGTTGGGTGAGTCGTATTGAAAGTGTTAAAATAATTAGTTTTTTAGCTCTTGAAACAAGAGATGCATTATTTGAATTAGCAAAATCTAGTGATGACCCCCAAAGAAATAATAAAGCTAATTGTTTGGTTGTATATGAGTTCGAAAACTTTGAATTTTTGGTGGGCATGGCTATTTGGTAAGATTTGTTATATGCGATTAATGTTATTAGTAAAAAAACCCTACATGACAAAGACATGCAAATTGATGTTGTTATTGATCAATTAAAAGCTCTTGCATTTCCTAAAAGTTATAGAGACAATGGATTTGCAACAACATTAATTTCAACTAAAGAAATAGCTATTTAAATGTATATAGTACTTATGTTTTGTGAAAAAAAGAATTATTTGTGGAACAAACAATTTGAAGAAGATGTTATTACTAGAAAATGATTTTAGAATTAATTAATTTATTTGTGTAGTTGATCAAGCTAGTTCTTCTTTTGAGTGTAAATTTGAACAATACAAAATATATGAAGATCTTATTGGTTTCTACATGATTTAGAAAAATAAAAATTTTTAGATGATAATTAATGGAAAATATATTGTATTAATCTTGAAGGTTTGCTAAAACAAGACACATCTTTTGATATTGATGGTTTGGTTTTATTTTTGTGAGTTCACAGTTATAAAAGAAGTTTTTTTGGAAAGAAACCAAATCACCACTAGAAGTCTAGAAGTACTTAATTTATAGAAAAATCAAAATTATTTATAATACTTGGATCACTTATTGAATATTATTAATTATACTAATTATACTTATTAAAGTTGCTTTAGCAAAAAGAATTTTTTGAAAGTAAAGTTATTAAAACCATTTATATGATCAACTATGTCACAGGAAAAATTAAATGGATTGGCCATTATTTCTATTAAGAAAAATTTTGTAGCTCAACTTGAATATCTAAATTTAATCGATAATTTTGTATTTCAAAAGCAAGAAAAGTGAGTTTTAACTTAGCTTTTGGATGAATTATAACTAATTAAACAAAAGATTAAAGAAGGATCTCAAATCTCTAGATTTTTTGTTTAGGTTAATAATTGATTTATTATAATTATTAATATGATTTATATTTTTTCTGTTTCTATGCAATTTATTATTTGATAAAAATAATTAAAAAATTTATTATGATTTTCCCTAAGACCCATTTCTCTGAGATCATCCTTAAACTTAGTCAAATGAGAGAACTATAAAACAAGCTATCACGGTCTTTGTTCCACTTTCCCATTTTAGATTACAAAGGATTTGATGAGGGCATAAACAATTGTCACATAATAACACATAAACAAATATGATTTTTTTTTTTTAGGGTACATTAGCAAATATCTACTTTTAGAATGTAGATTTTCTTTTCTTTGTTTCCGTTAGGAGTTAACCACCAAAAATTTTCTTCGAATACTTTGCCAATATTTAATATATATTTTATTTAAAAATAAATTTATTGGGCAGAATGCAACAATGTTCTAAAGTGTCGGCTTGTTTTTTCTTTTTAATTCTACTTTCGAAAACAAGAGACTAATTTTTTGTACTATCCTCAGGTTGAGCATATTTGGAACCATATTGGTCAACTTCTAGGCCTCTCTTTTGTTCCAGCCACACTTAGGGACATGTAAAACTCTTAGAGACTAACTCTTAGGGTCCGTTTGGCAATTTGGAGGGAAAACAATTGCATGCAAGTTTTTGTAACGAAAAGATTTTGCATGAAATTACTTTCCTTGCAAAGTAATATTACAATGTTTGGGTATTCAATGAAAATCATAATTGAATACAAAATTAATTCCCCATTTTGTATGAATGCATTTTCTAGATAAAGTTATGCTTATTCTCAATTTTGCTCTTGGTTATACTAGTTACTAAAAGTAAGTTTTGAAGAAATTTAATGATATTACCAACTTTTTCTAAATGATAATTAACCTTCTCTTCATAAAGGTTTCTATAATTTTTTTAAAATGTGGCTTTTATGCATTTTAGTACACCAAAATGAATATGTGGCTTTAAACCACTATGTGTTCCTAAACTTGTGTCCATTATAAACTTTTGTTTGTTTTAGTCCTTACATCCATTGTTGTGATTGATATTATCCAACGATGCGTTATTGTTTTACACAAGAAAAACAAGAAACAAGGAAGAATTTTTATTTGATAAGAGGATAGTATAGTAATTTATTAATTATCAAACTTTCCCACCGAAGGCTGCAATCACTTTCACACCATCCCATTGTGAATCACTTTCCTTGATCAAAGGGAAAGTGATTGCAAGGAGACCATCTATTTTTAAAGAACCAAATGAGTGAAAATGATTCATCCCCTTTAATTACTTTGTAGGAAAAGTTGTTATTCTCATTCATACCAAATGGGGCCTTAAAGGTCTTGTGGGGAAGATTTGGGATATCTATATCTTTTGTTTCGGTTATTAAGAAAATTGATCATATGATATTATTATGGTGCTCCGCAACTATAGATTCAAAAAGAGTGAGACTAAGCATACTCCTTACCATATCCATTAAAGTGCGGTTTCTTCTTTCAGCTACACTATTTTGATCCTGTGAGTTAGGTAGCTTTCTTAGTCTTGCTAGTTTGCTTCCCCTTTATGCAATCCACACAAGTTTGAAAGTTGGTAAAATCAAGAGAGTCAAGAATTCTAACATTCACCAACTTTTCAATTCTCTTTATTGAGACATATCCCAATCTCCGTTGCCATAACATAGAAGATTTATTATTCAAAACACTACATTGAATACCAACATTTACTAGATCATGCAACACATTATAAGAAACATTACTTTGTAAATAAATTTGAAAAACACCATCACACAATGCACCATTTTCAGCAAGAGAAGAATTATAAAACAAACAAAAATATGCTTCATAAAACTTAAAAGGTATATCCTAATGGTACAAGTTGTGAAACTAAAATTAAATTTCTAGAAAAACTAGGAATATAAAAGGTCTTCTCCAACTCTAGAACAAAGCTTGAATCTAAAACTAATTTGTATGTTCTGACTGCCTTTACATGTGAATGAATCTTATTCCCCGAATAAATAAACTGTTCACTTTTCGTTGGTATCCTTCGGCTTAAGAAGCCCTATAAGGTATTAGAAATATGGATTGTAGTACCAGAATCAATCCACCAAGCTTTATCACAAACATCAACTATATTAGATTCATAACAAATGAAAGAAATTTCAGTACCTTTCTTCTCAAGAAGAATCTTGAGTTTCGGATAATCCTTTTTCATGTGCCCTTTCTTCTTAAAAAAGAAGCACTTGGACACTTTCTCGATCTAAACAGGTATTTGGCCTTTATCCTTTTTCAGCTTGGTTCATCTTTTCTTCTTACCTCGAGTAGCCATATGTGCACTTTCACTCTATTCTAATGACAACCTTTCCTCCTCTTGAACACATATGGTCAAAAGCTCATTAATAGGCCATTTATCTTTATGCGTGTTATATGAGATTTTGAAAGAGTTATACCGATGTGGAAGAGAGTGTAAGATAAAATGCGCAAGGTAAGCATTTGAAAAATCAATCTGCTCTAAAGCCTTAAGTTGAGCCGCTAAGTCTCTTATCTTCATGATGTGCTCTCGCACACCTTTGATGCTTGTGAGATTCATGGATAATAATTTGGTCATGAGAGTGCTAGCAAGAGCCTTATCTAAAGATTCAAATTGATCATCAATTGACTTAAGTAAATCTCTTACATGTGCACAATCTGGGATTGCGCCACAAATACTAGTAGATATACATGTCTTAATGTACATCATGCTTAAGTAATTAAATTGCTTCCACTGTTCATACAAGGCAATGGCACCCGGAGTGCTATTGTCTATGAGCACAAGTGGTTCATCTATCCTTATAGCATAGTCAAAATCCATGCATCCCAACTAGAGGAGAATTAACTCCTAAATTTTATAATTATCACCCCTCAACATGGGAATATGACACTTTTCATCAAAAACATCTGATTATATAGCTACAATAGAAAAAACAACATACATATCATTCTTAAAATTCGAGGCAATAAAAACAAGTTGGTAGTATGAATCAATTTGTTATCACAATCTACCTGTGGGCAATGGATAATTAAAAATTCTTTAATACCTGTGAGTGACTAAAAAAATTAAAATTAACCATTATTTATCATGATTAATTAATTATGTAAGTATAACAAAATCCATGTGGGGTAAAATCATTATATCAAATATAATTAATCACAACTTGCCACCAGATAAAACTAATAAATAATTAAAACTATTTTATACATGTGGGTGACTTAAATAATAAAAATTATTTATTATTTTATCCTAATTAATTATGAGAATATAACAAAACCCCTATGGGGACAAATAATTATATTAATCATAAATTAATTATAATTCATGTCATTTAAGCTAAATATGATCAATCACAGTCATAATGTGTAATTTTAAAAATAAAATCATGGATGTTGTGGCCACCCCATAATTAACAAAAATTCATTCAATCACATGACATATCAACCATATATACATGAAGAAATTCAATGCAAAATAATTAATTATACAAATTATAATTAATCTACTTAATGTATGAATAATTCATACAAACAAACCCTCAAAAATAAATAAATGAATAAGCAGGGTTTAACATGCAAAAACACACTCAATTTGTTAAAGCAAATGAATTTTGCACAAACACCCATTATTCTATTTAATTTAAACACATTCAAATAATGAATAAAAATAAAACAGAATAAATTAAAATACAAATAATTAAAATACAAATAATTAAACTTAATGTTAGGGTATTATCCTAACTTTTCGTAAGGCCAACTCGCGACAACGGCAAGAGCACGCCCTGCCCGGTAACTAGCCCCGCTTGCTACCCGCAGTAGCCAGCGTCATGCTAGGCGGCCGACCGCCGCTTGCGGAAGATCTGCGCCTAGCTAGCCGGATTCGTAGCGAAGCGAGCACGTGAGGAAGGTTGCACTCCCAAGCCTGGTTGCACATTGTGCCTAAGTGTAGGTGTCTGCTGCACAAGTAGGTGCAAGAGCCGCACTTGCAAGCATAGGAACCACGCTTGCGTCTGCGCACTGCCCGCAATGCGAGCCTATGCACTTACGCTCTACCAGCTACGACCTGCCCAATAGCATGCTCACCACGAGCACGGCCTAGCCACGACCTGTCCAGCAGCGCTCCATTCTCGCAGCTTGCTCATAGAGTGCAAGGCTGGGCACAAATAGTAGTGCTGGATCTGCCTTGCACGTGTGGTTGCATACTTTGCCCAAAATAGATTAAGTTTAGGCCTAATACTTAATTTTTACAACCCTAAATCATGTATAATTTATTTCGTAAAACATGCCTAAACATCGAGAGGATTCAAGTTATACAAACCCTAGACTCCATGAATGTTTACTCTAATCAACATGCAATTATGAATATACATGAAAATAATGCACAATATAATACAAAATAGTCAATAATATGTAATTATGAAAATTACATGTCCAAAATATAATCAAGCTAGGTATCTATATGAAAAACTGGCTCGGATGCCAACTGTTAGAATTTCCATTACAACTTATTATGATATCTATGTCATACTATCATATGTGGAAGTAGGATCAATTACCTTCAGCCATAGCAGGCTGTAGAGAGAGTCTTTAAGTCCACGCTTGGAGTAACCAGAGACTCTTCCAATCTATCTTGTCGTTTCCCATCGATGGAGCTAGGTATTTGCAAGAATGATAAATTGGGGACCCCTAGTATTGTACTATATATAATCCTTACCATCAAATGATTAACTCCACTTAAAATTTAAGTAGATCATTATCCAAAGTGCCAATTAGAGTTAACTTAGAATTTTATTAGATAAAGTCATGGATCACTTTATTTAATTTGAATTCATATTGAATTAACATCACAAAGTTAATTCATAATATAATTCAAACTAACACAAGTTCCCTTTCCAGACAACTAATCCGCCTGATTACTATGGTTATCCAAACTATAGTCTCACATGCGACGAAGAAAATAAGACTCTATTGATGAACATCTATGATAAGCCATATCATGTAAGGCAGAACATTGGCTATGATAACCAAGTCCTAGACCTCATAGATGTTGATCTCTTTGCCATTCATATGCCTAATTCAAACCTTAAAAAGATTACAAACACCACCATCCTCGAATCATCCTACTTAACATACGACATCAATCTCACCTTGCATCTCAACTGCACATTCTCCACCTTCTCCTTGCCCAATAAAACCCTCATCCCCATCCCATGTATTTCTTCTAATGATTTGGTCGGATCCAACTCGTTCTTTATGTTAACGAGGAAGCCTATAAAATTTGAAGAGAATGAGCACTGCAGCTCGACGGTGCTAGTTTTGGTGTATGATTACTATAGCCAGGATAATTTTTTCATCTGGAGCGAAGAATTTTAGTGATCTACTGTTGGTGAGGTTTGGTGTAAAGTGGACCATTGGTCAAAGATGGTGTGGCGAGTGCACAAGTTATGGTGGGCTCTGTGGGTACAACATCAGTTTCCTGAAAAACCCGGCCTGCTTCTGTCCCTTCGGTACTGTGAATATCAGCACTACCTGTGATCACGATATTAATGCCTCACTTCTTTTCTTTGCTCTGTTTTCCTCCTTTTTCAAGAGTTCTCTTATTAGTTCATGCTTTCATCATAGTGCTGCAATGAGAATCTTTACTAGAGAGTGGCTGACTCAAGTCTCATGCTTAGATAATCATTCTAGTTAATAGTTAGGATAACTATAAAATTAATTTCCGCGGTCATTGCAACTTTGAAACAATTATATTTCCTTCTTGTCCTTTGTAAATAAACTAATCAGGGAAATCAGCACAACCCCCTCCCTATATATATGATGTTGATCCCTGTATTTCTATAAATGCTTCAATCACCATTAGATTCTAGATTGCTGCATGCTCTTTGGCGAATATGCGATATGCCTGGTTTCAACGATTATGTTTATACTTGGGAACTATACTTCTCTGTTTGTTACTTTAATTCTCCTAACCTCTTTGATCCATATGATTCTGTAGGGATAACCATAAGGACAAATAGAAAGCTTATAATTACAGGTAATCAAATAGCACTAAAGTGTTTGATACTTCCCACCAAGAAAACATTTTTGTGCTAATTATCATGAGTAAATCTTGTCACCAGGTGTTGTATCAAGCTTTGCCATCATCTTAGCACTCTGCTGCCTATACTTGTATTGTTGCTTTCGCCCTAAGAGGCAGCAGCACTCCTCGTTCACTCTTTATGCTAAAGCATCCACATCTTGATCCTTTAGTTTCATCCTTCGAAGCTTCTGGTTTTTCTAGCACATATTATTTTATAAACATATTCTACCATGTAGAACATGCATTTCTATTGACATTTCTTGGAGCTTTTGTAGTTTTCCTCTAATTTAAATTAAGTCTCACAAATTTGGAGTCTTATTAGAAGGTCTTTAATAATAATAAATGGCAATTCTAAGCATTTTAGTGTTACAGGGTAAGAACAGTTAGATTAGTTAATTTGAGGCTTAACATCTTCTTCTAACTCTAAAGAACCGTTTCTTGGATTCTTGGCAAGGCTTAATAGTTTTTTTAAACTCTTGGCAGGTTTTGCTTGCTGGCACAATTCAAGTAATGATCAAACCATAGAGACTTTCTTGTAGAAACATGGAACACTATCCGCATATAGCTATTGGGAAGTGAAGAAACTAACCAAGTCCTTCCAGTATAAACTAGGACAAGATAGCTTATGAAGATTTTTGTTAACAGTTATGGTATGATGATCTTGGAAATGGCTGGGGAAAGGAAGAATATAAATTGATTGTAGATAGGACTGGTGAGTTTTATTTTCCTCATTGGATTTATGAGAACCTTGAGGAAGATGAAGGTATGGAACATTGTGGAGTGATTGCAAACACAAAAGATATTGCAAGAAAATTGATCATGGTAGGTTTGTGGTGCGTAAAAACTCGACCAGAATCTCAGCCAACAATGAGTAAAGTGGTAGAAATGTTAGAAGCCAGCATTAATGATTTGGAATTACCACCAAAGCCATACTTATTTTCTCTTCGAAGATCACTAGCTATTGCTCAACAATGTCAATGGCCTAACATGTCTTCGTTTAAGTGCTTGTTTAATTAATGCAATAAAATAAAATAAAATAAGTTTTGCTGTGTGCATGTGTGTTTTTGTTAATTAGTAGAACAAAGGTCTATAAAATGCAACAACCTTGGTAATGCACTTCTATCCTTTCTCGGTCTTGTTTCTTCTTACCTTTTTTTGGTGTGCCCCTGTGGGTTTGTTCTATTCCAACTAGTTATGCTTTCTATTTGTTTTAATAAATTAGTGGTTTATTTGCTTTTATAAAAAAATGTAACAACCTTGAGCTAATTTCTTTTAACTTTACGTTATTCAATATAATTTGAATAGTAGCTCTTCCATTTAGACTTGTTAAACCTCTTACTTTTACTAATTATCTTTGTCAAAAGGTTCATAGCCAGTGGCATTAGCCCCAATGTGAAAGAAATGGTGTGGGACTTTCAAGTATTTCGAGTTCAAGTCCTGCTAAACATAATGGTGTACATCGGGGTTGCTATTAACTTCCAAAAAACCTGCATCTTTTCCATAAGTACAAGGCACCCACTAGAGAACTCAATTTCTCAAACCCTCAACTGCTCTGTAGGTTTCCTACCATTTATTTATATGGGAATACCTATCTTTGGTAGAAGACCTAGATGGCAAGGTTGGGAAATGTTGATTACTAAAGTGTGGAAAAAACTTTTTGTGTGGAAAACCAAATTCCTATCCCATGGTGGCAAACTAATATTAGTGAATTTTGTTCTATCATCCATCCCAACTTACTGAATGCTCTTGTTCAAACTTCCAAGTTAGGTAATTAAAACTCTGTAATGCATTATATAGAAGGGACTTCTGACAGGGGCCCGAAAGTGCATGGGTTGTCGAAGTAATAAAATACCCTGGTGAGTGGGTAGTCGTATCCATAGGGAATAGGGATTTGAGATATAAGTATTCACTATTTAGCTAACGCGATGTGCGAAAGGAAATCAGTGAGTGAGTGCGAGAATAATTGGTAAAAGCAAGAATTAAAAGAGAAGTGTGGAAGATGAGAGAGTGCAAGTAAGAGTAGAAGAGTAGGACAGCAATGAGAGAAGATGGGTATCCAGACAAGCTACCCCTAGGACTTATGCTTCTAGTGCAAGACAATGCTATTATACCCTCCTATTGATGTTAATTGAGTCGAGGAGATCCTTAAACACACGGTCCCAAATCTAAGGTCAACCGTGACTAATCCCAACACTATGCCCCAGCATTAGGTTTCACTACGACCCTTGACTCTCGTTGACCTATCAACTAAGCCCTAGGGGAGTTCGTCTTCCTAAGCCTCACACTATGTGGAATTGCTTTAGGTTCTAGGGATTCCTAGTGATAAACCTGGTTCCTCTATGTAGTTTAAACCCTTTGGTCCAGGTGAGAGAACCCTAGTCTAGATTAAGCCCTAATACTAAGATTCACTACAACCCTTCACTCTGTTGCTAGCGCAACTAAGCCCCAGGGGAATTTATCTCCTAGCACTTCACTCTATCTTGACCGCTAATGAATCATGTAACACGAAGGTAAGGAAAATCACATCGGAGGGGAAAGGGGACGTTCCGCTACCTCATGACTCACCCTCTCAACCCTCTTCAATCCTAAGTAGTCTAACCCTATAGGAGTTGTCACACCTCCAAAGGATTATCTAAATTGTTCTCAACCCTAGTGTCACGGCTAAGGGAAAAAAATAACAAAATAAATCAAGATTGAAACTCAATTTTATTCATCAATAATGGAAAAACATAATAACAATGGCAAAGAAACATAATAGTCCTAGGGTTTACAAATCCGAATACCCACAAGAGGTTTAGCTCCTCATGGAGCTATACAAATCCATCAAAGAAATAATAAGAACACAAA
This sequence comes from Dioscorea alata, assembly GCA_020875875.1. Taxonomy (NCBI): domain Eukaryota; kingdom Viridiplantae; phylum Streptophyta; class Magnoliopsida; order Dioscoreales; family Dioscoreaceae; genus Dioscorea; species Dioscorea alata. The sequence continues at coordinate 3,526,331 of CM037014.1, forward strand.
TTGAATGCATAGATGAAAATCCCCTTGTGTGCGATGTGGCCGTGGTCTTGTGCCGCCGTCGGACATTGATGTCGACGCCGATGACGAGCTTCAAACCTCCACGAAGTCCTCTCCAAACCCTCGCCGTTCCTCTCCAGAAGTTAGGACAAAGAAGAGCCAAAAAGATTCCCCCAAAATAGTCTCCAAAACGGACTTTTATAATGTTGAGTTGCGGCTGAAATTTGAACTTATCGGGATTTCACACGGCCGTGTGGAATTTCCACACGCCCATGTGAACTTTCTGGTTTTCTGAATTTTGGCTGAAAATTAAACAGTAGCTTGCTACAGTACTCGCCCGAAAACGCTCCTGAATTCGTCGTTCTTCATCGAGGCCGTTGAATTGGGCACACAATCAACGGTAGATCGTGCCGATTGCTTCAAATCTCATAATTTGGTGAAGTTCTCCTTATTAGCACGAGCTAGACTTATTGTGAATATGACTGCCTTTGTGCCCCTCCAAAGGAGGTTGGCACACACTCATAAGTCTATACTCATGCCGTGCTCCTTGCTTAGTCCGAGAATCTTCCCAACAATGGCGAACACGATCTAACTTCGTTCCTTTCCTTCACTTTATCTTCACAACCCTACAATGCACAAAAGTAAACAAATGCACAATTTTTAGTGATAAAATCTGATAAAATTAATGCTCATTGCAAGATAATAACGCTTCGCATTACTATAACACGAGCACTTATCAACTTCCTATGGTTTGGACCAAACATTGATCACCCAAGGCCTCGGCTAGCAAATTGGAAACGCCTTTGTAAATCAAGGGATGGGGAATCCTGAATTTGTAAGATTTTAACTTTGCGCTCCTAGGTAAATGATGTTGAAAATTACCTTTGGAGTTCCCTGGTGTGGAAGTAAGATGCTATGCTTCAATTATTTTAAAGACCACCCACCATGGAATTTTTTCTATAAACCTCCAAGAAGAAAATCCTTTCTTGAAAATGGCATATCCAGTTGTCTACCAGCTTTTAGGACTTGCACCACCTCCAATGTTCTGAACAAAGAAAACGTATCTCCTACCGGACCTTTTTTTGACAACACATAACCCCTATATAACTTTGCAGGAGTGTGCATCATCATGCCCTTCCCTCTTAGTATTTGGTTGACCCCGCTTTTCAGTTAAGGCTTAATGTTGGGACTAGATCTGAAAGTGACGGTACATATCAGAAGCGTTGGTTGCTTCACTATCAAATCCTTCTATGGTTTTCTAAGTAACGAAAGAAGTGTCAGACAACTAATTTAATATGGAAAAGTTTTTTGCCCTAGAAAAGTCTCTCTCTTCAACTGGTTAACTTGGGACAACAATATCATTACTCTAGACAACCTTGCTAAAAAGAAATGCAATAGACTCCCAACCACCACATGTGTACTCTGCCATGCAACCTCCGAGTCTATTGACCATTTTCTCCATTGATGTTCCTTTGCAGTTCAAATCTGACACTTCTTCACACAAAGTTTCAATTTATCCTACCCTCCAAACTCAGTACTTGATTTGTGGGGTATTTGGAGACCAAGTTTATTCGGCTCTATAAAAGAGATATGGGATCTCGTTATTAGGGCTATTAATTGGAATATCTGCCTTAAAAGAAATGCTCACATTTTCAAAGATAATTTATCTATATATGTGTGCTTCAATAATTGAGAAAATTCTTCATAGGACGGTTTCATAGATTTTTTCAACTCCAAATGCTAAGAGGCCAAGTTGGAAGACTCGGCTGTGGCAACCAAGCGTAGTTTGGAGTTCCTAGGACACTACAAGGACGCAGACAACCCAGATGCAAGTGCACATTAGTTGAGCCATACACTGCAGGGAGTGTTGGAGTGCTCCGTCATTTTTGTATTTTGCTTTGTTATTTGTTGTTTCTTATCAATCTCCATGGTTAGCGGACTGAGTTATTTTGTTTCACATTTTTCTGTTCCAATGCATATGGTTCATCCATTTTTTTAAACAAAAAAATTAATAACTCTAACATTTAGCTCCACTTGATCTAATGGGCTTTCCTTGTGTTTCCATGTTGTTATTAATTTCTTCTTGCTGTTGTGTTGGTGTGTTGTTTTGTGGATTTTATATGTATCTCTTATTATTATTTTTATTATTAAGAGAAGCCCTTTATCTGTATTTAAAAAAAATTCCTACGATCCGCCTAACCTCGCAGAATTTTCTTTTGAGAGGAAACAAAAACTTTGACTAGTCAGATCTTCTGCTATGGGAAGTCTGCGTTTACTCGGTCGCTTCCTCTGCTTTTATAGTGTCTCAGTCTGCGTTTACTCGGTCAAAAACTTTTTCCCATTTTGAATCATTGATTATAGTGTCTCCTTTTGAATATTATGGTTGCTCGGCTTTAAAAATTTCACTTATCTAATCCGGTAGGTTGTTCTAGTTAGCATACAAGGAAAAAGCATGCAAATGACTCAAACGTCCTTCTACTACTGGAGCTCCCACTCACTGTTTCTCTTGCTTCTCTCTTATTCATTCTGGCCTTCCTCCACAAGCCCACCACCTACCAAATTAGAAGACTCCTCAACAGAACTTTACAATGATTGCACCCATAGCCCTCCCTTTCTCTGTCGCAACATTGTGATCGACATCAAGTATCCTTTCTAGACATCTAATCAGCCGTCTTTCTGTGGTCATCCTAACTTCCAACTCGCATGTTTGGAAGACAGGTTGTCCATCCAAATTGGCGGGAAGAGGTACCATGTAATGAGGCAAATCGCGTATGAAGGCCGAGTCCTTCAAGTTCGGGATTTTGATCTTCTGCGCAGTGATTCTTGCCCTGAAAAGATTAGCAACATCTTCTTTGACTTTTCTCTATTCACGTACCCTCCTGATGGTAATCAGGATACCAACCTCACTATGTTCCTTAATTGCCATGATCCCCTGCCAGACCCCTTCATGGATTTCCTTTTCTCCACCCAATGTTCTAACGGATTCTTTGGCCAGTACTCGCACTTCACGTTTCAGAGCTTCGGCCAGAAATTACCTATGCATGATCTCTTAGCCAATTGTGCTACCAGTGTGTTGCTTCCGGTGTCTAATTTGAATTTTAGTCCTGAGACTTTCTGTAATGGGAGCATGAACTTCTCCCAGGCACTCAAGTTTGGCTTTAGCCTCACTTGGACTGTGGACAAAGGCTGGTGCGAAGATGAGTCCTAAAGACCAGCGGGATCTGCGGGTCTAACCCAAGTGACCCAAAAGTAAACACGTACTTCTGTCCCTCGGGTACCATGAGTAAAAACTACTCCTGCACCACGAGCACTCCCCTGGGAACAGGTAACCATTTCTCATTATCATTTCCCTTCCCCTCTTTCCCAAAGCTTAGCAATACTGCCCTGATCATAATGTGGTTGCACCATGCTTTTCCATCAACTCTCTCAGCTTAATTTAAACCATTCCTATTTTTTTATTCAAATTACTCTACTAACCTCTGTATTCATCTTCTCTGCAGGAAAATATAGCATGCTTAAGAACAAGCGTATAATTATAGGCAAGCAAACACCATTCAAGTGTTTGAATCTTAACACCAAGGACTTGTTATAGTGCTTCATTATCATGCATAAATTTTATCCCTAGGTGTTGGATCTGCCGTTGCCAGCATCCTTGCACTTGGCTGCTAATGGTGGTTGTATTTTCGTCGCAGGAAGACACATCAACAAACCTCTTCCACTCTCCCTGGTAAAGTAATTCACCCCCAATCCATCATTCATCAAAGCTCCAATGTTTCTGGTGAAGGAATCCCGCAAGTGTACGGGGTCGCCAAGTAATACCTAGTGCAAAAGCACAAGGATCATATTCCACGGGGCAAAGGGTCTACTATTACTCCTTCATCGCCTATTATCTAACCTAACATCTCAAGCATGATTGTAGTACTCTAATTAACGCAAAGAAACAAGAACAGTATGTATAAACAAATTTAAAGTCAAACAAAATGGTTTCAAGTGCTGCAGTGATGTGTGAAGGCCTATGGATGTGGATCCCCTTGAGAGGTCATCATGATACATGGATGAACAGTAAAAGGATAATTTGGGTGATTTAGACCGAAGGATCTCAAGATTAGATCAACCCCAATTTCTCGGCGATTGAACCCTAATCCCATACGAATACCTAGTGGAATTTCTTCCTAACCGGTATTCCTACGATTGCATTAAGGACGAGGAGATCCCAATATAAGGGTACCCTAAGCCCTAGTTTACCCTTATAAATCAGAGGGCTATTGATATCCAATTTCTTGGCAATACCAATACAAGAAACCCCTTTTTGTTCATCAAAGATCTAATACACTCGAGTAGGTCACGTCTAGGTGTACAACTCAATAAAGAGCTACGGATTTCTCCTTTAAGTAGCTCTAGGCATGAAACACAATGAACAAAATCATAAATCAACCCAAACATAATATTAAATGCAAATCATCCAAAGTACAAGATGAACCCCCCAAGGTTCACCGACATCCGGTGGCCTTGGGGGTCTAGTGTGCCATCATACAAACAATAACAACAAGGTAAAGGAAATCACTCAAAAAGCTCATAAGTGACACTCCCTAGATGAAATCATGAATGACGCTTTTCCTCGCCCAAAAGATTGCCAAATGATGCTTCCCCTCGGCTTGGCACCTTGCTCCCTTGATGATGAAGCTCTCCCCTTGTTGATGATGCTCTTGCCTTCTTCTTTGGCTCCAAATCATCGTCTTCCAAAAGGTATCTTCGTTCTCCCCTTCAATATGCTGGCCAAAGGTCCCCTTCAATAGCCCTAGAACTTCCAATTTATACCCCCGAAGCATACGGGCCGTATGTTGGGTCGTGAGGATGTAGATTAGATCAAGAGAATCACCAAATCCCGCGCCTCACGGGGTAGTTAACTGGGAGTGAAGGGTTAACTGGGTAGTGAAGCCAAGGCAAAAGTTTCTGGAAAATCTTCACTGGGTCGCAGACTAGGTAGTGAGAACTAGGTTAAGGCTTCTAGAAATTCCTCACGGGGTAGCAGACGGGGCCATGAGGCTTAGGCAAAAGTCTCGGATTTTCTTGCCTGAAGACCACCCAAGTGCTACAGTAACTGCTACCGTAGATCCGCTACAATACCGCAACCTGGTTTTCCTCCTCTTTCCTACCCGAAATATGTCTTCGTGATCTCCATGGCTTCTACCTGCGCTACAAAGCAAATATGACTTGATTAAGCATAAAAACGGGCACCAAACGTGATCAAATACATGTAAAGTGCGATGAATAAGTATACTAGAATGTATACATTTAGACACTTACTAGTTTCTTACTGACAACGCAGAAGCTTAGTTTTGATAGTCCGGAAGCTCTGATCTCTTCCTTTCTCTCACACTCAGTGATTCTCTCTAGTGTTCTGTGCACACACACACATGAATACAAGGAGGAAGAAGAACAAATACAAAGAGTTGGCAAAACCTACAACTCAAATTACTCAATTCATTGAAAAACACACAAGAGTTACATAAGTAAGACCAAGTCATGAACTCAACATATAGATAATACACAGACATTCAAACATAACATCTAATCATGCATACATATGCAACCCCTACGAATAGAGAAACCAATGGCTTCTTCTGTATATCTTCTAATGAAACTGAGCATCATGGCTTGCATGTAGAAATATTGAAAGTAACAAGATTATTACATCATTTACCTCCCTAATCTTATTTCTTCTTTACTACTTGAAGTCCCAGCTTTGTGCGCATCTCCAAGAACTTCAGGCGACCAAGTGGCTTTGTCATGATGTCCGCCAGCTGATTATCAGTTGACACATGCTCTGCTTCTATTCTTCCATCTTCAACACATTCACGAATGAAATGGTACCTCGTATCAATGTGTTTGCTTCGGTCGTGGTACACAGGGTTCTTGCAAAGAGCTATAGCAGATTTGTTATCCACCTTCAGGACCACTTTGCTTTTTAAATTCTCCTGCAATTCTTTCAGTAACCTCACAAGCCAAATACCTTGACATGCTGCAGTAGTAGCTGCTATGAATTCAGCTTCACAAGAAGATAATGCCACTATCTTTTGTTTTTGTGACAACCATGTTACCAAATTAGAGCCAAGATAAAAAACGACACCAGTAGTGCTCATTTAGTCATCTACATCACCAGCCATATCACTGTCACTATATCCAACAAAATATGGATCTTGTTCTCCTTTCTTTACATACATACAACCCAATTCAAGTGTTCCCTGGATGTATCTCAAGATTTGCTTCACCGCTGCCATATGCTGGGTTGTTGGTGATTCCATGAATTGACTTACAATCCTGACTGCATAAGATATGTCCGGTCGAGTGTTAACTAAATACCTAAGGCTTCCCACAATACTCCGATATTCAGTTGCATCAACCGGTGGAACCATACTTTTCTTGCTCAATTTTTGTTTCACCTTCATAGGAGTCTGAATTGAATTTCAATCTGCCAATCCACATTTCTCAAGTATTTTAGTTGCATAGCTTGCTTGGCACAGCCCAATACCATGGTGTGATTGAACCACTTCTATTCCCAAGTAGTAACTCAAGAGACTGAGATCACTCATGCTGAATAATTCTTTCATTTGGTTCTTGAACTTAATTATCTCAGCCATGCTTGATCCTATGATGATCAAGTCGTCCACAACCAGAAGAGAGGACTCGTCAGCATTCTTCTTATAAACTGTGTGTTCTAAGGGACACCTCTCAAAACCAAGTGAGACAAGGCTCTTATCAAGCTTTACATTCCAAACTCTCGGTGCTTGTCGGAGCCCATACAATGCCTTCCACAGCTTCAACACCTTTCTTTCGCTGCCCTCAATGATGAAACTGGTAGGTTGTGTCACATATACATCTTCTTCAAGTTCACAATTGAGAAATGTCGATTTTACATCCATATGGTGCACCTCCCATGATTCTTGGGCTGCCAAAGCAATGAGCAACCTGACAGTTTTAATTTGAGCAACGGGTGCGAAGACTTCATCAACGTCTATGCCTTGTTTTTGTACATATCCTTTCGCAACAAGGCGAGCTTTATACTTGATTATTTTACCATGAGGATCCTTTTTCACTTTAAATACCCACTTGAGTCCAATGGGTTTGTGGTTGTGAGGCATATCAACAAGATCCCATGTCTCATTATCCTCAATGGCCCTCAACTCTTCTTACATAGCATGCCTCCAGCTCTCATCATTTTGTGCTTCCTTAACACCACCAGGCTCCTCAGCTGCAATCATGCACATCTCAGAATACTCCAACTCAACCTCCCATGATTCATCGACACCTCTTGCAGTGAACTAAATCGTTGTGGCTTCCGCGTCGGCTTCTTCATGGATAAAACCGGTGCTGCTGTGGGTGTTTCCATGTGCATCTCAGATGGATCATGTACTGATGTTGCATCTCTGCCTTGACTCTCTTCATTCTCGCTAGGCAGGCTACTGAATCAACTTGGTTTGAGTGTTCAGAATCCTCACCACCCGTGTCTTCAGTTCCTACACCATCAATGGAGTAATGCACACTAAAATGTCACCCATACCTTGCACATTTTCTTCAACCATCGGGTCCCATTGCCAATGCCTTTCTTTGTCAAGTACAACATCACGTGAGATGTGGATTTTTTTTCTGCACAGGATCAAACATCCTATATGCCTTGCTTCCAGCCTCATAGCCGAAAAACACCATGGGAATTCTTTTGTTTGCTAGTTTTTTCATGTGTGGAGTTGTCACCTTGACATGCCCAACACATCCAAAAGTTCGCAGATGGTGTACACTAGGCTTCCTTTGATACCAAGCCTCATAGGGTGTCATACCTGATACACTTCGCGTGGGAGCTCGGTTAAGTATGTAGACAACAGTTGTAATAGCTTCACCCCAATACATGCTCGGCACTTGGCTGCTCTTCAACAAGCTTCTTGCCATTGCAACGCAGGTTTGATTCCTCTTCTCTACCACTTCATTCTGTTACGGAGAATATGGAGCGGTTAGGAACCGCTTCACCCCCAGATTCTCACAGAACTCAGTGAGCTCATTAGATGTGAATTCACCGCCGTGATCAGTCCGAAGAGCCTTTATCTTGAGATCAGTCTCCATCTCAACTACTGCCTTGATTTTTTTGAATGTGCAAAATGCCTCATCTTTGCTCTTGAGTAATGCCACCCACATGTATCATGTGAAATCATCAACTATAAGCATAAAATACCTCTTCCCAGCTAGTGTTGCAGGTGTGATCAGCCCACAAATATCACCATGTACAAGCTGGAGTGGACGCTCGGCACGGTAGACAGCCTCTAGTGGGAATGGCGAGTGTCATTGCTTACTGATGAGGCACCCATCGCACAATTGGTCTACTTGCTTCAATTGGGGCAAGCCGATCACCATGTCCTTCTGTGCCAAGTTTCTCAAAGCTTGAAAATTCAAGTGCCCATAACGAGCATGCTACAACCATGAATTATTCTTGATGCTTGCTAATAAACAGATTGGTTTTGTCAAGTTCAGGTTTAACACATACATTCTATTCTTTGATCTTTTCACCTTAGCCAATAGCTTATGTTGTCTATCATATATACACAAGAAACCATCATCCAATACAGTTTTGCATCCGCGTTCCTCAAGTTGCCCTAAACCAATGATGTTGCTCTTCTAATGGGGTATATAATACACATCAATTAGGACCTTGTGTTCACCTGATTTGCACTTGAACAACACTGATCCGAGGGCGCAGATCTCCACAATAGATCTATCACCAAACTTCACTGTTCCTGCAACTGTGTCGTTGAGATCAGTGAACTTGTCCCGACACCCAGTCATGTGGTTGCTTGCCCCTGTATCAAGATACCAAGTGTCATCTGCCTCTTTTACATCTGTTTCTTTTCCTTTGGTGAGTAGATTGATGATTTGGTTCTCTTCAATTTTCATCACCTTCTCAACGCTTCTTTTATTAGCACAAGCCACTTGACATACTTCAACCATCAGCAACGCAGGTTCGTCATCTTGTTTTTCAGCAATATGAGCCTTCTCTTTCCTTTTTCTTGATCTGCATTCAGATACATAGTGGCCAAAATTATGGAAATTGAAGCACTTGATCTTAGTTTTGTCAGCCTTCTTGCTATTCTGAGCATGCTAGCCACCGCCACGATCACGGCCACGCCCACACCAACGACCCCTTTCTTCTGACCATTGTTGGACCTCTCGCCATCCTTTTTCTCTTCCGTGGCTATCCACTGAGATCGAGTGACTCGGACATGTTCATCATCACTTTCATCGGCAGTGCGCATGCGCTCCTCATGCACCTTGAGTCGTCCGATGAGCTCTTCCACCAACATGGTTTTCAAATCGGCAAACTACTCGATAGAGCTTACAATCTACAAGAATTTGTTAGGGAGAGAACGAAGCATCCTTCTTGCAACATAGAGGTCTTCAATCTTCCCCCTTAACTCTCAGATCTTGTTTACAATAGTGCTAACCTTGAGTGCGTAGTCCTCAATGTTCTCGCTACTCTTCATCTTGAGCGCATTGAGCTCCTCCTTGAGGGATTGTATCCTCGCTTAATGGACATGTTCAGCCCCGAGGAACATCATTTTCAGGGCTTTCCAGACATCCCTGGCGCTCTCTTTCTTCGCGACGAGGAAAAGTACATCTTTGAGGATTGCGCTGAAGATGGCTGCACGCGCCATCTTGTTCCGTTTTGCATCCACCGATGCCTCCAGATCTGTAGGATCCACTACATCCCACATATCATTCGCCTCCATCATGGCTTGCATCTTGATCGACCAAACCGAGAAGTTTTTCCGCATCAATACGGGATACGGAATCCTGCACCAGCTTTCCTTCGCTGCCGCTTGACTACCACCCTACATTTTACTTGCTGCTAGTTGGTACTTAGGCATGCAGTGACGGTAGTGGCCTCAAGGCTCTGATGCCAAATGACAGCCCAAAAGCTTAGTTTTGACAATCCGGAAGCTCTGATCTCTTCCTCTCTCTCACACTCAGTGGTTCTCTCTAGTGTTCTGTGCACACACACACATGAACACAAGGAGGAAGAAGAACAAATACAAAGAGTTAGCAAAACCTACAACTCAAATTACTCAATTCATTGAAAAACACACAAGAGTTACATAAGTAAGACCAAGTCATGGACTCAACATATAGATAATACACAGACATTCAAACATAACATCTAATCATGCATATATATGCAACCACTATGAATAGAGAAACCAATGGCTTCTTCTGTATATCTTCTAATGAAATTGAGCATCATGGCTTGCATGTAGAAATATTGAAAGTAACAAGATTATTACATCACTTACAAGCTGATGAATAAACATTATATTTTATACTGAACATGCATCTCTCTTACCTTCCAACTAACTAACCTAGCATAGTAGGAAGCGCCTAGGATGGTCTGTAATAATACATCATGCATGTAGAGTATTTTACTTTTAGCTTAGGAAAAGACAGATATGTAACATAATAGAGGCTTAATATTTCCTTTCGCTCTTAGTAGAAGTTTGTTGTTTGCACGGTAGAACAAGTGAAGATCAAACCATTGAGACATTCTTGCAGAAACATGGAGCACTATCCCCAAAAAGATACAGCTATTTGGAAGTGAAGAAGATGACCAAGTCTTTCCACCATAAACTAGGAGAAGGTGGCTTTGGCAGTGTGTTCAAAGGCAATCTTTCTGATGGATACGCGGTGGCTGTGAAACTCTTAAATAACACCAGAGGAAATGGAGAAGAATTTCTCAATGAAGTGGCCAGCATAGGGAGGACATCCCACATCAACGTTGTTAGTCTGCTAGGCTTCTGCTTCCAAGGACCAAAAAGAGCTCTAATGTATGACTTCATGCCAAATGGCTCCCTAGATAAGTACATCTATGCTGAAGATCCAAAGATAATGCTCTGGTGGGGCAAGTTGTTCCAAATAGCAATTGGTATTGCTAGAGGTTTGGAGTACTTGCACCGTGGTTGCAATACTAGAATTGTTCATTTTGATATCAAGCCTCATAACATACTCTTGGATGAAGATTTCTGTCCTAAGATATCTTATTTTGGACTTGCAAAGTTTGGTACACATAAAGAGAGTATAATATTATCCATGGCAGAGACTAGAGGAACTATAGGGTTTATTGCCCCTGAAGTCTTCTCTAGGAGCTTCGGAGTTGTTTCTAGTAAGTCAGATGTCTACAGTTATGGTATGATGGTATTGGAAATGGTTGGAGGAAGGAAGAACCTGAAAGCATCTGCTGATAGAACCAGTGAGATCTATTTCCCTCATTGGATTTATGAGCACAAAGATCAAGATGGATATCTCCAACAATATGGAGTGACAACTAAACCGAAGAAATTGCAAACAAGATGATCTTAGTTGGATTGTGGTGCATTCAAACAAGGCCTGAGGATAGACCTTCAATGAATGAAGTGGTGGAAATGCTGGAGGGAAGCATTGATGAACTGCAAATGCCACCAAAGCCATACTTGTCTTCACCTACAAGGTCATTAGATTGTGGTTCTTTAACCGTGCCATTGTCCAAATAATAGTTAAGGGGCTTGTGTCATGCTTTTTTTTTTCCCTCCTAATTTTGTAGCCTAATGATTGGCTAGAAATTATATTATTTGCATTGGCAATTATACATCATTTCTGTGTTTTCCTAAATCACAAATTATCACTTATTTATTAGAAAAATTACTTTCTAATCCCTGGGAAGTTTCATTATTCCTGTTTAGTCCTTCTTACTTTTCCATTTTCAAGAAAGTCCCTCTTTTATTGTTTTCATTTCTTTTCAGTCTTTGCCGTCAAAGCCGTCAGTTAATTGGCTGTGAAATGTCAACACTACATTATAGAGTTTTAGCGGCATTTTCCATAAACGCCAATATATGTACGCCATTTTCATTGTAAAACACCACGAAAGCTTTTTCTAGTATGGAAAAGTTGGACCTTTGCGCCGTTTGAAGGCAAAACGCCGGGATTGGTTTTGCCATTTGCGGCGTGTATCATTTAAACGCTAGTAATGTGCACGCACGCAATAACTGGAAAAGGATGGCGCAAAGAATTTGAGAATATCAACGGGGTTTTATCTAAAATGCCAGGAGGAATGATGAGAAATGTTTTGTTTTAGCGGCGTTTCATTTTCAAATGCCGGGAGTTTAATATTTTTAGAGGGTTTTTCTGTAAAACACTGGGAAAATTCAATTTTAATAATTTTAATTTAAAACGCAACCCTTGATTTGGCGGCATTTTTTTAGAAAACGGCGGCAAGTGTTATTATTTTGCTCCCCTTGGCCTGGTTTGCAGGTCGTCTTCTCCATCGCACAGCGCTGCTAGGCAGCTTCCAAATTTTAGCTTCTTGATCTACTGCATGGCCAAATCTCCATCGGCGCCTCCAAATCTCCTGGCCACGCATCCTCGTCTGTTAGCCGCCTCATCCAAATTCCCATCGGGCGCACATCCTCTTGTTAATTCGCCGGCGCATGCCACTCAATCCCGCCGTCGCTCCACAGTCCAAAGGTATCACTCTTCTTTTATTTGTCTTTCGATCTCTATCAAGCCTAATAGTATTCAAAATTTTCCTTATTGAATGTGTGATTTTATGATCCTCATTTTGTTGCTCCATGTATTCTAAGAACCAAGTTTATTGGCTTTGCGCTTGGATAGCTAGGGAGATTTCTCTCGCTCTTTCGCTCTTTCGCTCTCTCGATTGCACCAGAAGGTACGTGATCATTGCCGCATGAGTATGGATTCCTTTTTGATTTCTTGTATCTATGGTTGAATTCTAGTATTTGTTGTTGTTGTTTGAGCATATTGATTTATCTATTGTTTGATTTATTTGATTTTTCTGTGTGTGATTGTTTGATTGGATTTGAATGATGGGAATCGATGATAATTGGTTGATTTTTTGTTGATTATTTATCGATTGTATGTTCTACTTCCACTGAAATTTTCATCTTGATTGTTGGGAGTGTGTACTAGTGGCCTCTGTGATTAGGGTTTTAGGGTTTTTATTTTTATTTTTGTCCTCTAAACTTTTAAAGTCAATGTTTGAATTGTTTTGAAGTAAATTAAGTCAATGTTTGAAATGATAATTTTAATACTTATGATGATATCTGGTAACTGTAAAATGCAACATAACTTTTAAAAAAGAAACTAAAAAAAACAAGAAAGAAAGCTACATTGTTATATGTTACAGCTAAAAAATGGTAGCTTTTAGACTTCACCGATCAATCAAAATTGAAAATCTTTGGTTCATGTTTGGATCAATCATCATTGGCATTTTCTCGTCTTTCATCACTTGTTTTTTCTGGTGACTAGCAAAACAGTAGGACTAATGGTCATCTATATATGTAGTGATTTATCTTTCATAGAATTTAAAATAACAAGTTGTATCTGGGTGGCCGGTACTCTCCAAATAAGATAAAAGACAGCAGTTTACCTCAACCTGTTTCAAGAGTTCCTCGAGTCAACTATAATCTCAGCAAAGGATAGACGTTTTGCAGGATCTGACTCCCAAACATCTTTGTATCAAGTCTGACAGTATTGGATGTATATTTTCTGTTAGTTTAGGACGAAATCCCTGCTAGTTACAGATGGCAAAAGGAAATAAATTTCATGATTTATTTCGATAATGGATATCTGCATACCTGTCTTACCCCTAGAGCAGCTTGCAACGATGTCAGTGTGTCATATGGAATCTGAAACCAAAGCCACTTTTATGCTATTGTCAAGTAAGCAAAAGAAATGATGGAAATGCTTAACTTTGATGTCAATAGCTCCCAAAGCACAACAGCAAAACTGAATACATCTACCTTCTGGTCATATGGTTGATGATTTATAACCTAGAAAAGATTGGAAAAAATACATGAGAAATTACAGTGAAGTAAAGTTATAGCAAGGTTGATAATACAAGCTTTAAAAGTCAGAACATAAATTTTAGTTTGAAAAATATTCAAGTAGAATTTTATTTCCCGGCCCCCAACAAGACTTTCCTATCATAATGAAATTGCGGGCCTTTAATTAAACTAATGCACAGAGTAGAATATTTTAACCACTTCAAGAAATCTCACTCACTGAGCAGTTCTCCTGATGATCTACTCTATCATTGAACTCCTAAAGTATCACCATAAATTCCAAGGACGCAGTTCATAATTTATACCCAATTAATGAAGAAAGGCATCTAAAATTCTTCATTTCGTTTATTTTCATGCATATTTGGATCAAAGAATGATAAACTCATCCATACATGTTGGGCTTTTCGGTGTTTCTTGGCTGTGCAACAGTAAGGAAAACTGCGGAAGTCACTGTAGTAAAGTACTGTTTCACAACACTGTAGTACTGTTACAGTTCACGCGCGCGACCTGTGTGCGGGCGCGCACTTGCCCGTGGACCGCAGTGCCGATCCCGCGCGCTCTCCAGCAATCAAGTACCGTAGCAAATTACTATTCATAGTTACTGTTCACGGTGTTGTTCGTGCGCAGGCGCGCAGTTGCCTGTGCGACTCACAGCCGAACTAGAAACACTTCCTTGGGGCTTCAAATGTCTTCCTAAGAGTTCTACAACACTTTAAGGCTTCAAACCTAGCTTCAAACACCACAAAACCTCCCAATTCTTGTGAGGACAAAATGATAAAACATACAACAATGCAAGACAATGATGTTAGCTTGGAAAACCCTTCAAATCGAGGGAAAAACCATGGGACTCCTTAGAGCCTCTTACAAAGCTTCCACTATGTCAATTAATGGAGATACAAGAGGGTCTCTGTAGCTAACTAGAGCATTACAAGAATGAGAGCATACAACACATACATCATCACTATGATGGATCTACACAATAATGATATCAAGAAGATATTAAGGGAAGATCAAACCCGGTAAATTAGGAGAGCCACCCGCAAGGATTCTCTACCCTAGATTTGGGCAAGATCTGGCGCCAATTTACAATCCGATCGTCTTGCTTGCTCAAACCCTAACCATCTTCCTCTTCCTCTTCTTCTTGGTTTCTTTCCTCTCTCTCTCTCTCTCTTCATACACTCACTCACTACTCCAATGAATGAGAGAAAGTAATCAGAATTGGTTTCTTTTGAAAACCCTCTTTTGCCCTTGCCCTTTCCATCAATTGACATAGCTTCATTTTTTTATTTTTCTTTTTATATTGGGCCAAAGCCCAATTTTGTTTCTCTTCTAGCCCAAATGGGCTGAAACCCAACAATACATATCTCAAGTGCCATCCATCTGTATATCCCCTCCTTGATTCTGTAACCGTGGTACACCAAAATCTACCACTTTGACAACCTAAATGTGTGACAAGATGTATCACACTCAAAATTGAAACATGTGAGCAAAGAAAGCCAAGATTCGTAGTCTAGAAAATAAAATATTTTTAATTATAGATAGTGTTTTATCGGTGGAGATGCATAGACAACAAAGAAGAAAGACAAGAAAACAAGCGTTACATTTGCGTGAATTCAAAATGAACAATGCTAATAAATAATTGTAATAAATTATTACAATTATTATTATGAACATGTTGGCATATATAATTGATGACGCACTAAATTCGTATGAACATGCCAGATATCAGACTCAAAACACTAATCCTGAAGAAAAGGTTGTTGTATACATACCTGAGCAGTTCTAGATTAAATTGATGGAGTGATTGAAGAGGATGAAGCTACTCAAAATCAAGATACTGATTCAGAGTTCAGCTGAAGATTTACAGAGCTTCGTGGTAGTTTATAGTTGAAGTTGTGGAGGGAAATAGTGTTTGAAATTTAAAGGGTCAAGATCTGATCATCTGGCAAGTATGCATAAGTTCGAGGCATATCAAGAACTATAATGTTAGTCTGGTTAGTCAAGTTTGTTTAGTCAAGTCATCCTTTTGTACTAAGTTGCTGAACCTTTAAGTATGTATGTATGTAAAAAAAATTGTGGTGAAGTGATAGATGAGTGGAGAGTAAGTAATGACTTTGACTATGCTGATGCTGGATCTCTGGTTGTTAGATCTATAATTCTTGTTCATCTTCTTCATGAAATCTCTCAGTTTTTCTTGTATTTTTTTATCTTTTTGTCTTCAAATTGGTATCAGATTGTATGATCCTCTTACTGGTAAAATTGTCATCAGCAGGGATATTGTGTTTGATGAACAAAAACACTGGGAATGGAAAACAGACCACTCAAACACTCACAGAATTGGTCCATCAAACATTCCAATTGTGGTTGACAACTCTGACAGGACCCCTGGAAATAATGTAGGAATTAATAATAACAATTCAGATAGCAATTCAATAAGTGACACAGAAATCAGTGATACTGAAAGAGTGACAGTTTCTGCAAATATTCTAAATACAGAAATTCAGAACACACTAAATAGCAATCAAAGTGAAGATACACCACCAGCAAGAGTCAGGCTGCTTAGGGAAATTTATGAACATTGCTCATTTGCATTGGTTGTATCTGATCCAACAATATTTGAAGAAGCAAAAAAAAATTCCAGAATGGAGAAAAGCCATGGAATCTGAATTGTTTGCAATTGAAAGAAATAATACCTTGGAATTAATTTCAAAGCCACCAGGAAAGAAGATAATTGGAGTGAAGTGGATTTTCAAGAGAAAATATAAATCTAATGGTGAAATTGATTAGTATAAAGCCAGATTAGTGGCCAAAGGCTACAATCAAGAATATGGTGTGGATTATGAAGAGATATTTGCACCTGTAGCAAGGATGGACACTATTAGACTTTTACTTGCTTTGGCAGCTCATAAAAACTGGCCAGTTTATCAATTGGATATTAAATCTGCATTCTTAAATGGGGAGATTAAAGAAGAAATTTATGTAGAGCAACCCAAGGGGTTTGAAATTCAGGGGAAAGAGGAGATGGTGTATAAACTACATAAAGCTCTCTATGGATTAAAGTAAGCCCCGAGGGCTTGGTATGGAAAACTTGATTCTTATCTTCAGCAACAAGGATTTCAAAGAAGCATGACTGAACACACTTTATATACAAAGTTTGAAGACAATGATGCAGTACTACTGGTTTGCATTTATGTAGATGATATGATTTATTTAAGCTCTTCTCTTAAGATGATGTCAAGATTCAGAGAAGATATGCAAAAAACATTTAAGATGAGTGATTTAGGCTTGATGTCTTATTTCCTGGGTTTGGAAATTAAACAAGATGCAGTAGGAATTCACATATCACAGAAAAAGTATGTGGAGGATTTGTTGAAGAGTTTTAACATGATGAATTGTAAGCCCACCATTACCTCTGTAAGTTCCTGCTTAAAATTGAGTTTGTTTGATGAAGCTGAGCCTGCAGATGCCACTGCTTATAGAAAGTTAATTGGAAAACTAATTTATGTTACACAGTCCAGACCAGACATTGCCTTCTTTGTCAATCTCTTATCCAGATTCATGCACCAACCTACAAAAAATCAATTTGGAGCTGCAAAACAAATACTCAGATATTTGGCAAGTTCTATTGATTATGAAATTTATTATAAGAGAAGAAGCAATTGTCAATTGATGAGCTATACAGACAGTGATTGGGGTGGAAGTCTAGTAGACAGAAAAAGCACCACTGGAGCTACATTCAAATTGGATCGGGGATTGTGTCATCGATCTCTAAGAAGTAAGTCATAGTTACATTGTCATCAACAGAAGCTGAATATGTGGCCTTATGTGCAACCTATTGTCAAAGCATGTGGTTGAAGAGAATTTTATCAGAATGTCAGGTGAATCTCAATGAACCTGTTACAATTTGGTGTGACAATAAGTCCTGCATGGCAATTGCTAAAAATCATGTGCTTCACGGAAGAACCAAGCATATTGATGTAAAATTCCACTTCATTCGAGAACTAGTTGCTGAAAATACAGTCAAGTTGTTTTATTGCAACACAGAAGAACAACTAGCAGATATATTTACAAAATGCTTAGACTCAAAGAAGTTTTGCAGACTCAGAGACCAATTGGGAATGTGCAGTCTTCAATCAAGAGGAGGAATTTATGGAGTGATTGAAGAGGATGAAGCTACTGAAAATCAAGATACTGATTCAGAGTTCAGCTAAAGATTTACAGAGCTTCATGGTAGTTTACAGTTGAAACTGTGGAAGGAAACAGTGTTTGAAATTTAAAGGGCCAAGATCTAATCATCTGGCAAGTATGCATAAGTTCGAGGCATATTAAGAACTATAATGTTAGTCTGGTTAGTCAAGTCTGTTTAGCCAAGTCATCCTTTTGTACTAAGTTGCTGAACCTTTAAGTATGTATGTATGTAAAAGAGAGTGTGGTGCAGTGATAAATGAGTGGAGAGTAAGTAATGACTTTGACTATGCTGATGCTGGATCTCTAGTTCTTAGATCTATAATTCTTGTTCATCTTCTTCATGAAATCTCTCAGTTTTTCTTGTATTTCTTGATCTTTTTGTCTTCATAAATAATAAACTTTCTTGGCATCAAAATAAACAATCATGTTTAACCAACTGTACCTTTTCTGTATGATGCATGCAGATAATGAAATTCATTTAAGTAGAACAAAAGCTCACCAGAAATTCTAGAAAAGCTAGTGTTTCATAGCCATAAAGTTTATATCTCTGATGTTGTCTTTTGATGTGGTTTAACTATCGACGAAGACTTTTCACATTGCTTTCATTGCCTGGAAACCTTCAAAAAACTTTTCTCAGTATTTTCTTCAATTTTCAGTTGCATGTGTCTTATAGCACTAGTTTTTAGTTGCTTTAAAGAGTTAGGATGCAATGTCTTACCATTCTTTTAGGTTGATATACTCAGATAGTTTCATCTATTCAGTATGTTTTCTATAGGAAATCAAAACAATGAGTTCCACAATTAAAAGTCTAAATGGCCAAGAATAAGAGCATGAGCCGTCAAAAGAAAGAACCAGAGCAACAATGGTGTTTTAGTTGAATGAGAAATTACAGAATTGCAATAAAAGGTCATATGGCTTTTATATTGAAGGAGGAGCAAAATGTTGGACTGTGTTTGAAGGATTATGATTGTAGTCCTGTTGAAGATCAGCTGAAGATTTGAAGAGAAGCCTAGAGAAAGTTCGAGAGCTATTTGGAAGCTGGGTACGTGTATGGTGATAGAGTGTTTTGGTTGTCATGTAATGAAAAGTTAATGTCATGAGTCTTGATATATATTTAATATATCATGTACAAGTTATGGAGGTGGGTCCTGGCATGTAAGGAACTTTAAAATATATTTTTGAAATGGAAAAGAGATAGAGAAGTGTATTGTCTGAAAACCAGCCAGCTCTCTTTTTTTAGTGTGTGTGTGTGTGTGCTGAAACAGTATTGTGGAGCCTTTGTTTTTCTCCTCTTCTCTGAAAATTTAGGGAATCGGAAGATTTAGATCAGGTTTTTGGTCTTCAAACTGGTATCAGAGCTTGGTTGAAGGAGCATATCACTCTCCAAAGAAGCAGGAAGGTGGCAGGCTGTGGTTGAGACCAATGGCTACATCAACCTCTTCAGATGTTACTCTCCCAAGTCTTCCCATCTTTAAGGGAGAGGGCTATGAGAGGTTGAGTGTCAAGATGAAGACACTTTTCCGGTCTTTAAAATTATGGAAGGTAGTTGAAGATGGAGTCTTGACTACTGGTTTAGAAACTCAGCAAGAAGATAGCCAGCAAGCAGAGGCAGTCTATGGATGATGCTATATTTGATAGAATACAAGATATTGCAACAGCTAAAGAAGCTTGGGAGTTGATTAAGATCCTTTATCACGGCCCTTCAAGGGTGGTTTCAATTAGGAAGCAAACCTTGAGACAAAGGTTTGAAGTGTTGCAAATGAAGGAATCTGAGGATATCCAAGAGTACATTAAAAGAGTGATCATAATTGTAATCAGAGTAAAAGCTTGGGCTTTCAAATATCTGAAGAGGATGTAGTATCCAAGATCCTTAGGAGCTTGACTCCAAGGTATGATATGTGTGTCACTGCCATTGAAGAAGCTAAGGACATATCTGAGTTGAGCTTGGAAGAGTTGATAGGTTCTCTTCAAGCCCATGAAGCCAAATTAAGCAGGTTCATGGTCAAACCAGAAGAAAAGGCTTTCAATGTCAAGGATGAATCTTCATCATCTAGAGAACATGATAGAGGAGCAGCCCAAGGAAGAGAGAGAGACTGCTCAAGAGGAAGAGGAAGAGGAAGGTTTAGAGGAAGAGGCAGAGGCTTTGTTCCAAGGCAGCCAAGTGGAGAAGATCATGGAATGCAGAAATCTATCAAAAATAATGTCCAGTGCTATCACTGCAAAAGGTTTGGACATACTAAAGCCAACTGTTGGTTTAAAGGCAAGACTTTTGATAAAGGACCTAGTTCAAGTCTATGTGCTGAAAATTCCTTAGAACCATAATTTTGAAGTTTGTTCATGGCTCACATAGAGAGTGAAGAATTGGAATCCTCTATTTGGTTAATTGACAGTGGACATTCCAATCATATGTCTAGCAATAAAGAACTATTTTATAGTTTGGATGAATCAAAAAGATAGAAGGTAAGGTTGGGTGATGATAATGAGATTGAAGTAGCAGGCAAAGGATCAGTTACCATACAGTTGCAAGATGTACAGACAAAGTTGTTGCAAAATGTCCAATTTGTGCCCAACCTAGCTCATAATTTATTGAGTGTGGGACAACTCATGTCCTCAGGGTATGCAGTTATATATGAAGGCAATTCATGTAGCATTAAAGACGTGAAGACTGGCATTCAGACCATGAAAATTCCACGCACAAGAAATAACATGTTTCCTTTGGAATTCTCATGTCTTGCTGTTGCAAATGTGGTGTTGAAAGCATCTGAAGAAGCTATGTTGTGGCATGAGAGGTTCGGGCACTTGAGCATTCAAGTGTTGCAGGTTCTAACAAGAAAAGGTATGGTGCATGGAAAGCAAAAACTGCAAAAATTAAAATACTGTGATGCATGCTTTCATGGCAAGCTAACCAGTCAACCATACCCATCTGGAGTCGCTTGGAGAGCTAAAGAGAGATTGCAATTGGTCCATGCCAATCTATGTGGACCAATGCAGGTGGAGTCAATGGGAGGAAACAGGTACTTTTTTCTTCTCGTTGATGACTTTTCACGAATGAGCTGGACTTACTTTATTAAAAGTAAGGATGAAACCTTTAATTGCTTTCAAAAATTTCTGATGATGTTTGAGCGGAAACTGGTTTGAAGTTGAAAACTCTGAGGACTGATCGTGGTGAAGAATTCATCTCCAATGAATTTCGTAATTATCGTGAAAAACTAGGAATCAAGCACGAGTTTACTGCTCCATATTGGCCTCAGCAGAATGGAATAGCTGAGAGGAAAAATAGAACACTAGTGGAGAAAGCCCTGGGTATGATGAAGTCCAAACATCTTCCAATATTCTTTTGGGCAGACGCCATTGCAACAGCAGCATACCTGTCCAATTTGTTGCCAACTCGAGCTGTACGAGGACGAACTCCTTATGAAGCTTGGCGTGGCTCTAAACCATCAGTAAGTCATCTCAAAACTTTTGGATGTATTGCTTATGTTCATAATTCTGCACATTATTTGCAGAAGTTTGATGATAGAACCCAAAAAACCATATTCATTGGTTATAGTTCAGACTCAAAAGAATACAGACTCTACGATCTAGAGACAAAGAAGGTGTTGATTAGCAGGAATGCGATTTTTAGTGAAGAAGCATCATGGGAATGGAAAGAAAAATATGATTCTAATCAGAGATTTTTGGTGCCTTGGCCGTTAAATAATCCACACTTAGCATCACAGGTGGGTGAAGGCCAAAACACAAGTGATGTTTCATCAGATAATTCTCAAGGTAATCAAACAGAAGATACAAATGGAGGTTCAAGCATTACATCAACTGATGGCTCTCCTCCTCTAAGAGTCAGGACTTTAAGGGACATCTATGAAAGTTGTTCTTTTGCTCTTAATGATTGTGATCCTAAGTTGTTTGAAGAAGCACAGAAGTACAAAGAATGGAGAGAAGCAATGAGAGAAGAGTGGGATGCATTGCAGAAGAATGATACTTGGCAACTAGTACTTGCACCTCCTAACAAGAAAGTTGTGGGTCTTAAATGGATATTTAAGACCAAATACAAGGATTATGGAGAGATCATGAAGCACAAAGCAAGGTTAGTAGCCAAAGGTTACACTCAAGAACAAGGTGTAGATTATGATGAAGTGTTCTCTCCTGTAGCTCTCATGGACACTGTGAGGTTGTTATTAGCATTAGCTGCTCACAAAGGCTGGACAGTGTATCATCTAGACATTAAATCTGCTTTTTTGAATGGAGATATTCAAGAGGAAGTGTATGTGGAGCAGCCAAAAGGCTTTGTGGTGAATGGCAAAGAGGAATGGGTATACAAGCACAAGAAAAGCTCTTTATGGGCTAAAACAAGCCCCAAGAGCCTGGTATTGCAAAATTAATTCTTATCTCTTGCAACAAGGTTTTCTAAGGAGCTCAAATTAACATACATTATATCATAAATCAGATGGATAATACCACATATTACACAATGTGATAATAAAAGAACAAACATTACTTTAAGTCTTCAACCACAATAATGATAAATTAGATCATACCTTGTACAAATGCATGGTCATCTTTATTTAACGAGATGCCTTCTATAGTTACACTTCTGACAAGATTTGACATGTTCATACTAATTTAGTGTGTTATATAAATTCATTGTTTTCGTGAAAGTGTGATAATTATTTTAGTTTAAAAATATATAAAAATAAGTTTGCTTGACTTAATAATAGTAATAATAATAATAATAATAATGGAGTATGGGGAACACTGCGTTCTTCACTTGTTTTTCTGCTCATGCTATTGTCTTTGACTGTCCTCAGCTCTAGAAGAATTTATAGAAATATATATATATATATATATATATATATATATATATATATATATATAATGAAAAACACATATTTTTCTTTTGGTCTATCTTTTCCAAACAACAATGCAGCCAAAAAATCCATATGAAATGGTCTCCTTTTCATTTTTCTTCCATTTTTCTCCACTGTTCTTGTTTTTTAGCTCAATTTTGGTCATCCAAACTTGAAATTTTGGTGCTTATTGTTCATTTTTTTCTCTTTTCTCTTTGTTTTTTTCCTCTTGATCTAGTTTGTTTTCAGGGATAGTTTTAGCTGATTTTGATTAGGGACATAAATATTTGATTTATTAATCCAACTTTAATTTTATAATGTACTTGTGACCAATTGAAATGGAAAACACATTACAGTTTGTAAGCATTGTATTAACTTCTTGATGGTAAACAGTGATGGATAAGAGTTAGATGCATTAGTCAAGATTGTCTGACCAGTATACAGAAGGAGTGGAGGCATTTCTTGATTTTGCATTTGATAAGTCAAATGAAGACAACATGATTGTTTGTCCTTGTGTAAAATGTGTGAATGTTCATTGGCACATGCGAGAAATAGTGGAAGAACATTTAATGTGTGTTGGAATTCTACGGGGTTACACGTGTTGGTTCTTCATGGGGAGCATGTTCCTTCTTCAACATCTAATTTGGATGACACAATTACAGTGCCTCCGAGCTCCACTCGTCCTACTTCAACCTTTCATAGTAGCCATGGTGCCATGGGATAATTGTTACGTGATGCTTTTAACATTCGTCATGATGTTCATGGGGGCATTAAACCTAATATTAGAAATGTTGTAAACGATGAAGGCGAAGGCTATGATGGGGCAGGCGAGGAAGAACCTTCTACGAAAGCGGCAAAGTTCTACAAGTTACTTGAAGATATGAATGAAAAACTTTATGATGGATCAAAGCATTCTAGGTTGTATTTTTTGCATTCGTCTCTTCCACCTAAAATGCATGTGTGGGATGAATGGAAAAGCGCTCTATTACCTAATTGAGTTTTTGAAAGAATATGATTATTTTCCTACTAGTAGTGAAAGGATTTTATCTTCTAATGATGATGAGCAATGGGTTCGTGAAGATGTCAATGAGGATGTATATGCAGCTTAATGATCTGTAAATTACTTCATATTTGTACGATAAGTTACAATTTACCAAATTCAGAATTTCTAATGTGAGTTTTATATACTCTTTTGTAACCAATAATTTATTTTCCAATCCATCTCATCTTTTTAATTTATATTTTGATTAGCTTTCTTGTATGTGAAATAATAAATATGTTGGTAGATTAGAAATATTAGTAATATATTATTCTAACTGTTTTCCTGGCTTTTGTTTGGATTTTAATGCTTTCAACTAGCAATTAGCATCTGGAAAGATTGTTGGTATATAAGATGGTTTTCTTCTCTTAGTCTTGTAGTTTCAGCTTCTTACCAAAGGTTTCAGACTGTAAAAAGCTGGTCGCACCCGTGTATACAATACCTGTAGGTGAGTAGGTTAGTTTATTTAATTTTTTGATGATGGTGTTCCTTCTTATCATGGGAATATTATTCCTTAATTATGTGGATTTATTTGGAAAAAGATGAATCAGTATTCTTTACCAACTTACTTCATCTAGCGAGAATGCATTGTGATAAATGATGAATCACTTGTGAAAAACTAGACATTTTTGGAGTACATCCGTAATTCTGTATGTAAATTTCAAAGATATAGAAGCTTGGGGTACTAAATTTAAGTTGCCATATTTTCCAATGTTTTTTTTTTTTTTTGGAAAGAACCCAAGCAGGGCTTTTATTAAAAGGAAAGAAGGCAAGTTACAACTAAAAACATCAAAAACACAAGAAACAAAGAACGGAAAGATAGGAACTAGAGAACATTAGAATTTAAAACCATTGCTAGTGAAATCATCCATTAACCATCTGGGAAGATCTCTCCCAGTATGGAAAAGAGTAAGTCTTAGATGCCGAGAGCCATGGAGAGTGAGCTTGATGGCGGGGGACATCTAGCTCTTCGTAATAGCATGCAGCTGGGGAAAATTTAGTCTATCCATCAAGAAGCGAATGTGGCGAAGCTGGTCTCGCTACCGCCAGCAGATAGCGAGATCAGCCCTGAATAGCATCTCCAGAAGAGCATTGTTGACAGTAAAAATATGCGTAATACCCATCTGGCGATCCAGCACCGCATGGAGAGCAATAATGATGGCAGTGAGCTCACTATTGATCAATTCATTCATGGGGAGTGCAGCGCAGCCTGCAAGTATGATGTCATAGTTAGTATTAGCCAGAAAAAAGCCCACTGAACAAACCTGATCGAGGCGATGATGGTTCATATAAATGAACAAGATGTTGCCGGCAGTGTTGGAGAAGTTGTTAAGGATCAATTTCCTGCCCAAAAAATTGAAGCTTTGCAATGCGTACTTGTGGGCCCCAGCTTTTTTGTCCCCTTTCATTTGTAAAAGTCATGCAAGCCTTAATTCCTGCACCTTATTTCCATGCAAGCCTTAATTCCTGCACCTTATTTCCATGCAAGCCTTGATTTTGGGGAGCTTGTCTTTAAACTTTTCCTTGCTTTTGCTATGCATCCTGGGGTTGTTGAGTTAAGCCATGAGAAATCTCCTCCTCTTACCCATCTTCCCTGGTTGTGTGTGTGTGCCTTAGAGAGAGAGAGAGAGAAAGAGAGAGAGAGAGAGAGAGAGAGAGAGAATCTGGCCGAACTGGAACCTCCGGCGAACCTCCGGCGAACTCCGACGATGAGGATGTGAACACAACCACATAGATTTCCTTGCCTCATCTTTCACTCTTCCAAGTAATCATCTAGCCTTTTATCTTCAAGATTGGGTAGTGTGGTGGTTGTAAATGCTTGGGTTAATATTATCCTTGATGCCTTAGCTAGTAGTGGTTTATTTGATGTTTATCTTGCCTTACTTTGTGCTAAGGATTATTGCTTGATATTCATGTTTATAGCATAGCATTTATCTCCTAGAGATGATCTAAGCTGCACCTTTCTTTCCCTCCCTTTGATCTGGCTATAACCTATATATATACAACTATATGTATATACTTGCATGATGCATGGCCTGCAACATCTAAGCAAACATAGTGAGATATATATATATACATATTTTGTATATGCATTGATTCTACATCATGGTTATGCATGCATATATAGATATATGTTAAGCTACCACTTGGAGATTTTAATGCATTTATATATATATATATGTTGAGCTGCATCATGGTTTTGTATACATGCATATATAGATATATGTTAAGCTACCACTTGGAGATTTTAATGCATTTACATATATATAAGTTGCATCATGGTTAGATTGTGCATTTTGCTTTCCTCCTATAAGATTCACATACATTGGACCTCTTGATATTTTTGAAAACCCATGCCAACACCTTCTTTGTCCTAGTGGTGCAAGGTTGCACAACCCTTTTATGAGATGCCTATATTGTATTTTAGTGGATGCTTTGGGTGCTTATAGGTGGTGACCCTAGCTTAAATGCAAGTTTTACTAGTTGATTGTTGTTGCTTAAAGTTCTGTATATATCTTGGCTTCCTTGTAGGCGATATAGTTTCGAGGAATGTTAGTTTTGTCGTAGGACCTCTTCAGGAGGGGCTTGAAATTGTTGTTCGGATAGGGTTTGGAATTTCGTCTTGTACCAGGTAAGTAATCCTTTGAACTCTTATATTTAAAATTTAATTATTTTAATTTATTTTTGTGAAATTTCTGAAATTTTATTTTATTCCTTGGATTATATTTGATTAGTTAATTGGATTTATATTATCATTGTTATTATTATCAATAATATTGTTATTACTTTTACCTTAATAAAAGTATCAAGCTGATTCCTTGGCAAGTTATATTCACAAATTGTCATATTTATTTATTTATTTATTTATTTATTTATTTCCTTTATGTTATTACATAATGGTTCTATGTTAAAATTATGGTATTATTATTCCTTCAAGTGGGAACCAGTCTAAGGCTTGGAAATTTTGGGTATTTTTCCTTTTAATTTAGTTAAATACTTATTTAATTGTTATTTATTTATTTATCTTTTATCTTATATTATTACATGAATTTTTGAGAGTTACCAGTGGATATTCTGTATTTTGTGGCCTTGAAACTTTGCCTGAATATTTTGAGTCTCCAAATGAGCATTGTGCAACCCTGTCAGTGGGGGGTTAAACCCTGACCTTGTCGACAAGAAATTTTGGAAAATGAGACTGCAGTTTCGCACCGTGTCCGTTCGGTGAAATAATCAACGGCCACCTGATATTCAATCTCGGGTCACCGAGGGTAAACAAATGACCTCTGTTATTTTGGCTCGGGTCACCGAGGGTAAATAAATGACCTCTGGCAGCTATAGCAAATTTGGAGACACACTCAGGAATCTGTTACATCTTGCTTCGTCTCTTGATCTTGTTTATATTATTTTGTGTTTCTGATTTTGTGCGAATTTTAGTTTTGAACTTTCGTTTCAGTTTACTGTTTTGGATTACTTACTGGGCTAGTGAGCTCATGGATTTATTTTAAATCCTTTTCAGATCAAGAGTGGTAGACCAGTGTGGCATTTGAAAGACTGTTTGTGGATGTTGTCGTTCTTGCTGTAAAGTTTGAGTTCTTGTCATTGTCTGTCCTTGTATCCTTGTATTGGTATATTGGACTTCTTGTACCCTTACTTTGTATACTTTGTAGAGTCTGTAATCCTGTAACTCAGTTGGGTTGTTTTAGTTTTGTCCACTCTGTATCAAGTTCTGAGGCCTTGCAGGCTTATGGGGTTCACGCCCTGTGGGTTTGCGGCCGTTTGTCCGTGCGCCGGGTCCGGCGAGCCGGGTTCGGGGCGTGACAAATAAAGTGGTATCAGAGCAATTCGATCAATTTTTGACTTAGTGATCTTAGTACAGTGATAGAAGTGTTAAACCTGAAATCCCATTAGATAGAAGTGTCAGACCCAAAGTGTTACTTAGAATTTGAAACCTGATGGAGTCTACGACATCATGAATGGGTTCTAATCACTTGTTGATTTTATATTGTTACCTCACTTTCAGATTGTCGTCAAAAGAGTATCTTGAGTCTTAGTCTAGTTCTTATACATAGTGCAGCTTTGATTTACATGCCAGATCCTCTAGGTTAAATTCACCTTTTTGTTACCGATGATTACTTTGGCTTTGGATTTTTAAGAGTACGTAATCCCTTGTACCATTCTATTTAGTGGAGAAACCTTTTGATCATCTGCATTATCTGTATTGAATAGCATGAGCTTTAATTACTTTTTGTGCAAAGTTTCCTGACTGTAAAGGAGACTCTTGTGGACCATTCAATTCTTTGCAAAAGAGATGCTTACTTTCTGTCCTAAAGCAAGTCTTAAGCCAAGTCAAAGGTTGTGAATGGTACCTCTCTCTTAGAAACTCCCTTAGCTTGCCATTTTTCTTGTCGTATTTGGCATGACTTGTGTGCTATCCTATTGATTCATTGCCATCCTTTTTATTTATCCATTTGCTAATTACCAATATCACATTGAGTTGCAATACAATGTTATCCTCTTACGAACATCATTTGTGCATTAGGCCCTTTTTCTTTTTTTTCAATGTTCTAAATTCTAAAGGGTTGCCTCTAGTACACTACTTTTTGCCAAGTGTGCCCATTGACATCTCTGGATCTCAAATAGTTTGTGAAGTTAATTTTTGCTTGTCCTTGGTCCTTGTTTAAATTGTTGGAGTATTGATATGAGCTTTGGGTGGCAAGATATGCTTTAGAAATTTGAGGAACAACATTTTTACTGTTTGATCATGTTCTAATCCTCCTTGAAACTGAGAATAATTCTGAGTGGCATGTTGTTTTAGTGTGTTAAGTTGTAATGACTTCAGTTAACAAGTGATAATAATTTGAGAGTCATCTTGGGAAGGTAAAAAGGAGCCTTATTACTATAGTGTTTCATCTTGATTATGAAAGGATTCATGTCTTAATGTTCAAGGGGATTTAAATGATCTTATGCAGTCATTGATGTGTAGATTTAGAATATTTGCGTGTGAAAAGTTCAAGGAAATTTAATTTTTGGCGGATACTAAGTGATAGTCAAGGTGTTTATTATACTATTACAATAATGGTGCGTTTAAGACAAGGATAATTGTTTTGTTAAGGTTTGAGCTCGATGTATAGCTGATATTATAACTTGTTTAATTCAAAGAATTGTTCTCCATTGATTTTAGTGATGTAACTGAGTAATGGTTTAGACTGGTTAATTTTATCAGAAACATGGTTTTCAGTTGAGGAAGAATTTGAGATTGTTTGATATTTTGGGGCTCGTTTGGTTTTGATCCATAGTAATAATTCTGATGATCTCTACTATTTTGACGAGATGTGATCAGCGATATCTCTTAAATGAGTGGTTTCTATTTTATATTCAGGTCAACATTTTGATGAGGTTATCTTATTATGCTTAATAGCTGCATAGTTGGATCTTGGGTTATCAAACTGATGATGATATATAAATGAGGATAGCATGTTTGAGGTTTTAAATTTGACTATGATGTCGAATTTAGGGAGTTGTGTTGTTCCCCAGCAAATTTTATATACTTGAATTTTGTATGAGACTCTGTGATAGATTCTTGCTTATTATTGAGCAAATATTAGACATGGGTTTAGTAGTCACTGAGGAATGCAAAGAGACAAAGCTTTAACTTCTTTTTGGTGTCAGTATTGTAAAAGGCAACCTCTAGATATGTCTTACTATTTCATTTCTTGTTTGGTGGTTAGCAGTTGTCCTTGTAACTTGATCATAATTTGGGTTTTCCTAAATTGCCTCACTCTGGAGAGTAGCTTTTTCTTGATTTTATCAAGTGTGAGTTTAGAGGACTAAACTCTCTTAAGGGGGAGAGGATTGTGGGCCCCAGCTTTTTTGTCCCCTTTCATTTGTAAAAGTCATGCAAGCCTTAATTCCTGCACCTTATTTCCATGCAAGCCTTAATTCCTGCACCTTATTTCCATGCAAGCCTTGATTTTGGGGAGCTTGTCTTTAAACTTTTCCTTGCTTTTGCTATGCATCCTGGGGTTGTTGAGTTAAGCCATGAGAAATCTCCTCCTCTTACCCATCTTCCCTGGTTGTGTGTGTGTGCCTTAGAGAGAGAGAGAGAGAAAGAGAGAGAGAGAGAGAGAGAGAGAGAGAATCTGGCCGAACTGGAACCTCCGGCGAACCTCCGGCGAACTCCGACGATGAGGATGTGAACACAACCACATAGATTTCCTTGCCTCATCTTTCACTCTTCCAAGTAATCATCTAGCCTTTTATCTTCAAGATTGGGTAGTGTGGTGGTTGTAAATGCTTGGGTTAATATTATCCTTGATGCCTTAGCTAGTAGTGGTTTATTTGATGTTTATCTTGCCTTACTTTGTGCTAAGGATTATTGCTTGATATTCATGTTTATAGCATAGCATTTATCTCCTAGAGATGATCTAAGCTGCACCTTTCTTTCCCTCCCTTTGATCTGGCTATAACCTATATATATACAACTATATGTATATACTTGCATGATGCATGGCCTGCAACATCTAAGCAAACATAGTGAGATATATATATATACATATTTTGTATATGCATTGATTCTACATCATGGTTATGCATGCATATATAGATATATGTTAAGCTACCACTTGGAGATTTTAATGCATTTATATATATATATATGTTGAGCTGCATCATGGTTTTGTATACATGCATATATAGATATATGTTAAGCTACCACTTGGAGATTTTAATGCATTTACATATATATAAGTTGCATCATGGTTAGATTGTGCATTTTGCTTTCCTCCTATAAGATTCACATACATTGGACCTCTTGATATTTTTGAAAACCCATGCCAACACCTTCTTTGTCCTAGTGGTGCAAGGTTGCACAACCCTTTTATGAGATGCCTATATTGTATTTTAGTGGATGCTTTGGGTGCTTATAGGTGGTGACCCTAGCTTAAATGCAAGTTTTACTAGTTGATTGTTGTTGCTTAAAGTTCTGTATATATCTTGGCTTCCTTGTAGGCGATATAGTTTCGAGGAATGTTAGTTTTGTCGTAGGACCTCTTCAGGAGGGGCTTGAAATTGTTGTTCGGATAGGGTTTGGAATTTCGTCTTGTACCAGGTAAGTAATCCTTTGAACTCTTATATTTAAAATTTAATTATTTTAATTTATTTTTGTGAAATTTCTGAAATTTTATTTTATTCCTTGGATTATATTTGATTAGTTAATTGGATTTATATTATCATTGTTATTATTATCAATAATATTGTTATTACTTTTACCTTAATAAAAGTATCAAGCTGATTCCTTGGCAAGTTATATTCACAAATTGTCATATTTATTTATTTATTTATTTATTTATTTATTTCCTTTATGTTATTACATAATGGTTCTATGTTAAAATTATGGTATTATTATTCCTTCAAGTGGGAACCAGTCTAAGGCTTGGAAATTTTGGGTATTTTTCCTTTTAATTTAGTTAAATACTTATTTAATTGTTATTTATTTATTTATCTTTTATCTTATATTATTACATGAATTTTTGAGAGTTACCAGTGGATATTCTGTATTTTGTGGCCTTGAAACTTTGCCTGAATATTTTGAGTCTCCAAATGAGCATTGTGCAACCCTGTCAGTGGGGGGTTAAACCCTGACCTTGTCGACAAGAAATTTTGGAAAATGAGACTGCAGTTTCGCACCGTGTCCGTTCGGTGAAATAATCAACGGCCACCTGATATTCAATCTCGGGTCACCGAGGGTAAACAAATGACCTCTGTTATTTTGGCTCGGGTCACCGAGGGTAAATAAATGACCTCTGGCAGCTATAGCAAATTTGGAGACACACTCAGGAATCTGTTACATCTTGCTTCGTCTCTTGATCTTGTTTATATTATTTTGTGTTTCTGATTTTGTGCGAATTTTAGTTTTGAACTTTCGTTTCAGTTTACTGTTTTGGATTACTTACTGGGCTAGTGAGCTCATGGATTTATTTTAAATCCTTTTCAGATCAAGAGTGGTAGACCAGTGTGGCATTTGAAAGACTGTTTGTGGATGTTGTCGTTCTTGCTGTAAAGTTTGAGTTCTTGTCATTGTCTGTCCTTGTATCCTTGTATTGGTATATTGGACTTCTTGTACCCTTACTTTGTATACTTTGTAGAGTCTGTAATCCTGTAACTCAGTTGGGTTGTTTTAGTTTTGTCCACTCTGTATCAAGTTCTGAGGCCTTGCAGGCTTATGGGGTTCACGCCCTGTGGGTTTGCGGCCGTTTGTCCGTGCACCGGGTCCGGCGAGCCGGGTTCGGGGCGTGACAAATGCGCCTTTTTTGTGAGAGACCGGCCCACCTCAGTGAGACCCGGAACAGAACTCATCACAAGCCAGGTATTGTTTTGCTTAGCCGCACGATAATTCGCACTCCCCCGGAGTCGAACCCGCGACCTAAGCCTTTTGTCTCACTTAAAGTGAGCGCCTCTCACCAATTGATCTACGATCAATTGGTGAGAGGCGCTCACTTTAAGTGAGACAAAAGGCTTAGGTCGCGGGTTCGACTCCGGGGGAGTGCGAATTATCGTGCGGCTAAGCAAAACAATACCTGGCTTGTGATGAGTTCTGTTCCGGGTCTCACTGAGGTGGGCCGGTCTCTCACAGTACTCGTTAGCATGAGCAATGGTTTTAGTGAGGATAGCATTGTAGTGAGGTTGACATTCCTTGAAGATTGCATCACACCTGGACTTCCATATGAACCAAGCTCCAGCAGAAATTACTGCAGTGGTATATTTAGAATTATGTGAGTTTAAGATCCAAGAACAAGAGCAGAAGCCGTCAATAAAATTCAGGGTAGTGTTGAGCTTGAGGCCAAGATTCCTCCATACTAATTGGGCTTTCGGGCAATGATAGAAAAGGTGCTCCCGGCTCTCACTGTGAAGACCACATAAGATACACGGATTATCAGGTCCCAGACGAAGATGATATAGGTATTCAGCAGTGGGGAGACGGCCCTATAACACCAACCAAATAAAGTGCTTCACTCTAGGAGCAACCTTAATCTTGCAGATTTTTCTCCAACCAATCCAACCATCAAAGTGAGAGGAGTTTGAGTTAAGATGGTGATATACTACAGTGGTAATCCTGTGGCAGCGAGAAGTTGGCTGCCAGACCCAAAAGTTGTTAGCTAACTCCTCAATGTTACCCAGACTGCCATCAAGAGTGTCAATAGTCAAGCCAAAAAGATGCCCAAGCTTATAAACATCCCACTGATTATTTTCAATCAGATCAGACACATTAAGATGATCAAGGGTCTCTGTCATATTGATGTAAGTGGGTTTATAGGCAATAGGAATATCAAAGCACCAAGGGTCATACAAGAAGGATGTATGAGCAGGATTGACATTTCTAATCCTGATAAATTGCTTTAAGAAAATGGCTGAATGGCAAAGACCCCGGAAAACCAAGAACACCTAGGGGGGATCATATCCTTCCAAAAATTTATTTCACCATACTTATTATGAAGAATATCCACCCAAATTTCATCCCCATGGTTCAAGTATTTGAAAACATTTTTGGCCATGAGGGAATGTCTAGCTAGAGCAATGTTTCTAATACCAATGCCCCCTTCAGTCTTACCTGCAATGATATTGCGCCAAGCAACATAATGGATGCCCTTTCCATTACTGCTCTTAGACCAAAAAAAATTCCTCACAGCTTTATCTATATCAGAAAGGATGGTTTCAGGAACAGGGTAAACAGAGAGGGTATACGTTGGGATGGACAAGAGATATGAGTTAATCATGATGGCTTTTGCTGCAGGAGAGAGTTTAAGGTTAGCCCATCTGTGGCAGGAATGTTGGATTTTAGCAGCCATTGGTTTGAAGGAAGCAGCCGCAAGTCTCTTGGGGGAAATCAGGACTCCTAGGTAAGTGAATGGGAAGGAAGCAGGTTTCAGATTAAGAATATCACAGATCCTTTTGCTGACATGCTTGTTGAACCAGGACGGGAAAAAGATTTGAGATTTCAAAAGGTTGGGGTGCTGGCCAGTTAAACTAGAGTAAAAGGATAAACAGAATTTGATGTTCCTAGCAGCAGCTCTGGTAGCATGGGAGATCAGAACTAAATCATCAGCATACATCAAGTGGTTGAAGTTATTCCTAAGTTGATGATTGAACCCAGGAATTCTGTTGCTATGGAGACCGAATTTAAGCATAGAAGAGAGAACCTGGGAAACAAGGATGAAGAGATAGGACAAAAGCGGGTCTCCCTGACGGACACCCCTGCTAGAGGTAAACCAAGGGGAAAGGGTGTCATTAACCAGGAGAGAAAA
Source organism: Dioscorea alata (assembly GCA_020875875.1). Lineage (NCBI taxonomy): Eukaryota > Viridiplantae > Streptophyta > Magnoliopsida > Dioscoreales > Dioscoreaceae > Dioscorea > Dioscorea alata. The sequence continues at coordinate 3,560,571 of CM037014.1, forward strand.
GGAGGTGGAAGTGATACAGGTTGAAATCCAGGAAATCCATGTGCTGGGGAATTTCATTTTAGCTAGAACAGTAAGAATTGCACTCCAGTTTAACGAATCGTAAGCTTTTTCTATATCTATCTTGATTAACATCCTAGAGGGGCCATTGATATCATGTTCTAGAGAATGCACAACCTCTTGGATAGAAATAATGTTATCTAAAGAACAACACCCGGGAACAAAACCAACTTGTTCCCTATCAATAAGACTGGGAAGGACAATCTTGAGGCGATTAACCAAAATTTTGGAGATAATTTTAAAACAGACGTTACAAAGCGATATAGGGCGATAATCGGTGACACACTTAGGATTGTCCTTCTTAGGAATAAGGGTGATGAAAGTTTTACCCCAGGAGGGAGGGAGAACCGAGTTATCAAAAAAGAAATTAATCGCACAAACTAAACGATCACCAATGATAGGCCAGAACGCTCGATAAAATTCAGCATTAAAACCATCAGGGCCAGAAGACTTACCTGATGGTAGATCAAGGACTACCTTGTAGACTTCTTCTTTAGTGATTGGGCAGATGAGTACATGGCCATCATGATCGGAAATTTCCGGAAGGTCAAATGGCAAGGTGTCCAGGAGGTTGGCAGTTGTGTCAGTTGGAGCTGTCCAGAGCCTACTGTAAAAGGAGTGGAAGGCATGGATATTTTCAGATTGTTCTCGGCACAACCTTCCATCCTGATCAGTGATCTGGGCAATAAATTTAGAGTTCCGATGTTATCCAGCCTTGAAATATCAGGGAGAGAGTTTTAGGGGAGTTCTTAAATTAGAAGCAATGTTTATGTGTTGCAGGTGTCAACTATAGAATTGATGCTTTGAACATTCAATGTGCTTGAACTTCTTCAGGATATAATATGGTAAGATGGAAATCCAAATTTAACACACTATTTATGACTGATGAGTTGGTCAAAAAATTGCAAATCAGGAAAAACATTGATATTGTTCATGGTAACATGTCTCTGACATTGTTCTATACTAGCTGTTGGCAAGTGTGAGGTAATGCCCTAATACTTTTTAATATGTAATTGTCCAAATTCTAATTCTTGCGGCAACTGATATTCGACTGTATCTTGAGATCAAAAGAGCTTTATGCTAGTTTAGATCATTAGAAACATGCTTCTCTTGTTGATGCAAGGCTGAATTATTCAATCTAGATTTTATGCAGTGAACTTTATCTTGGCTTTAAATTTGACACTTAATGGCCATTCAATTATTCTCTGCTCTACTTCTAGCCTATGTTTTTATTTTATTTTCTAATCTGCATTGCTATAGTTGTTGTGAAATATTTTTGCGATATTGATATGAAACAGTTGTGTGATTTTTCTTTGGGTCATTATGTCTGACGGTACTAGTGTGAGTTCATGATGGTTGTATCCTTTGAACTACTCACAGGGATCTGCTAAGGTGGTATATGTGAGAAGAAGCGACGCATTGGCTGCTTTCAAACGATATAATAATGTAGTGTAGTGTAGTGTAGTGTCTTTTTGCAACTGCAAGTGTGTCAGACTCTTTCTTCAGTTATTTTGGAATCTTTTTATGTGTTATCCTCCTCTTCCATGTTGTTGACTAACTCAGACACCTCTTTATTTTGCAGGCATTCTGAGCAGCAAAGAAAAAGCATTTCAGTACTTGTGCAAAAGTTTACTCTCCAGATTCTATACTAGTGAGTTCCTTTCCTCTGCGCTTCAAATGTTTGATGTGATGCCTCACTCACACTTACTGAATTTATAAACAACTCTTTGGTGAATTTTTTAGAAAATTAAATTTTGAGAAGTCTGGCATAAGTATTTAAATTTACTTTTGTTTTTTGCCAATATTCAAATGCTATCCTTTTGAAAAATATTGTAGAGTTGAAATATGAGAGTGAACAATTGGGTATATCATTTTCCTCAAGTTTCGTATATATGCTAATTGATATGCCTGTGAATCCCATCCAGAGGAATTGGACAATGACTTTAGTTCATGTATGTTAATTAGGTACTGGTTGTTTTCTTTCATTTAATCTTCATATTATTAGATCAATGGATAAACTCTACATCTATTCTATATCTTTTAGCACATACTCTGGAGGTTACCAAGTAATAAAGGTGTTCATGTAATAGGCTATAATAATCTATCAGTTCAATTGCTCCCAAGATTCAGAATTGATGATGTTTTTCAGGGCTTTTGTTAATTGAAATAGCATGAATCTCGTCTAGATAAAGTTGGCAAAACTTTTCATTTCATATATAAGCTCATTACAGATTGTTTCTTTGCTTTCGTTTAATCTTTCATATTGGGTCTGTAGTGTAAGCTTGGAAGTAATTGATGCATGAATTGATGGAAGATATGTATAGCTTTTGAGCATATACTATGAAATCGAGTAAGTAATCAGTTGAAGTAAAATGATGTTGTTTGTTTTATCCATTGTTCTTATTAGTTTCTTTTCAAGTTATTCTATGGTGATAATATTGTCTATGACTAAGAGAAAGCAATCCTGAACATGACTGACATTGCTTCTGTGGAGATGTAAAAGTCTGGTTTGTGTGCTGGATTAAATGCTTTGATTTTCATCTCTGAATCATATTACTTTTTTGTCTATCCCGCATAATACCATAATATTTAACCTTTTATTGCTTGTAGAAGAGTCATAAGAATTAAAACAAGTAGTGAAGGCAATGGAAAATTGTAATATCAGAAACAGGAAGCACATGAATGTTCTGTGTATATAGGCATGTACTCAGTCAAAGTTTGATTGTCAAATTTGAAGCGGCGACAAAGTACTAAGTCAAATAGATTTTTTAAAAAATAGGAACTAGTGGCAGGGCAAAGAATGACAGAAGGCAATTAAGTTGAAACTGACTGATCATAATAATCCATGCTTACCAACATCCACCAATAAAATCAATTATTTTACACCATTAACAACAAGTTAAGAATAACATAAAGAAGTGATTTTACTCAAAATGGATAAAAGCATTATTTGTCCAATATGACAATAACACACAATAGAAGAATTATTTGTCTTGGTTGACGTTAATATTTTTGGCGTTCTAACTTCTAAGCAAAAAAATCTCCTATGGGGACATAAACAATTCCTTTCTTTTTGTTTGATCTATCAAACAACTTCATGATTAGGCATTTATTGGATTTACATAATTCATCAGATCATTATGTTTTTTTTTTTTTTGGGTTAAGCCTGACTGCCTGGCATCTGTTTCCAATCAATTTCCTTCTTCTAGTTATCATTATGTGCTCTACTCACAACAAAGGAAAGTATTTCACTTTGTGCATCTTTTAATCTTTAACCTCTTTTTTCTGCATGCTATGTTATGTTTATTATACCATATGCCATAGTTACCATGGTTATCTGATCTTTTGCATCTTGAAACACATATAAGAAGTGTTTAAATTATTCTTATAGTCTAACTGTGTGATTCACCATCCATTACTGCCTCATTATATCAAATGTCTTTTATATTATTTTATTTTTTACAGGGAAGAATCTCTCGTGCAGTGCATGGAAATTCTGAAAATCAAACTATCATTCATCAGGGTTGTTATCCTGAGGTTTGTCATTTCACTATTTTACTTCATCACCAATTGCACTCGTTGTTATCAATCTTTGTTCTTTTTCATTATATATATATATATATATATATATATATATATATATATATATATATATATATTTATTTATTTATTTATTTATTTATTTATTTATTTATTTATGAAACTATTTTGTTAATTTTGTGCAGTGATGGTAGTGGTTGTGGACAGGGGCGGAGGCAGAGGGGGGGCAAGGGGGGCGGCCGCCCCCCCTGCCGCCGGCGACCCCCCTCCCCATTCTCTCTCTTTGTTTCTCTCTCTCCCCCGGCCGCCCCCCCCCCCCCCTTGCCTCCCGCCTGCCCCTTCTCTCTCCCTTTTTCCTCTCTCTCTCTCTCTCTCTCTCTCTCTCTCTCTATATATATATATATATATATATATATATATATATATAAAATTAGTTTTTTTATTCTCTCTCAGTTTTTTATTTTTATTTTTTTTAAATTAATTTTTTTTACAAATTAATAGATATAGTTTAAACAACTAAAGGGCTCATATCCTAATTATACTTGTTAAAATCTATAATTCAAATCTCATTAAAAACAATAACGGGAACTGTTCATAGCCCAAACTCTTTATCCTCGGCTGAAAAAGAATGGATTGGATGATTAAATTTCAGCCTGTGCACACCCCTAATCTATACATCGTTTATCCCTGTGCACACCCCTAATCTATACATCGTTTATCCCTTTTTTTTGTTAAAAAAAATCTAAAACATAATAATTTTTTAAAAAATATTATCAAAAATTTATTATTTGATTTATTAATATTTTATAAATTATTTTATGTAGTATTTAAAAAATATCTTTGTTTTAGCTTTTGATTTTTTACAAATTAATTATATAATATATAAAATTATATTTTTAGTAGACTTTTTTAAAAATTTATTGTTTGACATCTTATTTTTATAAAATAAACTATAAATTAACATATAATTTTAAAAAAATAATAATAATAAAATTAATTAATTAATTAATTAATTAATTAAAAAAAAATTCAATTCGCCCCCCTAACAAATAATTTCTGGCTCCGCCACTGGTTGTGGATGATTGTTCCTTGCTATAGTCAAAATGATTTGTGAATTGATTGTTATGCATTTATGTTCGAATAAAAATTCAGACAAAGGTTTTGCATAGATTAAGTTTAGCACCTTAGGACAGTAAAATAAAGCAATGATAGTGATGCTCCTAGAAGCACTACTTGCTGCTTAGAGTATAAAATTCAAGTATCCAAGAATGGAATTTTTTAGAGCATTTCTGGTATTCTGTTCCACCAATGAAGATGAGCAAAAGAAGTGTATTCCAGAGTGCCAATACTGTAACATCATTATCATTTCAATTCAAGTCTTTTATTTACTGAATTATGTTAACTGTCAAGAAATATACCAACGACCTTCGGGTCTATTGGTATTCAGGTCCCTGGCACCCTGCGTAGCGTTTTCGTCTTGGGTTACGAGCGGTGGCTCCCCGTTTCGATCCCCCGATTGCTCAGGTGAGGGTCATGTGGGGTTTTCAAGCGCCTTGTACCCCCCACGTGCCCGCCTTTTGATTTGACGCTTGTCATTTTTGTCAAAAAAAAAAAAAAACTGTCAAGAAATATCTGTCACAATGTGGACTTATTATCAACTAGAGAACTAAGAGAAAAGTAGGAGAGAACTAGAAACATTAAATGGGTAGCATCTATCTAATCTACGAAATTTATTAAAACTAATGCATAGGATTTAAAACAAAGGAGAAAATTGCTTGTCCCTTCCTCTTATAATCTGGTTTTTTTTTTAATTCTTTTTGCCAATGTATCTTACATATGTTCTTTAAGATAATCAAATGCTATTATGATGCATGACAGGCAAAAAGGAGAAGGGCTTAACAACAATGGGTTTCATAGATCTCATGTTAATCATATATAAATTTGTGTCCATGTTAGAGGAAGATCATGTAGAACAACAAAACAATGGAATATTATGGTGTGAGATCGCATCAGCTATTGCTAACATTATTTGCTTAGCTGATGAGCAACTTAAACTAGATAGAAACTTGTACATCAGTAAAGCATATTCTAGATTGATATACCCCTGAATTTGACCATCTTTCTGTCCAAGTTACCTACTCTATATGCATCTAAACTGCAGTTATTCTTCAAATTTTGAAGTTGTAATATATATGGCTAGCAGGCAACTTTATTTAGAGACCTTATTACTTCTTCATTCATGTTTTTCTTTTCTTCTTTAGAGTTGTAAAGGCCAGAAAAGCAGTTACAGTAATAGGTGCTAAACTACACAAACATCATTCGAACTTCTTTGTAAGGAAAATTTAGAGCAAGCAAACTGTAAATTCCTTGGAACCTTCCTGAACCTTGGAGCCTTCCTGCATAAGCATGAATAGACAAATACATGTCAGGTTTAATATATAACCTTACAAAAACATGAAACGTAGCTAATAATTTCAACAAAATATCATATGCAAAGGATTATAGCACTTGGTTAACTTGAACATTTACTGATTAGTATTTATTCATGTTTGATGTATACCTATCAGTATGATGTTATGCAGACAACATCAAGATGCCAAGATTAAAATTGAAGGCTATGAAAATAATCCGATCTGAAACAAATACCAGTCAAAATGCTGCTACATCTAATGAAGTTAGGATTTTATCTATTCAAATGCCTGATGACCTCATCTCATTCATCAAATACTGATTCAAATCGCAATAGAGATGAATGAAAACCAAGACCATGGTAACATACTTGAAAATACCAGTGGAGTGGTTAATGTAAACACAGGTATTTTGTGCAACTGATTTCCTAATACAACTTTTTGAGTAATGGATTAAACCATTTTGTCTTAACGAATGGACACATGAATTGTTGTAGTTGACAATGCAAGACGCCATAAAGGAAGAGGATGAATAACATTGAAGGAGTTGTGGGCACTGCCTCCAGAAGAGAAAGTATTGGTCAGTGCAAACCGGCTTGGACAACCAATTGAGCCTGAGGCAGAATTGTTCTCTTCATTCTTAGGGATGATCGCTCACTCTAGCCAGAAGATTGGTCTTCAATATGAGAGTAGGCATAAAGTGCGAAAAATATTGAAGGACAAACTATTAAACTTTATCAAGGTATACTTTTATTCTTAAATTTATGTTATGCATAAGGTGCTCTTTATTTACAAAACAATCTTATTAAGGTCATAATATTTGGTTGAAATTATTTTTGGTTGTCAAATAGATGTTCTTTGTTCTTGAAATCCTAAAAGACTATGTGCTTAAGTCTTTGGGAAAGAAATGGAGGGACTGCAAACATGATTTGAAGAAAAAATATTACAAAAGAGAGGATGGGCTGCAAGCAAATAAATAGAAGCATCCAGAAGGGACCATTAGCTGGCAATGGGAAGAGTTAGTTGACTTTTGGTACTCGAGGAATGGGGAGGTTGGAATAATATATTGTTTATTTCAAATGTAATAATCATGGTATCTTACATATGTAATTTAATGTTCATGTTATTATGCAGGAATCAGAACAAGTTGGGGTTTCCTCGAGAAAGCAACAAAAGTACACACACACTTCTGGTTTAAAAAGTTTCGGGAGAAAAAAAAATGAAATGGTAACAAATTGTTAAGCCTTTCAAGATTCAATATTTGGTTATATACGATTTCTTTTCCAAAGAGTACGCTTTGCTGTTAAACATTACTAATCTATATTTTCTTGATTTAGGAGCTTAGTAGTGGAAAGAAAATAGGACATTTTGAGTTTTTCAAAGCGGCCCATACTAAAAAAGATTGATCACATTTGAAAAAGAAACAGAAGATATTATGGTACTAAGTCTTTGGCCATTATTCTTCCTTCTATTGATTTCTTCATAAATGACATTTGTTAAAAGCCTTTTACATAAATGTAGGAAAAGGCCAATGAAAAACTAGCTGAATATGAATCAATAGATGGGGATGAGGGAATGGTTGAAATAGAAATTTTTACTCAAGTGACTGGAAAAGAGTGACATGGCCGAGTAAGAGAGCTTGGATCGGGTCCTACACCTACAAAGTATTACGGCCATTCATATAGTCATCGTCTCGCAACCTATGGTAGTCATTCATCTGAGTGCATATATCTTCTCCAACAGACGGATGAAAAGTTCCAAAAGATGGAAGATGAGCTTGGGCGAGAACGTGCTAATTACAAAGCTCTTTATACTTTCTTGCAACAGCAATTCCCAGGAGCGACTATCCCCCTGCCTACCATAGGTGGATCATCTTCTCAATCGGAGGTATTTCAAACTTGTAAACTAGTAATCATATACTTTGGATACTTCCATAATTAGAAGTTATTATTTCATTTATGTGTTTTTGTGTGTGTGATTGGGTGATACTCTCTATAAGTTTCTAGTACTATGTTATTATTTTCATTTTTATATTTTAAAGATGTAATTGTAATTATTACAGAATCAATGCATTAGATCTCAGACCCCTAAGGCTAACACAATCGGGTCTAGTGTGCATATTCAGGTAATTATACATTAAATATATAATGTTGTGTTTGTGAATACTATCTAATACTCTAAATTATTCTTGCAGAATTAGGCTTCTCCAGAACATTGATGCACTCTTAGGAGGTTCCATGATCAAGACCGATGAATGTTTGATTTTTTTTTCCCCACTTTTTTTGTGTGATTTTATGCGAACATTGAATGGTCTTGGTGTCTCTAGGAGATTTTCTCACAATTTTACCTATCATATTTTGTTAAATACTTGTGATCATGAATGAGATTCAAGATCTCTAAGTTGATTTATATATCTTTTATGGCATTCAAATACAAGAATGTACATTATTTATTGCTTTCATATTTCTTTTTATTAACATATGGAGAACCTTTAAGTTTAATTTGGGTTTTAGGTAATATTCAAGTTTATTACAGGTATTAAATGCAAAAATATGAAAAAAATATTACAGGATTTATCTAATTGCCGGCGTTTATTTAAAATTTCCGCCATAATCAACAAAGAGTATACAGAACGCAGGTTATTTTCAAGGCATTTTATTCAGAACATGCCGCCCCGTCGACGGCGTTTTATTACTGAAAATGCCACAAATAAAATAAAAATTGATGTTACACGATGTTCTTTTTCCGGCGTTAATAAATAAAAATGTCGAAACATTGGTGTCGTTTATTTTGAGAACGCTGGGAAATTTGGGCTTTTCTCGGAGAATCGGCTACAACATTGGTGGCGTGTTACGATCAAACGATGCTAACTTTAGCGGTGTTTTAAGACAACAAATGCCGATAAATGGCGGCGTTTTTCCTTAAAAACCGTCCTTCAGCGACATTAGATTTCCTAGTGTTTTCTCCGATGTTTTCCAAAATCGACATGGAGATTTAGTGGTGTTTCTAAACGCCGCCAAAGTTCAACAAAAATGCCAGGGAAAACCTAATATGTTGTAGTGCAATCTTGCCCTTATCTCAAAAGCAAACTTTGGAGGGATTTTTCCCTCCATGTCACATCCACTTTTGGAGAAAAGTTAAAAGCAAATCCCAAGGAAGTTACCAATGTCAGAACATTTTCATTTTGTTTATATAAGTCTTCTTCTTCTTTTTCTTCTTCATTTTGGTGCTAAAGCCTCCCATTTGTTTGTCCTCCTTCAATTCTTCTTTGTCCTCTTTGTATTTGTACATCTTCTTAAGGCCTGAAAAAGAGCTTTGTTAGGTTTGTCATTGTCTCATTTTTTTATTCTCCCTCTTGTAGAGGCCGTGGGGAAAGCTTTTTGAAGTTCTTCATCTTCTTATCTTTAATAGTAAGTAACAGCAGATAACCTTTGTAGCTTTTTCAAATTCCATGCAGGTGTTCATAATCAATGGAAACATTTTGTGCAGTGGCGTAATATAAAGGAAAAGGACGTATGCTTCAATTCATCGTATTAAGTTCATGTGAAACTATAATGGGTGACATAATTGAGCGATGGACACTGGATGATTCTCGGGTCAGGGTGAAGTTCGTAACACCTGACTCGTACAAGACACTTTGCCCAATTGAGTCAGATGCTGACTTGCAACACATGTGTCATATACATTATACTTTCAACAAGACTGTCGTTGACATCACAATCGATGACATGAGTGGTCAGTGGATGGCAACTAGGCCTCATTGATTCCATTGTAATAACAATGATAACTATTGCCAGTTACCTTTAATTTGTGTATTACTATGTAATCGCTTACATGTTTATTAAATTGGCTTCATGTGTATTACAATAGTTCTTTATGTAGTAAACGTTCATTCTATGTAATATTATACATTTTTGTGTAATGTTATGTTTTACTGTGTAACATTACTCGTTCTTGTGTAGGTTTCAAGTTTTCTGTGTAATAAACCATGGTATAGATATTGTTTGTGTTATGTATTGTCATGCAGGGACGCCTTCTCAGCAAGTATGAACGCCAATGTTGAAACGTATCTATTCCAACATCCTCTGGTGTGGGTGCTCAGTCTTCACAAACACTTGATGGGTCGACCTTAAAAGTGGGCCAACACTTTGACAATGCAGAGCAGTTCAAAGATTGCCTACGCAGCAAAGCCATAAGACAAATTTTTTATTTTACATTTATAAAAAATGATAAACTTTGGGAGACCATCAAGTGCACTGCTCCATATTGCCAGTGGTGTGTGCATGCATCGAAAGAGGAAAACGTTGACACCTTCCGGATGAAGACAATACAAGCAGTGCATAGTTGCGGTGGAGGCATTAATATAACAACACACCCTAAAGCAAGAAAAAAAAATGGGTCTCTCAATGTGTAATGCAAAAACTCAAGGAGCAACCATTATATAAAGTTGATGACATTCAGAAAGATATATTACAGGACCATGGTGTTTGCCTACCATATAAACGTGCTTGGATGGGGAAGGAGGTTGCACGGGCCGCCATTCATGGTAAGGAAGTTAGTAGCTATGATTTTCTTCTCTGGTATGCGGAAAAAGTGGCAGAGACAAATCCTGGTAGTTTTGTAATCGTTAAGAATGACGGTAAGCGATTTAAATGTGCTTTCTTCTCTTTTCAGGCATGTTTGTTGGGGTTCAAACTGGGGTGCAGGTCATTATTTTTGTTGACGCAACTCATTTTCTTGGCAAGTACAGCAAGATTCTGTTAAGTGCAACTGACAAAGATGGCAATGAGGATATCTTCCATATAGCATTCCTTATGATTGACAATGAAACAGATGATAATTGCACTTGGTTTCTTACTACTCTTGCAGAGGCATTGCACAGTGAAAATGATTACAAGTAAGTTATTGCATTCATCTCAAATCAGTCAAAGGGTCTTGTTAACACAGTTGTGTGTGTTCCTGTCATCGTCACATGGTTATTGTTTATGCCATTTGGAGGCCAACTTCATGAAGGCAAACGGCAGGCTCAGGAAATCATTAAAAGAACAATGTTGGGCAGTAATCATGAAAATTGTGTAAGCGTACACGTCTAAAGAGTTTGACGATGCAGTCAGTGAACTTGCAACTATATCCGCCGATGCACATGATTGGTTGTTACACAAGTCTGATGTTAATCATTGGTGTAACTATTTGTTGAAGTGTATGTGGTGGTGCGAAATGTACTCAAATGTAGTGAAGTTTTTCAATACCTGCATCAAAGAGGCAAGGCATCTACTGGTAACGAGCATGGTCAATTCTATACGATAAGATTAAATCTACAGTTCAGTGTTTAATGTGTACTAATTGACAGTACTGTATAACAGTTGTCATTATTGTGTAAAACCATATGTCCCTGTGTAGTAAATAATGGTCATGTGTAGAAATACTTGTTCATGTCCAATATTTTTAATACATGCTTAATATCTAACGTTATTGTGTAAAATAATGTTCTTCTATGAATTATTTTAAGTTACTATACACGATATTACGTACATGTGTAATATTTCGAAAATCTGTGTAGTATTTAACGTTAATGGGTAAAATCGTGAATTCTATGTATGATTACAAATTCCTATGTAGAAAATTATGTTTATGTTAATTACTAACTCTTAACTAGCTTCTCGCATGTTAACGCGCAAGTTTAAACTTATGAACATGCGAAGCGTTAGCCATGTGGGACACATACTTTTACCCTGAGATAAGCAAGAAGGTTAAACAAATCATCGAAGGCAGTCGGTATTTGCGGGTGTTTAATGCTATCAACCTACTCGCCCGGAAGTGCTCCTGCAGGAGATAGGAAGTACATGGACTCTCATGCAAGCATGCAACTACAGTGATTATGCAAATAGACACAAATATACACTGTTATGTTGAAAAATATTTTACAGTCGAATCGTATCGTCGTGCATATGCTGAACCAATATACCCAATCCCTAACAGTGACAAGTCATCTGATGACACCCGTCAACTCCGAATGCGGCCACCGATAGCAAAGAAATGATCCGGCCGTCTGCGAAGGAAAAGGACAGAGTCACATACGCCTTTGATGCGCGTGATTTATATTATGGAAGGTGTCACCAAAGTGGACATAATCGACGATCATGTAATGCATTCATTGTGGACTAGCTATAAAAACTCTTTTATGCAGTTATTTTACCTTTTTCAAAAGTTTATATTGTGCAAGTGTAGCTTCACATATAGGGAAGCATGTGTTTTCTATGTGTATGCTGAGAATCATATTTGCTCCTGTTTACTTTAGTTATAATTTTGTGGTATATCAGTTTCCTGTGTAGTAACGTGTGTTTCTATGTAAGGTTTGACGTTATTGTGTACAAAAAATGATTCCAATGTGTAAAAAAATCCGTTCTTATGTACTAAAGTTTGTTATTGTGTAGAAAAATGATACTAATGTGTAAAATCATACTAAGTTGGATTTCTATTTGCGGAGATGTTTGCATGTAAAAGTAAAGATTTACCCATAGGAATGATACGTAAATGATTTAAGCACAAACTTTTGCATATTTAGTTCCATAGTAAGTACGAAAATATTCTCAATAGTTGGCATCTTTGCCTTTTTCTGCATCTTTGATATAGTTTTCTTTTGATTCCTTACGAGGTTCAGAGTTGTCGGCAGTCTCTACGACAGGTTCAGCGTCCGCTGCAGCCTCCGCGGTAGGTTCAGCATCCTGGGCAGTATCAACGTTGTTGGCAGTCTCTGCGGCAGGTTCAGTGTTCACTGCTGTCTCCTCAGTAGGTTCAACATATTGGTTCCCTAGTAGCCTTCTTCTGCATCTCTCTAGCCTTCCAATCATCTTTCTCCCTATCAGCCTTTCTAATGTGTTATAAATATTACTAACATCATCAGCCTTTATAATTTTTTGTCGCATTCCATCCAGCAATATCCATGACACGTAACGCAATCTCAAATACGGGATGCCTCCCACGGTATGTCCAATTGTTCTCCATTCAAAATTTGCTCCATGTAGCAAACGCAAAATGTTGGACAGTCATTGCTTCCGGGGGGTTATTCGGGGCAAACACTTACATGCTCTAGAGGTAGATCTCTGAATTTGTTGTGGCCCAAATTAATCTCCAGACAGAGTTCAAAGAGATCCCACTTAAGCATCATATCCCATCATCAGTAAGGAGTATATCAAATAAGGAATGTTAAGCGTTTGAGAAGGACTTACCATGTCAACAGCATCTGAGTCACACAAATGACTGAAGTGAAGAGTAGTTCTTGTATTTTGAATTCTCCAAGTTAAGCGCCAGCAAATGATAGTGGCCGTTGAAAATAATTGGTATCAAGATAATGTCAGCAGTTTTGTGACCAAACATGATATCTTCCATCATGTATACAGCATGGTTCGCTGCGAATTCTGACTTTTGCATCGTGAGCAAAAGATGACCTGTGACGATGGCTCGTTTTTAGAATGTGTGGGGATTTGAGAGTAACTGTTCATACACGATAAGGACCAGGACGTCGACGACATCGTCGGGGACTTGATATTTGCCTTCGAGGAGGATGTAAATGATTTCATGCGTTGTAAACCCACAGTCATTCCTCCACACTAATGAACTAAAAAAATATATGAGATGAAAAGTTCAACATTAATCATATTTTACACACATATAATATAGCGTGGGATCGAAAATACGCGTCTGGCATCGTGCCTGTTAAGAGACACCATACGGCACATTGAAGCACAAATATCATATTTGTTTTTTGGGTTCTTCCATTTCTAATAGAGGCAAGCCTCTATTATTAATTACCCCAGACAGTATCTTGGGAACATCCTATTAAGGGCAAAAGTACAAATAAAAAGGCAATGAAAAAAAAAAATTTATTGCCAAAACATGGTTATCCATTACATATGAATATTGCCTTATATATATATAGGCATACATATTTTATTTATTTATTATTATTATTATTTTATTTATATTTTTATGATTCCATCGTCGACCTTTGGGAATATGCTTTGCCATCGTTTCATCAGCCAACTCAAATACATGCCTCATTGCCGCTTTGAGATTTGTATTCCTCCATCATCTCATATTTCATTGATCACATCAAGATGCATATTGAGTATCGCATTAAAATTAGTGCCCCTTCAAGATTTGGATTTCATCAACCATCTTGAGATGCATGTTCCAACGTTGCATCGAGAACTGTGTAGTTTAAAGATTTGGAATTTTACCGACTGTCTCGAAACATGCGTTCATCGTCGCCTTAAAATATTGTGTTATTCAAATTTTCCTCTTTGATTGCAATATTTGAGCTATAGGGCCCAGTTCTCTCTATTCCCTTTCTATCACCGACCCTTCCTTCCTTTTCAAACGGGCAGGCCCATTAAATACTTATTTAATTGTAGGCATATTGGGCTCATATTTCATAATTTTTTTCCCTTTTGGCCTCTCCCTGGTAAATTACCATGTATAAAAAGCGAAACAAAAAAAATATATTCATGCCACTGTCAAGTGATCTGATAAACCTACTCTTAACCAGAGAACCAGCCACATTGTACTGGCATCAGCTTGGCAGCAAATTAGTTGAATATCATTCACATTGTATGCATCAAGACAATGCTCAGGGTCAAGAACTCCATGATAGCTGAGCTTTTCCCACGGGAATCTTTCACATAAGGGGTTTGAAAATGAATAAGCCTTCCACCAGCAACTTTGATATTTATATGAACACTCACATCTATAATAGGGTTGGCAATGTTTGTTGGGTTACCACTACCTCGAGATAAGCATTTTTTATCGTTAATTCAGGATAAGTATATAAGAATGTTTACTGGCAAGATCAAACAAATACTGTATCAGGAGTCTAATCCATAAGTGTAAGTCCCTTTCTTTTCCTTCGATAAAAAGCTTAAAAGATTTATAAATATAAACCATAAGTGATACAAAGCTTTCTATATCTTCCCCTTCTATACTAGTTATCTAGCGATACGTGCATGCATGCACGCAGGCAATGCTTTTTTTTATATTATTATTTTTTATTTACCACTATAACTAGTAATATTCTTGTTCAATTTTCATATATATAACAATTTAATTGAGAAGAAATGTGAACATAAGTTGTAGCTTGGCTTTAGCTTTCCAAAATAACCTCCATTATTGGTCTTTTTTTCCTTATTCTCTTTGTCTAATCTTTACTCTTTATTTATTCTTTTTTTTATCATATCAATGTCAAAGAGAATGTGACACTTCCATAGTAAATCATTGTGAGGTGCCATTATAATTTCCCTTGAATTTTTTTTAAATGAACATAGAAACTTTCTTTGAGAACTTATTTACAACAAAATCACCATTTATCAACAATGTTAAAAGAAATCCCAGCTTTGCTACCAGCCAAACACTACACTCAAACCTGGAACTTCATAAAAATTTTCATTACCACATTTTAAGTTGCATGTAAGAGTGTATGCTATATTTCAATCATAGAATACAAAATGTAAGCACTGAACTGGTAGTAATAGCCAGTTGCACATCCAAGAAACCAAACTTCATGGAACCGTAATTTTTGATGCAAACCTGGATGTTTTGAAGATGATGTACAAGACCAAGTGACCAAAGGAAAAACATTTTGATCCTCTGTGTGATTGCACCACCTCTGTCTGGCACAGATCTACTGTGGATGATAAATGGTATCCTCATAATAATTATCAGAGGCCATTAATTTCCACGATAGCATGTACCAAATTAAGTGTATCAGACATCTATCATATCTTGCAAAACTGCTTGCACGGGATAAATGAGAAACCTGAGATGATGGAGATGCAGGAAACATGTCTGCATCATCTTCATCCCCAGATATAGAGTATATGGCTGAAGAATCAGATTCAACTGAAAGGTCGTGAATCAATTTATTGAAAGAAGAAACCCTATTTTCCATCCAACAAGGAAGATGAGGTCCTCGAAGGGTTGGTCTGAGTTCCCATCCATGAATGCCCTCTAAAATTGTAGCCATTCTTGGAAGCACAGGCAACACAAGAGCAGACACTCCATTTATGAACCTCACAATATTGTTCAAAGATTCATTAGTGAATGTCTTCACTGACTCTTTGGTAACGGCGAGCAGGTGGCTTGATTTTAGGTTTAGAGTTTGGAAGTGGAAGGAGGCGACTAATTCATTTTCTTCCTTTTTATTTGTATTGACATATAATATTTACATTACTCATTTATTTTTTTATTTTACTGCTTATAACTCCCATGCTCACACTCCCTCTAAACTAGATTTACTTATATCCCCTTTGAAGCTTCACGATGAATAATAAAAAAAAATATAAAAAGGGAGGGGTTCTAAGGCTTTCTATTACATATCTATCGTAATAAAAAAGATTACCTTCTGCTTTAGACAATCAAGATCGTCGTTTTTTTTTTCTTTTGTCTGATTCAGAAGAGAGAGAGAAAAAATCCCCCACAGAGACGTCCCCAAATTTGAAAAAGGAAGAGTAAGATTAAGGATGAGAGAGATAGGCATATATTGGTGCATGAACAGTGTTATGAACAGTGCCAGAGCATGGTACCTGGTTCATTAGGGTTATTCTTGTGTCCTTCGGTTGTTATTTATGCTTTTTAGATTTGCAACTGAAAGTCTAATAGAAATAGGTTTGGACATCTGAGATTGATTCGGTTATTGTGCTGAACTGATTGAATGATTGAGATCAAAACACTGTGCATCATACTTTTCACTGTGAAGCTGTTCATAAGCACAGTAACACTATTTATTGAATAATGCACAACTGTTGGATTTCGATCCAACGGTCTCCATCAACATCCATAGATTTAAATCTATGAACGTACATATAGGATTGATCCTCTATAGATATATATGATTCCAATATATGAATATATAAGATATGTATTATAAATTACTAATAATTGGAAAAGCAATGATATAAGAGTAAAATAAACAAATAGCTTTTCTTATAATTTAGAAATATCAATTTATCATAAATGAAATCCATCAAACATGTCATAATAGTCTAATATAATTTAAAATACAAATTTAAGAAAACAATAATATGGTAAATCATAAAAATTAATACAACACGAACTTTTAATAAAAAATTAAAATAAACATTAAAGCAGTAATTTGGGCATATTTAGTTGACCTAGCTTTGAGTTAGTTAGGTCACCTAGTACCAAGTCGGGCCATCTTAGTCAAATCCTAGTTTAAGTGTTGAGGTTTTTGTCTAAGATTCAACTTAGTGATATGGTTGGGTTCCAGTTATGTTGAATCATGTTGAACCAATCTAGTTAGCTAAAAGTTTTAAAACATTGTTTAGAAATACAAAGACAGACAGATCCGGCATAACTTATAAAACCAAAAAAGTTCTAGAATCTAATTATTTCAATAAATAATTCATGGATGTAACCAAAATTTATCCTCTACAAAATGTTAAACCTCTCCACAGCATCCTGCAGTGCGTGGTGCCTCGCGCTTGTCTCTTCTGGCAATCAGCTCTCCTCTCTTCGGCTATCACTCGCCTCTTCTTCACATCCGGCCATCAAACTTTCTATTTATGGTAACCATCTCTCCCATCTTATTCTCTGTCTTTACATCCATCTCTTTTATTAAATCAGGAAATAATCTTGAGTGGGTACCTTATTATACCAAAATTTCACTTTGAGCACCAAATTTTGATTTTTTTTTTTTCAAATACCTTATTTAGATTTACTTACAAAAGAAGGGCACTAGAGAAAATCCAGTGAGGTTTTGCTGATGTGGCGACCGGAATAGCCACATCAACACCAAAAAACCACCTCATTTTCTTACGTGGCATGGACATGTCAGCAACTTGATGATTTGGAGAAGTCAATACCACATCGCGTCCATGCCAACTACCACATCGGTCACCATAAAAACACAGTCTTTCCCCATCCCGCTCTTCATCATCGCCGTTCTCTCCCACTCAACCAACCTTTCCCCTTGACAAGCCAAATGAACAATATTCTCATAAGCAATTGTGTGCTAAGGTTTCTCCCCCATTCTAAATGACTACTCACAAGCAACTAGGTTGAGGTCATCAGAGAGATTGATCTTGTATGGGGGAGAGAGGCTGTTAGTTTCTTCTTGTAAAGTTGTCAGTAAATCTTGTTCAGTTATTGTAATGGCTATATGTGAAATTAATAAAGTTTGGTTGTTATTAGGTATGTTCTTCACTAGCTTTATAAACTTTGATCTAAAGTAGCTGCCCAAAAGCAATTCAATAATTTGTAGTTTGTACATATCATCAGATGCCTAACAATCTTGTTCAATTTGTACATATCATCATATTGTAATGGCTATATGTGAAATTAATAAAGTTTAGTTGTTATTATCCATTCATATGCCTAACAATCGAACCAGATGCCTAACAATCAAACCTTTTTAATTTAATGTATTTGAGAAATTAATCATTCACACAAATCTCACAGCAACAAAACTATAAATTTCATTTACCATTTAGAAGTATTTCGACAGAGAAACATCTACCAAAAAGAAAAAAGTCTCAACTAATCATTGCCTTGACTGGAACATCAAAATATTACAAACTACATCCATAGGACAACAAAGTATTTACATTAAAACCCAAGAAAACCCAAAATACAATTGCTTTAGCAAAAACCTCAGAATTTGTAGAATTTCTGGCTCCCAGCATCAAGAACATTACATATCTTTCATTTTGTCTTCCCAGCAGTAGAACCATCAACTCCTCCAAGGCCTAGTGCAACCCATATCTTTTTTTTTCTCTGCAACTTCTTCTTTGCTCTTATTTTCAGGATGTTTGCCCTTTGCACTCAACACAGGAGTATTTAAGATATCTCGGCTCTTATATGCTAGAAAATTTCTTTTTCCAGGTTCCATGTGAAGCTGCTCCTTTTCTTTTTCCCTTGATATGCCTTGTTTCTTGCCTCCCCTTGTAACAAGCTTTTCTCTCCTTCTCCTTTCACCTTCATTTGCAATTGATAGGTTATGGACATTTTACTCAAAGTTATTAATCACCTACAATGCCCAAAATCACATTTATTTAAACATGTGATGGATTTTGATAAATGTGCTGATTTTGAAATTTATGGATGTCACCTGTGACATAGGTTCTTCTTGAGCCTGTGCAGGGGCTATGGGTTCCATATTGTCTCCAGCTCCACTTATGGCATCTATCTAATGATGTGTATCAAACCAATATTACTCATATAAAACATGCAAAGGTCTATTGGTGATTTTATTATGTCAATTTCTTATATTAAGTACTTCTAGATGAAGGAAAATTTTGAAGATAGTAATAAATATTTATTTTGATGCTACTGATCTACAATATCCATAATCACATGAACCTAATTATATGATGTTTACAGATGAATTTCTAGACTATCAAGTTGATAACCAAACCTGTAACAAAATTTTTACTGGTGATATATGTTCCTCATTGTGCATGGTCCCACTCATGATATCAACCTGATGATATGTACAAACTACAGATTATTGAATTGTTTTTAGGCAACTACTTTAGATCAAAGTTTATAAAGCTAGTGAAGAATATACCTAATGGAAGTGTTCCTCTAAGACACTAGGGTCAATTGCATCCATAAGGTCATTTGTAGAATCCTGCTAAAAAATATTATGGACACAAATTATATTGTTATCATCTCACATTGCAAATATGAGCCTAATATACTCACATCAATGGTATTTGCTAGTGCATTAGCATCATCAAGTAGCTGTTTAGTATTACTTTCTTTTTCCCTATATCATGCAAGATGATATAGATTAAGAAATAATATATGAAACCACTAATTGCAAGTAATATGGCTATAATGAGTACCCGCATCCCATGAAATCTTCTATTATGACCTGCAGCACCACACACATTGCAAATAATTGTTTTCTCCTTCCTGCTCACTTTCCCTTTAGAAAAGCCAATTGTCTTATCTGGGTGTTTCCTCTTGTTCATTGTTTTCTTGACTCTTTTCTTATTTATAGGTTTTGGTGGAATCATGGGCCCTTGATCACTTTTAGGCCAACAATCCTTATCTTGTGTTGGGTGTAATATGTGGTGATATGTCTCTAAAAATGTGGACACCTTGTAATAGTCTTCTAGGTGGTTCTCAGGTTTGTCTTTATTGTAATATATAGCAGAAATTGCATGACAACAAGGCAGTCCTATTAATTGCCACCTTCTAGATGTACATGTTCTCTCTTCGTTATTAACTACAAATTGGCCATCATGTCCCAAAACTTGATATTCATCTCCTCCAGACCATGTTGTTGTGTAGGACCAACTCATCTTCTTTGATTTCTCTAACTTTTTTTAAATCTTAGGGAAAATCTGTGGTGCATTTTTGCATATCATCCCTCCTTCTTTGAATCCTAATCATTAGCTTTGTTCTAATGATTTCATTCATTGTAATGATGCCCTTTATTCTAGCATCAAGTATAATACTATTAAACATTCACATTGATTATTCAAAAGCATGTCACATTTAAATTGTGGTATGAAGTATGCCCTACTCCAATGTTTAAGATCAATATTCTTCAAGAAACTGTGAGCTTTAGGAGATATAACTTGTAGGATTTCCATTTCCCTAGTATAGGCAGGAATATAACTTGCCCTAGCACATTTCCACATTTGGTCCTTAAGGGCTTTAACTTTGAAACTTTTTCTGAAGTTTGTATGGATGTGTCATACACAATATCTATGTTCACTATTGGGAAATAATTGCTCTAAGGCAGGTATAAGGCCCTATGGTTAATTTATTTATTAAACTAGGACCATTAAATAGAAAAAAGCAAGGGAAAACATCAAAACAAAATTAACATAATCAGAAATTAATATAGAGCAAACAAAATATAATAACTAATTCAGAAATTAATATAGATCAGAGAGGAAAAATATTTCATAGAAGAGGTGAAGAAATTGAATTATCAGGACAGAAATAGGATATGCATTACCTTCTACCTGTCGCTCATGAAACACCAATGGTGGTTGTTAACTATCTCCAAATCATTGGCCAACAGCTCTAGAAACTAGTTCAAGTTCTCAAAGTTTTCTCTATCTACTACAACACATGCTATGGGGTATATGCAATCATTAGCATCTATCCCCACAGTTGAAAGCAGTTGTCCTCCAAATAAATTCTTCAAAAAAGACCCATCTAAAGAGATGATCTGCCTCTATCCTATCAAGAAACCTGATTTTAGAGGCCCCAAGCAAACATACATACCTTGAATTGTCCTTCATTGCATTTAGGTATCACTATTGACCTTGGTTGTGTCCTCATGAGCTCAAGTCTGTAATCATACAATCTTCTCATCTAATAGTTTTCATCACCATCAAGGAGGCTTTTCATAAGACATGTGAACATGGCAAACAAAAATAAAGAGCAAAAAGTACAAACAAGTTTGTCACAACAGGTATAACTAAACATGGCAATCTTTGCAACTGGTATTTTTCAGCAAATAAAATCAAGTGTAGTAATATATAATAAAATACAAACCTAACCTCCTTGCAATGGCCTTAGACTTCCAAGCCTTGAGCCAGCTTATATTAACCTCTTGATTGGTCTTAACTGCTTGACTAATTCCTGGTATTGACCATGAAGGATCTACACGAAATTGTTCCATATATCCCTTTGCAATCCACCGTACACTAACATGTCTAACATTGTGATCCCGAGTACATCATTGCTTCAGAATACCTAAGTTAATCTGAATTGTGTTTTTATCAATTACCATGGGTGCAACCCATAAATAAAAAGGACATCCTTTCTTGCAATATACCTTGCACCTCTTTTTATTATTAGGCCTAAAGTTCATGACACATCTATTCTTAATACCATAATTCCTAATAGCCTCCCTGAACTTCTTGAAACTAGAGAATTTCATTCCAATCTTGAAATGGGGATCCTCTATATCATTGATAAGTGCTCTTGTTATAGTAATACGAAGTATTATTATCTTACATTGAGCATTACTTTTCTCATATATTATCATTAATTTGTGGGTATTTGCATGCTTTTGTGCATTGTAGGGTTGTGGAGCCAATTTGGAGAAAAAGAGAAAAGTTAGATCATGTTTGCCGTTGTTGGGGAGTTCTCAGACCAAGTAAGGAACAAGGCACAAGTCTAGATTTGTGGATGTGTGCCAACCTCCTTTGGAGTGGCACAAAGGCAGTCATATTCACAATAAGTCTAACTCGTGTAACATTGGAGAACTTCACCAATGAGGAAAAGGAAGTAATCGACATGATCTACCATTGATTGTGTGCCCAATTCAACGGCCTCGATGAAGAATGATGAAATCAGGAGTATTTGATGCGTGAGTACTGTAGCAGTTACTGTAGAAGATCACTGTAGTAATTACTGAAGTAGTTTACTGTTCACTGTGCGCCAGAAAACGAAATTCAAAAAATTCACACGGACGTGTGTAAATTCCACACGGCCGTGTGAAACCCCGATTTCAGCCGATTTACAGCCTCGACTCAGCACTATTTAAAGGCTTTTTGGGGACTTTTTCTTAATCCTTTCGCCTAGTTTCTGGAGGGTCGCGGCTAGAGTTTGGAGAAGACTTTGTGGAGGATTGGAGCACGTCATCGGCATCGACATCAAAGCCCGTCAGAAGATAGCTATTGGGGGAGCTTTCGTCAGCACCGATCCGGCGAGATGTGCCCTAAGCTTGACGAGGAGCTTAGTGAAGTAACGAATCGGCCGCACAAGACCATAACCACACTACACAAGGGGGTTTTCATCTATGTTTTCGATTTGTGTTTATTCATATACATTGATGGATTTGTATAGCTCCATGAGGAGCTAAACCCCTTGTGGGCATTCAGACTTGTAAACCCTAGGATGATATTGTTTCTTTGACATGTTATTATGCTTTCTTAATTGATGAATTTAATTGAGTTCCAATCTTGATTGATTCTTATATTGATTTCCCCTTAGATGTGATACTAGGGTTGAGAGTCATCTAGGTTGTCCTTTGGAGGTGTGACAACTCCTACAGGATTAGACTACTCGAGATTGGAGAGGGTCGAGAGGGTGAGTCGTGAGGTAGCGAAACGTCCTCTTTCTCCTCTGGTGTGATTTTCCCTACCTCCGTGTTCCAAGAGTCCTTAGCGGTCAAGATAGAGCGAAGTGCTAGGAGATGAACTCCCCTGGGGCTTAGTTGCGCAAGCAACAGAGTGAAGGGTTGTAGTGAATCCTAGTGCTGGAGCTTAATTGAGACTAGGGTTCTTTCACCTGGACCAAAGGGTTAAAACTACACTTAGGAACAGGGCTAATCACTTAGAATCCCTAGAACGTCAAGCAATCCCACGTAGCGTGAGGCTTAGGAAGATGAACTCCCCTAGGGCTTAGTTGACAGGTCAACGAGAGTTAAGGGTCGTAGTGAAACCTAATGCCTGGGAATAATGTTGGGGTTAGTCACGGTTGACCTTAGGTTTGGGACCGTGTGCTTTAGGATGTCCACGACTCATTAAACCATCAATAGGAGAGTATAATACATTGTCTTGCAATAAAAACATTAGTCCTAGGGGGAGCTTGTCTGGGTAGCCCCTTATTCATCTTGATAGTTTCTCTGTTCTACTCTTTGCTTGCACTCTCTTATCTTCCATATTTCTCTTTATTTTCTTATTGCTTTCGATTACTCTTACACACACACATTGATTCTGGCTCTTACTTTCCGTATTTCACACTAGCTAAATAGCAATCTCTTGTGTCTACAATCCCTACTCCCTATGGATTCGACTACTCTCTCACTGGGGGTACTATTATTACTTCGACAACCCGTGCACTTGCAGTACACACGCAAGGGGTGTGTCAATCACAGTCCTGATTGAATTATTCATACTTTGGTTTGTTTGGTTCTAATTGTTCCTCATCTATTGAAGAATAGGAATTCAATTCATCAAATGAAGCATAATCTGATTCAGCATCTACCACAAGCATAGGCATGGAGATAGAACCACTGTCAGCAATAACTCCCTCCTCCTCACCCTTCTCCTGACTATTGAAACTGTATTTTGAGTCATGCAGCTCACTTCCCTCATCTAATTCCTTATCATCATCAGCTTCTTCATTTGCTACATTACCACCTTCTACATTTCCTACTTCACTTTCTTCAACATTACCCACTTGATCTTTTTCTATAATTCTGTCTACATTTTCAATTGATGCATTTCCTGCTATATTTCCTTCTCTTCTAGTGCCTCTCATCAAAATTTTCTCCTACATTTTCATCCAAGCAAACATCTCCTTGCTCCATTGAAACTGCTTTCTTGTTCCTAACAACATTAACCTTCACACCACCACTGTCAGAGGATGATACCTTAGCATAGAAATTTATTACTTTGGTGTGGTTCCCAATCATTGCCATTGCTAGTGCATCTGTATCATTAGTTATTTCTCTTAAACCCATTGTGTTGCTGTTAATGTCTAACCACCAGAACTTACAACCATCCACTATTAATCCCATCTCCTTTGTCATGTCTACAAGTTCTAATCTAGATATTTTATCTGCACAACAGTAGTCTGCAAACCCAGGTATACTACGGTTGGCCCACTTGTGCACATCACCATCTATATAATGCAACTTAATAGTGAAGTACTCAGTGTTAGGCGCTGAGAAAAATTTGTTTGTATAATCCTATCAATAAATTTGTTTGTATAACCTAATTAATAAATTTGTTTGTACTCAGCTATACTACCAACATCTCACTAAAATAAATACAAAGACAACTGCAATAATATATGAAGATACTTTAATTTCTATATATATATATATATATATATATATATATATATATATATATATATATATATATATATGTAGCTAAGGAAAATGCCTAACATATTTAAGAGAACATAACATTGCAAAGTGCAAACTAAAACAAACAATAAAAACTTGCATAAGTAAATGTTATTCATATGAGTTTTCAACTAAGAAATTAAACTTCACAGTATTTTAAGAGAACATAACATTGACAATTAAGGTAACAAACATCTACCATAATTAACAAGTTTGTATAGGAATTAAAAATAGCTTGCAAGGAAAGAACAAAATTTGCTTACAGCTTCAAAGATTCATATCTTTAGTGGGTACCAAACTATGCCCAAATTTAATTCAAGGTATTAACCCTATTTCTCCTTATCTATGTGGGGACCATATGTGTGGGTGCCTTTATAATGGAACTGATGACTTCTCACACATACACAAACAATAGATATACTCCCCATAAAAAGCCAACATCTCATACCTTAAATTATTTAACAATTCATTTCTACAACATATAAATAGGTCACATCCAAAACCAGAGAATATACACCATGTGAGAATCTTCTAAAAAGGGTGGCTCTGGTTCTTCAGGCAATAAAAGAAAAGTATTGCTAATATTCAGCACTAATGACGAAGTTTAGGGTTTATCTTCATCTTATATAATAGGGCAAGGCAACAATTGATGATCAATTAGTTTACCCTAAATCTTATTTTAAAATAGACTATACATGAAACCCTAATGGTCGATGGCCACTTCTAATTTCAAAACATTTGTCTCGTAAACTTACGATAGCTTGGTGGTTCCATCCCTAGAGGTCGTATCGCCCAATTGACGTCCATGTGTACTAAGTGTTGTCACTTGTTCTTCTATGTTCACCGTTAGTTGAGAGGGATAGGATGCCTGAGTTTGGATAGGGAAATATTGTTTGTGGGTCTAGAGAAGAAATATTGTCAGGTGGCCACAGGTTGGACCGATGGAAACGAGGGAAGACATAGAAGAATGGGAGTGGGAGGAGGATGGTGGGGACGGGAGGGGTTTTTTTAGGGTGACCGATGTGGCAGTTTACGTGGATGTCGATGTGGCATCAACTTCTCCAAATCATCAGGTTGCTAACATCTTCATGGGCTTCATTACCTTGGTGGCCACAAAAGTTTGTGACTTATAACGTTGTGGCCACAAATCTTTTTTTGTAACCGAATGGCCATAAAACTATTCTCCGGGAGCACTGATGGCCAAAATGGCCTATTTGGAGGCCATTTCCGGTGACTTGTTTGACGTGGAGGCCACCATGTAATTAAATATGGATAAACAGAATGACGTGGCAGTCCAACTCAAAAGGTTTTTAAAACTAATCCAACTCAGTATGCTGAGTCATCACCTTTCTTCTCTCCCCCTCTCTTATGCTAAGTCATCAACCTTCTTGCCCAAATCCCTAGCTTTGGCTGAAAACCCCCATTTCCCCTCCCAAGCAGTGAGCTTCCTATCAGTCGATCTCCACCAACTTGACTTCTGAAAGTCCTATGTTCTGCATCACTTCGACCACTTATTGAAGGTGCCTCAATTGGCCTGAATGTCCTCCTCTCCTTCCCTAAATCACAAGGATGGCCTTCCTAATATAGCCTCCTCACACCGCCAGCTTCCCAGAATGCAATCATGAGAGAAATGGTGGAGATGGTCCCAAAGGAAGGGTATCCTTCCCATCCAGTTGGTGTTGTTCTCTTCTTAGATGATTCATTAGGAATCACTGTTTTTTATAGTGGATGCTGGAGATACTCGTAGAGTTTAGGTCTTAATTTGTAGGTATGTAATGGAGTTGGGAAATGATTATGAGTTGAATTTTTTAGTGTATGTATGCGATGATATAATTGTTCAGTGTAATTTAATTCAGTGGCAACTTATAAGAGTGTGTAATTTAATTCAGTTAATGCTGGAGATGTTGAATTTTTAATATGTTCTCTTTATGCATGAATGAAGTGCTCATTTCATGTTATCTTTCATTGTAGCTTGTGGAGGAGGAATTGTGTTGAAACAAACTGGAGAATAAGTTGTGCAGATTCATATGGGTTGCGAAAAAATTTCAGTGTATGAATGCCATGACATAATTCTGATTTGTGAGAGTGCAATTTATTTTAGTTGAATGAAGATAATACTGAAAATTTAATATGTTCTTCTTTAAGTATGAATGAAGCACAAGCATCTATTATCTGCACAATTTTAAAAAAGAAAGTAAGTAGCAGCATTAATTATTTGCAGAAATTTGCAAAAAAAAAATTTGCACAAGCACCAACATGAATTATTTGCAGAAATCTGATAAAAATTTTCTGCACAAGCATAAGAATCAACTATTGAAATTTGAAAGAATCTACACAAGCAGCAACATCAATTATCTGCAGAAATTTGAAAAAAAAAAAAAAAAGCTGCACAAGCATACAAACTACATTATCTGTAGAATCTTGGGAAAAAAATTCTGCACAAGCAGCAACATCAATTACCTGCAAAATTTTGGAAAAATAATCTGCACAAGAAGCAACAGTAGCATCAATTATCTACATAATTTTGGGAAAAAAGTCTGCAGATGCACCAGCATGAGTTACCTATAGTAATTTGAAAAATATTTTCTGCACAAGACTGCACAAGCATCAACATCAATTATTTGCAGAAAATTTAAAAAACAAGTTTGCTCAAGCATATACATCAATTATCTGCAAAAATTTAAAAAGTACACAATTGGCATTTACTCAGCATCCAATTGCTAGTCAACACATAAAACCAATGCAAAATTGAGATTTAATCTCCAATTTCATCAACAAACCATAAACAAGAGTTATCAGTGCTTACAAACAAGTACTTGCAATTCATAACAAAAATGTCATATCAGTTTGCCATCAAAAATCTCAAATCAGTTTGACGTAAAAAATCTCTACAAGTATCTCCAGCATCCACTACAAAAACTAGTGATTCCTAATGAATCATCTAAGAAGAGAACAACACCAACTAGACCGGAACGATATCCTTCCTTTAGGGACCATCTCCACCATTTCTCTCATGATTGCATTCTGGGAAGCCGGCGGTGTGAGGAGGCTATATTAGGAAGGCCATCCTTGTGATTCAGGAAAGGAGAGGAGGACATTCAGGCCAATTGAGGCACCTTCAATAAGTGGTCGAAGTGATGTAGAACATAGGACTTTTAGAAAGTTAAGTTGGTGGAGATCGACTGAGGGGAAGCTCACTGCTTAGGAGGGGAAATGAGGGTTTTCAGCCAAAGCTAGGGATTTGGGCAAGAAGGCTGATGACTTAGCATAAGAGAACGGGGAGAGAAGAAAGGTGATGACTCAGCATGCTGAGTTGGATTAGTTTTAAAAACCTTTTGAGTTGGATTGCCACATCATCCTGTTTATCCATATTTAATTACATGGTGGCCTCCACGTCAGACAAGTCACCGGAAATGGCTCCAAATAGGCCTTTTTGGCCACCGGTGCTCCCGGAGAAAAGTTTTATGGTCATCCAGTTACAAAAAAAAAAGATTTGTGGCCACAGCGATATAAGCCACAAACTTTTGTGGCCACCAGGGTAATGAAGCCCATCTTCATGCCATGTAAGAAAATGAGATGATTTTTTGGTGTTGATGTGGCTATTCCCGTGGCCACATCAGCAAAACCTCACAAGGATTTTCCCTGGTGCTCTCCCGATGTAAGTAAATCAAAATAAGGTATCTGAAAAGAAACAAATCAAAATTTGGTGCTCAAAGTGAAATTTAGGTATAATAAGGTATTCACTCAAGATTATTACCCCATTACATAGATAAATCCTTTAATTTTTGCTAAAATACAATTTAGTATTTCATCAATATTGATTTGAACTTTAGTTTTTAGGACTTTGTTCCCAAAACCTAACTCAAATTTTTTTGATGAAATCTACAAGCGACAAAGCAAAAGATAAATGGATACAGAGGTCTCCAAAGAATAAATCTCTAAGTTATGTAACCTTGGAGAGGAAATGAGAGGTATTTCTCACACAAAACTTTCACGGAGGACTCATTCAGATATTCGAACTCAACCTCAATCACAATCGCGAGTAGTTACCTAACCCTATCAATCTTCTTGTTTGGCTTGGATTATTATGGTTTTTTTGGGGTTTTCTTTGCAGGGATCTTCTACCAATGCGTATTAAAAAATAGTTGCCCATTTTAATAAAAATTTAATTATTTTCCTTTATCGGATCTCGATCGTACTGAGAGCTGCGGATGTTGAAGACGGATCCGATCCGCAAATTCTCGGATCCGGATGGAGTTGCATGTAAAAACGGGCATGACGAGGGATCCGCATATTATCGGATCCGGGTGGCATCAGATAAAATAAAGACGAATCCGATAGTCGGATCCATTATCCAGTCGAGCGGCTCCGCTCGACTTCTCCCTTCTCTTTCTCTCGTTTCTCACACCCTAGCCCGATGCCGAAGCGGGTGGCGATTTCATGGATGGAATCACAATGAATCCCTGATTTCTCTCCCAATCCCCCTTATATGAATGCTTCCTTTCGAATCCAAAAGTGTATTTCATGTTTTTTTTTTTTTTTTTTTTTTGGAGAATTTGGTGATATTTCGATCCCGAAATGCAAGCATTTGGATGGAAGAGGAGAATTCCTTTAAGAAATTCAACGCCGATCCTTGCGGCGTTTCATTCAACTCCTCTTTCGCTCTCCAAATGGAAGACCAAGTGGAAGAATCAGGTTAGCTTGTAAATCACTTTTGTTGTCATTGTTATGCATTTTACCGATGATGCGAGGCACTGGGCTTGATTTCCTCATTTAATTTGATGAAAGAAATTGCCTGGATTGGAAAAAAAATTTCTTTATATGTGAATGCTGTTGGTGTCGTCTTCACTAGAATTTTAGCAATAAACTAAGCCAAAATGCTATCTTGAGAGGTAAACTGCTGTTTATGATCAGTAGAAATATGGGTAGGGTTGGACTTTAAGTTCATTTTGTTATCTTTATTATTTTATGGTGCCATATGTTATTAATATGTAGATTCTTATCGCTTGTTAATTGTAGGTCCTAATGTTAATTGTTATTTGTATGTTTCAGGATGAAGAAGGTAGCCAAAAACCATCTAAGGTATGGGAAATGAGAAACTTTTTTATTATTTGAATTGTTGTGGTTTAAGACTTTGTTTATCCTCCATAAATGGTGGGTTTATTATCTACAGTTTCTGGAATAAATTTTTTGGTGCTTGATTTTGGTGTTGAATGTCCAACTTGGTCATCTGATACAGCCTAATTCTGAACAGACGTATGCCAGGTATGCTGTTCGGCTAAAGCGCGCTGATACAAAGAAAGCTCTTAAAGATTTTCTTCTCTATGGAAAGCCCTCAAACATGATTCAGGTGGATTCATATTGTCTGTCTTTCAATAATCATAAGCTTATGTCTTTCTCTTGCTTGCTTTTCACACAAGGGTTATGTTAAAAATATTTTAATTATTAAGAGTTTCTGTATTTACAAAAGTCATTTCTAGTAACTGTATGGAACTTGTTGAATTTCATGTTTTCCCACTAGGATGAAGACTCAACGCAGAGCAGAAGGAGCAAAGCTGAAAGCAGATTGCATGAATTTAATAATTGTCTACGATCAAACGGTTCTGGGAGGTCTAAGCCCTCATCAAATTCTTCAGAATGTGGGAAGGGAAAACGGCGCAAGGGGAAGCGTGAGTTCTATTTAAGATTTTCCAGAAAATTAGAGCTCTCTATCACATGATGCAGCTTATAATATCACTATAATTGAGCTGTGCTTCATGTCTGTTAAATAATTTCGTTCCGATGATATCATTTTTAGTTAACATTAATATAGACTAATGGACATTTTTTATTATAAGCTGGGAAAATTTTATCCTGGTGTACTGCTTCCCCTAACTTTCTGATTTTCCACCATTTGACATTTTTTATTCTTATGTCGGCCTACATCTCTATGATTATAAATGTCAGATTCTTTTCCAACTGTGCTAAAACAATTCATTTGCATATATATGTGGGCACTTTTATATTTAAGCACTGCCTTAATGTTGGCTTTTGATTAAATTTGCATTGTGGGTATTTCTGGATGCTACTTGACTGCCATAGGTATCTTGGTAATGCCATCATGAATAATAGTTAGCCATTTTTAGTTCCTCTGGTCGTCGTTTTCTTATGTCTGAGATTTTTTTACCCAAAATATTCTTCATGTGGAGTTACACTAAAGTGTCTCTTCTTGAGCATCTTTTATCATGCTAGTATATAACCACAAGTTATTTTTGTTCTGAGATGACATTGTGTGGTTTTCACTTTGTTTGGCAAGTCAAAAACCATTCTTTAAACAGGCCACATTTCAACTTCTTGCTCAGGTTGGAATGATAAATGGAGCTATGGTTATTATGATGATGATTTTGGGCACCATGAGGCGAATTTTCAAGCTTCATTTGGTGGGCACAAAACATTCAACTGGTCATTTCCATCATGGGAGAAGTATAGGTTTGAAAATTCAACATCTGGTTTCGAATGGAGAGATGAAGCAAAATGGGAGAAGATCAAGAAGAAGTTCTTGAATGAAAGTGATATTGAGGAGGAAGAACCAAGTGATGTAGGAACACATACTGACAGAGTTGCTCTTGGCTTACCTGCTACAGGCTCCTTAAAAGTAGATGACGTCAAAATAGCGTAAGTATCCAAAAGAATGTTTATATGTATACACACATACACATTTCTTCTTGTTCATAAAAATGTTTATGTTATCCATGTTGTTTTTATATCAACTTCTTACATAACTGCAGTTTCCGAACATCTGCTTTAAAATGGCATCCTGACAAGCATCAAGGACCTTCACAGGTAGCTCCACTAAATCCGATAAATTTGAGTTGATTTCTTTTCAAGCCAAGCCACTAAAAGGACTTCATATCACATTATTTGCTTTACTTGCTTGAAGTGGCATGGCCAGTTTGTGTTCATTCTGATCTTATTATCTGGGTTAGTCAAATATAAACAAGTTTTATATCATTGTAAAGTTAAAGTATTTCCATGTTCTCATACATTTAAGAGAATTTAGTGTTAGCCAGCGCCACGCTTTATTTATTCATGCAATCAAGATGTTGAGAATTGCTGGTTTTTCTTAATCTATAATCATTCTAATTGCAGGCAGTGGCAGCTGAAAAATTCAAGAGATGTGTTGATGCATACAACTCCTTGTGCAATGCCCTGAAGAAAAATTAACTTATACGGTTTTCATTTATTTTATTTTATTTTTTGTTCTCATTTGTGTATCATCAGCCAGTAGTTCAGAGTATAAGGGCATTAGCTCCCATGCTTTTTTGTATCCTAAATCAAGTGAAATTCAGGGATGTTGGCTTGTAGCCCACCTTTTGTAGTTTTGTTTACCATTAACAGATGAGAAGTGTTATCTTTGCAAAGTAATTGATGAGGCTCATTCTTTCACTCGATGCGTGCAGACTCTTGATATTACTGTGCCAGTGATAACCAGTAATGAAATGAGTGAGTGAACCACCGGTGCAGTGGTCGAGCAGTTAAAGCATTCAAACTACCAGGTCTGTTTTGTATACCTGGAAAAATAAAAAATCTTTAGTGTCAAACAACAGATTGATTATTGATGCAGTTAAAAGTGAGGTTCATTTTTACTGTATAAGGCTATGTTTTTTTATCCCAAATTATACAACATTCATTCTAAATATAAAATAGAGAAATACTTGTGTTGGGTAATTGCTAATATACTAACCGGTAGCCGGCACCTTACCCTTAGATTTGCTGGGTTTAAATAATGGGTAGTATAATCGATAGCAAATCATACATCGGTTGATGGGCATCCAAACTAGAAAAAGAAACCACAGAAATTACCAAGGGGTTCATACAAATGATCCTGCGGAACATCCCAAACACAGAAACAAACCACAATCCCGAATCCCAATCTATCATCCCCATCGTCCCTGAGCATCATCAATCAGTGAAACTTAAACCATCCCTGAAGCTTCCAGAAGGTTCTAGAAGCAGAGAATAACAACAGAGGCAGAAGCCATGAATCCAAAGGTACAAAGCAAGAAAGCAAAGTGCATAGCCCAGCTACGCTTAAACTTAGCCAAGTAACTCTCTGGTGGCTCCTGGTACTGCACCTCAAACTCCTCCGCAGGCACAGCAACCCCAGCGCCACCACCGATCCCATAAGCCCGCATCTTGACGTGCTTGAGCCGTTCCGTTGCGAGCGCAAGCGTGAGCTTGTGGCACCTTCTCTGGTACCTGAACCCGTTGATGGCCCGGAGAGTCTGGGCCACGGCCACGTAGAACGCTAGGTGGGCCAGGGCGAGAAGGCCCACCGGGGCCCACAAGTGCCGGCACTGAAGCCGGCCCGGCGGTGACTGTGCCTGGACCGAAAGCACCAGAGCTAAGAAGAGGAAGAAGAGCTGGAATAGTCGCCACATCTCTTTCCTTCTGCCGTCGATGGCACGCTTCTTTTCTAGGGTCTTCTCGAAGTGGAGCTGGATTATGGAGTTGAGTGCTTGGATTGCTGAGTCTCTTCCCATTCCCATCATCTGGTGCTCCTCCTCTTCATTGTACATAGCATCAGCCATAGCCTGATATCTATGTATGTAGTATAGATGGATGTTTGTTTTTTTGTTTGATCTGGGTTTTCCTATTCTTTTTCTCTGTTTGGGGATTCTCAGTCTTGGGTGACTACTAGTTGGGGCGCATTGGATCCTGGGGAGGTAGTGGAGACCTATTGAATAAGGGGGTGTCAGAGTCTTGTGTCTTTTTGCACTCCCTGTTTTCGTCTCCATCTGTCATTATATTAATAAACACATCAGCAGTTTTATAACAATTATAGTACCGAAAGTCAAGTGGAAGGAGAAAATATTTTCTACAGACTAAACAGAAGTTTTAGAAGAAAAAAAAAATCTGCTGGTGGCAAGAGGATTTGAGGCTAGATGGGTGAGTTGAATTATGATTATTTTGTAATCTTCTAAGGCTTCTATTCTTATCAATTGATCCCTGAACAATTATTTTCATTACCAAAGAGGTCTTAGATAAGGGGATCTGTTATCCCCCTTCAATTTGTTTTAGTGACGGATATCCTTTGTGATATGTTTTTGTATGCTTTATGTTAAAAAATTTTAGTGGGGATTCTTCTAAGAGAGCAGGGCAGCAAGTGTAACTTGCATTATGCGTATGATTTGCTGATTTTAATAGTGCAGGAGGAAGGGGCGCTTGAGGACCTTAGAATTTTAAGTTGATTCTTTATGTGTTTCAGGGGATGACAGGTTTGGAAGTCAATTTCTCCAAAACTTGCCTATACTAAAGTGTTGTTGGCAGGCTATTGAGTTCCACGACTGTTGCCACGTTGAACTGTGCGGTGAGACTTTTACTAGTAACGTACTTGGGAATTCCTATCCCTGGTAAAAAGCCGCGTAGGCAAGATTAGAAAGGTCTTTATTGAGAAAGTGAGTCAAAGGCAATCTTCCTGGAAAGTGCAACATATGTCCTTGGGAGGTCGGCTCACGCTTGTTAATTCAGTTTTATCTGCCCTTCCAACTTACTGGATGTCAATTTTTAGATTGCCTTGGTGGGTCATAAAAAAAATTGGTCGTGTTAGAAGAGATTTCCTTTGGTGCGGTCCAGACCTCCGATTTGGATGTCGGCTGGTTTGCTGGAGGAATCTCTGTCGCTCTCAGGAGCAAGGGGATTGGGGTATTTTAAATCTGAGGGTGTTTATTCAAGCGTTGCTTAGGAAGAGATGGTGGAAACTCGTGACTGATCATGACTGGGATTTACCACCCTTGAGAATCTCTAACTGGAATTTGCTTCCTAGGCATATGGGGAAAGTTTCCTTCTTCTGGCAAGGGGCGACAAACTATTTACCACCCTTGAGGAGTTGTATTAGACAGATCATTCATGCTAGTGATGAGACTCTCTTCTGGCAGGATCGATGGATCAGCAGTCGGGCACCTATGCTGTTGTGGCCAGAGGCGTTTCAAGATTGGTATCTTCATTTTGGCACACTTAGGGACTTGGCTTTTTACTCGACGATGCCTCTTTCTCAGAGAGTTAGGATACAATACTGGTTAGGGACCATTTTCAATCCGCTAAAGAGGGCAATAGAGACAAGAAGTGGTGGATTCTCACTGCGAATGGATCTTTCTTTGTGAAATCTTTCTATAACTTCCTCAATGATAGGGGATTACGTTGTCCGATCTCTAGATTATTCTAGCGCAACAATTGTCCTAGGAAAGTCAACCTCTTTAATTGGCTAGTCTGGAAGAATAGAATTCTCACACTTAAAAATCTTGAAAGCCGAAGATGCAATAAGCTACTGACGACAACCTGCGTGATGTGTCATGGAGGAGTTGAATCTGTTGATCACCTCTTGCTCCACTGTTTGTTTGCTAAAGAAATTTGGGAGTACTTTGTTAGGCTGTTCCATTTGCCGGATCCACTGCAGTCCATGAATCAAATCTGGGGGACTTGGAGAGGCCTTGTTAGGACATCATTTCAAGCGATAGGGGATTGGGCGGTGGAAGCTCTTGTTTGGAATATTTGGCTTGCTAGAAATGATTGTATATTGAATGCTAATGTTGTGCCTACTCTCGCTATTGTTTGAAATGTGATCAATCGGATGATTATTTCATAGTTTTTCAGCAGACTCTAAGGGAGGTAGAGAGAAGTTTGAAGATTCCATTGCCACTATCAGACGTAGTCTAGAGTTTGTAGACCTAATCATGGGCTAGGTTTCTTTTGGAGGGAAGCTAGGCTGGGTTTCTAACTCAGTGTCTATTGTTGTTGTATTTGGGATTGTTCTTGTGTGTTGATATTTCTTTGGGTTTGTTGTGTGTGTGGCCTGTATCACATCTAGTGATCTGTTGTAGTTATTTATTTATTTATTTTAATGAATGTGATTTATCCATCTTTAAAAAAACTAAAAATAAAAAAATGAAAATTTACAAAAAATAAAAATAAAGGAAAAGAAACTGAAAATAAGATAGAAGAGTATAATTGGGGTGTTTGTTTGCTTGTGAATAATAATTTATACCACAGGTGTTTGGTTTTTTTGGTTTTTTATGGGTTTTTTTTAAGTGGTATGCTATATATTTAGTATATGTTATATGTAGTATATATCTATGATATTTTCAATATATATATTTAAAGGTTTTTTTTTTGTTTTCTTATACAATATATATAATATTAGTGTTTGGTTAGTTTTATTATTTAGTTTTTTTTAATTTCTTTTTAAACAATTTGTATTCCATAGTTTAAGTACGGGCTTCTATCCTAGTTTTCTTTTATGTGTCTCACAATATTTTCACTATTATGAATAACCATTGAAATCATAGATGCCTTCTGTAATAGCTGCAGTTGGTATTATAGCAATTATTTAATTTTTAAACATAAATGTTAGTATTGTAGCAGTCGTCCATATATATCTTACTATATCAGTTGCTGGTATAAACTATTGAATCAAATTAATGCTAACGGTCTATTCATTTGGTGAATGGTCATAAATACCATTTTTTTTATATATAACAATAGAATAATATAAGATAAGAAAATTTATATTTATGTTTATTTCAAGAATAAATTATTAGTTGTATTTAGAGACGATTTTTATATATATCAAATTCAGATAAGAGAAATTAATGTAGATGATTTGGGTAATCACCGAATCTAATATATTTTTTTAAGGTAATTAATAGAGGAATGCAAAATACAAAGCATGGAAGATTAATAGTTTTACCAAAAACAAATCAGAAGAACTTCAAAGGGGAAAAATGCTAGTACAAAACACTGCAAGGGCTTGCTTGTTTACTGTCGATCTCTCTCACTTGAGAAGCTTAACCTTCTCCCATGTGAAATCCGGGTCATCACGACCAAAATGGCCATAAGCAGCAGTCTTCTGATACCTAAAATTGCCACCTCTCTTCAAATCCAAATTAATAGCAATCATTCCAGGCCTAAAATCAAAGTTCTTCTTGATCAAACTCAGTATATCCTTATCAGGTATGTTTCCAGTCTTATAAGTATCAACAAACACAGACAATGGTTCAGGCACACCAATAGCATAGGACACCTGAACAAGGCACCTCCTTGCAAGCCCTGACGCCACAACACTCTTTGCTGCGTGCCTAACAATATATGCACCACTTCTGTCAACCTTGGTCGGATCTTTTCCTGAAAATGCACCACCTCCATGTGCACCCCATCCACCATAAGTATCAATGATGATCTTCCTTCCGGTGAGACCGGCATCGCCATGCGGTCCTCCGATTACAAACCGGCCAGACGGATTCAAATGAAAGATAGTTCCTTGATCTAAGTACTTGGCAGGGATGATTGGTTTAATAACATGCTCTTTCAAATCCTCAGCTATCTGTTCATTAGTAACAGTCTCATCATGTTGAGTAGAGATAAGCACTGTGTGAACTCTTATAGGAACCATGGCACCACCTTCATTCTTATACTCAACTGTGACTTGAGTCTTGCCATCTGGACGAAGCCATGGACATGTCTTGTTCTTACGTACTTCAGTAAGCTTAGCACCAAGCTTGGTTGCAAGAACATGAGTCAATGGCATGAGCTCAGGTGTCTCATCAGTTGCATAGCCAAACATGTGTCCTTGATCACCAGCACCAATTTCCTCAGGTTTCTTGGTGAGATGGCCATGAACACCTTGAGCAATGTCAGGGCTTTGTTGTTCAACATTTACGAGGACCTTGCAGTGGTCGGCATCGAGGCCGACATCGGCCGAGGTGAAGCCAATGTTCCGGCAAGTGTCACGGACGAGCTTCTCGTAATCCACTTGAGCTTTGGTTGTGATTTCACCAAACACCATGACCATGTTAGTCTTGGTGCAGGTCTCACAAGCTACTTTGCTTTCAGGATCTTGTTCAAGACAAGCATCTAGGACTGCATCAGAGATTTGGTCACAGAGCTTGTCTGGGTGGCCTTCATTGACGGATTCAGAGGTGAAGAGGAAGGTTTCCATTGATGAATGATGGTGATGAGAAAGAAAAGAGTAGAATGGCCCAAGGAAAAAATGTTAAAGATATAGTTGGGATGAGAGGCAGGAGAAGGGGTGAATTTGCTGGTGATGCGGCATCTGACTCGCTCGCGTACTTCTTTTTGCTCACCCGTTTTCTCAACTGCTTCCGGTCTTCTGGGCTTCGTGCCCAAATGGTATTCATTTACCTAGATCACAATTTGAAGCGTTATGCTTGTGTGTGTGTGTGGATGTGTAATGAAAGGTGATTTATATTATTTTTCAAATGCTGTGCTTAAAGCGGTTAAGCCTCAATTTTAATTATATCATTGAATTCTATATTTTTATTTTATTGTACCATCGATTGATTTTATATGTGATAATATACGCAAATAACACTATCACAAATTACGGTAGCTTAACCACTTTTTAAAAATTTATTTTGTGGGGCGAGGATATGTCATGTAAGCCCAAGTATATCATAGACCATAACCTCATAGTGGTAAATCTCCTCTGCCTTGCTATCTTGGAGGGGTAGAGAGAATATGACTCATTTCACAGGGGACCCAGAGAACAGTGAGTGAATAGTATGCACAATATTTCTACAGTATTCCACATTATTGCTACATTGCTATTGATGGCAATAATTATTACCAAAATATATGTTTTCTTTGACGATTTCCATATTATAGATATTGTGATACTTGTTTCCTAAGACAACAAAGACTGTTTTTATATCAAGATTGTGAAACCTAAGTAAGAAAAACTTAATAGAGTGGATCAATTTAAGCTATTAATTGAGCTAAAACTTTTGTCATATTATATGTTGAGAATATTGTTTGCTCATAAAATGTCTCTCCTTTTTACTTGTAGAAATTTATTTCAAGTAATTTAACATTTTCAGCGCAAATAGTATCTACTAAAATATTAATTATAGTAGATTTAGAATGGAAATTTAGTATTTAGCAAATTTTATTTTAATAATTTTATTTCTGAAACAAACTTAGCATTTAATAAGTTTATTTTCAGATGCTTAGATTCTCAGTTATATATATTTTTTCTATAATTCAAGTTAAGGGTGAGCCAAACAATCCATATCTGATGATCCGATCCGATATCCGGTTTTTCGACCCAAATTTTTTGAGTACCCGATCTGAAAAAGAGAGTCAGGTATCCGGTCTGAATTTATATGGTGAAAACCAAATCGGATCAGGGTGGAGAGAAATTAAAAACCGAGTATCCGAATCCGATCCGGTTTTTAATATATTGTTATATATATATATATCTTAAAGGGTTTAAATGAGGGATTTGTTTTTTTTTTTTTTTCCTTTTTTACTCTTTAGATCATATAAAATTTAAATTTATTATATATATATATACTCCTATTATATATATATATATATATATATTAATAATTTAAAACTTTACAAGGGCTTAAGTAGAAAAAAAAATCAAAATCCCTCATTTAAAAACTCTTTATATATTAATAATTTAAAACTTTACAAGGGCTTAAGTAGAAAAAAAAAATCAAAATCCCTCATTTAAAAACTTAAAGAGTTTAGAGTTATATAATTAATTTCTTATATAGTTATATTTATATATATACATATTAATAAATTTAAACTCTTCTAGGGTTACAAGTAAAAGGCCTCTTAGTCCTCAATGTCCATCACCCCGCCTCTTCTCTCTAGCCTCCTTCCCTGTCTTTTCTCTCTCACCATTGATAAAACTCTTTATTATTTTTTATGACTTTTTTTGTGGGGAGAATAATGTAAGGTTTTAATCCTCTTTATAAGTTATAAGTTTTTCATATTTGTTTTTTTATGGATGTTGATGTTGTTATACAAAACAAATCCATGGAGTAGATGAAACAGAAATTCTGATCCGGATATCCGATATCCAATCCGGTTTAAATCGGGTACCCAATTTTCAGTACCCGGTTTAAACCGAGTCGCATACGGGCGAGTTTTTGCCGATCCGAAAAACCTTGTATCCGAGCCGGTTTCCAAAACCGGGTCGGATACCCGGTTTTGCTCACCCCTAATTCAAGTAGTATGTATCTTAATAATTATTGTCATTAATATTTATTTGCAAGAAAAATTTGTGCTACCTTAAGATGAAAACTCTTCAAAAAATAGAAAAGTAACTTATAAGATATTAAAAATCCTAATAGAATTAACTTTACAAATCTTAGACTTAATTCTAGCATACTAGTAAAATCTTGGTCTCATATGGATGCTAAAATTGATTTAATCCTTAAAAAAATTAAATAATTTAGAAAACCGGTTATTAAAATTAGAAACAATCCTTTACAATCTATATTATTTAAAAAATAGTATTAAAAAATATAATAAAATTCACATAGATAATTTATGTACCCAAATAAAAAATATATGAATAAGATCTGGTCAAAAATTTAGAAAACCAATAACTACATTTAAAATATTGACCAAAGTAGCAAAACCACCTTAATATAGATTATGGTTTCCTAGAAATGAAACACTTACTTGAAGCCATTGAATATTATAAAGTAGAACTTGTAAAAATAAGATATTTTCCTATAGAGAAAGAATTAAATCCACACAATTTAAAATATAAAATAATATATCAAAAGTGCTTATGGCTTCATGAAGTAGAAGATTATTTAGCAAAAAAAAAATAAGAATCTTAGAAAATGGATCAGACGAAGATAGGCAATTGTTAAAAAATTAGAAAATAAAATTATCATAATAATTTGATAAAATAGAGGCTAATATGCCTAGAGAAAACATAGAAAATATAGAATATAAGGTTGTAGTCACAAAAACATAGCCTCATAATAGTTTTTCAAAACATACAGATTTCATAATGAATCAATAACAAAGTGGAAATAATTATCAAATATAAGTCTCCAGAACAAAATAAATTAACAAAAGGTACGTACAGATTCTTAACGTCACAGTTTTCCCAAGGTTATATGACACGGTCCGTTATGCGTGTATACACCGCAAGTGCACGGGTGTCGAAGTAATAATACCTCGTTGAGAAGGTAGTCGAATCCACAGGGAGTAGGGAATCAAGACAAGTGAAATTTGCTATAAAGCTAGTGTGAAGATGATTGTGAAGAGTGAGAATAATGTGAGTGCAAACAAAAAGAATAAGCAAGAGAAAAGAAGAATGCTATCAAAGATT
This sequence comes from Dioscorea alata, assembly GCA_020875875.1. Lineage (NCBI taxonomy): Eukaryota > Viridiplantae > Streptophyta > Magnoliopsida > Dioscoreales > Dioscoreaceae > Dioscorea > Dioscorea alata. The sequence goes on from CM037014.1 coordinate 3,601,555, forward strand.
AAGAAGGAATCAACCAATGTAAAGATGGGGGTACCCGGACAATGCTCCCCTATGATTAATGTCTCTAGTGCAAGACTAGTATTATACTTTTTAATTGATGTCTGATGAGTCGTGGAAATCCTAAAGTATACGGTCCCAAACCTAAGGTCAACTGTGACTAATTCTAACACTATGCCCCGGCTCTAGGTTTCACTACAACCCTTCACTCTGTTGATCTCTCAACTAAGCCCCAGGGGAGTCCATCTCCTATAACCTCACATTACGTGGAATTGGATGGAGTTCTAGAGATTCCAAGTGATAAACCCTGTCCCTAAGTGTAGTTCTAATCCTTTGGTCCAGGTGAAAGAACCCTAGCCTAAGTTAAGCTCCAGCACTAGGATTCACTACAACCCTTCACTCTATTGCTCGCGCAATTAAGCCCCAGGGGAGTTCATCTCCTAGCACTTCACTCTACCTTGACCGCAAAGAACTCTTGGAATGTGGAGATAGAGTAAATCACATCGAGGGGAAAAGGGACGTTTCCCTACCTCTCGACTCACCCTCTCGACTCTCTCCAATCTTGGGTAGTCTGATCCTATAGAGGTTGTCACACCCTCAAAAGATAACCTAGATGATTCTCAACCCTAGTGTCACGGCTAAGGAAAACTCGAAACAATTAACATGCAAGATTGGAACTCAATTAAAAACATCAATTAAGAAAGCATAATAAAAGTCATAAAAACAATGGCATCCTAGGATTTACAAGTCCGAATACCCACTAGGGGTTTAGCTCTCCATAGAGCTATACAAAATCATCAAAGTATGTGTAATAACAATAACAAAATCATCATACAACTAGGGGTTTAGCTCTCCTTGCGATGGTAGCGATGGTTTTGAGAAGCCGCTTCGTCCTCTCCACCAAGTTCCTTGTCAAGCCTAGGGCACACCTCGCCGAATCGATGCCGATGAAAGCTCCCCCAATAGCTCTCTTCCAAAGAACGTCGATGTCGATGCCTTAGACGCGCTCCAAAAGCCTCTCCGAACCCTAACCGCAAGGCCTCCAAAAGTTGTATGAAAGAAAGGCCAAAAGTCCCCAAATAAATCTGAAATCGCAGTATTTGAAAGGTTAATTTAGGGCATCCACACGGCCGTGTGGAATTTCCACAGGCCTGTGTGGATTCTCTGGAATTCTATTTCTGGCTCGCAGTGAACAATAATCTGCTACAGTGATTTGATACAGTAATTCGCTACAGTGCCTCACACAAATTGCTCCTGAAATTATCTTCTTCATCGAGGCCGCTACATCGGGCACACGACGAGCGGTAGATCGTGTCGTTTTATCCTTTAAATCATTGACGAAGTTTCTTCGATGTCACACGAGTTAGACTTTATGAGTGTGATTGCCTTTGTGCCCCTCCAAGTTATGAGATACTTTGAGCATATTGGAGGTTGGCACACACCCACAAGTCTAGAACCCATGCCTTGGTCTTGCTCGGTCCAAGAAACTCCTCAACAAGCAAGGACACGACCTAATTTTGCTTCTTTTCATCCAATTCTTCTCCACAACCCTACATGCACAAAAGAACACAAATACACATGGATTAGTGATAAAATCTAAGAAAAGTAATGCTCAATGGAAGAAAATAACACTTCGTGTTACTTATACACGAGCACTTATCATTATACGTCACCCAAACTTACTATAGCCATTTGATTTACCTCGATGGCACCTAAGTCAGCATATTGGAGTTAATATGTTTTATCCTGGTAGCCTGAGCCATAAATATCAAAATCTATTTATTTTACCTCGTTGTTCTGAGTCAAATACTGTATTGTTTCACTGACGGCCAGGAACAAAACTATAGTTTCAATTCACATAATTTATGTCGACATGGTCAATGTTAACCCTTTTGATTGGATAAGTGCATTGCTTATTTCAAAACTAATATTCCCAACAAGTTTTTTTTTATATAGAAGCGATGTTTTTTTTTTCATAGTGTGTAAAAAGGAAGCGATGCTTGCTTTTTAGTATGTAAAATAGGCTTGTAAACAATGCAATTCCCCATATACTGTAGATAGTGGAGAATATATGTCCTCCTTATCATATCAGTCAAGTCTGTGTTGGCCATTAAGTTGCTTTCTTCCAAAGCAATCTTGAGCCTTATCCAGGCCCCCTCCTTGTCTATATAAGGGGTCTTAATGTGTTTCTAAGGACTCACGAATACTCAGTGATATTCTAAAGTTTTTCTAGCAATAAATCCTCCAATTTTATAATTTCCATGCTTCCAAACTTACCCTTTACTTCACTTTGTTCTCTTGACTCTCAATCTATCACTAGGAGTTCAAAGTAAGTTCAAAAGCATAACCAACCCCACGGTGGTATCAGAGGCAGAATTTTAATCCACAAGAATGATCCTTAAGAACAAGGTATTTCAATCTAATTGCATGTTTGTATGCTTGATTACTATTATGGTGAAAGCTCTAGTTATCATATTTGATGTGCTTTGTGACGAGAAGAAATTTCCACCTAGCATAAACATACCGCGATTAAAGGAAATTATGAGTAACCCTAGAAATAGGGTACTTTGGAGACCCCATCTCCCTCAATTCTTCCGAGTGTGTTAATGAGAATTTCCGTACTCTTTGCAATCATATGGAATAGATTTTAGTAGAAATCACATTTCTATTCTGTATTCGGATTATGGGCAATCTTTCCTCACAAGAAAAATTACCTACTTAAGAAATTCTCGTTAACTCACATTGAGGTTTCACGTTGCGTTGATCCGATTGTGTGGTGACTGCATCAACACTACACCTATTCAGTTACTCTTTGCCCTTAAAAGAGGGTTTAGTATGATTTAAGAAACCTCTCAGTTCAGATAGTATTGCATGCTTAGACAACCTTTGCCCTGCACTTAATAAGCCCTAGAGGGATGCTATGCCCGGACTTCGTTTCTTCCCATAATTTCTCTACTCTATTATTCCGTACTTCTTGCTTTTACTTTCTTTTGTTCACATACATGACTCATTTGGTTAGGCTAATTTTTGTAACTAGGGTTACTACTAGTACTCTCATTCTTCCATACGGACCGACATCCTGTTTTTTAGCACTATTATTACACGATCGGCATGTACACTTCCGTCCCTATCATATATACTTATTAGTATGCATGTGGCATCAGATTTTATCTATTGGCTTCGTAAATTTTAGCACGAAGTTCTTAACTACATTTTTGTTCCTTATGCTAGCGACTGGATTTGAGATTTTTGCAAGCTTTATTTTATCCAAAGTTTTACAGTAGAAATTCTATCAGTTTCATTAGGTTGTTATATATGGTATTTGTAGTTCATACTAGTCATATCTTTTGTTGGAATTTGTATTTTTATTCAAGTTCTTGCTTGGAATTTTGTTGAAATGTTTGATTGGGGTTTAATTTTTAATCTTCTGATTAAGGTCTCGAAATTACCAATGTTTCATGTTTTTTTTTTTTTTTTTTGTGATTTTTGAGAGAGGAGGTGCAGGGGATATCATATTTAGAAATAGGCTAGCATTGTTCATCAATGATCTCATGAGATACACTTTTGATTGTAAAGGCATCAAATATCAACTTTTTTCTATTAATTAGTTCATCAATGATCTCATGAGATACACTTTGTTTTTGTTTATTATTAATGAGAACCAACTCTGGAAATTCCAACCCTAATCTGCAAATAATTAGTAAACTTTGTTGTGGTACATTTTTTTTAATCATAAGATCAATTGAAAAGGCTTTTTTGTAGGAGGTTCATATCAAAAGATTGGTAGGTTTCAACAACATTGATAGATTTAGGAGGAGAAATGAAGGTTGTAATCTTCATTTTAGTTTGTACCATTTGTTCATGCATGAATTCTAATTATCAAAAGTTCAAAGAAATCTCTTTTATTGACTTTTCTGAAAATTTTAAGATATTTTGATCCAGATCCTATAACTGCAACATCCTTGAGTGAGCTAGAATCATATGAGAAGTTTCTTATGGAGGCATTAACAAGAATCACAAATAGAAAGGTGGGTTTTTTTGGTTCCTCATGAAATGATTTTAGTAAATTTCATGCACCAAATGAAACTTATTACTCTTTAAATTATCACAGAAATATTTGCTCGGCTATCATCTTTCGTTGGATGATGCTTCGAACACATGCATGCAAGTAAGAATTATATTGAATGATATATATATACATAGAAAAAAGTGAAAAATAGATTAGCAAATTGAGAATGATTTATGTTAACTTTTCATGTTTATGTTAAATGCGATGCCGATATATTTACAACCCACCCAAAAATTCTTCATAATTCAAGGCCTTTTAAGCTAATCACAAATAGAGGCATGGAGATTCCCATTTATGCAGTGTTGATTCTTTCATTTTTTTTAATGATTAAGTTTGATAATTTGTTCATTTGTTTTTACACAATGTTTGGTTGTCAAGAGTGGATTGGGAGTGACATGGAGGGTAGTGGAGTAGGAGTGAGAATGAAGAATGTGTTTGGTTGGTAAGGTTTAGAGAGTATAATTTATTGGGAATAGGAAAAATAAAGAAAGTATGTATGATAAAATGACACTTATGCCCTTATGCAAATAAATGATATTGTATATATAGTAATGAGTTATTTTTAATTATATTTTTTTTAATATTTTTAAATCAATTAAAAAATGTAACTAATTAATTATCAAAAAATAAATATTTAATAATATAACAACCAAACAATTTCATTCCAATTTTTTATTTAAATATTAAAATCATTAATTACATATTAATTAATGTTGTTAAATATAATGATTTATTTTTAATTATAATTTTTTAAAACATTGAAATAATGTAACTAATGAAAATGATGATCAAGGTCTTACAATGTCATAAACTTTTCTATTGGCTCGATTTGCATGTTTCTTATTTACAATCATACCAACTTACCATTGTCTTCTTCCTCCATCTTCACTTCATCTTTATCTTTATTGGGTTGACTCCACTATTCCAGCAAAAAAAGAACGCAAAAATAAATAAATAAATAAACAAAGTAGATCTAAATCATCCATGAAGCCAATACTAAGCAAACCATCATCAAACAAAATGAAACAAATAGCATTAGGGAGTCAACAGAGCCTCAGGATACATGCAAAGTGTTCCCTTTCAAGCAACTAACCCAATCAGAACATACATGAATGAAACCAAAACGAAGACCAAACTCTTGCGACCAAGAAAACGGCAAGGGGCCACTGCGAGATCGTCTCCGACCATTACGGCTCGCCGGCGGGGGGCAGCCACTGCAGGTCAGACTACTCAAGCCTCATGAAAACATTGATAATAATAAAAAATTAATGGCAAGGGCATTTTTGTCTTTTCCATATTCAGGATTGGGCCGGTCCGCCCATTTGTTGGAGATTGTCAAGCTCTCACACACTACTCTCCCACTCCCACTCATGCATACCCAAACACACCCTTGTACCCAATCCCCCCCTCACTCCCAATCCACTCCTAACAACCAAACATACCCTTAGAGTGTTTCTTGGTTTTCAAAGAGATTCCGTAGATCCAAAAATCTAAGAAAATATAAAGGTTGGATGATGTTACTTTCAGGCAAAGCTTATTCTTAAACTTATCTAAACATGTGAATTGAAATTTAGCATTTTTTTTACTTATATGAATTGTAAATCATCTTTTTTTTTCTTTACTAAAAAAAACTACTGAATTTATTCAATTTGTGATATATTAGATTAGCATTCTTACTCCCCATAACAAGCTGAATTTATTCAATTTGTGATATATTAAATCAGCATTCTCACTCCTAAGACCTGTTGATATCACTACAAAAATTTCACAGATTTGCAACAGCACAATCCGTTGCAAATCCATTGCAAACTAGCATTTGAAACGAATTTGCAACAGATTGCTTACGTCACTATTTCTCTCATCGCAAATTTTCTTTTGTGACGAAAAAGTTACGGATAGGCAATAACTCCATTACAAATCGGTTGCTAACTTGCAATGGTTTTGTAATAAATGTTGCAACAGAGCCGTTACAAAATCCTTTGCAATAACCGTTGCAAATTTGCAACAGCTTTATAATGGAATTTTAAGATCAATGACAAATTAGTTGCAAATTAGTTGCATTAGATTTTTTTAATTTGTTGCAAATTTTGTGACAAATCTGTTGCAAAGTTGCAATGAGTTTGCAACAACCATTCCATTCCATATTTGTTACAAAGCCATTGAAAATTTAGAACGAATCAATTACAAAGTATGTTTCAAATCCCTTACAATTGTTTTAATAGTAAAATTAATTTTCAAATATTTCAATATTTACCCTTCTACATTAAATGTTGATATTTAAATTTTGTAACAAAAATAGCTGGATATTAAAATAAAAGTTCTACCATGTTTAACAAAATATAACATCCATAGTAATAACAATAGAAGTGTGCACAAATACAAATGACAAAGTAGATCTATAAGTCTAGGTCATCATCATCATCATCCTCATCCTGCTCTTCCTCCTACTCCTGATGCTAAGAACTCTGACCTGGTCAATTAGGTGGCAATTTAGATTGCATCATCATTCTCATATGGCTTTAGTTATGGTGCATCTGTCTGAACATGTTCTGGTTCCGTCGGATCAAATTCTGAATTTGTTGCTCCAACTCAGCCATCTTCTTCTTCATGCCAACCATCTCAGGCATGATCTCTGGGGGAATAGTAGCTGCTGAAGGTGGTGGGGGAGCTGATGTAGCACCATGACATACCTCTTACGTGTGTGTACCGCAAGTGCAAGGGTGTTGAAGTAATAAAGTACCCAACAGGTCATGTAGTCGAATCCACAAGAAACGGATGTATTAGTAATAACTACTTCTAAGTTATCTAGTCGAAACTAAGAATATGATGAAATGAACTTAACCAAGAGAAATATGAATGCCACAAGCAAATAATGAAGAGTAGAAATGAGGGAAGTCTCAATCAATGTAAATGAGGTCCCCGGGCAATGCTCCGCCTAGGATTTGACATTAAGTACAAGAATTACAAAGTGTTTTCAAACTGAGTCAATCAAGTCGAAGAAATCCAAGGATAATTGGTCCCTGCCTCCAAATTACAGATACTAGTCCCCTACGAAGTCCCGGTGGAGAAATCGCTCAATCTCAACACCTCACACCACATATGACCACAATAAATTCTTGGGATTCCTAAGAGTACATCCGATTCCTAAGGATTGACCTAACCTTACTTCTAGGTGAAAGGTTTCTAACCCTATACAAGGTCCCGATGGAGAAATCACTCGATCTCAACACCTCACATTAAATATTGTTGCATAAAGCCTAGGGAATACGGAGATAGAATGTACTAATCGGAAGGGAAAAGGGACACTCCACTATCTCATGACTCACCTTCTCAACCCTCTTCAATCTTGAGGTTCTAGCCCTAATGGAGACCTCTCTCTCACTAAGGCAAACAAATCATACATACCAATCAACCATAAGATCAATAAGACAAGCAAGTAATAAGAAAGAAAGATTGAAACTCAATTAAACTCGGATTTAATAGAAAACACAAATTAAATCAATGCAAGAATAAAATCATAGGGTTCACACATCCAAATACCTACTAGGGTTTAGCCTTCCGTGGAACAAGTTACAAAACAAATAATGCAATGTAAATCAATGAAAACCATGGAATAAAACCCCCTTGAATTCGTGATGATGGCCTTGATGGGTTGTTCAATGTCTTGAAGGATTCCTCTCCAAAGCTAGGTCGCCGATGGCTACCTTAATGCTATGACGAAGAAAGAATCTATCAAAGATGGTGAAGAATGTCCCCCCAAATTCGCAAAGACCTCGTCTCCAAACCCTAGCCGCTTTGCCTCGCAAAAGCTGTGAAAAGTCACTCAAAGAATAGGGCAAATTGCCCTTTTAAACTTAGCAACGCGTGTCTGTCATGTGCCTTGACCCGCCCGGGTGGAATTCTGACCTGGTCGGGTGAACAGCTGTTTGCTACAGTGTCTTGCTATAGTACTTTGCTATAGTACTCTTTATAAACAACTCTCCAAAACTCTTCTCTTGAGGCCACATGGACGGACACACGTCTGCACGGTAGGCTATGAGGCTTCTTGTAGTCTAATCATCATTGGGAAGGCTCTTGAAGTCTTCACACAAGTATAAACAAGGAAATGTGGCTACCTTTGTGCCCTTCCAACTCACAATTTAACTTGAATTCTCTTGAAAGTTGGCACACACCACCATGTGTATGAGCTCCGCTTGTGTCTTGATCCTTATGTTGCACAAAAACTCCCAAGATGTGCCTTCATAGCCTATCTTTGCTTCCTTTCCTTCTCTCAAGGCCTTCACAACTCTATTTGCACAAAAGAACACCAAATACAATTTATAATACATAAAACATGTTAAAAATAATGCTCAATGCATGTAAAACATACAAAGAAATATGTTTACTCAAGCACTTATCACACCACTACAAAATGACTCTGGATACAAGCTAGATGCCTGTGTTCCAAGACCATAAACTCTCTTTTTCTTTTCTCCACCAGAAGCCTCCAAGTATATAGCATCCATATTAAGTAGGGAAGGCTGTGAACCATCTGTGATAATGGCTGTGAAGTAGTCTCAACCATCTTCTGCATGGCTTCTTGCAATTAATTATAATGGTAATAAGAATATGTACAATATAACATGTAAGTATATCAAATAATATCAAATAAAGGTAGAAAATTACATAAACTGGTTGTGCTCGTGAATCAACACCTTTTCCTTCTTTACTAATATGAGTCTTGTAGAAGATATCAAATGCAGTAGGTGGCTTATGAAGTGACTTACTCTAAAAAAATAATAATGGAAAGAACATTAAATAAATTAGTTTATAGTGAAATTAAACTTTATATATCTACATAAAACATTCAACTATTATATATTAGATTCATGCAAAGAGTTGAGTACTACATTCAATAACAAACTTAAATAAATATTCAATGAAGAAAAAAAGTAAATGAATGGTCAAAGTGAATTCAATGACAAAGCTTACTATTTAGATTAAGAAACCAAATCTACTACTTGTTACAATTTCATCTACAAGCCTAGTAAAAAATTACAATATATAACTATTGATGTACAACATAGGAAAATTATTTTCAAATGTAATTGCTTGTGATAAGCTTATAAACTAATACGTCAACTTAGCATGAGTGATAAGCATCACTAATACTTATGTGAAAAAAATAAGATCAACTTAGCATAAGTGATGTTGTCAATATATATTTTCAATTAAACAAAAAGATAACAAATATATATATATATATATATATATATATATATATATATATATATATATATATATATATATATATATATATATATATATGAATGTAATGTCTCACTTTCTTTTCAAAACAAACTAGTTGAAATAATATGACATAGACCATGTTTCTTTGCAAATTTTTTTTTCACATATATTTTTCAACTAAATTTCTTTGAGTTTTCAATTCAATGTGTATTACATTAAGAAGATGCTTACTTAAAAGATTAGATTATACATGTGCTTATGCATTTCATGAAATCATAGACATTAATTAATTCAAAGAAGATTAAATAAATTTAATATGTTATCTTAATTGGCCAGATGTGTAAGAAATTATTTGGAGATTTATACATAAGTGCTCATTGCTTATGCATTTCTACACAAGAATAGATATTAATTCAAAGAAAGTGAAGTAGATGAAATAAAATCAACATATTTACCAAATCTATGTCATGCTCAACAAATGATTTGGAGCTTCCTAGATGCCATCTTATTGCTTATTATGCATTTCTACGCAAGAATAGATATTAATTCAAAGTAAAGAAGATTAAAAAAAACTCAATATATCTATCAAAACTACTACATGCTAAACAAATGATATAGAGCCTCCTACATGAAGGCTCATTTTCTTATTCATTTTCACACAAAAATATGCATTAATTGATAGAGGACTAAATAAATTTAATATGTTTAGCAAATCGAATAGCATACTTAACAAGTGATTTGGAGCAATATCTTAATAAGAATAAATATTAATTCAAAGTGAAGAAGATTAAATAAATTTAATATGTTTACCAAATATGTAGCATGCTCAACAAGCGATTTGGAACCTCCTAGATGCCTACTCATTCCGTTCCCTTCACCTCGTGTCTCGCTACGCCGATTGTTAGATGCCTGCCTAGACTTATGCTTGAATTCATCTTTATTCCAGTATTCAAGCAATTTATTCCAAACTTTCATTCGAAATCAAGTGATGGCAACCAATGAAAATCATATCTGCGTGTATATAGAGGCAACACACATAAAAATAAGTAGCACGTAAAGACAAACAAACACCCACAAAAATGAAACTCACTCACCGCCCACATCCCTCAACCGCAACCATTATCAAAACAACAAATCAAGAACATAAATCTTAACCACAAACACTCAAAAACATCCTCATTAAAATACTTGAACCATTTCTCGTAATTTGAAATAAAATTCTCTAAACTATTGGTAGGTATTATCAATACTTTCGCTCGCACCTGCCTGTTCAACTGCGAGCATTGTCAATCTCCTGGTTCACTTTGATCCTACTACTCTCCTATGTTTTGTGGTCGATACCAACTATCTGCAGCAATGGCTTTTTTATCCTAGTTTCTAACTGCTGCTTCCTCTCTTTTCAACCTATGGCTTGTTGCTACCGGGTAATTGTTATTCTATTTTGTAGAAATTTTGATTGGAATAGCTTCAAACTTCATATATGTGTACATATATATATCTAAGTCCATTCTTCAAACTCCGTATTTTCGATCTCTGTTATTTAGTTTCTATGTTTATATGATGTTATTTCAGAAAAAATAAATAAATAAGTAAAATGAAGGATATGTATCTAGTGACAAGTACAAAGGCATGCTAAGATGCTAACCTTATCTTAATATCTTCTTGGTTTGAAGTCATGCATGAATGAATGAAAAAACCTACACATAAAAGTTCCCAGACAAGCAATGACTAAATAGAAAAGCATTTGTTCTGCTCTTATCTATGAACACATTCTAAGAGATCTTTGGCTTAGAAAATGTGAACTGAAAAAAGTGGTGAATGTTAAGACTTTGTCTATAAGACCTAATGAAAAAGAAGAAAACAATGAACCATGTAGTATCCATTTATGAAACTTGTTAATAAAATATAATGTACAACTTAAGGCAATCACAAATCCACCAATGAGATCCATCTTAAAAGTTTATCAAATGTTAGCCCAATTTCAATTTCATGCTAATACACTCTTTATTATCCAAAAGCACAATAAAATAAGACATGCACAACTAAGAAAGGCTTATACCTATTTTACCAGAAAAGGAACATTTTGTGAAATGCCACATCCGCCTCATGATCATAAAACACACACAATACAATTGAAAAGAAAAAACAACGAATTCCAAACCATAAATCAGAACCACAAACACTCAAAAATATCCTCAATAAAAAGCTCCATAGAATCAAGAAGTAAAAGAAAGCACACCTCCAATCACACATGCTCATAACTCTTCAATAATGAAATGCATAAAACATACAAATCTGGCAAAACATCTCAATAGTAATCAATAAGAATAGAACTCAATGAAATAAAATACTAAAAAAATAGGAAAAAAAAAAAAGGAGGATGTGATGGAGGTGCACCTTGGTTGAGGCTTTTGGTTGAACGGCTGGTGTGCACGGTGGAGAGGGAAAAGGGGAATGAGGAAGAGAAATAGAGGAGGGATAGAAGAGCAAAGAGGAAAGGAGGAGACTACGTCGCTATTGAGGCACCATCCACAGTCACTGACCACATTAAACCCTGTAAGGCCAAATTGCAAGAAGCATTACAACTGGTGTCACAAGAAAAAACCCAATAAACTATAAAATTGATTGAATAAATTAAAAATAAATAAGATCGAGAGATGGATTGAAAGGAGAACCATTAGTTTCGAGGCAGATAAGGCATTGCAGCTGGTCACCAGGGTTGGCCTCCAGGTCAATCTCACCAATAGGATCAACAAAAAGACTGGGAGTAATAAGAGGAAAGGAGTTCCCCAGATCTGCTGCATAGCTCGATCGACAGCCCAATAGCGAGAAAGTGGCGACTCAAAGGTCGTAGGAGAGCTTGAGAAGGAAATGGAGGCAAACCTGGAATGGGGATGGATCTAGGGCAGGACGTGGAGAAGGAGGAGATGGATCTGGGAGAGATGAGATTGGGAAGTGGGGAAGAAGGGATGAAGAAGGCCTGCGAGTAAGAGAGACGAAGTGAAGGAGTTCTTTTTGCCTCAGGATCAGAACTGTCATGATGGATGGAATCATCTTTCAAGAAAAACCATCTCTGTTTTGGTAAGTTTATACAATTAATGAAATTTTCATTTTAGAATTATTTCCACTCTCTCATTACAAGCTGAAATTTAAATAGTTCATCAAGAACAATATAAAAGATGAGAAATTTCATAACAACCTTGTATATAATTAAAAAGTTCTACTTATATGTACATTATATGTTTTAGAAGAATCAAACATTCCTCTTATAGTCAAAATGAGCATATATATAAACAAAAATTGGATGCAACACTCCACAGGATGTTTTTTTATCACAGGAATCACAGGATGTTCTTTGTCAATAAAGATTTTATCTAACTAAATAAAGATTTAGTTAGATTTTTTAATTCTTAGTATTTTTATACATTACGATAACTATATAGATTATATATTTTCTTTTTAAAATGGTTTGTTATGATATAAAAAATAAATTAATATTTTGAAATATATTGTACTTTTAATTAACTAAAATATTTGAGGTAATTAAAATTTCTTTGATATCTGAAGAAAATTTGTTATGTGTATTAGCTTGAACATATTAAGATTTTTTTACGAGATTGGTTTTTGAAAACAATTTTCAATTTGCATAAAACATATACGACAAAATATTAATATTAAATAATAATCATTTATTTTAAAATTTTAATTAAATTGTTATTAATTTATAAAATAAAAAATTAAATATTTTTATAATTTAATATTTTCTCATAAAATTATTTTAGAATTGAAAATATTATAAAAATAATTAGTTGATTTTAAGCATTTTTAAATTTAATTATAATTTTTAAAAATAATAAAATTATAGAAATAAAATAGGAAAGTAAGTATACTAACTAAAATAGGAAAGTATATTAATTTTACTCCGTTTTTTCCAAAAAAAAATTTCATGGCAAAATCCTTCGCAAATCTGTGACAACTGTTGCAGATTTGAAACAAATACATCCGGTCCAAATGTTTGTTTCCTGTCCAATTCAAATCCGTTACAAACTATCTCCTGTTATTCCCTCTATTTTATTGCAATGGAAACCTATTCCGTCACCAATTTGTTACAATTCTATTGCAAAAATTGTTGCAAATCCGTTTCAAATAACTTTTGCAACGTAGTTTTTTCTGTCGCAAAATCTATTGTAATTTTTTTAATCCATCATAAATCTGTTACAAATTTGTTATAAAATTGCAACAGATTTATTCCGTTTCAATTATCCGTTGCAAAATTGTAATTTTTTTTGTAGTGTGAACGTATGCAACATGGCTCATATCTGGGAATGTGTTCTTATTCCTTCCATGCATACTTCCCAACTATATGCCATGTTTAATTTATTATATCTTCTTTTCCCTTTATTTTTCATTCATGTTTAATTTATATCTTTATCCTAACTGCCCATGCTAGCTTTTGTTATCTGATGATAAAAAGCTTTATCTATGTCTATTGTTACAATGATGGTTGAATTTCAATTGGAATTCTCATCATTGTGTTCAATTCGCTGTATAATTTTGTACAAGTAATATTTCAGTTATAAAATGGCATTTTCCAATCTTATGCATTCTAATAACATAATTTTTAATGTGCTTTATTGACTAAGTCATGATTCCTCTGTCGTAGATAGCTAATGTCAATCCAGTGATTATGATGGAGTACCCACCAGAGATACATCCAGATTATCACAATTGATGCACATGAGTTATGGTTCATGTTGTGAGTTATGACAAGGTTAATTGTAGCACACATCTTGGATGATGTCGCCAACTTCACCGTAGCATCACAACTGATGCCAAGACCCGAAGTCACTCAATGATCTTTAGATCACAAAGCCAACCATCGATCATGTGCTTGATGTCTCTATGTGTATACTTTGTTGTTGTGAGAGAATAATTATATTTGTGTATGTTTGTGTGTTTGTGTGTTTGTATGTGTTTTCTTATAATATTTATCCCAATTATAATAAAAAAAAGTTGTTCTTTAGTTTATCATTTTTGTAATTTTTATTGTGTGAGATTAATGAATTCAAATATTAATATAGTCTTTGACGTTGTCATATATATATATATATTTGTTTGTCTATAGTAGAAGAAAATTTAGTTGGCTATTAAAGCATCTACTCAATTCATAGAATTTAATATTTTGGGTGAGTTGTAAGACCTAAAAAAAAATCTAACCCTACCAAATGTGATAGCGGTAAAAGTGTGCATTTATTGCTAAAAAAATATAGCGACCAAAGATTTAATGGACAATTGGATATTAACCGTTATAAAGATATTGAGGCTAAAATGGGACCTATAATGGCGGATTTTTCCGCCACTATAAGTCCACTTTTTTGTAGTGTAGTGGCGGAACCAAGGGGGGCGAGCGGAGGCTTCAGCCCCCCTCAGCACCGGTGAGGCTGCTCTCCGCCATCAATGAAATTAGGTTTTTTATATGTATATATTATTGTTTGATTATGTTTTGTTTGTATTTAGCCATCATGTAATGTAAATGTGTTTGAGTGGTTGGTGGTAATTGGATGTAAGAGCCCATCGAGGTTCAAATCCGATGGTTTGCAATTGGGCATTGAAATTTCAAATTTTCAATAAAATTTATGAATAATATTAATAAAAATTATAAAAACAATTTAATAATTTAAAACAAATACGTTGATAATATGGTATGGCAAATATAAATTAGTTGTCTTGTTGAACATAGTTGTTTTTAACTTTTTATAATTAAATTATTAACTTAATTTTATAATTTTTTTGTATTTTTTGAATGATAAGAGTGAATGAATGAAAGATAATTAAGTTCATAAAAAAATTAATAATTTAAAAAAATTAACTTGATAATGTGGCAGGTATTTTTTGTATTATTAACTTAATTTTATAATTTTGTTGGATGATAAAATGTAAATTAGTTGTCTAGTTGAGCATAGTTGTTTTTTAGTCAGAAACATCATGACAATGATAGTAGTTCAAATTATAGTTAATATTTTTTTCACTATTTGTATGTTTATATTCAAATTGTAGTTTTATTATTGAACTATTCTTTTACTGTAGATAATTATTTTATTAAATAATTTTTTTACACTTTGCCTTCGGCCCCTTGCCGGTGAGTTTTGCATCCGGCACTATTGTAATGTGTATCGCTACATGCACGTGATAATTCAAGTTTCTCACAGCTTTGCTAGCTCTTCCCTCTCATTATCATAAATTTGTTACCTATTACATAAAACATATTATAAAACTAGCTACAACAAATTAATAAGATTATTGTTGGATATCAACTAACCCAGCAACCAAAGCCACTTGGTTCAAGTGGTTAGTGGCACCAAAATAAATCTCTCGTGTGGCGTGCGGAGTGGTGAAAGTTTGATCCTCATTGGAGGAATTAACTAACAGGTGATGTCGCAACCAACTCATATGCCATAGAGACAGGCGCTTCTCGCCCTTTTCATAAAAAAAATTAAATAAAAAATAAAAAAAACAACCCAGCATATTAATAAAAAGATAAGCTTATATCTCATGTTAAAAGTCCATTATTTGAGGAAGAAACTATGTATTATATATATATATATATATATATATATATATATATATATATATATATATTGAAAATAGTATTTGCATATGATGGAGCACTCCTAGTAATCATCTTAAATGATCTAGTTAAGCAAGTATCAAACACGCATGCAAAAGCATTGCATCTCTATCAAAAACCAAACTGGAAGCTTGAGGGGGATAAATTAAAGAAGAAAGAAAACAAAACAAAACAAAACTTTCGCTTCTCCTTTAACTTAAATTGCTTCAAACATTAATCCAAAAACAATATCCCTCAATAACTCCACAAATCATAGAACTCCTCTTCTGTGGGCTCAACATAATAACTTTGCAGAACCTCCTCAAACTCTATTGTCGGAGACCTTAAAGCTAATACCATTAATGGATCGAACAGCATCTCCAAACCTACTCCATCATTAACGTACCCTTGATCATCATACTGCATTATGATCTCTTCATCAACATCATCAACCCTTTTTGGCAAATCCCCCGTCATCACTGGACACTTCCCGGTGAGCATCTGCACTATTGACTTGAAGTGCAGCTCATCAGTCTTCACATACTGAGTTTCAATGTACACCACCTTCACCGGGGAAGGGTTCTCTATCAGCTTCACTCTCTTGCATGATGACATGTTAATTAATTTCCAACCTCTTGCTATATATGCGTGTATATATGCCTTCATACAAGCACGTAAATCTATATATATATCAAGGCAGAGAAGTAGGAGCAGAGCCATGCATTAGCCACGCATGCACCTACCACAACGCGCAGATACTAAGAAAGTCAAGCAAGAGATGTTGGCTGCAGTTGGTTGTTAGTTCGCACTCAAGTCAATTAACTGAGACAAGAGCCAACACGGCTGAAAGGGTCAAGTTTGAAAGCGCCAGAAAAGGTTAAGTTAATTTGATCTTTTTGTTCATTCGAATTTGATTGTGTCATCGTTCAATAATTCGAACTAGGTTTAAAAATTAAACCTAATATATATACCCAGAGAGAGAGAGGCCCGTATCTAGCCCCGTTTTCTTTTTATTAAATAAAAAATTTTAAAATTCAAAACAATTAAAAAAATATAGAAAATGCAAGTGTTTACAAAAAAAAGTAAATATTATTCTGCATTTTTTATTATATATATAATTTAATCTCCTCTTAAAAGTTATATATGAGAAATTTAAGTATGGGAAACCTTTTTTGTTTATAAGAAGAAAAAAATCATGTTAGATTCTAGTGATCTATTATGATTTTTATGAAAGGAGGGATTAAGTCTTCTTTGAGGTAGGACTGAATGTTTGTGATCATCCTCCATCAGAATTTTATGAGTGCAAAAGGAGGGGGGTTATCCCCTTGATGTCAGCTATCTTCCAAGCAACTGTTCTCTTGTGCTTTTTCAGGACATTCACCAAGTCTTTCTCTTGCCTAGCTGTTAGATTTGCAGCAATGATAATTGGAAGCTCCGTCCCTTCACCCAGAAAGGCATATTCAAGGTGGTCAGGTAACTCTTTCAACTCCAACTTAGGTGCTTCTTCTATTGAGGATCTCAAATTCTTGTTTCGCAGCTTTTCACACTGTTATGATACTTCCTCCTTCATTGATCCCGAGCTTCCATCTGCACTGTCATCTATGCCATACAACTGTTGCTTAACACATTCGGCCATTTCTCCTCGATGTTCTCTTAGTTCAACCGTCTGGTCCAAATGGGGTACATGTTGTTCCTCCATGTTTTGCATGTGAAGGTAAGTAAGGATATCAACCTATTCTTTTGGTGGAACTTTCCCATAATTCATAAAGTTTGTGAAAAATTCCTGCCAAGTGTCATCCTTATCTGCCATGCTTGAACCTTCCCAAGGCTTAAATCTGCAGAAAGAATTGTCTTGAATGTATGACAAGTGTTGTTTAGGTGGTATCCATTCATGAATCATGCTAGATATCAGTCATAATCAATTCATTTCCTGGTACAGAATTCATATTGGCCATGATGTACGGTTACAACAATCATGTACGGTACCTAGCACAATCAAGAAAGATAGAAAGAAGTTAAGCTCAAAAGAATTCAAAAGAAAAGAAAAGAAAATTGAAAATAAATAAATGGCTAGAGCAATAAGCTAGAAGTTTCCTAGAATTCCTTTAAAGTTCCCCGGCAACGGCACCAAAAACTTGATGTGATGCCCGCAAGTGTACGGGATAGCCAAGTAATACCTCATGCAAAGGCACAAGGATCGTATTCCATGGGGTTAAGGATCTACTATTACTCCTTCGTCGCCTACTATCTAACCCAACATCTCAAGCATGATAGGTTACTCTAATAAATACAATAAAACAAAATATGAGATGGATGTACCAATTCAAGAACCAACAAGATAATTGCAAGTGCTACAGTAATGTGCTAATGCCTATGGATGTGGACCACCTTAAGGGGTCATTATAATACATGGATGAATAATAGAAGATACCATGGGTGATTTAGAACGAAGGATCTCAATATTAGATCAGCCCCAATTTCTCGGTGATTGAACTCTAATCCCATACGAATGTCGATTGGAAGTTCTTCCTAACCAACATTCCTACAATTGCATTAAGTATAAGGAGATCCCAAGATAAGGGTACACTAAACTCTAGTTTACCCTTAAAGATCAGAGGGCTATTGATATCCAATTTCTCAGCATATCAATACATGAAACCCTTTTTAGTTCATTAAAGATCTAATACACGCGAGTTGGTCACATCTACGTGTATAACTCTAGAAAGAACTATGGATCGCTCCTTTAAGTAGTTCTAGGCATGAAACACAATGAACTAAATCATAAATCAACCCAAACTTGTAATTAAATGTAAATCATCCAAAATACATGATGAATCCCCCAAGGTTCACCAACATTCGGTGGCCTTGGGGGTCTAGTGTGCCATCATACAAACAATAATAACAAGGTAAAAGAAATCAAGCAAAAGGTTCATAAATAACACTCCTAGGTGAAATGATGAAGGAGAAAGTGGAGGTCCAGCCGATTGACGCTTTCCCCCGTCCAAGAGATACCGAATGACGCTTCCCTTGGCTTGGAACCTTGCTCCCTTGATGGTGAAGCTTCCCCCTTTGATGAAGCCCTTGCCTCCTTCCTTAGCCCAAGATAGTCATCTTCTAAATGATATCTTCGTTCTTCTTCTTCTCTCCCTTCACAATGCTGACCAAAGGTCCCCTAGAAAAGCCTTAGAAATGTTCTTTTATACCCCCAAGGCATACGGGCCGTATGGGGGCCATATAGAAGTGAAATAACGCTCAAAACACCCAAATCTTGAGCCATACCACCCCCAAAACAGGGTCATTGAGGGCAATATACCAGGTAGTATAGGGGTGGTATGGAGTAGGCAAAAGTCTATGGTTTTGGGGTAGACAGCCTTCCATATGGCCTCATTGAGACCGTATGACTCGAATCAACTTTTTGCCATGTAAAAGCCATGTGCTACAGTGAATGTGCTACAGTATCTTAGCTCCAATGCATCTGCTGCAGTAAATATGCTATAGTACTCCAACTACAATAAATACACTACAGTACTGCGACAAGGTTTTCTTCTCTTTTCTGCCCTAATTATGTCCTCGTCTTCTCCGTGGCTTTTACATGCCCTACAAAGCAAATAAGACTCGATTAACCATAAAACGGGCATCAATAAGTAACAAAATACATGCTAAGTGTATGAAATATGTATAATAAAATATATACATTTAGACACTTATCAGGTACCCCGCAAGCTGTAGGGTTGTCGAACCTCAGGGACTGGACTCAAAGTACTAATCCGTCTTCCGATCTCTAGTTAAACAAAGATTGGGTTGAGTTAACGAAAGAAACAAAACAAGAAAAAGAAAGAACAGGTGGAGAGATCAGGTGGACTAGGATTGAGATTTCAACAACAAGAGAGCAATGCTCTGGGACAATTCCTATGAGCTAAAGAATGCTGACTTGCTTCTAATGCCTACCTAGTACATCTTAGGGTTCTTATGTGTGCTCAAGAGCGATGTTACATCTATGGTTCTCAATTACACCAAGTTTTGCTAAAGTAACTGTGCATTTCAAGCACATCGAGTTTTGCAATCACACAAGCAATCACAACTATTGTAATCCACACACCAAGTTTTACCAAAACAACTGTGCACATCAAACACATCAAGTTATGAAATACAATATTTAACACAAGAATTCCAAAGAACTCCATAGACATTAAAAACAAGCAGTCAAAGCATACAAAGGATCATAGTTCGATATCCCGGGGCACTGTGGACTATTAGCCCCTTATGGATACATACAACAAGGAAGAAGAAGCTAAAGAGCTAAAGAACTAAAGAAAGAAGACATGACTCTCTCCTTCTCAAGATGATCTTCCAAGTTGAGGTTCCTTGATGCTAACCCCATTTCCCTTGTGCTTCCAACTCGTCCTTGGTCCCCTTAGATGGTGTGGTGAAGCTTGATCTTCGCCCTCATCAAAGTCCTTTCGGTGGAGAGAAAAATCCTTGAACAAAAATGAGTTTGAAACCCTAAACATCTGGAATTAAAAGGCCGATTTGGGGCTCGACAAGGTCCAAACACGGTCGTGCTTAGACCATGCTTCTCATTGAGATTTCTGAGTGAATCGGCTAAGTGCTTGCCTGGGAAAATCAGGGGGAGAAGCACGGTCATGCTCCACCCGTGCATTGCTTGTGCACGACCGTGCTAGGTCCCAATCGTGCTTCCCTTACTGAGCAGAAGTTTTCGCCAGTCTGAGAAAATCAGGGGAAGGAGCACAGTCGTGCTGAAACCATGCTTGGCCTGAGAGTACCTTCTTGCTTGAATTATCACTAGGTCGTCTCCAGGCTAAAATAATCATGGGGACGCAGCACGACCTTGCTCTTCCCGTGTTTCACTTGAGCACTTAGCAAAATCTTCATTCTTTGCTTGTTTAATCCCTGATTTCACTCCAAATTGCTTCGAGCCCCTGTATTGTGCACAAAGAACGAATATACCCAGAATAGCACCGAATATAAACAAAAGTATGCTAAAAGACAAGTAAAGGAATGAATTGAGGGTAAATAAACATGATATGAGATACACTCATCAGCGCCATTTTCACCTGTCAGTAGGGATAAACATTAGTGAAAGGGTTCGTAGGCAGATGATTATTTTTTCCTTAGAGCCATCTTGGAATGTCTTGAGGGTATTGACACCATCATTACCCCAGCTTCCCTAGAGATCGAGACCCTACACTCCATGGGAATGATCATTTGGTCTGTCTCGCAATACATCCTTGCCCCTATCACCACTGTTCAACCAGGCGATCAGGGTGAGGATGTTTCAGAGGAGGGGTCAGAGGACGAGTCTAGTGATAGCGACTCGTCACTCCCGTCAGCCATTGCCAATAGGAACACTTCTAGTCCCACAGCACCACCTCGATGCCAATCACATATCCAAACCATGAAGAGCCACATCGAGGCGCTATGAGTGGAGCACTAGTAGATCCGGGAGGACCAACACATGTTATGGAGTCCCAAGCACGGATGAAGACCGACCTCAGCCGTGCTCTAGGTATCTTGGCTTGATTGGCCTCACCGCCTCTAACATCAACTTCACCAATGGCTCCACATCCATCTTTCGACTCCGTACCCACCTCAGATGCCGTCGAGCCATAGATTTTGATTTTTATTGTACTTTTTTTTTTCTATTTTACATGTATTCCTCTTTGATTGCAAAGGTTAACCCTACTACTTTTGTATTACATTTTTGGACTTTTAGTGGATTTTATTTTATTTTTTCTGTTTTTATTTTATTGAGCGATAATGATTTATTTTTCTCTTGCAGGATGAGTAAATGCAACACCCAACACTCTCACATTAAATAAGATATTCACTCGGTCTTTTCTTGACCTTGATTGAACCCTTACAACTTGGGCACAACAAGAATGCACCATGCCGGTTAAAGGACCATGTTAATTTTATTTTAAATGGGGGAAGTAGTTGTCTTTCTTCTACATCTCATATATTTTACATTGTCAGCTCATTTATGCTCTTTTACACACATTGAGGACAACGTATGATTTTAAGAATGGGGGAGGGAATTAGGATTATTTGAGCTCTTTATATGCCAAGTTACTGACCTATGAGGTTGTATTTGAATGATTAATGGGTGTTTCATATTCTTGATTATTTGCTCAATTTTAAGCATACAACCTCTCTATTGTGCTTAAACTTACATAGAACTCAAGTGGAATAATAGTAAAAAAATTTTCAATTGTGAAAAAAGTTGTTTAAAAGAAAGAAAATAACAGGGACGAAAAAGCTACCCTTAATAGATGTGTTAAGATATTCTCTGCAAGTTGATGCCATGTATGCCCTAATGAGAGAAAGTGTTACCCTTTAGGTGAGTGAAAGCTACAATCCTCTAGAGAATGGGTGGAAAGAGCTACCATTTTTAATCATGAAAGCTACTCTTCTACCAAAGAAGTTGTGTGAAGCTATCACCTTAAAGAAAAGAAGATTTGAAATTGTGAATTTTTTATATGTAAGTCTTATAGGTCAAACGAAGCGAAGTAGAGAGGTGTAACACACACACACACTCAATAATCTTGAATAGAGTTGAACTATTTTTGGAACTTGAAAATTTTAAGCATTCATGTATTGAAACTCTCCAAAATACTCTTGGAAGTCCCCAATTTTGATTACTTGAGGTCATGCAATTATTCCTTTTAGATTGTAATGCGTATTTTTGCATGAGGAGAAACAAAAGCTTAAGCGTGGTGGAATTTGACAAGTGCTTAATAGAACATGATTTTATATTAATTTATACACTTATTTGGCATGTATTAGGGTTTTTATTCAGAAGATGATGTTAAATATGATATAAATTGTGATTTCAAGTGATGACAAGGCATAATGAGGAGAGAGAAAGAGAGAGATGGAGCCAAAAGAAGCAATTTGGAGCCAAACTGCAGAAGATAGAGCCTTCTCGATATCGATAGCTAAGGAACAGGCTAGACAAAATACCTTACGGTCAACTTATGGCCGGACTTACGGCCATAAAACTCATCCAGAAAATCTTTCGAGTAAGCTTATGCCCATGAGAAGGAGCATAATGACCAGACAAAGAAACTTACGGGTAGGACTTTAGCCCATAAGCCGAACAGTAAGGACCATCTAGAGGAGCTTACAGGGAGCTGATACATTATACGCAAGTGTGCGGGTCGCACACAAGTAGGAAAGTGATACCCCGTGAGGGGTAGGGTTGTCGAACCACTGGGACTGAACTCAAAGTACTAATTAATCCGGGATCGAGTGTTTCAACAGGTAATGGATTAAAGTGGGAAATAATAAAGTGAAAGAAAGATAGAATGGGTGGAGATAATAGGTAGACCCGGATCGAGTGTTTCAACAGCTAGAGAGCAATCCCGGGATGATCCTTATGAGCTACTATAAGCTAACTTACCCTTAGTGCCTACCAGGTACATTCTGTGGTTCAAGTCTGTGCTCAAAAGCAATGTTACTGATGAGTGTATTTTATATCATGTTTCATGCCCTCTATTATATTCTTTTCACTGTCCTTTAGCATATTTATTGAGTAGAATTGGTGTTATTCATGGTATTATGTTCCATGCGTAGGATTCTGGGGCCCGAATCAATTTGGAGTAAAATCGAGTGCGTTTCCAGCGTGTGCATCGACCAAGGGATCAAAACTAGCTTACACGGGCAAGACATGGTCATGCCCCAACTGCTGCAAATCCTAGCCTGGAGTGTGGAATAGCTAAAATCCTGACACATGAGTGTCCCAGGCAAGACACGGTCATCACAAGCCCGTGCCTGAAGTGCTGCAAATCCCAGAAGAAGTTCTCTTAAGAACGATACGGGCACGGTGCCTAGTACACGGTCGTGTGCTAGGTGACATGGGGGTCGCACGCTTATGTCTGAAGTGCTGAAAATCTCAGGAGTTTCGCTCATGGATTTCCCAGAAAAGTACACGGTCGCAACACGACCGTGTCCAGACCATGTCGGGCCCCGAAACAGCCTTTTTAACTCCAGAACTTAGGGTTTCTTTCTCATCTTTATTCGGGGATTCTTCTCTCCACCGGAAGGACGTTGATGAGATCGAAGATCAAGCTTCACCAACTTGCCTAAGAAGACCAAGGACAAGTAAGAGGCATCACAAGAGATGGGGTTAGCACAAGGGCACTGCAAGAAAGGTCATCTAGAGTATAGAAGGGAGTCTTTTCTCTCCTTCTTTAGTTCTTTCATTCTTCTTTCCTTGTGTACTTGCCCATAGGGGCTAACTGGCCATAGTGCCCAGGGTTGTGAACTTTAGTCGAACTGTAATGGTTATATACTTGTTCTAATTGATTGCGGAGTTCTATTTGATATTTGTGTTAAATCTTGTATTGCATAACTCGATGTGTTGGAAGTGCACAGTTATTAGGGTAAAACTCGGTGCATAGCTTGTTCAGAGCAACGCACAGTTATCTTAGCAAAACTCAGTGTATCCGAGAACACATAAATGCAATATTGCTATTGAGCACACACTGATATCTTTGGAATGTTCCTGGTAGTCAATTAGGGTGAGATAGCGTGCATAAGTCATTGGGAGCACCCTGAGGGACTACTCTTGTATTGTCGAATACTTGGTTCTAATCTCCTCCACTACCACCAATTCTATCATTCATTTGTTGCTTTGATGATTCAATCCCTTTTCTATTTGTTTCGCTAAACATTAGATGATTAACGAGTACTTTAAGTATAGTTCCCTATGGATCGACAACCTTACTCCTCACGGAGTACCACTTTATTACTTTTTTGCGACCCGTGCACTTGCGGGGAGTGCATCAGTTACATCTATGGTTCTCAAATACACCGAATTTAGCTTGAGTAACTGTGGTTTCATGCTAAAGAAACCACACATCAAGTTTCACCTAGGCAACTGTACAAATCAAACTCATCAAGTTATGCAAACACAAGATTTAACACAATAACCAAAAGAACTCCGTAGAACAATAAATGTAAGTGTTTAAAGCATTCAAAGCATCAAAGTTCACATCCTGGGGCACTGCGGGTAGTTAGCACATCATGGATGGCTATAACAAGGAAGAAACAATATTAGAACTAAAGGAGGAAGACATAACTCCCTTCTCTTCTCAAGATACTCTTCCTAGTCGAGCTCCGTATGCTAGCTCCACTTCCCTAGTGCCTCCGACTCATCCTTGATCCCCTTAGGTGGTGTGGTGAAGCCTGATCTTCACTGTCATCAAAGTCTTCCCGGTGGACAGTAGAATCCCCTAATAAAAGATGAGAAAGAAGCCCTAGAATCTGCAATTAAAAAGCCAGTTTTGGGCCCAACACGGTCTGAGCACAGTCGTGTTCAGGCCGTGTTCCTTTTTTAGATTTCTTTAGTAAAAAGCCTGGGAGGGGAGAAGCACGGTCGTGCTTCTCCCGTGCTATTCTTGCACACACTTGTGTCGAGGGTGACAAGCCCGTGTTTCCCATGAGGAAAAGAAAATGTCTTCCAACTGAGATTATCAGTGGGAGCGACACAGGCGTGTTGAGACCGTGTTCTACCTAGGGGCACCCCCATGCTTGAATTTTGCGAACTTGTCTTCCAGGATGGGAAAATCAGTGGGACAAAGCGCGAACATGCTCTGTCCATGTTCAGCTTGCTCACTTCCCGTAATCTTCATACTTTGCTTGTTTCACCCTTGGCTTCACTCCAAATTGCTTCGAGCCCCAAAATTCCTGCACAAGGAACAACTATACCTGAAATAGCACCGAATATACACTAAAGTATGCTAGAGAATGAATAAAAGGATGGATTAAGGGCATCACAATATGATATGAAATGCACTCATCAGGAGCATTACACACCCGTAAAAATGTTGTAAGCGTCACGAAGAGTTTACGGTCTAGCACTTACGAGCGTAAGTTAGACCATTACGTCAAGACAAAAGACCTTACAAGCGACACTTATTACCGTAAAATGCCTGTAAGGCACGAACCATCATCTCTAGCTCTTTATAGCCTTGTTCTTACTGTGGTAAGGAGCTTGTAAGTGATTAGTTATAAAAGATTATGTTGAGAATTTTTGGAAAATATTTTTTGATGGCAAAGCAAAGGAAGAAAGAGAAAGAACTTCTCCAGGTCTATAGAAAGAGAAAGAACTTCTCACTTGGATAAGAGGCTCACCTACCATCTAGGACACCATTGAAGCCATCGAGGAGAATCCATGGTGGCGTTTGTGCAAGATAGGAGAGGAGTTCATTGGCTTCTCAATGGGAAAAGAGAGAAAGGGGGTTTCATGTTTTTATTCATTACTCTTATCTTTTTTTGGATTGTATGAGTGTTCTCCTCTATTGGAGAACTAATTTGTTGGTGTTTGGAGGTAAATGGAACCTAGGATTTACATTTTGATTGATATTGGTTATAGATCTTAAATGATTTAATATTGATTTGTTAATTGTAATATTTTATTGTTGAATTCAATTACATGCTTCTATTGTGTTGGATTCTATTGTAGCAAAGGCCAAGAGTTCAAGTTTGATGTACTTGTGTGAGAGATCCACCTAGTATAGACAAGCCGCGATTAAAAGCGAATACGAGTTCACCAAGAGATAGGAAACTTTGGAGTTGAGATTTCTCCTCCTGTGATCCTCTGAGTGAGTTAGCATAGAATTCCATTATTAATGTAATTGTAGGAAGTAGCTTCAGCAAGAGATTCTGATTTTACTTCGTATGGGATTAGGGACACTTACTTTGAGAGAAGAGTTGTATATATTTTGAATGCTTGCTTATTCTAGTTCAAGAGTGTATTACAGTCATAGGGTTGTTTGCATTAGCACCATATGGGACCTGATGCTATTAACCTTGAAAAGGGGGGTAGCATGTTTTGAGAACTCTCTCGGTTCTAGTTCGCACTCACTGGAATGAATGGAATTGAGACTCAGCCAGATCTCTTAACTAGCCGACCTTCATGGTTAGTCTTAGTATTGCATGCCTGAGATGGATTCTTGTGGGTGCAATTTGATTGAAAGAATTTATATAACCATTGTCCAAGTCCTAACAAACCTAGGGGAAGTCTATGCTCAGGCATCCTTTCTTCATGCTTGTTTAGTCATATTTTCTATTTGTATTATTGATTCTAATTTCTTATTTTGCATTTATACTCCATCATTTTGATTATGTTAATTGTAAGATTTAGATTCAATACTAGTATTCTCTAATTCCATATAGACGGATAACCTTGCTTTTCAGCACAATTTATTTCTCGATCAGCACATACACTTGTGTGAAGTAGGTGACTACGGTTATCTCTATCACAGTGTCCAACTCAACAACATTCTAACATCAATGTAATGCAAGTGTGATTTTTATCTCAAGGTGAAGAACAACACAATGTTATCATCATATATATAACCAATATAGTTGAAAATATTGTTAAGCAAACAAAGAGTTTACCTTTGGCTCGAAAATCTACAAGAAATTTCATTTGCAAGGATCCTTCCCCAATACTTTCATCAAATTGAACTTGTAAGAATCTCTCGAGCTCTTAGTAGAGGTAGTTGGATCTCTATAGCACTCTACCACCAATTGCACAAACTAATTGGACGAGCACTAACTTTCTATTCAAACACTATCTCCAATTAAAACAAATACTATACATGGTTCAAATAGAGCGCTTTTGTACCAAATTGCATCAAATAATTAGTTCCCCAAACATCAATTACCACCAAATAAAGAAATTGGCCACCAATTCCACCTCTAGCAATTCCACTAGACAAAAAATCAAAAATAAATGATAGGGACGCATGCAAGTGTACGTGCCAATTGCGTAATAAAGTGTGCTTAAAGTGCAGAGTGTCGGTCCACAGGGAAAGAGGTGAATACTAGTAATAACTCTAAATCTGAAAATTAGCCTAATGAGTGAAGTGGTGTGTGTAAACAAAACCAAAAGAAAACTAGAAAATATGATAAATAAAACTGAAGAGAAATCAAGGAAAGAAATGATGCCCGAGCGTAGTATCCATCTAGGGTTATGAAGTATAAGACAAAAGTTGTCTAGGTATGCAATCTTATTTGAACCGAGAGGTTTCCAGAATTATACTAAACCCTAATTTCTCAGTCGAAAAGTAACTAAATAGGTGCATGGCTGATATAGACATCCACACAATCGCATTAAGACTATGAAATCTCACCATGAACTAATGAGAATCTCTTAAGTAGATAATCTCCCCTAAAAAGAGAGAGATTACCCTAATCCGAATACAGAGCATAAATGCGATATCTCCTAAAATCTACTCCACATGATTACAAAGAGCATGGAAATTATCAACAACTCACTCAGGAGAATTGAGGGAGACAGAGTCTCCAAAGTACCCTATATCCAGGCTTACTCACAATTCCATCTAATCACGACAAGTCTATGCTAGGTGGGTATTTTTACTCGTCATGTAGCACATCAAACATGATAGCTAGGGCTTTTGCCTCATTAGCAACCAAGCATTCAAACACGCAATTAGATTCAAATAGATCTGATTGCAAATAAGAAATCAATTAAAGCATCAAAGATCCAACCTCCAAAGTCATAAAAGTAAACCCTAGAGTTCAACTACGCCCAAACATCTACAAATTAGCCCTACATTAATGGAGGGAAAGCATTCAAAATACAAAGAATAGGAGTAGACATAGGATCCATGAAAACACCCTTGTTAATTCCTAGGATGGAGAGCCGCTGAGGTAGCTTCCACATACACCGCCAAGATGAGCTTGACGGCTATGATCTCCTATCCCATAGAATGCCGGGTCAAATCCCTCTCCAAATCTTACCTAAGGTGCTGGAGATTCAGCCTTTTTCTTCCCCAATCTCACCTCCAAGAATCCCCTCCAAAGAATAGAGAGATAGAATAGATGATGCCCTAAAAATTCTCTTAAGCTCTATTTATACCTGACTTCTCACGGGCTACTTACGGACGTAAGGGCAAGGCCGCAAGGGCGCTAGGGAAGATAGTCACAAGCCTTACGGGCATGCTTACGACCGTAAGCCTCATTTGTATGGTCTTCCGAATATGTTACGGTCCATCTTATGGCTATAAACGCTAGACCGTAAGCTTCTCTGTTTGTTTCTTACAACTATCCTTACGGGCTTACACTGTGGTCGTAAACTCCTCTGGATGGTTCTTACAGGCATCCTTACGAGCATAAGCCTTGCCCGTAAGGTCCTCTGAATTGACTGTAAATTCTCCTTACGGGCATAAGCATGCCAACAGGTTCTTCTGGACTATTCTTAAGGTCGTAAGGGAGACCCTAAGTTGCCCGTAAACCACCCAGTTTTTCTTGTCCTTGTTCTAATGATGCCAAGAGAGATCCAACTTAATCATTTTCGGTGTAAATTGCTTCTTTTGGATTTGCCTGCCTTTAAGAACTGCCCTAAGTCTATTAATGCAAAACACATGATATTTAGCATCAAATTCCACATTATGGTTCTAATGCAAATGAGTGTACAAATAGATATGAAATACGCGAACAGTGTACACTCATCAATAAAAAAAATTCAAAACTTATAAAATTCAAAATCATTTTATTACCTTTACTTCTCATTCACTACTGGGTCATTCTAGGAACATGTAGTTGATTTCTTAAGCTCCACAATCGACACGGACCTCATTGTAAAGAGTCAACTATGCGCTATTTGGTTTTTCTCATCTTAAGATTTCGCCTTTCGTGATAGAGATGAAACAGTCAATTAAGCATTACAAAAATGTGCACCTCGATCACTAATGATTGCTCTAGGTGCTCCAAAATGAGAGAACAAGTTTTTTAGAAACCGGCACACTACTCCATCATCATTAGTAGGCAGGGCTTGAGCTTCCACCCATCGTGAGACATAGTCTACCACTACTAAGGTATACCTATTCCCATAAGAACTAGGAAAGGGTCCCATGAAATCAATGGCCCAAATATCAAATATTTCATAATTTGCAATAGGGTTTTGAGGCATGTCAAAATGGTGAGAGATGTTACCTATGTGCTTGTAATTGTCATAGCATTGAATGTACCTTTGTGCGTCACGGAATATGGATGGCCAAAAGAAGCCAGCTTTGAGCGCCTTCACTGCAGTTTTATTCGCACTATAATGCCCTCCGACAGGGCCCAAATGACATTGTTGAATGTTTTCCCATCCTTCCTTGTGTGAAACACATCGTCGAATAACCTGATTTGCACACACCCAAAATAAGTACGGGTCATCTCATATATAATGCTTCACATCCACA
Organism: Dioscorea alata; assembly: GCA_020875875.1. Taxonomy (NCBI): domain Eukaryota; kingdom Viridiplantae; phylum Streptophyta; class Magnoliopsida; order Dioscoreales; family Dioscoreaceae; genus Dioscorea; species Dioscorea alata. The sequence continues at coordinate 3,631,694 of CM037014.1, forward strand.
AAGAATTTTTTCTTGAGATGAGAAGTTATATCCGTGGGGAGAACTCGGGCGACAAGGTAATTCACGAAATCTGCAAACTAAGGTGTATCGGCCTCACCTACTATAGTGATAGAGTAGAGGTGTTCGTCGGGAAAAGAATCATTGATTTCCTCTTCCTCTCTAGATCTCTTCCCTGGGTGATCAAGTTTGGACAAATAATTCATTGCTAAGTTCTCCGCACCTCTCTTATCCTTAATCTCCACATCAAATTCCTGCAAAAGCAAAACCCAATAAATTAATCTCGGCTTGGCATCTATTTTGCTAAACAAGTAACGAAGTGCAGAATGATCTGTGAAAACTGTAACTTTAGATAAAATAAGATAGGGATGAAATTTCTCAAATGCAAAAAACAACAACAAGCAACTCATTTTCAGTGGTGTTGTAATTCTCTTGTACATCATTCAGAGTTTTACTAGCATAATATATATGCTGAAAGTGCTTGTCCCTTCTTTGTCCCAAAACTACCCCGACAGCATGATCAGTCGCATCACACATGATTTCAAAGGGAAGATTCCAATCAGGAGCTATAACAATTGGTGCATTCACTAGTTTCTCTTTGAGCATTTCATGAAGAAATCAAAAGTCATATCTTTCTCCAGAAGCTTTGTGAGATGCCGTGTTATCATCGAAAAATCCTTAATGAAACGCCAATAAAAACCCACATGACCCAAGAAACTCTGTATAGCTTTTACGGAAGACGGAGGTGGAAGCTTCTCAATAGTTTCAATCTTCGCCCTGTCAACTTCTATCCCTTGTTGAGATATTTTGTGGCTCAAAGCTATCTCTTCACAAACCATGAAGTGACATTTTTCCCAATTTAGAACAAAGTTTGTCTCCTCACACTTCCTTAAAACCTTCTTCAGGATCTTCAAGCAATGTTCAAAGGAGTCATCGAAAATAGAGAAATCATCCATAAACACCTCCATAATGTCTTCGGTGAGATCATCGAATATAGCGTTCATGCAACATTGAAAATTTGTAGGCGCATTGCACAGGCCAAAAGGCATCCTTCTATATGTAAATGTTCTGAAAGGGCATATGAACGTTATCTTCTCTTGATCTTCTGGACCAATTGGAATATGGAAATACACTGATAAACCATCCAAAAAGTAATAGAACATGTGTACGGCTAATCGTTCCAACATTTGATCAATAAATATAAGAGGGAAATGACCCTTTCTTGTGGCGTCATTCAAGCACATGTAGTCAATACAAACTCTCCACTCGGTAACAGTACGTGTAGGAACTAACTCATTCCTTTCATTCAAGACAACAGTTATTCCCTCTTTCTTCGGTATGACCTGTACCGGATTGATCCATGCACTATCAAAAATAGGGTAAATCACACCAAGATCCAGCAGTTTGATCACCTCAGCCTTTACCACTTCCTTCATGTTCGGATTCAATCTCCTCTAATGTTGAAAAAATAGTTTGTAATCTTCCTCCATTAAAATCTTGTGAGTGCAGAATGACGGATTTATACCCTTGATGTTAGAAATTTTCCAAGCAATTTCCCCTCGATGTTCTTGTAGAACTTCACCTAGCCTCTTCTTTTTGCTTAGGTGTTAGAGATACGGAGATGATGACCGGCAGTTTAGAATTCTCGGCCAAAAAAGCATACTCCAAGTGCTCTAGTAGCTTCTTTAATTCGAGTTCAGGAGATTCTTCGATTGAAGTTTTCAATTTCTCAGTTTGTATACCCAATTCCTCTTTGACTCCTAATTTATCAAGGCTGGGTGAAGACATCACACTATCATCTCTTTTGTGCTCTTCTTCATTGTCTACTCAAACTGACATCACACTCTGAATTTCTGAAAAAGGTTAAACTCTGAGCTCTCCTTTTTGCTGCTTCCCCAAAGATTCCAACAAATATCAAGACATGCATAACCCTCACAAGGTTAAACATAGGTTATTACACTAAGCCATTTGACCAGCTTAGGAAACAAGACTTTTAAATCTGCCTTTTAATGAGATACTAGTTCCTAGCCCAATCTAATTTCACTGAGTCATCTTGGATAACTTTCAAAAAAATATTTTATATGTTGGCTAAAATGCAAAAATAAAAATTAAAAATTAAAAAAAGAATAACGGAGAATGCTATGCCCAAAACAAAATATATGGCATATGGAGATATGAATGAAATTTTGAAGGTTTAAAGGTATTTCACCTTTTCACAACCATCATTCCATGATAATGGGGAGTTCATTTGACACAAAAGTTACATATATATAACAAATATATATATATATAAGAAACTAAAATCTAATATTTTATCCTAAAATCTAATATATATAAATGGAAGCAAATGAACAACATTCACATCAATCATATATCCTAAAGCATATAATGGAAAAAAAAAAACTAAAATCTAATATTTTATCTAGATTTTAATCCAAATTTAGTCTATCAAAGCCCTTGAAGTTTGAACTTTATAAATTATTGCACATTTGAATCCCCTCATCAAATTCGTCTTCAATAAACAACAAATTCAACATAGATCTCAAAATAAAAAATAATAAATCATGAATAAAAACATCAACATCAGCCAACTCTTTTGTTTGCTGTCAATCTTGAACATTTATAAGGGGTTCTAACCGAAACATTAAACTATAGGACAAAAGAAAAGATCAAACCACTCCAAGAATTAAAACTTCATAATAAAGTAAACTAGAACAGTAATAGCATCAAGTAGATAATCGAAATGAAACAACGACAAGAGAGTCATAAACAAAGGAGCGATCTTGCAAACAATCCATTATACAATAAACACTCAATTACCATCCATAATAAAATTCCAAAAAATTAAGAAAAGAATCGTGCGCAGACATCAAAACCTCAACAAAAAAAAAAATCCCAAATGAAAGATAATACCCTAGTTCACAAAACCAAAACAAAAACACAAAGAATGAGGATGAGGAACAGAGGATCGATCGTGCACCTATTTAGTAGTGAGCTTAGCACGATCCATGGAGATCAAATTCTTCGACAAATCCACGAAAACCTAGTTAGTTCTAGATTGAAAAAAAACCGAGAAATCAGAGAATTCCAATGTTGGTAAATGGAATGAAAGGAGGCCAAAAGACCTAAGAACTCTTCAGTTTTAGAACTCACCACCATTACACATGCATACAGGGGCGGAGGCAGAGGGGGGGGGGGGGGGGGGGCAAGGGAGGCGGCCGCCCCCCCTGCCGCCACCGGCCCCCCCTCCTCCTTCTCTTTCTCTCTCTCTCCCTTTATCCACATCCTCTCTCTCCGGCCGCCCCCTTTCCCCCGGCCGCCCCCTCTCTCACCCTTTCGCCACTCTCTCTCTCTCTCTAATTAGTTTTTTAATTATTCTCTCTCTTCCTCCTCTCTCTCGTTTTTATTCTCTCTCTTCCCCCTCTCTCTAAGTTTTTATGTTTATTTTTTCTCTCTCTCTAATTAGTTTTTATTCTCTCTCTTCCCCCTCTCTCTAAGTTTTTATTTTTATTTTTTAAAAATTATTTTTTTTATAAATTAATAGATATGGTCTAAAACAACCAAAGGTTCAAACCTCAATGAAAGCAATAATGATAACGAGTAGATTCGTAGCCCAAATCCTTCATCCCCGGCTGAGATTGCATAGATTGGATAATTAAATTTCATTCATGCCCCTAATCTATTATCAAAAATATTATAAAAAATTTATTATTTGATTTATTAATATTTTATAAATTACTTTATGTAGTATTTTTTAAAAAATCTATGTTTTAGTTTTTTATTTTTTATAAACTAATTTATATAATACATAAAATTATATTTGTAGTAGGGTTTTTGTAAAAATTTATTGTTTGACATCTAATTTTTATAAACTAAACTATAAATTAACATATAAATAAAATTTAAAAAAATTATAAAATTTTTAGTTAATTAATTAATTTTTTTTTTCAATTTGCCCCCTTAACCTTTAATTTCTGGCTCCGCGCTTCATGCGTACCAAGCAAAAAAAAATTACACAGAGATTAAAAATTCAAATTTCAAATTCAAACCAAATTAGATCCAATTGCTAAAATTTTAAATTCAAACTACAAACTAGACAGAAATTCCTCAAAAACTCACAGCATTGGAGTGATTAATATCAGCGAGGATGGAAGGCCAGAGTTTCTTGAAAACCTGAGGGCTTCTATAAACGGCTCCCGACGGGGACCTTCGGATGACGGCCACACCGACACGCACCAACTCGAGATCCCAGAGCCCTAAGAAAACCACCGTCGCCACCTCATAGATCATCGGAACAATGAGAAGAACACCGTTCCATCTCAGAGCCGCCGACACCATGGCGACCACAAGCCGACGAGGGCTTAGTGGGCCGCCAGAGCCCTTGCGGAGGCGATGCCGTGGAGATGAGCATGGAGATGAAGGATGGGGTTTCATTTTGCTTTTAAGGAGAATTCCAATATAACTAGATTTAAAATTTTTTAATGAATTATTAAAATAATTGTAAATATCATTGATTTTTTATTATATCTAAACTTATATAATTTTTTAGCCTGTATTTTTAATTAAAGAAATTTATATTTTCACTAAACTTATATATCTACATTTTTTTAATTTTTTTATTTGCTTTTACAAAAAAAAGTCAAAATTTAAATAAAAAAAGTTTTTATTTAAATTTTTATTAAGTTTTTAAATTAAAGAGAGATTTTAAAATTATTACCTGATATTAAGTATTAAGTATTTAAAATAGTTATAGATAAGATTTACTTATTCCTTTTATTATTTTCATTAAAAAAGGAAAATAATTATTCCTTTATTCCTTTTATTATGTATAAATAGTTATAGATTTTAAAATTATTATACAATATTAAGTATTTAAAATTTTTATTATTCGTTCTTCTTTCCTTGCATTCCTTTAATATTAAAAAAGATTTAATGCAATCCTTCCTTTTCCTTCTTAAAAATTTTATCTTGTTGTTTTATTTTTAATAGTAACTAAGGCTGTGTTTGATTGGCAACATACGTGGAAAATGAAAAAATAGTCGTTTGATTGCCATTATTTTTTAGCTAGAAAATCAAAAATTTTCTATGGAAAATTCTGATTTTGTTGTTTGATTGCATCAATTTTCCATGGAAAAAGTCATAGTTTTCATGGATTTTTTTAAAAAAATTATTAAAAAGTTGTTTAAACATATTTAAAAAAAACATTATATATATATATATATATATATATATATATATATATATATATATATATATATATATATATATTGATTAGATATATATGGCATAATCGGATCAAAGCATACCAATTGAGAAGAACCCTAAAATAATGTCTCTTAAGAAGATCCAAGTAGCCTTGTTTATCTCGATGGAGATATAATTCGAGAAATTCACCAATAATCTCTCTGGGATAAGAAATGCCTCTCGCTCGGCGGAGATCCAATATCACGGCGATGCTGGGAGGGAGAGTAAGGATTTCGGCGGAGGCTTGGAGGGAGAGAAACTAGGGTTTTTTTTTGTCTTTTTACGAAAACCTCCCTTTATTTTTTTTTATTACCAAAAAGATCTCTCTATTTTTCCTGAAAATTTTTCCTAGGGTGGAGGCAGGAAAAATTTTTCACCGATATGAGGGAAAATAGGGTCACGTGACAGGTTTGTGGAAAAATTTTCCACGGAAAATTTTGGCAATCAAACACCCTAAAAAACTGGAAAATCACCCGTGGAAAAATTTTCCATGGAAAAAAAGGGCAATCAAACACACCCTAAGACTTTTAAAAAAAGCCAAAAAATCAGGAAAGAAATTGTAAAGGACATGGTAAACATAATAAACAAAATATTATGATTAAAAAAAGCAAAAAAAATCACAAGTACCAACACATACAAGAAAAATCACAAGTATTAGTATTATTAATAATAGTAATGAATAGTTTTAAATAGTGTACATTCCATTAATCGGTGATAACATGTAATCCGTTGGTGGTCAAATAATAATTTCCGTTGGTGAAAGCCAAAAAAATCCGTCGATAATAATAATTAATTCCGTTGGTGATAATTCAAAATTCCGTCGGTTATAAATTCTAATTTCGTCCTTAATTCTTTTCACCAACGGAATTTCCGACGGAAACTATCACGACGGAATTTTCCGTGGTGATAAAATTATATTCCGTCACTAATATGTTCTGAGGTGTTAAAAATTGTTCGTTGGAATTCCGTCACAAATTCCGTCAGTGATATTGATATTACCAACGGAAAAAATTCCGTTGGAAAAATTCCATCAGTGATGCTTATATTTTCTTGTAGTGTAATTCTTTATCATCATCAACTTATTTATCTGCTGCATTACCACCTTCTACATTTCCTGCTTAACTTTCTTCAACATTACATACTTGATCTTTTTCTATGATTCTGTCTACATTTTCAGTTTATGCATTTCCTGCTATATTTCCTTCTCTTCCAGTGACCCCCTCATCAAAATTTTCTCCTACATTTTCATCCAAGCAAACATCTCCTTGCTCCATTGAAACTGCTTTCTTGTTCCTAACAACATTAACCTTCATAGCACCACTGTCAGAGGATGATACCTTAGCACACTACAAGAAAACTATTAATTACCAACGGAAATTACACATGAAATGTTTTCCTGGGTAATTAGCCTGGGGATAGATAGGGGAATAGAAAGGAATGATTAGATATAAATGTTATAAACATTACCTAGGGATTACTTAGGGAAAAACCTAGGGAATCAGCAACGGCAAAACTTGTCCAAGCTATTCCATTGCTAAATCACGCGGGAACTGCCCGTCTAATATTTAGTAATGAATTACCATCAGAAATTATCCGTTGGTATCTATATCCTAGCTAATCTTTGGGTAAAATTTAACAGTTTTAAAATTACCCAGGGATTAGCTAGGTAATGTCTTCGTTGTTAATTGGACCTAGCTAATCCCTGGGTAAATTGAATAGCTTTAAAATTACCCAGGGATTAGCTAGAGACGATATCAATCATGTTTAGTTCATAGCTAATCCCTAGGTAAATATAAACTAACTTGATTTTTTTATAAGAGTATTAAATTGCTTTTTTTTTAGATTTGTTATTGATTTTAAAAATCTTATTATTAATTGTTTTAATTTCATTATGACATATATATATATATATAAGGGTTAGGGTTTGGAAGGGATTTCTTGGATTTCTTTGGCTTGGGCATGAGAGACTGGGACGGCGGACATGGTGGAACGCGAGGCACCGTTAGAGATGTCAACGGGGTGGGGATTCATCGGGTGATATATCCCCGGCCCCCGCCCCGATTAATAAATTAAATTATTATTATTATTAAAATAAAATTTATAAAATATTTGCTAAAAACAACATAAAATTTTTTAATAATTGAGAAACTCATTTACAAATACGACTTAACACATAATACCAACATATACAATCATCAATAAATTATTTGCAAAATTTAAAAAAATTTAAACAATGTAATATAGTTAATATAAGTTTAAAATTTTATTTAATTTTTATATAAATGTTTATTTAATTATTAATAATTTGCTAAAATTATTATGAGATAAAATTTAACTTAAACATCACAAGTGTAAGATGAAATCTAAACTATAAAAATTAATGATCTTTAAACATAAAATATGAGAAGATGCGCGAACTTAGTGATCATGGACAGTAATACATCTCTGTCAGGAAATAATACAAATTTTCATATCTTCAATCGAAAATTATTTATTAAGGATAAAAACTTAATTAAATACACAGCATTATATAATTATTAATCATACTTATTTAAATAATTATCTTTTATATATTTATATTATTTTATCTTTTATAATAATTTATCATCAATTAAAAAAAGAAAAGCTATGTTATGAACCCAAAACCTGATCCTTCATCTTTGCCTCTTCACCCAAACCCTTTCTCTATCTCCTTCGCCGACCGCCTCATCGCCGGGCGTCGAGGTCATCCGTGGTCTACCCGATCCTTGATCCCGACGCCATCACTCCGCACGTCGTCCGGCCCAGTGAGCCCTTTACCGTCTTATTAGTGCTTCTTCTTCTTTTAATTCCGTTTTATATGTTGTTTTCTCGCGTTTGATGATGTGATTTATGGCTCATTTCTGTGTTTGTTCACAGATATGTGTGTTTTCATCATCTCCTTTGTCTGTGATCTTCTGTTGTTTTTGATGTTTGAATTTGTGGTTTTTTTGTTTGATTTTGTTCCAAATTGAGTTTTTGCTTACAGAATTTCTGGATTTTAGGTGATTTGCTTTAGTTGTTGAGATTTCAATACTGTTTTCTTTGGATATGTGTACCTTGCTTTTTTAAATCTTTTGTGATTAAGGTTGGATAATATTGTGTCGGTGATGCTGTCTGTGATGGAAATCATTGCCCTTGGTGTTTAGATCTCTGCAGATGAAATTTGATTTGGTATGCGAAGCAGTGCTTTCTGTATGGCTCTTGTTCTTGCTGAGCAATAAAATATATTGTTCTAACTGAAAATAGTGCGTATAAATATGATAATGGATTCAACTAGTTAAGACTGATGAGTCTCTTTGATTTCTTGTGGAACATTTCTATTAGCTTCAAATTAAGCAATAATCATGTTAGATAATAATGGTAAATCAAAGTAAACACAATAATCATGTTAGATAATATATAGGAACATTTCTATTAGCTTCAAATTATGCAGAATATTCCATATTGTTGTCAGGCAAGTGATTCTTTTAATTGGATAATCAACAGGTTCATTGCAAGTAGTCACTGAAAACAAGCTCAGAGTCTTCATCTCTGTTTGATATACGAGCTGGTAAATGAGTCGTTGTTATGTACTTAACTTTTTTGTACTTTTGTTCTATTTTTTAATGCTCGATATTGACATGATCTCTAATAACAGATGTCTTACCTTGATTTGGAGGCCTATAATTTGATTTATAAAAGCTAATGTAACCATGACATTTGCTTTGTGACTTGGAACAATCTTTGAAAGGACTTGGTGACTGTTTGGAAGCATTGACATTCTTTGAAAGGACTTGGTGACTAGGAGTTGATTACAAACTCAGAGCAACTGTGGTGTGGAAATTATTGAAGGTAAATTCATTTAACCTTGTTGTTGCTGAATATACCTTGGTGATATGAGTGAAAGTTGAAAAACTCACTAGCAGTGCATGAGTTGGTGAATGGGTTGTCCTAATTAATGCATTTCTATGCATTAATATCAGTGTTTAAATATTAATATTTATGATATATTTATCGACCTTTGTTGCAGTGATACGGCATATTAAATGATGGTGCATATAGATTTTTATATTTTGAACAAAAATTAAAAAAAAAACATGTTATTATGGAAACTTTAAGAAATGATTATGTGTGCTATAAGAAATCAGAAATGAATGCATTTTGCAAGCTGGATTGTGATATGAACTATATGTCTTTCTTTTTAAGGAATATATATATGTATATATATATATACACATGCACATGTTTGCTTTGATTCACTAGTACTAAGAACATGCAGCATGTGAAGAAGTGAGCCCCTCCCTTTAAAGAGGGACACAGACCTGTGTACATGTCTCTGACCTGTGTGTGTTGTGAGATCTTGTAGCATGCGTTTGTGGTTAATTTTGGAAGTTCAACATGATTTCAATGTCTAGTTTTTAAGTCTATCATTGGATAACTAATTAATTGTTTGAATATGGTTATTCTTAGTGAATATTTTGTATTTTCAGTATAGTAGGAGAGTCTGTATATATTATGAAACAATATAATTGGCACAAAAATTGAATTGTAAGAGATGGTGATTCATGATAATGAATTATGATGCAAACAGATGGTGATTCATGATAATGAATTATGATGCAAACAACACGTATGGAGAGAAATAATCTAGAGGTTTTGCTTGTATCTAATGCAATTTTTATGGTCCCTATATAATCCAAAGGTTTTGCATATAATCATCAAATCATGGTTTTATAAGGGCCTTTAAATTACACAGGGCTTGAAAACTATATTTTGGATGGGGGTATAGAAGCATAACAAAAAGAAATAATAACAAGGACCTGTAGTTCTAAAAAGAATGTTACTGACCTTATTAATATCAGTGTGAGCAGGAGTTTCATACCGGGCCACTGTTACGGCCAATCCAGATCCATCTGATAGCTCAAATACTGACTGTATTTTTCTGTGCATGAAAAATAAATATTAGCATGAAAATTAATTAGTAGTAATTAGGCAATGCATAGTTTCAATTATCACCCAGAGAAACGTACTCTTTTCCAAAGGTCGGCTCACCAAACAACACTGCCCTCTTATTGTCTTTTAGAGCCCCAGCTAATATCTCACTAGCACTTGCCATTCCTTTATTTACCTAAAATAGATTAAAGAGGAAAAGAAAACAAGCAAAAGAGTTAGCTTTTATATGAACAATCTAATATGCAAAAGTATACCATGCACAAGTTAATGATGTGCATAATGAATTTGCTGAAACAAAGGTTCTCTTATTTGTCTCCATACTCATAATCAGGTTTTGCTCTCTTATTTCAATCCCACAGATTGTATTCTAGTTTTTTTTTTTTTTTTTGTTCATGGTTTTGATATTTTGTGTATTATGTATTAATCCTGTGATGATTTTATATTAGTGCATCAATTCTGCTGATTTATTAGTGGTTGAGAATTTCAATTTAAAATGGTGATGTGCACAAGTGGGCCAACCATAGTATAGCTGGGTTTGCAGACTACTGTTGTGCAGATAAAATATCTAGATTAGAACTTGTAGACATGGCATAGGAGATGGGATTAATAGTGGATGGTTGCAAGTTCTGGTGGTTAGACATTAACAGCAACACAATGGATTTAAGAGAATTAGAGAAATAATTAATGATGCAGATGCACTAGCAATGGCAATGACTATGAATCACACCAAAGTAATAAATTTGTATATATCTCCCCGTTATGCAACCCTGGAGAGGAAAATGAGAGGTATTTCTCACACAGAAATCTCACAGGGGACTCACTCGACATCAATCACAAGCATGAGTAGTTACCTAACCCTATCAATCTTCTCGTTTGGCTTGGATTATTATGGTTTTTTGGGGTTTTTTGTGTAGGGATCTTCTACCAATGCGTATTAAGAAATAGTTGCCCATTTTAATAAAAAATTAATCATTTTCCTTTATCGGATCTGGATCGTACCGCGAGTTGCGGGTGTTGAGGATGGATCCGCAATTTCTTGGATCCGGATGGAATTGCATGTAAGAACGAGCATGACGAGGGATCCGCATATTATCGGATCCGGGTGGCATCAGAGAAAATAAAGACGGATCCGATATTCAGATCCATTATCGAGTCGAGCGGAGCGAGTGGCGATTTCATGGATGGAATCACAATTAACCCTAATTTCTCTCCCAATCCCCCATACATGAATGCTTCCTTTCGAATTCAATAGTGAATTTTATGCTTTTTTTTTTTTTTGAGAATTTGGTGATATTTTGATCCGGATATGCAAGCATTTGGATGGAAGAGGGGAATTCCTTTGAGAAATTCAACGCCGATCCAGTGTACGCTTGCGGCGTTTCATTCAACTCCTCTTTCGTTCTCCAAATGGAAGACCAAGTGGAAGAATCAGGTTAGCTTGTAAATCACTTTTGTTGTCATTGTTATGCATTTTACTGATGATGCGAGGTACTGGGCTTGATTTCCTCATTTAATTTGATGAAAGAAATTGCCTGGATTGGAAAAAAAAATTTCTTTATGTATGAATGCTGTTGGTGTCGTCTTCACTTGAATTTTAGCAATAAACTAAGCCAAAATGCTATCTTGAGAGGTAAACTGCTGTTTATGATCAGTAGAAATATGGGCAGGGTTGGACATAAGTTCATTTTGTTATCTTCTTTATTTTATGGTGCCATATGTTATTAATATGTAGATTCTTATCGCTTGTTAATCGTAGGTCCTAATGTTATTTGTTATTTGTATGTTTCAGGATGAAGAAGGTAGCCAAAAACCATCTAAGGTATGGGAAATGAGAAACTTTTTTATTATTTGAATTGTTGTGGTTTAGGACTTTGTTTATCCTCTAGAAATGGTGGGTTTATTATCTGCAGTTTCTAGAATAAATTTGTTGGTGCTTGATTTTGGTGTTGAATGTCCAACTTGGTCATCTGATACAGCCTAATTCTGAACAGACCTATGCCAGGTATGCTGTTCGGCTAAAGCGCGCTGATACAAAGAAAGCTCTTAAAGATTTTCTTCTCTATGGAAAGCCCTCAAACATGATTCAGGTGGGTTCTTATTGTCTGTCTTTCAATAATTATAAGCTTATGTCATTCTCTTTCTTGCTTTTCACACAAGGGTTATGTTAAAAATACTTTAATTATTAAGAGTTTCTGTATTTACAAAAGTCATTTCTTGTAACTGTATGGAACTTGTTGAATTTCATGTTTTCCCACTAGGATGAAGACTCAACGCAGAGCAGAAGGAGCAAAGCTGAAAGCAGATTGCATGAATTTAATAATTGTCCACGATCAAACGGTTCTGGGAGGTCTAAGCCCTCATCAAATTCTTCAGAATGTGGGAAGGGAAAACGGCACAAGGGGAAGCGTGAGTTCTATTTAAGATTTTCCAGAAAAGTAGAGCTCTCTATCACGTGATGCAGCTCATAATATCACTATAATTGAGCTGTGCTTCATTTCTGTTAAATAATTTTGTTCCGTTGATATCATTTTTAGTTAACATTAATATAGACTAATGGACATCATTGTTGTTGGTGCTGCTGTCTTATAGCCTAGTTGCCCAGATAGCTGGGAAAATTTTATCCTGGTGTAGTGCTTCCCCTAACTTTCTTATTTTGCACCATTTGGAATTTTTTATTCTTATGTCGGCCTACATCTCCATGATTATAAATGTCAGATTCTTTTCCAACTGTGCTAAAACAATTCATTTGCATATAGATTTGCATATATATGTGGGCACTTTTATATTTAAGCACTGCCTTAATGTTGGCTTTTGACTAAATTTGCATTGTGGGTATTTCTGGATTCTACTTGACTGCCATAGGTATCTTGGTAATGCCATCATGAATAATAGTTGGCCATTTTTAGTTCCTCTGTTCGTCATATTCTTATGTCTGAGAATTTTTTACCCAAAATATTCTTCGTGGGTTGGAGTTGCACTGAAGTGTCTCTTCTTGAGCATCTTTTATCATGCTAGTATATACCCACAAGTTATTTTTGTTTTGAGATGACTTTGTGTGGTTTTCACTTTGTTTGGCAAGTCAAAAACCATTCTTTAAACAGGCCACATTTCAACTTCTTGCTCAGGTTGGAATGATAAATGGAGCTATGGTTATTATGATGATGATTTTGGGCACCATGAGGCGAATTTTCAAGCTTCATTTGGTGGGCACAAAACATTCAACTGGTCATTTCCATCATGGGAGAAGTATAGATTTGAAAATTCAACATCTGGTTTCGAATGGAGAGATGAAGCAAAATGGGAGAAGATCAAGAAGAAGTTCTTGAATGTAAGTGATATTGAGGAGGAAGAGCCAAGTGATGTAGGAACACATAGTGACAGAGTTGCTCTTGGCTTACCTGCTACAGGCTCCTTAAAACTAGATGATGTCAAAATAGCGTTAAGTATCCAAAAGAATGTTTATACGTATACACACATAAACATTTCTTGTTCATAAAAATGTTTATGTTACCCATGTTTTTATATCAACTTCTTACATAACTGCAGTTTCCGAACATCTGCTTTAAAGTGGCATCCTGACAAGCATCAAGGACCTTCACAGGTAGCTCCACTAAATCCGATAAATTTGAGTTGATTTCTTTTCAAGCCAAGCCACTAAAAGGACTTCATATCACATTATTTGCTTTACTTGCTTGAAGTGGCATGGCCAGTTTGTGTTCATTCTGATCTTATTATCTGGGTTAGTCAAATATAAACAAGTTTTATATCATTGTAAAGTTAAAGTATTTCCATGTTCTCATACATTTAAGAGAATTTAGTGTTAGCCAGCGCCACGCTTTATTTATTCATGCAATCAAGATGTTGAGAATTGCTGGTTTTTCTTAATCTATAATCATTCTAATTGCAGGCAGTGGCAGCTGAAAAATTCAAGAGATGTGTTGATGCATACAACTCCTTGTGCAATTCCCTGAAGAACAATTAACTTATACGGTCTTCATTTACATTATTTCATTTTATTTTTTGTTCTCATTTGTGTATCATCAGCCACTAGTTCAGAGTATAAGGGCATTAGCTCCCATGCTTTTTTGTATCCTATATCAAGTGAAATTCAGGGTTGTTGGCTTGTAGCCCACCTTTTGTAGTTTTGTTTACCATTAACAGATGAGAAGTGTTATCTTTGCAAAGTAATTGATGAGGCTCATTCTTTCACTCGATGCGTGCAGACTCTTGATATTACTGTGCCAGTGATAACCAGTAATGAAATAAGTGAGTGAACCACCGGTGCAGTGGTCAAGCAGTTAAAGCATTCAAACTACCAGGTCCGTTTTGTATACCTGAAAAAAAAAAAATCTTCAGTGTCAAACAACAGATTGATTATTGATGCAGTTAAAAGTGAGGTTCATTTTTACTGTATAAGGCTATGTTATTTTATCCCAAATTATACAACATTCATTCTAAATATAAAATAGAGAAATACTTGTGTTGGGTAATTGCTAATATACTAACCGGAAGCCGGCACCATACCCTTGGATTTGCTGGGTTTAAACAATGGGTAGTATAATAGATAGCAAATCATACATCGGTTGATGGGCATCCAAACTAGAAAAAGAAACCACAGAAATTACCAAGGGGTTCATACAAATGATCCTGTGGAACATCTCAAACACAGAAACAAACCACAATCCCAAATCCCAATCTATCATCCCCATCGTTCCTGAGCATCATCAATCAGTGAAACTTAAACCATCCCTGAAGCTTCCAGAAGGTTCTAGAAGCAGAGAATAACAACAGAGGCAGAAGCCATGAATCCAAAGGTACAAAGCAAGAAAGCAAAGTGCATAGCCCAGCTACGCTTAAACTTAGCCAAGTAACTCTCTGGTGGCTCCTGGTACTGCACCTCAAACTCCTCCGCAGGCACAGCAACCCCAGCGCCACCACCGATCCCATAAGCCCGCATCTTGACGTGCTTGAGCCGTTCCGTTGCGAGCGCAAGCGTGAGCTTGTGGCACCTTCTCTGGTACCTGAACCCGTTGATGGCCCGGAGAGTCTGGGCCACGGCCACGTAGAACGCTAGGTGGGCCAGGGCGAGAAGGCCCACCGGGGCCCACAAGTGCCGGCACTGAAGCCGGCCCGGCGGTGACTGTGCCTGGGCCGAAAGCACCAGAGCTAAGAAGAGGAAGAAGAGCTGGAATAGTCGCCACATCTCTTTCCTTCTGCCGTCGATGGCGCGCTTCTTTTCTAGGGTCTTCTCGAAGTGGAGCTGGATTATGGAGTTGAGTGCTTGGATTGCTGAGTCTCTTCCCATTCCCATCATCTGGTGCTCCTCTTCATTGTACATAGCATCAGCCATAGCCAGATATCTATGTATGTAGTATAGATGGATGTTTGTTTTTTTGTTTGATCTGGGTTTTCCTATTCTTTTTCTCTGTTTGGGGATTCTCAGTCTTGGGTGACTACTGGTTGGGGGACATTGGATCCTGGGGAGCGTAGTGGAGACCTATTGAATAAGGGGGTGTCAGAGTCTTGTCTCTTTTTGCACCATCTGTTTTCGTCTACATCTGTCATTATATTAATAAACACATCAACAGTTTTACAACAATCATCGTAAGGAAACTCTAGCGGAAAAAATATATATATATTTGGCTTTTTCTCAAGATAGCCCTAGTTTCTTGTTTTTTTTTTAATTGGCTAAATGATTATAATTTTATTTGATCCATATCTAATCAGCACTTATATGCTGACCGGATATTTTTATAAGCTAAAAAACCATTGCATTTTTTCACTTTCATCCTTCTTTTTTTTATAATTATCAAAGTGTTTTTTTTTCAAACTTAATTTTGTTAATTATTATTTTTTAAACTTATTAATTTTAAAAATATATCATTATTAAAATAGAAATGTATTTATCATATTTTTAAACCTTATTTTTTTAATTTATTTAAAACCTAATTATTTAAATATAATTTTTTAAATTTCACTCCCCACTTGTAATTTTTTTAAAAAAAAGAAGACTGAGTTTGCACAACTAGATCAAAAATTTGATTGGGCTACTCTGCTATCAAATAATCGAGTTGCAACGACGGCACCTAGAGCTTGGTCCGTTCGGATGATCAAGTGATCAATTTTTAATTTTATAGTTGAATATAATTTTTTTTAAATATAAATAACTCATTTAAATAAAAAACTATTAAATAATAACAATGAACTAATCCATTTACAATGTATAAAATAATTAATAGACCCGGTTTATATATATATATATATATATATTAAGGATTTGGATTTTTTTTTTTTTTTTTTTTTGTTTTAAGCCTTGTAAAATTTCATTTATTAATGTATATATAACTCAAAAGATTAGATTATGAATTTGTATTTTTTAGTTTTTGACCCATATAAACTTTATATATATATAATTTTTATTTTTTGAAAATCGAATCAGATTCGAGTACCAGTTTTTATTTTTTCTTGACCCGAATCCGATCCAGTTTTCATCTTGAAGATTTGGATCGGATATGATCCGTTTTTTTCGGATCGGATACCCACAAAATTTGGGTCCAAGAATCGGATGTCGGATCCGATCATGATGTTTTTGCTCACCCCTAGTAAAATGGATGCTATTTAATAAAAATAATAATAACAGGTTTGAAAATCAATAAATTCATAATAATATATCATTTTAAAATAAACGGGTTTAAAAATTAAGAAATTTTGAAGAACAATAATAATCTTTTAAAAAATTATGGTTAAAAAGAACTAAGCATAAGTTATTTTAATAATTTTTTAAGAGGCAAGGGTGTCAAGGCCCTAGTCTGAGACATTGACAAACAACCGCATACCTACAAGGTGAGAGCCACAATGTTCGAAATACAATGAAATCAACTAACAATATATGACATAACAATTTTTTTTAAAAAAAAAAAGAAGATCTAAGTCCACAAGAAAAGTAGTTTATTAACTCGTTAACAACTAGACAGCTTGCTCAATGACCTCACTAAGTTGTCCACCACTTAGCCCTACTTCTGATCTAAAAGAGAAGAGAACAAAGCTTGGGAACCCAGTAAACAACCATTAAAAATATCGGGATCACAAAAACTTCAATAATTTCAAAAACATACTAAAGTGTGACATTGCATAATAAATATCAGAACGAAACCTAAAATCAGAATATTTCAAAATAGATACAATTTATCATAATAACGAGCATATAAGTCTCCCAAATAACTAATGCCAAAATAAGACATCAGAATTCATTTGTTTAAATTTGGTGACCCGAGTCAGATTTCAGAGGTCATATGTTTATCCTCGGTGACCCGAGTCAGAAGTCAGAGGCCGTTATTCATCACTGATGAAACGGTATGAAACTATAGTTTCTATATCAGAAGTACATGTTGACACAGTCAGTGTTTAACCCCCAGTGAAAGGGTTAGTGCATAGTTAATTAGGGATTAATTTTTATGTCAAAATATCTCATGTTCGCAAAATAATAAACTGTCAAACTCAAGACCAAACAAGTACAGAGAAATCCGCCAAGCAAAAATTTCAGTATTCGAATGATCCCTTTTTTTAATATCAAAATAATCAATTATCTAAACTTGAACCCGCACTTTATAAAAATTATCAAATAACTGAATAATCCATATAATTCAAAAATATAACTAATCAGGAAACAATATATATATGATAAACGTCTAAACGTATATATTTTATGTATATAACTTCTGTATTATTAATGTATTCTTTGATGATTCGATGACCTTTGTGTGGTTTAATCATTGTTATTCGTGTTACAAGCTTAGAAGAAGCCTAGGTGAACCTAATAACACATTCGGGAAGAAATCCACATATATCAAAACGGCGTTTTAGGGCATCAGGTGTTGTAGCGACACTGTAGCAAGCACTGTAGCATAAACAGAATGAAGAATTTACGAAGTCTCGGGTTTTGTTGATAGGCAACCTGACGGCCGTGATGATGCCCGTATGCCGGCTGATGATTCTGCAGTTCACTGTAGTAGTAATGTAGTACTTTACTGTAACACTTCACGGAAATTTAAGCAGAAATCTCGAGGCTCTTACAAGTTCCTTTAGGCCCATAAGCCAGGCTGTGAAACCATCCAGAGAGAGGTTTTAAAAGGAGTTTTAGGGCAAAAAAAAGAGATCATCTTCTTCTTGGGCCTTTTGGGCCGCCACCCCACCCTTCTTTGCGGCGATTTCCTGTGATCCATTGTACAAAACTTCACCAAGAGGGAGCCAAACATCAGAGGAGGAGATCGGTGGAAGATCCAAGGCATCAAAGCATCGTTTGAGGAGAGATCTCGATGAACCTTCAGATCTTCACCAACCAAGGGGATCTAAAGCTAGAGGGAGTAGTTCTTGTTTTTTTTTTCTTGTTTATTTGTTCCTTGGAATTTTATGAGTGTTTCTCTTTCATGAGGAACTAACTTATTTGTGGTTTGGACATGATGAACTCTAGGCTTGCTTGTTTGTAATTTGCATGATCATCTTTGTTGATGCATTATTGGATGTTGTATTTATTTTATGGAATCTTGTAGTTTGTGGTTCAAGCTCTGTGTTCATTGATGTGTTGGATTGCAGGAGAACTCTGTGGTTCAATGATCATGAACACCGGCAAGTACACGGGGTCATCAAATTATATCTCTCGTGTAAGCACGAGAGGGTTGTATTCCCAGGGCCCAAGGAGCTACCATTACTTCCTCTTCGCGTGTTGTCTAGCCTACAGGTTCGAGTGATTGTTCTAAAATACAAAGAAATAGAAAAAAAAACTCTAATACAGATGTCTACAATCGAGGTAAACCGGGGGTAAAAATCAAGGGATGAAGCTGATCACGAAAGTGGATTCCCCTGGGCTACTAAAGTGAGAAGGATGCTAGAACTACTATGCAGCTGGTGGTTTGGACCAAGAGATTCCTAAGATAGGTAAACCCAATGGTCATAGTAATTGAACCCTAATGCAATACTAGTATTGATACGGAATTTCTTCAGACCGAATCCTCCTACGATTACATTAAAAGCGGGGAGATCTCTAATTAGTGCCGATACTCAAACTAGATCCAACCCTAATGTTGGAGGGGTACAAAATACCCGATGGTCACGGCGTATTTATACATGGATCCTTTCCAAGCTAAGTGTGTCTAGTACAAGGGCGTTGGTCACACAACCAAGTATAACCTAGAAATCGACATACAGAGTTCTCATGCATATCAATACATCAAAGTACACCAAGCTTGAATCTCAAACACGCCAAATACAATAGAATAGATCAAAGCATCCAACTACACAAGTTCATCCCAAGGTTCACTAACATCTAGTGAACTTGGGGTTTAGTTGTTCATACTAACAAAATACATGATCAAATACACAAAAAACAACCAAATAGAGCAACATAAAAACTCCATCAAGTGGTGAATGCAGAGAGACAAGCTGTGGAGAGCTTCCAACAACGCCAGCAAAGGGGTGGCTTCCTTGCCCTCTACAAGCTTCTACAATGGGAGATGAGGGAAATCTTCTCGAATCTTGTTTCTTCCTTCTATTCCACGCCTAAGGATGTCTTCTTGAACTTCCTTTACCCCGGATTGGAGATGGAGAAGAATGGTGGGAGGTAGTTGAAGAAGATATGTCAAAAAACCCTAAAAACCCCTTTGAAGACCTTCTCGGGTTAGCTTCACGGACTTGTTCACGGGCGACAAGAAACCCGTAAGAGCCTCCGAATTTAGCCAAAAATTCAGTAAAGTGCTACTTTAATTGCTACAGTAAACTTTGCATTCTTCAGCCGGTTCACGACCATAAGAAAATCCATCAACAAAGCCTGAGGCTTTGTCGTTTCCCAACTCTTTTGTGCTACAACAACTGCTACACTACTACTACAGTACCCCCGACTCTAAACGTCATTTTCAGTGTCATTTTCCTTCTCATTTACGTTGTTAAGCTCACCTGGCATCCTCGAGATCTATAACATGAATAAGACCAGTTAAACCACAAAAACGACATCAAATCATCAATTTATACATGAATAGTATGATAATTATATGTATAGAATACACACATTTAGGCGTTTATCATTCAACTTCTAGGTTGTACTTGGTGCGTGACCATCGCCCTTGTACTAGACACACTTAGCTTGGAAGGGATTCATGTATGAATACACCATGACCATCGGGTATTTCGTACCTCTCCAACCATTAGGGATGAACCTAGACATTGTGTTTGACCCTAATTAGAGATTTCCCTAAGCGTAATGCAATCATAGGAGGATTTCGACGGAAGCGATTCCGACCCAATACTTGTATCGGATTAGGTGTTAATCACCGTGACCATCGGGGTTAACCTACTTTAGCCCAAACTACCATCTCAACAGATCACCCTAAGTTCAGGACTTAATGATAACCCTAGGGGGATTCGTTGTTCAAATCACCCCTTCCTGTGTTTAGTTCTACCTTGATTGCCAATTGTGAATAGTAGTAGTCCGGATTTCATTTTATTTAGTTCTTTCTCTTTTTGTAATTACTGTTTATCTTTTGAAGTGTTAGGCTAGGAAATAGACGAAAGTGAAGTAATAGTAGCTCCTTAGCCCTGTGGAATACGACCCCAGTGTCACACAGGGTGTTACTTGACGATCTCGTACACTTGCGGGACTCAATCAATATACATATATAATTTTCCAGCAATTCAAAAGAGATGTAAATAATCATAAGTTAAATAAATAAACTAACTCATAATCCAACAATTTAAAGTAATGTAAAGAATCATAAATTAAATAAATAAACTAATTCAGAATCATCTAATTCAGAATTATCCAGCAATTTAAAGAAATGTAAATAATCATAAATTAAATAAATAAACTAACTCAGAAAGGATTTAGATATCATAAATCCGTGTATTCCTATAATTTAAAAAAAAAAATAAAGGAATGACTAAATGAACTGAGTTAACATAACATCCCTAAATAAGCAAAATATCATAAATCAAATAAATTAAAAAAAATAATATTACTAAATACTGAAAGTAATGATCAACATAGTCACAAAAATCAGAACAAATAGTATATGAATAATTTTAACAGTAAAATTTAAATTAATTAAATAACTATGTAGATCATTATGAGAAATCAGAAATTTGCATATACAAATTTATATATGGTTTATTCATCTGTATAACACAAAAAACTAAATGCACCTCGAAACTAGGCTTCCACAGAATACCCTATATTTGAGAGCACATTCCAAGACGCTAAATATGCTAAACATACACAAGGATATACAGTGAATCAAATTTTGACATTAACAATCACAGTACTTAAAACATCCAATAATTTAAAACAATTTAATATATATATATATCTTAACAACATATGCACAGAACTTCCACTAATCCCTATGAAAACAAAGCAAGCACAGTATCTAAATCATCCAATCAATTTAATACATACTAGATTTATGTACCCGTGCTAACGCTGTGGGTTGACTATATCTAAAACGAAAATTGCAAAGATAGTATAAATTTTGAAAAAAAATTTGTTAATGTCATTTTTTAAAATCATTTTCAGTATGAGAAGTATATTCGCATGATGTAAAAGGTTGGGAAATATATTAATGGAATATGTTATATTGTTTATTGAATAATGAAAATGATTTCATTTCAATACTTTGAAAGGAAAAACAATTTTAAGTATTAAGCCTTCTACTTGGTTTTGTTTTCTT
The DNA here is from genome assembly GCA_020875875.1 of Dioscorea alata. Classification (NCBI taxonomy): domain Eukaryota; kingdom Viridiplantae; phylum Streptophyta; class Magnoliopsida; order Dioscoreales; family Dioscoreaceae; genus Dioscorea; species Dioscorea alata. The sequence goes on from CM037014.1 coordinate 3,653,602, forward strand.
TGTTGTAATAATTGAAATAAGATACTCGTCTAATATATATATATATATATACACACACAGACACTACATCATTTAAGAGAATTTGTTACAACTCATCATCACATAAATATTAATTTAAGAGCAATGTTGTCATTGAGATGATATTATGCAAGGTCCTCATGCTTCTAATTTAGTTTTAACAAACAAAACCCCACTTGTAATAACATAGAAAAAAAGTTGTTCAAGTTCTCATCTCCAACTAAAACAAAGTGAATAGAAAAGAAAAAAAAATAAAACAATTTCATTCCACTCATGGTTGTCATTATGAATGTGTATCAGAGACAGTGGAGTGTTCAACATTGTCATCCATTGTAACAGGAAGGTTGAGGTCAATTATAGTGTCTAAAGATGGGATTTTGGGAGATGAATGTGGGAAATATTCCTGTAATCATAATTTTAAATAATCAATAATAATGATTGAAAAGAAATATGTTGTAAATAGTATTAAAAAGTTTATAATTAGTACTTCGAGTTTTTCAATCAATTCCTTTGCATTTGAAGAAGAGATGATGATCTGCCGTGCAGCTAGGTTGATGAACCCTTCTTCTAGAACTTCGTCGATGAATGAAAGCAGCGAGTTATAATATCCGTCAACATTTAGCAAACCAATCTGGAACAAAGCATAAGTTATGTATCTTCTTTTTATAATTTCATGTGTGTATATAGAGCATTGAGATCAAATTACCGGTTTGTTATGTATGCCTAATTGTGCCCAACTAATTACTTCAAAAAGCTCTTCAAGAGTTCCATAATCTCCTGAATATTAAAAAAACATACTTAAATGAGTAATTTTTTATTTTTTGCATTTACAGTTGTATATTGGAAGAAAGTAGATATAATAATCAATTAGAAAATATGTTATTTTTAAGTATAATGAGTGATAAAAGAGTGGTAGCAAAATTAAAGTATTTTGAAAATGTTATTTTTTCAATGTTAGATCAGTGTTCTATGTTAACTATTAGTAAGCTTTGCAAATAGATATATAATACAAATTTCATAGTAGCTAATTTATGTGTATTTTCAGTGATCCACATGAGGAAAGTATATTTTCATTCTATTTCTCATTGAAAGTTTGAATTGCAAGCATTAATATATATTTGATAAAAAAAATAAAAGAAAATGAGTTTTCGCTATATGTTATATTAAGTGATAATAAATGCAATTTTTATACCAACCGGGCAAAGCAATAAAGGCATCAACATAACTGCCCATCTCTGCTTTTCTATGGTGCATGTCTATAATCGGTTTTACTTCTCCAACAGTGACACCAGTGATCTGAAACTCAAATGGGAAAATGGAAAATTACATACAAATATAGTATTATAGAATATGTTTTCATATGTGTGGACAAATGTAGGGAGATGTTTTTTCATTAAAGGGGCAGGAAAAAAATGTACACATTAGAAAGAATGGGAGAAAAATGAAAAAGTTTATTGTCATACCTCTCTACCCATTAGAGCTTTTGGAATGACACTAAATACATGAATAAAAGATTTCGTTAATAACTTTAGCAAATTTTCATTAAATAAATGGAGGTATTTTTTTTTTTTTTGGAAATGTTTGGGGAAAAGAGATCCATACCCTATAACATTTCTACCACCATCAAATACAGTCTAAGAAATCAAACCTATTAATCCAATACTTTCTTCTCCATATACCAAATCAATGTTGTTCAACACCTGACAATAGTGACATTCAGTAAAATATTTCAATGGTGTTTAAGAATTTACTTATATTTCAAGAAGAAGAATTGAGAAGGGGAAAAGGAAGGAGGAGAATTGCAAGATAAATGACAATAACTATGTAGATAGAAACCAAACCAGTTCTTTGCCAAGATTTATAGCAGCATCTTGGTAATTTTTTTCTTCCTGCACTACTACCGCAAAAACCACAGATTGTTTTGAACTTGGATGCAGTGCTTCCCTTTTCTTCCTCCATTTTTCTTTGGTTAGGTTGAAACACTGAAAATTTGAATGGATATCATCCATTATATGTGGAGAATATGGTTTAGCTTTATCGAGAATAAATTAATACCTGTGCATTATTAAAGGATTTAGCTTATTGTGTCATATCAATTACTGACATAATTGAAACAACATAAAGTTGCAGAAATGTCAAACTCTATGAAATTTTTAGAAGGATAAAAACAAAATGATAAATAGCTGGAGATTGACAAATATTGTAGTAGTTAATTAAAAAATCTTAAGCTTGATAAAATGACTATGTGTTTTTTATGGTTTAGTATTTTTTTTTATACTCAAGGCATATACTATGTTTAAGGTGATATAATGATTAAAATTAAGCCAAGATAGACTATCATTATAATTTTTGAAAGCATAGAACACAATATATATATATATATATATATATATATATATATATATATATATATATATATATATATATATATATATTCATGTAGATATGTATGGCAAGGTTTTCTTTTCTCACTCACATGTTTTACAATAAATAAATATATTTATTTAATCTTAATATATTTAGTTACTTAATCTTAATCTTATTTCCCCAATATTTCTATTCTTCAATTTTTACTTTGATGGATATTTGTTCTGCTATGGTTGGAAGATACATGTCCTGCTATGACTGAGAGAGTGTTTTTTTTCCAACCCTAACCACCTCAATCAATGGTTGGATCTCTTATTTTCTCTCCCTCTTTTCATTTTCTTGTTCACCGGCAAATTAGTTTCCTAGGCTCAAATGATCACCAATCTTAATCTTATCATCCAAATATCTATATTCTTAAGCTTTTGTTTGATGAACATTTATTTTGATATGGTTGTAAGAGAAATGTCTTGTTGTTATTGATAGAACTTTTTTTTTCAAACCCTAGCCACTATAATCAATAGCTAGATCTCCCACCTTCTCTCCCTCTCTCCTTTTTTCTTTAGCTAGTCGCTTTTCCAGGCCAAAGGGTTAACTTTTGCTAGTTTGATTTGAATCTTCTGACAGTATTTGTTTTTTTCTATTTAAAAATGTTTCAATCATATCTTTTTGTTTATATGCAGGTGAAAGCGGTACAATGTCTAACTGAGATAATATTCTTATGATAGTGTAATATATTATATAGTTTTAGCCCTAGGTGTAGAATCACTTAGCTTGATCGTATCTATTGATAGGATGTTTTCTTTAAATGTGGCATTAATTCTTTCAGGAGGAATTAGGGTTCAGGTTTAGATTTTTTTTTGTTTAATTCTTATTTGTTGATAGGATGCTTTCTTCTTAATTACAAAATGTTTAAAAAGATGTGGATGACAAAGGTAGAATATATGAGTGAGATAATATTATGATAGTGAAATATATATTATATAATTTTAGGCTTAGGTTTAGATACTTTTAGTTTGATTTCTATCTCTTGAAAGGGTTTTTTTTTTCTCTATTTTAAATCATTTGAATTGTGTTTTTTTGTTTATATGCGACTGAAAATATTATTGTAATGAACTATATATTATATAGGTTTATGAGATCAAAAGACATGTTAAAAGATAGAGAAGACATAATTTGTAGCAGGTATAAATATGCTTTCATCAATCACTTTTTTTATTTTGAGGTATTATGCATGTTTGTTTTATTGGTTTTATTTCTTTGATACATTGTATTCATGTTAGCTTTTATTTGTATAGATATTTTTACTTGGTATTGATACACATTCGAGTAGTCAGTAAATCATATTAAACGGAGTTTGACAAAATGAACGAGAATGGGTTTGATTATGATTTAGTATATTTTAATATTTATCTCATATATATATATATATATATATATATATATATATATATATATATATATATATATATTAATGTCTTGAACATTTTTAGCATGTATATGTATATATATGTATATATGTTAGTAATTGTCATCTTATTACTTATGATTGATTAATTTAATTAATAATTGTGTAATTAACATTTAACAAAAAAATATATATAGTACTCGTTTGATAAGAAATCAGTCAGGTATCTTTGAAAATGCATTCTTTTGTGATTTTTATTTGATTTTAATTTTATTTGCCATGTGAATTTATTTTACAGGGCCCCACTTTTGAATAAACATGGCAATAATTTTTTTTTTCATCTTGCAAATCTTCTGACATCTTGACATGTGATTTTTTTTTTTGTACTTATATTGGAAATAAAATAAAAAAACATTGCCTTTCATTGTTTATAAAAGTATATATGTGACTATATTATAATAAAGTGAGAATTTTAGACTTGATTCATATACATTTTATACTAAAATGAAGATTGCTTATGTATACTTTGATATTAATGTATGTATATATGTAATTTCGTTTTATACTATTATAAGTGGAAGGTTTGGGTTCAGTTTGATTAACTTATGAGATATGTTATTGAACTTTTCTATATTTCAAAAAATGATTATTTTTTGAATACATAATTTGAGTATATATAATTTTTTAACTGTTTTTTATAATTTGGAATTTCGTTAAGTTCATTATGTTTTATACTTGACATAATTGAATGTTACATTTCAGACTCTTTATAAGGTTTGAAATATTGTCAAAATTGTTTCTATCTATTTTTATATTACTATCTTAAAAACACAAATATTTTTTCTCGAGACATTTTTTTTTGGTTATTTGTTTTCATATTGTTAATAATAATAATAATAATAATAATAATAATAATAATAATAATATTATTATTATTATTATTATTATTATTATTATTATTATTATTATTATATATAATATATTATTTTTAAAATGTTCATGATATAATAAGTATATGTAAATTGCTGTATATTTTTATATTATTTTCTTAAAAACAAATTTGGAGTATTTAATTTGTTAATTGTCTTTATATATGCAAGCTTTTGTTGAGATTAGTCTTTTATGTATTTTCAGTAGTTTTATGAGTGAAGGGAATTAATACAAATAACACATTGGTAATATCAATGCATATTTTTGATATATAAATAATTTATTATATATCTAAAAATATCTAATATTATACTATATAATGAATATGGTGGGAAGAATAGGCTATGTTACATTTGAGATTCTTTGAGAGTAAGAGATCGTGATGAAGCAATTACTGATGGTAGCAATCAAAGAGGAAGGTTTGATACCAATTGTGGATGGAAGTATGGTGGTGATTGTAGGTAGAAGAGGTTGTTCTATGAATTACGTTGCTCAGAGATTGTTGGAAGGTTTGAAGGCTTATCCAACAACTTACGAAGTTAGTGAGGGGTTTGTAGCGAGGATGATGCTAATGGGTAACGCCAGAAGGATTCTTAGTGGAGATGATAAGACTTTAGTTGCACCGTTATTTCCAGTGGTATTCATTGGGGGGAATTGATTGGGGGTTTCGATCGGCTTATAGCTATTCATGTCTCTGGTGAGCTCATTCCCATGTTGAAAGCAGCTGGTGCTATTTGGCTTTGAGTGGTTTGTTATATTTTCCTCTTTCATTATTAAAGTATATAATAAACATAATTTATATAATGTATGGTTATATATTAGTATAAGTTGATTACATATTTTATTGTTTTATATTTTTCCCCCATAATAGATAAATTTATTACATTTATTATTTACAATAATTTGGATTATTGTATATATATATATATATATATATATATATATATATATATATATATATATATATATATATATATATATATATATATATATATATCATATATGCTTTGATTTGAAAGTTGCATGCATATAAACCTAATTAATTATTTATTATGTGAAATATTATGCTTTTTTGTTTTGATATATTTTGTAAGGTTGGTATAATGCATAGAGAGGGCATGTATAGTGATGGTACGATAAAGAGATGATGAAGATGAAGATGGAGAAGATGACATGAGAGAGAGAGAGAGAGAGAGAGAGAGAGAGAGCATAATTAATCAATAATGGTGAAAGAATTATTCCATGTTGTCTTAATTGTGTTATCTGCTCTGTGTCATCATTATTTTATTTATTTTCCTCTCTCTCTCCAACACTCCATGTTCTTTTAGTTTTTATGGTTCCATTCTATATATATTTCTATTCAAAATTTAGTATATAGTTGATACAAAGATATTCAAACTTGTCATACTTATGGTTTAAGTGTTAAAGTAACAATGGTGTAATCCTTTTTGTATTGCTTCCATCTTTTTTTTCAGGGTGTGGTTTTTTTTTGTAAAGTATTAACAAAATTAGTTATATTGTTATTGCTTGGATTTATGCATAATATTTTCGATCAATGCTTCTCAGATGTCTCTATCAAGCACCGTAGCCGCTTCCTTCTTTTGATGTCATTTCCTATCAGGATGTGGATTTAGTTAATGCATTTTTTTTTGTTTGTTTGTTTTTCTTTTGCTTTTGTGTTGACGTTTATGTGAAGCACATTGTCTTTTATGATTGTAATATCTTTTGTTTGGTCTTTTTCCTTGTTTTAGGTTTTTCTTTTTTGAGTGTTTATGGTTTTTTTTTTTTTGGTAATTAGTCATTGCATGCATTAAAAACAGTAATTAATCTAATTTTTTTTTAACAAATATTGTTCATCACCTTAATTTGAACTTAACATTATAATCACAAATATAGATAATAAATATTAACAGGTGTCATAAGAAATATTTTCAACATTTTTTGGGAATTTATGAGTTTTTTTACCATATATATTATGACGTGTATAACAAATTGATAATTTTCAAAAGAACAGATAAAAACTAAAGAAAGAGATAGTTATATTTTTTTAAAAAAAGTTTATATTAAAAACATATATAGATAGATAGATAAGTGGATAGTTAGATAGAAAGACAGACATATAGAGAGGGAGTGAGTATAAGTAGTAAAAGATTATGATAATATATGTATTTTTTAAAGTAATGTGTTAAATGTTAATAAATCAAATAATGATTTCTTCATATGTTTTGTTAACGTTTATTATTTTAAAACCTAGGTAGTAATTTTTTAGAAAACAATAACGTAGCAGAGAGAGAGAGAGAGATGGAGAGAGAAAGCGTGTGAGTGTTTGAGTGAGTAGCAAATGCTTATGATATATCTCCAAAACATATATTCTCCTCAGAAACATATATCTATACTTTATGTATGTATGTATATGCATATATCTATGTATACATACAACACGCAGTGTATATAAATCTATGTATATCTACATGCATGTATATACATGCATCTATCTATGTATACTACATAGAGATGGAGAGCGAGATGTATATTACATGCACATATCTGTGTATACTTACATCATGCAGTGTATACATATGCATATATATTTCAAAATGTGGGGGAAAAAGAGAAATATACAGGATAAATAAAAACAATAAAATATGATCTATAAGGCATTGATAATGGAGCAAAGTAGTCTGTTCCCTCGTAGATTGTATGATGACCAAGGAGGTGATTTTAGAGTTATCATCATAGCATAGCTGTCATATATTTCTTTAATTTCATCCGTATTGACATGAGAAAACAAAGACCAAGGCAGAGGATCTAGTTGTTCTCTTTGACCATTTCATCATCATTATGATATTGAGAGAATTCTAAATTTTTTTTTGGATGGACATTTGTCCATCTTTTATAGGATAATTATTTTATTTTTTTCAATTCTAGCTATCATTCACTCCCACCAATAATCATTCTCTTAACCCTAACCACTACTTTATCTATTTCATCTTCTTCTCCATCTCATCATTGTCCTTTATTGAAGGGATTGGGGGGAGTAGATGACGTCTTAATGGAATTCAAGGTATTTCAGGCCAACACTACTTCATAAGGCTTCTTCTTCTATCAAGGTTGACACCGACTTTGAGATTTTCCGTTACCTTTAGTGTTGTGGCCTCCAACGCAGCAAGATTAAGCATCGTCAATATCATCTCTAACACTATAGTAAGACTGCTCATCATCATCATTATTATTATTATTTCTAACACCATTAGAAAAATAAAGCAGCAATACTTCCATTGCAATAATTTTTTTTTTACCATATAGGTTTTTATCTTTTGTTATATGTATTTTCTTGTATTTCTTGCATTAGTTTTCTTTTCTTTTTTTATTTTTTATTTCTTCTAATTATGTGATTATTATGTTTTTATTTGGCTTAGCATGGTAGATCATTATTGCAGTGATTTTTTTGGAAAAATTCTTCAAGATATGGTTGAAGAGATTTTTAGATGTGTAGTTTCAACATCTTCTAAATCCCTTCATGATCTCAAACTTTTGCGTCGATGGTAATTTAATTCATTTATATAATGAAAATATAAATTATTTATTTCAATAATAATGTAATTTTTTTTTTCTAGTTGCAAGTGTTTTTATGAAGCATCCAAAAGCTGGAGAGTTGGGCAGATGCTGTGGATAGATAATTTATGGTATATTAGCATGGAAGAATATATATTACTTTTCTTCGGAATTGTGCATCAAGTGGAAATCTATAAGCTTCTTTGAAACTTGGCATAGTGAAAATTTATAATTACAATATTTATTAATATTAGATAAATTATAGTATTTGACATGCTTGGTACCGCAAGTGTACGGGTGTCGAACTAATAATATTACCTTGGTGAGAAGGTAGTTGAATCCACAGGGAGTAGAGTAGTCAAGACAAGAGAAAATTGCTAACTAGCTAGTGAAACGATCGTGAGTGTGAACAATGATAATGTGAATGTGAGTACAGAAAATAAGCAAGAAGAAAAGAAAAGGCTAGTAGAAAGCAAGGGAGAATCAACCAATGTGAATATGGGGTACCTAGACAATGCTCCCCTAGGATTAATGTTTCTAGTGCAAAACTAGTATTATGCCTTATGATTGATGTCTAATGAGTTGTGGAAATCCTAATACACACGGTCCCAAACCTAAGGTCAACCGTAACTGACACGACCCCTTGCGTGTATCCCGCAAGTGCACGGGCTTGTTGAAGTAATAAATTTACCCTGGTGAGTGGGTAGTCGAATCCACAGGGAATAGGGACTTAAGACACGAGATTTCACTATTTAGCTATGCGGTGTACGAAAAGTGATAATAGAATCGATGAGTGAATATAGAAGCAAATATAATAAAATGCAAGAAATTAAATAGAGAGATGAAAGGCAAGAAAGTGCAAGTAGAAGTGAATAGAGAAGGACTAGCAATGGATGAAATAGGGTATCCGGACAAGCTACCCCTGGACTTATGCTTCTAGTGCAAGACTATGCTATTATACTTTCCTATTAATGTTAATTGAGTCGAGGATATCCTTAAACACACGGTCCCAAACCTAAGGTCAACCGTGACTAACCCCAACACTATGCCCCGGCATTAGGATTCACTACGACCCTTGACTCTCGTTGACCTGTCAACTAAGTCCCAGGGGAGTCTATCTTCCTAAACCTCACACTACGTGGGATTGCTTTAAGCTCTAGGGATTCCTAGAGATAAAACTTGTTCCTATGTATAGTTCTTACCCTTTGGTCCAGGTGGAAGAACCCTAGTCTAGATTAAGCCTCAGTGCTTAGGATTCACGTCAACCCTTCACTTTGTTGCTTGCGCAACTAAGCCCCAGGGGAGTTTATCTACCTAGCACTTCACTCTATCTCGACCGCTAAGAAATCAAGGAATACGGAGGTAGGGAGAAATCACACCAGAGGGGAAAGGGGATGCTTCGCTACCTCATGACTCACCCTCTCAACCCTCTTCAATCTTAAGTAGCCTAATCCTATAAGAGTTCACATCTCCAAAGGACAACTTAGATTGTTCTCAACCCTAGTGTCACGGCTAAGGGAAAACAATTGCAAGAGATAATTAAAATTGAAACTCGAATTTATTCATCAATAATGGAAAAGCATAATAGCAATGTCATAGAAACATAATAATCATAGGATTTACAAGTCCGAATACCCACGAGGGGTTTAGCTCCTCATGGAGCTATACATGTTCATCAAAATATAAAAAAAGCACAAACTAAAGGCATTGATGAAAACCCCCTTGAGTATGGTGTGGCCGTGGTCTTGTGCGGCCGCCGGATGTCAATGACGATGCCGATGACACGCTCCGAACCTCCACAAACTCCTCTCCGAAACCGTAGCCGCACTCTCCAGAAGTTGGGGAGAAAGTTAGGTCAAAAGATGTGTAAAAAGTCTCTAAATCGGGCTTTTATAATGTTGAGTCGCGGCTTTAAAATTGGACTTATCGGGATTTCACACGGCTGTGTGGAATTTCCACACGCCCGTGTGAACTCTCTGGTTTTCTGAATTTCGGCTGAAAGTGAACAGTAGCTTGCTACATGTTTTCCTAGAGTAACTTGCTACAGTACTCGCCGAAACGCTCCTGAATTCATTGTTCTTCATCGAGGCCATTAAATTGGGCACACAATCCATGGTAGATCATGCCGATTGCTTCAATTCTTCTTATTGGTGGAGTTCTCCTAAGCTACACGAGTTAGACTTATTGTGAATATGACTGCCTTTGTGCCCCTCCATAGGAGGTTGGCACACACTCACAAGTCTAGGTTCGTGCCTTGTTCCTTGCTTGGTCCAAAAACTCCCCAACAATGGCGAACACGATCTAACTTCGTTCCTTTTCTCCAAATTAACTCCACAAATCTACAATGCACAATAGCACACAAATGATACAATTTAGTGATAAAATCTGATAAAAGATATGCTCATTGTAAGATAATAACGCTTCGCGGTACTATAACACAAGCACTTATCAGTAACTAATCCCAACACTATGCCCCGGCTCTAGGTTTCACTACGACCCTTGACTCTTGTTGACCTGTCAACTAAGCCCCAGGGTAGTTCATCTCCTATAGCCTAGCACTATGTGAAATTGCATAAAGTTCTAGGGATTCCAAGTGATAGACCCTATCCCTAATTATAGTTCTAACCCTTTGGTCCAGGCGAAAGAACCCTAGTCTAAGTTAAGCCCCAGTTCTAGGATTCACTACAACCCTTTGCAGGGGAGTTCATCTCCTTGTACTTCACTCTACTTCGACCGCAAAACACTCTTGGGATACGGAGGTAGGGTAAATCACACCGAAGGGGAAAGGGGACGTTTCGCTACCTCTTGGCTCACCCTCTAGAGGTTGTCATACCTTCAAAGGATAACCTAGTAGATTCTCAACCCTAATGTCACGGCCAAGGAAAAATCACATACAAGAGACATGCAAGATTGGAACTCAATTAAGAACATCAATTAATAAAGCATAATAAAAGTTATAGAAACAATAGCATCCTAGGGTTCACATGTCCGAATACCCACTAGGGGTTTAGCTCTCCATGGAGCTATATAAAATCATCAATGTAAATCTAATAACAATAGCAAACATGAATAAAACCCCCTTGTGTCGCGTGGTGATGGTCTTGAGGAGTCGCCTCATCTTCTCGACCGCGTTCCTTGTCGAACCTAGGGCACACCCCACCGAATCGCTACCGATGGAAGCTCCCCCAATAGCCGTCTTCTGACGAACGTCGATGGCTTGGAACGTGCTCCAAAAGTCTCCCATGATCCTCTCAAAACCCTAGCCGCAGGCCCTCAGAAAGATGTCTCCAAGAAAGGGCAAAAGTCCTTGAATAAATCCTGAAATCGCACTTAAATAGGCTGATTTTCAAGCATCCACAAGGCCGTGTGGAATTTCCACATGCCCGTTTGGATTCTCTGGAATTCTGAAATCTGGCGCGCAGTGAACAATACTTGCTACAATGTTTCACTACAGTATTGCTGCAGTGCCATGCCCAAAATGCTCCAGAAATCATCATCTTCATCAAGGCTGCTTCGTCGGGCACACGACGAGAGGTAGATCTCGTCGTTTCATCCTTTAAACCATTGCCAAAGCTTCTTCAAACTCACACGAGCTAGACTTTATGAGTGTGACTGCCTTTGTGCCCCTCCAAGTTGTGAAATACTTTGAGCACATCGGAGATTGGCACACACCCACAAATCTAGACTCGAGCCTCGATCTTACTTGGTCCAAGAAACTTCTCAATGAAACCCGGACACGATCTAATCTTGTTTCTTTTCATTCCAATTCGTCTCCACAACCCTACATGCACAAAAGAACACAAATACACATGGTTTAATGATAAAATCTGAGAAAAGTAATGCTCAATGTAAGAAAATAACACTTCATATTACTTAAACACGAGTACTTATTAGTATTAATATTAAGAACTAATTCTTAAATTTGGTTTGCAAGTAGAAGGTATAAAGTTGAAAATGGATTCAGGCATCCAATATTTACATAATGCAGCTTGTAAAGGTTATTTGCCTGCAGGATATGCAGCAGGGATTATTTTGTATAAAGATCATATAAGACTAATTCTGGTATGACAATATCGAATTTAGTCTCTTTTAGGAAAATAGATAATGTTTCAGAAGCAATAGAGAGCAATAGATCAGGTAATCCTATAATAAACAGTTGTCGATATGCTATAGTAGAATTTCTTAGAGATATAGTATGGAGTGTAGAAGACAAATTGATGGAAAAGAGGTATGGGAGTGTGGCAAAGAGTTTTGTGGTCGAAATGTCAATAATATTATTTACAATGGATGGTTAGGTGAAGATGGATTAGTGAGAGAGTTTTGCAGCCCAGCTTATAGATGGAAATATATATGAATTTAATTTTCTTTTTGAACTTCTGTAATATTTGTATTGCTTAATTTTTTTTTATGTTATAGTTTTCTGTATTTGAAATCTTGTATTGTATATGTATTTTATTCGTGAATGTAATATATAATATATTCTTGAAGTAGAGATTGGTTGAAGTTTCTATTAATGTAACGAAGGAAAAATCAATATATAGATGTGTATATGCCAAGCTAATGTTCTTCAAGCAGCGTTGGGATAATGCAATAGCAAATGATAGGTGCTAGATAAATCCCTACCTGGATTCAGCAGAGGGGAAAAACATAATAGATGAATCCATCTGTGTAAAAGATAATATATTATACTACTATTATATGGTTGATGAATATGTTTTTATGGTATAAATGTGTTTGATATTTTCTTAATAGACATTATAGTATACAATCATTAATTGTTACATTATTGTGCTTACATTTTTCCCATATGAATTTCTTAATTGATTAAATTACATATATTCATTGAGTATATATGAAAGAATATGAGAATTAATGCAACTTGTGCTTACACACACACACACACACATATACATATATATACATACATACATATATATATATATATATATATATATATATATATATATATATATATATATATATATATATATATATATATGTATATGTGTGTGTATATATATCGGGGAAGTACCAGAAAATCCTTGAAAACTTTGTTTTTCCCCATATAGTCCTTCAAAGTATGCAACTTCCTCATAGATCCCTCCTTTATTAATTTATTACTTTTCAGTCCAAAATGCGTTAACGGAGATGACGTACTCATTTAAAAGGAGATGAAATTATATCAATACCCCGCTGAAAAGTTGCCATCATTTCAGCCTTGTGAAATGTCCAGTTTACCCTTCCTTTTTGGCTTTTTCCTTGAGAACCACTGCCAACCTTTTTTTGTGCAATAAATAAATAAATAAATAAATAAAGTCAAGTTTTTGTCTTCATTGGAATTATATTTTGATTAATAAAATGGTTAAAGGCTAGTTTGAAAAATGGGTGTGTGTTTATTTGATAAATTTATTTTTTTTCTGGTCCGTATACCTATAAAAATTCAGATAATCACGTGTACATCGTAAAATAAAAAAAATAAATAAATGTCATATATTCCTCCTTAAAATTTAATTTATTTACATATATATATATACCCCTAAACATATGCATATATATCCTTAAAAATCTATAATAGTAATCAAATTAATATTTTTATGTATATTTTTAAAAATTAAACTTATTTTATTCATTATATCTAAATTCTAAAAAAATATCACCAATCATAAATTCCATATCATTGCATTTATATTTCTAAAGAATTTTTAAAGTTAATTTTATTAATTATACTAAAATAAAATTAAAATCGCTAAATTAGTTTAAAATTTAAAATAAAATTCTATTTTTATTATTATAAAAAATAATATTCATATAATTTATAATATATTTTAATAGTGCATGTGGGAAAAGAGAGCTCCTACGAAGAGGGTTCCACCACCAAAGAAGAACAAGCCTTCTAAAAAGGTTTCCACCTTGAGTGACGTCTCAAGAGCAAATGATGAAGAATTACAAGCTGTCGACGCGCTAGTTAAATCCCTGAGCGGGTTGCTGAAGGATAAACCAGCAAAGGGTAGGTCTACTACGAGGATCAGAAGAAGCCTGACTCAGGTTTCCTTCCACAGAGGAAGACCTACCCGGGTTTTGCAAAGCTTAACGAACTCGAACGATGAGCTATTACCATCTACCTAAACACACGTGTCGACAAGTATTGTTTTTGTTTCGTATGATATATGTTTCATGTCTTTATCATGCTGAGTCTTGTGATTATTTATGATGTCGTGTGTATAAAATATGTTTAATGTGTATCATTTTCGTTTCCTGTGTATTGTTTTAATTTTCCTGTGTATATTTGTAGTTCCTTGTGTATATTTGTCCTTTCATGTGTATGTTACTTAGTTTCATGTGTATATTTGTTAGTTTCCTGTGTATATTATTTTGTTTCCTATGTATATTTTTTGTTTCCTGTGTATAATTTTATGATCTCATGTGTACTTCTCTATATAGTTCTGTCATTTGGAGGGACGATGATGATAACAGGCTTACCACCCGTAACCACCTGTACGTCCTTCTCGAAGGAAAAAAAATGTACCCGACGATGTGTTGGATGCCCTCGTACTTATGCTCCGTGATGGATTGCTAAGAAATCCATTGGAGTTTAAGAAACGTGCAGTCCTGACGCGGTCCTTGGCGCTTGCAATGCAGAAATTGCAATTTGCAGCTGAACAAGCATTGTACCTGATAGAAGATGTCATATATGGGCACAAGACGGCGGAGCTTATACTTATACCAATCGTCCTCAACGGTCATTACCATCAGCTCATTTTGGACAATCAAAAGCAGCAGTACATGCACTACTCGTCACTCTAATCAGACACTTATGATTCAGACTCTGTCGACAGTGACGCAAATACATTATGGAACTGCGAACATATTCTCTCGTATGTAGTGACTTACAATTTCCGTTTAACAATACTTATGCCAATCGCCCATTGAGCCGCTATTGAAATCAATGAAAGGAAAAGAAGTTATTTATATTGATGTTTAAAATGTGTGAAAAATTTGGACGAATGAGTTATTTCTGTGGATGAAAATGGTTTTCTGTGTATAAGATGATGTTCCTGTGTATAATATGTTGTTTATGTGTATAATATTATGTTCTTGTGTATAATATTGCTTTCCTTTGTGTAAAATTGCTTTCCTGTGTATAATATCATGATCCTGTGTATATTATTACATTCTTGTGTATAGAATTATTTTCCTGTGTATATTTTTATGTTTTCTGTGTATAATATTGTGGTTATATGCTAAAATTGCAAAGTATGTTTTAAGAGAACCCATAGACAAGCCCCCGCCAGTTCCTCGGAACTTGGCGAGTCTAAGAAGAAGTCCCGCCCACCAACCAGGCCCCTCTGCTGGGAAAAAAACAAAAGTTGACCCCGCAAAGAAGAGTGGTCGGGATCAATCCTCCCCACCATTGCTGAAAATATTAGCCGACGATAGTCGTCGGCATAGATGGCGGACGAGGTTCCCCGAGAAGATGATGACATGCGCCGTCTATTGCAACATGTTTTAATGGAGTTCGGCGATCTGCGAGCTCGTATAGACGAGCGCGACAGTCAAGATGCAGACTAGAAGAAGTTTGAGTCACATTCGGCGGCCCCGTCCCCCCTACGCCGGCAATATATCAGGTTTATGTTGTCTGACAAGGACTCCCTCCTTTGAAAATCCCAAACATACAAAGGAAACAAAATATTATACACAGGAAGCAAATATTATACACAGGAAATCAATAAAATACACAGAAACCAATATTATAACACACGAAATTATTAATATTCAAAAGGGCAAAAATATGGAAAACAACAACACATATAACATAATTAACAACTAATAGAGGTCATTGTTTTATTACGATGGGATCAAGGCAGCTGAGTTTCCATCTACAGAAACACGCATTTCCTCGATAATGATGTCCACAACAAACTTGTTGAAGCTGTGGTATATATGACACATGTGTTAAAAATCCATGTCGGACTCAATGGGGCAAAGCTTTTTGTATGAGTCAGGCCTTACGAACTTCACTTTCACTTGAAAAACATCTAGGGACCAACGGGCACATATCTCATCCATGATGGACTCCCATGAACTTAATACGGTAAATTGTAGCACATGGCCCTCTCCTTTGAATATCGCCAAGGCAGAGTAAATTTCCATTGTTGAATCACAGAACAACTACAACAACAATAAAAAAAACAATAAGGTCAATAGAAAAAACCTGAAGAAGAACAAGCAGAAGAAGAACAACAACAACAACAACAAAAGAAGAAGAAGAAGAAGAAGGCCAAGAAAAAAAATAACAACAACAATTACAAGAAGAAGAACAACAACAACAACAACAAACACAAAAAGAACAAGTTCAAGAATGAAAAGAAGAAGAACAAGAAGAAGACGAAGAAGAAGAACAACAACAACAACAACTTCTTGCGCGACAGGATTTCACTTCAAGCTTTGGCAACTGACCAAGATGAAGAATGGCAAACCTAACAAAAAAAATGGCACCAAGAATAAGAAGGAGTGAAATATCCCCTCATTTTTGACAAAATATATTTCATGCCTTACTTGCATTAAATTGGATTTGACATGGAGGGAAAAGCTACTTTTTGTTTTTTTGGTACATGGGCATTTGTGTAAATTCCTCCTCATTAACTGACGGAAGTAACACCGGGGACGTTTTTGAATTTGCTTTTAAAAAGGGTGGACCTAAAGGGAAACGAAAATGTCAGAGGGACTGCAGTGGAAGTTTGAAACTTTCCAGGGACTTGTAGGTAATTTTTCCTATATATATATAAGTCTTTGATCACTTTTACAATGGTCTTGATGATTAATCTATATTCATCTTCTAACAAAAAAAAAATTAAAAACTTATTTTATTTATAACAAAACTCACCTCAGTTATCTTATTATTCTCAAGAATATAGCATTGATTCTGCAACACAACATTGCAAGTGATGGACATCATATTTGTTATAGTACCAACGATAAAGAAAATGCATTCGATTGGCAAAAACTCTACAAAATGGTAGTAATACTGATCTAATCATCGTCATGTTTACTAATCTCAAAGTCATACTCAGAACAATATTCCTTCTTCTCCTCCGAAGGAGGAGGTGGCGGAGGTGGTAGTGGAGGAGGCATAGTATGAAACATATAGGAAAAAGTAGTCTGAGCTCTATCGATACTACTAAAGGTGATTGATGACATGTCATAAGCCAATGGTGCTTCCTTTGGTGTATCAAATGTGCTTAACCAATGTCTCTTCTTAGTATAAGGGTTTGTAATCTCTGCTGCATAACGTCCCGATGGTCTCCTTCGTACTCCTAAGTACTCCAATGATCCTCTAGATCGTCTTCTTTGGTGACGGGGTAGCCTGATGCGTTGTAAGTCAGTTGTGTCCATAGATATGCAATGTTAATTGTTCCAAGATTGTTTAGTATCTTATCTCTCTATATATAGTTTCATGCAATCATATATGTATATATATAGTTTGAGAAAACAATTGCATTAGGATTTTCTAGAGTAATGTAGGTGTTGTTAGGTTACCATATGACGGCTATTGTGGACGTCCTTAGATTTGTAAATCTTAAACCTGTAGTTTATATATGACTTCTCCTTTACTTTCATTAAGAGTATGCCATTAATACTATATTTTAGACATATAATTGATATTGATGATTTAATGATAGAATTATAAATTTATAACATAAAACACAAATTAATAATAATAATAATAACTATTATTATTATTATTACTATTATTATTATTACTATTATGATTATTATTATTATGATTATTATTATTATTATTATTATTATTATTATATAAATCTTAAACTTGTAGTTTATATATGACTTCTCCTTTACTTTAATCAAGAGTATATATATATATATATATATATATATATATATATATATATATATATATATATATATATATATATATATATATATATATTATTAAATAGTTTGAATAATTTAATGTGTCACTTTATGCCCGTGTCAAACGGGCATTAATTATTTAGGAAGACCTTAAGGCCTAGGCTTAGAACTCCTAGCTTGATTCGTATCTCTTGATATGATATGTTTTTCTATTTAAAATTATTTGAATCATATCTTTTGTTTAAATGTGACATTAAATTTTTAGGGATAAATTAGAGCCTAGATTTAGATTCTCTTTGTTTGATTCATATCCCTTGACAGAGACACGAATAAATGAAGAGAGAGAGCTAGAAGTAGGATATTATTATAGGAACTATATTTTTTATGAGGTTAAAATCAAATGCTGAAAGATAAAGTAGACGTGATTTGTATGATTATGGTAAAAACAAAAGCAAAGTTGGTGTTTTTTTTTCTCAAATTTGCAAAAAATCATTTGATTATATTTAATTTTTTAATTGCCTTTTACAGTTGGGAATTTGGTTAAGTTCATTATTTCCTATACTTGACATAGTTGTATGTTACATTTAAGTCTCTTTAATAGGGCTTGAAATATTGTCAAAATTATTTTCATATATTTTTATATTACTATCTTAAGAACATAAATATATTTTTTTGTTGGGACATTTTTTGGTTTTATATTTTCATATTATTACTATTATCATTATATATGTATATATTATTTTTTCATTTTCATAACATAATAAATATATTTAAATTTATGTATACTTTTTTATATTATTATTATTTATAAAAACCAATTTTGAACATTTTCATTTGTTAATTATCTTTACATACACAAAATTTTGTTAATGTTATTCTTTTATTTTTTTGAAGTAATTTTATCAGTGAAGGGCATAACATATTGGTAATATTAGTATATATTAATGATATTTAAATAATTTACTTTATATTTATAAAATATATAATATTATACTATATAATGAATAAGGTGGGAAGAACCACCTATGTTAAATTTGAGACTCTTTAATAGAGAAAGATAGTGATGGAGCAATTTTTTTATGCCAGCAATCAAAGAAGAAGGTTTGAAGTATGGTGGTGGTTCTAAGTAGAAGAGCTTGTTACATGAGTTATGTTGCTCAGAGATTGTTTGAAAGATTGAAAGCTTATAAAAAACTTATGAAGTTAGTGAAGTTTTTGTAGCAAGGATGACATTAATCCGTAACCTCGGATGGATTCTTAGTGGCGATGATAAGACTTTGGTTGTACGGTTGTTTCCAGTGGTATTCATTGGGGCAAAATTGGTTGGTGGTTTGGATCGGTTCATAGCTATTCATGTCACTGGCAATCTTGTTGAAAGAAGCTGGTGCTATTTAGCTTTGAGTGGTTTGGTATGCTATTTTTCTTTCATAAATCAAGTATATAATAAACAGAATTTATATAATGTATGGTTACATATTAGTATAAGTTAATTAAATACATTATGTTATAGGCTATCATAATATCAATATATTATTATGCTTGATCATTTATTGTTTTATATTTTTTTCCCCTTGATATATAAATTTACTTTATTTATTATTTGAAAAAGATTGGATTATTGTGGTTTTCATATTTCTGTCTCTCTGTCACACACACACATATATATAGAGAGAGATATAGATATGCTCTTGATTTGAAAAATGCATGTATATAAACCTAAATGATTATTTATTTCATAAAATATTATGCATTTTTTGTTTTGATATGTTTTGTGAGGTTGGTATAATGCATAGAGACGGGATGTATAGTGATGGTATGATGAAGAGATGATGAAGATGAAGATGGAGAAGATGACAGAAGACAGAAAGCATAGTTAATCAACAATGGTGAAACAATCATTCCATGTTGTCTTAATTGTGCTCTCTGCTCTATCTGTCATCATTATCATATCTCTTTCTTTCTCTGTTTGTCTGTCTGTCTGTCTGTCTCTCTCTAGCACTATCTCCTTCTTTTTTTAAGGTTTCATTCTCTATATATTTCTCTTAAAACTTTAGTATATAGTTCATACAAATATATTCAAATATAAATTTGTTATACTTATGGTTCAAGTGCTAAGGTAACAATGATGCAATCCTTTTTGTATCTCTTCTCTCTTTTTTTAAGAGTGTGTTTTTGTTTCGGAATTATTAAAAAAATTATTCATATTGTTATTGCTTGGATTTATGCAAATATACACTTGCATTAATGCTTTTCAAATGTCTTTATCTAGAATCTTAGGCGCTTCCTTCTATTCATGGTGTTTGCCACTAGGAGGTGGATTTAGTCAATGCATTTTTTTTTATTTGTTTAATTTCCTATTGCTTTTGTGTGGATGTTTATGTGAAGTGTATTGTCTTTTGTGATTGTAATCTTTTTTGTTTGGTATTTTTTTTGTTTTAATTTTTCTCTTTTGAGTGTTTTTCTTATTATTAGCTCATGTTGTACTCGTGGTTTATATACTTTTATAATATATATATATATAGCTTTTATTTTTTTATTTATTTAAATGCATTAGGTAATTTGGATTGTATTAAAATGACTTTTTATGAATGGACATAAGAATGTATTTTTAGAAAGTACGTAGTAAGAGTAGGAAGTTTGAATTTCTCTACTAATTGTAATGAACAGTGTAAACTGATAACTTATCCATCTTAATAAAAAAATAATAATTAAAATCATTGACTTATCTATATTTTTTAAACAAAAGAATTACTTTTCAAAACATCAAAATATGAATTAAATAGAAATTTATCAATAAATTCCATTTTCTAAATATTTAGTTCTCCAAGATTTCACAATTATTGTGGCAGATATATATATATATATATATATATATATATATATATATATATATATATATATATATATATATATATATATATATATATATAAATTGAGATGACTGTTAGTTAAAAATAAAAATAAAAAAAGAATTTTTAAATATCCGGGTATTCTTAAAAGAAAAATACAATGAAGATTTTTTTTATGGTTATTTATATATATCTGGATTATCCAAAAAGTAAATAAAATTATCTTAATAAATCTTTTCAAAGAACATAATTAATTGATTTAATAAAATATCTTACAAATAAGAAAGTGGGATTTTTGTGTTCATGATAAACCTTAGAGAGGTCCTTGTCAATATGCAAAGAAACATTATTTGTGTTTTTTCTTTGACTACAATGGATCACATGCTACCTATGTGTCTTTTGTAATGTCTTCCCGTCGTGTAAAAAGGGAATAGATGTTTTTTTGTCTCAAAATTAAGCAAACCCTTACATATTTTAATTAATATATAGAGTGGGGTTGTTATGCATATAAACAGCGAAGGAATACAAAACACGCCTTTTATTACATATTTAATATTATTAGACTTACATTAAAACATACATTAAAATATTAAACACATAATATTTAAAATAAAGTAAAATTTATTTTAATAACTAAAAAACTGATTGTTTTTTAGACACTTTCAGAGGAACAGTCTATTGAAGCAGATCTACTTTTCTATCAACTCATATTGCTTTCAGATTGTTATGCTTTATTCAGTCTTATCCTATCCTTTAGCTCTTCTAACTCATCAGTCATCATTGTACGATCAGTCTTATCCTGTCCTTCAGCTCTTCTAACTTATCAGTCATCATTGAAAGACTGTCTGATAATATATCGTTAATATCCTTTAGCTCTTCCAATTCATTTGTAACGTCACATAGTTCATTCTCATTCACATCTTTAATAATAACATCATAAATATTTGTCAGATGCTTTATGGCACGTAAAGCAGCATAATTTTCAGCCTTTTTTTTGGTATTTGCTTCTGATCCAACTTGTTCATAAGTTCCGCAGCTGTCTTCAAATATGATTTTGCATGAAAAACATGGTTTGTGATCTGGACCAAATTGTTTTTCGCATGCATAAATTGCAGGCGGTGATCTTAATTTTTCCAAAAATTCCTTAAGTACTACCTTATATTGTACAACAAGAACAATCTGCCAGTCGATTTCCATTTTTTTCACCTATTATGATGTATTAAGGACAGGTAAAAGTTTCCATCAATAAATTGATCTTAAAAACATAGGAAATATATATATATATATATAAGCTAAACTTATGAGCTATTCCATACCAAAGCAATTATTATCGCATAGTGTATTTTACATGAAGAAAATATACTTAGCCAAGAATGTTTACATATATAGATATTTTGATAATAAGCAAATAAACAACCACAAATAATAGCTTAACAATCATCAGCTATATAAGATAGGAGAGTAAGGAGTTTGAATTCCTCCACCAATTAGAATGAACAATCTAACGTATTCATTTTATTAAAGAAATAATAATAAAATTCACTCAATTCACCTTAATGGTTTATATTTTTTAAAGAAACAATTACTTGAAAATACATCTTGTTTAAATTATTATCTTTATAACCATTATATTATATTAGATTATCTTAACTTCTATAAAAATAATTATAGAAGTTCTAATTATTTATTTTTTTAAAATATATATCTTAAAATCAATATATATATATATATATATATATATATATATATATATATATATATATATATATATATATATATATATATATATATATATATATATATATATATATCATCTGAGGTGCCACCAAATGCAATGAAGAGTGAAGAGAGTAAAGCGTCGTGGGCATGCAATATTTGTGCATGCTCTAAGACAACAAACAAACCAAAATGTGTCAAATTACATCTCTTTTGCTTTTGCATATGCTAACCCGCTAGCTTCCCTAATGCCTTTATAATTTTCCTTTATGTTTTTTTTTTCTCTTTTTCTTTTAATATATGACATTCTATATTTTTATGGAATTTAAAAATATTTTTTTAAAAATAACATGTTTATAGATAAGATTTACAATTCATGGGTGATAGTGGTCCACATAAAATTAATATGGATATATTTAATAACATAGTTTCATATGAGAAGTGTTATGATAATAGACAAAATAATATGGAAGACCGACATACAATAATCATATTGGTTTGAGTTAATATATTAAATTTAATTTAATATAATAGAAAATAGATACATCATTATATCTAGACTAATCAAGCCTAGAATTTCTTCAAGAAGTTTCTTGTAATAATGACAAATAACTTGAATGAATGAATTGAAAATCAAGATTCATACTTTTTAGCTAACTATTAAATAGATTAGACTTTTTTTTGTTCATTATTTCCAAAAGATGATCATAAGCATAACATAATGAAATGAATATCAATAATGCTATTTATTAACATTATCAAATGAAAAGATCATACATATAAAATTTACCTGATTTTGGCTAGCTCAATCTGTCACAGTGCAAGATGTGTATGGTTGATCAAAGATCTAAAAACGTTTTCACTTTTTTATAATGCCATGCAATCACATGCTTTTATAACCAACAATGAAAATAATTAATTAATTTTTTTTTCTATATAAGTACATAGGAAGTCAAAAAAGTTTCAACTAATGGGAAGATGTCAGCAAAGTCACATGCAAAGATCACATCAATCTTACACAAAGATCACATCAATCCTATCTCCAATACTTGTCAAATCTTTTCAAAAATCACATCATCATTGTATAAGTACATAAAAGTCAAAAAGTGAGGATTATAAACATGAATTCAATTGGGAAGTACAATCAAAATTAATGAATATATTGTATATTTTACAATCATATGAAGATAATATATTATAATATATGATAAATATTAAACACTTCCTAGATATAGCTAAAAATATCTATTCGGGTTGCTTTTTTATAAAGAAGTAAACAATCACATCATATTTATCATGCATCACATTCGCAAGCTGTTTTTTTCTAGGTACCTGAAAAAAAAAATCTAAAAAATATGATGTAATATAATATCCATCAATTTTGAATCTAGAATGAAAACACTTTTAATGTATAAACTTTTAATGTTATCTTATGAAAGTTTTATTAATATATTATCAGATTTTACAATCATATGAAGATAAATATTAAACACATAAAAACATCTTTAGGCTCTCATCATTTTTTAAATGTTATTATGTTTAGCTATTAGACATAATGTTATTTATCAATTAAAAATATTTCATATAGTGTCTAAAAACATAAAATATCGTTGAATAAAAACATCTACAAATATTCAAACAATAATATATTATTAAATCTAAAATATTAAACAGAATCTAAAAAAACATAAAATATATAATCAAACAATAATATATTTTAGTTGCTTAATATTACGTTTAATAAAATGTTTTTTAGACATTATAAAAACATAAAATATTAAACATAATCTAAAAAACATAAAATATTCAAAGAATAATATATGAATATTAAACATAATCTACAAAACATAAAATATTAAAACATAATCTAAAAAAACATAATATAGTTGGATAAAAATATTTTTTTAATGAATATATTGTATATTTTACAATCATATGAAGATAATATATGATAATATATGATAAATATTAAACACTTGCTAGATATAGCTAAAAATATCTATTTGGGTGTGGTCCACATGAGCATATACATTAGCAATCCATCCAATTCAAGGCAATAATTTCAAAACAAAAAAAATTAAGAATAAAAGCAAGAATTAAGAAACAAACAAAGAAACAAATAATGGGTTGTGAGCTTGAGTATTTTCGCACGGCTGCTAGTGCCATCAAAAACAGGAAAAACCGGGATCGAATAATAGCCAAGTGGTACTCCTAACCGCTGTTATTCCCCGCCATGGTAAAAGTTCAGCGATTTTACATTTTTAGCCTCTTAATAATAGTTACCAGGAAAGAAACTCAAAAGAAATCTCCAAGGAAGCCCATCAAACATCAAAATTAAAAAGAATTAAGAAAATTCAACAAAACCTCAAAATACGCAATAGTCAAGAAGAACTAACAATGTCCGAAAATACACAAAAACCAAGAAGAAGAAAATTAAAAAAAAATTATACCTTTCAAGAATCAAGAAACCCCATCAGAACCTCCGAATACACAGAAATCAAGAAAAAAAATCCAACAAAACCACAGAACACACACAACAATCAATAAAATAATCATAAAAACAAATGGAAACCTTCTCCAAGAATCAAGAAACCCATAAAAAACCTCGAAGACACCAGAATTTAGAAAAACAAAATCCAATTAAACCTCATAGCACACAATGAACAGTAAGCAATCTTAAAAAATAAACATGGCCCTTCTCCAAGAATCAAGAAACCACATCAAAACCAGGAAATAAGCAAAAATCAAGAAAACACAACACAAACCCACCAAATAGAAACCAAGTAACAATAAAAGGACCGTAAAAAAAAAAACGCAAACCTTCTTCCCAACAATTTTCCTAGGCTTCCCTTTGATGGTTTATGGGTGGAATGAACTTGAGAAGCATTCTAGGCCATAGATCTGGCAATTGGTTTTGGAGCAGTTCAATGATACGCTTGTGCGGATCCTTCTCGTGGCTGTTGTGGTTTCTTTTGTTCTGGCTTGGTATGATGGGGATGAGTGTGGTGAGATGGGGATTACTGTGTTTGTTGAACCCTTGGTGATCTTTTTTATACTGATTGAGATAAAGCCTTCCTCCTGATGCCATCTCAATCCTTGGATCCGCGGTGAGAGATCGGAACTTCTGCGAGAATAGATTTCTACATCAATCAAACAAAGCACAAGTATATATTCACTCTTCCTTATTGCACAAAACATATATGACATACACGCAGCTATAACTGTGAAAAACAAAGTTAAAAAAAACTCTCAAGCAAGATCAAAACGTCAACTAGAAGGAGAGGGTGGATGAGGTCGGCGTTGCCCGGGGTGGTGAAGATGGAGGTCTTGATGCCATTGTCAGAGAAGAGATGGGCGGTTTCAAGTATTGGGATCATAAGGATTCGAGGGATCCGTCGTCCATGAGGTCAAGGAGGACCGTGATGTCGCCAGATGCAAGAGAGACGACGCTATGGCAACGGATGATGGAGGATTGGTCAGCGGTGCTACGGGGAATGGAGGGATGTCGTCGTTGCCGCCGCCGCTGGCGCTGTTAAGATGGAAGGAGGCAAGGGAAGGCAAGTCCGGTTGCCGTCGGGGAAGGTTGGGACTGTTGAGATCTCTCCCTGTGGCTCAATAGGAATTTTGGGAATTTTGGAGATCTAGGGTTAGAAGAGCAACCATCAACCAATTAAAAAAATAATTTTTATCTACCAATCACAGCAGGCCAAATGGCCACTCAAGAAAAATTTGAAAGAATAGTATAAATTGGGGGATAGAATTAAGATGAAATATATATATACATATATGCGTGTTAAACAAATGGACGAATTGTCGACGCAGCATTGGAATTTAATTCCACTCCATCCCTATATATATATATTAAATAAAGCATACATAGAACTTCAACTGATTATCCTATACATCAATTCACAACTCAGAAGAGAAATGAAACAAATCATAGTGTAACTACGGCTTGAAGAAACACCAAATTAATCTCAAATTCCTCAAACAAGAAGCTAACCTAACCCATCAATCACTAACATCTGACAATAATAGATCAAGATCTACAAAACAATAATAAAATAATCTACAATTTGGCTAAAAATCCGAGAAAAAGGATGTTTACCTCGACAATAAAAATGACACAAAACCCTTGACGATAAAACCTTTCAACGTCCTCATCGCTGACACCACACTCAACTAAAGAGAGAAAAAATGAGGCTAGGTCTTTCTCCTTTTTTTTTAAATGGCAATCTAATCGGAAGGAGGTGAAAAGATAGTTAGGGTTTCAAAAATTGAAATATATATATATATATATATATATATATATATATATATATATATATATAATATGGGTTTTTTTTAACGTCTAGCATCAACATATGGGTTTTTTTTAACGTCTAGCATCAACATTTAAAATTAAAATAAAAATTAATTTCTTGGTGGGACCCATATCCTAGTGCAATGATGGGATGTCCCTAGGACCATTTTAGGCAATTAAAATAAAGTTAAGGGCCATCATGGCAAATAACCCAAATATATACATAATATTAATCTTACTTAATATATCCTAACTTATGTTTTGTTTTTTTTTTTTCTGTCATTTGCTTTATTATAATTGGTCTTTGGACTAAGTAGAAATTCATAAAAATAAACATAAAAGAAGAGAAACTGAAAATACGAGAATAGAAGTTCACAGAAGGAAAAAAAAAAAAAAAAGGAGAAGAAGAAAAACTAAAAATAAGAGATAGTTGGTGAACCAATGGTTGACTTATATATAGTATATATCTATGGTATTTTTAATACATACTATATATATATAATGGTTTTTTTGGTTTTCTTGTACTATATATAATATTAGTGTTTGGTAAATTTTTTTATTTTTGTTTTTTTGTAATACATTTTTTTTAATTTCCTTTTAAACAATTTGCGTCACTTTTAAAAAACAATTTGCATCAGATAACGTAAATACCGGCTTTCATCCTAGTTTTTTTGTGTCTCACAATATTTTCATTATTACCAATAACCGTTGAAATCATGTTAGATGCCTTTTGTAATAGCGTTTGCCACAGTAGAAATTACTTAATTTTTAAAGTAGATGTTAGTATTGTAGCAGCCATCCATATTTTACTTTATCAATTGTTAGCATAAACTACTGAATTAAATTAATGCTAATTGTCTATTCATGTGGTGAAATGTTATAAATACCTTTTTGTTAATTTTTTATAACAATAGAATGATGTAAGACAAGAAAATTTATATTTATATTTATGTCAAGAATAAATTATTACTCGTATTTAGAAACGATTTTTATATATAGCAAATTCAAATTAGAGAAATTAATGTAGATGATCTGGGTAATCACCGAATCTAATATATTTTTTAAGGTAATTAATAGATGAATGCAAAATACAAAGCATGGAAGATTAATAGTTTTACCAAAAACAAATCGGAAGAACTTCAAAGGAGAAAAATGCTAGTACAAAACACTGCGAGGGCTTGCTTGTTTACTGTCGATCTCTCTCACTTGAGAAGCTTAACCTTCTCCCATGTGAAATCCGGATCATCACGGCCAAAATGGCCATAAGCAGCAGTCTTCTGATATCTAAAATTGCCACCTCTCTTCAAATCCAAATTAATGGCAATCATTCCAGGCCTAAAATCAAAGTTCTTCTTGATCAAACTCAGTATATCCTTATCAGGTATCTTTCCAGTCTTATAAGTATCAACAAACACAGACAATGGTTCAGGCACACCAATAGCATAGGACACCTGAACAAGGCACCTCCTTGCAAGCCCTGACGCCACAACACTCTTTGCTGCCTGCCTAACAATATATGCACCACTCCTGTCAACCTTAGTCGGATTTTTCCCTGAAAATGCACCACCTCCATGTGCACCCCATCCACCATAAGTATCGATGATGATCTTCCTTCCGGTGAGACCGGCATCACCATGCGGTCCTCCGATCACAAACCGTCCAGACGGATTCAAATGAAAGATAGTTCCTTGATCTAAGTACTTGGCAGGGATGATTAATTGGTTTAATAACATGCTCTTTCAAATCCTCAGCTATCTGTTCATTAGTAACAGTCTCATCATGTTGAGTAGAGATAAGCACTGTGTGAACTCTTATAGGAACCATGGCACCACCTTCATTCTTATACTCAACTGTGACTTGAGTCTTGCCATCTGGACGAAGCCATGGACATGTCTTGTTCTTACGTACTTCAGTGAGCTTAGCACCAAGCTTGGTTGCAAGAACATGAGTCAATGGCATGAGCTCAGGTGTCTCATCAGTTGCATAGCCAAACATGTGTCCTGTTGAAGAAATGATTAAAGGTGGCATGGTGATTGCGAGCATGGGAGATCATGCTGACAAGGACCATTGCTTGGCTAAGCAGCAGTCGTGGCATGGTGTGAAGCAAGGAAAGAATAATGGTGAACGGAGTGGTGAAGACAGCAAAGTCTGAAGCGAAGAGCATGGTGCTCTGCAGGATGTGGTTAGAAGCAGTTGAAGTGTTTTGATAATATATTATAAGTTCTAAATCTTTTGTTTTCTGTGTCCATCCAATGTTGGCATACTTTAAGGTTAAAGTGTAACCAATGAGAAGTTAGATTGTATGTTATCCAATGGGAAGTTGATGTTTTGTCTCCCGGTCTATAATACTTTAATATATAAGCAATGTTAGTGGAGTGTTGGGATTGGCCAGTTTTATTTCTCCGTCTTTCCACTTACATTCGATTCTATTGACTATGTTGACTGTGCTGTAATACAGAGAGGCATTTCATCAAACACTGGGTGTATCTTTGAGCTTTCCTCTTCCAAACACTTGATCAGAGTCATTGCCGTGCTAAAATACTCAACAAACTGGTATCAGAGCCTGGGATATGGCAACTAGCAGCTCGTCGAAGATGAAGAACACCCCGGTGTCGCTTTCGCAGCCGTCGGTCCCGGTATTCGCGGGGCAGGAATACGGACGGTGGAGTCTTCGGATGAAGACGGTCTTCAAGTCCCAAAAGCTGTGGGACTTGGTTGAGAAGGGGGTGGCGACATCAAAAGACGAAGCAGTGGAGAGGGACAACCGGAAGCGTGACGCCAAGACGCTGTGCTTGATCCAACAAGTGGTGGATGGCCCGAATCTCGACTGGATCGCTGAAGCAACATCGGCACATGAAGCTTGGGAGATACTGAGGAAGCAGTGTCAAGGGACCTCCAAGGTGCTGTCGGTGAGGATTCAAGCTCTCCAGCAGAGCTTCGAGATGTTGCAGATGGGCGACGAAGAGAGTATACAGGAATATACCTCGCGAGTGATCGCCATACTCAATCAAATCAAGGCTCTCGGTCATAAGGTTGAAGAATCGGAAGTGGTGCTAAAGGTACTCAGGAGCTTGTCTCCGAAATTTGATTGGGTTGCAGTAGCCATCAAGGAGTCGAAGGAAGTTGCAAAGCTAACTCTTGATGACCTCTGCGGGACGTTACAAGCCCATCAGGTGAGGGTGAACAGGACTCTCGGGAAGACGGTGGAAAGGGCGATGAATGTGAAGACCGAGCACACCACCAACAGTCATGGCAGAGGTTCAGGCGCTGGGAGCTCATGGGGTGATGGCTGAGGTTGAGGAAGGTCTTTTACTCGCGGCAGAGGCAGGGCTCGTGGTGGCCGAGGTTGGGGCTTTGAAAATAGAAGCCAAATACAATGTTTTCATTGCAAGAGGTATAGACACATGAAGAACGAATGTAAGGCCAGAGAAAAGCAACTAGAGAAGGGATCTGGACTTGTAGCCGAGGAAGAGAAGACTGAGAACCTGTTTATGGCCAGCAGCTCAGCTGGTGTTCATGCAAACATTGTATGGTTGGTTTATTCCGGATGTTCAAGCCATATGACAGGAGATAAACAGTTATTCAGTGAACTAGATGAATCTCTGAAGAGTTTAGTGTGGCTTGGAGATGACAAGGAGATGAGTGTCTGCGGTGTGGGAACAGTGACAGTGAACACAAGCTTGGGAACCCAGAAACGGCTTCATGGTGTTCAATAGGTGGCTGGGTTGGGACACAATCTACTAAGTGTGGGACAGTTGCTCACAAAAGGCTACACAGTAGTATTCAAAAGAGATCAGTGCTTGATTACTGATAATCAAGAAGAGAATCGTCTGATATCTGTGCCCAGATCGAGTAACAACATGTTTCCTTTGGACTTAACAAGGATTGAGAGTCAGGTCTTGGCAGTGAAAGGCCAAACCTTGGAGGAATTGTGGCATGTCAGGCTCGGGCACCTGAACTACAAGAGTCTGATAACTATGGCTCGCAAGAAGATGGTGAGAGGCATACCTGAACTCAAGCAAGTGTCACAGTGTGAAGAATGTGTGACTGCTAAGCAAGCTAGGACTCCTTTTCCCAGTGGTGAGGCACGAAGAGCAAGCATATGTCTTCAGCTCGTGCACATGGACCTATGTGGACCCATGAGTGAAGATTCACTAGGAGGAAACAGGTATTTTTACTTTCTTATTGATGATTACAGTAGATGGTGTCAAGTTTATTTCCTCAAGAACAAGTCTGAAGCCTTCACAAAGTTTTCAGGCTTTTCATGCTTTGGTCGAGAGGCAAACAGGTATGAAACTCAAGGCAATAAGGAGTGACCGTGGCGGGGAGTTCTCTTCCAAGGAATTTGAAATGTATTGTGATAAGGCTGGCATTAGGAGGGAATTCACGGCTCCGTACTCGCCTCAACAGAATGGTATTGTTGAGCGTAAAAATCAGACTGTGATGGAGATAGCAAGCGGACTGCTCAAGAGTGGCGAGCTGCCGTTGAAATTCTGGGGAGAGCTATGTCTATAGCTGTACATCTCATCAATCGGTCTCCAACAGTGGCATTGCATGATCAAACTCCTTATGAGGTTTGGCATGGGATGAAGCCCAATTTGAGTTATCTTCGGGTATTTGGCTGCCTTGGGTTTGCTCTAATTCCATCTCAGAAGTTGTAGAAACTCAGCGAAAAATCTAAGAAGTGTATATTGGTTGGTTACTGTACCGATGCCAAAGCTTACAAGCTGTACAACCCTAAGACGTGCAAAGTGATCATCAGTCGTGATGTGGTGTTTCATGAAAATTCAAGATGGATATGGGAAGGTGTTGTTCACAAGGTGCCAGAAGTATCAATTGAAGATGATCAACATGAATCAGGAGCTGTGTTGATTGATCATGCTAAGCTTGATGGCAATTCAACTCAGCAGGGAGGATCACATGGGACACAAACTGAAGATTCGCCCCTAAAGAAGACACGGTCGCTAACTGATATATATAATACGTGTACCTTTGCTTTGTGTGCAGGTGACCCAGTCGAATTCAGGGAGGCAATCAAGCATGAGAAATGGAGGGAAGCAATGGATGTTGAGATTGCTTCGATTGAGAAAAACAACACCTGGGTCCTATGTGATTTACCTGAAGGGAAGCAAGCAGTAGGTCTAAAGTGGATCTACAAATCCAAGTTGAATGCTCAGGGTGAAATTGTGAAACTGAAGGCCAGGTTAGTGGCTAAGGGGTACTCTCAGAAATTCGGGGTGGATTATGAGGAGGTTTTTTCTCCAGTTGCAAGACTTGAGACCGTGAGACTCCTATTGACATTAGCAGCATACTCAGGATGGGCAATGTTTCATTTCGATGTAAAATCAGCGTTTCTCAATGGAGACATCCAGGAGGAAGTATTTGTTGTCCAACCTGAAGGATATATTGTCAGTGGGAATGAAGACAAAGTCTATAAATTAAGAAAGACCTTGTATGGGTTAAATCAAGCACCACGTGCTTGGTATAGCAAGATTGATCTGCACTTTCAAGAACAAGGTTTCACAAGGAGCGAGTGTGAGTACACGCTATACAAGAAAAAGCTAGCAAATGGAGACAGGTTGCTGTTGAGTCTGTATGTGGACGACATCATATATACAAGCTCATCCAGTGATCTCATTAACAATTTAAAGCTGATATGATGAAGAGGTTTGACATGTCAGATTTGGGAAAATTAAACTTTTTTCTCGGACTCGAAGTAATGCAAGGGCCAGATGGAATTCATATTAAGCAAAAGGGCTACATAGAGGGTTTGTTACATCAGATGGGGATGGAGAATTGCAAACCAGTTCAAACACCAATGTCTGTGTCGAAAAAATCATTAAAAATCGCTGATGAGAAATGCTATGATGCCAGGATGTACCGAAGCCTTGTTGGGAAACTTCTGTATCTCTCTCACACACGTCCCGACATCTGCTTCTTAGTAAGTTATCTTGCCAGATTTATGAATTGCCCAAGTGCTTCTCATTACTCTGCTGCGAAACGAGTTATGAGATACCTTGCTGGAACCAAAGAATATGGAGTGTGGTTCTCCAGAGATGATCAGGGGACTCTTGAAGCATTCTCAGACAGCGATTAGGGCGGCTCATTACATGACAGGAAGAGCACCACAGGCATGTTGATTCGGCTAGGCATTAGTACGTGTGCAGTGTCGTGGAGTTCCAAGAATCAGGATATAGTGGCATTGTCAACCACCGAGATAGAATATATAGCAGCTACTTCAACTGCATGTTAGGTTGTTTGGTTCAGAATGATGCTGAAAGAATGTGGGTATACTCTCCAAGATTCAACTCGACTCTGGTGTGACAATCAGTCTGCAATTGCAATTGCTACGAACCCCTCACACCATGGACGAACCAAGCACATTGATGTGCGTTATCATTATATCAAGGAATTGGTTTCAGATGGAGTGATTTGTCTTCATCATTGTTCCACAAATCATCAACTTGCAGATCTATTTACTAAGCCATTACCAGCGGAGAAACATGCTGTCATGAGGACCTTGATTGGGATGCGCACGCTTCAATCAAGGGGGGTGTTGAAGAAGTGATTAAAGGTGGCATGCTGATTGTGAGCATGGGAGATCATGCTGACAAAGACCATTGCTTGGCTAAGCAGCAGTCGTGGCATGGTGTGAAGCACGGAAAGAATAATGGTGAACAGAGTGGTCGTCGGGATGGCACTGTACCGGCTCTGGAGTGGTGAAGACAGCAAAGTCTGAAGCGAAGAGCATGGTGCTCTACAGGATGTGGTTAGAAGCAGTTGAAGTGTTTTGATAATATATTATAAGTACTAAATCTTTTGTTTTCTGTGTCCATCCAATGTTGGCACACTTTAAGGTTAAAGTGTAACCAATGAGAAGTTATATTGTATGTTATCCAATGGGAAGTTGATGTTTTGTCTCCCGGTCTGTAATACTTTAATATATAAGCAATGTTAGTGGAGTGTTGGGATTGGCCAGTTTTATTTCTCTGTCTTTCCACTTACATTCGATTCTATTGACTATGTTGACTGTGCTGTAATACAGAGAGGCATTTCATCAAACACTGGGTGTATCTTTGAGCTTTCCTCTTCAAAACACTTGATCAGAGTCATTGCTGTGCTAAAATACTCAACATGTCCTTGATTACCAGCACCAATTTCCTCAAGTTTCTTAGTGAGATGGCCATGAACACCTTGAGCAATGTCAGGGCTTTGTTGTTCAACATTGACGAGGACCTTTCAGTGGTCGGCATCGAGGCCGACATCGGCTGAGGTGAAGCCAATGTTCCGGTAAGTGTCACGGATGAGCTTCTCGTAATCCACTTGAGCTTTGGTTGTGATTTCACCAAACACCATGACCATGTTAGTCTTGATGCAGGTCTCATAAGCTACTTTGCTTTCAGGATCTTGTTTAAGACAAGCATCTAGGACTGCATTAGAGATTTGGTCACAGAGCTTGTCTGGGTGGCCTTCATTGACGGATTCAGAGGTGAAGAGGAAGGTTTCCATTGATGAATGATGGTGATGAGAAAGAAAAGAGTAGAATGGCTCAAAGAAAAAATGTTGAAGATATAGTTGGGATGAGAGGAAGGAGAAGGGGTGAATTTGCTGGTGATGCGGCATCTGACTCGCTTGCGTACTTCTTTTTTTTTTTTTTTTTTTGAGTAAGAACCTGAAGGCTATCTTATTAATAAGAACAAAAAGTCAGGATACAAAAAGAAAAGACCCAAACAAGGTAAGTAAAGGAGAACAAAGAACAAAGCAAATAGAAATGAAAATCAAAAGAAGTGGAATCCCCCGTTAATGATGCTCTTTATGACCCAGCGGGGAAGATCGCGACCAGAAAGAAACAAATTGAGGGCATGAAGATTAGCGCCAAGAACAGCAAGCTTGTAGACAGGGTCCATCCAAGAGCAAGGAATCACAAGGATCTTCGGATTGCCAAATGATACCAACAGTTGATGGGCAAAAGAGATTGTAGGAACATGACACCAATGAGCAGGGCAATCAGCTGAGCAGAGGATAGTGGGCAGATCATGGTTGCTGGAAAAAATATATTGAATTTGAATCCTATGACCAGCTAATGAGTGAAGAGCAATTGACAGCACATGAAGATCAACATCAAGATGAGATTCCGCTGAGAAAGG
This sequence comes from Dioscorea alata, assembly GCA_020875875.1. Lineage (NCBI taxonomy): Eukaryota > Viridiplantae > Streptophyta > Magnoliopsida > Dioscoreales > Dioscoreaceae > Dioscorea > Dioscorea alata. The sequence continues at coordinate 3,688,765 of CM037014.1, forward strand.
GCTACATCCTGCAATGGAAATGTTGAAGTTAGAATCCAAGACCAAGAAACCAAAATGGCCAACAAACCTGGCAGGGTTCCAATTAGAAGTGAAGAACAGGAAGAGCCCCTCAGAGTGAAAGAAGTTGTTGAGGAAGAGCCTCCTTCCATGCAGATTAGCATACTCAAAGCTAAACTCTTTGACATGAGCAATAGCTCGCTGGACCACAAGAGAGAAATTAGGTCTAACATTTTTAAAAATAGCATCACAGCGAGCCTTCCAAATAAACCAGATTAAAGCAGCAATAATAGCAATAGAAAAATTGGAGAGATTATAATCGCTAATCCACGCACCCAAGCAGATGTTATCAGGGAAAGATATACTAATATTGGTAAGGCTCATGACTAAGTTCTAGACAGTTTGAATTTTCCTGCAAGCATAAAACAAATGATTAGGAGATTCAAGGTCAATATTGCAGAAAATACAGGTACTTCTCAGACCCAAATTAATGCTGTAAAGATAATCTGTTGTGGGTATGAGGCCATGGAGAAGCAACCAAATAAAATGTTTAACTCGAGGGGCAACAGAGATGCTCCAAAGCTTTTTCCAACCTGACCAAGAGTTAACCGTTGGACCTGAATGGTTAAGATGATGATAAATAGCTGAAGCAAGCTTAGTAGAAGATGAATTGGGAAACCAGACCCAATGATTATGGGAATTAACATTAATGATGCCTAAGGAAGGGTAAATGATATCCAAGTTATCCCCAAATGCATTCAGCAAAAAGTGAGTATTCCAATTGCCATCAGTAACAAGGTCCGACATCGAGATGTTCTCTAAGTCAATTAAGCTATTAATAAAGGTTGGCTTGAAGGCAAGAGGGATATCAAACATCCATGGGTCAAAGAGGAAAGAAGTTTGAAAGGGATTGACACTATTTATCCAGCAAGAGGATTTCAGGATGGAAGCTGTACCACAGAGGCCACAAAAGACCCATGAACAATTAGCAGGGACAGCATCCTTCCAAAATTCTTGGAACCATATTTTCGGTGCATAATATCAACCCAAAACACCTGGTTGAAATTGAGATATTTAAACAGATTTTTGGCTATAAGAGCATGTTTAGCATGTGTAAGGTTGCGAAAACCAAGGCCCCTCAGTTTTATTATCGGTTACTTTACTCCAAGTAACAGCATGGATGCCCTTTCCATTGCCGCTTTTGTACCAGAAGAAATTCCTGACAATTCTAGAAATTTCAAGGAGGATAAAGTCGGGGATTGGATAAGCAGAGAGAAGATAGTTAGGAATAGAATGAATCACAGAATTGATCAAGGTTGCTTTAGCTGCTGGAGAGAGATTAAATGTCTTCCAATGGCCACGGAGACCGTGAATTCTATCAACCATAGGAGTAAAAGAAGCAACAGCAAGTCTTTTAGGAGAAATAAGTGCACCAAGATAAGTAAAAGGGAATGACGCAGAATTAAAGGAGAGAATGGTGCAGATACTTCTCGAGACTCGATGGTTGAACCAAGAGGGAAAGTAGATCTGAGATTTGGAGTGATTAGGACGTTGACCCGTTAAACTAGCATAAATGGAAAGACACAAATGGATATTATGAGCAGTTGCCCTGGTAGCGCGGGAAACAACCACAAGATCATCGGCAAACATGAGGTGATTGAATTTGGGCTCAAGAAGAGGATCAAACCCAGGAATCATGTTGCAGCGCAGAGCAAAGTTTAACATTGAAGTAAGGTTTTGCGAGACTAGAATGAAAAGGTAAGACGAGATTGGATCCCCTTGGCGGATTCCCCTAGAGGAAGAGAACCAAGGGGAGGGAGTTCCATTAGTAATAATAGAGAAAGAGCTAGATTTAAGACAGGCACTGATCCAAGAAATCCATAAGTAAGGAAAATTCATTCACTCAACCGTTTTCTCAACTGCTTCTAGTCTTCTGGGCTTCGTGCCCAAATGGTATTCATTTACCTAGATCACAATTTGAAGCGTTATGCTTGTGTGTGTGTGTGGATGTGTGTAATGAAAGGTGATTTATATTATTTTTCAAATGTCGTGCTTAGAGCGGTTAAGCCTCAATTTTAATTATATCATTGAATTCTATATTTTTATTTTATTGTAGACAATATTTTATACAATTTACCATCGATTGATTTTATATGTGATAATATACGCAAATAACACACTATCACAAATTACGGTAGCTTAACCACCTTTTAAAAAATTTATTTTGTGGGGCGAGGATATGTCATGTAAGCCCAAGTATATCATAGACCATAACCTCATAGTGGTAAATCTCCTCTGCCTTGCTATCTTGGAGAGGTAGAGAGAATATGACTCATTTCACAGGGGACCCAGAGAACAGTGAGTAAATAGTATGCACAGTATTTCTACAGTATTCCACATTATTGCTACATTGCTATTGATGGCAATAATTATTACCAAAATATATGTTTTCTTTGACGATTTCCATATTATAGATATTCATGATACTTGTTCCCTAAGACAACAAATATTGTCTTTATATCAAGATTGTGAAACCTAAGTAAGAAAAACTTAACTGAGTGGATCAATTTAAGCTATTAATTGAGCTAAAACTTTTGTCATATTACATGTTAAGAATATTGTTTGCTCATAAAATGTCTCTCCTTTTTACTTGTAGAGATTTATTTCAAGTAATTTAACATTTTCAGTGCAAATAGTATCTACTAAAATATTAATTATGGTAGATTTAGAATGGAAATTTAGTATTTAGCAAATTTTATTTCTGAAACAAACTTAGCATTTAATAAGTTTATTATCAGATGCTTAGATTCTCAGCTATATATATATATTTTTTCTATAATTCAAGTTAAGGGTGAGCCAAAAAATCCAGATTTGATGATCCGATATGATATCCGATTTTTCGACCCGAATATTTTGAGTACCCGATCTGAAAAAGAGGGTCGGGTACCTGGTCCAAATTTATATGGTGAAACCAGATCGGATCCGGGTCGAGAGAAATTAAAAGCCGGGTATCTGAATCCGATCCGGTTTTTAATATATTCTTATATATATATATATCTTAAAGGGTTTAAATGAGAGATTTGGTTTTTTTTTTCCTTTTTTACTCTTTAGATCATATAAAATTTAAATTTATTATTATTATTATTATTATTATATATATATATATATATATATATATATATATATATATATATATATATATATATATATATATAATAGGAGACATTTGGATTTTTTTTTCTTTTTTATTTTTAGATCATATAAGATTTAAATTTATTAATATATATATATATTAATAAATTTAAAATTTTACAAGGGCTTAAGTAGAAAAAAAAATCAAAATCCCTCGTTTAAAAACTTAAAGAGTTTAGAGTTATATACTTAATTACTTATATAGTTATATTTATATATATACATATTAATAAATTTAAACTCTTCTAGGGTTAAAATAAAAGGAAAAAAAATTCAAATCCTTGCCTCTTAGTCCTCAATGTCCATCACCCCGCCTCTTCTCTCTAGCCTCCTTCCATGTCTTTTCTCTCTCACCAATGATGAAACTCTATATTATTTTTTTATGACTTTTTTTGTGGGGAGAATAATGCAAGGTTTTAATCCTCTTTATAAGTTATAAGTGTTTCATATTTGTTTTTTTTATGAATGTTGATGTTGTTATATAAAACAAATCCATGGAGTAGATGAAACTTAAATTCGGATCCGGATATCCGATATCTAATCCGGTTTAAACCGGGTACCCAATTTTTAGTACCCGGTTTAAACCGGGTCGCATACGGGTCGAGTTTTTGCAGATCCGAAAAACCGGGTATCCGAGCCAGTTTCCAAAACTGGGTCGGATACCTGTTTTGCTCACCCCTAATTCAAGTAGTATGTATCTTAATAATTATTGTCATTAATATTTATTTGCAAGAAAAATTTGTACTACCTTAAGATGAAAACTCTTCAAAAAAATAGAAAAGTAACTTATAAGATATTAAAAATCCTAATAGAATTAACTTTACAAATGTTAGTCTTAATTCTAGCATACTAGTAAAATCTTGGTCTCATATGGATGCTAAAATTGATTTAATCCTTAAAAAAATTAAATAATTTAGAAAACCGGTTATTAAAATTAGAAACAATCCTTTACAATCTATATTATGTAAAAAATAGTATTAAAAAAAAGAAAATAATAAAATTGACATAGATAATTTATATACCCAAATAAAAAATATACGAATAAGATATGGTCAAAAATTTAGAAAACCAATAACTACATTTAAAATATTGACCAAAGTAGCAAAACCACCTTAATATAGATTCTGGTTTCTTAGAAATGAAACACTTACTTGAAGCCATTGAATATTATAAAGTAGAACTTGTAAAAATAAGATATTTTCCTATAGAGAAAGAATTAAATCCACACAATTTAAAATATAAAATAATATATCAAAAGTGCTTATGGCTTCATGAAGTAGAAGATTATTTAGCAGAAAAAATAAGAATCTTAGAAAATGGATCAGAAGAAGATAGGCAATTGTTAAAAAATTAGAAAATAAAATTATCATAATAATTTGATAAAATAGAGGCTAATATGTCTAGAGAAAACATAGAAAATATAGAATATAAGGTTGTAGTCACAAAAACATAGCTTCATAATAGTTTTCAAAACATACAGATTTCATAATGAATCAATAACAAAGTGGAAATAATTATCAAATATAAGTCTCCAAAACAAAATAAATTAACAAAAGGTACGTACAGATTCTTAACGTCACAGTTTTCCCAAGGTTATATGACATGGTCCGTTATGCGTGAGACGGGTGTTGAAGTAATAATACCTCGTTGAGAAGGTAGTCGAATCCACAGGGAGTAGGGAATCAAGATAAGTGAAATTTGCTATAAAGCTAGTGTGAAGATGATTGTGATGAGTGAGAATAATGTGAGTGCAAACAAAAAGAATAAGCAAGAGAAAAGAAGAGTGCTAGCAAAGATTAAGGAGGAATCAACCAATGTAAAGATGGGGTACCCGGACAATGCTCCCCCTAGGATTAATGCCTCTAGTGCAAGACTAGTATTATACTTTCTAATTGATGTCTAATGAGTCATGGAAATCCTAAAATACACGGTCCCAAACCTAAGGTCAACCGTGACTAATTCCAACACTATGCCCCGGCTCTAGGTTTCACTACAACCCCTTCACTCTATTGATCTCTCAACTAAGCCCCAGGGGAGTCCATCTCCTATAACCTCACATTATGTGGAATTGCATGGAGTTCTAGAGATTCTAAGTGATAAACCCTGTCCCTAAGTGTAGTTCTAACTCTTTGGTCCAGGTGAAAGAATCCTAGCCTAAGTTAAGCCCCAGCACTAGGATTCACTACAACCATTCACTCTATTGCTAGCGTAATTAAGCCCCAGGGGAGTTCATCTTCTAGCACTTCGCTCTACTTTGACCGCAAAGAACTCTTGGAACGTGGAGGTAGAGTAAATCATATCGAAGGGGAAAGGGGACGTTTCCCTACCTCTCGACTCACCCTCTCGACCCTCTCCAATCTTGGGTAGTCGGATCCTATAAAGGTTGTCACATCCTCAAAGGATAACCTAGATGATTCTCAACCTTAGTATCACGGCTAAAGGAAAATCGAAACAATTAACATGCAAGATTAGAACTCAATTAAGAAAGCATAATAAAAGTCATAGAAACAACGTTATCCTAGGGTTTACAAGTCCGAATACCCACTAGGGGTTTAGCTCTCCATGGAGCTATACAAAATCATCAAAGTATGTGTAATAACAATAGCAAACATGAATGATAAAACCCCCTTGCGATGCGTAGCGATGGTCTTGTAAAGCCGCTTCATCCTCTTCACCAAGTTCCTTGTTAAGCCTAGGGCACACCTCGCCGAATCAATGCTGATGAAAGCTCCCCCAATAGCTCTCTTCCAAAGAACGTCGATGTCGATTCCTTAGACGCCCTCCAAAAGCCTCCCAAAATCCTCTCCGAACCCTAGCCGCAAACCATCCAAAAGTTGTATGAAAGAAAGGCCAAAAGTCTACAAATAAATTTGAAATCGTGGTATTTAAAGGGCTGATTTAGGGCATCAACACGGCCGTGTGGAATTTCCACACGCCCGTGTGGATTCTCTGGAATTCAATTTCTGGCTCGTAGTGAACAGTAATCTGCTACAGTAATCTGCTACGGTGCCTCACGCAAATTGCTCTTGAAATCATCTTCTTCATCGAGGCCACTACGTTGGGCACATGACGAGTGGTAGATCGTGTCATTTTATCCTTTAATTAATCATTGACGAAGCTTCTTCGATGTCACATGAGTTAGACTTTATGAGTGTGACTGCATTTGTGCCCCTGCAAGTTATGAGATACTTTGAGCACATTAGAGGTTGACACACACCCACAAGTCTAGAACCCGTGCCTTGGTCTTGCTCGGTCCAAGAAACTCCTCAACAAGCAAGGACACGACCTAATTTTGCTTCTTTTCATCCAATTCTTCTCCACAACCCTACATGCACAAAAGAACACAAATACACATGGATTAGTGATAAAATCTAAGAAAAGTAATGCTCAATGCAAGAAAATAATACTTCGTATTACTTATACACGAGCACTTATCATTATACGTCACGCAAACTTACTATAGCCATTTGATTTACCTCGGTGGCACCTAAGTCAGAATATTGGAGTTAATTTGTTTTATCTTGGTAGCCTGAGCCATAAATATCAAAATCTATTTATTTTACCTCGTTTTTATGAGTCAAATACTGTATTGTTTCACTGACGGCCAGGAACAAAACTATAGTTTCAGTTCACATAATTTATGTCGACATGGTCAATGTTAACCCTTTTGATTGGATAAGTGCATTGCTTATTTGAAAACTAATATTCCCAACAAGTTTTTTTTTTATATAGAAGCGATGTTTTTTTTTTCCTTAGTGTGTAAAAAGGAAGCGATGCTTGTTTTTTAAGTATGTAAAATAGGCTTGTAAACAATGCAATTCCACATACACTGTAGATAGTGGAGAATATATGTCCTTCCTATCATATCAGTCAAGTCTGTGTTGGCCATTAAGTTGCTTTCTTCCAAAGCAATCTTGAGCCTTATCCAGGCCCCATCCTTGTCTATATAAGGGGTCTTAATGTGTTTCTAAGGACTCACGAATACTCAGTGACATTCTAAAGTTTTTCTAGCAATAAATCCTCCAATTTTATAATTTCCACGCTTCCAAACTTACCCTTTACTTCACTTTGTTCTCTTGACTCTCAATCCATCACTCGGAGTTCGAAGTAAGTTCAAAAGCACAACCAACCCTACGGTGGTATCAGAGGCAGAGTTTTAATCCGCAAGAATGATCCTTAAGAACAAGGTAATCTTCAGCATGTAGGGGAAAAACCTTAACGAGGTCCCCAACATGTAGACGGTAAGATTTAGCTTGGTTATATGACTTTTATTGATCCATAATTTAAAAAAAATCAAAATGATTTGTAATATGGAGAAGAGCTAATACGCCTAATTGGGTTAGTGTAATGCTTATTTGGAGACTAAAAATGTTTATAACAAAATAAATTGGCCCCAAGTTTTAGAAAGTCCATATTTTAAAGTACTAGATGTCAATATTTATTAACGATAATATTGCTAAGTTATTAAACAAAAAATATAATATTATACAAAATTTATAATATCAAACTCTTCCAAAGTATATAATCAAATAATTGCATGATCCCACATTTATATAGAAACTAAGCCAATTGTTTCAAAATAAAAATAATGGATAAATAAATAAATGAATTTTTACAATAAAAATATTTGATAATTTATATGGATTACTTACCCAGAGGTCTTCAAACTATAACTCACACTTGAAGATAAGATCAATCCTCCTTAACAGTTCTAAAAACATAAAAGCAATTCTAATTGTTCAGAATTTTCTACCAACTAACGATGAAAACCAATCTAAGGAGTGGTAATCTGTAAAAGCATCATGTGTCAAGATTTGAGGCTTCTAATGATTTACTTAAGCTTTCAATGGGTAAAGTAACAGTGATAACTCAACTACTAATCACAAGCATCAATGAGTGAGGGATAAATTTAAATAAGGGAGTTTAAGGAAAAGATAATCAAAATATCTTAAGTTCTAACAAAGGGCCATGAAAGGTATAACCTACCAAGCTAAAAATAAGGCTAAATTTCAACAATGCACAACTAAACAAACCAACAGTTAAAAACCCAATCAAAGGAAGTAACAACAAAAAAATATAGCCAACAAGAAATCAAGATTTCTGCACAAAACCAATTTACGTGAAAGAATTAAAAAAATGGGCATCTTATAGTTCACCTAATATTCCAATGTTTTCAACTACCACAAGGAGAAGCACCAAATCACTTAGTACTAGCAAACATGCTAAGCTTCAAACCACACATGCAAGTTTCAAACTACTCCTCCAACCACAAGATCACTTAGCCATATAAAGGGCATACACAAGTTTCAAGGGCAATGGCATTTCAACAAACATCTTGTGGGCATGACCAAAATTAAGTAATTAGGCAACTAGGCAAATAAAACACATGCTAACAATACAAACCATTAATATCTGCGATCAACCTTGCCCTTAATATGAATTCTGTTTTGATTGCAGGGGAAAATTCTTGATACGCCCATCATGGCTGAAATGGCTACGATCAACCTTGCCCTTAATATCTGCGTCGATTGGTGTTGGAATCCAGATAGAATCTGTTGTGACTGTCCTAGCATTGGACAACTCCTGAAGAAATACTGTCCGTGTGTGGCTTGGCATTCTAATACCGAATATTCAGAGCTTAAACGCAATCTTGGCAATTTGCCTCTCATCAGCATCGACTCAATTCCCTGTGAAGACAACCTCATTGCTGATGCTCTTGCAAATTTTGGAAGATCAAACCCAAGACTCTCTCTTTTCCTACATGGAAGAGATCGACCCAATTGGCTTGAAGACCTCTTAGCTTTGAAAAACCTGTCTTTTTAAATTGTCTCTTTTTGCTTTCCTGTTTTTATTTTCTTAGCTCTCAGCTTCTTTCAAAAAAAAAAAAAAAAAACAATACAAACCATTATCTTTTACTAACAAAGTAAAGAACTAATAGGCTAGGCAAAAAAATAAAATGAAATGAAATGAAAAAACATAAAAATAAAAATAAAAATAACAAGCTAGCATCATATCATAATACCCACAAGCTTGGCAACATAAATTATAGGAACAAGAAGAATTGTCCAAATAAAAGGCTTACATGGCTAGATGTCACAAATTAAGGCAACAACAAGCCTTGAAGCCACTCCTAGCTCCATGTTATGCAAGGGAAAGAGTCTAAGGTTTTCACTGACTCACCAAACTAGGGCACCACTAAGGAAGGTAGATGTTGGGATGCAAAAAAACACCCTTTTTATTATCCAAAGCTTTGTTGAGCCGGTGTGGTGTGGCATGGTTGATGGACAAAGGAAGCATGGCTTTAGGTGGGAGAAGGTGAAAAATTAAAGAAAGGGACAAAAATTGCTCACGGGTACTAATGAAAAATGAAAACTAAAAGTTTGTGGTGGTGAGGGCCACAGAGCTCGTTGTGGAGATCTATCTACACTCTCCAAGTCAGCTTTATCATAATTTATAGATAAATCTAACCTAGAAGTAGAGTCAAAGCATCCATGTAAAAAAAAACATGAATAGTAAGCATTCAAATAAGAGCGTGTGTATAGAGAAATCTGCACAAGAAGTGTTATTTTTCTGAGTTGTATGATGATATTTGAACAGTAACACATGAATTGGAGCTGTTGGGTAATAAATTAGTAAAGATTAGAGTTAGACCTTAGAAATCATAAGTAGTAAGGTATATGATTGCACTGATAAGAGGGGATGACATCCTTGAACAATGAAGATAGTAGTGAAAGCGGAACAATAAAAATTTCAATTGCTTTGAAATATATAAAATTTCTGTTAGTGTCACTTATGACGGAGTATGTTTCATTGAAAAAGGGGGAAAGAAAGTAAACTCTTAGCATACAAATCTAATTAGTAAGGTGATTGCATGTGAGTATCTATGTATGCTATTTTTTATGGTTGAGGGTAACAATATTGGCGGGGTAATACAAATTCCATTTGCTTAAAACTCAATGAAAATTCAGCTGCACATCTTACCAAGAGATATGTCAGTTCTAGTGAAGTATTAGGAAACTGTATTCACATCTATTAGTTTTATAAAAGACTATTGCACTAATGTTGAAATTAACCTTTTGTGCAACAACAAATACACAGTGCAATACACGTCTTCCTATTCCATGCATGTTGATTAGTAATTTCTCCATTTTTAACTCGTCACTAAATGCGATGACTCAATAGAAGAGAAAATGCTTAATTCAGGAATGTTTGGGCTTTGGCTCTGCTCTAAGAAAGAGGAGAATGTTGTATCAAATGTACAGGAACCTGAAATGGTAGAGTTGTCTTAAAGGGTGAGGAACATACCTTACCATTTGGTTGCTACGAGGCCCAACAAAATGAATATGTGGAAATTGCATTCATATGAATCGAAGCACTTGAGTTTAAAAACCTAAGAATTAATAGGACTATCTATTAGTTCTTATGGGTGCATTGTGGGTTAGATTTCACTCAATCTCTCATGTAAACATTCACACAATCATACACAAATCAAAGAGAAAGGAGGCACACGAAATTGATAGCTCAGTTCGGTACAACACTTGTCTACGTCTGGGATGCCAAGCCTGGAGATAAAAATCCACTAAAATATGGGAATATAAATGAATACAACTCTTACACTCATCCTCGTAAAGGTAAACAATAACCCTTTCTAGATTGCATGATGCCTACTCTCTCTCACCCACACTTGGGGTCTTTCGATGGCTCCTTCTAAATCTCATAGCAGGGCTCTTATATAGATGTCTCCACGTCCTAATTATTGCACCTCCCTCTTTTTGAATCTCTGCGGTTCTTAATTTGCACACCTTCCAAACTTAGACATTGCAACTTCTGTTATAACTGAGCTTGCAACACAGTCCACCTGCTGAGCTTGACTAAGTCACGACTTCTATTACAATGCAACCTGTAGATGCCTCTAGTCCTCATGGTTGTGTCAAAGTCTGAGTTGATGTAGTCGAATCCTCCCGATCTTAACCTATTAGCAACTAGCTCACTTCCCAATGTCTATATCAGCAGTACTCTCACAATGCATCCCATGGCGCGTCTTTATCATACCAAATATAATCTTTAATGATCTTCAAATCTTTCATTAAACTTGATCTCCAAGTTATTCAAGATTAGCCTTCACGATCTTCTAAACTTGATCTTCATTCATCTAAGTTTGTTTCTTCAATATTTATGTTTCCAAATTTGATCTTCGTTCGTCCAAGTTTGGTCTTCGCAATCTTCTCTATATTAGCTAATGTCTTCAAATAGATCCCTCATAAATAGCTTCTCTCCAATTTAGAGATTGTTGTGTCCTCATTTTGCTTTGCCCTTTACATGGTCATTCCTAGCCGTTCAAATTGCAACCCACTTGCCTTATGTAGCTCCTCCAAATATAACTTTGATCTCACAAAAATACTCTTCATGCCTTCATGCCAAGTCATCTTGCCATGTCACCAAGCTTGCCACATCACCTTGATTTTCCATGTCATCATCGTTACCACGTCATCTTGACTTGGTGTCAAATAATGCCAACTAACTTGCTTCGGCACTAACACTACCAATAGATAATAGTAAACCATCTAGTACCTTCTCAGTTACAACATTGGCATTGTTTATCTTTTTATCACTAAAATTCCTCATATTTATTCTTGTTCTTACTTCTCCTTGACTTGGACCTTCTGTGTTGTTGATTAGAATTTTTCTCACCTCTCTTACCCTTATTCTCGAGATTTAAATCAGAATTTAGTGATGATCTTTTAACCTAATCCATCTTTTGAACTTTCAGCAAAAACCATGTTCTTGACATCATTGAATCGTAGGTTTAGCTTTCCCTTACCGACAGAATTTAACCACTACTCGCATTGGCTTGCACCCAAGCATAGAATTTGGTAAGGATGTCAAAAGGATAAGCATGAAAATCTTAGCATTAAAATTTATAAATGTCAACTGATATTAATTGTGAAACAACTGTATTGAACTCATTAATATGCGCAGCCACTGAAGCACCATCTCCAATCTTCAAGTTAAACAACTTCTTTATGAGAAATACTTCACTGTTTGTCTACGTTTCTTATACAAATCCAATAGAATAGATATCAACTCCAACGTACACATTTTTCACCTCTATGATGTTATTCGTCTGCATGTTCTTCATTAGTGTCAAACGAATCATGTCTAAAAGCTCTCGATCAAGAAGGTTCTATTCCTCGTCCTCCATCTGATCTCTTGTTTCTTTCTTGATAGAGTTTTAACACAATTTCTCGCTATATAAATAACCTTGAATTTTCAATTGCCAAAATGAGAAATTGAAACTAATGAACTTGTTAATTCCAAGTCCACTATGTCTTCTAGGAGCATAGTTTTGTACTTCTAGCTTGAATCCAATTGCTAATTAAGAAAAATCCTAGATGGAATGGTAGGGATCACAAGACTTTCACATGAACAATCAGCCTTTTTTGACAAAACTTTCTTATGCACGACTAGTCCCTATTTTACATAATTGGAAACCACAAAAATTTTTTTTAAATTTTTTTAAAAACAAATTTTTAAAAAAATTTTATCTTAAAAAATAACAATTGAAGAGGTTTGTAGAAAGTGCCAAAAAAAATTTAAACAATTAAAATTAGTCTTTAAAATCTCCCCATTTTTGTAGATCGTTGTATATTAATGTTGTATCCAATAATGGTGTTTTTTTAGCCTGCGTTAGCAAGAGAAAGGATATAGTCTAAAAGGAGAAAATTTTCTCTCCTTATTTTGTATAATTTAAAATCCATATGTTTTTTTTTAATTTTTCCTAAAAATAATTAAAGGGTTTTTTTAAAAAAAAAATTGGTCCTAAAAAATAACAATTGAAGAGAGGTTCGTAGAAAGTGCCCCAAAAAAATATAAACAATTAAAGTTTGTCTTTAAAATCCCCCCATTTATTGGATCGCGATATATATGTTAATGTTGTATCCAATTCTATTTGAATTCAATGGATATGATGTGTATAAAAAAATAATTATTATAAAAAATCAATTAAATATAAAATATGGGTTTGTATAATGGAATATGACGCCTGTCTGAGTCAGCATGAACAAGAAGGCAAGAGTTTCATGAACAAGGAGGCAAGCTATGAACTCGGTCTTTAGACAGGAAAGAGTTTCATGCACGTTCCTTCTTTTCCGCCGGCTCCTATGGCCATGGTCAGCATGCAACGTGCCATGTTCTCCTCCTCCGCGTACCCACCTAACCTTAACCAACCCCCTTTATATGCATCCAATTTCACCTGTTCTCCTCTCCTCTCTTCTCTCTCTCTCTCCAAAGAAAAGAACTATTCTTTGTTTTAGTTATTGTTGTGTTTATTGATCTTTGTTTGGATTTCTAGTTTTATAAACATGAGTGAAGAGAATGAGAATGCGTCAGTTGAGAAACGTCGAGTTCCTAAGCTTAATGAAAGGATTCTCTCATCCTTGTCTAGGAGATCAGTTGCTGCTCATCCTTGGCATGATCTAGAAATTGGTACTTTACTTTACTTAAATAACTTGCCATATTATTCTCAGTATTACAAAACTTAAATCTTATACTTGTTTTCTGGATTTGTTTCTTGTAGGCCCAGGTGCTCCTGCAGTATTTAATGTTGTAAGTTGTCTTGTGCATAATGCTTCAAAAATTTGATAAATTTTTGCCTTTCTTTTAAATCTTAATTTAATCCATTTGCTGCAGGTTGTGGAAATTACCAAAGGAAGCAAAGTCAAGTATGAGCTTGATAAGAAAACAGGACTAATAAAGGTTGATTTCAACTTTCATTCTGTTAATTTTATTATTGAGATTATTCAATATTTGTTGCAATGCTTCCAGGTTGATAGGATTTTATACTCCTCTGTTGTTTATCCTCACAATTATGGTTTTATTCCTCGCACTCTTTGTGAAGACAATGATCCAATGGATGTCTTGGTTCTTATGCAGGTAATTAATTACTATAAATTTTTATCAGTCATTCTAATTTCTAATTCTTTTTATATGAATGCTAAGTTTAATATGATTGAATTCCTTTGATCAGGAACCAGTTCTGCCAGGTTGTTTTCTCCGAGCTAGAGCCATTGGGCTAATGCCCATGATTGATCAGGTATACATACACTACAATCTTTTCTCAATCTTAAAAAAAAAAAAAAAGCTCTTATTAATCATTCTGAAAACAGGGAGAAAAAGATGATAAAATCATAGCAGTTTGTGCTGATGATCCTGAGTTTCGTCACTACAATAACCTGAGTGAACTCTCGCCTCATCGCCTTGCTGAAATACGGCGCTTCTTCGAAGACTGTATCCTTGTTTATACCTTTAAATTCATTGCATATACTTTGAATGGTAATATCTTGTTGTTTTTTGGGTTTACATTGGATTCTTTGACGGATAAAATTCAGATAAGAAGAATGAGAACAAAGAGGTTGCTGTAAATGAGTTCTTGCCTGCAGAAACTGCTGTTAATGCCATACAGTACTCAATGTAAGCATTGTTTTTTAAAAAACAAATAATTTTCCATTATCTTTTTATACTGATTATGTAAATTAATATGGCTCTTTTCAGGGATCTTTACGCCCAGTATATATTGCAGACCTTGAGAAGATAAAGAGTGATGTTTCTTCGCATGTCAAATAATTTGTTTTCATTTTCTCCCCAATATTCAACCCGGGAGAAAAGAATTCATTGTCCCTTTTAATTATATTCGTGGTTGTGCATTTATTTGTTCATCGACATTTGATTGTCATAAAGTGTGATTTTCTTTTTCCGAATGTGTTACTACAATAACAATTTATTTCAATTTATTGCAAAAGGTTGATTGTGATTTTTTTATTGTATGCTTGGAATTCAACAGAATAATTAAGAAAGAAACAGATCTTGTTTAGGGGAGAATGTTTCTGCAGATTTTAATGGAATGTAGTCAGACATCACAGAGCTTACATGAAAGGAAAAAAAAAACAAATAACTGACATTTCAAAAGAAATTCAGCAATTTGAGAGGGTGTTTGTTGTGATCATGCTTTGATTTCGTCAGCATAGAGTGCTTTGATTTCTTCAACATCATCGTAGCTGCCAAGAAATATCGGAGATCGTTCATGGATCTTGGAAGGAACCAAGTCCAAAGCCTGCAGCAAAAATGGCAATGAGACCACAATTGCCGGAAAAAATATTGAAAAGTTATTAGGATAAGTAATTAAAAATGAAAAGATATTAAATGCAATAAGAGGTTTTCTAATTGAACATACCCTTTCCTTGCCTGTGAAGGCCTGTCCACCAGCTTGTTCCATTAAGAATGACATTGGAAACACTTCATACAGAACACTGTTTTCACACCAAGTGCAATGATCTAAGTTATTTTGAAAGAATAGTTAAGGATCATATATTTGTCGGTGAGGTAATCGAATGCAAACAAAATTCTTACCGTAGTTTTCCATTTGGACTCTTCTTGTCTGCGGGATACAAAAATATGCCTCCATAGAGCAGAGTCCGATGAACATCGGCAACCATGCTGCAGAAATTAGAGAAACCAAATTCATAATGAGAAGAAAAGGGACTCATCTAACATCTTTCATACTGACATATCAGTTTACAAATTGAAAGATTAAATCTATTGCCATTAAATTAAGTGTCAACTCCTTAACAAGACACTGATACTAAATTAAGTGTCAACTAAACAATCTCAGCAGGGAGGCATTTCTTATGATAAGGTAATCTACAAATAGACGCATATTGATCTGGCAATGGCACATCTCTCAGAACACATTATAGAAATCTCTGGTTAGTAAGCTTAAAATCATGCCAATCAGAATAGTATCCACAAAACATAGCTACCTTCCGACGTATCGCAAAGACTTTGATGGTGATCCATCCTTTGGGAACTTACACTTCTCCACATACCTATGAGGCAGTAAATGGTGTGAAATTTGGCATAAATTATCACCATAGTTTAATTCAATCACACATACTTTGCTGTAGGTCCATCCCAGTTTTTGGCATTCCCTTCATTAACCGAATATATCTTTCCTTTCTTCGGTATCTGAATTAAAAAATAAACAAAGACAGGAGAACCACTAAGAGTGCAACATGTGAAGGCATATTCTTCTTATATATGATGGAATATCCCACTAAAGTGGCCAAGAGCACAAAAGTTTATTGAGTATAGATACCAAAGCGAAAGGAATAATAAGCTGTATGTACAATTATTCTAAAGAATTCACGCCAGTTGCACTAACCTTGATATCTGGGTGAGTTAATATGAACTCCCCAAGAGATGGATCGAGAGTGAATCCGTTAACACCATTGCCGGTACTCAATACAAACTGAAGAATTGGAAGTAATGAATTACTGTCTGGTTATTTTCAGTCACCATGAGGCTACATGCTATGTAAGGAATGCCAAAGATAAGAAGACTGAAGTTTTTAATCGCTTTACCGCACAGGAACTCCCATACATGCAATATCCAGCTGCTAACATGTTCTTCCCTGGTTGCAGGACATCATCAAGAGATGCCTTATCTTTATCTTGTGCCATGTAAATGCCGAATATCTAAAGATGGAACACTCTTGTCAAAGAAAAGAGGGAAACTAGAAACTTTTCTAAAGCTCTTATGAGCAGAAACTAAACTAAATTCAGTTGGATTTTAAAGCAACGAAAATCCATACCGTTCCAATGGAAACACCACAATCGATGTTAGAAGAACCATCAAGAGGATCAAAAACAACACAGTACCTGCGCTAACACAAAGAACCAACCAGCCCTATTGGCAAATACAATAAACATCACAAATCAAGTACAACAAGCAATTAAACAAACACCTTCCACGCAGAGCTGGATCCACAAAAGTTGCCTCCTCATCCTCTTCAGACACAAGAATGCACTAAAGAAAGTGCCCAACAAATTCACATTCCTCAATAAAGTTCCCAACTTTTCAATGATCCAAGTTTGAATGCAAACTGCAAAACTAATCAAAAGAAAGAAAGAAAGAAAAAAAAATGTAGTCTTACAGTCCGGCCACTGCTAACCAAAGCCTTGACGAAGACCTCATTGGAAAGCACATCCAGCTTCTTCTGCTCTTCTCCCTGAGTTTGAAACAGGAATCACGATATTTATATGACTCCATTGCTGTTCAATCAAAGAAGAGCTTGTTGACTGGAGACCATATAACAAGAACTCGCCTGGATATTTGTCTCCCCCGCAAGCCCTATGAGCTTCGCGAGCCCAGCCTGTTCCCAATAAAAACTAATACAATCAACAATGAATCCATTCAACAAAGACAATAAAAAGAACTGCTTTTAGAACTAGAAAAACAGAGACAAGCAAAGACGAATCCAGAAACACATACGGAAAAAAAAAAATCACATCTTTGATCCAGATATAGAAAGAGGAACGCAAATGAATCGATAAACACATTAAAAAACACCTCTTTGATCCAGAGCCAGAGAGAGAAATACTAATGAATCTATAAACACACCAAAAAACACATCTTTATTAAATCCATTAACGCCTTGAATTAAAAGAAAAAACAATACTTTGAATCAAATAGGTCATGAAAAAGACCTTATTAACAGCGGAGCAAACAAACTTGCAACCGAGGACGATGTGGCTGAGGAGGATGGTGAAGTCGCCGCGGGATTCAGGGTGGCGGGATTGCTCGTTGAGGACGTACCTCGTGATGGTCATCAGATCAGTACGGTGAGCATCGGCCGCATGATCCATGATCAAAGGCTTTGATTACTCTCTCTCTCTCTCTCTCTCTCTCTCTCTCTCTGTGGGTCTCTCTCGCTCCACCAATGGTCCTCAATTGGGAATGAGATGGATGGCTTTTGCTATTGGGAGCAAAGATGAATGACTATTTATCTAAAAAGCTCCAGCTTATCCTTGCGTTTTGGAAGCTTCGGAGGAGACACGTGTCACACCGCCGGAGAAGCACGGGCTGGTGGACGAGGCGAGGATAACGTTCAGAGCTGTGTGTGCATCGGATTCATTGTAACCGTTGGGGTCTTGCATCTCGTTTATCACTTTCCTTTAAAACTTGCCACCATTTATGTACAGATATATATTTATTGCGCTGTGTGTGTGTGTGTGTTGATTGTGATGAAAGAAAGAACAAAAAGAGATGAAATGAAAAGCAAGTTGGGCGCACGTCATTGTTCACTAACACAAGCAATTGGTGAAGATAATAATCTTTGGGAAAAGTCAGAGGTTTGCATCACAAGCTATTTCCATTTGCCTTGATTTCTGGCTTAGTTATTGCTACTTTTGTTTGGGAAAAAGTGAGTTTTTAAGTAAAAGATATCAGAGAATGGGAGGATGGAGGCGGAGAGCAACAATGGCATCTAGATTCTAGAAACAAGGGCGTATTCTTTTTTGCCGCCAGTTGCTTGTGGTCTTGCCGATCTTCTTGGAAAGTGAGAATTGATGTTGATGTCAAAGATTGGAGAAAAAAAATAATAAATAAATTACTGCATCATCTCAGTTTCTCAATTTTGTATCTTTCATTTGTTTTTTTTTTTTTTTTTTAAAAAATGAATAAACCACAAGCATTAGAAATAAAAAAGCCAAGTACAAAAACAGCCCAACCGGACGATAACAACAAAATACAACAGGGGTCCACTAGACGTGGATACAAGAGATCAACAACAAACAAAACAACCACCTGCCTAGCACAAAGGCCAGGCCACCCCAATACACACCGGACTACTCCATCTCAAGCGCAGAGGGCCCACCCACAGGGTCCGGGGCACTAGACGGATCTGTACCCGAGAACTCCAAGCTGCGGCGAATGGTAGCTGCATGCTCCTCCAACCTAGTTTGACGGGAATCGGAAGCTGTAGAAAGCCACAACATCAGAACATGGGCAATCTTCAAAATAACAGAAGAACAGGGCAGGAAAACAGCATTAAAGACGCAATCATTCCTAACAAGCCAGACATGCCACACAATGGCCTTCACAATAGCACTCCCAAGCACCCGGAGGTGGGGCCTAAGGCTGGGCCACCACGAACCCCACACCTCCTCCAGCGAGGGGGGTAGATCTTAGAGACCAAACAGGCGCAGGAAAAAAACCCAAATCGGTTGCACAAAATGGCAATTGAGAAACAGATGATCCACCGATTCGCAGGCCGCGTGACAAAACACACAAGTAGAGGTGGGAAGCTTGTTGCAACGTCTACGAGCTAAGATATCCAGAGTAAGGATCTTGTTCTTCCAAGCGAGCCAATTAAGGATATTCACTTTTTGGGGACACACCGTGCTCCAGAAAGCCTTGAAGGCTGGACATCTAACCCCACCATCAATAAGAAAAACGTAAAAGGATTTGACAGAGAAAAAGCCACTCGGGGTTAAATTCCACCTCTTCGAGTCAGTGCCAGCCTCCTGAGGCAGGTGGCCAAATGACTCCCGAAACAGAAGCGTCTCGGGGGCATCCCTAAAAGGCAGGAGATCCAAACAGTGTATAAGATCCCTAACCGTGCCATTGGGATTATCTGACCCCTGAAAAAGCTCAGGCCAGATATTCATGGGAGCACGGCCAAGAAGCCATTTGTCTTGCCAGAATAAAGATTGCGATCCATCCTAGATACATTGGTCAACACAGCCCCTCAGGGCCGGCAGGTAGCCAAAAATGCCATTCCAGAAGAAGGAAACACGCCCACGGCGATGGATGTCCAGATTCCAGTTGGAGACACCGTAGTTAAAATGAACAATCTGCCACCCGCACCAGCTTGCCTCATTGGACAGTTTCCACCACCATTTGCCAAGCAAGGCAAGGTTGAAAGTCTTTAAATCAAGAATCCCCCAGCCTCCAAGATCTCTAGGACGGCAGATTTGCCTCCAGCTAACCAGACGACATTTGGGATTGTCAATGTCTGGCCCCGACCATAGGAAGTCTCTCCTAATTCTGTCAATTTTTTTTACAACCCAGCTCGGAAGACGAAAGATGGACATCCAGTAGGTTGGGATGGCAGATAGAACCGAGTTCAAGAAGGTTAATCTGCCGCCTAAGGACAGCTGTCGGGCCCTCCACGAAGTCAGGTGCCCGCAAACCTTCGCAATGAGGGTTTCCCAATCGAGCCTCCGCGGTCTTCTCCCAGATATAGGGATACCCAGATAAGTAACAGGGAGATAGGCAACCGCACAGTTGAGGGTTCGGGAATCAGCAAGGCTTGGGAGCTGATCCGAGCGGGAGGAGAAAAGGCAGGTTTTATTGAAGTTAGTCTCCAGGCCAGACAACCCCTCAAAGAGATATAACAAGAGTTTGATGATACGCAGGTCCTCCATCCCTCCGGTGGTCAGGATTAGAAGGTCATCCGCGTAATGGAGATTGCACATTCGCCCCTGATCACCCAAAGGGACCCCCACCAGCACCCCAAAGGTCAGAGCATGGTGGAACATTGTCCGGAGTACATCAATAACCAGGGCGAAGAGAAGAGGAGAGAGCGGATCCCCCTGCCTAAGACCGCGACCAAAGCGCACATAACCACATTGGGAGCCATTGACAGTAATGGAAGCCTTCGAGGAGGAAAGGATCACTCTGATCCACTCCACCCACCTCCTACCAAAGCCCTTGGCTTCCAATAGATCCAAAAGGAAGTCCCAGTCAACGGAGTCAAAGGCCTTAGAGAAGTCAACCTTGAGGATGTGACCAGGCAGCTTGGCTTATGGAGACTAAAAAGCAACTCATCAGCCGTGACAATATTATCGATGATGCATCTACCTTTAATGAACGCAGACTGCGAGTTATCAACCAGGGAGCCCAACACCAAGCTTAACCTTGTAGCTAAAATTTTAGAGATGATCTTGAAAGAGGAGTTAATGAGGCTGATGGGTCTGTAATCCGAGGTGTGGTCCGGGGTCTCGACCTTAGGAATGAGGGTGATGCAGGCCCAGTTGATGAGTTCAAGTTTTGCTCTGCCAAAATAGAAGTCCTCACAGAGGACCACAAGATCAGTTTGGATAACCTCCCAAAAACGTTGGAAGTAATGAATAGGGAAACCGTCCGGACCAGGGGCCTTATCAGCGCCCAGCGCTAAGACAGCCCCTTTTATTTCCTCCACAGTAAAGGGAGCCTCCAAGTGGGTCAAATCCACAGGTGCCTTAGACGAGAGGAGATGCTGCCAATTTATCCTAAATCTGTCTACCTCCCGCTGCCGAAAAAAGGGCACGGAACTCGGAAGTGAAAATGCGACCGATGTCCATCGTATCAGTCTAGATAGAGCCATCATGAGTAATGCGGGGGATGAAATTCCTATTTCTCCGGCCATTGGCAACAGCGTGAAAAAATCTGGTGTTGGCGTCGCCCTCTTTGAGCCATTTGGCGCGAGAGCGTTGTCTCCAATAAATTTCTTCTTGTTTTCTAATAGTGTCCAACTCACGGAAGAGGGACAGCTCTTTGGAGAGGTCCTCAGGACAGAGAGGACCTGATTCTTTGGCAACATCCAGAGCGTCGAGCTCGTTAAGCAGAGCCAACTTCTTGAGTTTAATAGACCCAAAACAGGTCCTGGCCCAAAACCTAAGGTTTTTCTTGAGCCACGACAGCTTCTTGGACATCACAAAGGCCACGCAACCAGAGGAGCCCTCGCCTCTCCACTACTGCTGAACGAGCTCCTGAAACCCTCGGCAGTATACCATGCCAGTTCGAAGTGAAATGGACGGGGCCTGGACATGTTCTTGCCGACCTCGAGACGAATAGGAACGTGGTCAGAACCCAGTCTCGAAAGACTAGTTTGGACGCCCCTAGGGAAGTGCTCGACCCAGTTAGAATTGACAAGGAACGGGTCCAACTTGACCCAGGCTGGGTCTGATTGTCCGTTGCTCCAAGTGAATCTTCTGCCCACAAAAGGAGGTTCGAGAAAGGCGAGATCATTCAGGAGGCAGTTAGCGTTGCGGATATCCTCCAAATTCGGGGGCCCCGATGACTTGTCATTTATAGAGAAGATGGCATTAAAGTCTCCACAAATGACCCAGGGAAGGCGCTATTCCAACCGATAACAATACCCCCGGCCGAACCGCAGGAGGACACAAACGCGAAGGAGTCCAACCTAGGACCTCCCACTTCTCGCCAGGTTGCGAGGGGGATGTCAGCTAATTTAGATTCTTGGAGGCAGCAAACCTCCGCACAGTGTAACCCTAGAAAGTCCCTAACTAGGAACCGTTTGGCAGGCCTACCTAGGCCCCTAACATTCCTGGCTAAATTATTCATAAAGAAACTAAGACAGACAGGCGGACCTGAAAGGTCTCCGCAGGCAGACCACAATGGTCAAGGCAGGCGGACCTAGGAGGTCTCCGCCGCCCCCTGGAAGGGGCCGATCTATTCTTTTCTAGGGTCCGAATAGGATTAATACAGTCAAGTTTGTGAGAACAGGAGTCAAGGAAATCAATGCCACATGCGGAACAATAACTAACAATTTGAGCATCAGACCAATCATTAATTGAAAGATGCGAGGAGGAGGTACCTTCGCAAAGCTCGTCGCGAGACCTTTTCTTCTTGACCAACCTCGGTGGCTCAGGGACAAAACCTGCATCTTCAGTCCACCTGGAGGAAGGCTTCTTCTGTCGCTCGCTCCGTCTGGCCCCGGAGGGGAGGGGAGGGGGGGTCAACGGCAGCCTCATCTGTCAATCCTGGCAAAAGGGATCGAATGGTCTTCTCAAACGCTGATTCGGATTCGTCGGTCCCATAGTCAACCTCGGGGAGGTCATCGCCTAATTCGGAGACACCAGAAGCGGTTCCCGTAGTAGGGTCAAGGACAGGCTCAGGACCGTTAACCGGCACGGAAGACGTCGAGGGGCCATGATCCGGGTGGACAGGGGGTCTCACAGACGTGAGAGCAACCGAGGGGACAAGAGACCACAGACCGGCAATGAACTGCCACTTGAAGCCCCCAGGGGTGTGA
Organism: Dioscorea alata; assembly: GCA_020875875.1. Taxonomy (NCBI): domain Eukaryota; kingdom Viridiplantae; phylum Streptophyta; class Magnoliopsida; order Dioscoreales; family Dioscoreaceae; genus Dioscorea; species Dioscorea alata. Next base: position 3,711,827 of record CM037014.1, read on the forward strand.
CCGCAGGGGTCTTTGAAGCCAAACCGAAGTTAGCCTCGGGGACCCTGAGAAACGGTTTCCCAGACGACTCAGAAAAATGCTCCACCAAAGTTATCCTTGCAGGCCTCAAGTTCGGCCCAGGATCCATCAAAGGGAAAGTGGGTCGGGCAGGAGGCCCACCAGTCTTTGGACCAGAAAAGACCACCGAGGTGCTAGGGTGGGCCGAAACAGACTGGCCCAAATCAGCAACAAGGACACCCCCTATGGGCCCAGAAGGGCGACCCACCAAGGAGCTATCAAGATCGGACTGTGAGGGGGCATTTCCACCCGTCAAGCCCAGCTGAGTTACGTGGGCCCCACCAGAGTCAAGGGTTCCGTGGACGACACGTGCAGTGGTGGCCTCCAACGCGGGATGAGCAACCTCGTCCGAATCAGCCAAAGGGGGGGGGCGACAACATCCTTGAGTTTGTCCGCAGGCTGCTCGACACGTGGCCCAGCCTCAGAAGCATGCAGAGAGAGGTCGCGAGCCTCCGTACGTGGCCGAACCTTCCAGTGTCCAGCGGGCCGAGAAGCGTGCGGCTTGTGCCCATCGGTCCGACGGGGGTTCCGGGTGTCGCGAGGGACGGCCTCAGTGAGCCGTGGCCTCGCCACCGGCTCGGGGCGTCGACGACCCACCTCCTCGCGGGAGGTACACTCCACCGCAGGGGAAGGAAGAGCATCACCGTGGTTAACGCCCGTCGGACGTAATCCCATCGACGAAGAAGCCACGATCTTCCACGAGGGCTCCGAAGAGTGCAGCAATCCGGTACCGCTGCCGACAGGAGGGCGACCGAGACCACCGAGCTCATTGCCGCGCGGCGCAGGCGATACATAACGTTCAAGGTCACAACGGAAGACCGAGAACTCGCCCTTGTCTCCGGTGATGAGAACGTGGTATCTGCGCATCCCGTAACTGAGGTCAATTTCCATTGGCAGCGTGACCTCCGGTCGCCGTCGGACCATTACCGATAAAAAACTTCTGTTAGAGCTAGCCGACTTTGAAAGATCCACTAGGTCACCAACGGGCTTGAGAATCTCTGAGATAACGCTCCGACACCAGCCGTGCAGCGGCACGTTCCACAGCTTGATCCACTGCCCAAAGCCAGAAGCCCGTCCAAGCGCCCCTAGCTCAGCCGACCACGGCGAGATGGCCATGGTGCAACCGCCTTGCTTAGAGGAGAGCTCGAACTCCCCAAGGGAGCAAGCCGATTTCACATCCTCCCTGGAAGCGAACGGCAGAAGGTACGCGTCATCATTCACCGGCGAGATGGGTCCCCGCAGGGGAACATTGAGGATGGCCGGGATAGCCTCAAGCAGCACCGACTCATTGATTTGGCCCACCTTCAGGGACAGGATGCCAACCAAGTCCAAGTTCTCACGAATCTCAGTAACCTCCGGAGGAATGGAGACCGAGAGTTGAACCCGAGACGGACGAGAATGGCCGGAGGTGGATCCCTGAGCCTTCGGCAACGAGTGACTACCCAAGCTGTCCTCGTTAGAGGAAGCACAAGGCCGGATTCTTATCTTCTTGCGACGGGGGCTCTTCTGGAGCTCCAAAGGATAGTTGACTGCAACATGGCCGGTGCACTCATACCGATGGCACACAACTTGGTGACGGCATTCGGAGGTGGAGTGGGACGAGCGGAAGCAACGTGTGCACGTCGGTGATCTAGATCTCTTGATGCCAACCGTCTGCCTGTCGGAAGCGGGACCCCCCCTCCCCGCGGGGGCTTACACTCTTCTTCTTCTTCTTATGTTGCACCAAGGTCCAAGCCGGTTCCGCAACATCCTTCCCTTTGGACACCGCCGTGTCCCTAAACGGTCTCCCAGTCAATTTCTCCGTGCAATCCCCGGAGGAGGAGGAGCTAACTGCCTGCACGTAGGAGTAGTTCGGGCGCCGGGTGGCCATCTTTCCCTTGTCTTCACCAACAGAGCCCCGTCGGGGAGTGGCATGACTAGAACTCCCACCCTTTGGGGCCAACTGCAGGTCGTCTCGAGCGCCGCCGGATGAACCACCGTCGCCACCCCAGAGATCGCCGAGAAGCGACATGGCCAAGTGGTTAAAATTGATAAAATTTCTTTCATTTGTTTTTGTTTTTTTTACTATTTGTACTTTTTTTTCAACAAATTCAAGTTTAAATCATCAATTTTTCCAAATCAACAACTAATAGTTGTTCTTTTGGGTAAAAAAAATTATACTCTTGATATTATTTAAATATATTTTTTTAGAAACATAAGACAAGTGGTTCTAGTATAAATATGTTTATCACTGTGTAGTGTGGCTCTTATCAAATATATTTTGAATATGATTTAAAAACAATGAATCAAAAATTTAAAAAGAAAACATTGATACAACTAATTAACCAACTCATGAGAGTGGGAAAAAAAAAAATTATTGATGCAATAAATTAAGAGGAGCATCTCTTAGTAGATGTGAACCTTTGTCATCAAAAAAGTTTGTTTTACGGCCCGTTTGGATGGAGGTAATCATCCCCCTCTAGAGGGGGATGATTACTGGTTCCAATGCACACCTTTGTTTGGATGTGCATTGGTTACTTTTGATAACCCCCCATGGGGGAATAACATCACCCCATGGGGGGTGATCATCATTCCCCCCAATTTTGGGGGGATGAAGGGAAGGGAGAGGGTAATGGATATGAAATGTCCATTTTACCCTCTCCCAATATATATATATATATATATATATATATATATATATATATATAATTAGATAATAATTTAATTATGGTTTATTAAATAAATAAAATTTTGGGGATAATGGTCATTTTTTTGGAAAATTTCTATTTTACCCCAATCCAATTTATATTTATTAAAACATATTAATTTAAATAATAATTAGAATAATTAATTTCAATAATTATTAAATGAAGATATGTTATTTAAATATTAAAATTAGTAAATGATATTTAAAATATTTATAAATAAAGAAAATTAATTAATTAACGGTTAATTATAATAATTAAATCATAAAGTGAGAAATTTAATTAAATATTTAAACATAATTAAATACTTTATAACTAAAAAATTGATTAATTTAATTAGTTAATTATAATAATTAACATGAATAATACAAAATATTGTTATAAATAAAAATTATTTATTATTAAATAAAAACTCATTATATTATTTAGTATTATTTGTTTATATTAAGGGTACAAACGTAATTACTCATTATCTTCTTTTTTTATTTTTTTCTACTTTTCTCATTCCCAATGAATTACTCTCTCAACCAAACAAAGTTTTTATTCCCATCACCCTCCCCAAAGTTTTCATTCCTATGCCCCTCTATAAAGTTTTCATTCCCATTCCTATCTCCATTCCGTCATCCAAACGGACCCTAAGCCTTTATTCTAAACCCAGTTGACAAGCCTAGGGGGGTTAAGCCCGTCTGTGGTTATCCTATCCACAGTTTAAAAAATTATAGCTCAGATTTATTTGTATTTTAATAGACATAAATCTATTATCAGTAGGCGTCTTTTCACCTTTAGCTAAGCTAATAAATGCTTATTTCTTCCCGGATGTATGTTTTTTTTTTTTAATTAAATAAACCACCAAATTATATTGATAAGAAAAGAGGTGGAATTAGAATACATAGTACGAACCAAACAGATAAGGTACAATGGGGGGGGGGGGGACTCAGTCAAGGGGGAGAAGACCTGGTCAACATATCTATTTTTTTTTTTTTTTTTTGGATCAGGTTTAGTGACTGGTTAAAGGTACCTTATTTGTTTTAACCAGCTAATATATTTTGGGGAATATATATATTGGAACCCAAAACAAAAAGATGAGATATAGGGTTTAGTGGTTAAAAGAAAAGCTGAGATCCTTGACTCGAGGCTCCTTTGAACAGGGGATCTGGTGTTTGAGTAGTAGAATTTCAAGGAGAGCTTGGATCTCTCATCAAAGGTGTGTTTTACATAACACTGTAGAGTGTGTAGGGGCTCTCTTACAATACGAAGTTGTGAGAGTTATCGGAGTGAAGCAAGGGAAGCAAGGAAAGAAGGTGTGGGAGATGGAGAGGATAACAAGAACACAAGAGCTTATATTTACTCAAAGCTTAGGTCTTTCATTCATATCCCTTATGGTTACAAGGGGGTCTCCTTATATAGAAGGAGAGATTACTATGCTAAACATGACAAGCTATGTAACAAAGTCATCCTACCTAGGAGTAGGTTTTGACTACTACATTATTTTATATTACATGGTCTTATTAATCAAAACCTAATAACCCTATGCTAAAGTATAGGGTTTGACACTTATCCCTAATAAGTAACCTCAATTAGAACCCCTAATTGAAAAATTGAAAGAAGACGGAACCATAGGAGAAAACCCTGTTAAAAATATTAATAGAGTTAATATTATTTGTAAATTAGAAATTATAAATCCTGACTTAAGATTAACATGCCTTGTAATTAAAGCAACCCCTTATGAACAAGAAGAATTTAAAAGACATATAAAAGATTTAGAAGAATTACAATTAATCACTAAAACACAAAGTCCACATAGAACCAGAGCATTCATAGTTAATAAACAGTGTTCCTGGTGCTGATTTGTTACTCGACACCGACTCTTTGACTGAACACAATATTGTTCATCTCATGGAAGACTGACTTCTTAGCCATCTCTGGCCTCTTTTGTGTGTGGGTGAGGGTTTTTGTGTGTGGGTGATAGATATGTATATACATAAAATATGGGAATAACCCTATGCTAGAGTATAGGGTTTGACACTTATCCCTAATAAGTAACCTCCAATGTAGGTTAATAAATAACCTCCAAAGAAGGTAAGACATACTAACATACATACCTTTGTACATACTCTCATACATATTCCCATATTTTATGTATATACATATCTATATAGATATGTATATACATAAAATATGGGAATATGTATGAGAGTATGTACAAAGGTATGTATGTTAGTATGTCTTACCTTCTTTGGAGGTTATTTATTAACCTACATTGGAGGTTACTTATTAGGGATAAGTGTCAAACCCTATACTCTAGCATAGGGTTATTAGGATAAAATTGTTCAATTAATTTTTCCATTAATCTAGGTTTAGTTGGTCATCTTCTTCATCAATAATTTCTTCAATTTTAATATTTTTATTATAAGTTTGTGTTTTAAAACTAACAGATCCATCCTCATATTCATAGTATTTTATGTCAGACGGTTCTGCTATTGCATGTGTTGAAATATTACTTAGTTTCCATTCTGTTCCTGTTAAACTTTCTGAGCTATACATTTTAGCTGGATATGCTTTAATTCCTTGTGATCCTAAGATTTTCATTATTTTATCATTACTAACAGTATATCTAATTTCACTATTTGCTACTCGTCACCGACTCTTTGACTACACACAATATTGTTCATCTCATGGAAGACTGACTTCTTAGCCATCTCTGGCCTCTTTTGTGTGTGGGTGATAGATATGTACATAAAATATGGGAATATGTATGAGAGTATGTACAAAGGTATGTATGAGAGTATGTACAAAGGTATGTATGTTAGTATGTCTTACCTTCTTTGGAGGTTATTTATTAACCTACATTGGAGGTTACTTATTATGGATAAGTGTCAAACCCTATACTCTAGCATAGGGTTATGTAATATACTCTCCCTTCCCCATTGATCAATGAAATTATTTTCTCCTCCCCTCCCGTGGATGTAGACCAATCTTGGTCGAACCACGTATATCTTGGTGTTAATTTTTGGTTTGCTCAATTGATTGATCTTGTTGTTTGCAAGATCAATTAATTCATTTGGTGTGTTTGTATTTGGTGTGTTTGCACTTTGAATGTTTGTGTGTATGCTTGTTCATTTCTTGAGCTTCAAGTGGAGAAATATATCAGTGGCTCACCATCAGGAAAGGCATAAGGTTTCCAACCCAATGCTGTGCATGCACTACAAGTAATTAATAGGGAAGCACTCAAACAAAGGAGCAATAAGAGAAGAAGTGAGAAATCTGGGAGGACGAGGTAGAACTTCCAAGAGATAACTGTAGGTAGGGCCCATTCGTCCATATTCGTTCTATTGGATTTGGGAATAACATCTTTATCTATGGCATGTAATTGATAGGAGCTAGCACCAGTACTATATGTGATGCACAAAATCAAAGATAGCTTTACTGTTGACAACGATTCCTCTAGCATGAGGCCTTTTTAACAAGAAAATAAATTGGTGGAAGAAGTTATGCGTGCTAGCATGTGCACTAGTCACAAAAGTAATAAAATGTCCTATCAAAACAGATCCCACAAGAGAGTTACCAAGCTCTAAGAACTAGCCTTATCTCAGAAACAAGGGTCTTACCTTGCTTTAATGAGATTAAGCAAGAACAAGAGCTCTTTTCTAGACCTTCACTCTTTCACTCTCCAAATACAAGAGAAGCTCTAAGAACTAGCCTTACCTCAGAAAACAAGGGTCTTCCTCTCTCTTTTTTCTTGTCATTACACAATATCCAACAAACATAACCCTATATAAGACTTTCATGGCGTTTTTTCCATAAACGCTATTAAAAATCTAATTTATTGGCGGTTTCTAGAAGTGCCGCGAAAATATTATAATTTAGCGGCGTTTTTCGAATAAATGACACGAAAGTAATGCAGTTAGCGGCGTTTCTGTAAAAAACGCCACTAAATTCATGACATTATTAAGTTTAAAAATAATAAAATTTATATTTAGTGCGTTTCTAGAATAAACGCCACGAAAGTAATGCAGTTAGTGGCATTTCTGTAAAAAACACCACTAAATTCATGACATTATTAAATTTAAAAATAATAAAATTTATATTTAGTGGCGTTTCAAGAATAAACGCCACGAAAGTAATGTCATTAGTGGTGTTTTTGTACAAAACACCGCTAAAGTCTTGATATTATTAAATTTAAAAATAATAAAATTTATATGTAGCGCCGTTTTTTGAATAAACGCCACGAAAGTAATGTCATTAGTGGCGTTTATGTAAAAAAACGCCACTAAAATCTTGATATTATTAAATTTGAAAATAATAAAATTTATATTTAGCGGAGTTTTTCTAATAAACGCCACGAAAGTCATATTATTAAATATTATTAAATATAAAAGTCATAAAATTTTGAATTTAGTGGCGTTTTTAGAAAAAACGGCACCAAGTGATATAAATTTTTTATTATAAAATTTATAAAATTAAAACTTTTGTGGCGTTTATACCATAAAAATGCCGTGAAAATTAAAATATTTTTAATTTAAAATTTAAAAATTAAACTTTAGCGGCGTTTATGGGTAAAAACGCCGCTAAAGTTTAATTTTTTGAAAATTCAAAACTTGCGCCATCTTTTTCAGGAAAAATTTAAATTTAGCGCCATTAATTTTAAAATTTTTATTTAGCGGCATTTTTTTTTTAATAAAAACGCCACTAAATAACATCAATTTTTAGTTTTGCTATAAATACCTTTGTTTTATGGAAAGAAATATTAAGATGATATATAATAAAGAAGATGAAGATGAAGAATTTGTTGGTGGTGATGATGATGATGACCCGATAAGAAGAAGAAGAAGAAGAAGAAGAAGAAGAAGATGATGATGATGATGATGATGATGATGAAGAAGAAGAAGAAGAAGAAGAAGAAGAAACAAGAAGTGAAGAAGAAGAAAAAACTAGAAGAAGAAGAAGTAGAAAAAGAAGAAGATAGAAGGAGTAGGAGGAACTAGAGATAAGAGATAATAATAATAATAATAATAATAATAATAATAATAATAATTATTATTATTATTATTATTATTATTATTATTAAAAGGGAAAATAATTTAAAATAAAAAATCTAAAACAAATAATAATAATAATAATAACAACAACAACAACAACAACAACAACAATAATAATAATAATAATAATTATTATTATTATTATTAAATAAGCTGATTTATTTAAAAAAAATTAAAGTTAAAAAATTAAAATTATTTTTTAAAAATATTTTTTAAAAACGCCGCTAAAGGTCACTAAAACGCCGCTAATTTAGCGGCGTTTATTTGTAAACGCAGCTAATAAATTAGTAGATTAATTATTTTTTTAGATACAAAACGCCGTGAAAAGTTCAGAAAAACGCCGTTAAATTAGCGGCGTTTTCATATAAACGCCACTAATTGCTTGAACATTACCGACACCATTTTTGGCGGCATATTTTCCGGCCTTTTGCAAAAACTCCGTTTTCATATTTAGCGGCGTTTTAAAACGCCGCTAAATATTAAAAAAAAAATACCGCGAAAGACCCATTATGGTGCAGTGAATAGAGCAATCTAGATTTGGCTTCATCCCAAGGATATCAAGCCAATATTTAACACCCACATTGAGATAAATTGTTTAGAAACATTCACTAGAGTAGAGATTAGGGGATTCATTGTTTGAGCATATAAGACTCCATCTAGATCCTATTGAATAGTCAAAGCTGATGTGGAGTTATTTGGATGCCAACATGGAAAGACCATGTACTTAATAACCCAGCCAAATGACTCAATCATTGGCTGTTATGTTAGTGGAGCAAATCCAACAATAAACTTAGTGGTCTGTTAGTAGCCATTGATTGGATATAAATTTGAATGAATTCTATCTTGTATTAAGTGCATTAAATAGCAAGTGAGAGTTTGGTTCTTTTGATTTTGGATAAAATTGTGTGCTAATATAAGACTCTCTCTCTCTCTCTCTCTCTCTATATATATATATATATATATATATATATATATATTGAAGGAAAGAGCTCATAGAGCTATTTTATTAAAATAAAAAGGGGTTTACAAAGTTCAATAATACAAACAACCAGAAATAAGACAAAACAAAAAAGGTAAAGAGAAAAAAACAAACAATGCAACACGAACAAGCCAAAGCCAAACTACAACCTATAGCATCCTAAAACCATTAGCAAGAAATGTCTTCATAAGCCATCTGGGAAGGTCTCTACCCTGAAAAAACAGAGACAGAGAATGCAGAGAAACACTATGGCCAGCTAGGTGAGCAGCACACAGGTTCCAAACTATGGGGATGACGTGAACCGGAGGAGAACCAAAGTCACCAAGTTGCCGCTTGAGGCCAGAGAAGACAGCAACAGTAGCTCGCCAATCATCCACCACTCCGTTCGACATCAGGATGGAATGTAACTCATGACAATGCAAGAAGACGTGCCTAAAACAACAGCCATAAAAACTAGCAACCTGTAATGCCAACGACAACACCTTAATCTCAGCATCAATCTCAGAGTTAATCAGGATCGGACAACATCCTGCCATCAAAACCACATAATTAGAATTAACAATAAAAAAACCAGCATCCCCAGTCTCGAAATCCCTGGAACAAAAAGATGTAGAGAATAAGAAAAGTCCATCCACAGTTGTAAAATTATTGAGAAGCAGGTTCTTCCCAAAACATCGATTTGAAGTAGAGGAGTATTCCTGGGCCAAGGCAAAAGCCTTCCTGGCTATAGTACCAAGAATCGGGGGTTCCATCTTGAAAATAACATTGCATCGAGCCTTCTAGAGTAACCAGGCTGTAGCCACCACAACAGGAAAGACAATTTTTGAGTAGCTACCATGACCAACCATAAGCCAATTTCCAGATGCAAAGCCATCTGGGAACACAATATTTTTTCCAACCAGGTTACCAACATCGATCCAAATGGCCTGAGCTCTAGGGCACAGATGCAAAATATGCTCTGTAGTTTCAGAAACAAGGCCACAGAAAATACAGAACTCCTAAGGATCAATGTTTTTAAGGCATGAAAAAAATCAGAAGTCTTGACTTTGCCTTTAAACACTAGCTAAAGAAAGTGCTTAGCACAAGGGGTAATATTGAGAGACCACAAAAGTTTCCAACCCTTCCATTGATCACCAGAATCAGAACACATGACGAGCTAATTAAAAACTTTACTGGACAGACTACAGCAGTTCGAGGACTTGGGGAACCATATCCAATGCTGCGAAGCATTAGAGCAGATAGTTCCAAATCTGAAAGCCTCAGTATTGACATGCTCTCCAAAAACCATACGGAAAGCAGTTAAATTCCAGTGAATATCCACCACAAAATCAACAATAGAAAAACTATCAATACTTAAATCCATGTTAAGAAAGGTAGGTTAAAAGCTAACGGAATTTCAAACAGCCACGGATTAAACCAAAAAGACACCACACTAGGGTTGACATCTTTAATCCAAAGAAAAGGTTTTAATTGGTTTAAGGTATGACACAGACTGTGAAAAAACAAAGGGCAATTCGCCGGAATAGAATCTTTCCAAACATTGAAGAAACCATATTTATGAACAACCAAATCCACCCATATGGTGTCCCGCACATTTAAATAACTAAAAGCATGCTTAGCCATCAAAGGCACTTTAGAAAACTTCAAATTCATAATAGAGAGGCCCCCCTTAGATCGACCAAGCATAGTATCTCTACTACTAACCAGATGAATGCCACTACGATTGCCACTAGAAGCTCAAAGATACTTCCTAGCACAAGTAGAAATCTTGTCAAGGATGCCATCAGGAACTGGGTAAACTGACAAATAGTAAAAGGGAATAGGGAGAAAAGAAGATTTAATGAGAGTAATCTTACCGACGGCTCTACTAATATTAGATTTATGCAAATTAGCAACAGTTCTCTCAACTTTCTCAACCATACCCCTAAAACAATTCAGCTCCAGCTTTCTGGGGGAGATGAACACTCCCAATTAAGTAAAAGGAAAGGAACCTTTCTGAAAGGAAAGAATATAACAAATACTCCTCACAACCCTCACATTGATCCAAGAGGGAAAAAAACAATTGAGACTTTGACGCGTTGGAAAACTGACCAGTTAAGTGCCCATAAATATGCAGACTCCGTTTAATAAAACGAGCAACCCTCCTAGAAGCACTAGTGACAAGGATCAAATCGTCAGAATACATAAAATGATTAAAATTCTGGCAAAGGTTGCAGCTGAAACCCGGAATCATATTGTTTCTAAGAGCAAAGTTTAACATAGCAATAAGATTCTGGGAAACCAAAATAAATAAATAAGGTGCTAAAGGATCTCCTTGTCTCACTCCTCGCGAGGAGGAGAACCAGGCCGTAGGTTGACCATTACTGATAATGGAAAAAGATACAGAACTAAGGCAACCCTTGATCCAAGAAATCCAGCGAGGCGGAAACTTCATTTTGGAGAAAGTGGCCAGAATAGCAGACCGGGTTAAAGTATCATAAGCCTTTTCAATATCTATTTTAACTAGCATCCTAGGGGGGCTAACTAAGTCTCTATTAAAAGAATAAGCAATCTCCTGAAGAGAAATGATATTATCAAAAGCATTCCTACTCGAAACAAAGCCACATTTTTACCTCCCAATAAGCTTGGGCAAGACATGCTTAAGACGATTGACGAGTAATTTAGAAACAATTTTATAGCTCACATTGCACAGTGAAATTGGCCCAAAATCAAAGACAAGTTTGGGATTAGGTTTTTAGGAATAAGAGTAACATAGGTCCTACCCCAGGAAGCCGGCAAGGAACCATAATTGAAAAAAGTGTGAAACAGCAAAAAACAGGTGATCCCCAACCACATCCCAGAAAAAACGGTAAAATCCACATTCAAACCATCAAGACCAAGACTCTTGCCCGAAAGCAAGGAGATCAGTGTTTGAAAAACCTCATCTTTAGAAACATCCCGCATCAAAAAATCAGCATCACTATCAAAAAGGGAAATCAAATCATCTGGCAGCGCATGACAAACCTCGGAAACATCTTGTAAAACATGATCAGACCACAAATTACTATAAAAATCAACAAAAACTTGCTCAATGTCCTACTGACCATAACAAATATTACCATTAGAATCCATAATATGAGAAATAGAGTTAGCATGCTTACGAAACCAAACACAGTTATGGAAAAACCCTGTGTTATGATCACTATCTTGAAACCACATTAACCGAGCCCGTTGAGCCCATTTACAAGCACTTTGTCTTTGAAGAGCAGCAAACTTGTTATACAGAAACAACAAAGAATTATGAGTAGACGGAATACCAGAAGAATCAGCATCAAGTAATTCAAGAGCATTAATCTCTAACTCAGTATTCATAAGATTCTTCTCAAGAGAGTTCTTACCATTGTCAAACCAAGAGATAAGTTGTTTCTTACAACAGGCCACTAAGTGATAAAAAGCATGTAACATATTAGAATTAGGATGAAAATTCCAAGCATGACGGAAAATATCATGACACTCTAAGTAATCCAACCAATAATTATCAGACCTAAACATTCTAACTTTACGAATAGTCCGAGTAAAAGCTTTAAGAAGAAGAGGAGCATGATCAGAGTAAATTCTAGGAAGGTGAACAGTAACATACACATCAAAATTAGTAGTCCAAGACAGATTAAGTAAACACCTATCCAGCCTAGCAACGGCAGGCTAGACCAGATTGGTTGTTACACCTAGTAAAAGCCGGCCCAGTAAACCCTACCTCTAACAGTCCATTAGCAGCAATGAAATCAGAAAAAGCCTAGCCTTATGAGCATAATACAGAAACGAACCCCTTCTATGCTCAGCACCATGCACAATATAATTAAAATCATCAATAATAACCCAAGCAAGGTTAAGGGAAGACAGACCTGATAACTCCTGCCACAACCGTCGTTGACCACCAACCTGGCTATCGTTATAAATCACATAAACAAACCAATCGACATTACTATTATCAAAAATAACTAGGTGGAGAGCAAACCTAGATATCACCACAAGAGTAACACAACCAATATGTCTCTTCCAGAGAGTGATAATACCACTAGAACAGCCATCAGCTACAACAACGGCCCACTCATACTCCGTATCCAATTTATCATAGAAACGCCGCAACCGAGCATCATCAGCATGCGTCTCCACCAGACAAAAAATAAGCGGTTTATATTTGAGGAGGAGCCTGCGAATACAAGTAACAGTGTCACGACCGGACATCCCTCTGCAATTCCAACACAAAACAGATTTGAAATCCATAAGACAAACCATTAATATAGGAAAAAATAATAAAATAAATACTCCTTGATGAGAACTCATCATGCAGGCCCACAAATCCATAACCATAGCCTACAAGATTTAAGCTTCATCCAAGCCTTTTCCCACTCTCCCCTTCTTCTGAGAAGCCACCCTAGCTTGAGTAATCTTATAGACAAGAGCCTCTTGACGCAAGCCAAGAGGAACCTGATCTAACGTCATCGCATCATCCAGTTCATCCCTCCCAGAATCACCAGACCCCGAATCCTCCTCATCCGATCCTTCCCCAAAACCCATATCATGCTTACTACAGGCTGAGGAAGGAGAAGAGGCATGAAGGGCATCCGTAACACGAGCAACCAGTGAAAGATGACTCTCGGAAGGGCAAGCACGGCTATCTTCAGCATTAGTTCCTGAGGAGGAGAGAAGGACAGAGGGGGGAGGGTAGAGAAACCCTAACCTCTTTCCCTTTCCCCTTCGCCTTGGAAGAAGAACCCGAGGAGGCTGAGAAGACTGGTTAATCGGGACTAGAGCCAACCCCTTATCATCCGAGCCGTTAGATTGATCAAGAGCCGTTGGATGAACAGGGGTCTCGATAACTGAGGGCGCCAGGTCCCCTAGCAATGCGTCAGACGACATCGTTACCTCCTGTGCCCTGTTAGCTTCTAGGAGAAACAACTCGCGAGAGGCGATGAGAGAACCAAGATGGCCACCTCTATTCCGACCCCACATTCAACCACGTGTCGTCCACATCGTATCAGATTGGAAAGCTTACAAGCGAGAAGGTTTCGACTGGGTACCACTGTCACCCACGTGACCCCAAATTCCGGACACCCCCGCTGCCGCGAGCACGGCCACGATGCCGCGAAACCAACATCCATGGCCCAAACTCCCCCTCTGACGGCACCGAGATCGGATCAGCAGGTAAATCACTTGCCTCCACGACAACGTTAAGACGGACCTGATCACCCTTGACCTCCACTCCTCTCTAGTAACTAGTACCAGTATGAAGGGGTTGAGAGGAGCGATGTTGGTCATCCATTGGCCGTTGGCTACACGCGAGAGACCCATGGCCCACGAGTCCGTAGAGACAACAAAAGGTGGGCAACTTCTCGTAAAGAACCACAACGAAAACCCTATGTTCCTCATCCCTAATCCAAAGACATCGCTTCAAAGGTTTAGAGAGATCAAGCTCTACACAAACCTAAGCAAATCTCGAGCGGGACATGGAAGTAGTGTAGTCATCAATCTTCAGGAGGTGCACGAAGTGAGACGTGATAGTTTCCAACGACTCGCCATCCCAGAAATCCACTAGCAGGTTATAGAACTGAATCCAAATCACCGCCGTGTTAAGCTTCGCAAAAAGCTGGCTCAAAGTATGGATGCCAAGGGGCCATTTGCAAGGTAACTCCGTTGATAGTCCATGGACCCTCAAACAAAATCCTTTACATAGCCTCATGAGCAACACACCTAATTAGGAGATATCCATTCGGAAGATCCGAGATGAAGATTTCTCCAAATTCCTCCCACCTAGCAAGCAGGTTAGTCTTAACAATGTCAAACGAGGGCTACTTACCAAATAACTTACAGTACAAGGAGTGTTGAAATCTCCTCTTAGCCCTATTCTTGGCTTTCAGATCCATGAAGACAAAGTCAGACGTCGACTCCTTTAATTTCGTCAGCATAGGACCTACAACAAAAGGGGAAGGAGCCATCTTACCCTTACCCGCTGCAGCACTCTCCCCCCAGCTTGGCGGAGAGGGGTTGCTCCCCTCACTTGCCATGGCAAGTGAGGACACCAACCAAGCACCAAGGAAGAGAGGTCCCTATCTCTCTTTGGTTTGACTACAACTGAACCTTTCTTATATCTTTCCACATTAAATACTTCCAATATTATCCAACAGATCGATCACTCCTCGAGAAACCATGTGTGTGCCAGTGTGGACACATATTTGAAACGATGGCATGAGATTAAACTTTTAAATTTTAAAAAAACTAAACATCACCACGGTAACAACATTTGAATGGTAATACCACTAATTCAGATGCGGTCATATTGTCAAATATATATATAATAAAAAAAAACCAAAAGATGTTTTGTTTTTTTACATTCCCACTTGTAATTGAAGTACATTAAAATGTCTCATTTTTTTTTTCGGGTCTTTTGTTGCACGGTTAGGGTTATATTTATAGATTTTCTTATATATTATGTGTTTACAAAATGCTCTTAAAAATGAAGTATTTATGGTTCTGTTGAAATTAATGAGCAATTTTTTTATAAATAAATATTATACTTTAAAAAAACTAACTATTTTATAATTGCTATAATTTATAAGTGTTTTTGTAAATTCTACGTATGTTAATATATACTTAACTTTTCAACATTTTTATAATAAAACTGAATTATATATATATATATATATATATATATATATATAAAGAGTAGAAATGAAAGTTTTTTCTTATTTTTGTATTATTTTATTTTGGTATTTTACAACAAAACATGAACATAGACGATGAAATAACAAATAAAAGAATAAGGGAGAATAAAAGCCAAAAACATTTTACAGGAAAGTATAGCTTGATCCCTGAAAAGTTTGCACTTTCCATCTAAATCCCTGCAAGTTTTTCATTGCCTGTTTAGTCCCTCATTTATTAGGCATTTATTTTTCAGTCCGTATTCCCCAAATGGTGTTTGATGGGGTGTTAAATAGAGGTGGAAGTTACCAAAATACTCTCTGAATAGAGAAAATTCTCTAGCCACACGAAATGACGAGATTACCCCCATCTTTTTTTTCTTCTTATTTATTATTTATTATTTATTCTTCTTCTTCTTTTATTTATTATTTATTAATGTTATTTGTACTTATTATTATTATTATTATTATTATTATTATTATTATATTTATTATTATTATTATTATTATTTATTCTTCTGCGGGTAAAAATTTTTATTTCAGCATGTAAACATTTTCTCAAATACAAATCCATAACACTGAAAACACATATATACAAGAAAATAGAACGAAAAACTGAAAAATCGTATAACACGCAAGTACAACTATAACTACACATGAACAAACATAATTAAACATGAAAAAATAAATTACACAGAAAGAAACATACTTACACATGAAGACTATATACTACACAAGAACCTCTGACATTAAACAGAAACATGTTATTACACTGGAAACACATAATGTATAGATACACGTGTATGTAAACGTACACGTAGACAATACAAAACTTCAAAATAGGTAAAATAATTGCATAAAGGATTTTTTATTATTAGTCCGCAATAACTGCATTACAGGATCGGTGATTATGTCCCATCTCCTACAGGAGCACTTTCCGACTCGTAGGTTGATGACATTGTTGTGATCGTTAACCGTTTCGTAAGTGTCATTGATTGATTGGCCCACTAGCAAAAACAGACTGTCTTCGACAATTTGTTCAAGCTTTTTGCGTATCTCAGGGCAAAGGTATGTATTCCATCTGACCGACACTTCACACAGCTCAGCTAGCATGTTCATAAGTTTAAACATGGGCATTACTATACAAGAAGCTAACTAAAAGTTAGTAATTTATATAAACAATTAATGTTACACACAAACCTATAATAATACATAGTAATGTACGATTTTACGCATTAACTATACTTACTACACAGGTATTACTACACAGGTACTAAAAATATTACACATGAACGTAATATCGTACACACAAACCTAAAATAATATATAGGAATATACTATTTTACACATTAACATTACGTAGTACACAGGTATAAAAACTATTACACATTAACAGTTTTATCTAGACATGACCGTCTAGTACTACATAGGAACAAATAGGTCTACACACTAACAAAAAATTTTACACGCTAACGTTTACCAATATACAGAAAAACACTAAACTGTAGATTTAATCTAACCTTATAGAATCGACCATGCTCGTTACCTGTAAACATCTTGAGCCACCATATACCTTTGAACAAATAGTTGGATCAATGATCAACGTCGGACTTGTGTAGCAACCAATCGTGTGCATCGGTCAAAGTAGATGCAAGTTCATTGACTACATAGTCGACTTCCTTAGATGTGTACGCATACTCAATTTTGGCGATTAGTGCCCAACATTGTTCTTTCAATGCTATACTAAATCTGCCATTGGTATTTATGATGTTGGCGCAGACAATAACCATGCGGCGATGAGAGGAAGACTCTCGTAACTACCTTCGCAAGACCCTTGGATCGATTCAAGATGAATGTAATAACTTCTGTGTAGTAATCTTAACCGTACATAGCCTCCCTGAGAGTGGCAAGATACCCTCGTTGTCATTTTTACCGGTTGCACTTAATAGAATCCTGACATACTTACCAAGCAAATATGTTCCGTCAACAAAAAGTAATGGTCTGTACCCATGCTTGAACCCCAACAAAGGAGCCCGAAATGAGAAGAATGCGTGTTTAAATTGCTCACCATCATTCTCAATGATGGCAATACTGAGTGTCCCCGCAAGAGGATGTTGGGATAGAAAAGTCTCAACATCGTCGTTCATGTTTGCTGAGAAGGAGTCCTTGCATGACAATGCATAACACAGATAATATCAGTAACAACATTTATTACACACCAAACTTAAAAACTACATAGAAAAGAATAACATTACACATGAATGCATAATATTATACAAAAGTACTGATATTACACAGCAAGTACTGTTACTACAGGAAACACATAAAGCTAATGTAATACACATAAAAGCATTTAATTACACAGAAACATGCAAATTAAAGGTAATTGGCACTCGATTCAGCAAAGCGTTTTGTACGAGTCAGGTATCATGAACTTCACCTTTACCCGAGAAACGTCTAGTGCCACCACTCACATATGTCACCCATTTTTGTTTTCCATGAACTTAATACTGTGAATTGAAACATATGCTCTTCTCCTTTGTATCGTGCCAAAAGGTTTCTATTGATTATGAACTCCTGCATGGAATTTGAAAAAGCTACAAATGTTATCGGTTATTACTTACTATAAAAGATGAGAAGATGAAGAATCTCAAAAAGCTTTCCCAACAGCCTTTACAAGATGGAGAATAAAAAATGAGACAATTACGAACCTAAGAAAGCTCTTTTCCGGGCCTCACGAAGGTGTATAATAACAACGAGGACAATGAAGAAATGAAGCAGAACAAGAAAAAAGGAAGCTTCAACAATAAGATAAAGAAGAACAAGATCAAGAAGAAGAAATAAAAAAAAATGAAAAATCTTACATTGTACACTTCTTTGGCATTTGTTTTTTTACTTTTTTTTTTCAAAAAGTTGATATGACATTGAGAGAAAAATCCCTCCAAAGTTTGCTTTTGAGACAAGAGAAACCTTGTAAATTCACAGCCAACTAATTGACTGTTTGGACGACAGGGACTGAAAAAGAATGCAAACATTAAAGGAGGGACTTTTTTGAAAATAGAAAAGCCAGAAGGACTAGAATAGAAGAATGAAATTTCCTAGGGACTACAGTATAATTTTCCCAACATTTTATAGTTGATACTTTTATCTGTATTGCTTTCTGTGTTTGATGGTTGATATATGGTAGAAAACACAAACCATGAACATACAAAAAATATATTAACCATTAGAAAAAGAAAGTATAGGTTATTTTTTCGGATCTATAAGTCTATAACACTTTTTTTTCCTTTACTTAGTAAAATAATCTCATAAAAACTTTATTCCTCTAAATGGGTTGTAAAATGTCAAACTCAGGATAACTCATCACCTAAGTGCTGATTTGGCCTTTTAAAAAACAAAACAAAATAATAGGTTCTTTTTTTTATTTTTTTATTTCCAAAAACACTCTTCTTTAAAAAAACACACACACACAAATTTAAACGCTTTTTTATGTTATTAATTTTTACAAGATTATATATATATATATATATATATATATATATATATATATATATATATATATATATATATATAACCACATTTATTTTCAAAAATTATTTATTATTATTATTATTATTATTATTATTATTATTTATACATATTGTTGTTTTTTCAAGTAATTTTTAATGTATTATTATAGAAATTATTATAATTTTGGTTGAATAACAAGTTTGTAGTTTAAAAAATAATATTTATATTCAAGCACAAATAGAAAATACGTTCGTCTCTATTTTTTTTACATTAAATATTTCTACCTGTGTTAGCTATGTACTTTTATAATATTTATGTTGTTTGCATAAACATCATAAATTATGTCTAATAGGATCATAGTTTCTATCGATGTGCATATTTCTACGTCTAATCTTTGGTCAGCTAATGAATAGTCATCCTATAGGTGGAATTATATTTGGTTTAGACACCGATTGCCAAAATTGTGAACATGATACTAGTTGTCAGAGTTTTTATCCATATACATACACCGTCAATGCATGTCATTTCTTATAATAATAATCATAATAATTTTAAAAATAAATGTGGTTTAAAAGATATAAGCTTATAAAAAAATAACTTAAAAAATAAAAAAAGCAAAAACTATTATTTTGTGATTTTTTAAAAAAGAAATGAAAACCATTATCTGTGTTTTTTAAAAGGCCCATCAGCAGTTAGGTGATGAGTTGGCCTTGATTTAACATGTTGGAATCTATTTGGATGAATAAAGTTTTCATGAGGTTATTTTCCTAATTTACCAAAAAAAAGGGCTAGATTGGAAAAAAGAGATTTGTAAAAGAGAAGTTTGTGATGCCAAAAGCACACCAACATGTAAACAAATGCAATTAATGTCAATATTCAGTAGTCAAGGTATTAATTTTATCTTTTTGATTTTTTGATTTTCCAAAGTCTTTAAACTATCAAATCACTGTAAATAATTTCACCATTATTTGTGTATAACACAATCACACACAAAAAACTGACCCCTTGTTCCTGATCATTCACTTGTCATTGGTCCCAAATAATTAAATCAAGTAGACAAAATAATCACTATGTCACATGACAATAAACAAATAGGATAATGACACACCACCAGCCTACCAATAATTTTCAGCATGTATTTGTTGCCGTCTAATCAGCATTTAACTAATGGCCAATAGTGATCTCAAGAATAACATCTTTTATACAATGTAATGAAACAATTTCTTCACACAAAGATAATACATTGTTAATCACAGACAAGCCAAGACTGCGGATTAATCAAAGAATGGGCTAATACAAAGATAATACATTGTTAATCACAATCAAGCCAAGGCTGAGGAATAATCAAAGAATGGACCAATTCTCTTCCTTTGCATTGCCGGCATCCAAGATATTCTCCCAAGCAACTTGCCTCCGTTGCATGGAGAGAGTTTCATTTATCTATATAAACAGAGGGATCAGCTAAGGCTTCTTCAATCTATAAACATTAGCAATGGTTTCTCCAGCTGAAGTCTTGCTCTTTCATGCATGGCTTTTCATCATTCTCTTAGTTCAAGCAATGGCAGCTGAACGTTCCACTTATATAGTCCACATGGACGTATCAGGGATGCCGAAGGCATTCGCCGATCATCATCAGTGGTACTCTGCCACTATCCGGTCAGTGAGAAAAAGTACCAAAGTTTCACCAAACTTACTGTACTCTTATGAGAACGTGATGCATGGATTCAGCGCTGTGCTCTCCGGCGAGGAACTGCAAGCATTGAAGCAACTGCCGAGTTTCTTGTTTGCGCACCAAGATAAAGAAGTCACAGTGGACACCACCCACACTTCTGAGTTCCTCTCACTCAACATGAATTCCGGTCTCTGGCCGGCGTCCAACTTTGGTGAAGATGTTATCATTGGGATGATTGACAGCGGAGTCTGGCCGGAGAGTGGAAGCTTCGTGGACAATGGGATGCCTCAAGTGCCAAAAAGATGGAAGGGAAAATGCGAGGATGGAGAAGACTTCAACTCGTCCATGTGCAATCGCAAGCTCATCGGAGCTCGTTACTTCAACAAGGGAGTCATCGCCGCCAACCCGGGCGTAAACATCACGATGAACTCTGCTAGAGACACGATGGGTCACGGCACTCATACCTCATCCACTGCCGCCGGAAACTATGCTTCTGCCGATTTCTTTGGCTATGCTCCCGGCGTTGCAAGAGGCATTGCGCCGAGAGCGAGCTTGGCCATGTACAAGGTGCTCTGGGATGAGGGGCGTTACGCTTCTGATGTTCTTGCCGGCATGGACCAAGCCATTGCTGATGGTGTTGATGTTATCTCTATATCAATGGGTTATGATGGTGTTGAGTTGTATGAAGATCCAATAGCCATAGCTTCCTTTGCAGCAATGGAGAAAGGAATCATTGTTTCCTCTTCAGCTGGGAACTATGGGCCGGACCTTTCAAGCCTACATAACGGAATCCCTTGGGTGTTGACGGTGGCAGCAGGCACGGTCGACCGGAAGTTCTCAGGGACGATGGAACTGGGTAACAGTCAGAGCATCATCGGGACCACTATGTATCCGGAGAACGCATTGATCGTGGACTTTCAACTTGTCTACAATAAAACAATCTCAGCATGCAACTCGTCCTCGTTGTTATCTTCTGCAGCTGAAGGGTCAATTGTTATTTGTGATAACACAGTAGAAGCATGGGAACAGGTTCATTTTGTGACTGAATCCACGGCAGGAGGTGCTGTGCTTATAACCAATGACACTGAAAGCGTTTACCACTTCCGCTGTCCAGTCATCCTGGTCACCCCTAAAGAAGGTAAGATGTTGATAAAGTATGCTAAAAACAACCCCAACGCTACTATTACAATGAAGTTCAGGCAAACATTCTTGGGCATAAAACCAGCTCCAGCAGTGGCATCATATTCATCAAGAGGGCCATCACCGAATTACCCGGGAGTGCTGAAGCCTGACATACTAGCTCCAGGGAATAACATCCTTGCAGCTTGGTCACCTGTTTCTCCATCTGCTGCAATTGGCAACGCTCTTATAGCCAGTGAGTACAACATCATCTCCGGAACATCAATGGCATGTCCGCACGCATCCGGTGTTGCCGCACTGTTGAAGGCTGCGCACTCGAGTTGGAGCCCAGCTGCTATTCGTTCAGCCATGATGACATCTGCGAGCGTGCTAGATAACACACACAAACCGATCAGAGATATTGGGACCAACTTTGGTTATGCCAGCCCTCTTGCCCTTGGAGCGGGACATGTGGACCCAAACAAGGCTTTGGACCCGGGGCTTGTTTACGATGCTAGCCCACAGGACTACGTGAACATGTTATGTGCTTCCAATTACACTCACAAACAAATCTCAATGATCACGAGGTCGTCCAATGCGTTTCACTGCTCTAAACCTTCTACTGATGTTAATTATCCTTCCTTCATTGCTATATTCAATAATTCTATGCATTACTCTCGTACGTTTGGGAGAACAGTGACCAATGTCGGTGATGGGCCGGTGACTTACAAAGTGACTGTGATGGCCCCGGCTGGGATTTCGGTTGTTGTTCAACCAGAATTGCTTGTTTTCAAGGAGAAGTATGAGAAACAGAGTTATAAGGTTTATTTGAAGGTAAGGTCAAAGGGGAAAGAGGCTACTTATGGATCTCTTGTTTGGGTTGATGATAAGGGAAAGTACACTGTGAGGAGCCCTCTGGTGGTATTATTTTAGAATTTATTGTTTCATCAATTGTTTAGTCAACTTAAAGCTGTCTTATTTTAAAGGGATATAATAAAATACTCATGGACAGAGAAAGTATTTGTCAAAAAGTGGAGGTTAGAAAATTGAGATGCATCATTTTCTTATCACTTTCATCTTTGGTATGATAAGTCTTATTTTCTAAAGGTTAAGATCTAGAAGGCCAGGCCTTTTTTTTTTTTTTTTTTTTTTTTGGAAGAACTGAAATACAACAAAAAGAACAACTAAAAAGGAGCAGAATTAAAGAGCAAATCCAAAATCAAGAAAGGATTTCATGATCCAATACAGAAGGTCTTTGCCAAACAGGAAAAGATTAAGTGTTTGATGCATCAGGTCGTGTGAAGCAAGCTTGGCAGTGGGAACCAACCAATCGGGAGGAACATAGTGAATGTTAATAGTGTTGTTCATATCAAGAAGAAATCGGACGTTGGAGATTTGAGAATGGAAACGCCAGTCAATAACAGGATCAGTATTATGCAGCATGAATAAGTCACGGTGTTGGACGCAGAATAAGTGCTTGACTGGAAGATGAATTCCATCACAATGTGAAGAGCAACCTCTAAAGCAGATAAGGCATCAGAAGAATTATCATTTGCAGGTTGGGAAGAGCAACCTGCAAATGAAACATGATAATTAGTGTTGGCTAAGAAAAAACCATGGGCTAAAACCTGACCAGCATCACAGCGAATCGGATGGGTGAAATGAAAGTGATCATCAGCTCCAGTAAAGTTGTTAAGAATGAGTTGCTGCCCAAGGAGACAACAGTTGCTGAGTAAATGGTGATTGACATGAGCAATGGATCTGTTAACAATGAGCAAGCAATTCAAAGGGATGTTGTTAAAGATAACGTCACAACGAGCCTTCCAAATGAACCAAGTTCCCGCAACAATGACAGCCAGAGTAAGCTGAGAATAGCTAGGACAAGATAACCAAATTCCTGAAGAGAATCCTTCAGGAAAAATGATATTAATGTTCGCATAATTACTGAGCTGCTCCCAGATCAAGAGAGTTTTGGGGTATTGACCGAAAGATGATTAATAGTTTCTCTAGCCAAACCACAAAGAGCACAAGGGGAATCAGGCCCCAAGTGAAGATTATAAATAAAATCGGAAGTAGACAGACGACCTTTGAGACAAAGCCAAA
This sequence comes from Dioscorea alata, assembly GCA_020875875.1. Lineage (NCBI taxonomy): Eukaryota > Viridiplantae > Streptophyta > Magnoliopsida > Dioscoreales > Dioscoreaceae > Dioscorea > Dioscorea alata. The sequence continues at coordinate 3,735,667 of CM037014.1, forward strand.
CAAAATGTTTCAAACGAGGAGCAACACGGATGCTCCAAAGCCACTTCCAGCCAACCCAGCTATCAGTAGTAAAGGATTTTTGATTCAGATGATGATAAACAACAGAGGAAATGTTTCTGCCACTCGATTTAATTTGGATGCCACACCCAAACATTCTCAGAATCAGTTGTAACACTACCCAACAAATCAGGAGAGGAGACAAATTGAGAACCAAAGATGTAACTGAAACTACTCAAATCCCAATTATGGTCCCTCAACATATCCGAGATATTAAACTGATGAAAATCAGACTCCATATTAAGAAAGGTGGGATTAAATGCAATGGGTAAGTCAAAACACCAAGGATCCATCATAAAAGAAGTGCTAGAAGGATTAACAGACTGAATTTTGCAACAATGTTTGATATGAGAAGCAGAATTAAAAAGCCCACGAAAAAACCAAGAGCAATTAGACGGGGCATGATCAGTCCAAAAATTAATGTAACAGTATTTTAGATTGAGGATATCAACCCAAAAAACATTGTCATTGTTTAAATATCAAAAAATGTGCTTTGCCATAAGAGAATGTTTAGCAATTGAAATATTTTTGATACCAAGGCCTCCCTTAGACTTACCTTCAGTAATTACATTCCAACACACGTTATGGATGCCCTTTCCATTGCTGCCATGACTCCAAAAGAATTTCCTCACAACCTTAGAGATCTCAGACAAAATGGAATCAGGAATCGGGAAAACTGAGAGAGTATAGGTGGGGATGGAGAGAATGCAAGAGTTAATTAGGATTTCTTTAGCTGCGTAAGAGAAATGAAGACAATTCCACCTATTGCATAAGCTGCAAATTTTATCAATCATAGGTTGAAACACTTGAGCAGCAATACGCTTGGGGGAAATAAGGACTCCAAGGTATTTAAAAGGAAAGGAGGCTAGGGAGAGGTTGAGGATATTGCAAATGCTATTCTTCATATGATTGTTAAACCAAGAGGGAAAATAGATTTGGGACTTAGTGTAATTAGGTTTCTGACCTGTGAGATTAGTGTAAATGTTTAGACAGAGGCGAATGTTTCTAGCAGCATTGCGGGAAGCATGAGAGATTAGAAGCAAATCGTCGGCATACATTAAGTGATTGAAGTTGTGTCTAAAATTAGAGTTGAACCCGGGGATCATACCATTATTCAAACCAAAGTTAAGGAGAGAAGAAAAAACTTGAGAGACCATGATAAATAAATAAGAGGATATAAGATCCCCTTGCCTAACTCCCCTAGAGGAGCGAAACCAAGGAGTAGGATTACCATTAATGAAGAGAGAAAAAGAGCTGGAATTAAGAATAGAAGAAATCCAAGCAACCCAAGTGGGAGGGAAATTCATTTTGGTGAGGACAGCAAGAATTGCACTCCAATTAACAGTGTCGTAAGCCTTTTCAATATCGATTTTAAGGAGAATCCTAGGGAGACCATTGGAATCTCTTTCAATTGAATGAACAATCTCTTGAACAACAATGATATTATCAAAAGGGCAACGGCCTGCAACAAAACCAACTTGCTCACGACTAATAAGACTAGGAAGAACGTTCTTAAGCCGATTAGCAAGAATTTTTGAAATAATTTTAAAACAGACGTTGCAGAGGGAAGTCGGACGAAAATTGGAAATCATCAAAGGATTGCTCTTCTTAGGGACAAGAACGATAAAAGTTCTTCCCCAAGAAGAAGGCATGTGAGCTGTGGCGAAAAAAATGAAGAATAGCAGCATAAAGATGATCACCAATGATGTGCCACAAATTCTTATAAAATTCTACATTAAAGCCATATGGACCCGGAGACTTACCAGAAGGGAGGTCCAATAAAGTTTTGTATACCTCTTCCTTAGAAACTTCGCGGATGAGATGAGCGCCGTCAGACACAGAGATCCGAGGAAGGTCAGGGGGGAGAGCTTCCAAAATGTGCTGGATGTCCGCCGAGGGGGCATCCAGAGGTGTTGATAGAAACTTAAGAAAGCATTACTGATATCTACACGAGAACAAAGAGCTGTTTCCATTTAAATCAATGATTTGGGAAATGAAATTGCCATGAGACCTGAAGCGAACGGAGTTATGGAAAAGGTTGGTATTCCTGTCGCCATCGCTGAGCCAAAGAAATCGAGCACACTGCGCCCACTTAATATTGTGTTGTCGCTGCAAGGCAGAGAGCTTAGCATATAGATTCATAAGGATAGAAAAATATTAGGATTAGAATCATTTTGTTCAAGATGAAGGATCTCGGCCTCTGTCCGAATGAGAGCTGATTCAATGTTATTAACACCTTTGTGACTCCAAGAGATAAGATTGGAACGCGTGCGGGAAATGAGATGAGAGAAAGAGTGCATGGGATTGCCATGAGGCCTAAAATTCCAGGCTGTCAAAACTGCATCGTGACATCCTAAAAACTCAAGCCAGAAATTCTCAAAACGGAAAATTTTCTTAGAATGAGAAGGAGAAAAGCTAACAGTGAGAAAAGCTAACAGTGAGGAAAAGGGGGGAGTGATCTGAAAAAGGGCGGGATAAGTGTTTAAGATTGTAATACTTAAAAGAAGCGTTCCAGTCAGCGTTCACAAGGCATCGTTCCAGTCTAGCCCAGCTACGAGCTAGGCCAAACTAATTATTACACCAAGTGTAAGCAGAGCCAGAGTACTTCAAATCCAAGAGGTTGTTGGAGTCAACAAAATCCAAAAAGAAACGAGATTTACGGCTATAATACGAAAAGGAGCCCCCTTTATGCTCAGTATTGGAAAGGATGGAGTTGAAATCCCCCAAAATGAGCCAAGGGATTTTTAAATCAGCGATTTTGGAAAGCTCGGACCAAAGAGAACACTGCTTTTGAAAACGAGAAGATTTGTAAATCACCGAGATAATAAAACTAATAGAGGAAACAGACGAGACAATAATATGTAAAGCTCAGCGGGAAACCGCGATAGGAGTAACCATACCGATCACCCTATGCCAGAGCACAAAAATACCTCCAGAGAAGCCGTCGGCCATAATCGAAGCCCACTCCTAATGCTTAGGCATCTTTTTACAAAAACGGTCAACTCGATCCAAGTTAGCACGAGTTTCAACTAAACAAACCAAGACGGGTTTATACTTGCGAATTAAACAAAAGACGTGAGAAGAAGTGTCCCTCGTCAAAATCCCCCTGCAATTCCAACAAATTATTTTGGCAGGGTGTATATTCATGAAAAAACTGAAAGAAAGAATAGAGAAAAACTTCTTGTCGGAAAGAGCAAGAAACAAAGAGGAACAGGAAAGTGATTAGGAGCGAACAATACATTGATCTTAAGAAGATGCCAGCCAATTCAAAGAGACTAGCCGTTCTTAGGGTAAATAAATCAAAACATGACCCTCAACTTTTCAAATTTTAGTTTTCAATCAACAGCGATAGTTTAACGCAAAACATTTGACATACGATGTATAATTACAATTGGGGGAAAAGACCCACAACTTTTACGTATGTTTAAAAAAAAAACACAATAAGTTTCAACAAAAATTTTCCTTACTAAAAAATTCCAAGTTACAATAAAACATTATTTATCCCTTTTAGTTGTATGCATTTATTTTTTTAAGATTTTTAAATCCTTCTTGGGCATTGACCTAGCGAAGCTCAGAGATCGACCCCCAAATTAATAATAAAATATAAATATTATAATAATTAATAATAACAAAATTTGATAAAAATATGATTATAAAAATAAAAACATAATTAGTTAAACTTAATATTTAAATTTACACCATAAATCAAAATAAAAATATGAATAAATTATCTATATTTATAAAATTTATTTTTGTATACATGCAATTTTTTTTAATAAATTTAAATGCTAAATATATTGGTAAAAAAATATATATCTTTGTTGTTTTCAAAATCTATAATAATATTTTGCCAAAAGGAAGTTTTCAAACTGTCAAATTTAATTAGGTTTATTTAAAAATAAATAAATAAAATAGGTTTATAAAATAATTAAAAAAAATCACTATGATCTCTCTCTGGACTCTGGAGAGGCTTACTAAGGAAGCTTATCCTCTCTCTCTCTCTCTCTCTCTCTCTCTCTCTCTCTCTTTCTCTCTCTTTCTTCCCTCCAAATCCATCTTTCAATCTCTCTTGCAAGTCCCTAGCTCCCATCTCACCCAAGCTTCTTCCTCTTTGTCCTCTTTTATCCATTATCTTCATTTCATTCAGCCAGTCCTCATGCAAGCCTATCTGGCAAACCCACAACCCCAACCCCAATCCCAACCACCCTTTTCAATCAACAATCCTATGTTTTTGTAGTGCTTATACAATGAACAAAGGCCTTGGAGGTTGCTTTTAGCCGATTTTCTCAAATATCAAGCAAAGTCTAAATTCAATTCGTTGTAGTTTAATCCCTTAGACTCGACCGGTTCCACCGGTTCCCAGTCAAACCGGCCGGGTCATCGAATTTTGGCCAGTTTTTCTCAAATTCGGGTCGAGCTCAATGATTGGACCAATCTCATGGTCGGTTCCCTATTTTTTCCTATGAACCGACCGAACTGGTTCGGGTTCGTCAACCTTGGCTTTTTTACACACACACACACACACACACACACATGTATGTATGTATGTATGTGTATGTGTGGTATTTCATTTTTTTTGCTTGTGTAGAGCGGTGTATTTCGATCTTTTCTTGTGTGTTGATTCAATGTTTTAGTTGAATCCTTCTTGTATTTAGCTTGGTGAGTCTTGCCAAGCTCTTTGGAGTGTGTAATCTAGAGTTTTAGAGGTGTGTGTACTATGCACAGGCCGTATAAAGTGTGCAGGTTATGCACAGATGAGGCTGTGCGGGCCACACACACGTGGAATGCCTTTTTAAGCTAGCCTTTTTTAAGGTATTTTTCTTGGGTTTCTTCTCCCTTACTTTCTCATCCTCTCCTCTTCTCATCCCTTGCTACTCTTTGGAGATTAAAGGTTTGTTTTGGATGATCTCTTAGGCTTGGTTGTGGAGCTTAAAGATCGATCCATTCTTTGCTCAAGGTAAGTTCTCATTCTCTCTTTCCTTCTTCATTGTTTGGATGAATGAAGCTAGGGTTAGATTTTGAACTTGAATTAGAGCTTGATTCTTGTTCTTCTTCTTGCTTTTGTGGTTTGAACTTGAGAGGAGTGCTTAGAATGCATTGTATAGTTCAGTTTTGATCTAGTGGAATCCTTGAACCTTCTTCTTCCTTGCTTTTAGAGTTACTATAGCACCAGTTAATCTTAGTTGTTTCTTTAAATTCTTTGGGTTGGAGTGAAGCTCAAACCATTAGGAATTAATTGGTGACCTTGAAACCTAGTGTTGAGCCAACCCTAGGTTCGAATTAGGGCTGCATGGTATGCTTAAACCTAGGGTTTCATTCATGTGTTTTCTTTGTTTAGTTCTTATTGTTGTTGTTGTGTGTGTGGGGTTGGTTGGTTAGGTGGTGAAGGTTTGTCCCAAGATAAGCGGTTGGTGGAGGAGAAGCATGCCCGAGGGTTTCTCGCTTAAGTGGTGAATGGGATTCATGATTGCACAATTCTTTTAGAATATGACTTGATTATCCGTATTGCTTGACTAAAAATGATTCATGGGTTTTATTGTAATGAATCGATGCTTTGATCTGTTTAAAAAGGGATTTCTATGTTATTAAACTCTCTTTGAAAACTCTTGATGTTAGAGTGAATGCATTTACGACTATGCTTATATTTTGAGTTGAAATTATTTATGAGGTGTTGGCTATGACTTAAAAGTAATTCTTGAGTGTATCATATTAAACTAATGATTTAATCGGTTTAGAAAGAGTTTCTATGGCCTCTGTTTTATAAATGAAACTCATGATGTTTGTTGAAAAGGCTTATGGTTACATTGGTATATCAGGTATGAAATGACATTTGAAACTTGTATACATATCTTACTTGTGACATTGATTTATGTAGAATTGATGTTTATTCCTGATATGTGATTATTGTCTTGAATAAGGACCATGTGATATGGCTTATGTGGATGGTATTGATTATTTTGATGGTGACAGGGTTGTAACCCGCCTGCTACAGTAGTGGATTCCCACGAACCAGCCTTTAGAGGTGGCGTGGAGGACCCATTTCTTTCCTCTTCAGGTAGCACGGAGAATCCTTGATTTGGATGATACATAGTGATTCCAGAGCCACCATATGGAACTGGTGGATCAACATCAAGGACATGAAGACCTTGACGGCTTTGAACTTAGCCACAGCCACGGCTATAGTTTAGAGGGTTTTCTAGACCATGGATCCAAGGATAGAGATTTAAAATTGGTATTTGAGGACTCATGCTTTTTATGTTGTACTTTTCTTTCATTGATCCCGTATTTACTCTTGAAAAAAAGAATGATGTTTTATAAACTCGTATTATCTTCAAAGATAATTTCTGAAATGGAAAACCTTGATTTAAGGCAAAGGTATCATTTATAATGATTATGGGTTTTATCTATATGTATAGATATGTTATGCAAGTTATTGTATCATTCAAAGTTTATGTATTTATGTAAAAGTGTGATTATTGATGTTTATTCAACTCGGTTTGATATTCTTTTAGAATTGTGCTAACCCACTCGTTGAGTGACTTAGGTTACTCATCCCTTCTGTCTCCCTTGCATGCTCTGTAGGCATTATGGCGGGACGGAGTGCTGAGCATCCTTCCAGCTATCTTTTTTTTTATTAATTCCAATCTTACGTATGTTGTTTCTTGAACATTTGACATTTTATTAGGATATGGATCCACTAGTTTATTTGTTACTCTACTTGCATGATTAGTATGTTGTCTGTCTTTTCTTGAAAACCTCGTGGTATTTATGACCAGTACCTTTATTAGACTCTATTATTAGATTTTTGTTGTTGTTGCTTCCTTTGTGCTGTTATTGTAAACCTTGCCTTGTGTATTTTTTGCATATGTGATTTTTAGTTCAGAAGTGTGAAAGCCTAGGATTTGGATAGTCTTGTGGTGACTCGAGGGTTGAGTGGTGTGGCTGTCCCTCCTCGAGTTATCCTGCGGTTGTTGTATCTCGAGGCCGCAGGTCGGGGGTGTGACAGTGTGTGTGTGTGTGTGTGTGTGTGTTCTTTTTTATCTTTCCTTCTATGTCCCAAGGTGCCTCCCTTGGTTTCCTAGGGTCAGGAACAACCCACCTAGTCTCAATGAACACTATGAGTCAAGATGGGTCACATAGACCTTGGGGAGCTAGGTGGGGTTCCATGAGACTAGGGCAAGCTTGCATGGCCTCCACGAGCCCCTCAAGGATGGGAAAGCTTGTTGGGCCACACCCAATCATTGGGTGTGCATGTGCATGCACATGGCTCCCATAGGGCTAGGACTAGCTTCCCCAGTCATAGTAAACTTTTGAGAGGCTAAGCAGACATAGGGTGAGCTCGCCAGTGAAAAAATGGAGGATAAAGAAGGGTAAAACTTGAACTTTAGAAAATATTAATTTTAAAAAATTTTAATTCTCATGATTTTGTTAGGTAGTTACCTATTTCAAAGGTTTAACAGGTGGTGTGTAAAAAAAGTGTCATAAGTACTTTCTTCTTAATATTATTTTTTAGGAATATACTAAGACTATCTTATCCTCAAGTAGACCAATTTCTATAAATAGATAGCGAGCATAACAAGCTTCTTCAACCTACAAAGAAAATAAAAAATGACATCCATAACTATTAAGCTTATTCTTGAAAAAGGCCCAAAAGCCTGCTTAAGCTTCGAAAGCCTTGAGATTTTAGAGCTTTGAAGAACCATAAAGGTTATGTAATTGATCATTTGAAATAATAAACAATTATGTTTTGGGCCTAAATGGACTTGAACTTATAATGGGACTTGATAACCTTCAAAGCTAGGTTGAACTTGAAAGTTCTTTTAGGGTTCTAACTGGCATGGGATAATTATAATTTTTGATGGGTCGAAAGACCATTTGAGCTTAAGTCTTGAGAGCTCGGAGCTTTGAAGGACCATTAAGCTTCTATAATTTTATTAATAAATGTTCAATTTTGGGTCCTAACAAGCTTGGAACATAATGGGTCTTAATAAGCCAATAGCGAATTTGAGACTAAAATGGACCTTAGAAGCCTCAAACTTTAAAGAGCCATAAAACTTTTATTATTATCATTTGAAGGACCATTAAAGTCTTGCTTGGAGATGAGATGGCTTTTATTGGGTTTCAAACCATAAAGAGCCTTATGGGGCCCAAAGCCCATTAGAGGCACAACTTCTGAGGGATTCCAAAGGGACCACTAGAGTCTTGGTGGACTTCTATAAGTTGTGGCCTTTGTCAGACTTTACTGGGTCCATTAAACGGACTATATCACCAAAGGATAATGAGAATGCTAATTATTGTCGAGGTATGATTTTGAAATGATCTCAAATTATGCATGGCTAAAAAAATTCATTCATTCAATAATCTCATATATATAAATCCACAAGTGCAAATATAGAAATATTGACACAAGGTTTGCATCATAAAATCAATAGAAATACAAGGTTTGCATTACAAGGTGTTCATTACAAGCACCAATACCATGTTTTAAGGTTTGCATCACAAAATCATCCAAGGAAACAAGAAACACCATCCAAGGTTTGCATCACAAATATAAGAAACACCATATAATGTTCCAATGTTTTCATGACAAACAACAGTTATAAGAAACATATTACAAAATCATCCAAGGAAACAATAAACACCATTTATATGTTCCAAGTTTTGCATCACAAGAAACACCATCTAAGGTTTGCATCCTACAAAACAAGCAATCATATTAAATCCAACTCGGTATTCAGTTTGTATTAAATAAGGCATATGCAATCCTTACCTTTGATGTTAACATCAACAGCTAGAATTCTTTAAAGATTCAATATATTCACCCAACCATATTTTTCAGAGAGATGGCTTCCTTAAGTAGAACAATTCAGCTTGTTATTTGTTGGTCATTAATCTGTCAAATACCATTCCAATGTCATTATCGTCATAATCTTCCGTGTCCCATAGAGCATCTAATAGTTTTTCCTTCCATGTTTTTTCTTGCTCAATCAATTGATGTTTCCAATTGACCCAATTTATCTCCAACAATCTCCATTCCACCATTTTCATGCATGGTCCTTGTTGTGCGACTAGACCTAGCGGTTGTCTTACTTGCATTTGACCTTAATACTTCATGTCTTTGACTATTTTCCTCAAAAGCTTCACAGTCCATTGAGTCATTAGGTGCAGGAACATTATCAGGGATTGTATCATGGTCATCTTTATGGATTGTACCACCAAATTGGTCATAGATTGATCGTGCATAATCACCGGTGGCATGGTCATCTCCAGCAACCAAACGTAACTCCTCAAATAAAGGTATGGGCTTGTTCAAGTACTCTTTGGCTTTTGGATGTCCCTTTGAAAAAAATAAATTAAAGCAAAGACATCAAACATATGTTATATGTATGAATTACAAAAAGAAAAGATTTGAAATAAATTAAATTCAATCAAGTACCTCAACATATGTACGGTACGTCTCATCCTCGAGTACTAGCATTTTTTGGAGTCATTCCACCCAACACCACTAAGATTCATTAATTTTTTGATGACTTGGTATTTTTTCTTCAAGGTGCACATGTGGTTCTCCACATTATCTGCGTCCATGCAAAGCATTGGGGAATCTATTATTGACAGCATTTGTAGCTTCAATAAATGCTTGACATTTGAATGACTTATCCACCTTCAAACTACTCTTTGCCATGTCCGCAAGCAATGGTATTAGCACATTGTCCATTTCTTTTGTCCATCTTTTATTTGGTGTTCCTTTTCGCTTTTCACTTGGTGCCCCATCAACATGTGTTATTTCATTTCAAAAAGTGATCGCATTAACACTTAACAGGAGTATGGAAATGAAATAATCATATTTTTATTTATATCCATCAAATGAGCAAAATTCAACACATTATATTTTTAGCAGAAACAATGAAGGCAATGTACATATTTTCCATAAATCAATCATTCAAGCATACATGCCATTGAAAGAACAAAAAAAAAAATGCATAACACAATCAAATAAATGGCATTACAAACATAGTTTTTCTTGTATAGCCATAATTTAAATTACACCCTTTTTAACACAAAACCTCATTGTCAAAACAAAACATACCCAAAAACACAAACACAATATTATTCTAAAGTATGCCCCCGTCTAACATAGTCAAGCCACATGTAATCCGCAATTTTCTCATGAAGTTCCCGCCATTGCACTTGTGCCTCTCATCGTTCACCATATGTGATAGGTCTTTCATGTGTAGACACTTTCTCCATAATTGGAACATCTGCATGTAGCAATATGTCACTCAGGCCTACTTCCTTTATAAAATTGTGCAACACACAACAAGCAAGGACAATATCCACTTGCGTTGTAAAAGGGTAGAATGATTTTGTGTCCAAGATCCTAAACTGATTCTTTAGAATCCCAAATGCTCTTTCGATTTTGGATCTAAGTTGGGAATGACGAAGATTAAACAACTCCTTCGCATTTTGCGGTCGACGACCCACGTGCTCTTTTAGATAATATATAACTTTCCTATAAGGATTTATCAATCCATATGTTGTTGTGTACCCAGCATCGACAAGATAGTATTTTCCTATAATAAAAGGCAAACAAAGCTCTCAACATATTTCTTACAAGTTTGTATAATTAATAATAAAATATATAAATTTATTACATTATTAAACCTTGAGGAATATGCAAACCATAAGGCGGTGGTTTTGACAATGCATCTTTAAGAACTAAATAGTCATTTGCTGAACCTTCCCAACCTGCAAAAACATATGTAAATTTTAAGTCAAAATCGCATGCGGCAAGTACATTTTGTGTGATTCCCTTGCGCCCTTGAAATTTACCAACTAGATTTGCATTAACTCTTGCATCAGTATGAGCTCCATCAATGAAACCAATACAATCCTGGAATTATAAATTTTATTAGATGTTTTCAAACTATGTCATAATTTTAACAAGCTATGGAAATAGAAAAGAATATGTGATACATTGAAAAAAGGATAGAAGTTTGGGTTGAGTCCTACATCGGGATGTATTGATTCATCTGGTTGTTTGACAAACATTCTTCTAATAGAACAAATAGCTCGGAGAACATCATTGAAATATCAGCTCACTATTGCACCCAAACTAACAAAGTCAATTTTCATTGCCCGATTTTTTGTATGATGGCCAACTATGTGGAGAAAAACTGCCACTTGTTCCTCCACTCCAACATGAATCTTATCGGTCAAATGTTCACGTTCCCGTAACATCATGACTAAAATAATGGCTATAGTTGCAAACACTGTTTATCCAAACTATCATTAGCCATTGTATTCCTATGCGAGAGTGGAAAAAGGGTTTATGAATACAGAATATCATAACTTAATATTGGATTCCTATAACACCATCATGTCTATCATCAATATTACAAACATTTCACATGAAATACTCTTAAAAATATAATATATAGAATTAGCTACCAATATATGTGAGAGTTAAAATTATAGTTCTGACTGTTTGTTGTGGTAGCTTACTAAGAAGTATAAAATGTGACTGAGATAAGAGTAATTAATGTTTCCCCAATCAAATTTAATTAATATATATACTAGTTGTTGTTGTCTTCCTTCTTATGTATGATACTATCAACACAACCAAAAATTTAGTGACTCTAATTCTCCTCCAACAAATAGGAAAGATTAAATACAGTGCAAATATTGACTAAGCATAATTCTAAATACACAATTTTGAACATCCACAAGACCAAATTTCTCAAAAGTAAAACTCAATGTTGATTAACAGAGAAATCTATAAATATTTTGACTAACCAAGGATTAACTGATGGATAAGTTAAAGTTGTCGAGCCAATTGAGTCAGAGGGTAGCTGGGGAATTTCATCGACTGTCAACAATGGAGTTTCGAATAGCAGGGCAACTGCCTCATCAGCCACAAGCAATTTAGCTGTTAACCAGCTTCAAATATGACAATAATTTTATGCATCAATGTTTCCTAATTCTAGGCTCTGGTCTTTTTATTCTATCTTGTGTTGTATTGTGCTCTGTTAATAGTGTTTTCATTTACCATTTTTATTTCTATATTCATCTCCATTATGTGCTAGCATAATGTAGCCACTTGTTAATTACATATTTTACTCCACACAAGTATTTGTTAGTGTTTTTCAGTTAATTTTAATAAATATTCATATGAAGCTATAAATGAGTCTGTTCAACTCATCAGTTCTTGACCATTTGAGAATTGAATATTTATTATCAAAATTAAAAAGATTTAAGTATAAACATTTATCAATATGAGAAATTCATTAATAATTCCAATATAAATAAAAATAAAGTGGCTAAAACGAAAATATCATCAAAGCATAAGATCAGTAATCCAAATCTCTTAATGAATTGAATCAACATCATAGATCTAAATAAAAAAATCAAAATTTTGGGAACTGCACACCATCGTAGAACTAAAAACAAAAAAAAAAATCAATCCGATTCGCCACAAAAAATTAATAAAAAAATTATTATTATTTTTTTTTGGAAGCAGCATGTAGATCAAAACCAATATTAGAAGAAAAGGATAAAATTTACCTTGAGGAAGGCCTGAAAAGATATGTCGGATCCGGCAGCAACGATGAATGCATCTGAAAAGATATGTCGAATCCAGAGAAGAAGAGTGGTGAAAAGGAAGAAAGAGGTAGGGCTGATAAGGAAGTCTACAAGAAAAAGAAAAAAATTTACCTTGAGAAAACAACCCAAAAAAATCACTGGCGATGGTCACGGTTGGGAGTCAGTAGTCAATCCGCTGGCGTTGTTGCAATGATGAACGCATTTGAAAAGGTCTGAAAGATGCAAAGAGGAAGAGTGGTTAAAAGGAAGAAAAAGGTAGGGATGATGAGGAAGTCTCACTTCCAAGGAGCTCATTAAAGATGGGGGAAGTGGAAGGAGCTCATTATTTATATGGAGTCCAGTTCACCCACTTCAATGTAAAATTCATTGAAGTGGGACTAGTTATATTTTTACTTCCTGGTGAAAGTGGGGGAAGTGGCACTTCCCCCACTTCAGGATAAACAAACACATGAAGTGGGGGAAGTCATTTCACATCCCCCACTTCCCAGACACTTCAACCCAAATGAACATGCCCTTACTCTCCCCTTCCATAGCCAGTTCCTGACACTCCACGAGTGTCTTCTTCATGACACCAGCCATAACGGACCTTGGATTAACCTGAAATGGTTTAAGATCTTGAGCAGCTTGTTTGTTGAGAACGAGATGGTGTTTGCCTATGAATGAGATATAAAGGATGACCCAGAGGTCATCTTGGTAAATCAAAGGTCGAATTTGGAACTAGGATTAAAGTCCTTTTTAGGAAGAATAGTGTTACACGTTAGGGGCATCATCATGGGCGGAGCCAGAAATTATATATGAAAGATATTATTAAGAGAGAAAACTAGATTCCTTTGAGTTTATTTAAAATAAAACTATAATTTAAATTTAAAAAATTTTAGAATAATGAGTTAAAATTCAATAAATAAAATAGAGGAATAATTACAATTTATCATTATTTTGATATATATATTTTTATCCACATGTGAGTTTTTTATAGTTACAACATATACTAATTATATAAATTTAAATAGTATTTTAAATTAAAAAATCTTATTTAATAGAATTGTGATGAGGGCATAAGTTAAAATTCAATAAGAAAAAAAAAAAATTACAATTTATCATTATCTTAAAATTCAATATTATTTTTAATGCCATAACTTACTAACTTATAGTTATATACATACAAATGGTGTTTTAAATTTTAAAAAAATATATTCTCATTTAGGATAATTATGATGAGTGAGCATATGTTATAGGCTAGTTTTAATTTATTATGATTATTTAAATGAATATCTTTTAAATCAATTTTATGAATTTATTTCAATGATTTTTTTAATTTTAATTAAAAAATTATAATTTATCATTATCTTAAAATTCAATATTTATTTATGGTTATAACTTACAGATGTATAAATATAATTAGTATTTTAAATTAAAAAAATACCAACTTCATCTAGTTCATCTGTAGCTTATATAAAACATTGTTGTCAATTAAACTTCTAAGTTTTTCTCACACACACAAGAACAAGAGAGAGAGCTAGTTCATCTGTAGCTTATATAAAACATTGTTGTCAATTAAACTTCTAAGTTTTTCTCACACACACAAGAACAAGAGAGAGAGAGAGAGAGAGAGAGAGAGAGAGAGAGAGAGAGAGAGAGAGAGAACTAGAGGATATGAGGTCCAGGATGGCTCTAGGCATAGGAGAGTTCGGTAACATTTTATGGCAGTAGACTTAGGAAGTGAATGCATGGGTAGTTGTTGCTATGATCTAAAATAACGCAGTATCTTAATTAGTAAAGTAATATGGAGGTTTAAATGAGATTGAAGAGATGTAATTGCTTACCAAGATGAGAACAAAGATACTTAGGAAGTGATTCATGGTTCAGGACAAAGGTACACTATTATAGAGAAGAGTAACTTTAGAGGAGAATGAGGAAAGAAGAAATAAGGAGAGGAAGGAGGAGAAGAAAAGAGGAAACCGAGTCTGGCAAAAAGATTACACCACGTGTGCGAGCATAATGGCTGACTCTATAACAGGCTCTCTACCAACCTGGATATCTTTAATTACATAGTCATATCATTCATTAAACTGGCCATTTAGGGCATTGTAACAAATACCGCATGTGTCAGGATAATGGCTGACTCTATAACAACCTCTTTAAAAACTTAGATATCTTTGATTACATAATTAGTTATCAATTATCTTGAGAAGGGCTCACTCTCGTGGACACAAATGTGTCTTTTGTCAATGTATTTGGATACCCTAATGATGTGTCTTAACTTTTTTATTGAATGATGAACCTATTTAATTGATTAAGTTTGAGGGCGGTCAGACAATGAAATATAACTGTAGATTGGGAATTGAGAGGCATGATCCTACTTTTCTTCTTCAATTGGTTTCTATTATTGTAATAAGATGATAATATATGGGCGTAATGTTTATTAACTTAATAATAAAATTTATAAAAAAATATCTTACAAATTAATAAAGTTGGGAGGTTGGTTCACTAAAAGATGTTTTTAGTTTATTGGCTAGGAATAAAGCATGTATGAATATTATTATTTTATTTATTTTATATTTTTATTAAATTTCTTTAGTAGATTATCATGTCGTATCGACCATCAAATACCAACTTCTTTTCAACACTTTCTTTCTTTTCCTCAAGGAGTTTGTTCTATACGATCATCTTGTTAAACTTCTTTAGCATTAATTAATAGCCAACTAGTAGGTCTTGTTCACTAATCTCTCCATAGTCACTGTCATTGTTTTCAAAGGTAGCTTCTGATGTTGCAACATAGTTTGCAACTCCTTTGGATTTTTTTCATTCTATCTTTAATATCACTGAAAACCCAATATGATGACTAATCCAATCTTCTGCTCACTTTTGATTCATCACTAAATGTGGTGTACATTGATTTTTTATTCTTCTTCAAGATGTTGGTATATTCAACCCTTAATGGCTGAAACCACAACATTCTCTACAATTGATGCTTCTACTCCTTTTGTCTTGGTCTTCTTTACTCTTCTTTTCTTCTTCCTTGGAGTCTTTTTTTTTAATCTTTTGTTTCTTGTCGAATATTGTCTAAACATCTTGTGTGGTTTTTTGGGTATTAAAGCAATTTCATCTTCGTAGTCTTCTTCTTGTTGTAACTCAGCTTGTTGCAATACCCTTTGTCTATCAGCTCCAACCTTCAACGCCATGCCTTCTTCTTTTCTATCCATCTTCTGGTTCATCTCATATGCTTGAAGTAAACCCATCAATGCATCAAGTCGCATGTTCGTGATTTCTCGAGCTTCTTCTATTGTTGCCACTTTGATTCAAATCTCTTGGATAAGGACCTAAGAGTCTTCTGGACTAGCTTCTCATTTGAATATCTTTTGCCAAGTTGGAAATCTTTGTTTGCTATGTCCATCAATTTGGCATTGAATATGGAAATAGTCTCATCTTCCTCTATCTTGAGATTATTGAACCTGGTAGTTAACATCTGAACCTTTGAGACACCTACAAGATTCATACCTTCATGGATTCTTTGTAATATATCCCAATCTTCCTTTGCGGATTCACATGTTGCAACCTTTTTGAACTGATTCTCATCAACTCCTCCAAAGATAACATTAAGAGCCTTGGCTTTACTTGTATCTTCTAAATAACAATTGCTCTTCTTTTCTTAATGTCATTCTTCTCAGCATCTACTTTAATTTGAGGAGACTATCCATCTTTCACCACAGTCCACACAGTCTCATTTAGTGACTTGATGAAAGCCTTTATACGCGTCTTTCAATAAGGATAATTTGAACCATCGAGTAGCGGTGCTCTTGTGACAGACGCCTCTTCTCTTTCAGTTATCAGTATTCACTGGCTTTGAAACCAAAGTAAACAATGGCAACCAATGCTCTGATACCACTTGTTAGTTCTGGAGGGGTACCAGTGTTGTAATTTTTACTCAATCTCTCATGTATGTAAGCACACACACACTCAATGTAAAATCAAATAAGTTAGAGAAAAGAGACACACAAATTGATTATCCAGTTCGGTACAACTTGTCTATATTTGGGGGGTTGAGCCTAAAAGGTGGGAAGAAAGAAGAGTACAACACTTACTCTCACTCTCATAATGAATACATGAACCCTCTCTAGATTAACCAATCCCACTCTCACTCACCCTTGCCCAAGGGTTTCTCTCCTGTGGCACATCCTAAATCTCAGAATAGGATCTTTTATATAGACGTCTTAACGTCCCAAATATAGCTCCTCTTTCTTTTAGAATCTCCGCGGCTCCTAATTTAGACAACTTCCAACATTAGACGTTGCAACTCCTATTGTAACTGAGCTTGCAACGCGGCCCCCTACTGATCTTGACTAAGTTCTAGCTTTCGTTGCAAAGCTACCTTGCCATGCCTCCACACCTCCAACCCTCCCAGTTGTGCTAGTCCAAATCGATGCAGTCAACTCCTCCCTAGCTCTTCCTGCCAGCAACTAACTTGTCTCCTCACATCATATTAGCAAACCCCTCTCCCGAGGGTTGCACCCACCAAGGCATGTCTCTATCTCATCAAAGATAGTCTTCAAAGATCTTCAAAATCTTCTTTCCAAACTTGATCTCCATTCATCTAAGTTTGGTCTTCACAATCTTCAAACTTGATTTTCATTCATCAAAGTTTAGTTCATAAATATCCTTATTACTAAACTTGATCTCCTTTCATTCAAGTTTAGCTCTTCAATATCTTCCAAACATGATTTTTATTCATTCAAGCTTGCGCTTCAATTATCTTCAAATACATTTGTCCTATAATTGTTTGGTCTTCAAATAGATCTCCTCCCATAAATAGCTTCAATCTTCGATTAGCCTCAATAAGATCTTGGTCTCCATGTAGTTGATCTCCCAAGCTTGATTTACTTGCCAAATATATATGTGACTCCATTTAGCTTTACCCTTCACATGGTCATTACTTGCACTTCAAGAGATCCTCGAATTTGATTGCCTTGCCAAAAATAACTCCTTCAAAGATAGTTTCATATCTTCTTGTTATCTCTTTCCATATATGCCATCATTCTTTGCCTCATCATCTTGGTTGCCGTGTCATCTTGCCACGTCCCCATTGACACGTGTCAAATAATGCCAAATATAGATCCTATCTCTAACAATAAACTTAAGATTCTATAGAATTAATAAAATTTTAATTAAATAAAAAGGAAGAAAAAAAAAAGGCAAGCTTGAACAAGTGATAAAGAATGAGGGAGGGAAGCTAGCTCATCTCAAGCCCGGTTAGGGTATGCATCTGAGCATGGCCCCCTAAGATTGCTAGTCTCTAATTAATAATAATAAAAATTTGAAAATATGTAATAAATGCTAATAAAGTCAATTAACAAATGGATTTGCCAGTTTAACGTCCATAATGTGTTTTTAAGAGTTATTCAATGGCTAAAGAAATATATCAATTGTTTTCTTTTTGCATAAGAGATGAAAGGTTTTTATTTTTTATTTTTTATTTTTTATTTTTTATTTTTTATTTTTTTAGTATTATTACGTTTATTTGATAATGTAGACAAGTCATATCACATATACACCCCAAATCCTTAATCATGCTTTGAAAGGGAGTCGAATCGTCGATCTTCCTTATGAGAGTTATTCATAGTACCACTCGTATTGCAACAATAGTTTAACAAAAAAAAACTTCAATTATATTCAAACTAATTCAGCAAAGAGCTACAACATAATCTCAATAACTTCAATTTGGCACTCCTACCCCCTACCTTAGTTTAGCTATTACAAGAAATCAATGAGAAAATTTGGAAAATGATTTGAAATGTAATTGGCCAAAACTAACATTGTTCAATGATTTCCGCTTTCTCTCTTCATTAAAAGATTAATTTATCTTTTCAAACATAATATCAATAAATATTTAACGATGAATTGTGTCAACTTAAAGATTCCAATCAAATATAATGGCTAAGATTGGATAAACTCAGATTTTTAAGATATATAAGCAACCCAAGCCCGGCCCTAGGCACAGGCAACCAAGGCCTATGCCTAGGGCCCCAAGATTTACGAGGTCCTCATAATTCATATATTTTTTAAAATTATATTTAATATTTTTCATTTAGTATTATCTTATCTGATTTTTTTAACTATAAATTGTGTAACAATGGCGTGAGACCCAGTAATTTTCCAGGGTCTCACAATTCATTTTTTAAATTATATTTTAAATTTTTATTTACTATTATCCTATAATTTTATCCATAAAACTACCTTGAAAATTTTAAATTTTGTTAAACTATAACACTTAATTTATTATAATATCAATCAAAAACAATTTCGCTTATAGGCCCACAATATTTTACGGTCACACAATTCATATTTTTTAAAAAAATAATTATATTTAAACTTTTTATTTCTCCACATAATTGTAATTTTAAAAAAATTAATTATTTTTAAACTTTAAATTTTATCTTATTTAATTTATTGATTTATGATAATATTTTTTATTTTTTATATAATTATTATTTCATAAAAATAATTAAAAAAATATTTAATATGATTTTGTTTAGGCTCCATTTTTTTCTAAAACTGGCATTGTCAAGAGGAAATATGAGAAAATAGATCCAACAAGCTTTGTTTAGAGGCAGGCTGACGAGGAGAAGTGGGGCCTGCTTATGAATCTCCTATGGGTTGGTAATAGAGGGAAATACACAGTGAGAAGTCCTCAGGTGGTATTGCTAAGGATTTAGTTTTATTTTATTTAAAATTTCTTTTATGAAGTTTATAAACTTTATTCATCAGTATCCATAGGAGTTAACTTAAAATCATATCACATTTTCAATAAAAGAATAATTCCTACCGACAGAGAAAATTGCAGAGAATAGTGGATGATTAGATAATTCATATTCATTAGGTTCTTGTCACTTTCTTCTTTATTATAATCTTTTGAAAGTTTTATTTTCCAAAGGCAAGCATCTGCCAGGTCAGCCTTTTCTATTTAAGCAAGCCAAAAGAGTCCTTAAATAACACACTTCAGCGAAGCTACCAA
This sequence comes from Dioscorea alata, assembly GCA_020875875.1. Lineage (NCBI taxonomy): Eukaryota > Viridiplantae > Streptophyta > Magnoliopsida > Dioscoreales > Dioscoreaceae > Dioscorea > Dioscorea alata. The sequence goes on from CM037014.1 coordinate 3,755,333, forward strand.
TTTTGACCTATTGATCAAAACTCAAAAGATTGGGCTTCTCTTGCATATTTAATAAATACACTCATGTGCTCCAAGGCTAAATTATCTGTCTGATCAAATGATTAATACAACCACCCAGTACTTTTCCGATACGTATTTCAGTGTGTGGTTTTGTATTTATTGTGGAACCATCAAACAGTCCTAACAATTCAATAAGCTAGTTATTCTCAAAGCAGATGACCAAAAAATTCATCCTTTTCTGTTTAAAGCAAACATAATTTCATTAAATAACATACCAAACCAAGTTCAGCACAGCTACCAATTTGGACCAGATGATCAAAATTCAATTTAACACACTCATGTGCTCCAACTCAAAATGAATAATCCAACCATTACTACCTAAATTTTCCAGCAGGCATTTCACCGTAGGGTTCTGTATTTATTATGTACCCATCAAACAACCCATTGATCTTTAAGAAAGTGTCTCACATTTCAAAAGACTACTCCTTCTCAGGACAGACAAATCTAAGCATCATCTTCAACTTTTCCAATTCTAGTTTTCAGTCAACATCGTTTGCAGCAAAGCATTGAGGATAAGGTGTAGAATAAAACGATTTCGTTTAAGAATGGACTAATACCACCTTACCCTACAGAAGACCAATTTCGATATATGTAGATGTATATATAGATGGGCAACACATAAAGCTTCTTCAACCTGCACAGAAAATCAAGAATGACTTCCATGGCTGTCAAGCTACTCGTCCACTTATGTCTGCTCACTTCTCTGTTAGCAATGGCTATGCCAACTGATCGTTCAACTTATATCATCAACATGGACCGGACAGCAATGCCCATGGCCTTCACTGATCACCATCGCTGGTACTCTTCCACCCTTCAGTCATTGAGCACCTCCAACTCTGCCAAACAAGATGCTTCGGAAGCTGCTCCGAGACTTATCTATGCTTATGAGAATGTAATGCATGGATTCAGTGCAGTGCTTTCCGGTGAAGAACTCAAAGCTCTGAAGCAAGTGCCGGGCTTCTTGTCCGCCCATGAAGAGAAACAAGCTACAATGGACACCACCCACACCCATGAATTCCTCTCACTCAACACAGTCACAGGCCTCTGGCCAGCCTCCAAATATGGTGAAGACGTGATCATCGGTGTGATCGACAGTGGAGTTTGGCCGGAAAGTGGTAGCTTCAATGACAAAGGAATGCCTGAATTAGCCCCCAAGAGATGGAAGGGAAAATGTGAGCCTGGGCAGGAGTTCAACACCTCTTTATGCAACCGCAAGCTCATTGGTGCTCGTTACTTCAACAAGGGAGTCCAAGCAGCCAATCCAGGAATCAACATCTCTATGAACTCAGCTAGAGACACGTTCGGTCATGGCACACACTGTGCATCCACTGCTGCGGGGAACTATGCTTCTGCTGATTATTTTGGGTATGCCTCTGGTGTTGCCAGGGGCATTGCGCCCAGATCAAGGTTGGCTGTTTACAAGGTTAATTGGCAAGAAGGAAGCTACGAGTCTGATGTTCTCGCCGGTTTGGATCAAGCTATTGAAGATGGCGTCGATATCATTTCAGTATCACTCGGTTTTAGTGGTACTGACTTTTATGAAGATCCAATAGCCATAGGTTCATTCTCAGCCATGGAAAAAGGTATCTTCGTCTCCATTTCTGCAGGCAACCGTGGACCCGACCGTTCAACACTGCACAACGGAACCCCCTGGGCGTTAACCGTGGCAGCCGGCTCGATTGACCGTAAGTTCTCAGGGACTTTGACATTAGGCAATGGCCAAACCATTATCGGTACTACTCTGTTCCCAGAGAACGCATTGCTAGTCAATGTACAGCTTATTTACAATGAGACAATCTCAGCTTGCAACTCATCTTCTTTGCTGACATCCGAAGCAGAAGGCATGATCGTGGTGTGTGACGACACTGGATCAACATATTATCAGAATTACTATGTGACTGAATCCAAAGCTGCTGGTGCTGTATTTATATCTGATGAGATTCACAACTTTGATAACACATGTCCAGGGGTTGTGATCAACTCTAAACAGGCAGTGAACTTGATCAAGTACGCGAAGAACAACTTGGAAGCCACTGTGACCATGAAGTTCAGGCAGACATTCATCGGCACAGAACGAGCTCCAGCAGTGGCATCATCTTCATCGAGAGGACCATCACAGAACATCCCTGGCGTGTTGAAGCCGGACATAATGGCGCCAGGGACTAAGATTCTTGCAGCTTGGGTGCCTAATATGGCGGCTGCCATCATTGGTTACACTCCCTTGGGTAGTGATTATAACATCCTCTCAGGCACATCAATGGCATGCCCGCACGCCGCCGGGGTAGCTGCGTTGCTGAAGAGTGCACGGCCGGGCTGGAGCCCGGCAGCCATTCGCTCGGCCATGATGACCACGGCCAGTGTTTTTGATAACACTTTGAAGCCGATTCAAGACAATGGCTTCTTCAGCGATGCTAGTCCATTAGCCATGGGAGCAGGGCAAGTGGACCCGAACAAAGCCTTGGAACCAGGTCTGGTTTATGATGTCAACCCACAAGACTATGTGAGCTTGTTATACGCGTCTGGTTACACAAGTAAACAGGTCAGGATAATCACTAGATCCAAGTTATATGATAGTTCCAAAGCCTCATCTGATCTCAATTATCCTGCGTTCATTGCTACCTTCGAGCCCAATTCTACCAGTTATTCTCGCATGTTTGTGAGAACAGTGACTAATGTTGGGGATGGACCTGCCAGTTATAAAGTCAAGGTGACAATGCCTGAGTGGGTTTCTGTTGTTGTTCAACCGGATGTGCTTGTTTTCAAGAAGCATGAGAGGCTGAAATATAAGGTCACTGTGAAGGCCACCCCACCAAAGGGTGACGCAGGTGCTGATGCATTTGGAGCTCTTGTGTGGGTTGATGAGAAGGGGAAGTACACTGTCAGAAGCCCTTTGGCAGTTCTTCTGCTTTAGTTTTGTTTGGATGTTATTTAAATCATTGAATTTGTCACATGACAGTGTTTCGTGGATAAATTTGAGAAGGAAGATTATTAATAAAAATAAACACTAATGTCAGCATAGCTCCAAAGTAAATCATATATAAAATATATAGTAAGGTGAATTTTGTCAATCAATTTTTGAGTGCAATAAGATCTCGTTAAAAAGTTCAAGTGAAAACAAAATTTAGATAATTTTGGTTTTTTAATAATGACGTATAAAAATGATAATAAAAACATGCCTAATAATATATTTACCAACGCTAGATGTATGCTGCAATTAAATAAGATAATAATTATTTTCATAAATCAAAAACCTTGAGGTTACGGTAAGATTTATCAATTTTTATAATACCATAATAAGAAAATCTTTTTTTTTAAATAACATTTTATTTATTGAATTGTTATCATGTCGATCCTCTCCACAATGGTTGTAACTCATTTCCCTAGCTACAAATGATAAGTTAGAGATTTAACTTTTTTTCTGAGTGACCGGCCCATCTCAGTGAGATCCAAAACAAAACTTTGCACAAGCTAGGTATTGTTTTGCTTAGTCGCACACTAATTCGCACTCCCTCGGAGTCAAACCTACGATCTAAGCCTTTTGTCTTATTTAAAGTAAGCGTCTTTCACCAATTGATCGTATGGGACTAAGCAAAACAATACCTGGCTTGTGCAGAGTTCTGTTCTGGATCTTACTGAGGTGAACCGGTCTCTAACATTTTCAAAACAATGGTTGAGGATTGTCACTTATATATATATATATATATAATCGGAAAATTACTGTTTACCCCTCAAAAATTTTTAATCTTCCCAAACAGTCCTTGCAAGTTTTGAATACTCCAGACATCCCTTCCATTATTGTTTCACTTGCTTTTTACCCCTTGTGGGACACCCGAGCATTGTCCATGTTGTGAAATTCCTTCTACGCCCTTGAAATTGGTGGAAAAAAACAGCCCAATCACATCATGTCAAACCTTTTTGCATACTTTTTTGCATTATTTTTGCATTTGTTTTCTCAAACAAAGTTTGGAAGACTCATCACCTTGGATTGTTGGAGTTTTCAATTCCTCCCCATTTGGTCTATTCAATTCGAGTTATGCCGATTACCTAAGGTGAGAATTTCTTCCTTTAACTCACATTGATCATCATGCGAGAGAGAGTAATAATTTATAAAAATGCAGGTTTATTATGGAGAGTTTTTGAGCTATTGCTAGATACAACGGGGAAGGACGAGTGCTAGTGTTCACGTCGCTGACTCCTTGGGAATCAGTATTAGCGGAGATATGTGAGCGATGGGGTCTGGATGTTTCCCGTGTCAGGGTGAAGTTTGTCACACCCGATGGACATAAAACAATTTGTCCGTTAGAAAACGAGATTGACTTCCAATGCATGTGTCACGTGTATTCCCTCTTCAAATGCACTGCAGTCGATCTAGTGATTGAGACAGATGATGTGTCATTGTCGCATCCTACTGAAAAAGATTTCTTCTCGGATTAAAGTTCTTCTCCTTTATGTTTTATGTTTACATAGTCGTAGAAGTTAATTATTGCTTAATTATCCTAGTTTCAGCTTAAAATCATATGTTTTCCCTTACATAATCCAGTTTCCGCTTAAACCATATGTTTTAGCATAAAACAAAGCAAAACCATAAGCTTTGCTTTGTTATCCATTTCCCATCCTAGTTTCCGTTTAAAGTTGTCCAATTTTTGTTTAAAGTTGTCCAGTTTCCCTTTAAAATATTCTTTTCCATTTAAGATTTTTTGTTTCCTTTTAAAATATTATTTTCCCATTTAAGTTATCAAGTTTACGTTTAAACTTTTATGTTTCCGATTAAAATTTTGAAGTTTTCCGCTTAAACTGAAGTGCTGGCAGGAATTCGGATTCTACGAGCGTATCCATTCCACCTCATGGCGACCATGACGGTGTGTCATGCCTTCCTTCTTTGTCAGATCAATCTGAGATGTTGTCGTTGGATATCGTACAGCGTTTTGTAAATGTTGAACATTTCAGAGACACACTTCGTAATTTTGCTATCAAATGGAATTTCGACTTCAAATTCATAAAGAATGAAAAACACCGAGTGGTTGTCAATGGCGCCTTCATGCATCGAAGGAATATAATAAGAATACTTTTAGAATCAAGACAATGCACTCGGCACACACTTGCGGTGGTGGAATTAGATTGGTGTCACATCCGAAAGTGCCCAAAAAATGGGTAAGGGCACGATCATTCAGAAGCTCAAAGAGAAGACTTTATACAAGGCCATCGACATTCAGAAGGACATGTTACGGGAACATGGTGTCCACATTCCATACAAGCAAGCTTGGTTGGATAAAGAGTATGCACGGGTGATCCTCGACGACAGCGACATCTCCAGCTACGATTTGTTGCTTTGGTACGTGGATAAGGTGGTTGAGACAAACCCCGACAGCATTGCGATTATGGAAAGAGACGGTGAGCGTTTTAAACGTGCATTATTTTCTTTCCGTGCGTGTAACATTGGATTCAAGAGGGCTTGCAGGCCGCTGCTGTTTTTCGATGGTACCCATCTCCTTGGAAAGTATCCGGGGTACTTTATTGGGTGCCACAAGCAAAGATGGAAACAATGGTTTTTTCCACGTCGCCTTCGGCATTGTAGACAACGAGACCGATGCCAATTGGATGTGGTTCATTTCAAAGTTAGATGATGCTTTATAAGATGAAGGAGATTATGAAAAGATAATTACATTTGTGTCTGACAGGTCTAAGGGTCTTGTGAACGCCATTGCAAAGGTCTTCCCTTCTTTCCCACATGCATACTGCCTCCGACACTTGGAGGCCAATTTTATGAAAGCCAATGTTAGACTTGGGAAAGTATTGAAGGAGGAGTGCTGGTCCATATACTTTTGTATTGTGTGGGCATCCACGGCTAAAGAATTCGATGATACCATGAATGAACTGCAGGCCACATCACCCAAAGCCTATCACTGGTTGATTCATAAATCAAATGTGTCACATTGGTCAAATTATCTGTTCAGAGGTAAATATTGGGGCGAGATGTATTCAAATGCCACAGAGTTATTCAATGCGTGGATCAAAAAAGCTCGACATTTACCGGTGACGAAAATGGTTGACTCCATACAGTATTTGAATGTTAATTTTATTTAATGCTTAAAAATGGTTATTATCGATTAAATATTGTAGTTTATGTTTAACTATAAAGGTAATCGCTTAATGTAGTTTGTTATCATTTAAAAATGTTTGTTTCCCTTTAAATTTCAGTGTCTTAGCTTAACAGTGTTTAAGTATACGTGTTCTACGTCATACAAGTTCAAGCTGATGCGCATGTTATGCACCCGCCATGAACAAGTGAACAAATAGGAGACCTACTTATGTCCTAACATACATTCAAAGGTAGAGCTACTTGTTGAGGAAAGCCGAAATCTTTGTGTTGGTCGTTGTGTCGATGATCGTTATGAAGAGATTGACCAGTATAGCAACTCCGTAGATCTATCATGTAAAACTTGCTCATGTCGCAGATGGCAAGTTTATGGTATCCTGTGCAAACACGCTTGCGCTGCAATAATGTAGAGAGACACCAACGTTCATCGATTTATTAGCAGCTACTTCACTGTCGAAAATTACAAATTGGCGTATAAGGAAGCTATTTTTCCCATACCAGACCATGACAAGACTACGGATGACAATCGAGAACTGTGTTTACGTCCGCCTGTCACGAGAAGGCAACTTGGGCGTCCTAGACGAAATAGGATCGAATCGCAACCATCCGAGGTTCGCGAGTTACATTGCAGCCGCTGCCACGTGTCCAGTCACAATCACCGATCTTGCAATGAAATTGTCATCAACTAGACATTGTAAATAAACACAAATTTAAAAAGAAACAATCTTATTTACGTGTCATTCTTTGATCTTTAAACAGTGACTTTGATATTTAAACAGAGACACTAAAAGTTAAACAAAAACACTTACTCTTAAAGCTTAACATAGAAAGTTAAACAGAGACAATGGTATTTAAACAGAAAAACTGAAAGTTAAAAAAAAACACTGATATTTAAAGAGTAAAATTGAAAGTTAAACAAAGAAAGGTAAGTATACAGACATTAAAAGAACACAAGTAAATTTATATGAGAAACCTTGTCATGTCAGTGAAAAACAATGAATAGAATTTAAATTATAACGATAAAACTGTTTTATATTTTAAAAAAATATTAAGTCAACTCTGTTTCTCCTCCCTCCCTCCCCCCCCCCCACCACCCCAGTCGAAGAATCGTCTTTCTCAGTGATGCCGGTTGTGCTTCCTTCCATAAGTATGCGGGCAACATACTTTAATCTTAAATAAGGGACATCCGTTTGCAGTAGCCATAGCTTTTCATTGTCAAGTATCTGTTCGATAAACCTCATGACATAGACGGTGCAGTCGACAATTCCTCTTTTTTATCGTGGGGTTTCACTATCGTGAACTAACAGGTACTTTAGAGTCACCGTCTCGCCGAACTCCATATCAACACAATAGTCGAATAGTTTCCGCTGTCGAGAATTTGAGTCCCGATTAATAAAGTACTATTTATGAAACTCTATTTATCAAAGAACTTACCATTTCAAACGTGTCTCTATCGTACTTCTCACTTTGGTATGAAGAATAATGCCTGTACTCTTGCTTGTCATTATCAAGAACCTCCACATGGAAGTGGTCATTCATGTTTATTGGGAGGATGACTATGTCAACATCATGCAGGTTTTCTCACTTTGGTATGAAGAATAATGCCTGTACTCTTGCTTGTCATTATCAAGAACCTCCACATGGAAGTGGTCATTCATGTTTATTGGGAGGATGACTATGTCAACATCATGCAGGTTATGTGTGGCATCTCCAATCATAGCGAGAGTTGTGTCACACGCGTCCTCTTGCTTGAACATAAACAGTGCCAGTGGTCGTGTGATGGAGGCGTGCTTCTTATACAAATATGGTACTCTCTTCAGAGACTTTTGAATTATGCACACGAACGCGTCCATCACAACGTCTATCACCATTTTCTTCCTATCCAACAGCATGAATAGTCTGGCTTGTGTAGTGCTGACAGAGTCATTCTTCCATACGACAGTCTTGCGATTAAACGGTAACAGATAAAGTTAAACAAAACATAAATAGTTAAGTGGAAAATTATATTTTTAAATGATAACTTAAATATTTAAACAGAAACAACCAAAGTTAAACAGTAAATCATAATTTTAAATGATAACACTAATATTTAAATGGAGACTACATAACTTAAATGGTAACATAAATATTTAAACTATAACATAAAAACTTCATACTTACGAGTCCATACAGCAGTTGAGGAAGATCCTAATTAACTCCTGCTTGAATTTGTTGAGGCACGTGTGTCCGGGGTATTTTTTTTTCTTTGGAATAAAGTCCTTCCGCACTTCTTCGTATTGTTGATTGGCAAGGACCATACTGTTAACGTTAACAATAATCATTGTTTTTTCGTTGACATTTCCTTGCCCCTCATCAACAGTATTGTTGGGATCATCATGCGGTACTGTTGTTCATGGTTGTTGGTGTCCAACACCAGCAGCATCTTCCTTCGATGTGGGCATGATGACAGCATCAACCAGAGACACATCCTTTGTTGCTTCTTGTTGTTGAGGGATTGTGTCTACCTTCGATGCGGCACTGTCGTCCGCCGGTTTCACCAAGACGGGGATTTCATTGACAATAGAGTCAACAATATTGTCAAGCGCGGGCATGACAACAGCATCAGGGGGAGACACATCCTTTGCTGCTTCTTGTTGTTGAGGAATTGTGTCTATCTTCGATGCGGCACTATCGTCTGCCAATTCCACCGAGACTGGGATTTCATCAACGGTAATAGACTCAACGATCTTGTCAACCGCCGATAATGCTATTATTGTTTCATCTTTAGCCGGTGGAGAGAGAGGCATTATTGTTTTTCTTCTTTTCACAAGCCTCTTCAAACGTGACCCTCTTCGAATAGCCACCCCAATGATGTCCTCGTCGTCAAAATCCACAATATTCTCTAGTACATTTAGTAGATATGTATATACATAAAATATAGGAATAAGTATGAGAGTATGTACAAAGGTATGTATGAGAGTATGTACAAAGGTATTTATGTGAGTATGTACAAAGGTATGTATGTTAGTATGTCTTACCTTCTTTGGAGGTTATTTATTAACCTACATTGGAGGTTACTTATTATGGATAAGTGTCAAACCCTATACTCTAGCATAAGGTTATTAGGTTTTGATTAATAAGACCATGTAATATAAAATAATGTATTAGTCAAAACCTACTCCTAGGTAGGATGACTTTGTTACATAGCTTGTCATGTTTAGCATAGTAATCTCTCCTTCTATATAAGGAGACCCCCTTATAACCATAAGGGACATGAATGAAAGACCTAAGCTTTGAGTAAATATAAGCTCTTGTGTTCTTGTTATCCTCTCCATCTCCCACACCTTCTTTCCTTGCTTCCCTTGCTCCACTCCGATAACTCTCACAACTTCGTATTGTAAGAGAGCCCCTACCACTGTGTTCTATTGTTACTTGAAACCCATTACGTATAATATAATCCATAGAATTTAAGGATGGGTTTAAAGTCAATGTAAAAGGTGCGTTTCTAAGCATGGGATGAGCTGAGACCAATTACCTGTAGTAATTTTTATAGTTTTTCATGCCAAATAATTTTCATCTAAATCAACTTTTCTTTTGATGCAGATGGATAAGAAGAATTTTACTTTAGAACCTACCCTAAAACTGCCTATTACATTGACTTTAAACCCATCCTTAAATTCTATGATACAATCTAAATTTAAGAAATTATTATTACAGCATTTTTATTCATAAAAAGTTCTAATTTCTTTCAAATCCTTTAAGTATTTTTCCCTGTCTTCAAACCCATAAACCTCCTAACTAATGTTTGATGAGTCGTGGAAATCTAAAAACATATGGTCCCAAACCTAAGGTCAATCGTGACTAGCCCACTACACTATGCCCCGGTGGAAAGTAGTGCTCTCAACAACTCACACTGTGTGGGACTGCTTGGGGTTCTGGGACTCCAAGTGATAAACCATATTCCCTAATATAGTTCTAACCCTTTGGTCCAGACGAAAGAACCCTAGCCATAATTAAGCCCCAGCACTAAGATTCACTACAACACTTCACTCTGTTGCTTGTGCAACTAAGCCCCAATAGAGTTCATCTCTTAGCACTTCACTCTATTGTGACCGCAAAGAACTCTTGGAACATGGAGATAGGATAAATCACGTCGAAAGGGAAAAAGAACGTTCCGCTGCCTCTCGACTCACCCTCTCGACCCTCTTTAATCTTGCTTAGTCTAACCCTAATGAAGTTATCACACCTTCAAAGGATTACCTAATGAACAATAACTGCTACAATAAATTGCTACAATGTTTTATTATAGTAAACTACTACAGTACTCACGCCGAAGTTGCTCCCGACTTCATTTTCTTTATTGAGGCCGCCAAATTGCTTGGGCACACAAACTATGCGGTAGATCATGTCGCCTCTTGCTTTCGGCACATTGATAAAGCTCTTCGATGTTACACAAGTTGGACTACATTAGTGTGACTACCTTTGTTTCTCTCCAAATTGTATAATCCCTTGAGTACTTTGGAGGTTGGCACACACTCACATGTCTACAACTTGTGTCTTGATCCTTGATTAGTCCAAGAGTCTTCTCAACCATTGCGTCCATGACCTATTTTTGCTTCTTTCTTTCCAACTCGTCTCCATAACCCTGAATGCGCAAAAGAACACAAATACACACAAATCAATGATAAAATCTGATAAAAATAATGCTCAATGTAAGAAAAGCATACTTCAGATTACTTATACACGAGCACTTATCAGAAATCTCTTTTTGCATTATCCTTGCTTACTAGCCCTTTACCTTTGTAGAATTATTTGTCTCGGAATCATTCTTACATATCCTTACATTTTGTAAATCTATCGTATTGGTGTTTTATTAGGCTTTCTTCAATTATAGGGCATGCCAAAAGCTTTATGGTGTCAGAATTAAAGTTTACAGCTTTGGCGAGTATTAGGTAAGTAAACCACATGACTTGCTAAAATATCATTTAAAATTTTTCATTTATTATATTTTTTTACTATTTATATATTTTTTAATTATTTAACATTTAATTAAATTCTTGCTTATATAATTTTTATTAAGTTTTCAGTTATCATATATATTTTCCTGAATTATTTAAAACTTTCAATTATTTGAAGATTTTTATGAGTGTTATGTCTAAGTTTAGATTCAAATAACTGGCTTATTTTTATATTATAAAATGGGATCATGCGACTGTTAAAATTTGCTTTGCGAATTACCCTGTACTTTGCTTATTCTGAACTTTGATTTTTTTTTTTGTTTTTGCGGACATTAAGTATTTTGATATAGAAATCTAGTCTCAAATTAACTATACACTAACCCTGTCACCGGGTGTTAAACATTGACCGTGTTGACATGTACTCTGATAAGAGACTAAATTTTCGCACAGTTCCGTCAGTGAAGAATAACAATCTCTGACATTTTGGCTCTAGTCACCAAGAGTAAATAAATAACCTTTGAAATTCTGACTCAAGTAATCAAGGCTAAATACATGACCTCTGATATTCTGTTTTGTTCATGGTTTCTTGGGAGACATATACTTTTGAAAATCTGCTAAGCTATGATAGTACTTTTGTTAATTTGCACTGATTTCAAGGTTTGAAATTTTTATCAATATTATATTTTGGTATACAATGTATATTATGATTCTCAAGATACTATATATTTTGATACGCCCTATATGGATTTATGGTTGATATCTGAGTATGAATTGCTGAATACCTATATGATCCCAAAATGTTTTTAGTGGGTTACTTATTGGGCTGGAAAGCTCATCTTATTTTTTTTCTTTCATATTAGGGATAAATGTTAACTGGTGGATAGCTTAGCAGCAATTGTCGAGTGGGTATCTTCGGTGTAGTTTAGGTTCCTATTTTTTTTTAAACATGTATTAACCCAAAACTTTGTATTTAGAAAATTTTTGGTTTTCCGAACTTCATTATATTTTGATTTTCGATATCTGAAATTTTGTAGAATATTTGTTCTGTTTTGGATCTGGTTTATATGTCTACTTAGTTTCGGCCTTGTATGTGTATGGTCGTTTGTCAACATCAGGGTCCATTGACTTCAAAATCTATCTTAAATAAAAAAGACATAATTTAACAAAACTGTAAATTACAAATATCAAAGCATACAATAAGATTAAAAAATATGTAAGGTCCATAACATTAACAAGATTATATTATGTGTTCTATATTTGAATTTAGTAGTTCAAAATTATATCATGTAATTGGTGCACCACCGTATCTGTTTGTTCTTTTAATACTCCATTGTGGAATAGCGCTTGTCGTTTTTGTCAAAAAAAAAAAAAAAAAAAAAATTATATCATGTGTCAGTCCTACTAATATGTCTAATTATTTATCTTTGTATTATAAAATATGGAGTGCAATGAATGCATGCATTCTCACATAAAAAGCGAGCAGAAAGCTCCGAGCCTATGACATGCAGAACATATTTTTCATTTATTTAATTTTAATTATTAATTAATTTATTCTGGTGGTACTTAGTCCGCGGTACTTGTCTACCTGGACCATGCATGATTTCTCACTTTTTATCGGGGAAAGGGTTCTGCGCTATATCTCTCCCACATCTATTAAATTGACGAATATTATTTAAAAAGATAAAATCATCTATTCAAGCATAAAAACCAGCTATGGAATGACAAGATACTTCTGAACCTTTTATTAAAAAAAAAATTTGAAAATTAGTCTAATTAAAAAAAAAAAAGTTATTTTGTTCAGAGGATTTTTTTTTTTTTTTTATCCTTTTTAATGGTCTTTCTAGACGTTGATTACAAAGCTTCACACATGGCCGGCCAAAAGCCGTTGATTTCAAGGCTATTGAATCCCTATATAAGCATGAGATCACATCCCATGCTGGTTGTGTAGTGAACAAAACGAAGCACGTTAGTAATGGTGTCTCAATTTGCTGGCAAGCTTGTTCATGCATGGCTTCTTTCTACTCTGATTGCTCTGGCAATGGCTACTGAGCGTTCGACCTATATTGTCCACATGGACCGGGCGTTGATGCCCAAGGCCTTCACCCATCATCAGCAGTGGTACACTGCTTCACTTCAGTCTCTAAATGTTACCACATCTGTCAATCATGAAGCTTCATCTGAAGCTCTAACAAATCCATTCTATGTCTATGAGAATGTCATGAATGGGTTCAGTGCTGTACTCTCAGAGAATGAAGTAGAAGCCCTCAATAAAATACCAGGAGTCCTAGGCGTGCACAAAGACAGAGAAGTCAAAATAGACACGACCCATACATACGAATTTCTTAACCTGAATGTGGCCGCTGGTCTCTGGCCAGCTTCCAACTACGGCGAAGACGTGATCATCGGTGTCATCGACACCGGAGTCTGGCCGGAGTCGGAGAGCTACAATGACAGAGGGATGAGTGAAATACCAAAGAGATGGAAAGGAATATGCCAGGCTGGAGATGAATTCAACGTCTCTATGTGCAACCGCAAGCTCATCGGTGTTCGCTATTTCAACAAAGGTGTCATTGCTGCCAAACCAGGCGTCAAAATCTCCATGAACTCAGCCAGAGACACGTTTGGCCATGGTACGCACACTTCATCCACTGCTGCTGGGAGTTATGCATCTGCTGATTACTTTGGCTATGCTCCTGGCATTGCCAGAGGCGTTGCACATAGAGCTAGGCTGGCAATGTACAAGGTCATTTGGGATGAAGGAAGATACTCTTCCGATGTCATCGCCGGGATGGACCAAGCAGTTGCCGATGGCGTCGATATCATTTCCATATCAATGGGCTTTGATGATGTCCCCTTGTACGAAGACCCAGTAGCTATAGCATCATTTGCAGCAATGGAGAAGGGAATCCTCGTCTCCGCTTCAGCCGGGAATGAAGGACCCGAACTTTCAACACTGCATAATGGAATCCCCTGGGTGATGACCGTGGCGGCTGGCACAATCGACCGCCAACTCGCAGGGACATTGATTCTGGGCAACGGTCAAACCATTATCGGCACCACTCAATACCCTGAGAACGCATTCTTGGTGGACATCCCACTTGTGTACAATGAAACCATCTTGGAGTGCAACTCACCATCCCTATTATCTTCCACAGCCGGAGGTCAAGTCGTTATATGCAAAGATAACGGGACAGCATGGTTGCAGGAAAGGGAAATTCTACAGTCTACTGTTGCAGGTGCTATATTCATAACTAATAGAACTATCAGTTTCAGCTTTCAAAGTCCATTGATTGCCATCACACCCAAGGACAGTGTCAACTTGCTCAATTACGCAGTGAACAACCCAAGCACTGCAACCATCACGATGAAGTTCAAACAGACCTTCTTAGGCAATGTGAGAGCTCCAAGAGTGGCATCATTTTCATCTAGAGGACCATCAAGGAACTTCCCTAATGTTTTGAAACCTGACATAATGGCACCAGGCGTTGATGTCATTGCTGCATGGCCATCAAATTCTCCCGCTGCCTTTATCGGCCATGCTCCATTGGTCAGTGATTTCAGTATCCTCTCTGGTACATCAATGTCTTGCCCGCACGCATCTGGTGTGGCAGCTTTGCTGAAGGGTGCAAGCCCGGGGTGGAGCCCTGCCGCCATCAGGTCGGCCATGATGACTACAGCCAGTGCTTTAGACAACACAATGGATTACATTCAAGACATGGGCAACAATTTCTACCCTGCTAGTCCTCTGGCCATGGGAGCTGGACAAGTGGACCCAAACAAGGCTTTAGACCCTGGGCTCATCTATGACGCCACCCCACAGGATTACGTGAGCTTGTTATGTGCTTCTAATTACACTCTCAATCAGATTAGGCTGATCACCGCCGGGTCATCCAAACCATATGACTGCTCCAAACCATCGACTGATCTTAATTACCCATCCTTCATTGCCAATTTCAATAGCAGTTCTACAACTTACTATCAGACGTTTGTGAGAACAGTGACTAATGTCGGCGATGGAGGTGCGACTTACAAAGTGCATGTGCTGAGGCCAGTGTGGCTTTCAGTTGTTGTTGAACCAGATGTGCTCGTTTTCAAGGACAAGTATGAGAAGCTAAGCTACAAGGTTTATATGAAGGCAAGCTTACCTGTAAAAATTAGTAGGCCATATGGTTTCGGACATCTTGTATGGGTTGATGTAAGTGGGAAATACAAAGTTAGGAGCCCATTTGTGGTGCTAGTTTAGTGCCATGCAAAGGGCTTTACTGTCATTGCACCATCTAAGTGGAACTGATCCACGCTAGCTGTTGCTAACCTTATCCACTTGCAATAATAAATCCAGTTTGGCAATAACTTTTTGTTGATCTCCTAGTAATCAGAGTTTATGTTGCGAACAATGGCTCCACCCAAGCTCTGCAGCCAGGCCAAGCAACCAGTGAAACAGAGGATTGACCTTGTCCAAGTTTGCTGACATCATTATGACTTAATACCTCTGGATAAAGCTATGATCATATGGAGCTTTTTGCTGCAGGGGGGTTGGGGTTGTTCGTGCAAGATATGCTGAGAAGGAGAAGAAGAAATTAAGCAACTGTTTGATGAAATGCTCAGTGTAAAGTAAGGTGTTTGAGGAAATGCTCAGTGGAATACCTACTGGGTTTTCTCTGGTCAATATTCAAGTAAAGAAGAACGACTTTTCTAACATATGACCAACCAATCAGCATTTGGTCTTCACTAGTATTTAAAGCAAAAAGAATTACAGACCACCCGACTTAACATTACTCAGTCATTGGCTGTTAACATCCACTAACTCCCCACTGGACACAAGTCACACAACTTAAGCTAAGCTTAGCTACACCGGCATTGACCGGTTACAACAACGAGAGATTTTGAGCTAATATTTTACTCATTTCTCTTTCAAAAACCAACTACCATAACTGACACTTATTAGAACAAAAGAGAGGTTCAACTATCTCCTCTAATAGCAACCATACACTCCCATTCTCATCCAGTACAGTAGCATACTTGTACTGTATCTACTCCCATCTCCTTCACAACCACCTCCACGGCACCATGCTCACACACCTCCGCCCATGCAGCTGCGCAAGCCTTGCTTCTTCATATCACAAGATAGCCTATCACCTTCAATCATACCTTTAACAGGGGTTTCCCCGAAAAAGACGAGGGATGCCATGCACCTATCTGCAAGAATCAAGTTTAAGGTATATTCTCCAGATTTAGAGATATTCTATAATGTTCTCGTTTGAATTTCAAATGAGATTTTATTTATAACTGCACAAAACATAATTTCACCCATATATGTTATTGATCAATGTATTGCTAGAGTTGTTGAAGGTTAGGTTGCAGTTATTAGTGTAGTTAGAATCATACGATTCTCGATACAAATTGCATGATTCATATCGTTTTCATCCGTAACGGTTCGAATCTTATAAAAAAATCAAAATTGATCTAGAATCATAAATGAATCGTTTGAATCAGTCCTGAATCAATTGAATCGGTATGATTCGAGAAGATCAATGATTCCTAGTTAATACTAATTTTGAATTAAAAAAAAAAAAAAGAAAAAACAAACCAATTTTTTAGTAAAGGAAGAGTCTGACGATACAAATACCAAAATTTTAAAAAAGAAAATCAAAGCAAAAGGAAGAATAAAAAGAGAGAAACATAGAAGGAAGGAGAAATTTTGTTGTTTTATTCCAACATCCTCAACAAAGGTATTTTACACCATCTCTTCATTTTCCTTGACGTTTTTCTCTTTTTTTTTTTAATTTTTTATTATAATGTATGCGGTCAACTATTTTAATTATTTTCAAAATTCTTTAAATTAGTGATTAATTAATTAATTTTTAAATTTGTTATTAAAAAATAAATTCAATAATTAATTAAAAAAATATTTTTTTAATTTTAATTTAAAATTAATTAGTTATCTTAAAAATTTGAAAGAAATTTTAAATATGATTATTTTTAAGTAACTAATTTTTTAATTATATATAGGTTTGCTTAATATTTGAAAATATCTTCCAAACTATTTTATGTTTAATGCTTGACTGAGAATTTTTTATTTATTTATTTTTATTTTTCGATATAATCATGTTATATATATATGATTTTGAAATGTTGAACCGAATCTTACGATTTGATTCGATTCTTGATTCGCAAATTTAGAATTTTGATTCACGATTCAAATCTTGATTTGAATACTTTAGCACTTATAAATGCGACAAAAATAATTTGATAAATTTGGTTATCTTTCATTTAAATAACAAACATTTATGGGAGTAATAAACATTATGAACAAATGGTTCTTTTAATTATGTATTACTGTAGATATAATGTGGAGAATCATATGTGGGCTTTTTTTTTAATATTGTTTATTTTTAATTAATTACAAAAATAAATATTTTTTAATTATTTACGGAAATAAGTATTTTTTATTTTTTAATATTAAATTTTTGGTTTTTTTGGAAAAGTTGTGAGTTTCACTGATTTTTTAAAATTAAAATTTTATTACTTAGTTAACGGGTATGTAGTGATGTCTGACACACTTTCCTTTTTACGGCGTTAATTACGAGGCATGGGTGGCACACTCGGCACCTGGCGCTGATTACCAAGCATAAGAAGAGCATTGAAAGCATGAATCTCAAATCATATATATAGAGAGAGAGAGAGAACATCCATGTGCAGTAATGGCCTCTCCATTTGCTAGCTTGCTATTCCATACATGCCTTCTTCTCTCGGCTCTGATTGGTATTTCCTTGGTAATGGCTGCTGAACGTTCGACCTATATTGTCCATATGGACGGGTCGGTGATGCCAAAGGCCTTCAACCATCACAAGCAGTGGTACACAGCTTCTCTTCAGTCTCTAAGCGTTGCCACCTCAAATCTACTCTATGTCTACGAGAACGCCATGCATGGATTCAGTGTTGTACTCTCAGAAGAAGAATTAAGAGCTCTCAAGAAAATGCCAGGAGTGCTGGACGTGCACAAGGACAGACAAGCCAAGGTGGACACAACCCACACGTACGAATTCCTTAATCTGAATGTGGCCACTGGACTCTGGCCAGCCTCCAACTACGGCGAAGATGTGATCATCGGCGTCATCGACACTGGAGTCTGGCCGGAGCACAAGAGCTTCAACGACAGAGGGATGAGTGAAGTACCAAAGAGATGGAAGGGAGTATGCGAGGCAGGAGAGGAGTTCAACGCCTCTATGTGCAACCGCAAGCTCATCGGAGCTCGCTACTTCAACAAGGGTGTCATTGCCGGCAATCCTGGTGAAAACATCACCATGAATTCGGCTAGAGACATTGAAGGCCATGGCACACACACTTCATCCACAGCAGCAGGGAGCTATACTGCTGCTAACTTTTTCGGTTATGCCCCCGGGCTAGCCAGAGGGGTTGCACATAGGGCGAGGTTGGCCATGTACAAGGTCCTCTGGCTTGAGGGGCACTATGCATCGGATGTCCTCGCTGCCATGGACCAAGCAGTGGCTGATGGTGTTGATGTTATCTCCATATCAATGGGCTTTGATGGATTGCCATTGTATGAAGACCCAATAGCCATAGCATCATTCAGTGCAATGGAGAAGGGAATTATTGTTTCCTCTTCTGCTGGGAATGCCGGGCCGGACTTGGAAACTCTACATAACGGAATCCCTTGGGTGTTGACCGTGGCGGCAGGCACAATCGACCGCCAGCTCTCAGGGACATTGGTATTGGGTAATGGTCAGATCATCACTGGGACAACGCACTACCCTGAGAATGCATATCTTGTGGACGTGCCACTCGTCTATAATGAAACCATCTTGCCATGCAACTCATCCAAAATGTTGTCCTCAGTGGGCGCTGATAACATCATTATATGCAAAGACAAGGGAAGAACATGGAAACAGATATCTTTTGTGACTCAATCCACAGATGCAGGAGCTGTAATAATATCCAACACAAGTGAGTACATTTTTGAATACACAAGTCCTGTGATTGTGATTGGTCCTGAAGATGGAGTCATGTTGGTGGAGTATGCTAAGAACAACTCAACTGCCACGGTCACAATGAAGTTCAAGCAGACCTTTTTGGGCACAAAGCCAGCTCCTGCAGTGGCATCTTTCTCATCAAGAGGGCCATCACCAAGCTTCAAGAGCGTGCTCAAGCCTGACATAATGGCTCCAGGTGTTGATGTCCTCGCTGCATGGATTCCAAAAGTTCCGGTGACTCACATCGGTAATGCTCCCTTGGTCAGTGATTTCAACATCATATCTGGGACATCAATGTCATGCCCACACGCATCCGGTGTGGCGGCATTGCTTAAGGATGCAAGGCCGGGCTGGAGCCCGGCTGCCATTCGATCAGCAATGATGACTACAGCTAGTGCATTAGATAACACTTTTCAACCCATCAAAGAAGTTGGAAACTACTACATTGCTGCAAGTCCTCTCGCCGTGGGGGCTGGGCAAGTGGACCCAAACAAGGCTTTGGAACCTGGGCTTGTCTATGACGCCAGCCCACAGGACTACGTGAGCATGTTATGTGCTTTCAATTACACTCTCAATCAGATCAAGCTGATCACGAGGTCTTCCAAGGACTATGCCTGCTCCAAACCTTCATCTGACCTTAACTATCCATCCTTCATCTCCATCATCAATGCCAATCTTACAACCCAAACGTTTAAAAGAACAGTGACCAACGTCGGTGATGGTCCGGCGAAGTATACCGTCTCTATGACAGTGACAGAGTGGCTTTCAGTTGTTGTGGAACCGAATGTGCTAGTTTTTAAGGAGAAATATGAGAAGCTGAGTTATAAGGTTCATCTGAAGGCAAGCTTAGAAGCATCAAGGATGACTGCAGACGGATTCGGAGATCTTGTCTGGGTTTCTGAAACTAGAAAGTATAAAGTTAGGAGCCCAATTGTGGTACTTCTCCAGGGTTTCTAGAAAGAGAACTTGCTCTTGAATGCTTGACTAAGTTCATGCTGATATGCCTTTGCTCATCTATTTTACTATTTTACTATTTTTAGTAGTAATAAAAATTATCCAATAATGAACTAGTTTCTTCTAATTATGTTAAGAGCAAGAGTGTTTGTTGTTTTGAATTTAAAATTTTTCTCATCATTATTATCTTGACAAATTTAAATAAGGTGAATATAAATGCTGGATTAAGCTACGTGGTTCCATTGTAAGATAAATGAAATGGAACAGAAGTATAAAAGAGAGAAATTAATATTATATTTTAAATTTTATTTTAGGTGTTGAGTAATATGCTATCATCCTAGTTGACTAGTCAACTATGGTTAGTCAAAACTATGTAATATAAGTTAAGTTTGTGTTTTCATGTGAATGTGTGAACTTCACTTTTCTGCACAGAAAAATCTGGAGTGTGGAAGAGAGCTGCTTCCAATGTAATGAAAAGAGAATGAAATACTGATGATGATGATAGGCAGATTTTCTACCGAAAATTTTTTATGTGATTTGCAAAGTCTTTCTCCTTTCTAGATCTTTTGTTTCTCTTATTGTAGAAGAATTACAGAGCTTCTTGCAGTTTGAGTTTATCTGATGGGACATGGAATTAGCCATTGCATCTATATTTTCAGTAAGAAATAATCTATCTTCTAAATTTCAGCTTCTATTGCTTGTGTATTGTCTCACCTTCAGAGAATCAAGTGTTGATGTGAAATATGAAGAATTAGATGATTGAATGAAGATTGTTTCTGTTTATTATTTATTATTCCTTTGCTTGTGTTTGATCTCCAAACATATTGTGGTATCAGAGCTACAAAATCTAATCCTGCATTCTGTGGAGAACTTTCTGATCACTGTTGTGTGAACATGAAATTTATATTCAGATCATTGGATTTGTGGGAGTATGTTGAGGAAGGATATGATGAACCTCCATCTACCACAAATCTAAGTAATCAAGAATTAAAGCACTTAAGGAACATAGAAGAAAGGATGCTAAGGTCATTTCATATATTTAGCAGAGGTAAGTCCAGATATTTTCTCAAGAATAATTTGGGCAACTCAAGCCAAAGAAGCATGGGAAATTTTACAAAAAGAATTCCAAAAGAATGTTAAGGTGAAGAATGCCACTCTCCAAACATTGAGAAGAGAATTTCAAAACTTGAAGATGAATGAGGCAGAAAATGTGCAAGACTACTATACAAAGATTGTTAAAATTGTGAATAAAATGAAAGCATTTGGTGAGGAGATTAAAGACAACAAAATTATTGAGAAGATCCTTGTGAGTTTACCTCCAAAGTTTGATTCTATGGTGTCAATAATTGAAGATACAAAAGATATTTCATCAATGAAGATTCAAGAGTTGATGGGATCTTTGATAGCTCATGAAAGAAGACCTGCAAGGCATGTTGAACAATTAGTTGAAAGTGTTGTCTAATCAAAGCTAAATATCACCCCCAAGAATGATGAAGGTGGAGAATCAAGTAGAGGTGGAAGGTATGTCCGTGGAAGACAAAGAGGTAGAAATATTTTTCCAAGAACATTTACTGCAGAAAATTTCAATTCTTGCAACATTTGTGGCAAGGACAATCATCTTGAGAAGGATTGTTAGCATAAGGATAAGCCCAAGTGCCACCATTGTAAAAAATTTGGCCATATTGAGAAGAATTGTTGACTTAAAGCCGATCAACGAGCAAATTTTACAAAGGAGAAGCAAGGTGGTGAAGGAAATTTATTTTTCTCTTGTCACATGGCAATGGGAACCAATGATGATATTTGGTTTCTTGATAACGTGGTTGTAGCAACCATATGACAAAGAAGAAATCTATCTTTGTTGACCTTGATGAGTCTATAAAAACTCAAGTCAAGATAGGAAATGGAGGCATTGTGCAAGCACAAGGAAGAGGAACCATAAGTATTCAAACGAAGAAAGGCACACAATTTTTTTCAAAATGTGTTGTTTGTCCTTGGTTTAGAACAAAATCTTCCAAGTCTTGGACAACTCCTTGAGCATAGATATGCATTAAACTTTGATGCCAACAATGCTTTTCTATGATAAAAAAGATGCATGTGGGCCCCACATAATGAATAGTTTTTTAAAATTTTGCATGCTTAGCAGTTTTGTTTAAAAAAAAAACTGTTATATTTATATGTTATTTTATGTTCTCAAAACCCTAGTAGTCTCTTAGTTTCTTCTGTTTTAGATCCCTGTTTGGAAAAGAAAGGGGAAAAGATCCAGCCTCGTTTCTTTTCCTCCCTTTTTGTGTGTGGTGCCGGTGGCGAGGATGGAGAAATTCCTCATCGTTAAGGGTTTTGTGTCACTTATTTTATTGAGGTAAGCATTCCCTTCATCGGATCTTTGGCCAAGTGTAGAATTGTCTTTATTCTCTTCTAGATCTTGATTTGATATTGTTTGTTGTTTAGATTAATGAGTTGTCTTTTTAGAGATTTAGTTTAATTTAAAATTTTTTTCTTGTCTTATTGAAGCTAAGATTCCAATGTATTTTCTTTTTTATTTCCGAACCTTGACTCAGTGTTTAGGAATTGTGTTAGGTGATGTTAGGAGCATGTATGCATGATGGTTGTTTTCAAAATCTTGATCTAATGTTTAAAAATTGAGTTAATGTGTGAAATTTCTATAAGCTTGGTTGTTTAGGTCAATGTTTTCATTTACTCCTATCTGTCAGCTTTGAAGAAATTGGAAAAAGATTTGGTTCATTTTCTTTTGACCAATTTAATGCACAAAATCTTTATATGCTTTGATTTCTTAGGGATTAGTAATATATATATTATTAAATAAATGGACATTTTGAGTAGTGTGCGATTTTGATTTCCTCTATATCCCTTTATATGTTTAGCATATTTAACGTCTTAATATCTTTGAAATGTGCTCTCAATTATAGGGTATTCTGTAGAATCCTAATTTCGGGGTGCTTTTAGTTTTTTGCTGTTAGACAGGTAAGTACACCACATATAAATCTATATATATATGTATATGCAAACTTTTATTTCCGATAATCATCTATAAAATTATTTGATTAACTTGGTTTTACTGTTAAAACTATTCAAAGGCTTAAGTTATGTATTTTGTTACTATATTGATAATCACTTTCAGCATTTAGTATTATTTATTTATTTTATTTGTTTCATGATATTTTGTTTAATTAGATATTCTCTGCTAACTCAGCTCATTAGTTGTTAATTTAATCATTTTTACGGATTCATGATACCTTTTCTGTGTTATTTTATTTATTTAATTTATGATTTCTTTTTTATTTATTTCTTTGAAATGCTGGTTCTAAATTAGTTTATCTATTTAATTTAATTTATGATTACTTAGATTTCTTTGATTATATATTGTTTTACCGATTAATTATATTTTTGGAATTATATGGATTGTTCAATTATTTGATAATTTTTATAAATTGTTGGTTCAAGTTTAGATAATTGATTATTTTGATATAAAAAAAGGGATCATACAATTACTCTGTATTTGCTCGGTATTGACTTTGATAGTTATTATGTTACGCACATGACATATTTTGACATAGAAATTAGTCCCCAATTAACTATGCACTAGCCCTGTCATTGGGGGTTAAACACTGATCGTGTCGACATGTACTTCTAACATGGAAAGTATAGTTTCGCACCGTTCTGTCTAAAAAAGAATAATGGCCTTTGACATTCTAGCTCGGTTCACCGAGGGTAAACAAATGAACTCTGAAATCTTACTTGCGTCACCAAGTTTAAACAAATAAATTCTGATGTTTTGTTTTGGCATTAGTTACTTGGGGGACTTATATGCTCGTTATTTTGGTAAATTAAATTTATTTTGAATTATTTCTTATTTCTGGCTTTCATTCTGCTATTTATTTCACAATGTTACACTGAGTATGTTTTTGAAAATTTTGGACTTATTATAATCCCGATATTTTTAGTGGCTGCTTACAAGGCTCCCAAGCTTATTAAGTTGTTCTCTTTTTTTTTTTTTCAGATCAGGAGTTGGGTTGAGCAGTGGACAGCTTAGCAGGGTCATTGAGGAAGTCACTGTCTAGTTGTTAACAAGTTAATAAACTTCTTTTCCTGTGAACTTGGATCTTCTTTGTCTTTGTGTAAGGGTTATATCATACTTTGTTAGGTGTTTCGTTGTATTTCAAACATTGTAGCTTCCTTTGTTTTTTGAATTAGTACTCTTGTTAGATGTTGTTCACTATTGTGAGACAGGTTTTGAGGCCTTGCGTGCCTACTTGGTTACGACCATATAGGTATGCGACCATTTGTCCATGCTTCGGTTTTGGGGCTGGTAAATCTAAGTGGTATCAAAGATGTTCTCGATATCAGTTAATATGATACTAGTTTTCCAAGGAAAATCTTCTGATTTAGTATGCTAGGGCGATCTAACTCGTGTTTAGTTTGGCATACTTAGGTGCTAGCTGATCTGATAGGATCTTTTTGTTTGTATTTGTTTGATTCCATTTGGGTTTACCTTGCATAATGCCTCCCCATAAAGCTACTAGCGGAAGTGTTGCTGATTTGATGGGACAATTCCTGTTGAAGAAGTGACTAATAGGGTTGACAACTAGGAAACTTTGATGGATTTGGTTCAAGAAGTGGTGGGGTTGGTGCGTGATCAAAGATAGAGACAGGCATCAGCACCACCACTGTCGCCTCCTCCTCCGCCCCTCCTTAAGACCCTAAGGAGAAGGCCATCGGTTTAGTTCTTGTTTGCAATTGAGGGATGCTCTTTTCTGTAAATACTTCACCAGGGATAAGATGGTTCAGTTTGAGAAGAAGTTCATTAATCTTACTCAAGGTAGCATGATAGTGGATGAGTATGAAATGGAGTTCGACATATTTTTCAGATATGCTCCGAAGTTGGTAGATTATGATCAGAGCAGGGCTCGATGTTTTGAGGGAAGATTATAGGCACACATTCGCAAGGAGTTGGCCGCCTTGCACCTAACTAGTTATGCAGAGGTTGTGAGTCGTGCCAAGTCCTTGGACACTGTCTGGAGTAATACTAGAGATTAGAATAGAAAGTTACAGAAAAAGAGGGACAAAAGCTTTGACAATCAGAGGAACCATTAGTCTGGAAGTGGAGGAAAGCCTAGATTGGAGGTGAGACAAGGTGAATCTTAGACAGTTAATGGGCCACTGGTACAGTGATCTTATGGGTTTGCACCTGTTCCGTCTCATTTGGACCGAAATGTGCTACTTGTGGAGGTGCACATGCGAATGCTAATTGTAGGCATACAACCGGTGCTTATTTCAGGTGTGGCAATTTGGGGCATCGTATTGCTGAGTGTCCACAGCGGTCTTTTGGGGCACATAGGACATCTAGTGTGCAAGATTCGAGGTAGGCGTCAGCGCCTAAGCCTCAAGCATCTTCAGGCCAACATGCTGGGAAAGAGGTAGCCAGTGAGCAGCCAACTTCCTCAACTTAGCAGAAGGCAAGAAGGCCAAAGACCCAGGGGCGTGTTTATGCAATGAGTCAGGAGGATGTACACGTCTCTAATGCAGTGGTGTCAGGTACATTAGCGGTTTACTCTGCATATACTTACGCATTATTTGATTCTGGAGCTATGCATTCATTTTTCTCATTTGCATTTATTCGTAAGCATGCCTTGCCTGTTATAGCTGTGGATTATGATTTGTGTGTTGCCACCCCTTTGGGAGTTGATGTTGTGCTTAATAGAGCCTGTGATAATTGTCCCATTATTGTTGCCAGTCATGAGTTGCTAGCTCGCCTACATGTTATGAGCATAATGGACTACAATGTTATCTTAGGAATGGACTTTTTGTCTAAATTCCATGTCGTAGTCGATTGTTATGCAAAAAGAGTAGTTTTTAAAATCCCTAGAGAAGCAGAGTTCACCTTTCATGGGAGTGATTCTGCATCACCACCTCATGTGATTTCCACCTTACAAGCTCGAAAATTACTTTTGGGTGGGTGCTAAGGATTTCTTACAACAGTGGTGGAAGACAAATCAGAAGGGCTAGTGTTAGAGGATATTCAGGTGGTGAGGGAGTTTTCTGATGTTTTCCTTGAAGATCTTCCTGGCTTGCCTCCGGACAGAGAAGTTGAATTTGCTATTGATTTGGTTCCTGGAATAAACCACATATCTAAGGCTCCTTATAGGATGGGACCTACAGAACTGAAGGCGTTAAAGAAGCAACTTGAGGAATTGCTTGAGAAAGGATTCATACGTCCCAGTATTTCTCCGTGGGGTGTTACAGTGTTATTTGTCAAAAAGAAAGATGGTAGCTTATGATTGTGCACCGATTATCAGGAACCAAATAAGGTGACAGTAAAGAGTAGGTATCCATTACCATGGATAGATGATCTTTTTGACCAGCCACAATGTTCAAAGATATTTTCGAAGATTAATCTTCGATTAGGATACCACCAGTTGAAGATTAAGCCAGAAGATGTGTCGAAATCTGCATTTCGCACTTGTTATGGGCATTATGAGTTTCTTGTGATGCCTTTTGGGTTAATGAATGCCCGGCGAATTTTATGGATTTGATGAATCAAACCTTCCAACCTTTCTTGGATAGGTTTGTGGTGGTGTTTATTGATGATATTCTGGTGTATTCGAAGAACCAGGAAGAGCATGAAGAACATTTGAGGATTGTACTAGGCTTCTTGAGAGAGAAGAAATTGTTTGCAAAATTCTCTAAGTGTGAGTTCTGGCCGGTTGGACAAGGTAGGCTTCCTTGGTCATGTGATAACCAAGGATGGGATTTCTGTTGATCCGAAGAAGATAGAGGCAATTGTTAAGTGGAAGAGGCCCACCAATGTGACAGAGGTTTGTAGTTTTCTAGGGCTAGCAGGTTATTATAGACGGTTTGTGGAAGGATTTTCATTGTTAGCAACACCATTGACTAAACTCACCAGGAAAGGGATGAGCTTTCAATGGTCAGATCAATGTGAGCAGAGTTTCCAAGAGTTGAAACATCGATTAGTGTTTGTACCCATTCTCACACTCCCATCTCCTGGTGGAGGGCTTATCATTTATAGTGATGCTTGCAAGACTAGTTTGGGGTGTGTTCTAATGTAGAATGGACATTTGGTGGCATACGCCTCAAGGAAATTAAAGGCTTTTGAGGTAAATTATCCCACTCATGATCTGGAGCTAGCTACTGTGATTTTTACCTTAAAGATTTGGAGGCATTACTTGTATGGAGAGGCTTGTGAAGTTTTCATAGATCACAAGAGCCTTAAATATATTTTCACTCAGAAGGAGCTGAATATGAGACAGGAGATGGCTATAGTTACTGAAGGACTATAATCTGACTATCAGTTATCATCCTGGGAAAGCAAATGTAGTGGCTGATGCACTTAGCAGAAAGTCTTCTGGCAGTGTAGCTGCATTGATTACATCCCAAAGGCCAATCCTTGAGGATATGAGGAGGATGAAGCTACAACTGATTTTACAAGGTACAGGTGGTTCTTTGGCAAGTTTAGTGGTGCGGCCTATGCTTTTGGAGAGAATTAAAGAAACATAAGTAGAAGACTGGCATGTCTTTGGAGAAGCTAGCAGAGTTATACATTGATCAGATCATGAGGCTGCATGGTGTTCTAGTGTCAATTGTGTCAGATCGAGACACCTGATTCATGGCACACTTCTGAAAATGTTTGCACAAGGCTTTGGGAACTAAGTTAATATTCAGCACAGCCTTTCACCCGCAAACTGATGGCCAGTCTGAGAGGACAATTCAAATTCTGGAGGATATGCTTTGGGCTTGTATGCTTGATTTTGGGGGGTTTATGGGATCGATACTTGTCTTTGATTGAGTTTGCTTATAACAATAGCTATCAGGCAAGCATTCAAATGGCTCCATTTGAGGGATTATATGGAAGGAGGTGCATATCACCTATTTGCTAGAACGACGTGAGAGAGAGAAGATTGTTAGGGCCAGAGATTGTGCAAATGACAGTTGAGAAAGTTTGATTGATCAGGTTGGAGTTATACAGATAACAGAAAAAGAAGATTGGAGTTTCAGGTTGGAGATCATGTGTTCTTGAGGGTTACTCCAACCAAAGGAATAATTCGCTTCGGAGTTAGAGGAAAGCTCAGTCCTCTGTTTATTGGCCCATTTGAGATTTTAGAGCGCATTGGTGAAGTGGCATACCTACTTGGACTACCGCCAACTCTTTCCCGTGTGCATAATGTGTTCCTCGTTTCTATGTTGAAGAAGTTCATCACAAATCCTGATCATGTAATACAGTTTTCAGAATTCGAAGTTAACAATGATATGACATATGAGGAGCGTTATGTAAAGATCGTAGATTTCAAAGAGCAAGTTTTAAGATGACGGATCATTCCATATGTAAAAGTTCAGTGGAGCAATCATTCAGAGCGTTAAGTGACATGGGAGTTAGAATCGGAGATGAAAGAGAGATACCCGTATTCTTTCATCTGATCAGGCAAGAGTTTAGAGGATTGAACTTTTTTAGGAGGGAGGAGTTATGGGCCCCACACAATGAATAGTTTTTTAAAATTTTTCATGCTTGGAAGTTTTGTTTAAAAAAAACTCTTATATTTATATTTTATTTTATGTTCTCAAAACCCTAGCCTCTCTTTGCTAATAGCTAGATGCCAATCTTGCCCATATTTAGTTGTATTGTTAAGTGGACCCAGCATTGTGTAGTCAATTGAAAACATTAATTTAACATGTCACGCCTACGGTTTCAATTAATAAGCTATATTTCTTGGTTTATTTTTAGAAATTATATGTAAAATATAGGATCTTTTGCCGGGCTTGACTAGGGGTGAGCAAAAAAAATTCAAGATCTGGTGATCCAAATCCCCCATCGAAACCCTTTAAGAGTTATATACATACATACATACATACATACATACATATATTTATAAATTTAAATTTTACAGGGGTTAAAAAAATTCAAATTCTTGGCTCCCAGCCCCCAATGGCCATTGCCCGGCTCTTTTCTCTAGCCTCCATTCAAATCTCTTCTCTCTCTAGTAACTAATGATCATTATTGATGAGAAGCTTGATGCTTCAGAAGATATTTATTTATTTATTTTTTTGTAATGCCAAAGATTGATAAAACTCTTTATTATTTTTGTTATGATATTGTTGTGTGGAGAATAATATAAAAGTTTAATGCTAACTTATAAGGTTTTCATATTTGTTTTTTTATGTAATGTTGTTAGATAAAACAAATCTTTGGAATAAATAAAACTTAAATTAGGATATGGATATCCAATATATGATCTGGTTTAAATCGGTACCTGATTTTTGGTATCCAATTTAAACCGGATTGGATATGGGTAAAGTTTTTGCCGATCCGAAAAACCGTGTACCCGATCCGGTTTTAAAAACCGATCGGATACCCAGTTTTGCTCAACCCTAGGCTTGACAATGGTGTTAGGGTTATATTTTGAAGTTATCCTTGGTGTTAATCAGGTAAGTAACCACATATAAATTATACTATGTGTATACATCTTTTAGACACTAGCTTCATTGTTTATTTATTATTTTATGTTGACAATTAAATTATTGTTGAGTAGCCAATTAGTATTTCTTTAACTATTACTATTTTTTGAACTATCCTTTAATTTTCTAAAATTATGTTTAATGTTACTTTTCTGAATTATTTGAAATTTTTAAATGTTATTTAATTTCTGATTATTATATTTCCCTGAATTGTTTCAAAATTATATATATATAGTTTTCTGATTAAGTATATTTTTGAATTATTTGGATTATTTAAATTATTTGATAATTTTTAAATTATTGGTGCAAGTTTAAATAATTGATTATTTTGATGTTATAAAAATGGGATCATATGATTGCTCGGATTTTTACTTGGCGATTTATTTCGTATTTGCTTGGTTTGAGCTTTGTTAATTATTGTTTTGAGGACATGACGTATTTTGTCATAATAATTATAGCCTTCAATTAACTATGCAATAATTTTGTCACTGGGGGTTAAACATTGACCGTGTCAACATGTAGCTCTGTTAAGAAACTATAGTTTCTTCATCGGTGGAGTATAACGGCCTCTTATAATCTTTCTCAGATCATCGAGGGTAAACAAATGAACACTAAACTTCTGACTCGGGTCACCGAGTTTAAATAAATGATGTCTGATATTTTGTTTTGGTAGTAGTGAATTGGGAGACATATATTCTGAATTATCTAACAAAGCTTGTATTTTTTGCTGAATTATTTTGTGTTGAATTGTATTTTGACAAGTATTGTGCTATGTTATCGCATTTGTACTTAAATTCTGAATTTTTGAGAAATATTGTGCTCTTAATATTTTTAGTGGTTGTTTAATGTGCTTTTGAGCTCATAAATGTGTTTTCACCATTTTTCAGATCAAGTGTAGAGTCTGTTAGCGGATAGCTTAGCGAGGGTGTTGAGCGAAGCGCTGTCTAGCTTTCTTTCAAGTTAATAATGTTTTGTCTTCTAGTAGACCTAAACACTAGCATTATACTTTTTGTTGCTTTTTTGTGAACCTTATTAGTTTGATTTTGTCTTTTGTCCAAATATTGTAGTTTTGCTTTAAATTGGTACTTTTGTTAGATCTACCTGCTATTGTAGTTTCACCATTTTGACTTTGCATGCTCACTTGGTCTCAGCCTTGTTGGTATGCGGCCATTTGATGGGGTGCCTGGCTCGGTGAGCTAGGTTCGGGTTGTGACATAACATAACCTGTCACATTGCAATCAATCACCATTTCATTCGAGATGCAATTGAAAATGATGAGATTGACTTGAAATTCTGCAAAAGTGAATATCAAATGGTCGATATCTTCACAAACTTCCAAGAGACAAGTTCAATTATTTTAGAGAGATGCTTGGAGTTCAAGAAGAGTATATTAAGGGAAGGGGGGTGAATCTGTTGAGCAATGTGCTACCATCCTAGTTGACTAGTCAAAGCTATGTAATATAAGTTAAGTATGTGTTTTCATATGAATGTGTGAACTTTACTTTTCTACAGAAAAATCTAGAGTGTGGAAGAGAGATGCTCCCAATGTAATGAAAAGAGAATGAAATATTGATGATGATGATCGGCAGATTTTCTACTGGAAATTTATGATGTGATTTGTAAAGTCTCTCTCCTTTCTTGATCCTTTATTTCTCTTATTGCAGAGGAATTACATAGCTTCTTTCGGCTCAAGTTTATCTTCTTGGTTGAGACATGGAATGAGCCATTGCATTAATATTTTTAACAAGCAGTAATCTATCTTCTAATTTTCAAATTCTATTGCTTGTGTGTTGTTTCACCTTTAGATGATTGAATGCTGATTGTTTCTGCATATTATTTTGTATTTTTCCCAATTTGTTCCTTGGCTTGTGTTTGATCTCCAACATTAGGATTTGGAATTTGATATAAATAACTAACTTTACTCTTTATATAGGGACTTTAAGCCACTCCTAAATTACACTCCATAATCTTCCCAAAAATAATTTATAATAATTCATATAAGATTTCTATAAAATGTCATAAAAAAGATTGTTTTAGATATATTCTAGATATTTCTCAAACTATTGAAAATAAAAAATTTTGTATGACAAGTTGTTTACCTACAACAAAAATGGGTTTTTGTGACATTTGTTATGTGTTGTAAAATAGCCAAAAACCATTGCAATAGCTCTATACCGATTTTTGTAACAAATGTCGATTATATGTTGTAATTGCCATAGTCGGTATACTTTGTTGTGACATTTACATAAAACTTCGGTACCTATATATTCCCACATTTATTGTGATATTTTTCCAACATTTGTAAACAGACTCAATATGAATTTGATTCCAACATTTGTATGTCTCTTGAGCAACACTTTTTTTTATTTTATTTTGTGCAACATTTGCAGATGTTGCCATAAGTTTTTATCACATTAATTTTGAAATATTACAACATTTGTAATTGTTGTCATAGAGATTATATAGTAACATTTGTCAAAAGTCTCTTAAATTACTTATATTGACCTTTTGTAAATATTGGTTTAACAAAATAGAAATTTTGAATCCCAATTTAAGTCGATATTTTTAAATATTAATATAAGTTATTCATCATATCTAATTTTAAAATTAAATTTCATTTATAAATGTTTATACAAAAATTATTCAGTAACATTTGTTAAGTGTTTCTTAAAACTCTTATATTAATATTTCATTATTGTTGTTTTAGCCGTATAGTATTTGTGGATAACAACGAAATGTAACATTCACAAGTATTAAAAAAATATTGTATAATTTTTCACAATACTAATTTAAATACTATTTATATACAATTTAAATCTATAAATATGAGATAAAATTTAAGTTCTATAAAATTAATTTAGATAATATAATAAAATATTAATTAAAATTATTTATCAAAAATACAAAAATCCCACCTAGCACTAAAACATTAATTAAAATACGGATCTACAAATCTCAAAGAAATAGCTTTCAAACATTATAATAAAGCTAATGCTTCAATCATTCAAATTGTCTTCAAATTTATGATGGTGGTTCTTATCTGCAAAATAAAATATACAAATACATTAGTTAATATCCAAATCAATTTAAAAAGGAAAAGTTATAAATAAATAATAAAATTTAAAAATTTAAAAACATAATCACTAATTAAAATAATGTTAACACGATCTACAAATCTCAAAAAATTAGTTTTCAAAAATTATAATAAAACTAAGGCTTCAATCCTTGGAATTGTCTTTAAATTTATCATGGTGGCCTCTTATCTACAAAATAAAATATACAAATACATTAGTAGATATCCAAATCAATTTAAAAAGAAAAACTGATAAATATATAATAAAATTTATAATTTAAAATTTTGAAAATGTAATCATTAATTAAAATAATATTAACATGATCTATAAATCTCAAAAAAATATATTTCAAACATTATAATAAAGCTAAGCTTTCAATCCTTTGAATTATCTTTAAATTTATCATGGTGACTTCTTATCTGCAAAAATAAAATATAAAAATACATTAATAGATATCAAAATCAATTTAAAAATAAAGTGATTAATAAATAATAAAATTTAAAATTTAAAAATGTAATTAGACAATATTATAAAAATCATAAGAGGATCATTATCGTTATAACACATACATAGATAAACTTAGACAAATCATTTGTTTTTCATTTAAATAAAAATAGCTTATTTCAATTATTTTTTATGCAAATTATATATCCTCCACATAGTTGTTTTATATTACAAATTAGTATATTATTAATTTTAAAATATCATATATGTCGATATTTAATTTAATTTAATTTTTTATTGTTATATGATATTGATTTTATTAAATATAAAAATTATTGTAGGGGAGATACTAGAAGTAGTCCTTGTTCTCAATTAACTACTTCTCAATTTCATTATAGCGATAATGATCCTATTGATGGTATGACCATGATAAATTTAAAGACAATTTCAAGGATTATAGCTATAATGTTGAAAGCTATTTTTTTGAGATTTATAGATCATGTCAGCATTATTTTAATTAGTGATTACATTTTTAAAATTTAAATTTAAAATTTTATTATTTATTTATCATTTTTTTTTTAATTGATTTAGATAACCACTAATGTATTTATATATTTTATTTTGCAGATAAGAGTCCACCATGATAAATTTAAAAACAATTCCAAGGATTGAAGCTTTACTTTTATTATAATGTTTGAAAGCTATTTCTTTGAGATTTGTAGATCATGTTAACATTATTTTAATTAGTGATTACATTTTTAAAATTTTGAATTTAAAATTTTATTATTTATTTATCACTTTTCCTTTTAAAATTTTATTTTGTAGAAAAGAGGAATCATGATAAATTTAAAAACAATTCCAAGGGTTGAAGCGTTAGATTTATTATAATGTTTGAAAGTTATATTTTAATTAGTATTTTAGTTCTATGTGGGATTTTTAAATTTTTTATGAATAATTTTAATTACTATTTTAATAAATCACGTTTTGTTTCTCCGGTTTAAGCATTATAGGATTCACTACTCATGTTAACCATATCAAGCAAAGATAGATTATCATTTTTACTTAATATACTGATTCCAACTAATAATGCATTATAAAAAAGAACACAAGCATTTTATTTTCAAATGAATAAAAATAACTTTCTTTGTCCAACACAGGAATGAAAAAACAAATTTCATCTATTAGACATTACAATAAATGTGTTATTTAATTCCAAATAAAAACCAATATGAAGCAATAATCTAAAAGTCCCTATACATACAACTTCTATCGTTCCAACCCCATATTGATCTATTTTTTACCATCACTCTGTGGTTGGAAATTCAAGCAACCCTACATTGATATACTTAGGTGAGTCGTGGCAACAAAATCCAACCACCAAGTGTATCTAACTAGGAAATAAAACTAGATTTACTTCAATACAAATAAGAGCAAAAGAAGTGCGTACATTTTCTATACACCAAGCACAGTATTTAGGGAGGATTTTCTTCACATGAGAAGCCTTTTTGCAGAAGAAACATTTCATTTCTTTGTGCTCTTTAACAAGACCTTTGAGCTTCTTTTGCGATTTTGACATTGCAAATTTTTGCACTTTACCTTTTTTTGAAAGCCTGGGGAGGAAGATGCCCAATTAGCACTTTCAACCTTACATTGTCTTATCTGGTCTTCCTCCTATACTAGATATAAGATGAGCTCACTCAATGTCTATTTTTTTCTTCTGACAGTTATATCTCACTTCAAATTGATTGAATTAAGGAAAGAGGGAACCAATACCATATATCTACACTAGAAAATCTTTTGAAAGCTCAATTTTCAAACTCTCTTCAATTTCCCAGCTAGATGAAATATATCAAGGATGTATAACTCCTGTATCTTCCTATTACCTTTACATATATTTCATGGAGACCAATATTCTTAGGGCAGCATTAATCTCCATCTTATCACTTCTTACGAAGCTTTTTTCTAGGGTGTCAAGAAACTGCATAGAGAACAATCAACAATGATAGCTCACAACTAAATAATTAGAAGTCCAGTAATCAAACATACAAATAGAAACAACCCATTTCAAGCTAATTAATGTGACATCAAATATAACTTTTGGACAGAGATTTAATTCACTACTGATTAACTTATTGTAGTAATCAAATTCAATAGCAAGATTTAATCAAACATATAACCTTCCTTTGAACTAACTAAATCTAAGTGGAGGTTGACGTGGAGATTCACGTGAGGAAATAATACAGTCAAACAAGATAATCATTGGTTGTTAATAGGTTCTAGAGTTAAGGGATGCAGTTAAATCTTATATTCAGTCTTGATTTCAGTGAATTCAAATTATTGTGTGAGTTATATAATAAGTGATTCTTTTTCGTTGTGTGTGAGCTGATATAATTATAAAAAGTAATTGCTTCCTCTACTTGCTTGTTCTTTTCCTTTATTAACAGTACATCTTCTTCTATATTATCATATATATCTTCTCCCCAACATTGGTGGTATTCGAGCTTGTTGCAAGAACCTGGAAACACTCATGGCGATAAACAATACTGTTGTGAGTCTTTCTTAGCCCTCACTGTCAGTTTTCAAGGATGATTGCTATGAATACTGGAGCATCAAGATGTGCACTTTGTTTAAGTCCCAGGACTTATGGAACTTAGTTGAGTCTAGACCCTCTGATCAAGATAAAGAGGCCCGGGTGAAGGAGAACCAAAAGAATTCTCTAAGGCACTATTCTTTATTCAATAAGCCGTGCACGAGACCATATTCTCGAGGATTATTGTAGCCACAAGATCAAAACAAGCATGGATGATCTTCCAAATTAAGTTTCAGGGATCGTCCAAGGTTGTTATGGTCAAGCTACAAACTAGACGAAAGGAGTTTGAGACCTTAATTAAAGATGAAAGGTAGTGAGGATGTGCAAGGTTTTATCTCGAGAGTGATGGGAGTGATCAATCAAATGAGAATGTATGGTGATCCTATCACCGAGCAGACTATTATAGACTTACTTTGGATGAGCTAAGTGGTTCTTTGTAAGCTCACAAAGTTTGAGTCAATAAATTTGCTTAGAAAAGTGAAGAAAAAGCCTTTCAAGTTGAAGGATAAGCTGGTGCTAGAAGAGTTGACAAAGGGGTTTACTATAGTCGAGGACGAGGTGTGTTTAAAGGGAAAAGCCATGGCAAAGGCAGGGGAAGAAGCATGGATTCAAGCAACATCACAATGATCCAAAGAGCAACAGAAGCAGTATTTAGTGTTATAATTGCAAGAAGTACGGGTATATCAAAGCTGCGTGCTGATTCAAGGAGAAGACTATAAATCTAGCTGAAGAACAAGAGGTGAGTAACCTTTTTATGTCAAAAGATGATTGTAACCAACTCGCATGCAGTGTGTGGCTCGTGGACAGTGGATGCTCCACATGTCTAGCATGAAGGAGCTTTTCAAGGAGTTGGATAAGACACAGAGGTTGACATTAAGGCTTGGTGACAATAAGGAGATGCAAGTTGAAGGCAAGGGAATAGTAACAATTATAATTATTCATGGCAAAGTGAAGCTACTGTAAAATGTTCAATATGTTCCCACTTTGGCCCATAATCTCTTGAGTGTAGGACAGTTATATCAAGTGGATATTCCCTCTTATTTGACAAGGAGATGTGTCTCTTTAAAGATCAATACACGGGACAAACAATTGCAAATATTCAAATCATGAAGAATAGGATGTTTCCTCTTGAAGTATCTGGCATAGAGAATCTAAACTTGGTGGTGAAAAATGTCAAAGACTCAACACTATGGCACTTGAGATATTGGCATCTCAACATTAAAGGGTCGAAGACATTGAGTCAAAAACAAATGGGTCAAGGCCTACCTAACATTACAAAAGTAGACTTTGTGAGAGCTATTTATAAGACAAACAAGCTAGAAGACCTTTTCCCTCTGGAAGAGCTTGGAGAGCTTCAACACCTCTAGAACTCATTTATGCCAATTTGTGCGGACTAATGCAAATAAAATCAATGGGAGGTAGTCATTTTTTCCTATTATTTACTGATGATTTCAGCAGGATGAACTGGGTGTACTTTCTCAAGAATAAGTCACAAGATTTTGATAGCTTTAAGAGCTTTAAGGCTCTTGTGGAGAAGCAAAGTGGGTGCAATATCAAGACTTTGCACACTGATCGAGGAGGAGAGCTCTTATCAAAGGATTTCAATGGCTTCTGTGAAAAAAATAGAATTCAGAGAGAGCTTTCTACTCCTTATACTCCTTAGTAGAATAGTGTTGTGGAGAGGAAAAATCATATGGTAGTCAAAATGGAAAAGAGTTTGATGAAAAAAGGTGGTCTACCAAACCAATTCTAGGCATAGGCAATGGCCACCTAAGTGTACTTGTTGAATATCTCACCAACTAAAGCTATGGTGGAACAAAGACCTTTTAGAGCTTGGAGAGCTATGAGACCTTCAGAGAGTCATTTACATATATTTGGATGCATTGCATATATATTAATTCCCTCATAGTAGCATCAAAAGCTTGATACAAAGTCTGAGAATTGTATTTTTATAGGTTATAGTCTTGAATCTAAAGCATATAAACTGTATAAACCTATTACTTGTAAATTAAATCATTTGTAGTAGGGATGTCATTTTTAATGAGCATGCTAGGTAGGTATAGAGTGAAAATAATAAAGAAACACAGCTGAAGATTCCTTTAGTGATAGATGAAGTTGCATCACTAGCAAGTATTCCTTCAACCACTATAAATGGTTGTGCAGGAAACTTGAATAACAGTGCAAACAATTCAAATAGTAGTACAGGAGGCTCAACTGGCAAGGCAAGAAGCTCATCAAATGTAGAAGAAGCTGAAGAAAGTTTAGCTTTAATATCTGATTCAACAATTGTGAGAGGTCCAAGGAGAGTCAAAGCATTAAGGGAGATATATGAGACATGCACCTTCACACTCAATGACTTAGAACCTACATTATTTAAGGAAGCAGCAGAAAGGTAAGAATGGCAAGGTGCCATGCGAGAAAAATTCTCATTCATTCAATGAAACAAGACATGGGATATTGTTGATTTACCAGAGGGGAAGCAATCAATTGGTCTAAAATGGATGTTCAATACGAAGTTTGGTGCAAATGGTAGTGTACAAAGACACAAAGCCTAGCTCATTGCAAGAGGATATTCTCAAAAACATGGAGTAGATTTTGATGAAATGTTTTCTCCTATAGCCAGGTTTGAAACTATGACGCTGTTTCTTGCTTTAGCTGCACAACAGAGGTGGCCTATATACCAACTGGATATCAAATCAGCATTTTTGAAGGGTGAACTTCAAGAGAAGGTGTATGTAGAACAACCTGAGGGTTAATTGTTTAAGGAAGTGAATGCAAGATGTATAAACTGAGGAAGGCTTTGTATGGGTTAAAGCAATCCCCCAGGGCTTGGTATAGCAAGATTGATAGCTATTTCTTACAGTAAGGATTTGAAAGATGTGAGAATGAAACAACATTATACAAGAGGAGATAGGGAGAATAAGGACTATTGCTGGTTTTCCTCTATGTGGATGACATAATATTCATTTGTTTATCTCAATCTCTTATTGATGAGTTCAAGCTTAGGATGGAGTACCTTTGAAATGTCAGACCTTGGCCCATTGCACTACATCCTTGGTTAGAGGTCAAATGGAATATTTTTTTAACAAAGAAACTATGCAAAGAATCTTTTGAAAAAGTTCAACATGCTTCATTGCAAGAAGACAACAACTCCAATGAATACAAGAGAAAAGCTACAACTAAATGATGGTAATGGAGAAGCTGAGGCATATCGAAGTTTGGTTGGAGGACTAATCTATTTAACTCACACGTGACCAGATATCTCCTTCTTAGTTGGGGCCATAGCAAGATTCATGAGTTGTCCCTCAAAGCTACATCTCGACGCAGTGAAAAGAGTTTTAAGATATGTTGTAGGAACTCTGCATTATGGTCTGTATTATACTCAGGTTCCTGACTTCAAGCTATGTGGTTTTACGGACAGCGATTGGGTAAGGTCAGTTGAAGATTGCAGGAGCACTTCCGGTAGCCTATTCTAATAATCACTATATAGATAGTATGTTGCACAAGGAACAACTTTATTATAAACATCAAATCTTGAAAGTCTTTGAATTACCTAGGAAAATTCATACAAATAGATGTACAAGAAAGTTTCAGAAAAAACCAGTCATTTTTGAAAACATAACATCAGTTCTTTTTTATATTTTACACACAAACTTTAGTATCTAATATGATACATTAACTGAGTCATAACACACGTGTCTGCACCTGACCACATTCACCACTCAAGCCTGAATTGCCTCGAACTTATAACAATCCTCCAGATCACCTAATCTCGGCCATCCATTTCCTTCCAGAGCTCATCATCTTTGCTTGCCTATAACTAATACCAAAGATATTGATAGATCGTATCTTCACCATTCATTTACTTCCCACCTAATAGCCAATGACAATACCGGTTTTTCAAATATAGGAAATGACTCCATTACCCTTCTGACCAAACTAAAACAGCAGAACAAAATACAACAAACAGAATTGTCTCATTTCTCAGCTTCAGACATCCAAAACTTCACTTCACTGCTTCCAATTCTTTTCAACCTATATATTCAATCAATTTTTAACAAACTCCCCCTTGATTGAAGATCACATACACCAAGTTACTCCAAAAATTTCAGAAATTTTTGTCCATCTAATCTTTGGTCATCACATCAGCCATTTGTTCATCAGTTGCATAGAATTCCAACTTCACCAGCCCTTTAGATACTCAATCTCTGATAAAATGATACTTTACATCTATGTGCTTTGTTCGGCCATGATGCACAGGATTCTTAGCAATCTTTATGCAAGATTTATTGTCACAATAGATTTGAATGGCCTTTACATCTTCCATTCCATAATCTGCAAGAATTCTTTGTAACCAAACTCCTTGACAACATGCTGCACACAAAGCTATGTATTCGGCCTCTGTTGAAGACAATGCCACAATATTTTGTTTCTTGGAAGCCATGTAACTGCTCTTGAACCAAGTGTAAAAACAACCCCAGTTGTGCTCTTTTGATCAATAGTATTGGTTCCCCAATCACTGTCAGAAAAACCCTGTAAAATATCACCAGAAGTCCCTTGATATAGAATACCAAAATTTCTTGTACCTGCTAAATATCTGAGCATATGCTTTGCTACACCTTCCTTAATTTTATTGGGTTTATGCAAGAACCTTGACAGCAAATTCACAACAAAAACAATATTTGGTAGAGAATGAGTTAAATACATCAACTTACCAATTAACTTCCTGTATTTAGTAGCATTTGTTTCATCTGCAACTTCATATAACTGCTGCTATGCACTAGAACTCAAAGGTGCTTTTATTGGTTTACACTGTAACATATTATGCTCCTTCAGTATATCTTCAAGATATTTCTTCTATGATACATGAATACCAGATCTTTGTTGATGAACTTCCAAACCTAGGAAATAAGATACAACACCCAAATAACTCATCTCAAAGGAATTTTTCATTATCTCTGAATTCTGTCATCAAGGCCATAGATGAACTGAGATAAATCACATCATCCACATACACACACACACCAAGAGAATGCCACATTCTTTACTAGCCTTCTTATACAAAGTATGTTCTGCTTCACTTCTATGAAAGCCTTGAGAATTTAAATAATTGTCCAACTTCTCATACCAAGCTCTAGGAGCTTGTTTCAAGCCATAGAGTGCTTTATTTAATTTACAGACTATATGCTCTTGACCAGACACTTCAAACCCTTATGGATGAGCAACATAGACTTCCTCTTTGATATCCCCATTTAAAAATACTGATTTAACATCTAATTGAAATACTAGCCACTGTTTTTGTGCAGCAACTGCTAATAAAACCCTCACTGTCTCTAATCCGGCAACTAGAGCAAAGATCTCCTCATAATCCACACCATATACTTGTGAATAGCCCTTGGCCACTAACCTTGCTTTATACTTGGAAATTTCACCATTTGGCTTGTATTGGGTTCTATATACCCATTTCACACCAATTAATTTCTTTCTATGAGGTAAGTCACTTAATTCCCAAGTTTTACTTCTAGTAATTGCATCTATTTCTTCTTTCATTACATTCTGCCATTTAGTATACTGTTGAGCTTCATCAAAATTTTCTAGATCAGTTACTGTAAGAGTAAAGGAACTACTCTCATAGATATCTCTGAGAGTTCTAACTCTCTGAATTGGTGAATCACCAACTTCTCTTTCAGCTCCATGTTCCTGAAACTGACCATTGGAAGACTCACTGCCACCTGAATGTTGAACAATATTTGAACTATCTTCACCATTTTCTCCATTCTACACCTTCCTGCTCTTCATTCTTGAAAAATTATTTTCTTCATATCTGATTTCTGCTCATCAATTTTTTGTTTTCCTTAGAATTGCAAACCTTGAAAATTTAGATGCCCATATCTTCTATGCCACAAATAAGCCACTTCCTCATTACTGCCTACCACTGCATTCATAACTTCTGAATGAGATAATTCAATAGGAAACAAATTATGCTGATCTTTGAACACTTCAATAAACACTTCTCCAGACTTTGTATCATGTATACAACACCTTCTTTTCTCAAACACAAGCTTATACCCATTATTAATTAACTGACCCACACTTAACAGATTATAGGCAAGATTAGGAACATACTTCACACCATAGATCATTCTTCTTCCTCTATTAGGCATTTGAATTGCAATACACCCTTTTCCTTGAACTTCAAGTGCACTATCATCACCCATTCTCACTCTTTGTTTCACTGACTCATTGAGCCAATGAAAAAACTCCTTCCTGCCTGTCATATGACTAAAACACCCACTATCAAGTAACCACATAACCTTTTCTTCTGCTGCAACATTTTGAGCCATCATAAATAAATTCCCATATCCACTGCTCTCAGTCTAAGACCCAATTGAATTAACACTGCTATCACCTTGAGTCAATTTAGACCAACAATGTGATTGCATATGGCCATATCTGTCACAATAATAACACTGAGTATTCTGCAGATTACCTCTGCCAAAATTACCAGAAAACCTTTGTCCACCAATCTGAGTTCTACCAAACCTTTGCCTTTTTATTACCTCTGAAATACCCACTTCTACCTCTATCATAACCATTCCTTC
This sequence comes from Dioscorea alata, assembly GCA_020875875.1. Classification (NCBI taxonomy): domain Eukaryota; kingdom Viridiplantae; phylum Streptophyta; class Magnoliopsida; order Dioscoreales; family Dioscoreaceae; genus Dioscorea; species Dioscorea alata. Next base: position 3,797,568 of record CM037014.1, read on the forward strand.
CTCCTTCAAAACCGACTCTTCCTCGGCCTCTCATATTCATGTTACCTCTACCTCCTCTTTGAAAAGATCTGCCACCACTTCTATGATCTGTGGATTGACTTCCACTTGTACTTCCACTCTCCATCAATTGACCCTTTTGTCTGAAAATTTTTATCTTCCACCTTTTCTACAAATTTATTCAATCTGGCTTCATGAGCTTGCAAACTGTCACTTAGCTCATTCAAGGACAATTTTTCCATGTCCCTTGCCTCTTCAATTGAAGTAACTATATGCTCATACTTCTGTGTTAAACTCCTCATAACTTTAAACACCACTTCTTTATCTTCAATATCAAAACCAAGCCCTTTAATTCTGTTTACCAGTGCTACAACCCTTGAAACATAATGTTGAATGTCTTCATCTTCTCTCATCTGTAATAACTCAAATTGTTGCCTCAACGTTTGCCTTCTCACAAACACAATTTTGGAGCTACCATGATACTCAGTTTTGATGTAATCCCAAGCCTCCTTAGCTGTCTTCAACCTGATAATTCTGTCAAAAATAGCTTCCACCAAAGCTTGTTGAATCATAGATAAAGCCTTTGCATTATCCTTGGCACTTTCCATCTTCTGCGCTTCAGTACCTTTAGACAGGGGCCCATCTTCAACTATCTTCCACAAATTTTGGCTTCTAAACAAAGTCTTTATTTTTACACTCTACATATCATATCCTTCACCTTTAAATAATGGAATAGAAGTAGTTATCACCTATGTAGACGAACTTGTAGACATCTTTTGAATAAACAATCTTCACTCCGCAACCAGTGCTCTGATACCACTGATAATCACTATATAGATAGTATGTTGCACAAGGAACAACTTTATTATAAACATCAAAGCTTTCAAAGTCTTTGAATTAACCAAGATATTCATACAAACAGAGGTATAAGAAAGTTTCAGGAAAAAAACCAGTCATTTTTTAAAACATAACATCAGTTCTTTTTTATATTTTACACACAAATTTCAATATCTAATGTGATACATTAGCTGAGTCATAACACACGCATCTGCACTTGACCACATTTATCGCTCAAGCCTGAATTGCCTTGAACTTATAACAATCCTCCATATCACCTAATCTCAGCTATCCATTTCCTTCCAGAGCTCATCATCTTTGCTTGCCTAAGACTTATACCAAAGATTTTGATAGATCGTATCTCCACCATTTATTTACTTCCCACCTAATAGCCAACGATAGTACCAGTTTTTCAAACACAGGAAATGACTCCATTACCCTTCTGATCAAACTAAAACAGCAGAACAAAACACAACAAACAGAAATGTCTCATTTCTCAGCCTCAGACATCCAAAACTTCACTTCACTGCTTCCAATTCTTTTCAACCTGTATATTTAATTAATTTTCAACATATTCACCATGGGGTCAGCTACGGTCACATGGAGTTCCAAAAAGCAAGAGATCACTACATTATCTACAACCGAGGCTGAGTACATTGTTGTGACTTCCTCGGCTTGTTGAGTAGTGTGGCTCAAAAGGTCATTATTTGAGTTAGGCCAAGAACAAAAGGGTGCAATAGAAATATATTGTGATAATAGATCCATAATTGCAATCACCAAGAACCCAACTCTACATAGAAGGACACATAGACATTTGATTCTACTTCATAAGAGGTTTGGTTGCATATGGCTCCATAGCTTTGAAGTTTTGCAGCACAAAGGATCAAATAGCAGACATTTTTACTAAGGCTTTGTCTGCTCAGAAATATAATTATTTTAGGATGATAATGAGAGTTTGCAGCTTTGAATTAAAGGAAGATGTTAAGGATAATTAAAACCTGTTGTCGTGGCATCTAAGTGGAGGTTGACGTGAAGACTCAGATGAGGAAATAATACAGTCAAACAAGATGATCATTGGCTGTTAATAAATTCTAGAGTTAAGGGATGCAGTTAAATCTTATCTTCAATTTTGATTGGAGTGAATTCAAATTATTGTGCGAGTTATATAATAAGTGATTCTTTCTCGTTGTGCGTGTGAGCTGATATTATTATAAAAAGTAATTTGTTCCTCAAACTATGTGTTGCCTTTTACTTGCTTGTTCTTTTCCTTTGTTAACGGTACATCTTCTTCTATATTATCATATATATTCTCTTCTCCTCAACAATAATAATAATCAAAACTAATTACTATATATGCGCACAAAGCTGTGCTAGACAATAGCCTTCTTTTGGGTGAATATATTGTCACATGAAAGTAAGATTGCATTAACATCTTAGTTATCCACAAACAAAAAATTTTCACAATAGATTCACTTTGGCGATTATGTTGTTGCTACTAGTACCAATAAATAACCAACTTTTAAATTTTAAGTTGTTAATTTTTTCAAAAAATAAAACTAAAAAGACAATTTTATAATCCTGGGTAATAACCACATCAATCATGGACAATAATAGAATCATGATCATCTAAAATATATTGCCAACAAGTTTTAAAAATACTAAACAAATGTTCAAATCTAATTAATATAATGTAAACCACTATCTTAATCCTTCAGTTTTTTTAACATAAAAATCAAATTAAATCAAATTATTGAATATATATATATATATATATATATATATATATATATATATATATATATATGTGTGTGTGTGTGTGTGTGTGTGTGTGTGTGTGTGTGTGTGTTTGGAAAAATCTGTGAGTAAAGTTTCTCAGGAGAACTGAATCTGAGAAATAATGTGTCTCCTGAATTTCGAGAAACAATATGTATATATGCATATATATTTTAATCAACAAATATAATAATATTTTAATGATAGTTTCAAAACAATGGCGTTAGGGGCGCGAACTCTCAGGCCAGGATCAAGGTATAAGTTTTAAAACCCATGTCCTAGCCAACTTTACCATCATATGTATGTAGTTTTTTTATAAAAAAAAAATATTCAATATTCAACTTGAATCTAGTGACATGAACGTTTTGTGGCTTTTTTAATTCATCGCATGAGAGAGATAAAAATACTAATAAAAAAAATTAATAATAAATCTAACCCTTCATTTGGTTCATGGAATAGGCATGAAAATAAGAATAGGAGTGGTGGATGGGGATTGGGGATGAGAATGAATGTATGGGGATAGAAATGAATATAGTGTTTGGTTGAAAAGAATAAAAAGTGGAAATAAAAAAAAATAAGTAAGAGAAATTATTTAAAAATACTTTTATACCCTTTAATGTAAATAAATGATATTACATATAATAGTTAATTATATTTAAATATAACTAATTTTTTTAATTTATAAATAATTTAAACAAAATTATTCATTTTAATTATTATAATTAAGTATTTTAAATTAAATATAATTTAATTATTATATGTTTTTATTGTAATTATTAAAATAATTAATCTATTTAACTATTATCCAATTTAACTTTTATAATTAAATATTTAATTAAATAATACATTTAAACTACAGTTTTATGTAAATTAAAATTGACAAATTTCCTACTTTCCTAAAATTATATTTAATTTTAGAGAACATTTTAATTCATTAAGGAACCTAATTATGCATGATAATTGATTAACCACAAAATATAAATCAAGAAATTCAGTTTTTCAGTAATAAATATTAGACAAAGCATAAAACCAATCTAATGCACTAATATAGTTGGTTTCACAAGTAAATAACCAACATCAAATCAACATAACACATTTGTTCAAAACATAATACATAAAATCTGGTAAGATATTACAAGGTGACACATAAAATCCAGTACATCAATATAACAAGTTCTTACAAAAGCATGACTTAGAACGAAGACATTACAACATATATAAAGTCCATAGAAATTTCAACACTAAACTTGACATGAAATCTTCACTAATATAATTCACATTGTAGGTGGGCTATATCCCAATCTTACTAGAAGTACATGACAAAAGGGCAGCTTCATGTTGCCCAGTAACTCCATAAAAGTCTTAAGCTCATCTTCATATTTTGGTAAAACCTGCAAAATGAACATCATTTCATGAATGGAAAGCCCTTCAACCATTGGAAGTATTTAACGTAGTAATTGTCGCCTCTCTTCATGCTCTTCACGAGAAGCTTTTCTCGTGACAACTACTTCAGTCATTGATTGTAATCTTGGTCCTACTATTTCTATAAAATTTCTAAAATTTTTAGAAATTGAATCCATAGCGGGGACTTTTTCAACGCTTTTCCTTTTTCGACATGTTTTTGATGTACTAGCCTCTGATGCCATAGGTAAAGGATTTGCATTAGGTTCTTCTGTGGGTATGGTAAATTGATCATCTGGAGTTTGAGAGAAACTAATGTCTTCATCCAAATTAATACTTTCATGTGCATATTGCTTTGCATCATCACCAATATCTCCTCTTGCATTGCCATGTGCCCTATCTTTGGTGAATACTAGCGCCAAGTCATTGAAATAAGGGAAAGATTTTTCATAGAGGCCAGTTGCTTCTTTATGATTATGTGTACCAATTGAAAAATAATTAAGTTAATAATATTACGAGCATATCTCTAAAAAATTACCAAATGCATACCTTAACATATTCATCATATGCGATTTTCTCACACTCAATAGTGGCCTTTTCATAATTCCAAATGAAGCCACTCATTTGTAGTATATCAGCAATTGTGGTATTTTGCTTCCTTAATAACTTCACACGAGACTTGATATTGGGTGAGACTTCTAAAGTGCTTTGTGGAAGCTTATCTTCAAATTCATATAGCTATAGTTCTTCAAATTCATCCATATTGTCAGTGTCCATCTCTAAAATAAGAATTAAAAAGTATGTTAATTTTGACATACATAAATAGGGTCATATTCTATATACATATATGTAATTTCTATTATAGTTATTAAAGAAACTTAGCAAACATATGTATTTTGGCTTTCTGTTTTCCATTTTCATTTTATTCTTCCATGACAACAACTAGGAAATAGAAAATATAATAATTAAAATATGCTTTTCGTTTCAAGAAAATAATTAAAGCCATATATATACTTGAAAAACCAAACAAAACAAAACAAATAAAGACAATTCATATTAATTATATTGAAGTAAACAACAAGCATAAAATTCAAACAAGTATAAGCATGTGTCAGACTTTCTCCTCTTTTTAATATACACAAATGTTAATTGAAGGGAATCAATACATAATTGAAGCATACGCTAGTGTTGGAATTGGAATTGTTGACATTTGGCTAAAAAAGAACTTTTTCAAAGAATTAGTATTTTAATGAAAAATGCTACCTAATATTTACTTTTAAGAGGTCATTGATGAGATGAATAAGATCCTGTAAACATATATAAATATCAATATATAATTCAGCTAATTAAAGCATGACCAATTGATTATTATGACCATTCTTATATCTTAAAAAAGATTTTTTTTATTTAATTCAATATATGGAATTATGAAGTTTTCGGGGCATAAATCTAAAAATAAAAACTAATTATATCTCAAATAATCTCTCTCCAAAATACTATAACACAATAACAAACTATAACAACAAACCATGGCACAAAATAAAAAACCAACTAATTTTTTTTTAATCTTCCAAACTCATCCAACAACCTCAACAAAAATAAAGGTTTTTTTTTAAAAAAAAAAAAAAAAAGCAATTTCCAACCTCATCACGATTGCACCATTTATGTATTTGACTAACAAGCCAAAATTAATTAGTACTTACATAAGTGTTACTTCAAAGAAGCATCATGGAAATAAATATTAAAAACCAAATAGTTCTACATATTTATAGTTATACACACACACACAATTAAAATTCAGTGGCAAACTTTAATGACCAAAATAAGATAATTAATAATCATGCAAGTTCACTGATGTTTGTAATTAATTGGAAGTTCCCTCACTTGACCAGAATCCTTTTTTTCTCAACTTCTCTCACTTCCCTGACTTCCAACTCCGATTTCTTTACCACTTGTCCATTGAAACTCAATTCACCTCCCTTAATTTCATCTTTCTACTAAAGCTCAAGTTACAATCCCTGAACTCATTCACAAAAATCTCATCTTTCTTCTCCAACTCCACCTCCTCCCTTTCTCCCTCCTCCTCCTCTTTCTCCCACTTTGAATCCATTCTCACTCTTTCAAATACCAATATCCCTAATTCTCTAGACACTGAGAAGATGAAAAGAAAAAAGGAAAAGGAGAAGAGGAGGGGGAGAAGAAGGGTTTCAGTGGGAGTGTGGCGGTGGTCACTACAAGAGTTATGACTTTTAGTGACAATTTTTTTGTGACAATCTATTATTTTGCCACAAATATTAGGTTTTTTGTGTCAAAAAAAGTTAACCAACACTATTGTTTAAATTAATTGTGACAACTTATATTTTTGTTACTATTACAAAGATAATTGTGACAATGTACTATATGTCACAATTAAGTCATCACTACTAATATATTAATAGGGGCAACATTTCTTGTGTCCAATGTTGGTCACTAAAAGCATATAAGATTTATTACCAAAACTTTCTTAATAAAAATGATGTGTAATTGTGACATGACATATTATTATCACTATTATTTTTCATTTGTTTGTTGTGGCAAAAGTGTTTTCTGTCACTCAACATCTATTTTTTGTTACAACAATTTTGTCACAAAAAATTAAACCATTTAGTGTCTACTAAATATTGTCACAAAAATTAAATTTTTAATTATGTTAATTGTCACTATAGTTTGGATTAATTGTGATGTCTAATTATTTTGCCACAATTATAATTTCAATTGTGACATTTAGTATCTATCACAATTATGCATCTTATCTTTTGTGCCGACAATTTTTTATACAAAACAATTTAAACATGTAGTGTCTACTGAATGTCTTCATAAAAATATTAATTAACATATAAAATCTTTATAAATTAGTATATGTGGTAGTAAAAATTATATTCTAAATAAAATATTAAAAAAATCTATGTTTTCTATCCAATCTTAAGATTATGTATAGATTTTTTAAAAATTTATTAGGTATGTTAAGTAATTATAGATAAATTTTAAATAGTTTTTAAAATTATAATTTATCTAATATTCAAAATTTATATTATAAGGCTTAGAAAACATGCCTTTAATTTAGATCATACCTAGGATTTATAGTATAAGAGAACATTTTAAAAATTAAAATAAAAATTAAATAGATATTTACCAAATCTCATAAAACAAAATCGGGACAATGTAATTTAAAAAAAAAAATAAATTTTAAAACTTTATATATCCTCTATGAACTTAATCTATAAAAGGAACAAAGATGATGAAACCTTGAGTACTTATGTGCCTATGAGATCAGTGGCAACGGTTTGGTTTCTATATACATATGGATATCATTGATGGTCACAAGATTTGCTTCTTTTCCTTTTTCTTGAATTCTTTTACTTAGTTTATGCATTGAATAAGAGATTATACATTGTTCTTTTGCTTTATCTTCTTCATTTTTGACACTTTGAATGTTAGGTTCATAATAGATATATGTTGTTTAGATTTTGATTGTGTAGTTTTTTTCTTAATGATTGTTTATCTATTTAAAATAACAATAAGCCAAATGCAATACGGAATTTGTCTCTTCTCAATTGAGAAGAAATAATGGTATGAAAGTTATAATTAAATTAGAATTTTTTGAAAATTTTAAAATTATTTTATGAGATTCTTATATTTTTTTCTAAATATGCAGAATAAGCATCAAGAAGAGGAGAAAATGAGTTAAATTCTAGAAGCTAAGATTGAAAAGTAAAAAGAAAGATTCAAATGTAGAGTAGTGTACTTCATATCCAAATTTGCATTAGAGAATAGTTTATGATAATATTATAATTGTATTTTTGGATATTTAAATTTTCAATTTTATATATTTGGAATAAAAATTTTGTACATTTTATTGATATTTATCTATTGTTATATAATATAAATACTTTTATTTGCTTGTGTGGCAATATTTTACTACTATTGTTTTTTTTTTTTTTTTTTTTGACAGAATTATATAAGATATAACTTTATATTTATCACAAATAATTTTATTTATATAATTTTTATTTAGTGGCAACACATGATACCATCTTTAAACAACATTAGCGATTAAACATTGGTCACCAATAAAAATAATAGTGTCACAATAAAATAAACCATTGTTATGACTTTGTTCATCATTATTTCGCATTTTTTGTGTCAACAATATTATCACAAATAGTAAGGTTTTTGTGACAATATAATTTAACCACAAATACCAATGTTTTAGTGACAACAATTTAGCCACAAAATTTTCACTATTTGTGGCCACATAATTTTATCACAAATATTAAAGTTTTTAGTGACAATAATTTGGTCACAAATTTTTTGTGTAATTGTGGTCAAATTTCTAAAATAGTCACTATTGTATTTGTGACGGAGGTATTTGTGACAAGAGGTGACGACCACAAAAATTGGTCACTATTAACAATAGTGACAAAAATTAAAATTTTTAGTAACAACTTTGATTATCACTAAAAATATAATCTTTTGTAGTGGGTGAAGGAGTCCGAAGATCCAACCATCAAGAACCAAGCATAAAATAGATAATTCATGCTGAACCAAAGAAAGAGAACGAAATCTCACCTTGTTTAGCTTCTTTACGGAATGAAACCCCACCCACAAACCTGGTCCCACTTTCTTTGGTGCATACCCAAACATGGGTATGCACCAAAAGTGGGAGTGATCCCATGCCTTAGGGAAACGGAGGGTGAATCCTTAAGCGCAAGTCAAAAACCACTCTATTTAAAAAAAAAATAACTTATAAAAAAATTACCAATTTATTAATCATGGACTTCACTAGTTTGCCCCCAAAATTTTACAGAATCTATTATTTAGATCACATGCCTAATTTAAATAATTAGGATCCAATTAATTTTAGATCACTATAATTAAACTTTTTAACTTAAAAAATACTAATACATATTTCACCCATGCAAATTGTCACACCCCACATTTTTCTCCACCAACATTAGAGGGCAAAGATGGCATTTCCACATATTTGTTATGATATATGGTGGTAGGTAAAGAGCATTAATGAGGATTGGTGGGATGAATTATTGGTGATAGGTGCCACCAACACCATTCATGTGAGCCCTTGGATCAAATTGATCCTAGCCATTTATTTGATAGGTAAGGACCTATAAAAACCCTCCAAGACACCTTATAAAAACACACAAGAGAGCTTTGTAAAAAGCATTGCTAATAGAAGAAAAGTTTCTCCTCATTTGCTTGTTTATTTACTTGTGTTTTTGCATACTTTAATTCTTGCTTTATTATCTTTGTCTTGTCTTTCATTTTCATATTGACAAGTTTGTATTTTTCATCAACCAAAGAGAGAAGACTGCCTTGGTTGGATATAACTTTGAACAAATATTGACTAAGGGCAGTATGGAACCTTGAATGAAAGAACAAGCCCTTGACAAGTGGTATCAGAGCTTTGGTTTTCTTGCTTTTGAAAATGTCAGGATCTCAAAGTGACATGACCCAAGGTGCTAAAGAAGCAACCCCGGAAAGAGAGGTCAAGTTCTAGGGACGTCATGGGGGACATGAACACAAGGCTCTCAAAATTGGAGCTTGTGGTGGCCAAAGGGCAAGATCAGTTTGATAATGTTGAGCATCATATCGGGGGACTCAAACTTGGGAGTGAGAAGTTCCGGGAAGAGATGCAAGGAGCACTCAACATCACCGCCTCAAAGTGCCTTGACCACCTTAAGAGCTTGGAAGAAATCCTTGAACCCAAAGTCATTATTCTTGATAAAAAAATCTCGAGAGGGTCGTCACCGAATTGAAGGCCAAATTGGATGAAATACTAGAGGAGCTCGTATTATACAAGAGGGCGATTAGCCAAGGTGGAAGTGTGGCCATTCCGGCCACCATTTCCAGCATCATCAAAGGTTGATGTTCCAAGACCCAAAGCCTACAATGGGTCTAGGAATGCAAAAGACATTGACAACTTTTTTTGGGGGCTAGAACAATGCTTCAAGGCCCTTGGCTTGGAGAATGACAAGAAGATTGATAGCACAACTCTCTACCTCACCGATGCCATAATGATTTGGTGGAGATGGCAATATGGCGACATTGAAAGAGGTACTTTAATCATTAACTCTTTTGATGATTTCAAGAAAGAACTCAAGAAGCAATTCTACCCCGAAAACGCAGAGATGAGGCAAGAGCAAAAATTTGTCGACTATCCCACAAAAATAGCATTCAAGAGTATATGAATGAGTTCTCTGAAATACTCTTTGAAATCTCCGACTACCGGGATAAAGAAAGTCTCTTTACCTTCATAGATGGATTCCAACATTGGGCTAGATTCGAGGTCCAATGGAGGGATGCTCAAGATCTCACCATTGCCATTGTCATTGCCATTGTCATTGCCATTGTCATTGCCATTGCCAAGTCTCTTATTGAGTTTAAGAAGCAGAAGAAACCCAAGTCCTTCAAAGACAAGGGATTCAAAGACAAGAGTGGAGGAGAGAACAAGGAGAACTTCACTAAGTTCCATAAACAAAAGGAGGGACATAATACGCTGGAAGGTAAAAAATGCCCTACTCTTAAATGTTACTTTTGTGATAGGCCTCATTTTGCTAGGAATTACCAGAACAAGAGCAAGATCTCCACCTTGGTGGAGGAGAAAGCCTAAAAAGAGAAAAAGATGGGATCTTTGCAAATATTAGATGCCATTAAGGCCAAGGTTGAGACCAAAGCCGAGAAGAAGGGTCGTTTATTTGTTGAAGCTGAGGTGAAAGGCCAAGTTGTGAAGGCCTTAGTTGACACAGGTACCTCCAACAATTTCCTTGAAGTAAAGGAATCCGAGAGGTTGGGTGTCCCCTACAAGAAAGAGCAAGGATGGCTCAAGGCCATCAACTCCGAAGCCAAGTCCATATTCGGAGTGGCACATGGCGTGGAGGTGCACCTAGGAGAATGGAGGAACCAAATCGATTTCTCCATTGTGCCAATGGATGACTACCCCATGGTCCTTGGGATGGACTTCATGGATAGTGTCAACACAGTGCCGATTCCCTCGCCAACACCATGTGCATTGTTAGAGAAGCAAGCCCAAGCATGATACCTTTAACAAGGGAGGTAAGACTTCAAACCAAATAAATCTCGGTCGTGTAACTCCAAAAGGGACTTAAGAAGTCTTGCACCACCTTCCTCACCTTACTTAAGGAGGAATCCAAAGAGATCTCTTGTGAAGTACCACAAGAGATCACATCCATCCTTGAAGAGTTCAAGGATGTCATGGCACCGAACTTGCCAAAGAAGCTCCCACCTAAGAGAGAGGTAAACCACAAGATTGAGCTAGAACATAGCTCAACACTGCCGGCCGCCGCCCCTTACCAGATGGCACCACCATAACTTGAAGAGTTGCATAAGCAATTGAAGGAGTTACTTGACACCGGCTACATTTGAACCTCAAAGGCACCATGCGGCACTCCCGTCTTTTACCAAAGGAAGCATGATGGATCTTTGAGGATGTGCATTGACTACTGGGCTCTCAACAAGCTAACGGTAATGAATAAGTATCTAATTCCCATCATCGGAGATTTATTTAATAGGCTTAGAAAAGCTAGATGGTTCACCAATCTTAATCTAAGGTCTTGGTATTACCAAGTGAGAATTGCGGAGGATGATGTGCCAAAGACCGCATGTGTAACAAGGTATGGTTCTTACAAATTTCTTGTTATGCCTTTCCGGCTAACCAATGACCCAGCTACATTTTGCACTATGATGAACCATGTTTTTCATTCCTTCTTGGATAAATTTGTGGTAGTGTACTTGGATGATATAGTAGTTTATAGTACACTACAAGAAAAAAACCCTTCAGTCACGAAATTATTTGCCACGAAATATAATTTCGTCTCTAAAGGCTATTTTAGCCACTGAAATTACTTCATCGCTAACATAGTCGTGGCTAATCAAGATGCATATCATGTGGGACGAAAATACGTCGCTAAGTCCTTTGGCGATCACAAAAATTGGCGTGATCCCTTAAATCCTTAGCGACGAATTATTTCATGGTTGTTGCATCCTCATTTCGTGGCAAACGTTTTTGGCGCCCAAAATGTGGCGCCAAAATTTACATACTAAAATTTAACCAAAATTATTTGGTTTTGCTAAAATTTACAAACTAAAATTTAAATTTTAAAAAAATTTAAAGTTCACACACACACAGATATATATATATATATATATATATATATATATATATATATATATATATATATATATATTTCTACTATTTTAAATCCTAAAAAATATTAATATCATTTAAAAAAAATTAAGAGATAAAATTTAATAAACATATTTCATAATTTTTGAAAATTATTTGAAGTGTTTTAGAAAATATCATGTAAGTAAAAAAAATTCCAGCACTTCATTATAAATAAATTTTTTTGGAATATAAATTTTGTTAATACTTTAAAATTTTAAATAACTAATTTTTTAATTCATAAATTTTTTTTTAAAAATCATGTAAGTAAACAACACTTTATTATACTAAAAAAAACCATCTAATTTAACCATTCTTCACCCCAAATTCATCGCCCCAAACATCTAATTTAACCCTCCTCAATACTTACATATTCATGTGATTCCTCATCTCCTCCTTTTTCCAAAGCCCTAACCCCACCCTCCTTTGCCTCCTCTCCACTCCTCCTCCTCCTCTTCCGCATTGGACCTCTGCCCATGTCCTCCAGCGCCTCCAGGTTCATCAAGTGCGTTACCGTCGGCGATGGCGCTGTCGGCAAGACTTGCATGCTCATTTGCTACACCAGCAACAAGTTCCCCACTGTGCGACGAGTGTTCTATTCTCTTCTCTTTTGTGAAAATTTTGGATCTTCTTCTTGGATTTCGTTGTTTTTTTTCCTTTGCTGATTTCTGCTTGGATTTTTGTGGAATGGGTTGTGGATTTGAATTTTTTTTTTTTTTTTTTTGGATGGATTTGGTTGTTTTGTTTTGCTGATTTCTGCTTGGATTTTTGTCCACCGACTTGTGGATTTGACTGTGTTTTTGTTGGATTTCATTTTTATTTTTTATTTTTTCTGGTTTTTATTGAGCACATTGTGGACTTGGTTTTGCTTGGATTTTTTGCCGAACAGTTTGTGAGCTTTGGTGTGCTTTGTTGGATTTGATTGTTTACATTACTGGTTTCTGCTTGGTTTTTTCATAGAGTACATCATGGACTTGATTCTATTGCTTGGATTTGTGTGTTTCGCTTGCTGATTTCTACTGAGCCTTTTGTTGAATATCTTGTCTGCAGGATTATATACCTACTGTGTTTGATAACTTCAATGCTAATGTTGTTGTGGAAGGGACTACTGTGAATTTAGGCCTATGGGACACTGCTGGTAGATTCCTGGATTTGTTCTTTCGTATGCTTGTTCTTATTGTGCTGAATTAAGCTGATTTTTTTTTTTAAATTCTTTTGGTTCTGAATAGGGCAAGAGGATTATAATAGATTAAGGCCTTTGAGTTATAGAGCAGCAGATGTGTTTGTGCTAGCTTTCTCATTGGTGAGCCGGGCAAGCTATGAGAATGTGCTTAAGAAGGTGAGCGTTGGATCTTGTGTTCTGTTTAGAATTGGGTTTTTGTTTCACTATTTACAAATTTGGTGAGCTCTCATCGACGAATCCCAGCCAGCTATCGCTTGTTTCGTCCAGTTCTAGCTTCTTCTTCTCTTCAGGTAATGCCTTGAAAATCAATGTCTCTTTCATCTTTGATCTTTTTAGATCCGTGGAAATTAATCCTCAATTCTTTTTCTCATTTGATATAGTTCATCCAATTTAGGATGATTAGGGTTTTGTTTTTAGAGGTTTTTTGTTGATGCTTGCGTTGTTTGGAGATGTAGATGTTACGATCGGAGTGATCGGTGTGCGAGGGTGTTGCTTTCTTGACGATCTGTGAAATCTAAAGCATGGAGGTTTCAATCTGGTAATTTTTTCTATTTTTGCTTGGTTTTTTTCCACAATTTTTGTGCCGCTTTGATGGTTTTGTTTCTGTGAATTAATGATCCGGTTCTGATGACTTTTCTCTGGATTATTCTGATGATTTTGAGCTTATTTTGGGATTTTTTTTTCAGTCGATCATTGTTCTTTCTCGGTCTTTTGATTTCTTGAAGATTGTTTTATTGATGCGGTTTTTTTTTATTTGTTGATTTGGAATTTGATTTCTGATTGTTTTCGTGATTATCTCCTGTTTTTGTAATCTGTGTGTTTTATAACGAATTTGTGGTTTATTTATTGAATTTTCTTTAAAAATAATTTGTTTTCATGGGTTTAGATGTAAAAGCAGATATAGTACTAACTGGGATTATTTGGTTTTGCTTTGAATCTAAATGAAATTTCAGTTTTGATTTTGATATTTCAGTTTTGGTTCTGAGTTTGAGGGCTTTTCAAGATACATTAGAATCCGTGTAGGAGTCTAGTGTGAGGGTAAGCCCTTTCAAAGCTGTCATCTGCTATGTTATTCATACGTTATACTCTTCTTGACTCATGCATGTCTAAGCTGTAAAATAGCTGAATTTGAGCTAATTTGACCTGCTTTGTTTTACGCATATGCAAAACTGGGTTGAAAATCATAATAAAGGCAATAGGTAACAAATATACTAATCTTGGATTCATATAACTCCACTAACTGTAATCACAAATCATTTCTAAACATTAAGGTTTATCTAATAATAAGAGTTGTCATAGATGATATCATTGAGAATTGATAAGAAAGAAGAAATGTCATTGAGAATTGATCAAGATGGTGCTTTAGATCAAGGAGTTTATTCGACTATTTAAATTGAGATTTTGGATGCTTTCACTGGACTATGTGCTTCCATTTCATTCTGATTTCAGACTTCCCAGCCTTTTTTTGTCTTCATGTAGTACTTTATCGGTGATAAATGAGTCTTCACAATCAATAATTACATGATATACAATAAATATCTAATACATATGGTTGAGAGTTTTAGTACTTGTTCATCTCCTCTTCCTTTGGAGGAATACTATCATAGTCATTAATCAAGAACCATTTTTCATCACAGCTATTCTTTGTATCTTTACAATTGAGTTGGCTAGGAGTAACAGTAACCATTAGTGTATTTTCAGTTTAAATACTGACTTTTTTCCCACCAAAATGAAACTCTTGCTTTACTAGTGTTCCATGTTATTTTTTTTATTTTTTTTTTTTTTGAAAAGGTGGATAAACCACATTCATTAGAAACCATGTTATATTTTGGCTTCTTCTACAGATAAACATTAATTAATCACTTTTGTTAAAATATTATGAATTGGTTATTTGGTTTTGATGATTGGCATTATGTGTGTTCATGATGCATGGAGTTATCTTGAGTTGCAAGAGAAGATAACTAAAGGATACTTAGAAATTTATAATCACTGCATTCTCTTAACTTATATGATCACTTTGACCTCTGTTCATTCAGATTCTCAACTAGCCTTTTCTACCATTGAGAATTGGTATCTTGATTCAATTTTTTTACCGGTTGCATCTATTCTTTCATATGCTTGTTTTAGTTACTATATCTGGTTGCACCAATTTTATTTATTTCTTTTCTTTTAGTAAATGAATGAACAACACATTTTCTTTTCTATTGTAAACATATGCAGTTGGTATTATTATGGCAACTAATTATCTTTTTTGTTTAATTATTGTAGAAACATTACAAGGAAGAGTTATTGAAGATCAAGCAGAAATTAGCTGAGGCATCAGGGACTTCACTAGAAGATATTCAGGTTCCTCTTTTAGTTCAGATGAGTATCTTCATAGATAAGAAGAAGAAATGTGGGGACCTTGGCTGCTCCTTTAATGTAGAGAGTTCCTCACATGCTACATCTGTCGGTGCATCCGGGGAAAAAGTGCATATTCTTCAAGGACAGGTGAATCAGCTCCAAGTGACGGTCAATAAACTTCTACGGTCTGTTAAGAGGATAACAGCTCGATGTGCAGCTAATTTTCCTCCTCCTGATCATGATGATGATAGTGATGATGGTGATGGTGATGAAGGTGATGGTGATGAAGGTGGTGATGAAGATGGTGATTTTATGAGGACCTTTAGGATATATAGGGAGCTATTAGATATTGGAGTATCAAGACTTAACATATTATGAAGACCTTGATGATAGATAGGGACCTCTTAGATATTGGAATATCAAGACTAACATATTTTGTTATTTAAGTATTTTGGAATACTTATTTTGAAATGTTGTTTTGCAAATGAAAACTGATGCATTTATAAATTTTAATATAATTTTGTTTATGACATTGAATTTATGGTAGAAATATACGGCCAAAATTGAAATGAAATTATATATGCAAACAAAAAATAAATTTGAAAAAAATGGTTTTTATTTTTATTTAGCGACAACATATTTGGTCACAAAAAAACCTCTTTTTCGTCGCCGAAATTGAAACTATTGTAACGCCTGATATCTTCAGTGATGACATTTTTTGTCACCGAAAGTTTTTACGATGAAATTTGGAGCGAAAAAATTGGCGCAAAATTGTTTGAACGCGAAGCCATGAAACAGTCAGCAACGAAAATGGCGACGAAATATGGTTGTCGCCCCACCAAAATGCTAGCGACGACATAAAGGTTCATCACCGTATGTAGGTTAGCGACGAGCCTATTGCGACCAAGTGGAGCGACGCGTATGTTCATTGCTAATGGGTTTCAGTGACGAAAAAAAGGCTATCTGCGACAACATGGTTTCGTGGCAAAAGGGTTTTTTTTTTGTAGTGGTAAGACCTTGGACAAACACATCCAACACCTATAATAAGTTTTTCAAGTTTTAAGGGACAACAAATTATTTGTAAAGAAAGAGAAGTGTGAGTTTGTAAAGCCGGAGGTCTCATTTTTGGGATATGTGGTCGGACATGGAAAGATCAAGATGAACAAGGCCAAGATCCAAGCCATTGAGTCTTGGGAGGCACCAAAGCGATCCTCGGAACTATAGAGTTTCCTTGGTTTTGTGAACTACTAATGCAAGTTCATCTAGGGACACTTTTTCATTACTTACCCACTCACCAACCTACTCAAGAAGAACAAGGCATGGGAGTGGAACATGGCATGCCATGATGTGTTTGTGATGTTGAAGCAAGACGTGATGGAGGAACCCATACTAGCACTTCAGGACCATAGCTAACCATTTGAGGTACAAACCAATGCTTTTGACTTTGTCATTGGTGGTGTATTAATGCAGGAGGGACATCCTATTGCCTTTGAAAGTCGGAAGCTCAATGATACAAAGAGAAAGTACACTGTCCAAGAGAAGGAGATAACGGGTGTGGTACATTGCCTTAGAACTTTGAGGCATTACTTGTTGGGGGCCAAGTTTAAGGTGAAGACGGACAACATTGAAACAAGCTACTTCCTTACCTAAAAGAAGTTAACACCAAAGCAAGCAAGGTGGCAAATGTTCCTAGCCGAGTTTGACTTCATGATGAAGCACATACCCAGCAAGACAAATTGTGTGGTGGACGCGCTAAGTAGGAAGGTGGAGCTCGCCTCCATTTCTTCCCGGACTTTTCTTTGCAAGCCGTATCCAAGAAGGCTTGCAACATGGTTCCCAAGCCAAGAACATCATTGAGGCCCCAAGTGGAGGCAAGACTTGCCGATTTTGGGTGAGAGATGAGGCTCTTGTAACCAAGGGAGGGCGGCTTTATGTGCCTAAGTGGCAAGCGATACGGAAGAAGATTATGAAGGAGTTCCATGATTCACTTTGGGTAGGGTATTCAGGAGCCCAACGCACCTAAGCATTCATCAAGAGGGCCTACTATTAGCCTCACATGCAAGACAACATTGAGTTGTATGTGAAGACTTGTCTTGTGTGCCAACATGACAAGGTAGAGTAAGGTTATGCACCCCGAGGCTTCTCTAACCTCTTCCTACTCTAGAGAGACCATGGAAAAGCATTTCCATGAACTTCATTGTATACTTGCCAAAGTTTGAAAGGTGTAGCAACATCATGGTGGTCATGGACCGGTTTAGCAAGTATGGGATCTTTATCCCCGTACCCACAATGTTCAATGCCGAGGATGCCGCAAGATTATTCCTCAAACATGTAGCCAAGTATTGGGGCATCCCAAGAAGCATCATAAGAGACTACGACACAAGGTTCACGGGGAGGTTTTGGACCGAACTCTTCAAACTTAGGGGGATGGAACTCAACCTCTCTACAAGTTTCCATCTCCAAATTAACCGGCGGCCAAACCAAAAGGGTGAACGTCTTGGTGGAGCTCTACCTACTGCATTATGTGAGTGCTAACCAACAAGATTGGGTGAGATTTCTTGACATGGCCCAATTTTCTTACAACCTCCAAAAGAGTTAGTCTTTGGGGCAAACCCATTTGAGATAGCCACTAGGCAACAACCGATCACACCACATACTTTAGGGAGTGACTACAAGGGTCCTAGTCCAGCCGCCTTCAAGTTTGCCAAGGGGTAGCAAGAAAATGCCGATATGGCAAGGGCTTAGCCAAAGCCTCAAAAAAATGAAGAAGTGGGCGGACATGAAGAGGAGACATGTAGAGTTTAAAGGAGACTTGGTGATGGTAAAGCTCCTTCAACACCAAAGCCAGAGATTTTCCAAGGTGCATAAGGGCCTAATATGGAGGTATGAATGGTCATTTTCGGTCGAGAGAAAGGTAGGCAACTTAGACTACCAATTGAAACTACCGAAGCACTTGGAGATGCATCCCATATTTCATTTGAGTCTCCTAAAACCTTATCATGTCGATAAGGTGGAACCAAGCCGAGAAAAGTCAAGGATAGCGCCCACAGCAATCACAACCTTTGAAGAACGGGATGTGGAGGAGATTCTAGCTCATCACATTGTCTGAGGAAGAGGGGCACATTTGAGCTATAAGGAGTATTTTGTAAAATGGAGGGGCTTGCCACTAAGTGAGGCAAGTTAGGAACCCGCTCTCAAGCTATGGAATCACCGTGGAGCCCTTAAAACATATGAAGACGACACGACATGGGCAAATTGAGTGGAGAAGGATGTCACACCCCACATTTTTCTCCACCAACATTAGAGGGCAAGGATGACATTTTTCACATACTTGTCACAATATGTTGGTATGTAAGAGTAGTAGTGAGAGTTGGTGGGATGAATTATTAGTAGTAGGTGCCACCAACCCATTCATGTGAGCCTTTGGATTAAATTAATCCTAGCCATTCATTTGGTAGGTAAGGGCTTATATAAATCATCTAAGGCACCTTGTAAAAACACACAAGAGAGCTTTGTAATAAGCATTGCTAATAGAAGAAAAGTTTCTCCTCATTTGCATGTTTATTTACTTGTGTTCTTGCATACTTTAATTCTTATTTTATTATCTTTGCCTTATCTTTCATTTTCATATTTGCAAGTTTGTATTTTTCATCAACCAAACAAAAAAGGCTGCCTTGATCGAATATAACTTTGAACATTTATAGAACTTTGAACAAATATAGACCAAGAACCGCACGGAACCTTGAACGAAAGAACAAGCCCGTGACAAAATACATAGGCCCATGTTGTATCATTTTTACAGCACTATTTCATATAGATGTATTATATTAATATAATCTTTAATATAAATGACCACATCCTAACAATCTTGATTTATATGTTTTTTTGTTTTAATAAAATGGGCATGCCACTCATTTCAATTATGAAGTTGACCCCTGACCTCTCACTCAACAAAAAAAAGATAAGAGAGTAATCACATTTATATCGTGAATTTATATTGTGAACGTGGTTGATCTATGTAACATCACCTTGAGATTTTTTTTTTTTTTTTAATGTGTATTGGAAAAAGATTGATAATTTATAAGCTCACATTCTACATCTCTTAAACATTTATTGGAAAAATATAAAATTGATGATGAATATTTTAACTATCCCTAATGTTTAATTAATTGATGGTGATGAAATCTGTCTGTCCTTCATTGGTTATATATGTGGTGATGTAAATTAGCTGCCTTTGTTGGGCGAGACAAAACCCAGCTCAGAATTTTTTTTTATTTTTATTTATTTATTTTTTGAGAAACCCCCCAGTTCAGTTTTAATTTTGAAAACTCAAACCATAGAATTTAATTCAATTTAAAAATGAAATCAATCTATTTTTAAAAATTCAAGTTCAAGTACTTGATTAAGTTAAAACTAAAACCTCAATTAAATCTTGATTTTCATTTTTAGTCATAAACAATATAAATTATATCATATGTTTAATATAAAATTATAATACAATAACAATATTCCTTATAAACAAACAACAAACCATTAGTTTAGTTCCAACTATATGAGTTCTACCATGTAAATCATTCCCGCCATATTGGGTACCTGACTCTCAATTTTAAACTTCTGTTAGAATACAATCAACACGTACATTATATAAAATGATAATATATGTTAAATTATCAAAGTGAGCTCAACCATGCTTCATTAAATAAAAAATAATTTTGAGCTAAAAGTCTATGACTCTGGAAAAAAACACCTTAAAAATTCAATCCGAGTTCATAGCCCTGAACCTAAACGTATGCCGTCAACCGTTAACAAGCCTGTGCTTGAGAAACCCACTGAAATGAGAATGTGGGCATCTGCTAACTCGCTTCAATATAATAGCAAGTATGAGTTGCCTGAACACAAACACAGATGAATACATTCACAATCAATCCAGGAAGAGCACTGCTAGATGATAATCCTAAGAACAATACAAGGAAATAAATCATTCTCCAGCACAGACCAAATAAAATCCTTGATCAAATACATACTTGATACATGGCTTGTCCAAATGAATACAAGAATAATCAACTGTTTATTTTTATTTTTTATTTTTTTTTCTTTTGAGTAACTTCAAATACCAGTAAGGCCTAGTCACATACATTTCTGACACAAACTTTGCAAAGCAGAACAATCACCAAACCAACTTACGCAGTTTAGATGCAAAAAATAGCAATAATAATACTTGCTGAATAAAGCAGTAGTAGCTCCCTCAAGATATTGAATTTAAAAACACTTCCTGTGAACAATTGAAGGACCTGATTCTTCATACTCATCCTTGGAAATCCACATCTGCACCAAAGGACAAGGGAATCAGCTATAAGAAGTAAGGAAATATAATGAGAAGAACTATCAAAATGAAATCAACTATTTGCGTTCCACCAAAGACGGGACTGTATCAAGGACTTTTACCTGCTGGAAAGTACTTAGGGAGGCAAGGATGGATCCTCCAATCCAGACACTGTATTTCCGTTCAGGAGGAGCCACCACCTTGATCTTCATGCTGCTCGGGGCAAGGGCACTGATCTCCTTGCTCATACGATCACCAATGCCAGGGAACATAGTAGTGCCACCACTAAGCACAATGTTGCCATATAAGTCCTTTCTGATATCCACATCACACTTCATGATGGAGTTGTAGGTGGTCTCATGGATACCAGCAGCTTCCATTCCAATTAGGGACGGCTGGAAGAGAACCTCAGGGCAACGGAACCTCTCTGCACCAATAGTGATTACCTGCCCATCAGGAAGCTCATAAGTCTTCTCCAAAGATGAGCTGCCCTTGGCAGTTTCCAGCTCCTGTTCATAATCAAGGGCCACATAGGCAAGTTTTTCTTTTATATCCCTGACAATTTCCCGTTCAGCAGTGGTAGTGAAGGAATAGCCCCTCTCAGTCAGAATTTTCATCAAAGCATCAGTGAGATCACGCCCTGCGAGATCAAGACGAAGGATGGCATGTGGAAGGGCATATCCCTCATAGATGGGGACTGTATGGCTCACACCGTCACCAGAATCAAGCACAATACCTGTTGACAGAGGATATAGGACCAATTTAGTAGACACATAACAACAAAGTCAAAAGGCTTCATTGAACATATATATATATAAGATACCAACCAGTTGTACGACCACTAGCATACAGGGAAAGCACGGCCTGGATAGCAACATACATAGCTGGCACATTAAAGGTCTCAAACATAATCTGGGTCATCTTTTCTCTGTTTGCTTTGGGGTTAAGTGGGGCTTCAGTAAGCAGAACAGGATGCTCCTCAGGGGCAACTCGAAGCTCATTGTAAAAGGTGTGGTGCCAGATTTTCTCCATGTCATCCCAATTGCTCACAATTCCATGCTCGATTGGGTACTTTAAGGTGAGGATACCTCTTTTTGACTGTGCTTCATCACCCACATAAGCATCCTTTTGGCCCATACCAACCATGACACCAGTGTGGCGAGGTCGCCCTACAATACTGGGAAATACAGCCCTTGGTGCATCATCACCGGCAAAGCCAGCCTATATGACAAACAGGAATAAGCATCGATTTGGAAATCCATAGAAAAGGGAAAAACAATGGATTTACAGCTTAGACAATGAGGCCATACCTTAACCATTCCAGTACCATTGTCGCAAACAAGGGGCTGGATATCGTCAACGTCAGCCATTGTTTTTTGTATCTATAAGAAGAAACACCAAATGATAACTCGTCAACACCAACAATCTAAACTACCAGAGCCTCATTTGTAGGTGACATCGAGAATCTTAATATTATAAATTTGACATGGAACAACTAAAATATCAAATGAAGAGCAAGAAAAGTGTAGACACATGCAAGGCAAAGACTATTGACATATGTCACGAGTTCTGTGCTAGGTCTATGTCAAAGATCCTGGCTTTAATGCATTTAAAGGATGCAAAGCAACCTAATCAGCATGTCAATTGCCTTAGAATGAAAAGACACAATATGTAAAGTATTATATTTTATCTCTTATAGGTCATATCTCGAAAGATCTCAATCAAAAGCCCACTTCCCATTCAGAACAATACTGATAAGCGTATTCCTCTACACAACAAAAGATCTAACCCGTACCACTTAGTAGAATCAGAATAACTTCATCAGCATGAAGATCAATCGCACAATTATAGAAGAAATCCGAACAAACACACTTCACAAACCAACTCATCACGAAATGAAACCTTTTTCTCAGAACAAACACCACTCACAACTTCAAATCAACAGATGCCACAAAAACCAAGATCCAGAACCCTTAAAGATCAAATCCATGTTAAGATATCCATTCAAATAGCTATGAACAGAAAAGAATTGCTATTTGACCAACATATTGCACAAAATCAAACGATCCCCTAAAGATCAATGAATCCACACAACAAAATCAAAATAAAACCACAGCATTGATTCTAAAAACAGTAATAGAAATCGAAAATCAACCACAAAACAACATACTAACAAAGAAAAGAAAAACAGAAGAGATTTCCAGAGATCAAAAGCAAACCTTATCAAGGGACACTCTCCGACGGCCAAAAGCTCAGCCTCCGAATCGTCGGAGAAACGGCGGCGAGCGATGAGAGGTCCGGGACGAGCTCAGGAGACTCGCCTCTTAATGAGCATCACCCCTCCCGTTGAAACCGAGATCTCTGTTTCAATCCAACCAGGATGAACGCTTTTAAATTCATCACATCCGTCAAATTAACGTTCGAACGAATCGTAATGTATCTTCGACGGTGATGATGACCAGAACATAGTACACGCTGTTTGGATTGCAACAGCTAATCAGAGTGCCAGTCTTGTTGCAGACGTGGCGGTATTTCATTGGATTATTATTTTAATAATGTTTTGAAGTTAAAAGTGGCGGTGTGGTGTCATCGTGAGCTGGACCCGGACATCAATCAGCGAAAGATAGCCGTTGGATGGACAATAAGGGGGTTCCAGCCGTAGGATCAAAGGTCAAAGGTCACTGTTGTCTGCAGGGTGGGGCCCATGCCATGTCAGCAAACTCAAGACGTGCGTTTAATGCCAGCCATTGCCCGCTGGCGGATCCGAGGAGCTCTAGAAGGTTCCTGACCCGTTTACTCGAACCCGCAAAGTCAGCCCAAGCCCGTTATTTGCTGGATGACCTTTTGCTTAAACCGTTCCGGAGGATCAACTAAAGTAAAATTTCCAGTCTCTTCCACTCATATTTCCTTTTGTCGCTTTCTGTCTCTCTCCTCATTTCTCAAAGAAAAAGTTCTCAGCTTGACATCCCTCAGGGCACCATTCTTGATCCAAGGTGAGAGCTTTGAGGTTTTTCTAATGCTGGGGTCTTGATTTTTATCTTGGTTTTTTTCTTGAATGCTTTTGAATTGGTTTCTTCTATGCAGGGGAAGGCGTTGAGTGGATTTCAGCTTCGGAATCAATGTGCGTATTTTGGTTTATCATTGATCTCTATGTTATTTATTTATTTATTTTGGCTTATCATTGATATTTATTTTTTTATTTATTTACCCGGTCGTATTTAGACCTTATTGATATTGGGAAGTTTAGATTTTGGCTTGTTATGAAAATGTAGGATCAGATTGTACAGAGTCGCAGAAAAAATTGAAAATTAATAATAAAGATAAAAGACACATATTTTATGTGGAAAATCCTTAAATAAATTAGGATAAAAATCACAAGCAGAGATAGAATAATTTTACTAGTGGGAAAATATTTGTGAACTTACAATCTTCTAAATAATAAGGAAAAACCTAATCCTCTTTCTTATACCAAGAGAAATATATTACCTCTCAAAATTTTTTTTTTCCCACCTTTTCTCACCCTCACTCCCTTCTCTTTCACTTGGTGCAATGGAGGTTTCATCTTTCATGCTTATTTATAGGTAAAGATGGAAAGAGATTAAATTCTAATTAATCGCTAATCGTTAATTAGATAAGGCATACATTCTCCCATGCCACCACTGCGGTTGCTAAGCCACCATGTGATAAGTATCAGCCATAATATTTGACTTAACATTTCTCCCACATGAAAATGTGATTGAAATTCAATAAGATCTTTACACCATTCTTTCTTTCTTGCCACTCGATGTTGCTTACGTTTCTAACAAACCACAACCCCGGTAGTCGAAGCCCAAGGATCTATGGACTAGCTCATGCTTGACTAGCCAATCATCTATCAGCGTTGATTGCTTTTGTCATGAAATCTGCTATTTTCTCACGAGGAAGTGATATTGAACTCTAATAGGTTTGTCTTTGAATGAAGTGCTTAATTCCTTGCAAGACATAAGGTACACTGGTTGTCACAATACAAAGCAATGTTCTCTTGTGTGTGCTCGAGTACTTCTAACACCATCTTTAACCACGCTGCTTCTTTAGTGGCTTTTGTAGTTGCCTTCTGTTGTTGACGTAGTCACGACTAACTGCAATTTTGAAACCCATTTCACGACTTCTCTTGCTAATGTGAACAAATTTCTTGTAGTAGATTTGTTTTTATCAACATCACCTGCATAATCACCATCAACATATCCACTGACAATTAAGTTTGATCTCCAATAACATAATGCAACATCTGAGGTTCCTTTAATATATATGAGAATCCTCTTGACAACGTTGCAATGCTCTCAACCAATGACTTACCACTTCCACTATATATGTGCAATGTCTAGTCTTTGTACAAATCATGGCAAACATTAAGTTTGCCACTACTAATACATACAGTACTCGAGACATCCGATCCTCTCTTCACTGTTGGGACATATACTTGATGATAACTAAAAATTAACCGAAAGTGGGGTCGAAATTGGCTCATAGTCTTGAATGTTGAAGCGCCGCAAAATTTTCTTCAGATGATTATTCTGAGAAAGCCAAATCTTCTTATTATTTCTGTCTCTATGAATTTGCATCCCTAGATACTTGTTTGCTTGTCATAAGTCCATTTCAAATTCCATAGCCAACTGTGCCTTCAACTCCTAGATATAATCTTTGTTAGGGTCTGCTACTAACATGTCATTAGAATTCATCAATAAGAAGACAAAATCTTCTTCTCTAAACCTTTCAACATATACATAAGGGTTTGCATTGAATCTGTTGTATCCAAGGCCAGTGTTTAAAAAATGTTTGAGGCGTACCTCAAGGCGAGGTGGTAGAATTTCACCTCGAGGCATACACCTCCCTTGCAATGATGGATCCCGTGCCTTTATTGGGTGAAGCGCATTGCCTTGAGGCGCAAGAGGCTTGCGTCTCACCCAGGCCAAATTATTTCTCCCCTATATATATATATATTAAAGTTTGTTTGAAAGTTAGAGTACAAATAAAAAAATCTTGATTTATTTTATATTAATTTTTTAAATTTTATCAATGCTTAACAAACACAAAAGTTAAAGTTTATTGATATTCTTATTAATCTATCTATAAATAACCAAATAATCTAAATAAAAATTTGAAATCAATAATTCTTTAGATTTTTAAAATTAATTGGATGAATCTCAAATACATTTAAATAATCTTTGGGTTTTTTTCAATTGACTCAACTTTTTTCACTAAACAAATTGATATATATATTTTAAAAAATATATTTAAAAAAAAAAAATCTTTGTCAAAGCCTCAATCAATGATCCAACTATTATCCAAGATAACCTCAATCTAGGTAACGGAAAAAGACTAATGCCATTGGTGGATGAAGAAGATTTCAAATTGGAAGATGAGGTTGATGTTGAACATGAAGACAATGATTTTATTGGAAATTTTGCTAGTGATAGTGATTGATGAATGATGATGTTGGGGCAAATGGGCAAGTACAAGACAATTTCTTACAAATTAGAATGAACTATCAAGTATGAAGTAAGTTAAATTAAAAACCATGAAAAATTAAAGACAGCTAATCCTTTTATTATGAATTTTATGACTATTTGTTATTTACCATTTATTATCTCTTCTGCAACCTGTCCTCTTATGAAATGGAATCGTATATCCATGTGTTTGGTTCTCCCATGCCTTGTTGGATTTTTTGTTATGGAAATTGTTGATCGATTGTCACAGAATATCTTAGTTGCCTCAACTTGAATTTGGCCCATACTTTTCGAGCAATCTCCTTAACCATAATGCTCGGCAAGCCGATGAAGTAGCTGCAACATACTCGGCTTCGATTGTTGATAATGTCGTTATCTTTTGCTTCCTGGAACTCCATGTAATTGCACTAGAACCCAGCATAAATACGCTTCCTGAAGTGCTCATTCAATCATCCAATGACCCTACCTAATCACTGTCAGTAAACCCAATTAATTGAAGTCTTCCATACCAGAGACCAAAATCAATCGATCCTGCATGTAACACTTTTGATTGAATGATTGACATAGTGAAGCTTTGTAGGATTGCTCATAAATCTTGACACCATGCTGACAGAGAATGAAATATCTGGTATAGTATGGACCTAATAATTCATTTCTCCAATTAAGCTTCTGTAGTTCGCATCTGTATTCCCACTGCCATCCTGCACCTACCTTTTATCATTTGTATTCATTGGAGTTAGAGTCTTCTTACATTGTTGCACGTTAAGTCTGTTTAGAAGATCTTCTGCATACTTCCTCTGATTAACAAATATTCCATCATGCTCTTGTCTTACCTCCAGCCTGAGAAAATAGTGCATTAGCCCCAGATCACTCATTTCAAAAGTGTTCATCATCCCGGCTTTAAACTCATCAATTACTAATTGCAAGGATCCCAAATAATTGATGTCATCTACATACAAACAAGCCAGTAACTGATCACTACTTTCTTTCTCCTTCTTGTATAAAATTGGTTTGTTTTCACTTCTTTCAAACCCATGCTATATAAAATAATGGTCTATTTTACTGTACCAAGCTCTTGAAGCTTGTTTCAGACCGTATAAAGCCTTCCTTGGTTTATAGACTTTATCTTCATTCCCTTCAATCACAAATCCCTCTGGTTGATCAGCAAGCACATCCTCTTGAAGCTCTCCATTTAGACAAGCACTCTTCACATCAAGTTGATAAATTGGCCATTGTTGTTGTGCTACTAGTGCAAGAAGAATTCCTACAGTTTTCAGCCTTGCAACAGGTGAGAATGATTACTCATAGTCCACTCCTTGCACCTATGAGTAACCTTTTGCCACTAACTGAGCTTTGTGCCTTTGTAAAGTGCCATTTGCATGAAACTTTGTTTTAAATATCCATTTTAAGCCAATAGCCTCTTTCCTTTTGCTAAATCATAAAGTTCTCATGTTTTATTTTTCTGAATTGTTGTGATTTCTTCCTTCATAGCTTCTCGCCATTCTCTCTTTGTAGCAGCTTCTTCATAAGGGAATCTGTAACAGGAAAAGCATAAGAACAGGATTTATATAATTCTTTTAAAGATCTGACCTTTGATACTGGAGTTTCTTCTTTTTAGGATTGACTGCCTGCTGTGCTTAATGATTTATTTGAATTATTACTTGGTGACGATCTGCCACTTGAGATAGTTGCTTCATCATTTTTATTTGAGATATTAGAACCATTTGATGCTGATGTAGGTACTGGATCTTCTGCAATCTCAACTGAAATTTTCTTTAGTGTCTCTGCTTCAGTATTCCAACTCCACTTTGCACCCACATTGAATATAACACCTCTACTAATTATAACTCTCCCAGTCACTGGATTGTATAACTTGTATGCCTTGGACTCATTAGAATACCCACTGAATATGCATTTTTCAGATTTATGATCTAACTTTTGTCTGTTATGAAAGTTAATCATAGAGTATGCTATGCAGCCAAAGACTCTTAAATAACGCGCATTAGGTTTTATACCTTTCCAAGCTTCAAAAGGAGTTATATCGTGCACAGCTCTTGTTGATGAAATATTCAGTAAATGCATTGTTGTAGCTACTGCCTCAGCCCATAAATAGTTAGGAAGATCCTTCTCCCTCAAAAAACTTCTACCCATTTCAACCACAGTTTGGTTCTTCCTCTCAGCAACCCTGTTTTGCTCCGGAGTACAGGGTGCTATTACTTCCAAATTCCTTCTCCACGAGAGCTTTGAATCTTCTAAATTATTCTAAGACTTGGGACTTTAATTTAATAAAATATACCCAACTCATTCGGATATAATCATCTATAAATATTAAATAATACTTGTTACCTCCAAGAGAAGTTGTTTGCATAGGACCACACACGCCTGCATGTATGAGTTTGAATTGTGTTGAGGTTCGCCAAGTTGCACTGTCTGGAAAGGCCCTCTAGTTTTGTTTCCCATAAATTCAAGCCTCACATACCCCACGTTGATCAGTTTGAGGTAGACCAAGCACCATCTCTTTCTACCTTTTGCACTGAGATGCCCATATCTTTAGTGTCATAATGTGGATGAATTTTGTTCAGTTGTGATCAAACCAAAATTCTCCATTCTTGAGATATCAAGTGGGAACATTTTATTTGCTATCATTTGTACCTTGGTCACTAGTTGCCCAGTCTTTGCATCTTTAATATAGCATATGCTCCATTTGAGAATAGGAGTGAGTACCCACTGTGTATTAGTTGACCAACACTAAATAAATTATATATCCAAGATTAGGAACATAGTGAACTTTGTGCAGTAGCTTGACTTGCCTCGTGATGTTGTGATAACCACAGTCCCTTCTCCCTTCACTTGTATTTCTTTATCATCATCCAACTTCACCTTTTGTTTCTTCGATTCATCCAATTCCCTAAAAAATTCTCTTTTTCCAGTCATATGATTAGAACACCCACTGTCTATCAACCATGCCTCATCTTTATACTGGCAGTCTGCTTTAATATGCCCATACTTCCTGAAGTGTTGACATTGTACATTGCTGTTGTAAGTTCTTTGATCATTATTGACTAGCCTTTTCTCTGTGGTCCGTCCTCTACATTTACCACCAATTTTGGCTCTATAGGAACCTCTCCCTTGGCCTTTTCCTGCCAACCTTGCAGGGTACTTTGTAGTGGATACATCAGCCTTCACTTGAAAAGGCTTTTCCTCTGATTTTTCTGCAGATTTGTTCATCCTCACTTCATGTGCTTGAAGTGATCCACTCAGTTCAACAATGGACAATTAAGTGAGGTCCTTGGACTCCTCAATAGCTGCAACTACATGATCAAAACAAGGTGTTAAACTCCTTAACACCTTGGCAATGACCGTTTGATCAGTAATATTATCTCCAAATGCCCGTGTCTTATCAATGGTTGCCATCATCCTGGAAATGAACTCTTGCACAGCCTCATTGTGCTTCATGCTCATAGTTTTAAATTCCTGTCATAATGTCTGAAGTTTGACAGCTATCACCCTTCAAGAGGCTTGATTTCCTTCTGCAAAGTTGTCCATGTTTGCTTGGAAGTTGTTGCTGCTGCAATCCTTGAAAAAATGGTTTCATGGACTGCTTGTTGTATAAAGAATAGAACCTTTGAATCTTTCTTCTTTGCATGTTCTCCTTCAACCTTGCCTTATCTGGATCTTGATAACCATTCTCCACTAAATCCCATAAATCTTGAGATTTAAATAATGTTCTCACCTAGATGCTCCAAAAATCGTAGCTTTCTCCTTTGAACACCGGGAGTGTAGGTTGAGATACACTCATGCTATTGCCATTTGATGTCATGATGCCTTGAACTTTTGTAACCGATTCTCTGACACCACTATATTAAGTTAAATTGAACAAAGGAATTCTCTGTATAATGTAAACCTTGTATTGCAAATGAAACAAAACAGTAAACAGATACATTACTGTATTACACTCATGGATATTTTTAACATCAATTTCACCCATTGACAAAGGGTGCTTACATGAAACAACACTACTCTTTGACAAAAGACACATATATCAAACAGTACCAATATAACTATTAGTAACTACTGCATAACTAAACCTGATAACTGCTTCTCCAACGTTCACTTCCACGTTGGCTGCCACCTGGACCATTACGTGAAGAGCTTTGATCATCCTTCAACATTTACTTCCCTTTTTCAATTTTATTTCATGCCAAAGAGCAACTTTCTTTCAGTTTTAGTATGGAGATGCTTAAGTAGTGTCAGATGTCTAGGAATCTTCCTTTTTTCCGGTGGATTCAACTGAGAAAAAGAAATCTAGATCAAGGTCATGAACTGGGACCTGTTTGCCAGACTAATTGTAAGAGATCTTATCTTTGCCTTGTCAAGTGTGCATCCTGTCCACGAACTGAAAGTTTTGTCTTGATGGGGTTTCTTAACTAGGTTGTCATGTTTTCAGAATTAGGAATCACCTAATTTCACTTTTTGTGCTCTAATATCATGATGCCCTTTGTGATTTTTTTGTTTATTCTGTTGGTTCAAGCTTATTCTGTAAAGATTATTTATTGTTTGAGTTCATGGTTTGTGTGGATTTCCTTTTGTTGCATGAATCCTTTTAATTATGAATAGTGCACTTAGATTTTGGTTATGCTTCTTGAAATCATGTGAGTTATGAGGGGGAAATATTCCTTTTGGCTAGACAATGGAACTGTTATTCTGAGCCCATGAGAGAATATTAGCATATGCTAGATTTTAAAGAAGAAAATCATCTCTACATTCATGCCTGATTGCCATGTAACAAATAGATTCTCTCAAGCTCACAATGTACTAGCTATTGCCTTCATCCTTGGTGATATACCATTTGCCTCTCTGGTGTCCAAGGCATATGCATAACTCTATATCTTGTTTGTATTAAGGGTGAATCAAATTTAGTTGGTTAAGCTTTTCTAATCCAGATATTAACTAATCCATCTTGGACGTGTACTAGCTATTTATCAATCGAGAGTAGATGGACACTAAACATTTCCAAACAACCCAATATGCTTATGTGCACTCTGTTTCCCCAGTCGTATGGTTAATGTTGATTTGTTTCTTCCATCAGGGAAGATGATGAACCTGTTGATCCAAAGAAGTATCTTGAGGAGCAATGCAAGCCAAAGTGTGTGAGACCATTATTTCAATATCAGGTATGGTATTTCCTGTTTCCTTAAAGTCCAGTATCTTGTAACTGTACCATGAACTTTTTATATTTAGCCATCAGACTGCATATTGTTCTGGTGTTAATTCCATCGAACTTTTAGCTTCTCTTGTCAACTGGCAAGTCACTTTTCCTTGTGATCCTTTTTATCCCTTACAGAGCTTTGTGTAAGCAAATATATTAAGAATTGTATGTTGAAACTTGTAAATTTTCAACAGAATGCAAAATAATGGTCTCTCTTCAAAGTGACTGATTATAAATTGTTTCTTAAGACCATTATATTGCTTTGATTTATTTAGTGGAAATCACACCAGCGAATCTGTTTCTATGCCAATACTGGCCTCACACATAGGCCTGAAATAAATATCCCTATTCCTTATTTGCAGGAATGTTCTAAGAGAATCAGGGATGACAAAACTGGGCACAAGCACTGCACTGGTCAATATTTTGATTACTGGGCATGTATTGATAAATGTGTAAGCATATACTTCAACCGAATTTATTTCCTTCATTAAGTTGGTGAAGTTCAATTCTTGAATTTTTTTTTTCTACAGGTTGCAGCAAAACTCTTTGATATGCTGAAATGAGCCTCCATTTGACCATTGCTTCCTATGATCTCGGCCTTTTAGAGAATGCTGCTCTTTGCTGTGGTTCAGCTCTGATATATTCACAGACTTTGAATAGCTTCTTCATTTATCGATGATATATATGACTATGATAGTGTTTGCTTAATTCCAAGTCAATGCAAGTGTTTCTGGCTGCAGAACTTGTGCTTCCTGATTTGTAAACTTTAGACAAACATTATTAGATATAATGTGAAATCTTGCTGAATACTTGTGTATGAGCTGTGTTAAATGAAAAGTAAACATTTTCTTCATAAGTATAAAAAGGCCACCTGATTTAGCTTGTTACATATGTTTGCATTTATATGAAGTGCATCTATTCATTCGTCTAACTCAGTTTCTAATTTTCAGTCAGCTAGCAACCTCCCTGAAGATCAACCACTACATCGATGCTGTTCACGGTATAACAATGGTGAACCATGACAAAATCCGGTGGCAGTTCAGGCATATCGCATTGGACTCAAGCCATCGGCCAATGCAATGGAATCCATAGTTACATATTAGCGACCCTTAAACCGCCTAGCTGGTACCAAACTCCGAGAGGCGAATAACACACTTGGAGCTGGCAGCTTCGGCAAAGTCCAGCCTAGTCAAGTCAAGTCGAGCCGAGCCATGGAGGCAATGTCTTCCAACCTTTGATCAAATTGGCAAGCTCAAATTCAAGTAAACTTTCCGGTCTCTGCTATGGTGTAGAGCACCAGAGTACAAATCATGACAGTGAAGATGATCACATGAGAACAATGGCATTGAGTTTTACCTCATACATGAAGGCCTCAATGATGTTCTATGGCAGTGGAAATATTGATCTTCTTAAATGTAGTAGATTTAGTGTATTGGGAACCATTGTAAGTTCTTGTGAGGTGGTTTGGGAGTAGGTGTTGTAAGTTTACATATACACACAAGCACACATGTATTGGATTTGATTATTTGTAGAGAATGAAAACAAAATTTAGGGAGTTAATCTCCCATTTCTCACTAATGTGATTTTTTGTTGGTACTGAAATGTTATCAATCTTTTTGTATTGATTTAAAAAAAAAAAAAAACAAATTATCTTCCATGAATTTCATGAAATATAAATGTTGTTAACTTGTCAACTCCTGAGTAATTCTTTAAAGTTTTGAATTAATATCTTCGCAAGTGAAGTGAGAGTCCTTCGGATGTAAATGTGATAAACCTGGTTCATGAAATGGGAAGAGAATGTGAATGGGAGAAGGGATTGAAATAAGAGTGTAAGAATGGGAATGAAAATTAAATAAAAAAAAAATAGAGCAAGATAAAGTAAGAGAATGCAGCAAAATCACCTTTAATACACATAAATAATATTGATAATGAATTATACTTAATAATACATAAATTTTTTTTATGTGAATACCATTACTAAAACCAATTATTACAATCAAATATCCAAATTAAATATCTCATTTTAATTATTATTAGTTTTAATTGTTTTAATTAACTATTTAAATAAATAGATTTTTTATATAATTAAATTTCGATCAAGGAGAGTGTCATTATAATATAATTATTATATTAAAATTTTAAATTAATAATTTTTTTTAATTAAATCTTCATTTAGGGTAAATTATCATTTCATGTTAATTATTACTTATTTATAATTATAATAATTATTTAAATTAATGATTATTATTTAATTAAATTTGTATAAGGGCAAAAATGATCATTACTCCTCGTATACTATTCACCACCCCCCACGGTACTATCTTAGGCAATATAAAAATTTTTTAGGTAATATTATTGGAGAAAACTTTGGTGAAGTGCAATAAATGTAGTTACAGTAGTTCACGATTGAATTTTTGACACTTGTCCTAAAATGAATAATTTAATAGAATGAATAAAGATATTATGGGAAAGTTGTTATATTTTAATATTTTTTTGTTACATGTATCAAAAATTTATTGGGCACTACACCAACTACACCTATTGCAATGCAGTTAAATTGATCTCAATATTATTTACTCCTTACACAATCCATTCTCAGAGTTGTACACCCAAACATAAGAATGAGTTGCTGTTAGAAATGATTACCATTACAATAATATCCATTACTTCCATCCTAAAGCCCGGCTAATAGATTACGAATAAGTTCTATAATATTAATTCACCACTAACAACAATGATAACAAAAATTACCTTTATTTGCGCATCCAAATATTTGAACTTAATATACCATATCATATAATTGTGACACTTAGAAGAATTTTATGGAAAGTTAGTGTTTGGCAATTAGATAAAAGATTGACTAACAACCAAGTGATCTATTGATAGCCGTGTTCTCATTAAAACTTTTCACAAGTGGTGAGTGTTCGAATTTTGAGTGAGGGCATATTTCTAGAAATATGAATAGTGGTTATATACTGGTGGTCCAGTGTCCACGTGTGTGTAGGTCTTGCCCCCACTTGCTCCACCGAGATTTATACACACCTCTGTTTTTTTTAAACGACTCATCTTGGTAGAAAAAAAAATTAAATAAGAGATTGCATTTTGGTCTTTATCTATAGTTTCCCCACAAATATTATTTAAAATTAAAAAAATAATGAGAAAAATACAATTTTGTCTTCATGTAATATTGGAAAAAAAATATGAAAAAAAAAATAATAACTCATACAAAATAGTTAAACATGAACAATTTACAAATCAACTTAAAACTATAACCATTCCACCTAGCAACCTCCCGGATGATCAACCGCGGTACTCTCATTATTCACTGAAATAACAACCATCGAACATGGCATCATCCTTCGACGGCAATTTGGGCATGTCGGATGAAACTTGAGCCATCGATCGATACAATTTACATGAAATCCATGATTACATCCCGGCAACACCCGAACTTCCTCACCGAGAAAAAACTCCGAGAGGCAGATAGCACACTCGGAACCACCAGCTCCGGTGAGGTCCAAGCCATTAGAATATAGCAGTACAGGCAAAGTTACAAGTCTTCTAGTCTTTGATCCATTGACAAGCTCAAACTCAAGCTCAGACTGAACCCAAATGAATCTTGTGATCTTGATCACACACCGAGTTATGGTGTAAAGCACAAGAGCACATATAACAATGCAAATCATCGCCGAGAGGATTATGAAAACGGTAGTATTGATATCACTCTCAGCGATGTCGTCATCCGTCGTGCTATACACCGAAGAGACGGTGTAGCCGGAGATTGTAGCCTCTAGCAATGATCTTCTTGAATGTTGATATAGAATGGCAGGCATAGAGCTTGCCATTGTTAAGTTCTTGCAAGATGGTTTGAAAGCTTTGTCTATATATATATATATACACACACCACACTTTGTTTTTTAATTGTTTATAATGATATGCTTTTTGGATGTGTTTGTTGGATTTGATTTGCAATATAAATGTAAGAAAAAATAGTGACATAATCTGATCTTGTTGGTAATGAAATCTAATCCATCATATGTTGATTAAAAACTAGATTATGTTTCCTTTTTGGACTATCCACTAAAGAGATCCTAATCCTCTCCGTATGGTTCATGCCATGTAGACATTGCTGACTTGTCTACCCAGAGATGACTACTTCAATATTTGAACCAATGGGAGATG
The DNA here is from genome assembly GCA_020875875.1 of Dioscorea alata. NCBI lineage: Eukaryota > Viridiplantae > Streptophyta > Magnoliopsida > Dioscoreales > Dioscoreaceae > Dioscorea > Dioscorea alata. Next base: position 3,833,541 of record CM037014.1, read on the forward strand.
GACAAGTCACTAGGGTGACTTTTTCTTGGGTGGGAATGGGAGTAATCTTAAAGACTCTTAACCACCACTTGTGGATCCAAATATTTGGAACATTGATCAAATGGGTTTATCTTATCCAACACAGGCTGTAAAGGGCAAAACATAAGAGTGATATGAATTAATATTAAAATGCCATATCAATGTATTACCATGAGAAGTTGAAGATCAAGTGGATAAAGAAATATGCATTCATGCCATGTTGGTGGTATATGCATTAATAAAAGGGGATGTTTTACCACTAAGATGATCATCTATATCTGGTTATATATAATTAATAAACAACATTGAAGTAGAACAACAAATTCGCACAAGTTGTGTTATAAATAATGTCAATTAGGTTTAAGTGCACTGTTGGGGTCTATATTATGCTGTATAATGCACTTTAGTTTTTTAGTTTGAAAAGTAAAAAATTATGATTCTTGTACCATGTGTTTGTAACGGTTTGTTTTGGTTTGTACCACGTACATAGTGCCCAAATAACAGTACGACTATATATTTTATATTCAAAATTTTATTTGATTGATGCGAATATATTTCAATAATACGGCAGCTGAGATGTTTGTGGCAAGTGACGCATCATACTATGTCATTAAATTGCAAAATATATTTTATATTTTTCATATAAAAGATATGCATAATTTGCCACCTAAGGCTATCTCCAACCCAAAACTCTATATTTGAAGTTTCTATAAAAAATATAGTTTTTACAGAAAAAAGTTTTTTCAATCAGGAACTTTATTTTTAACTTTACAACATAATATTCTAAGAATATTCTTTTCACTTCACAATTTATATATTTATACCATCAACATAAATGATAATCTATGTTAAGATTATTTTCTATGTTTTTTTATTTTATTGCTCACATAATTTGTCTTAATTTTAATGAATTTATATTTTTTGTATTAGTTTCTTCAATTTTTTTTATTTCTTATTAATTAAGAGAAATTGTTCATATTATCCCTCCAAGTTTCTCACTTGATCAAAAAATCCTTTGGTATTTGCATATTCCCAAAAATGATTTTTTTTATGATAGTTTATTTTTCAGTTCTTTTGTCAAAAAAGTACATAACGTTAATCGAAATCCCCCTCAGCTTCTTTAAACGAGAATACATAATATTGAACAGAAAACTAAAATGTTAAACATCAAAAACAAATATTAAACAAAAAAGTAACATATTAAGTGAAAACTTATGTGATTATACGTAAACACGCAATGTTAAGCAAAAAATATACTTAATAAATAGTAAGTATATTTTGTAAGTGGGTAAAATTGGATATATATATATATATATATATATAATAAACTAAGGAAGTGAACTGCAGGGACTGAATAAGAAGTAAACTGAAAAAGGAGGGACTGCAAAGGATATTGAAATGTCAGAAGGGCTGCAGAGGATATTTGAAAAGTTGTAAAGACTAATAAATAATTTTTTTAAAATATAAACTTAAATTATAAGTTATTAATTTGATTAAAATATGAAATTATAAGTACAAATTTTATAATGATGTATATTTATGTGGCTAAAAGTAGACTAAAAATTGTGAATTAACGACCAAAACTTCATTAAACAACTATTAAACAGAAGAAAGAGAAAATGTGTTACAGTGACAAGCAACTATTAAAAAACTTTATTAAATAACTATTAAATAGAAAACAAATAAAAAATAACTCGTGCTATAGTGACAAATAACTATTTGCGGGTCACTAAAACAAAATCAAGATTTGGTGCTCGGTTGGAGGGCATTCTGAGCCAAATTAGGGCATCTCCAAACTGATTTGGTGCTGGGTTGGAGATGTCTGAAGGTACCACATGGTTTTTTTTTTTATAAATTATTTTTTATTTTAAAACTTTAAAAATTTTATAAAATTAATAAAAATTATAAAATAAACAAAAAAAGAAGGAGACATAAAACAATACTTCCATCACTTTTTCTTATTTGGATGAAAAAAGTGGTGTATTGGAGTGTAGGGTGACCATGACCAAATTTGTTTATTATTTTATTAAAAATTTAAGTGTGAAAATATTTGGAGCATTTATCACCGCAAAAAAAGTTTTTATGTATCCCAATATATAATAGGGAAAAGTTTTAAAATAAACCATGTGGTTTTTAAGTTTTGCAAATAAAAAAATGTGTAAAAAATTCAGCCTTATGGTTTGCCAGATTGGCAAAACCTGACAAAATCATCAACGACGTTAGTGGAAGCTGATGTGGCAAGGTTAATTTCATTAGACACGATTGATTTTTATGCTTTTTAGTCTTTATGAGATATATACATAATCATATTATATAGGGAAAAGTTCAAAAATAATCCATGTGGTTTTTGAGTTTTGCAAATAAATGAATGTGTAAAAATTTTTACATTTTCAACTTTATGGTTTGCCAATTTGGCAAAAACCGACAAAACCGTCAACAACGTTCGTGAAAGCTAACATGGCATGGTTAAAGGAGTCAAACACATAAAAAAAAAAGCCATTATCCTATGTGAGTTGGCGCCACTTTGATTAGGTTAGTTTAATTATATCATTAAGAATGCTTTAATGAGGGAGTTAGTTTAATGAGAATGAGACAGTCACCTCCCGTCTCCTTCAGCGCCACTTGGATTTTCACCCATCGTTCAGACAACAGTAGAGAGGATCTCTAGGGTTCGGATAAAGAGGACAGTGGAGAGGGTTTCTAGATTCGAACAACAAGAACAGTGGAGAAGGTTTCTAGGGTTCGGATAAAGGAGAAGTTCTCATCCAAACAAAAGTGCAAAGGGTTATGATTTCTTAAAATTAAACTGAAATTGTGAAAGCAATGTTGAAGAGCTGTTTCGGTTTTAATTTCTCTTTCTTATTTGTGAAAGCATAAAGAGATGTGTTTTAGTTTAAATTTTTTTTTGTTGGTTTGATTTTGATAATTTTAGTGTTTGTGATGTTTTATTTGTTTCTCAGGATTTTAAATTCTCCTAGCTTCTTTCATTGTTTGGACTAAGTTGATGTAAAATAATTGGGTTTCCGTTTTAATTTATTCTTACTTTTTTGTGATGTTTTATTTGTGAGTGCATTAAAAAATTGGTTTCAGTTTTAGTCTCTTCAATGGGAATTTTATATTGAATGTTCTTAAACCTCTGTCTAGATGAGAACCTCTCATTTGTCCGAACCCTCTCCATTGTCCCCATTGTCTGAACCTCACTGTCGCCTTTGTCCGAACCCTAGAAATCCTCTCCACTGTTGTTTGAATGATGAAGTGGTGTTGAAGGAGACAGGAGGTGAACTCTCTCATTCTCATTAAACTAACTCCCTTTAGCGCGAACTAACACGAAAAAATAATTTTTTATGTGTTTTGATTTTTTTTTTTATAACATGCAAACAAATTTAGTTGAATTTGTCTAAGGAATATAGTTTGGATAAGCAAACTAGAGGTGGCATTAGTTTATTTATATATATATATATATATATATATATATATATATATATGAAAAATTAAAATATAAAGGATCTTTTGTCCAACGGGGTTGGCCCCACTGAGTAAGACATAGTAAATAGAATACTAATTGCTTGAGTTTGACACCCGCTAAATATAATGGTGTTAAAGGGCCCCAATTGTGTGAGGTGGGCTTGCAACCCAATTTCTTATATTAGCCAAGTAAAGACTGTGAGTAAACGAATATGGCTACTATGCACATGCCCCTTGATAACACTTGTGTTTGTCTCTTTCATTAAATAAATAAATATACAACTAAAAAAAATTATATTTGATTATATATTTAGGTAAATCATATGATTGCAAGCTTTTTTTTATTAGGACTGATGCAAATATGAATATAAATGATATATATATATATATATGGTTATTTTTTAAATAATTGTAAAAGGGTTTTAATTTGTTCTAAAGCAGTTAAGTAAGGACTCCAACATTAATTTTCACTTAAATTGACCGAAGTCTCACTCAATGAAAATTTTCACTACGAAGCGAGATTTTTTTTTAATCAGACTTTCTAGCAATTTCATTTTTGACCTGGCATGCCATTCTTATAAAATAAATATCATGAAGTCTATGCAATGGAATTCCAATTTGATAGTTTCACTTCCACGTCCACAAAAACTCACCTTCCATAAAAAAAGAAAAATTAAAAATATTTTTCTTAAAACTATAAGAATGACAAAACCACTATGTAGCCTGGTTGAAGTTACTATGAATGGTGAGTGAGTGGTGTAACATCAAATTCTTTGTGCTGTATATTATGAAACATATTGTAGATATATTGTAGAAATAATATATAAATATTGTTCGCCAACTATTTATAGAGTAGAGAAATCATATTTTTTACCCTTCTAGGGTTACAAGGTAGAGGGGATTTATCATTGTGGAAATGATAATTGATATATCATTTTGGACGTATGTGGTAAATTTTAATTGTTCAATGTGTTAATCCATTGTACATAATAAATTTTTAGGGAGTTATTAAACCACCACAATTGATGCACTATTATATCTGCCTATCTCTTTGACATCCTGACAATTGTCGACTTTGTTAAAAAAAAAATAAAAAAAAGAACTATAAGAATCAAATTGCATTGCACCCCCATAATCTTTTTTTTTTTTTTAAATTATAAAAACCAAAGTGCATTATATCCTATAGAATACTGACAAGTAGTGCATTTTCTAGAAACTAATTTAAAATTGCAATATTTCTTTAATTAATTAGGTAGCAAAGAGTTTAATAACGTTGATGATTATATAAGCCCGGGATTGTCACTGAATTTACAGTGCCAGCATAATAATCACAAGATAAGCTTTGTCTTCTCATTTGAAAACGGAAAACGGACAACAGAGAAAACGTTTTCAGATAGCGATAGAAACTCGGTCTTCCCGCCGCCACATACCCCACTCATCAACGACTGAGTCAACTCACCAACTCACCCTTCGTTCTCCTCGAGATCAGCTCATTTCCCGATCTGAATGCTATCGTACGGTGTTTCTCATTAGTCGAATCCATCCGTTCATTCATTTCCCCTCTCAATCCAACGTTCAAGATCATCTGGTGACTTAGGACGACTTGATCTTGTTGCTGATCTCGAGGAAATATGAGCGGTGGATAGAAGGGAAACTAGAGATAAAACCGTGGCATTCCTGAAATAACCTTCGTCGCCGACTACCCCTACCACCTGGTCTCCAGCCCACGCGCCCCACCGGGGAAACGCGTCGCCGCCGGCGCCGCCGCCGTCGTCGGGAAACGCGATGGAACCGGAGTCAGATCCTGATCGGAAAGAGGATCCCGATCCGGCGCCGTCCTCTTCGTCTCCTTCCTCTCCGTCGCCGTTCGAGCTCCTCCCACCGGACGCGCTGCACGAGATCATGGGGCGGTTGGCGCTGCGGCCGGCGCTGGCTGCGCGCGCGGCCTGCCGCTTCCTTCGCGAGGCTCTCCCCCCTGAAAGCCTCCCTCCTCTCCGCCTCCTCGCCCTCCGCCATCCTCGCCATTCGCCGTACACGATCCTTGTCCTCGACCCCTCCTTCGCTTCCCCTCTCTGGCTCAGCATCCCTCTGAGCTTCCTCCCCTTTCCCTCTCCGTCTCCCGTCGCCTCCTCCCCATCCCTTCTCCTGCTTTGGGCTGATACCCCGCCTTCGAGATCCCTTATCGTTTGCAATCCATTAGCCCGAGCTTACCGCGTGCTGCCCCCGCTTGGCTCTGCTTGGTCCCGCCACGGCACCGTCCTTGCTGCCCCCGGCGGCGCTGCTCTCGTACTCACCGAACTCGCCGCTCTCTCCTACACTCCTGGCTCCCCACACTGGCTCAAATCCCCCCTCAATCTCCCTTCCAAACCCCGCAGCCCGATCTTGATGTCTGGATCTATATTCACGCTTTGCGACATCGGCTCGCCGTGGAGATCTCAGTGGAAGCTCTTCTCTTGTTCGATGAATTGCTTGGGTGGCTGGACGCAGCTGGAGCGGCATGACTGGGGGGATGTGTTTGATATTTTGAAGAGGCCGCGGTTGATCCCTGGAGCGGGAGGGAATAGGATCTTGATGATTGGAGGCTTGAGGTCTTCGTTCGCTGTGGATGCGCCGTGCTCAACGGTGCTTATCCTTGGTCTGGATTTGGGCACGATGGAGTGGGATGAGTTCGGGCGTATGCCTCCCGAGATGTATAGGTGTTTCGCAGGCGTTGCTGGTGGGAATGCTGGGGGGAACAACAAGGTTAAGGTTTTCGGAGGTGATGGGAGGGTGTGGTTCTCTGGGAAAAGGGCGAGGGGGAAGCTAGCCATGTGGGAGGAGGATAGGGGGGTTAGGAAGGGTGGTGGAGGCGCGTGGAAGTGGGTGGATGGAGTGCCCGGGTACACTGAGGGGGTTTACCGGGGATTCGTCTTCGATGCGGGCTTCACTGCCATGCCATGAGGAGACAATGGCCTAGCCCGGTGCGTCAATTCTTCTTTCAGGATTTAGATTTCAATGCAATGTTCTTATCTGCTTCACTTGAATATGCAGCTTGTGTGTAGCTTTTTATGAATTTCATTGTTTGCAGTTGTTCAGTAATGCTTACTTGGTTGTGTTCATCTCTCGCTGATTGGTAGTGAAATATGCTATTTTTTTTAGCTTCTTTTGTCCTGGTTATAAGTTTTGTTTCTGTTTTGAACTTGTTCATGTGCTGGCTCAATTGAACTTTGGCTGGAGGATTTGTTTTATTTTATTTTGATCTTTTTTAATGAATTTTGTCTTGAAATGGTTGAGTGTACCTTTTGTCTTATGACATTTAGGGAACTACTAGATTCTTTCACCAAATTTACTTTTCATAAAATTTTTTTGACAATGTGTATCTCAGATCAGCTATTTTAGCAGCATTTCTTGTCGAATTTATTGGATGTGTCTCTGAAGCAATGCTTTGATTAGGTTTGATGATCATTGATTACCTTTATGACTTCCTCAGTTAGTACTTCCAAAATTAACAATGTGCTGAAAAGGAAGAACCTGTTAAGTGGAAAATCATGCAAGGGATCCCGCCCATATCAACAATGACAAATATAGGAATTTCACTTGGTTTGATGCTGAAATAAATTGAAGAGTGACTAGATGTCTGCAAATTTTCACTAAAGAATTTCTCATGAACATTTAGTTATGTTTTTGAAGGCTATCTTATATGAGATAGCAATTCTGAGTTTAAGTTTTTGTAGAAGGAAACTTTCATTTAGTGAGAATGTGATATGCATAGGTTAATTAGTCTTTCAAATGCATAAACAAGCCTATGGGATTGCAAGGGCATATGCAATCGGTTTGTTTGTGGCAAGACTATGATCTAAGTCAAACAATGTTATACCATCAGGTGATCTATGTTTTGGAACTAGTGAATGGTTTTAAAAAAGAGTTCATAAAGTGGATGAGCATATGGTGGTTAAGCTCAATGTTTCTTTGTTATCTTCAATTGCATCAATTTAAATGTTATTTTGAACATTTCACTATCTCTTAGTTCCAAATTGTAGGTGATTTTTAACCACATTCCAACTTGTTTCCTCTTTGTAGATTTATCAAAATTATTCCAATGTGTTAGTAGCCATAGCGACATAGGCGGGATCTTGGATGGGTCAGTATACATGGAGGTCATTCGATAATCTGAAGATAATAGTGTCGGCATATTGATGCTAAGCACTGTTGGCAGAGCCATGTGATCATTCAGGGATCATCATCGATAAGCCACATCTCTGCTGGGTAATCTTACCAAAGGATCTTGTTTTGGTGCCCTCTATAAGTTGTTCTATATCATGCTAGGATGCTTCTCTTTCGACATCATTTTAATTGTACTTATCCTTATGTAATGTTTCCGTTCGAAATGACACATCAACCGACTGCTTTACAAAGTCCACAATGCAATGCATCCCCTGATAATCAAGCAAAATCCTAATCCAGCTTTGCTTTCTCTTGAGCATAATGTCTTTTAGATCAAGTTGCATGTGAATGTTAGTTATTTCGTCGGCAAAGAATCTCTTGATTAATATCTTTGTGCTGTAGTGATGCCATCTTTCACTCGCCAGATCAAATATATCATTTACTTCATTGCTTTGAAGAATAAGATTCTATTCATGTAACCAGGCTCTTTATAAATTTGATATGAAGTTCCCATGTGTGTTATCAAATTGTATAATTGTGTTCATTTTCCAGGAAACTCATATTGTCAGAAATTTGGTTTTTTTTTTTTTTCCCTTAATATTATTCAGAAGTTTGTGCTTATTCTCCGCATAAAAACAAATAATAGGTCACTTGAGTTGAATGGTTGATTTTAAGAGAGGAAGAGCCCGTTTCACGTCCATCTATTTAATGGAATCGCGTTTCCTATATTTATAACTACCCACGCGTTTCACATATGCTCGCCTCCTCCTTCACAATATATCCAATCCCAAAACCCTAACCCTAACCCTAGATCTCTTTCTCCTTGTATCCATTCCTCTTATGGTGGACGGTTGTAAATTGTCTGAAAATCCCTCGATAATGCCCCGATCTCCTCCTCCTCGGCGTTCTCTTCCAGTTCCAGCCAAGCGCCAACCTACGAAGAAGACGAGAGACCTGCCGGACATCTTCTATTGCCATGGCTGCGGCAATCGCTTCCCCTCCGACGGTCATATCGACCGGCTCCATCCTCTTCCCAGCCAGTGGCGCGTTGTCCTACTCTGCCGCTCCTGCCTCGGTATCGTTAACTCAGGGTCTTGCTGCTCCTACTGCTTTTCCCCTTTTTCTCCATCGGAGCTTGAGGATTGTATTGAAACTCGTACATGCCGACGGTGCCGGTGCCGGGTGCACCTGGCTTGCGTGCCGCACCAGCGGAGCTTCGTTTCACAAGGGGAACTCGATCCGGACTCCTTCACCTGCATTGATTGCTGTGCTGTCCCCAAATTTAAGTTTCGGAACCCTAGAGTCGGCCCTAGTGATCAAATTTTTTCAAGGCTTTCACTAGAGGATCTGGTGAAGAATGCAGAGAAGAAGGCTGAGGCTGCAGTGAAAGCAAAGGACATAGCTTTGAAGAAGGCCGTGGCTGCTAAATGTGCTGCTGAAAAGGCCAAGAATGCTTTGGGTGTTCTTTTGGTGTCTAATGGAACCCGAGAAACAGTAAAAGATGGTGCTTTGAATGATGAGGAGTTTGCTCTGCGGCTACATTTGGCCATGAATGGATCGCAGAGGTTGTCGAGAAATCTTAGACCTAGGAATTCTAGGGGCTTGTTGGATGCCAAGAGATCTCGGCATGGCAAAGATTCAGAGTCAGGGAGCAACAGATTTGGTGGCAAAGTTGAGCTTTGCACTGAAGATAACAAATTTTTTGAATCCATGGAGAATTCTAGGTTGGATTCTGAGAAGAGAGAGCAGGAAGTTGTTTCTGAGGGCAGTGAAAACAATACAGTGGCCATGGTGAAGGTGGATGAAGAGACTTGTTCTGATATAGTTAATACTGATGCGAATCCACTTGAGCAGAAAGGGGTTTTGGCTTCCCCTGAAAGTGATGCCCATGTTGGAGAAAATTCTGCTGTGTCCTTGAGAATAGAGAGGTCTAGCAGTCCTCAACGTTATATGAAGAAGTATAGTAAGAGGAATTTGAAAGGAACTAGAGACAGGAAGGAGAAGCTACCATGTTGTTCTGAGTCATCTAGGACATATGCTGAGGGGCAAAACCATACACTTTCTGTGCATTCTTCCTCATAGTTGAATTTTCCGCGATGTCAACTGTGATGGTGAAGGTAATATGAGTGGCTTTAGAATCCTTAGGTTTGTTGCTCATGGTTTTATATTGAATGTCTTTACTGTTGTTGCACATCCCCTTGTTGTATCACAATATCAGATTTGTTCTAGGATAGAGTTGACAAGCTTTTCTCCTCTGTATGCTGCATTTTATATGCTTTTTTATTGGGATTGGTACTATTCATTTTCAATTAGGTCTTGCTCTGGCTTTATTAGAGATTATTACTTGCTTAGCAGTTTTGGTGTTTCAATTCTTATATTTGTTATTGCATTTCACATTTATGGCATTTGTGTTATTTCCTTTCATGTTTACTGGTTGAAATTCTTCTTTAACTACACAATTAAGTTATTTCATTTTTATTGTGGTTAAGAAAGTGGTGCTTATTGTATAACATAATTGACTTGATTCTACATAACTGCTTCTGGAGGATAGTATCAAAAATCAGAACTTGCCATGAAACTGGATTGGGAAGTTATTTTGTCAGTATCCCTTAAAGCTCTTATGAAATCTGTGCTTTTAGTTTTTAGACCAAAACATGTGTAAAATTTGGTCATCATGTGAAATGTAATTGGGGATACACTTTGCAGTTGGTTTCTTTCTTCATAACCAAAGTTGATTCTCCTGTATTCTCCTTCATGGTTTAATCATGTGGGAGAAAAGCTGTTTTTTGGCTAGCTCATAGCTGAACCTTGCTATCTCCTGATATTCCTCTAGCGCAAGATTTGCTACTACATTTAATAGATTAGGGCAATGTCCTTGGTGTGAGTGTTCATTTAGAAGGCAATGAAACTGTCACCGTGTAGAGTTCCTATACTTACTGAAATGCTGAATTGCCAGGAATCACTTTTTGAAACGTAGTTCTGTATTTAGTTTCAGCGTTTTTGTGGTCCCTGAGAATTAATGTTATTAATGTAGGAAAATGTCAAGGGGCAAAATAGGCATTGCCTACGAGAAATATTAGTTGTTCTGGTATTTTTATATGTAGACATGACAGGAGAGTTATGTAAACCTCTGCAGGAGGTTGGAGTTGTGGTTAGATAAGTAAAACGTGGATTTGGTTGATTGCCATTTTGACATGATGTAGCAGCTGCCATTAACTTTGTAGTTCAAAATATCAAATTAGGTAGTGCAGGTGACGTATATTTTGCAGATTTAGTGGGTGTGGTCTTCATTTGTGGATATAAAGACAATTTGTTGCTTTTAATCTGTGGATTTGGTGATTTGTAATGGTAGGAAAAGAGGTAGTTATAAGTTATAACATGTTTATTTGATAACATTTATCCTTATAAATGATGATGGTGTTACTGCTTCCTGGATATAAACATATGGGGTTAGTGTTTGTGAGATGGTGTTGTGAATGGTGGGGATGCTATTAGTATTAAAATATTGAATATGGATGTCAGTTGTTTCATGAATTTTTGGCCATGATGGGCTAGGCAAGGCAATTTAGACAGAATTTCAAGTTTCAAGGGTGTTTAACATCAATTAGTCCTACTCGTTGCTGTAACTTCGACATTTTACTTTGAATGCTAAACACTAGCACCTTCATGGGGAGGTCTGTGAACTGTGTATACCTATCATATCTCTATATTTGCCTATTTTCAATCTGATTTGATGCACTTGAGCTGGATATTGAACATAAAACAGCAGAATAGAGGGCTTTACGTTTCATTTCTTTCTATTTGCTCATCTTTAATCTGACTAGGTTATTGCAAGCAGGCTGTCTTATGATGGGAGATGGAACATATACCTATTATAAATCTCTATTTGCTTATCTTAAATCTTACTACGTTTTTTCAAACAAGATATGGTATGGTGGAAAATGTATTATAAAACAGCAGAATGCTGGTGCTTGTGTGCTTTTGTTCTAAGATTTGATTCTTTTGTATCAAGATGGTTCCACTTTATGAAATCATTAGTTTCTTGACTACATCACGTCTATTATATTTTTCCAGCTCATCTTTTGTGGTTTCCATTATCTTTATGAAATTCATTAGTTTGTTGACTACATCAGATGTCTCTTATATGTTTCCAGCTCATCTTTTGTTGGTCATCCGTTATCTTTATGAACTTAATTAGTTTGTAATTAGTTCGATGACTACATCAGATGTCTTTTATATTTTTACCAGCTCATCTTTTGTGTGTCATCCAATATCAGCAATGTTGAAATGCTCTTCTTACAGGATTTGTTTGTGCGTGTTTGGAAATTTGGGTTGTCTCTTGTTGATTTTTTTAATATCATTATGGGTGCCATGTTAAGAAGACATTGTCCCTGAGCTAATCATGTTTTTACTTTGTGTTTGAATTAGATTTGTCCTTTCTTTTGGAAAATATTAAAGACTTTCGTATGTTTTTACTGATAAAATTTCGTACACATCATTATAATTTAGAGATAGACATGAAAAGAGTGGATGAGCTTGTCTTCATTCTTGGACTTTGGCAGTCTTTTGTCTCTCTTTCTGGTTGTCAGATCAATGATGATTTCACCTCATGTTTTTACTGTTCTCTTTTTGTTTGAAAGTGACAGCTTTGTGATTTTTTTTTCCCTGGCTTAATAAAATCTCTGTTTTGTGCAGGTGATGAGATCATTGAGATGTGTAATGTACCACCGAATTGAGGCCAAGCAGCTCCATGTTGTGCGAGAGAAAATTAGATTTTTTTTTTTTCTTTTTGGCGGAGGGAAGTCATGTTTCCAGATGTACCAATAATGTTGTTTAGGCAGTCTTCTGCATTGGGAGGCAACTATGTAACTTATGACTGAACAAAAATGCTGACGTTAATTCTTCAAATTGTTTTTTAGCTTGATTTTGTAATTAGGAAAACAAAACAAAATTTTGTGCAAACTTAGATTTTTTTACAAATTTTTTTTTGTTAGTGACAATACCATGACAATTTAAGTAGCATTTGTTAGGTGTAGTTGAAAATGCACCTGGCTAATTTTGTAACTAAATTTACGTAGTATTTGTTAGGTGTAGTTGAAAATGCAGTGGATTTCAATTTACAATGTAGTTATAATTACTGATGTAGTTGGAATGTTGGGTTATAAAATTTTGTGTTTGGTTGGAGAAATTTATAAATCTGAATTTTGAGAATATTATTTAGTTGGATATATTTATATGATATAAACACATTTGGTGCCACGTCTTGATTCAACATTAAATTTAACTAATTTAACTAATTATAAATACACAATTAAATAATATTAATAGTAAAAAAATAATTATGCATATAATCACTTATTTTAATATATAATTATGTTTTCATTACAATTTATTGTTCATTTTAATAATTATATTAAATATATTACACAATTTATGATTTTTTAAAACAAATTATCGATAAAAATATAAAGATAAAATATAATAATATATTATTTTTTTCATTTTATAGATTAAATATAATAATATACTATATTTTATTTTATATGATGGATAATCTTAGCCTACCAAACAAAAAATTAAAAATAAAAATTTGTAAAATAATAAAAACTTAAAAAGGGGAATTTAATAATTAAAAAAACAAAGTTAAAATTTAATTATTTTAATAAATAAACATCCAATGTTATATTATAATAGAAAAGAAACCGGCGGATCATATCTATTATGCTTAATTAATGAATACAATTGTTAACGAGCTACTACTCCCTAGTAATCTAATTATCATAGTATTTATTTATTTATTTAATAACATTTTTATGACTTTCATCTCCAACAAAGTTTTTTCAAATTACCCCTCAATTTAATTTTTCAAATAACCCCCTTAGTTTTCCATGGAAAAGTTTTTCTTTGGGTTGGGAAAGGAAAACTTTTTTACAAAATTGAGGAAAAAGTGATCACGTGACCAGCTTTGTGGAAAAGTGTTCCATAGAAAATTTTTGCAATCAAACAGCCCATTTGACTGGAAGATCTTTGATGGAAAAATTTTCCATGGAAAAAATTGCCAATCAAACACAACCAAGATTAAATATAATAATATACTATATTTTATTTTATATAATGGATAATCTTAGCCTACCAAACAAAAAATTAAAGATAAAAATTTGTAAAATAATAAAAACTTAAAATAGGGGGAATTTACAAATTAAAAAAAAAAGTTAAAGATGAACATAGATTTCTTATTATCTTGCCAAGATCTTGGTCTTAAAAAAAAAAAAAAAAAAATTCCGTGACACGTGACACCACGTGCAATACTCTCTTAAAATTACAAAGTGCAGGAGTTTGAACTATGCCTGATTTGGATGAAGTTACAAATACACCAAAATCCATCACCACTATAGTTGTAACTATTTTGAATTTCTCAAATTCACTCAAACAAACATTAAATTTTAAAAGATGTTGTAATTCCAATTACATGCATTTTTAATACGTCCAAACAAACACACCTTTAAAGTCAATAACCTTCAATGAAGGTCACCTGAGGAATTTAAGAATCAAATTGTTGAGGTGGCAGTTAGAAAATCCTTATCAACCCCATTTCATGTATTATTATTGTCATATTAAAAATCAAGTCATCCATCATTTTTAGCTGACATGGCATCTGGCTAAAGTTAAGGGATTCCATGAATGCGGATACCACATCAATTGGTGTCCCCATCCAATTAAAATTTACCACATCACTTTTTTTACTTTTTAAAGTTTTAAAAATGAAAATAAGTCCTTTCTCTCATGTTTGTCTATTCACCTCGTTCCTTCTGGAAACATAAATTCTCCATCCCCTTCTGCAGATCACTTCAATTTGGCTATCAAGTTTGTAAAAATCTCAGATACTTCTTTTATTTTTTTTAATTTGATTATTACATTAGTATATTATATCAACTTTCTATTTCTTATATTGAAAAATCCAGACTAATTTTTATCTTACTTTTTACTGAGATAATAGGCCATAAGATGTGGAGAAAGTTTAATGAAAAACACACCGACTAGGGGTCATTAGAGAGATGAAAGGTATCGGAGAGACTAATGACGGCCGGTGTGAAGAACAAACCGAAAAAACCAACTTTGAGTTTGAAGTTCTAAGAGGCCAAAGAATAACTTGTTGGTCGGCGAGGGGCGTCAAAAATGTGGACGACATAGTGATTTGAGGCACCGGCTGGGAGTGATTTGAGGATTTGGGATTTCTCTTGCCTCTAGATCATTTAATTGGATAAGGATGAGTTTTTTTTAAAAAAAATAATTATTAAAAACATATTTGTATATTTTTTTTAAATTTTAAAAATTAAAAAGTGATGTGGTAAATTTAAATTGGATGGGGATACCAGCTGATGTGATATCCTTGTTTCATAGAATCCCTTCTCCTGGCTAAATATGTTAATTTTATGGTTGTCGCCATGTCATCTATCCTTTCATTCTTTCTAGTTGATGTAGCCCTGTCTTAGAACAAATGGGGCCCGACAAAAAAAAAAAAAGTTTTTTAATTATTTTTATCAAATAAAAAGATTATATAATAAAAATAAAAAATATTATCATAAATAAATAAATTAAATAAGATAAAATTTAGAGTTAAAAAATAATTAAAATTTTTAAAATTATAATTTGTGCATAGAATCATATGATAGTAAATAAAAAATTTAAATATAATTTTTTAAAACAACATAAATTGTGTGAGGCCCTAGAAATTTGTGGGGCCTATTATAATTGTTATAGTTTAAAAATAATTAAAATTTTTAAGATAATTATATGGATAGAATTATAGAATGATAATAAATAAAAATGTTAAATATAAATTTTAAAAAAGAAAACATGAATGGTGAGACCGTGAAAAATGTGGGGCCTATTGTATTAATTTAAAAAATTTTAAATTTTCAAATAATTATATGGATAGGATCATAGGATGATAGTAAATCAAAATTTAAAAATATAATTTAAAAAAATGAATTGTGAAATTATGGGGCCTCAAGGACAAATTTATTACACATTTTATGGATAGGATAATACTAAATGAAATATTAAATATAATTTTTTTAAAAAAATATACGAATTATGGGCCCTCAGAAATCTTGGGGCTCTAGGCATAGGCCTTGGTCGTCTGTGCCTAGGGCTGGCCCTGAGTTGCTTATATATTTTAAAAATCTGAGTTTATCTAAAATTTATCTTAGCCATTATATTTGATTGAATTCTTTAAATTGATGCAATCCATCCTTAATCATGATTGAAATTATGTTTAAAAAGACAAATTAATCTTTTAATGAGGTTTTGAAGAGAGAAAGAGGAAATCACTAATGAAGAAAATTTCATGATTGAATTCCTATAATAGCTAAGCTATGGTAGGGTTTAGGTGTGCCAAATTAAGGTGCTTGAGATTATGTTATAGCTCTTTGTTGAATAAATTCAAATATAATGAAAGTTTTTTTTTAACTATTGTTGCAATACAAGTGGTAGTATGAATAATTTTCATAGGGAAGGTCGACAATTCAACTCCCTTTCAAAGCATGATTAAGGATTTGGGGTGTATATGTGAGATGACTTATCTACATTATCAAATAAAAGTAATAATACTAAAAAAAATAAAATATAAAAATTGTAAACCGTTCATCTCTTATGCATATACAACAAATTTGAAATATTTTTTTAGCCATCGAATAATTCTTACATTATGGACCTCAATCTGGTAAATCCATTTGCTTATTGACTTTATTAGTATTTATTACATACTTTCAAAAATTTTATTATAATTAATTAGAGACTAGCAAACTTAGGGGGTCATGCTTAGATGCATACCCTAACCATGCTTGAGATGAGCTTGGCTTCCTTCCCTCATTCTTTATCTCTTGTTCAAGCTTGGCTTTTATTTTCTTTTTTATTTAATTAAAATTTTATTAATTTGATAGAATCTTAAGTTTATTGTTAGAGTTAGGCTCTATATTTGGTATCATTTAACAAGTGTCAACAGTAACGTGGCAAGATAACATGGCAACCAAGATGATGTGGTAAAGAATGATGACTTTTGCGGTAAGAGATGACAAGAAGATATGAAACTATCTTTGAAGGAGTTATTTTTGGCAAGGCAATCAACTTGGAGGATCTCTTGAAGTGCAAGTAATGAACATGTGAAGGGTAAAGCTAAATGGAGTCACATCTATATTTGGTAAGTAAATCAAGCTTACGAGATCAACTACATAGAGGCTAGATCTCATTGAGGCTAATCGAATATTGAAGCTATTTATGAGAGGAGATCTATTTGAAGACCAAGCTATTCAAGGACAAATCTATTTGAAGACAAAAATATATTTGGAGATAATTGAAGCCCAAGCTTGGATGAATAAAGATCACGCTTGGAAGATATTGAAGAGCTAAACTTGGATGAAAGGAGATCAAGTTTAGTAACAAGGATATTGATGAACCAAACTTGGATGAATGAAGATCAAGTTTTAAGATTATGAAGACTAAACTTGGATGAAAGGAGATCAAGTTTAGTAATAAGGATATTGATGAACCAAACTTGGATAAATGAAGATCAAGTTTGAAGATTGGAAAAACCAAACTTGAATGAATGGAGATCAAGTTTAGAAAGAAGATTTTAAAGATCTTTGAAGACTATATTTGGTGAGATGGAGACCCATCTTGGTGGGTATGACCCTTAGGAGAGGGACCTGCTGATATGATGTGCTGAGGCAAGCTAGTTACTAGCAATAAGAGCTTAGGGAGAGTTGACTGCATCGACTTGGACTGGTACAACTGAGAGGGTTGAAGGTGTCCAAGGTCGCGTTGCAACGGAAGCTAGAACTCAGTTGGGATCAGTAGGAGGATCTCATTGTAAGCTCGATTAGAATAGGAGTTACAACATTTAATTTTAGAAGATGTCTAAATTAGGAGCCACAGAGATTCTAAAAGAGGGAGGAGCGAGCACACGATGGTGTTGGAGGGGAATGATGGGAAGAAGGTAGAAGCTATAATTGTGTGGCATCTTGGCACATCTAAGTGGAATCTGAAGCACTTAGTTTTCCAAGAGCTCAAGGTAAAGCCTGGTTTTGGGCCAATTTGCTACTACATGACAGAGGATCATGTTCTGTGGATAGTGCTGTATCAGAGCGATTAATTAAATACACTGTACCATTGAATCATGAATTATAATTAATGATGGAATATTTTGATTTTTAAATTATGCCTATATCTTAACCATTTCTCCCTTCACTCATATATTTAAAATTTTCATATAATGTTTATTAGAGTATAAATATAATATGCATCTAGATAAATATATTTTCAATATATGAATATAATAATTTAGAATGATAAGCCATGCATTGTCCTTGTCAAAGTATCACATACCCTGATTGCTCTGCAACTTGATGTTCAGATTTTGGTACATTGTACTGTCAGAAATATTCTGAATTTAAACTATAGTTTTATTTTAAATAAACTCAAAGGAATCTAATTCTTCCTCTCTTAATAATATCTTTCATATATAATTCTTCCTCTCTTCTTGGAAAAGACTTGAATCTTGGTTCCAAATTCGAACTTCGGTTTACCAAGATGACCTTTGGGTCGCCATTTATATCTCGTTCGCAGGAAAACACCATCCTGTTCTTATTAAAAATGCTGCTTGAGATTCTAACCCATTTCCAGGTCAAGCCAAAGTCTATTACGATTGGTGCCATGAAGAAGACGCTCGTTGAGTGTGAGGAGCCATCCATGGAAGGGGAGAGTAAGCTCTGTACTACGTTATCGTAATCCATAGTGGAGTTCAGCATGATGAATTTGGGAACAAGAGACTTGCAGGTAATCTCAACAACAGTGAATGAGGAGAATGGTGATGCTGAGATGAAGCTGTCCTTTAGTGTTACTTTGGGCGGTGTCCATATGATGGACGGAGAGAAGCTAGTAGAGTGCCATGTGCAGCTGTACTCATATGAGGATATGAGTAAGGTGTACATGATGGCAGGGGAATAATGAGATGAAGATAGAGGCTATAGCTGTGTAGCATCTTGGCACGTCTAAGTGGAACTTGAAACACTTGGCTTTCCAGTTACCCAAGGTAAAGCTTGGGAATGTGCTAATTTGCCACTACATGACAGAGGATCATGTTATGTGTATTGTTAGAAAAGGGCTATTTAGAGTTGATTGTGTTATTTAGAGTTGACAGTGTTGTATCGGAGCAATTAATTAAATACATTGTACCATTAAATCACGGGTTAGAATTAATGATGGAATGTTTTGATTTTTAAATTATGTCTACCTTAACCATTGTCTCTTCACTCGTATATTTGAAATTTATATGTACTGTTTATAAGAGTATAAATGTAATTTGCATCTAGATAAATATCTTTTCAACATATGTATATAATAATTTAGATCTTCCTAGAAATTATAAGCCATGCACCATCCTTGTCAAAAATCACATACCCTGATTGCCCTACAACTTGATGTTCAAATTTTGGTAGATCGTACTGTCAGAAATGCACTTAATTTAAACTATAGTTTTATTTTAAATAAACTCAAAGGAATATAATTCTCCCTCTCTTAATAATATCTTTCATATATAATTTCTGGCTTCATCCTTGATGATGCCCCTAACGTAACAATCTTCTTCCTAGAAAAAGACTTGAATCCTAGTTCTAAATTCGAGCTCCCATTCATCGAGACGACCTTTAGGTCACCCTTTATATGTTGTTCATAGGCCAAAAAAAAAAAAAAAAAAACATCCCGATCTCATCAAATAAGCTGCCTGAGATTCTAACCCATTTTTAGGTCAAGCTAAGGTCTGTTACGACTGGTGCCATGAAGATGATGCTCATGGAGTGTGAGGAGGCGGCCATGGAAGGGGAGAGTAAGCTCTTTGTTATGTCATTGTAATCAATGGTAGAGTTCAGCATGATGAGTTTTGGAGCAAGAGATGTGTAGGCAATTTTAGCAATAGTGAATGAGCAGAACGATGATGTTGAGATGAAACCGTCCTATAATGTTACTTTGAGCAGTGTCCATACGATGGATAGAAAGAAGCTGGTGGCGTACCATGCGCAGCTAAACCCATACACAAGGGAAGAACAAGGCCTACATAATGGCGTTGGACAGGAATGATAGGACAAATGTGGAAATAATAACTGTGTGGACTCTTGACACATCTAAGTGGAACCTGAAGCACGTGGCTTTTGAAGGTGCTTAGGATGAAGCCAGGAAACATGCCAGTTTTCCACTTCATGATAAAGGATCATATTCTTTGTACTATTAGGAAGTATTAGGTCAAATTAGTTCTCTACGTGGGATTGTGTTTACTAGTTTATTCTCGTATTGTGTCTGATGTGGACATCAAGGCTAAGGATCCAATTCAAGTCCCAACAGGACCAGTGACGAGGGCTCGAGCTAGAAGATTTAAAGAAGATCTTAGCAACTTGGCATGGAGAATTCTACAACAGGAAGAGAGTGTGATCACTACTGATGGTGAACAAAAGCTGGTCCTAGTCATCCAAGCCGATTCCACTTAGACGCTTGATGAAGATTTGGTTGTCATTTGTTTTTGAGTTTAATATGTGAACTAAGAGTCTTTTGTAATTGCTTAATCTTGTTGGGCTTTGTGGGCCTTTGGGCTAAAGTTGCTCTTTAGTTGGTTGTTTACTTTTTTTTTTTTTTTATCTTTAAGGGTAGTTTTGAACTTTTACTTCTTAGAAGTTCTCTAGGGTTTTGGGCTATATATATAGCCCCTTGTAGCAGCCATAAAACACAACTTTGATCTTTGAGTATTTGTGAGGTTTTCTTCTTGTGTTCTTGAAGAAACTTTTTAAGAACTTATCAAGGGTTTTCCTTATGGCGTTCAAACCGACTTATCAATTGGATTTTCATCTCCTTTTGTGGCGTCATCCTTTTACCAAGGTTCGTGCTTCGCTAAGCATTGGGTCGAGCTTTTCCATCCCTTCTTCTCGAATCCTTGGCTTTTCTTCTTCTTGCCAAATTTGTTTCGGGTTTCATCACAATCGTTGGCGAGGTTCGTATCAGTGTCATTGTGGCATTGAATAATACAATTGTCTCTGTGTGTGTTTATGAGGCATTGATCATCTTGCCGTATATTTTATGATATGGTAATAAAACTTTCCTTCAACATTTGCTTGGTTGCATGTTCCTAAGTCCTTAAGTTCCCAGGAATCCGTCAAATTCACATTGCAATAAATTATAATTCTATTTAGAGTCGACAGTGTTATATCAGAGCGGTTGATTAAATACACTGTACCATTAAACCACTGATTAGAATTAATGATGGAATGTTTTGATTTTTAAATTATTCCTATACCTTAACCATTTCTCCCTTCACTAGTATATTTGAAATTTCCATATAGTGTTTATTAGAGTATAAATATAATATGCATTTAGATAAATATCTTTTTAACGTATGAATATAATAATTTAGATCTCCTTAGAAATGATAAACCATGCATCGTCCTTATCAAAGTATCATATACACTGATTGCCCTACAACTTGATGTTCAGATTTTGGTTCATCGTACTGTCAGAAATACACTTAATTTAAATTATAGTTTTATTTTAAATAAACTTAAAGGAATATAATTCTCCCTATCTTAATAATATCTTTCATATATAATTTCTGGCTTCGCCCCTCATGATGCCCCTAACGTAACACTCTTCTTCCTGGAAAAAGACTTGAATCATGGTTCCAAATTCAACCTATGGGTCATCCTTTATATCTCATTCACAGGCAAACACCATCCCGTTCTCATCAAACAAGCTGCCTGAGATTCTAACCTATGTTTAGGTAAAGCCAAGGTCAGTTGCGGCTGGTGCCATGAAGAAGACGCTTGACACACCTCTTGCGTGTGTGTACCGCAAGTGCAAGGGTGTCCGTAATAAAATACCTGGTGAGTAGGGTAGTCAAATCCATAGGGAACGAAAGTATTAGTAGCAACTATTTCTTGGTTATCTAGTCGGAATCAAGTTTGTGATGGAATAGACTCAATCACACGAATATGAAAATCGCAAGTAAGTAAAGGGAAAGTAAAATAAGAGAACTCTCAATCAATAAAGATGAGGTACCTGGGCAATGCTCCCTCTAGGATCTAACATGAAGCCCAAGATTTACTAAATGTTTCTAAACCAAGTTAAATGAGTTGAGGTAATCCAAGAACAATCGGTCACTGTCTCCAGGTCACCGATACTAGTCCCCTACGAGGTTCCGATGAAGAAATCGCTCAATCTCAACACCTCACACCATGTATGACCGCAATAAACTCTAGGGATACCTAAGAGTACAACTGATTCCTAAAGATAGATCTAACTCTACTTCTAGATAAAAGATCCCTAACCCCTTATAAGGTTTCTGCGGAGAAATCTCTCAATCTCATGCCTCACACCAAATATTGTTGCATAAAGCCTAAGGAATACGGAGATAAGAAGCACTCATCAGAAGGAAAAAAAGGACACTCCACTATCTTATGACTCACTATCTTGGAGTTCTAACCCCAATGGAGAACTCTCTCTCACCAAGGTAACAAATCATGCAATAAAAATCAATCACAAGGATTAATACGACATGCAAGCAATGAGAAAACAATATTGAAACTCAAATAAACTCAAATTTAATAAAAAGCATAAAGTAAATAAATACAAAGATATGATCCTAGGATTTACATGCCCAAATACCTACTAGGTTTAGCCCTCCATGGGGCACATTACAAAGCAAAGAATAGTGCAATGAAAAGCTATGAAAATCATGGAATAAAATCCCTTTGAATTCGTGATGATGGCCTTGATGGGTCGCTCAACGTCTTGAAAGATCCCTCTCCGAAGCTAGGTTGTCGAAGGTTCCCATGATGCAATGACAGAGAAATCTCCCCAAATTCGCCAAAGACCTCCTCTTCAAATCCTAGCCACTTCACCCTTCAATGGCTAGCAAAAAGTCACCAAAGAATAGGGCAAAATGGCTATTTATAGTTATAAACCGCATATGTTACGTGCCTCTACGTGATCGTTCGAGATTTCACTAGCCCGTGTAAGTTGTAGAAATTCCCACGCGACTTCACGCGGTCGTATGAACAATGTTTTTGCTACAGTACTTGTATAGTGCTGCTACAATTTTCTTCGTAAGCATAGCTCACACACTCTTCTCTTAAGGCCACATGGTTAGACACACATCTACATGGTAAGTTATAAGGCTTTTGTCATCGAATCATCATTGGGAAGTTCTTGCATTCTACACACAAGTAGGGACATGGGAGTGTGACTGCTTTTGTGCCCTTCCAACTTAAAGTCTAGCTTGGATTCTCTTGGAAGTTGGCACACACCCCCTTGTGTATGAACTCTTCTTGTGTCTTGATCTTTATGTTGTATAAAAATTCCCACACGATGCCTTCATATCCTATCTTTGCTCCCTTTTTCTTCTCTTACAGCCTTCACAGCCTATCAGTACAAAAGAACACTAAATACACTTTATAAGGCGTAAACCATGATAAAAATGATGATTAATGCATGTAAAAGACATAAATAAATATGTCTGCTCAAGCACTTATCAACACTCGCGGAGTGTGAGGAGCCGGTCATGGAAGGGGAGAGTAAGCTCTATACTACGTCATTGTAATCCATGGTGGAGTTCAGCATGATGAGTTTGGAAATAAGAGACATGCAAGCAATCTCAACAATTATGAATGAGTAGAATGACGATGTTAAGATAAAACCGTCCTATAGTGTTACTTTGGGTTGTGTTCGTGTGATGAGCAGAGAGAAGTTAGTGATGTGACATGTACAGTTGTACTCGTATGTAAGGGAAGAGCCAAGGGTATATAATGGCATTGGAGAGGAATGATGAGATGAAGGTAGAGGCTATAGCTGTGTGCTATCTTGACACATCTAAGTGGAACCCGAAGCACGTGGCTTTTGAAGGTGCTCAGGATGAAGCCTAGGAGCATGCCAGTTTCCCACTTCATGTTAGAGGATCATGTTCTGAGGAATTTTAGGAAGTAGTTGGTGGAAGTAGTTCTCTACATGATATTATGTTTACTAGTTTATTCCCATATTGTGGTATTGTGGCATGGAAAAATAAGATTGTTTGTGTGTGTGTGTGTATAAGGCACTGCTCATGTTGACGTATGTTTTATGATATGGTAATAAAACTTTACTTCAACATTATTTTGGTTGCATGTTCCTAAGTCAGTCAGTTCTTGAGAATCAGTCAAATTCACATTACAATAAACTATAATTCTCTTTAGAGTCGACAGTACTGTATCAAAGCGGTTAATTAAATAAACTGTATAGTTAAATCACGGATTAGAATTAATGATGAAATGTTTTGATTTTTAAATTATGTCTATACCTTAACCATTTCTCCCTTCACTCGTATATTTGAAATTTCCATATACTCTTTATTACAGTATAAATATAATATGCATCTAGATAAATATCTTTTCAACATATGAATATAATAATTTAGATCTCCCTAAAAATGATAAGCCATACACCGTCCTTGTCAAAGAATCACATACCCTGATTGCCCTACAACTTGATGTTCAGATTTTGGTTCATCGTACTGTCATAAATACACTTAATTTAAACTATAGTTTTATTTTAAATAAACTTAAAGGAATCTAATTCTCCCTCTCTTAATAATATCTTTCATATATAATTTCTGACTCCACCCATGATGATACTCCTAATATAACAATCTTCTTCTTGGAAAAAAAACTTTAATCTTGGTTCGAAATTTAAGCTCCGGTTCACCAAGACGACTTTTGGCTCACCCTTTATATAGCGTTCAAAGGCAAACACCATCTCGTTCTCATCAAACAAGCTTCCTGAGATTCTAACCCATTTTCAAGTCAAGCTAAGGTTCATTACCGCTAGTACCATGAGGAAGACACTCGTGGAGTGTGAGGAGCAGGACATAAAAGGGGAGAGTAAGCTCTGTGCTACGTCATTGCAATCCATGGTGGAGTTCAGCATGATGAGTTTGTGAACAAGAAACGTGCATGCAATCTTAATAATAGTGAATGAGCAGAACGGTGATGCTGAGATGAAACCATCTTATAGTGTTACTTCGGGCGGTCTCTGTGTGATAGGCGGAGAAAAGTTGGTTGCATGCCAAGCGCAACTGCACTCGTACGCAGGGAAGAGCAAGGAGTATACGATGGTGTTGGACGGTAATAATTGGACGAAGATGGAAGCTATAGTAGTGTTCCATCTTGACACATCTGAGTGGAACCTAAAGCACTTGGCTTCCTAGGTGCTCAGGATGAAGCCTGCAGGGAGCATGCAAGTTTGTCATTTCATAATAGCGGATCATGTTCTGTGGACTGTTAGGAAGTATTAGGTGGAAGAAGTTCTCTACGTGAGATTATGTTTACTAGTTTATTCTCATATTGTGGCATTATGGCATGGAATAATAAGATTGTCTTTGTGTGTGTTTATGAGGCACTGCTCATCTTGTCGTATATTTCACGATATGGTAATAAAACTTTCCTTCAACATTTGCTTGGTTGCATGTTCCTAAATCAGTCAGTTTCCTGGAATCTGTCAAATTCACATTGCAATAAACTATAATTCTATTTAGAGTCAACAGTGTTGTATCATAGCTGTTAATTAAATGTATTGTAATGTTGAATCACATATATATTAGAATTAATGATGGAATGCTTTGATTTTTAAATTATGCCTATACCTTAACCATTTCTCCTTTCACTCGTATATTTGAAATTTCCATATACTATTTATTAGAGTATAAACATAATATGCATTTAGATAAATATCTTTTCAATAAATATAAATGTAATTAATTAGATTTCCCTAGAAATGATAAGCCATGTATTGTCCTTGTCAAAGTATCACATACCATGATTTCCCTACAACTTGATGTTCAAATTTTGGTACATCATATTGTTAGAAATACACTTAATTTAAACCATAGTTTTATTTTAAATAAACTCAAAGGAATCTATTTCTCCCTCTCTTAATAATATCTTACATATATAATTTCTAGCTCCGCCCCTGATGATGCCCCTAACAGAACACTATTCTTTCTGGGGAAATGACACACCCTTTTGCGTGTGTGTACCGCAAGTGCACGGGTTGTCGAAGTAATAATTACCCCGGTGAGTAGGGTAGTCGAATCCACAGGGAACAGGGCTACTAGTACTAACTTCTTCTCTGCAATCTAGCCTAATGATTAATGTGATTTTGTGGTGATCTAGTGTGCATAGAAATTAATACCAGAGACAAATAGACGAAGGGTAAATAAAGGGAGATCTCAATCAATGAAGATGAGATACCCGGGCAATGCTTCCCCTAGGTTCTATCATGAAGTGCAAAACTAACTAAATGCTTCTAAACCGAGTTCTATGAGTCGAGGTAATCCAAGAACAATCGATCCCTGCTTCCAGGCCACCGATACTAGTCCCCTACAAGGTCCCGGCGGAGAATTCACTCAATCTCAACACCTCACACCCTATATGACCGCAATGAGTTTTAAGGATACCTAAAAGTGAAACCGATTCCTAAAATTAGATCTAACCCTACTTCTAGGCGAAAGATCCCTAACCCCTTACAAAGGTCCCGGTGGAGAAATCTATCAATCTCACACCTCACACCCCATATGGTTGCATAACACTTAGGGAATACGGAGATAGGAAACACTCAATCGGAAGGGAAAGGGGACACTCCACTATCTCATGACTCACCCTCTCAACCCTCTTCAATCTCATATGTTCTAACCCTAATGGAGACCTCTCTCACACCAAGGCAACAAATCAAGCATACCAAACAACCATACGAATCAATAAGGCATGCAAGCAATGATAAAACAAGATTAAAACTCAAATTAACTCGGAATTAAAAGGAAGCATCAAGAAAGTCAATACATGAATCGAAACCTAGGGTTCACATGCCCAAGTATCTACTAGGGTTTAGCCCTCCATGGGGCTTATTACAAAGCAAAACATAACACAATGAAAAGCAATGTAAACCATGGAAATAAACCCCCTTGAATTCGTGATGATGGCCTTGATGGGTCGCTCAACGTCTTGAAGGATCCTTCTCCGAAGCTAGGTTGCCGATGACTCCCTCGATGCTATGACGGAGGAAAGAACTATCAAAGTTGGTGAAGAACGGCCCTCCAATTCGGCAAAGACCTCCTCCTCAAACCCTAGCCGCTTCCTCTCTCAAAAGGCACACAAAAGATATCAAAAGAATCGACGAAACGGCCTATTTATAAGTCTGAATCGCGCCAGTCACGTGTCTTCACGCGACCGCGTGAGATCCCACGCGATCGCGTGGGCTGCAGAATTCCCACGCGGTCGCGTGGGATTTTGACGCGGTCGCGTGAACAGTAATTCCGCTACAGTACTCTTCATAACCATGATCCAAACTCTCTCATCTTGAGGCCACATGGTCGGGCACACGCCCATGTGGTGAGTTATAAGACTTCTCCTTCTTCGAATCATCCTTTGAGAGCTTTAACTATCTTCACACAAGTTGGGACATGAAGGTGTGACTGCCTTTGTGCCCTTCCATCACACAAATCATCTTGAATTCTTTAGGAAGTTGGCACACACCCTCATGTGCATGATCCCCTCTTGTGCCTTGACACTTGTGTTGTACAAAAGCTCCCAACAATACGTCTTTATAACCCATCTTTGCTTCCTTTTCCTCCTTTAACACTTCCACAACCTAATTGCATAAAAGAACACCAAAATACACTTTATGAGACATAATCAATGGTAAAATGATGCTCAATGTATGTAAAACAAGTAGGTAAAACATGTATAATCAAGCACTTATCAGGAAATACTTGAATCCTAGTTCTAAATTCGAGCTCTAGTTCACCAAGACGAACTCTGGGTCACCCTTTATATCTCTTTCATAGGCAAACACCATCCCGTTTTCATCAAACAAGTTGTCTAAGATTCCAACCAATTTTCAGATCAAGCCAAGGTTGTTACAACTGGTGCCATAAAGAAGATGCTCATGGAGTGTGAGGAACTGGCCATGGAAAAGGAGAGTAAGCTCTGTGCTAAGTCATTGTAATCCATTGTGGAGTTCAACATGATGAGTTTGGGAACAATAGACGTGTAACAATCTCAACAACAGTGAATGAGCAGACGGTAATGTTGAGATGAAACCGTCCTATAATGTTACTTTGGCCGCTGTCCGTGCATTGGGCAGAAAGAAGCTAGTGGCATGCCATGCGCAGCTATACCCGTATGCAAGGGAAGAGCAAGGCATACATGATGGCGTTGGAGGAGAATGATGGGATGAAGGTGGAGGCTATAGCTGTGCGTCATCTTGACACATCTAAGTGGAACCCGAAGCTGCTGGTGCTGAAGAGGAAGCCTGAGAGCATGCCAATTTACTACTTCATAATAGAGGATCATGTTCTGTATAACGTAAGGAAGTAGTAGGTGGAAGTAATTCTCTATGTGAGATTATGTATACTAGCTAGTTTATTCCCCTATTGTGATATTGTGGCATGGAATGAGAAGATTGTTTTTGTGTGTGTGTGTTTATGAGGTATTGCTTATCTTATCATATGTTTTATGATATGGTTATAAAACTTTCCTCCAACATTAGCTTGGTTACATGTTCCTAAGTCAATTCTCAGGAATCCGTCAAATTCACATTGCAAAAAACTATAATTCTATATATAGTCAACAGTGTTGTATGAATCACGGATTAGAATTAATGATGGAATATTTTGATTTTTAAATTGTGCCTATACCTTAACCATTTCTTCCTTCACTCGTATATTTGAAATTTTTATATACTCTATTTTAGTATAAATATAATATGCATCTAGATAAATATCTTTTCCACATATAAATATAATAATTTATTTATCACTAGAAATGATAAGCCATGCATCATCCTTGTCAAAGTATCACATACCCTGATTGCCTTGTAATTTGATGTTAAGATTTTGGTTCATTGTACTGTCAGAAATACACTTAGGGCTTGTTTGGATCAGCTTATAGCTGACCCAAAAGCATTTAACTTATGAGTTAAGTCCTTATGAGGTTTTTACTTGTGTTTGAATGGGTTTTTTGTATAAGCTCAAGTTGTGAAATAAACCCAAATACAGCTTATTTTATAAGCTGTAAAACATCAACTTATGAAATAAGCTGTTTTTGATAAGCTGAGTGGTTAAATGAAATTACTAAAATTCCCTCAAGTAATTGGAAAAATTACATGCTTTTATATCCCCAACTTCTCTCATCCCCATCTCAAATCAGTCCTCCCCATCTCGACTCCGCCGTCTCTCCTTCGCCAATCTGCCGATCCATCGCCGTCTCTCCTTCGCAAGAAGAAGAGGTTATCCCGTTTCCAACTCTAATCAAGCAGGAGAAGCGTCCGCAGAAGCTACCAATGGAACTCAAGAAGGCCATTAGGGAAATGAAGATTGGATTTTGTTAGCTGGTTGTCATTTTTCCTAGAATTATATGAATTGTTTACTATTGGTTTTCGTTATTCTTAGCTTTGTAACTAATTTTGGAAAGCAAAATTCAGAAAATCGTCTTTATTATGGGTGACATTGGATAGGAATTATTGTTTGATGCTTAGAAGAACATTGAAGCTTTAATATCCTGTACGGTTGATAAATTTCCATGGAAAGGTAAGCTATTTTTGGAATATAAGCTATTCATGCCTCTGTTATAGATCTAAGCTCCTCAATCTATAATATCTTAAGGTTTGTCTATTAAATGCAATGCTAAGGCATTCTTATTTGTAGAGATGATTAACCCTTACCAAAGATTGTAGCAAAATTAATTGTACTAGTAGATAACAACAGTTTTAAAAAAAATTATTATCTTGTGACACTCAACCCTTATAAGACTTCTTTTCTTAAATTTGTCCTAATTGAGTGTAGTAATTTATAATTGTTGCTTCGTATTACCTTGAGGAACTAATTAGGATGATCTTCTATTTGCCAGCTGGTATGTAGTTTTGCAAGATATTAGTTCAAAAGGTTATCTTGAATAAGATTTGAACATCAGATCTGAAGGGTTCACATCAGAATTGTATCTTGTTATTCAGTAGTCATGGAGGCCATGTTATGCTTTGATCTGGCAATGGGACAGACTGTTTATAAAATTGTAATGATGCCACATTTCAACTTTAAGTTGCCTTATCCTTCAGGAATACCCACTTAATCAATCATGTAGATTCTTATTCTTGCCTTTATCTTAACAACAATTGTCAAAATTTGATTATTCTGATTTTTGTTTTTTGAATAAAATGTTTGATTACCGAAATTTGTAATATAAATGACTATTTGTTTTTCCTTTTAAGAATCATTTTTATAATCAAGAATTTTAGCTTGTGCCAAGCTGATACATGCAAGTAAGTTTTTTATTTCCTTGATTCAATTATTTCACCTTAGAGTGTCTGTCCATTTGTGTTGAAAATTTAGTGACATATTATATTCTTTGGTCTCCTAATGGAGTATTCAACTATCATCACTCTAGTTTGAGGAGTGTTATTGAAAGAACATTTGGGTTTTGTAAGGCAAGATGTCGAATCTTACAAAATATGACCACTTACACGACGAAGGTACAATTCAAATTATATGGGAAACAATGATTTAGATGCTCTTGAGGGTCTTCAAGACATTTACCAATTCCAAGAAAGAAATTGGGGCTTTGAGGATGATGGTGAAAGTTCATGCCAACAACCAACCAATGAAGACACCGAACAAATGATCATAGTTAGAAATACTATTCGGAATCAACTCTCCAATCAATGTACGAGTTGATTTTGTAATATTTGTAAAATATTGTTATGGCTATTGTGGGTGTTAAAAAACCATTTTTATTCTTGTTATTAATTGTTGTATTAGTTGTTGTAGTTGTTAGATCATATTAATATCATTGTTGTTATTATGGTAAAATATGCAATCTACATGTAAGATGTTTAATGTGATTTTTATTGTATTAGTAATTAACAATATTGTTCCTCCTTTGTAGAAGATATTAGTTGTTGAATATTTATTATCATTAAGTAGTAAAAATAATTTATGATAATAAACATAGTAGCATTTATAATAATAATAATAATAATAATAATAATAATAATAATAATAATACTGAGAAAAAATAATAATAATAATAACACATTTAATTATAATAATAACAATAGTGACAAATATTATTTGTTTGTTAAGAAAGACATGTGAGTAATGTATAATTATTGAGTTATTATCATAATTTAGTAAATTGACATTTTAGTAATCTATCGCTATAAAAGTACTTTTTAATTAAACATTTTTACAACTGCAAAAGTACATCTGAATCTAATACATCTAAACAAAAAAATATGCATAAGCACTTAACTTACGGGCTAATTTTTTCAGAGGTCACTCAACTTTGCTTTTGTTTCTTTTCGGTAACCTAACTTCAATTTGCATCAAAAAGGTTACTGATCTTTAATTTTGTTTCTCAGGCGGGTCACTCGCGAGTAACCCGATTCAACTATCTGACGTGGCTGCTGGAAAACACAGTCAGCAAGTCCTACTCAGCCAGCGTTTGCCACGTAGATTAGTTGCCGCCACGTCAGCCAATTTCTTATACTTAGGGCAACAATGATTTACCCTTTTGCAAACCCTAATTCCCCTCAAATTCCTCTTCTCTTCTTCGATTCTCTCTCATCCAGAGGGCGCGTGGTAAGGCAACGAGCGTTGTTCCTTCATCCTCTTCTTCTCCAACTTGTTCTTCCCATTTGAAAGCTTCTCCCGTCCCTTCGGCTCTTGGTAAGGCAACGACCGTTGTTCCTTCATCCTCTTCTGTTCGAAATTTTTGTTCCTATTTGAAAGCAATAGTATTTCTGTTTTGGTTTACAGTGAGGAAGGCCAGGATCCAGTGCAATCGCTTGAGATTGGTGCTCAATGTCGATCAACTGGGAGGTTCGACCACTAGGAGAAGAAGCCCCGGAATATTGTGAGTTTTTCTCTTGTCTTCGGTGTATTTTTATTAAAATCTGGTTTGAACTTGCGGGTGAAGGAAAGTTTTTTCCACTCCGTCGTTCTTGTTGGGTATCACTATGTGAAAAAGAATTTTTTTAATTATGTGATGGTTTCTTTGCAAAAAATTTTAATTATTTCTTTTAAATGAGAGTAGAGATGATGATCTTGAGTTCTAGGTGATTTACAATCATTTCACTTTTAATTTTGATTTTTATCTTTAATTCTGAGACTCTTCTGTTTTCTTATCACAAAAAAAAAAAAAGAAAAAAGAAAAGGGAAGCTGTATTTTATTTTTTTTTGTGTTCTAGTTTCAAAATGTATGTTGGTGTAAAGAAATTTTAGATTTTTTCTAATTGAAGTTTGGGATGATCTTTAGTTTATTCTTTGGGATGCAAGCAAATCCCTTTGTCTCAATTTGTCTACCATTTTTTAATATAACCAATGTAACTTTGATGCTTTGTGGGAATAGCTTCATTGAAATAGATTGTTGTAAATTTATTCTCATCTTTGTTGATTATGCATTTATGTGTATGTTTATATCAAAAATTGCATGTCCTAATTCAAATTAAATAAAAAAAATTAAAAAAAATATTAATTAATTAAAATTTGAAATTAGCGGAGAGTGCTAGCTCGGGGCAATTTAAAATATTCAAATCTCAAGATCAACTGAGAGCACAGATCTCGAAGCGATCTAAAATATTCAAATCCCAAGATCAGCCGAGAGCACATATCTCGAGGCGATCTAAATATTCAAATCCAAAGATCAGCCAAGAGCACAGATCTCGAAGCGATCTAAAATATTCAAATCCCAAGATCAGCCGAGAGCACAGATCTCGAGGCGATCTAAATATTCAAATCTCAAGATCAGCTGAGAGCATAGATCTCGAAGCGATCTAAAATATTCAAATTCCAAGATCAGCGGAGAGCACAGATCTCAAGGAGATCTAAATATGCAAATCCCAAGATCAGCCAAGAACACATATCTCGAGGCGATCTAAATATTTAAATTACAAAATTGTCCCCGAGAACATATCTCGAGGCAAAATAACAAATTACAAAATTGCCCCTGAGAACATATCTCGAGGCAAAATGAAATTACAAAATTGCCCTTGAGAAAGTCTTTCGAGGCAAATTGCAAATTACACAAAATTACCCTGGAGAACATATCTCGAGGCAAATTGCAAATTACGAGATTGCCCTTGAGGGCACATATCTCAAGGCAATCTCAAATCTCAAGATAGCCCAAATACATATCCTGAGACAAATTGGATTAAAAAGAAATTAATTAAATTTAAATTTGACCATATCTTCGTTTAATTTAAAAAAAAAATTAAAAAAATTAAAATGAATTAAAATTTAAAAAAAAATTGAAGTTGAATTTTGATAGGGAGTTATGATTGTCCGGGTTTTTTTTTTTTTGAGGATAAAGATTGGGTTTAAAAAAATATATATAATAAAAAAATTAATAAATCCTATCCTCGTTTTCTTTATAAAAAAAAAAATTGAATTTGATTTGAATTTTAAATTTGAATTAAATTTAATCCTATCTGAAGTTGTGATTCTACGGGGATAGTTGTGATCAGGGATAGGAACGGGCGATTCTATGGACAGGTCTTTAAAACGAGGAAAGAACAAATTTGGAGGAGGGAGAGAATTCGAAGAGAAAAAAAATTTGAGAAGAGAAAAGAAAAGAGCGGACGAGCAAAAAAGAAAAGTGAAAAGAAATTTTGGAAGATAAAAAAAAAAAGGTGTTTTATTCTCTACCTACATATATCTATATATATATAATAAAAAAAAGCTGCCGCCGTCCGTCGTTGACCCAAAGCCGTCCACCGCTACAGCTGTTAACGCCGGCGAGGGTGGAATACCCCTCGCTGGCCGTTGACTCAAAGCCGCTTGCTGCCGTTGTCACCCACTACTGCCGCTGTTAACGCCGGCGAGGGTGGAATACCCCTCGCTGGCCGTTGACTCAAAGCCGCTTGCTGCCGTTGTCACCCACTACTGCCGCTGTTAACGCCGGCGAGGGTGGAATACCCCTCGCTGGCCGTTGACTCAAAGCCGTCTGCCGTCGTTGCTTAATGCTGTTGCCGCCTGATGCTGATGCTGCTGCCGTCATTGTTGCTGTCGCCGCCACTATATGATGCCGCCGTTGTTGCTGTCGACGGTGCTTGAAGTTGATGCTGCTACTGCCATTACTGTTGCCCGATGTTGCTGCTATTGCTACCGTTGCTGTCACCGCCGTTGATGTTGTTGTCGTTGCCGCTGCCGCCAACAGATGCTGTTCTTGATTGAAGCCTGTGAAGATAGAGAAGCCGGAGAAACTGGAAGATGCTGTGGGAACGATGAAACCAAAGCATGAAAAAGCGGTGGAGATAGACGAGCCTAAGATACTGTTGCCATCGCCGACATGACTGCCGCTGCTATCCTTGTCCACTGCCGCTGCTTTGATGTGCTATAGCTGCATTTCTGATCCCTTTGGGTGAATTCATTTATGGGAAGACATTATGGATGCTGCTGAGATTGAAGAGAGTTTCTTTGTAAATGGTGATACAAAGATGCATGGAGAGATGTATGGAAAGCTTTCAACACTTGTTGGTAGAGTTCCGGCGATCTTTCCGGCGTTGGAAACAGGGAGACCAAAGAGCAAGTCTGGGATACAGCAAGCTGTACCTGGCTATAATTGGCGATTCCATTTTCATGAAATTCAAGACGGCGAGATGATCCCTCCTGGAAGAAATCATGTTTACGTTGGATAAGTCAGAGAAAGCTGTCGGCGATGAAGTGATTTCTTTGCTTCAGAAGGATAGGCGATGTAACGGTGGCATGAATGACAATGAAGAACTTGAAGTCTTCCACCAGTGTGCGTCGAGGTTGGGTATTACATCCTCTAGATCAGTTCTTGTAGAGAGAAGAGCTCTCAAGAAGCTAATTGAAAGAGTACGTGCTGAAGAAGACAAGCGGAAGTAATCCATTGTCTCGTATTTTTTGCGTCTCATGAGGAAAAAAAAGAAAAAAAATCTTCAGGAGTGAGATCGGGGATGATACTGATTTGAAGAGATCTACTCTGTGATCTTCATTAAAATGAGAAAAAAGTGCTGAGACATACCTGGAATCAACTGACATAGAATGCCGTTGTCGCTGTTCCTACATACTTCAATGACTCCCAACGCCAGACAACTAAGGATGCTGGTGTCATTGTTGATGAAACAAACTCTGTGAGCAGAAACATCCTCAAGATTTCCACGGGTTGAGGACACATGTTGAACACCTCAAGGGCAGTAGCTGCAGCTTTGGCGTCTTGAAAATGAAAAGTAAGAATTCTGTGGTGAAGAAAATATGGATCATTGCCTGAGATCATTGTGACAAAGGTTGGAGGCTTATTTCCAGTTACTAAGACAAGTTGGTCCAACGGAAAAAAGCCAATGGCTTGTGCAATTGAAATAACAGTTCATGGGGGCTTATGATCAACTACTATCCAACTACTACTGTATGATGTACTGAAGTATCTGCTGAAGGAGTTCTTTCATGTTTCGCATATAGTTCCTGGAAAATATGTATTTTGCTACTTTCATTGTAATAGAATTCTTATATATATATTAAGAGTCCTCCCCGTACGAATTGTTGCTTGAACATGTACTCCATAATCGAAGTGTTGCAAGGTTATAGAAAACTCCTCTCTTGTAATATATATATATGAAACGAGATCTGTGTCTAGTGGTGTAACCAAAGGTTCTGCTTTGTCTTCAACAACCAAATCAGCACCAGATCCATCAACTAAAAGGAAGTAAGGACTGTCCTTTGAACAATGGCTCCAGTGACCACACAAAATCAAGTGAATATATAATCTGACGAGAACATGCATGGCATATGGAGGGACCCGTTACTGCCCATGCATGTATGGTCTTCGAATCAACTTTCATGCAAATAAATAAATAATATAAAACAAAAAAAAAAACCAAATGACATGGGAGAGAACTCATGGTTGCAGTTCTTATCCAGCCTGCGCCAAGAATATTAATGGGTGTCGGTGTACCTTAAGGATACATTTACAGCTGAAATCTCAGTTGTTCACAGGCCAAAAAGCTTGAACAAGTTCTTTGCAAAATACTTTAATTCAAAGACAAACTTACTTGTCTTCATCTCTCTTTTGAACAAGCAATGGCAGGTTGGTATGAAAGGGAAGCTTTAGAAGATCTTGCTACACAATATACAAGACCACTCCTGAAAACCCCATCAAACATATTAAAACAAGTTGCGGAAATCTACACAAGGACAATATTTGATATATTTCAGGAGGAATTTGTTGAATCTTTGGGTTACTATGTTGATAAATTTGAGGATGCAATGGTTAGCAAATATAGAGTTACAAGAGATGAAGATGCCCATGCAAACCATCAACAGATCATGGAAAGGCCTCCTGTTGGTAAAAAGGAACCACTTATAATATCATGTGGAAGAATTTAGTTATTCAGAGCTTTATATCAAGTGGAGAGAGAATGAGAAGCATGCATTGACAGGCATGCATACTCACGTACCATGTATGAAAGTGATATGCAAATATCCAAAACTCTTAAAAAAAAATTATTAGAAATTCTCCAGTGGGCCCCGTTGATGAATAAAGGTTGCCATATATATATATATATATATATATATAATATATATATATATATATATATATATATATATATATATATATAAACATTGGAAAGTTCAAGCCAAATTACAATCTGCTATCATAAGGAAAGATGGGATTTCACTCTAGAAAACAATATATTAAAAAAAAAAAGGAAAAAAAGGCATACAAACATGCATGATTTAACAAATAAAATAAAAATAAAAAAAAATGAGAAAAGCATCCAATGTTATGCAAAAAAAAAAAAAAAAAAAAAAATTTGATGAAAATAGAAAAAAATGAATATGAGAGAAAGAATGAGAAAAGCATGCAATGTTTTCCATGCTCACGTGCATGTAAAAAAAAATAATAAATAATAAAAAATTTGAGGAAATCATGTGTTGTCCAGGCATATGTGCATGATGAAATAAAAAATAAAAATGGAACAAGCATGCACGCGTGCATGGTTTAAATAAATTTCAAGTGGCAAGACAAAGTGGTGGTATCATTAACAATGACCATGGCGGCTATAGAGTATGGAGCAGTAAAAAAAATGGCCTAGGCAAAGACCAACTGGTGCAGCCTGACAACCTGTATTTTCTTATGCAATATTGGAACACATATCTCGAGACAGTTGATGAAATCCAAATCTTGAAGAGATATGAATTTTGAGGTGATACCCAATATACATCTTGAGGCGATTAATGCAATATGAAATGGTGGAGGAGTACAAACCTTGAAGTGGCAATAAACACACATCTCGAAGCGGCAAATAAAAAAATACAAATAACACGAATCTCGGAATGACAATGAAACCTTGGTTTCAAGATAGTCAAAAGCGGTGCAAAATGGCAACAAGGCTTGTATTTGAAGTGGCTGATGAGACGGCGGCGAAGCATGTTCCCCAAGGCGGACGACGGAGTCATAAAAAATAATAATAATAATAATAAATAAATAAATAAAATATGTATGCCTATATATATATGGCGATATTCATATGTAATGATTATCATGATTTGACAATAAATTTATTTGCCTTTTTATTTGTACTTTTGCCCTTAATCGGAGGTTCCTAAGACATTGTCTGGGGTAATTAATAATAGAGGCTTGCCTCTATTAGGAATGAAAGAACCCACGAAACGAATATGATATTTGTGCTTCGATATATCGTCTGGTGTCTTCTTCACAGACACGATGCCAGACGCGTATTTTCGATCCCACAGTGTAGTTTCAATTAATTGTTGTGTATGTTTTTATCATTGTTTCTGTTACCCTTGTTATGTATGTTTTTATCATTGTTTCTCTTACCGTTGCTGTGTATGTTTTTATCATTGTTTCAGTAATTTTTTTAGAGTAAATGTTCATTATTGGTTTAATACATGTTGTTAGTTATTTTTATGTACTCCTAGGATGTGTTGGGAATCACTCCCTCCCATTTGTGGCTTAAGAGCAACATGGGCTACGGGGTAATGAGGCTGTCGAGCCCTAAACACTGTCCCCAAACCGATCGGCCACCGAATTGATTGTAGTGATTCCCAATATATTCTACATATATGTGGGTAAAAAAATAATGTAGGCCATTTGTTTTTTTTTTCATATGAAGATGGATGGCTGTTAATTTGTAGGCCATTTATTGAAATGTCTTTTTATTCTAACCTCTATTATTTCCATAACTTGTGATTGAATTAGTTTTGCAGGTTGTTGTAAATTTATTCTCATCTTTGTTGATTATGCATTTATGTGTAGTTTCAATTAATTGTTGTGTATGTTTTATCATTGTTTCTCTTACCCTTGTTGTGTATGATTTTATCATTGTTTCTCTTACCCTTGCTGTGTGTGGTTTTATCATTGTTTCAGTAATTTTTTTAGAGTAAATGTTCATTATTGGTTTAATACTTGTTGTTATTTACTTTTATGTACTCCTCGAATGTGTTGGGAATCACTCCCTCTCATTTGTGGCTTAAGAGCAACATGGGCTACGGGGTAATGAGGCTGTTGAGCCCTAAACCCTGTCCCCAAACCGATCGGCCACCGAATGGTTTGTAGTGATTCCCAATATGTTCTACATTTATGTGGGTAAAAAAATAATGTAGGCCATTTGTTTTTTTTTTTTTTTTCATATGAAGATGGATGGCTGTTAATTTGTAGGCCATTTATTGAAATGTCTTTTTATTCTAACCTCTATTATTTCCATAACTTGTGATTAAATTAGTTTTGCAGGTTGTTGTAAATTTATTCTCATCTTTGATGATTATGCATTTATGTGTAGTTTCAATTAATTGTTGTGTATGTTTTATCATTGTTTCTCTTACCCTTGTTGTGTATGTTTTTATCATTGTTTCTCTTACCCTTACTGTGTGTGGTTTTATCATTGTTTCAGTAATTTTTTTAGAGTAAATGTTCATTATTGGTTTAATACTTGTTGTTATTTACTTTTATGTACTCCTCGGATGTGTTGGGAATCACTCCCTCTCATTTGTGGCTTAAGAGCAACATGGGCTACGGGGTAATGAGGCTGTTGAGCCCTAAACCCTGTCCCCAAACCGATCGGCCACCGAATGGTTTGTAGTGATTCCCAATATGTTACCAATGAGGCTATTTAGGGCAGATCCATCATGGAAGTTGCCAGGGATAATACAGGCTGTGAAGACTAATCAGCAGGTTGAAATAACCATATTAACAGCATATAGGGCAAAGAGAATTGCCTTGAGGTATTTGGTTTAGGGTTAATTAGCATTATAACTCCTTACTGTTAGTTACTTCTACATTGGTTTAATTTCTTCTTGCATATGTTTTATTTTTTAAACTAGGGAGATAGATGGCGACGAGGAAACACAGATGACCAAGCTATATGATTACAGGCTAGAGCTTCTTAAGACACACCTCGGGTCAACAATTAAATTTAGGCGCAATCAGGGGGTGTTTGAGGCAATGTATGTCTGCTTGGCTCCTCTTAGGAATGGGTTTATGGCAGGATGTAGAAGGATTATCTGTGTAGATGGTTGCTTCCTTAAAGGTTTATATGGGGGCCAATTGCTAACTGCAGTAGTTATAGATGCTAATAATTCAATTTATCATGTTGCATGGTCTGTGGTTGATAGGGAAAATAGAGAAAATTGGTTTTGGTTCTTGCAACTGTTAGCGGATGACCTGATGATCACAGATAGCCACAATTGGGCCTTTATGAGTGATAGACAGAAGGTGTGTATACATGCTTTAATGTTTACTTTTGTTGTTATGTGGACCTTATTACACCACTAACAATTATTTCTTTCACTGTCTGTTTTGTTGCTATAAATTTTTTATTTTGTGTTGTGTGTTGTGTTGATGGTGTGCCCATATTAGGGATTAATTAATGCTATAGATGAATTATTCCTTGGCACTGAGCATAGGTTTTGTGTGCGACACATCCACACCAATTTTAGAAAACACTTTAGGGGAAAGGCACTTAAGGACCAACTGTGGAATTGTGCTAGGGCAACAAATACAGCTACATTTGATAGAGCCATGAATATATTACAGTGACTATCTCAAGGGGCATATGACTACATGAAAAAAATAGATCCTAAGCATTGGAGTAGGGCACATTTCCAAGATAGGTTTAAATGTGACATCTTATTAAATAACCTGTGTGAGTGTTTTAATGGGCAAATTCTTGAAGCAAGGACAAAGGGGATAGTTACATTAAATGAGATGATTAGAACCCAAATAATGGCAAGAATACAAAGGAGGAGAGATGCCATGAGAAATTGCACAACAACCCATTGTCCTAGGATTTTCAAAAAATTAGAGCAACATAAAGAATTGAGCAGTTTTTATAAAACAATTTGGTCAGGGGGAGCTAAATATCAGGTATCAGGAAATGATGGACAATTTGTTGTTGACATGGTTGAAAAAAGTTGTTCGTGTAGAGTTAGGCAATTGACTGGGGTGCCGTGCAGTCATTCAGTGGCAGTGATTTATAACAACAAACAGAAACCTGAAAACTATCTTCATGAATGCTACACTGTCAGTATATATTTAGATACCTATGGGCATACCTTAAACCCCACACATGACAGGGACTCATGGCCCAAAAGTGAGGAGCAACCCATGATACCACCATTGCCAGTGAACAAAAAAAGAGGAAGAAAAACATTGCCGAGGAGGAGAGACATAGATGAAGAAAGCATTGGGTTCAGAGGTGGGAAGGTCACCATGAAGGGTGTCAAAATGAAATGTGGCTTGTGTGAAGCAGTTGGGCATAACAGAAGATACCATGGCAAAGGAGTAAGTTTCTTACTTTAAATTTAATTAGTCTTGAATAACTGTGAGTTTGTTAGTTTAAATTTTAATGCACATCTCCACAAACTTATATATTGTAATGGCTTGGTAATTAGGCCATTGCAAGATTAGTTCAGCCTCAACAAAGCCAGCAAGGTGGTGATGTGCATGTTAATGCAAATGTCAGTAACCAAAGACAGATGCAGGGTGATACACTGGCGGACTTCCCAGCACAACAAGGGCAAATGAATACTGATGCACTGGTTGACATTCAAGTGCAACAAAACCCAAAGGTATGGTGGTTGTTTAACCAATAACCAATAAAACTCTGTCTTAACTTTATGTGTAAATGATCATTACCATAACAATAAACCTTGGGTTTTTTTTTTTTTTAATCTATGTGGTGCAATGATTAAATTATAGGGAATTGAGGAACCAGGGCAAAGCAATTGTGGTGCATCTATTGACATAACAAGCAAGAACTTCATGCAGGTATTTCTAATTACCCTAAGGTGTATAAGTCCAAACAATGTCATCTCAACCCAGTAAAAATTCAAATCAATTAACAATTTCTTTTTCGTTGCTTTTCTCACAATACAAGGTATTCAACAAGGGAATTAAGTCAGTTGGTGATGCATCTTCTACAATCAGAGATCAAACTATACAACAGGTACAATTATTATTCACTATATGGATAATTACAACAAGGGCCAGCCATACATTTACTTCAATTATTTTCCAAATAATGTAGGTATTTCACTCACCTGATGACACTCTTCCTGCTGGATGTGGGACTGTGGTGAAGAGGAATAAACTCGGCATTAGAAGAGGGGTCATTTACACCACCAAACAAGGAGCAAAAACAACCTCAACTTGGAGGCAGCCTGTATTGAAAACTGCGGGACAAGGTAAAAAACCTGATGAGAAGCTCAAGGAGGGAGATGCTACCAAAAAAAGAAAAGCTTGGCTTCCACCAGGTATAGGGGCTCCAGCAACTAGTGGAGGCACACAAGGAAGACAAAATTGAAGACATTCAAGCTTCCAGTATGTTTTGTTGTTTATAGTTTTGTTGAGGGAGTCTAATTCTATGTTCAATTCTGCTGGATGTAAATGCTGGATGTAACTCAAATACTAATTAATGTGTTACTCTCTCATTTTTGTATGTAAATGTTGGATGTAACTCAAATTTTTGTTGTTTACAATACTGCATTTTATGTACTCAATTTTTGTCTTAAATGGAAGGAAATTTTTTGTACTTTAGTTTGTCTCCAGGTTGCAGTTTGTATTGAATTTTTTGTACTTAAATTGTGTAGTATTTGACTCTACTTTCTCTCTAGGATGCAGTTTGTATTGAATTTCTTGTACTTAAATTGTGTTGTATTGGACCCTGCTTTCTCTCCAAGTTGCATTTTGTGTTGTATTGTTTCTGAACAGATGTAGGTTGTCTAATAGCTACAACTCATTCCCTTCTCATCTTTTCTTCTATAAATGCAACCAAAGAAAGATAGAAGGTTAATTTTCGATTGCATACTTTAATAGTAGGAATTCTGAATGGATTTAGAGATACACCCAGGATCAAAAATCAACATTTTTGATAAATTCAGAAAAATCAAAGGCAAATACAACTCAGAAAATTTTCACTTGAAAATCACCCAAGATCAAAGATGAAAGATACACTCATAAACTTGTTAATAGAAAATAAACACAATAAACTAGAATTTGATAGAATAAAACAAAACCAAGGAATAAACAAGTGAATGTTCAATGTTGGGGAAATTGTGAAACAAATAGCTTAGTGACGCTCAGAAAACTAATTATTTATTTAGAAATATATTTAGTGTAGTTACACCGGTTTTGCTTTTTGGAGACTCACCGTTATACATCCAATTTT
Organism: Dioscorea alata; assembly: GCA_020875875.1. Classification (NCBI taxonomy): domain Eukaryota; kingdom Viridiplantae; phylum Streptophyta; class Magnoliopsida; order Dioscoreales; family Dioscoreaceae; genus Dioscorea; species Dioscorea alata. The sequence goes on from CM037014.1 coordinate 3,875,931, forward strand.
TTGTCAAATTTTTAAGCGGGATAAATTCATATCAAATGCAAATAAAAATCAGGAAAATAAAAATTAGGGCATCAATAGTTGCTGTGCTCCCATGCCTTCTCTGGCCTCGAGACCTTCTCCACATTAGGGAAACGCTGAGGAGGACGAAAACGCTGATCCAACTATGATTTTTTTGCTCCCATAGCATCATTGGCCTCAAAAGCTTCTCTTCTTTGCATTCGGTTATCATTAAGGAAGAAGGAGATGACATGGCGGCCGTTAAGTATAAGAAATTGGCTGACGTGGCGGCAACTAATCTATGTGGCAAACGTTGGTTGAGTAGGACTTGCTGACTGTGTTTTCCGGCAGCCACGTCAGATAGTTGAATCGGGTTACTCGCGAGTGACCCGCCTGAGAAACAAAATTAAAGATCAGTAACCTTTTTGATGCAAATTGAAGTTAGGTTACCGAAAAGAAACAAAGGCAAAGTTGAGTGACCTCTGAAAAAATTACTCCCTTAACTTACTCTTAAAAGTACTTTTGCCAAAAGTGTTTCTACAAAACTTTAAAAAAGCACCTTTTTTAAAAGTCAATCCAAACATACTCTTAATTTAGTGCATGCAACATCAACATCATAAGTTATCAGTCTAGTTGCAATCAAGCATGTGTGTTAATGTTACCAAGGCCGGTTTTAGAGAAAATGGGCACTAAGGAAAATCATAATAAATATTTTTTAAATTTTTTTTATGAAATAATAAATCATTTAATAAAAATAAAAAATTATTATTATAAATCAATAAATTAAATAAGATAAATTTTAGAGTTTTAAAAAATAATTAAAATCTTTTAAAATTATAATTACGTGGATAGGATCAGATGATAGTAAATAAAAAGTTTGAGGGCCCATTTGGTGAACAATATGATATGGACGGATATAATGTGAGAACTATATAAGAGAAGGAAAGGATATGTGCATGATAAACTCATATCATATCCTATGTGCATGATAAGCTCATATCATATCCTATGTGAGCACCGAATAAGCCATTAGATAATATCTTGTTATCATATTTTACATTTGAAGTGGACTAGATAATGACGGGATATGATATGAATAGTATATAAATTTACAAAATTACCCTTTATGATGTAGTTATATATCTTTTTTAAAATTAAATTTTTTTTTATTTTTTTCCTTGACGATTGACTTATCGATAGATTTATTAGTTTCAATTAAATTTTTAAAAAATAAATAACCTATAAATAATGTCCACAAATATATTGATTACAATATCACCAACTTTAAAAAATTATAGTTCATACCTATTTTCTTGGAGAAAATCATACACAAATCATCAATATAGCAAAATAAATATCATCAATTTGAAAAAAAAATCATCTGGAGAAACTAAAAATAAAACATGATAAAAAAGAGATTTAAAAGAAAAATAACTTGGTCAAGAATAAGATCGACAGAGAAACCCTTTAACCATTTCAGATGCCAAAAAATCCTACATAAATAGTGAAATTAGTGTCCTATCTAGTTGTCGGCGAGCTTCTTGTCCAAAGTATTGGGTTTAAAAGATCAAAATAAGAGATATAATAAAATCCTAGATGAGGAGAGAAATCAAATAATAGGGCAAAATTGTAAATTTAATTTTTTTTTTTTTTATCATATCCTACCTGTTTCTATCCTGACTCCCCCCATAAAATTCGTTATCATGTGATAAATTAGGCCAATATGATTAGCCTATCATATCATATTGGCATACCAAACAAAGGATAGTAACAGGATATGATAGCATATCACATTCTATCATTCTTATCATGTCCACCAAATAAGCCCTAAATATAATTTTTTTTTTAAAAAAAAAGAAAACATGAATTATGAGGCCCTAGAAATTTGGGGGGTGCTATTGTATAAAAATAATTAAAAATTTCAAGATAATTATATATATAGGGTTTGTTTGGTGGACAATATAGGATATGTACGCATATGATATGAAGAATGGATAGGAGTAGGAAAGGATATAAGCATAATAAGCTCATATCCTACATATGTTTTTTTTCCTTAATGATTTATTTATCTATATATTTTAATTTTTTAAAAATAAATAAATAACCTACAAGAATGTCCACAAATATATAGATTTCAATATCACCAACTTGCAAAAATTATAATTAATACCTATTTTGTTGTAGAAAATCGTACATAAAAGCTAGACTAACAAACTCATTAATGGAAAATAAATAGATCACATAGAGAAAAAAAATCATCAAAACTAAAAATAAGACATGATTAAAAAAATAGATTTAGATGAAAAATAATCTGCTCAAGCACGAGATCAATGGAGAAATCCTTTAACCACTCTAAATGTGTAAAATCATACTTAAAATATTGAAATTAGTGTCATTTGTCAACAAGTTTCTTGTTGCATCGTGTTTAAAAGATCAAAAAAGTATACAATGAAATCCTAGATAAGGTTGAGAAACCAAATAATAGGGAAAAAAAATAAATTTATTTATTTTATCATATCCTACATGTTTCTATCCTAACTCTCTAATTCATTATCACGTGGCGTGCTGATAAAGTGGCTCAATAGATAAGACCATCATATCTTATTGGCATACCAAATAAAAGATAATAATAAGATATGATAGTCTATCATATCCTATAGTTCCACCAAATAGGATTATAGATGAGAATAAAGAAAAAGTTTAAAGGCTTGTTTGGATTGGCTTTTGGAAAATCAGAAGTGTTTTTTTATAAGTTAAGCACTTCTGGGTTCAAAATATAAAAAAAAGCTGAAAAACATGTTTTTTAAAAGCTAGTCATGACCAGCTTTTAAAAAAAATCTGTTTTTTAGTTTATTTTACAGCTTCTGGAGAAGCACTTTTTTTCAGAAGCACTTCTACTAAACAAAAAAAAGAGCACTTTTTTTATAAGCTAATCCAAACAAGGCCTAAATAGGATGGCATTAAATAAAAATTTAAAATATAATTTAAAAAAAATGAATTGTGAGCATGTTACGTGTTGAAAAAAAATAAAATTTTCAATATGATAATTATATAAATAGAATAATACTAAATAAAAATATTAAATATAATATATATATGGCTTCTCAGAAATTTTGGGTCCTAAAATAGGCCCTAGTCGCCTATGTCTAAGGCCAGTCCTTATGTGGCATCCTGTTAGATATATCCAGTCTTTATAGTGGACGTGATATCTAGCTAAATATATCAATTTATGCTGGTGGGCCGTTGCATCTCTATAATGGAACAAGTTGGGTAACATGTTAAAGCGGCGCTGATAAAGATTTTCCTGTAACCAATATCAGCAATATGTTTTCTGAATCTCACGTTTTTGCAACAAAATCAGCGGTAAGTGACAATTTTTATGCAAAATTGAACCTTCTTGAACCTTCCTGAATTAAAAGAATACTACACTTTGTTATTAATATTATTATTATCGTGGTTCGTGGATTAGCTTCTCTGTGGAGGAAACAGAGGAAGCATGGCAGAGAGAGATGTGGGAGATGCCGAGGCCGAGCCCTTGGCGGTGATCGGAGAGTACGAGCTCTGGGAGAAGCTCGGCGGAGAAGGTCCCGGCTCTACGGTTTGGCGCGCGGTGCACCGGCCGAGCTCCTCCGTGGTGGCCCTGAAGCAAGTCCGTCTCGCTGGCCTTAGCCGTGCTCTCCTCGATTCCCTCCGGTGCGAGATCGATTTCCTTGCCGGCGTCTGCCACCCCAACATCGTCCGCCTTCTCGACTTCTTCCAGGTTCCTTATCCCCTTGCTTTGATTCTGTTTCTAGGACATCTGATTGATGATTTGGAGATGGTGCCCGAGATCTATGTTTTTGAGAATCAGAAAATTTGCATCCCTTTTTGGTTTCATTCTTTAGGTTTAGATGTGAAGAAAAGCAAGTACTTTGCCAGTCTTAGGATTGATGCTTAAGAATGCTCATTTCTTATCAGTTGAAGAGGCTTAGAGGCATGTGTGTGTGTGTTTCAGATGAATGGGAGCATCTACATGGTCTTGGAGTTCTGCCAGGGAGGAACATTGGCTACTTATATTCAAAGCAAAGGCAGATTGAATGAACATTTGGCCAAAAAATTCATGAAGCAACTAGGTATAGTTATTGGACAATTCTTTTAGATGTTTGCTCCAATAGACATTGATGGTGATGCTCTTGTTAATTGACTTCATTCACAATTCTTTTAGTCACCTTGTCCATGCTGTGCCCTGACTACTATTGCCTCATAGGAATTGGATGCTTTGTATATATATATATGTATATTGTAGGAGCTGGTCTGAAGGTACTTCATGCTCACCACATCGTTCACCGGGATTTGAAACCGGAGGTATAGAACTTCATTTGCTGCTATTTATGTTTATCTATGCGTATGTGGATGCTGATGTTCGAGCAGAACATTCTGCTTTCAGATTCAACTAGTGATCCAGTGCTAAAGATAGCTGACTTTGGATTGTCAAGGTAGTTGTCAACAAGAATTTAGTGCAGGAATCTGATTTGCATGAGAAGAATTTAGTTTTTTCTAAATGTTCACATATTTTCTGCTTGCAGAGTCGTTTCTCCAGGAGAATATGCAGATTTTGTTTGTGGAACACCCTTGTATATGGCTCCTGAAGTTTTACAATTCCAGAAGTATGACAATAAGGTAAACTTCCTTTTCCCTTATTCTGGCATCGGAATATGGAAATGAAATGGTGATGCGCTTGAATAGGTTGATATGTGGAGTGTTGGTACCATCCTCTTTGAGCTTCTCAATGGGTACCCACCTTTTCGAGGCAGAAACAATGTTCAGGTAGCTTGTCTAAGTGCAGCTAGCAACCCCATTTTCATCACCATAGTTGTTAACTGATGGTTTCTGATTCTCCTTTAGCTGCTTCAATGCATAAGGAGTTGCTCTTCTGTGCCATTCTCACAACTCATACTTCCCAGTTTGGATCCAGACTTAGTTGATATGTGCACAAGGCTCTTATCTGCAAATCCAGGTTTACAAGATTAACTTCCAACTCTTAGCTAATAAAATGCCAATTACTCATTTTGACAACAAATGTTTGCTGTCTTTTGGGCAGTACACCGGTTGTCCTTGGACGAGTTTTATCACCACCAATTCTTTCAGAGATGACGATGTGCTCAACATGTATAAGAGCATGCTGTATTGTATTTGCCAGAAAACCTGATCTAATACCTTAGATCATTGTGTAAATTGTATTTTACTGTGAAATCAAAGAATTAATTGTGCATGTGTTCGCTATGTTTGCACATTCTATCTGGAATAATTTGTGTATTATCTCTGGCCAGTGTCTCAGCAAAGCAGATGAAGTGAATGTTCATGTTCATGAAATGATCCCCATCCAAGAGAGGTCATCATGTTCAGATTCCAAATCATTGTCTGCATTCCCAGATTCTCCAAGCTGTGCCCCCAAGAGCGCTAACGTTTTTGCTATCTCGCCGTACTCAGGGTTCAAAACATCGGCGGCAGCAAACTCACGAACGACATTGTTGACCTCAATAGAGCTGCACCCGGGCGTCTTCTTCATACTTCTGCCCCTTATCAACTTCCTCATCTTTGTGACACCATCCCACCTCCCTGCCGCTGCATAGATGTTTGACAGCAACACATAGTTCCCCGTGTCCTCTGGCTCGAGCTCAAGCAAGTGTTCCATTGCAATTACTGCAGTATCAACATCTCCATGAGTCCTACAAGCACTGAGTAAAGATCCCCATATAGCTGAATCTGCAGGCATTGGCATGCCATTGATGACCTCCAATGCACGGGAAATGCACCCAGACTTTCCAAGAATATCAATCAAACAACCATAGTGCTCAATTTCTGGAACAATGCCATATACTTGCAGCATTGAATCAAAATACTTCAATCCTTCATCTGACAATCCAGCATGAGCACAAGCTGATAGTACACCCAGAAATGTGATGCTGTTCGGCTTCACCATCCCCTCGGTCTTCATTTCCACAAACAGTTCTATTGCCTCACGAGCCTTCCCATGCATTGCAAGCCCGCTGATCATCGTGCTCCATGAAATAACATCCCTGTTTCTCATACCATCAAACAACTGCCTTGCTTGGTCAATGCTACCGCATTTTGCATACATTTCAATGAGTGCATTGCAAACAAAAGCTCTCTTAAGCAAATCATGCTTGTTTGCGTACTTGTGAATCCATTTGCCAAGCTCAAGAGCTCCAAGCCGTGCACAAGCCGGGAGCACAGAGACAACACTGATATCATCTGGCGCGAACCCAGCAAGTTGCATTTGCTGAAATGCTTCTGCAGCCTTCAAGTATCTGCCAATGCTCGCATAACCAGAGATCAATGCAGTCCATGACACAACTGTTCGATTTGGCATTGAATCAAACAAAGATCTTGCCTTTTTTATGTCTCCATGTCTGGCATACGCTGAGATGAGTGTGTTCCACGACACAACATCCCTCTCAAGCATTTCATCAAACACCTTATGCGCATGCACCAAATCATCACATTTAGCATACATCTCCACCACTGAATTCAGGACAATAGGAACAAACACCAGCCCAGATCTCAAAACCTGGGCATGAACCTGCTTCCCAAGATCCAACTCCACAAGTCCTCCACAGGCCTTGAGAACAAACGGGTAAGTGAATTCATTAGCAAAAACCAAACTTTGATCTCTCCCTCTTCTCATCATCTGCCTATAAACTTGTATCGCTTGCCAATGCTTGTGGTGCCGTGCGAAGGCTCTTATCAATGCATTATATACGAAAACATTGGGATCCACTGCTTGCTCAAAGACTAACGCTGCATAATCTATGTATCCAATGGAGTTGCAAAGGTTGATCATTTGGGTTGCCAAAAAGTTGCTGGATGATAAGGAAGACACCACGATACGAGCATGAATCTTCTCCAATTCTCCGAAACTTGTGCAATTTCTCAATAAAGGTGTGATCTGGTCCTCCATTTGTTTACACGAGAAGGAAAGGATCTTCATTTGGTGTTCTGATCATGAGGATAGATATTGCACGCAAGGTGTTTGATGGAATGCCAGAAAGAAGCATAGTTTTCTTTTTCATGCTATAATAAAATATATATATATTTTATATATATATATATATATATATATTGTCTTTGAATTTTTGACCCACGGTTGCCAGGAATGTTTATGGCCTTGTTTGGGTAATTTTAAAAAATTTATTTATTTATTTATTTATTTATTTTGAGCAATATAAAAAATTCAGAAAAATTAAAATATACAAATTGTATAGGTATGCATTGCGGGTCGGATTATGTACGGTTGGAACCCGGATCCGAAATCATGAAAAGGAGGTAAAAGACGGGAAAGAGAACGAAGCACTGAGTTCGATGGCGCCTCCCAAGCGTGGGAAACCGAAGGACGCCAGCACGGCTGCGGCGCCGGTGGCGAAGTTTCCGGCTTGTCTCCGGGCCGTACCACCTTGCACTGTTGCAATCTCTGTACATGCCAAGCCAGGATCCAAGGTCGCCACCATCACGGGTTCGATTTTTCCCTTTCTTTTCCTCTGATTTGGCGTGAAATTTACCTCTTCTTCTTTGATGAAGAAGCTTGTTTTGTGGGATTTTAGATGTTGGAGATGAGGCTGTTGGAGTGCAGATTGATGCTCCGGCGAGAGACGGAGAGGCTAACGCTGCGCTGCTGGAATTCATCAGCTCTGTGAGAAACTCTTTTATTTCTTCTGTCTTTCTTAAAGCTTGCTTTTTTAACAATTTTATCTCCAAATTAAGTAAATATGATCAATTTTAATTATATAAAGTTAGATCATTGCTTAGGGAATCAGCAAAATCCATGACCAAATTGTGCTTCTTGTCGAGATTATGTGTGTGTTTGCTTTTTAGGGTTGGATTTTCATTCCAGAAAAGCGAGAACACAAAGATCTTTGGGTTCATGAAAGTTAGACAAATATTAGATCTTTATCTTGATTTATGCTTCATATGGACAAGATGTGTCTGCAACCTGTTAGTTTATTGGTCACTATTTGTATTTGTTAGACCTCTGTTTGCTTGCTCTAAAGAAGCTGAAGATCATATAGACTGTCTTCCCAACTTTTTTAGCATAGTAGCATTGATAGTGAGATAAAGTTATCTTGGTGTTGAACCTACCGGGCACTTTAATAATTTAGTTTTTGTATCTCAGAACTTCAGTGGTTTCACACTTTGATTTTTTATTATAGGAAAGTTGATGCATTTGCACTTGTTTGATAGGAGGTTCACTCTACTTCATCCGCATCCTTTAATTCTGTCGATGTGTTTGGAAATTTGTGGGCAAAAGTATAGTAAGTTTTCTTTGGTGGTGGAGAATTTGGGCCTCAATTATCGTTCTATCTTGTGATGTGCATGATTGGTTTATAAGGTAGCAATGACCTGTGTTTGCTTCTTTTGTAAACCACTCGGAAGCTTGAACTGAAATGTTCTTGTGGATTTCTTGATGAATTGACTCGGAACATTTTTGCCAAGGGAAAACATGGGGTATATCAACAATGAATACCTAGTACTGAACATTTTTATCATCTTCCTTTACGGGACAATTTCTAGCCAAATGCTATTCTTCTTTGAAATTGCAGCATTTGTTGCTCTAATTCATTGTTTTGTTCGTGTCCTATGTTCTCATCTTCATTAGAATTGTGTCCATTTGTGTCCTACTGATTCTTTAAGAGCTTCATCTGAAAGTAATTGTGTATGAATTGGAAGGAAGAGATAAAGGGCAGCGCTTATCATTCATTCAGTGGACTTGTTTGGTTTTTAATCTCATCTTTTCAAGTTCAACAGTAGATAGGGGAACTAATTAATATTTCCTGAACTCTAAAAAGCTTGGCCAATCCTCCACCATGCAGGTCCTTGGAGTGAAAAAGAGGCAGGTATCTATTGGTTCTGGTTCAAAATCAAGGGAAAAGGTTGTGCTTGTGGAAGACATAACCCTCCAGAATGTCTTTGATGCTCTTAACAAAGCTTGCAAACAAGAATGACATTCACACACCTAAGAGACGACAGCAATCCTAACATCTTTCTAATCAAGTGGAAAGCAACAGTGCCTGAAAAAAGCCTGTGTTGTCTCGAATTATGGACTCGATGTTGGAATCAATCAAGCAAAATGTTAAGCACCATTCATTGGTTGCACATACTTGTATATTTTTCTTAATTATCTTGTTATAAAGAAGAGTTTGACAATGAATATCATCTTGTGTGTTTGTCTGGATAACTAAAGATGCTTCCACTTCAACCAACCAACCAACCAATGAAGCAATCCCAACTGCATACATTATATGCACCGTTGAGTTGAAAAAGCTTGTCAGCAAGGTACTCAATAATGGTGGACAAATGTGCCTTCTAATTCAGAAAAAAATGTCTACTAATTACCTCTCCAGCTCTGTCATTTACTTGTTATAGGATGACATAATTGATGACTCTGCAGAGGATGATGCTGAATATCATAAAAGAGTGATGCACTGATCCAGTTTTAACTTTGCTTTTTAGGCTCCCAGACTTTCTTCTAGCCCCCTGAATTATTACATCAACTCAAACACATCAGAAAATCTCAATAGTTTAAAAGAGCAATCCAATCCAACTAGTGGTACTCTTTTCCAAGTTGCAACCTTTGCTCCATCCATAATGTCTCTTGTCCTATAGACTTTCAGCTTTAAGTAACAACCCCATACTTTATAATGTCCTTATTCCACACCTATATATATATATATATATACACTCACGGCAACATCCACTCCCCCACCAAAACACTTATTAGCTCTTCCTTCTCTTGTTATTTGGCCATATGGATCACTCTGTTAAAGCTTCAGTTCTACTCATGGTTCTCTTCCATTTGTTCTTATTTTGCAATGGTTCCAGAGAGCACATTGGAGTTATCCCAACAATGAAGCTACCACCTTCTTCACACAAGGATACTTCTGGCTTCCACTTTGTAACATTGCCAAGGGCAGTGCCCATACCACCTTCAGGACCATCAAGGAGGCACAACTCCATAGGTTTGAAACATCAAGGACTCCATTAAAGTTTATATGTTAGTCTTGTTTGCTTTCCTTCCCTACTGTTCTTTTGTCATTTGACATATGTTTAAGCTCAACTTAATTTGCAGAAAATGTAATATGTTGTTCTTCATATACATAAATATATAAATCTATTTTGTTCTTTGAACTGTGATGAGGAAAGACAATATGAGAGTAGCAGCAGCAACTTACTTTGTGACTTGTGAGAAATATAATGGTACTTTGGTTCTTTGTTTTTATTGAAAATGTGAACCTGCTGCCAAGTCATGGAATAGTTGGAGAAAGGGAAATGGTACAAATGAATTTGCAGACGTGACAAGGCATGGAAGAAGTCTTTGCACTGGCTACCAAAATCATTTGACCATGTCTCTTGTAAAGACATGGGTTAGGGTTTACGTCAGTGGCAGGGCTATCAACTCCTATATATGCTAATATAATTTACTATGGACCACTCCTGTGAGAGAGGTCCTATTTGGATATTTATAAGGTTTGACATTTTAGAATGCAAGTCTGAGGTGTTTTTTTGGCTGTGGATCTCTGGTCTAGCTCTAGCTTTTATTTATTTATTTTTCCATTCTATCAATGTATGTCTTCATTTTCAAATTTATAACAAGGGTGGAATAGGATGGGAAAATAACTAAGGGTAACTTAGAGTGGCCCTTACTATGAATATTAATTTATCCTGACCATGGTGGGTGGCTCAAGATAATTATATGTTTGAACTCAATTATTTTTAATAAAATAGATAAATTATAATTTATCAAAGAAAAAAAATATCAAATATAAAACCAGACCAAAACTAAGCTAGAACAACAACACTACAAAACACTATAGAAGATTCAAGGACAAATAAACTCAAATTTTAAAATTAAATCTATAATTTATTTAAAAAAATAAAAATTTTATTTAAATTTGTTTTAACAAATATATATATATATATATATATATATATAATGAATGTTATTATAGTATTGGGAAAAAAAAGAATTTTTAAAAAATTTGGATCAAAGAAGATATGCAAATGATTAAGCATTAAATTAAAACATTTAAACTTTTAAACAATTATTTTAATAGCCTTATTTTTTTACCGCCCTAAAAAAGAAAAGTAATGAAACATTTTTTTTAATTAATTATAATATTTTTAAAAACTAAAATTTAAAGAGAAGAAAAGGCAAGAAATTTTTATTTATTACTTTAAATTAAAGCACTGCTTTAAAGACATGGGCATTTGGTCTAGTGGTATGATTCTCGCTTAGGGTGCGAGAGGTCCCGAGTTCAATTCTCGGAATGCCCCTTTATTCGTTTTCCTTCTATTTGATTTATATATACATTTGTCTCCATTACATATTTATTTAACCTTGGGACTTCACATGTAGTTAAGTACACCTAGGGCTGTAAATGAGCCGAGCCGAGCCGAGCTTTGCCTTGTTCAAGCTTGGCTCGTTACTATTTCATCGAGCTTGAGCTCGAGCCGAGCTTTCTTCGAGCTTCATTTTTCATGTTCAAGCTTGGCTCATTACTATTTTAACCGAGCTCGAGCTCTAAACGAGCTTATTTCGAGCTTCATGCCCGAGCTCAATTTGTTAAGAAAATTTGAAGCTTAGACTTGTCTCGTTAGCTTGATTAAGGTTTGATTTTTTTTTATGTTCCATTTAACTTAATGAACTAGCTCGGGTTCAGCCTTTAAATAGTAGTTTACAACCCTATATGTGTGACTCAAGTTGACAATAACGACATAGTCACATATACACCTTATATATATATATATATATATATATAAACGAGCTTGTTCACGAGTTTTGTTCGTGAACCGTGTTCACGAACCAAAACGAGCCGAGCTTTCAGTTGTTCAAGCTTGGCTCGTTTATTAATCGAGCTTGAAAATGAAGCTCAAGCTTGGCTCACTTACAATGTGAGCTGAACACGAACGAGCTCTTATCGAGCCGAACACCGAGCCGCTCACGAACGGCTCGGCTCAAATACACCCCTAAGTACACCCATGTTTCTTTGAAAACAAATGTAATACCGCAACAATTATAGTTGTTTGGTGGGCATCTGGTTACATCAGTTGTAGATGATGATTTAAGTAGTTGTAATCTATGGGTCCGTTTCATATTCGAAAAAATGAGAGACAGCATAAACTTCTTGTTTGTTTTGGCAAAAGTCAGTTTTACCCCACGGTATAAGTTTTGAATTATGAGACAGCACAACAAAAGTCAGTTTTACCCCACTTCAAATCCAAAAATTACAGTTGTCATTCAACGGTTACATCAGTTGTAGATGATGATTTAAGTAGTTGTAATCTATGGGTCCGTTTCATACTCGAAAAAAATGAGAGACATCAGTTGTAGATGATGATTTAAGTAGTTGTAATCTATGGGTCCGTTTCATACTCGAAAAAAAATAAGAGACAGGATAGCATAAACTTTTTTGTTTCTTGTTTGTTTTGCGAAAGTCAGTTTTACCCCTTACCCCACTTCAAATCCAAAAATTACAGTTGTCATTCAATGGTTTTTGTGATCTCATCCACCACAGTGAACCTCCTTCCCTGACCTTCCCTTTCGTCGTGGCACTCTCCTTTTCAAATCTCTCTCCTCTTCTCTTACTTTCTATTCTCTTTGAGAATTTTAGGATTTTCAGGCACCTTGCAAGATCTACCAATCTTCTTCTATACGAATTTATTAGATTTATTTATTAAATAAAAAAACATTATTTTGTTTAGATAGCATACTTCTTATCTTTAATTATAATAAATATATTTAATCTTGTGAATTATAGTTAAAAATATCAAGATAATTAGTTTTTTTTTATAAGATAAGAAATGTTAACAAAATTTATAATATATTTTTTTATAAATAATAATTATTTATATCTTTAAAATTTTAAAAATATATTTGTGTCAAGTATCTTTAAAATATATTTTTTATTAATCTTCTTAATCTAAAACAACAAAGGAATATATGAAGGGTATTATAGTAATTTTATATTTAATTATTTTATATTAAATTGTATTGTCTTTTGAATATCAAACAAGGCACAAAACAAACACTTGTGCTGTACTACAAGTACTTGTGTTGTGTTGTACTCTTGTGTTGTACCCTTGTGTGAGTCAAACAGACTCTATGTGTTTTATTTATAGTAAAGTAAGTGATATATATTTATCTTATATTTAATTATAAAAATATTTTTAAATAATAAAATTAAAGATATTATTTTTATATAAATTAATTTTTATGAAAATATTAAATAATTAATAATAATCAATAATGGAATAATTTCATCATCTTATTTATATGGTAATTATACTTATAGATAACCAAACAACTCTTAAATATATTTATTATTTTTTTACTTATATATTGTGACTATCGTTAATTTTTTTACATTTTCCATATATATATATATATATATATATATATATATATATATATATATATATATATATATATCCACAAGGCATATATATATTATGGGTGAGTTTATCGGAAACAGCCACAACATTTATTAAGTGTTAAATGTTGATTTAGCAACCATCGTTAAATTTATTTTTTTTTTCTTTTTATATATTTGCTCTATATATATCCACAAGGCAAATATATGGATGTGTTAAAGATACACTGATCCCTTGAATAAAAGGCCATCAATGTATATTTTCGTTGTTATTTTTTTTCTAAAATAGGTGGAATCAATGACCAAGCGTGGAATTTTTCCCATGGGACCAAATAAAGCAAAAAAAAAAAAAAAAATTAGAGATTGAAATAGATTTTTATATATTATTTTTCTAACAATATACTTTTTATATTATGTATACTAATTTGTAAACAATAAGAACAAGTTATAGAGGTGGGTTTGATTCTCATAAAAAAAAATGAAGTATAACAGTACAATTTTTTTATATTTTTTGTTTGATTTGTAAATGGGGTGTAAATACAGAACAAAAGATTGGTGAGAAATAGCACAATTTGATGATTTTTTTGTTTCATCATAATCATAATACAAGAATTCAAGTGAGGGACAAAATAACTAAAGACATTATTGTCTTCAAGTAAATGAAAAATTACTCATTTGCACTATAGCCATGTGCGAATAAAAAAGACACTAGAATTATATATATATATATATATATATATATATATATATATATATATATATATATATATAAGAGTTATCTTCATTATTTATAAGATGTTTGGTACTTCTGAAAATATTTAATTTTCTTTTGTATTGTATAAGATTGACAAAATTTTTTATTATTTTTGTTGTGTAGAGAATAGCACAAGATTTTATTTTATATTTGTTTTGTAAATTATAAGTTTGTTATATTTATTTTTTATATAATGCTATTATATATATATAACCCCATGACGTCCATAAACTTGAATTTGGATCTGGATATCCGATATCTGATCCGATTTAAACCTAATGCCCAGTTTTCGATATCTGGTTTAAACCTGGTCGGATACGAGTTGAGTTTTTTGTTGATTCGAAAAACCGGGTATCCTATCCAGTTTTCAAAACCAAATCTGGTTTTCGGTTTTGCTCACACTATATATTAACTTGTTGAAAGCTTATGGGACCAAACTACAAATTTTTATAATTTTTTTTGAAAAATATAACTTTTATTTAAAAAAAACTTGACGAATGAATATTTAATAAATTTATAACTTTGATTAAAAAATATTCAAAGTTATTAATTTATCAAATATTCATTTATCGGGAAAATATGATAAATTAATAATTTTGCTAAATGCATAAAGTGATAATATTTTTAAAACTCTTTATGGCCCTATGAAAATATAAATTAATAATTCATTGAATACATAGAAAAATACTATACAAAATTCATAACATTGATGTGTTAATTTTATGACCACTTATGGTTTTTAAATTTTATCCTTTTCTACAATATGCTTCAAAATTTGTTTCTTCCTTGTTAGTGAATTAAATTCAATTTCATATTTAATTTTTACTAGCTACTTATTATATTTGGCATATTTTTCTCATAAAGTTTCAATTGCTAAAAAAGTTTCATTAAAAAAATATTTAGAAAAACACAACTATTATTTGAATCTTTATAGTTATCAATTGGTGTGCCCATTACCCCTTGATTAATAATCTTTCCATCTATAGATGATTTTGTCACAATATCATTTTAATTAGACTAGTTCAAAAGTTACTCGACATCCATTGCATGTCTATGATGTAAGGGAGAAATAACTTTTTTTAGCCCATGGAGTTTTTACTGTAGCTATAGTCAATCCAACACTGTAGCAGCTTAGTATTGTAGCAACCTAATTTTACATTTATTTCTTCTTTCTTTCTTTTTCTTTATTTTTTCTCCTCTTGACCGAGCCCTTGTTTTCCCTTGGAGTTTTTCTAGCGGCTCAATTCCGGTGAACCAAGTCAGAAACTTCTTCCTCCTATTCTTGTGAGTATCCTAAGAGCTTTTTCTAAGTTTTTATTCCGTATTTTACTCGTATTTCACTATTTTTGAATTCTTTGAAAACTTAGGATATGAGCATGTTGAGTGGATGATTGTAGGCTCAAATTGAAGCTCTTGTCCTTGTTATTCATTTTTGTGAATGTTTGTAAAGAAATTTCTTGATTATATGATCTAAATTGGGAGAAAACCTTTGTGTTATTGTCAGGTTTACTGTAACAGTACTGTATCACCTATAAGCTTTAGTTGTTTCTTTGGTTTCTTTGGATTAGAGTGAATCTCAAACCTTAGGAATTCATTGGTAACTTTTAGACCTAACTTTGAGCTAACCCTAGGATCGATTTAGAGTTATTTGTTAGAGAAACTTAGGGTTTGATTTATTTTTGTGCTAATTCTTATTAGTGTTTTGTTGTGCTTTAGCAAGGAGGTGAAGCTTTGGCTCGAGGCAAGGAACTAGCAGAGGATTAGCATTTGGGAAAGTGAAATCATCTAAGTTGTGAGTGTGATTGTTTATATATAATTCTACTAGGAGAATACCTATAGTTATATTTTATTGTTTGAGCTAAGTTTTATTCGCTTTTATACTTAAATCGAGGTTTTGATTGATTTAAAATAAGTTCATTTATTTATGTTTCATACTTGAAAAATGTTGTTGTTCAAGGAGAAGAATTTTAGTACGATACTTGCTTTGAAGTTGTGAAATGTTTGGCTTTGCAAAACTTTGGTTATTCTTAGCAATTATCATTTCCATGGGGTAATGGTAGAAATTTTGATTATTGATTACTGTCCTGGTTGTGGACTCCTCTTTGTGAAATACACGTTTGTATTACTTTGTTGGTGGCATCCTACTATAGTAGGTGGTTTTCACGGCCAGCCTATTGAGATAGCGTGGAAGACCGGCAGACTTATTTGGTCAAGTTCAAGCGGGAGTGTAGAGTCTTGACTGGATATTCATCGGGAAGCCGGGGTCATCACATGGTGGACCGATGGATCAACATTAAGGACATGAGTAACTTGAAGGCTCTGAACCTAGCCGTTGCCACGACGAAGATTTAGAGAGGTTTTTAGACCATGTTGCATTTCTTTTGTAGTATTATATTAAATTTGTGATTTTGGCGGTGAGTATTGTGTTTTATGGATTTTGAGACTCGTATTATATAGTTTGTTATATGTGTGTGTGTGTAACTGTTCTGATCTATTTGCATTATTGTAAAAGCTTGGTTTGATATTTAACTTGTTTTATAATATAAACCCTGTGTTTGGTATATCTTTCGTTATGTTGTATCGATAATTACTGTTATGTGTATTTATGTTATAAATTGTTTGTATTATTAGTAAAGCATTATTTTGGTGAGTTATATCATATATTTTGGTGTATTCTTGTAGTATTGTGCTAACCCACTAACTGATTGACTTAAGTTGCTTATTCCTCTTTTTTTTTCCCAGGTTGTTGCAGGCGGTAGTGTGGTAGTGAAGTGGTATGTTGGGTATCCACTATCTGTTTTCATTCAATACCAAGTTCATGTATGTTATCCTTGAACATGTATATATTATATTAGAGCATGGATCCAATAGCGTGTTTGAATATCTAAAGGCATGGTTTAATTTGTATGTTTGTCTAATTTATTGGAAACTTTGTTGTATTTGTGATCAGTACAGTTTTTGAACTCTATTATCATTCATGTTGTCAATGCTTCTCTTGTGTACCTTTGAATTCCCCTACTTTGTACTTGTTGTTGATTCCAGGTATTTTGGCAGCCTTTGCGGCGACTCGAAGGTTGAGTGGTGGGGTATCATTTTTTGGATTGTCTTGGTAGTTATCGGGTCTCAGGGTCCGTGGGTCAGTGCGTGACACCTTCTTTCTTGACAATTTGTTAAAAAGCATTTATTCATATGATCAAATTTTGCAATGTGGAAATCAGTTTGCAATAGTTGTTGTTTTTATATTAATATCGCAAACCGCATTGATTAAATTGATAGCAGCCTTTATTCAAAAAAAAAAAAATTTGATAGCATCCAATATATTAATTGTTTAAAGATTTGTTACTCCTACCTTATTGTATAAATATAAAAACTCCTTCTAAATTAATAAATATTTTTTTATTAATAAATTATTCATTAATTAATAAATAAATCACTTCAATATTTCAAAAATATTATTTTATAAAAATTTTACTGTAAATGGCAAACTATAAATTTTTATAAATATTTTCTTATTAAATTGTAAAACACTCAGGGGCTCCGTCACATTATCCACATTTGTAAATATAATAATAACTTTTCATACCAAATGCGAGCCTATGACGTAAGAAAAATAGCATAATTCAATTAAAAAAATATATAGATTTTAATTCAATAAAATATTTGTAAATATAATAGCAAAATTTATAAAATTTGAGAAATTATACTAATGCAAACAAAAAGCTAATAAAAAGCAAAAGTACTCCCGCACTACACTCATGCTTGTGATCTTACCGAGGTAAACTTTATTACCTAAGCTTTTGATAAAATTAATAGACCTGGAAATATATATGAAGTCACTTTCCATATTCCATCAACGTGTAGAGAATTGTAGTTTTATAAATCAAGAAAGTGATCATTTTGTACTTTCATATTTCTCCAAATATGGGAAATCATTTATACATTTTATACAAAAGGATATATATATATATATATATATATATATCCGCCGGCGGTGACAGTATAAGTAAATAAGAATGATGTGGTAGGTATATAACATCATTTTTATTTACTTATATTGTCATGGGCGACCTGTGGGCCCATGGAACATGATGACCGCTGGGATGATCCCGCGGAAGGACACCTTGCCACTTAACTTTCAAGACGCCGCATGGCTAAACAACTACCTGGAAACAACAATATCTATATTGTGCAAGGTATAGAAGTACAATAATACATAGCAGAAGTAGCAACAACAACAATAACCAAAATATATAAAAATAGAAAGGTTTCATAAATGCACAGGGAAGCAACACCAACAACACCAACAAAACTGATACACCAAAAGTTTAAGAGTTGTTTAGATACAAAATATGCATGCAACAATGTTTTTTACACATTAGTGGATCCATAAGTCAAACAACATGTCCATGACAAAAAATAACATACATGAACTAGAAAGGGAAATACAGAAGATAGAACAGTAGCAAATACTCAGCACACTGCTACACAGCCGCACCCACCTACTACCTGCAAAAGACTAGGAAGAGGAAAGAGAGGTGAGCAATTAAAGTTACTCAGTGAAAGGATGTTAGCACAACTTTAACCAAAATATGCCAACATAATAACATAAATCTCTTAAACTGACACTTTACTAATAAGGTAATGTAGCTTAGAACATGAATACATATAATCGCAAACTTTAATACAATATAACAGATAGATAGAGTAAGAAGGTATTTTACCTCAACTAGAGGTTTACAACTTCAAAACCCCAAAATACTAAAAAAAAATATAGTTCAAAACTATGAAAACAAGCTAAACATGAAGCAAATCTTTCACCATAAAACACATAAATCAAAATAGTTCTCATTATAAATATAACAAAGTAAATAGCATGAGTTTCACAATAAGTAATCATAATACTAGTGCCAAATCGAATTTATGGTAGACTGCCCTCCTAAGAGCGACAGCTGGGCTTCGCTCGCTCACCACCAATTTGAAATGACACTACAAAGAAACACAATACTATAAGGGGATGTTTGGTTGCAAGGTTTGGCATGGGAATGGATTGGGAATGGACTAGGAATGGGCCCAATGCAATGTTTGGTTGCAAGGCATGGGAATGTGGGGGGATTCTTTGAGTAATGAGATAAGGGGTGAAGGTTGATTGCCATTCAACCCAATTTGGTGAGGAATGCCCAATCCGGATGGGAAAATACCCATTTTACCCCTACCTTTAAAACTTTTTCCATCAAGCATGTGTCCTTCTCCTTCTCTTTCTCTTTCTCTTTCTACTACAAATAAAATAATACTATAAAAAAACAATAATAATAATAATAATAATAATAATAATAATAATAATAATAATAATAAATTAATTCTAAAATAATAAAAATAAAATGATAACAATGTAACAAAACAACAATATTAATAATAAAGATTAATTGTAAAATTAATTATAAAAAATAATTATAACAATAATGACAACATATTACAAATAAAATAATATTATTGGCTAATATATATATTTATTTAATATTTACTCTTTAAGAGCATAAAAGATAAAATAATAAAAATAAAATGATAATATTCTAACAAAACAACAATATTAATAATAAAGATTAATTGTAAAATTAATTATAAAAAATAATTATAACAATAATGACAACATATTACAAATAAAATAATGTTATTGGCTAATATATTTATTTATTTAATATTTACTCCATAAGGGCATAAAAGACATTTTCCACATATTTCTCCTATTTACTTTTCCCATTCCCAATGAATTACTCTCTCATATCTTCAAACCAAACACAGTTTTTCTTTCATTCCTAATCCATTCCCCCTTATTCTTATTCCTATCACATTCCTATCTCATTCCTCCTCAACTCCATTCCTTGCAACCAAACAGCCCCTAAATCTCATACTCCAAAATAAGAAAACAACAACTCAAAAGCATACTCAACCCACAACACACACCTAGCATGAAATGATCTACAAACCTTTTCAAACCTTCGCGGTGTATTTCTAGGTTTTCAAAGATTTCTAAAAATAAGGAAATATGAGAGAAATACGGAAGAAAAACCTTGGATCAAAGCCTTATCGTATTCACAAGTAAAAGAGGAAGAGAATGGATGCTTGGTTCGCCGGAAAAAGTAACATGCTTCTACAGTGTTAGGCTAAAAAGCAAGGAATTTATAAAGAATTCATGCTGCTACAGTAACATGCTTCTATAGTGCTAGGCTAAAAAGCTACAGTGATGGATTGATTATAGCTACAGTAAAAACTGGTTATAACATATATACCATTTGATTAAAAACAAAATAAATTACTTTTATCCTTGTTTTAATGAAATGTGGACGAATCATGTGTAAAAAAATATACATATGACCCTACACATGGGACTTGATGTCAACAGACAAAGTAGTCGTTAGCTTTTCTATCCTCCTCTTTTTATTCATTTGAATATATATAATGATAATGTGAACAAGCTAACTAATAGCCTTTAGGTCTATATATTGGCACTGGCATGGGTCTTTTGTGTAGAGTATTTGTCAAATTTAACAGCCTCTAGGTCTATAAGTGGGTGTTTATTGAGCTTGCGGTTGTGCTCCGTGCTTGTTGCCACGCACAGCGTGCCAAGGCTCGGTCAAGGCAACTTCTTGGAAGGTTCCTCCCCAATACTTAGATAAATATTCTAAGTGTCATATTGTAACCCTTGTAACATATTGTGTAAGAAGAGTCTTGGTCATTTTAGAAATCTCCCCAAGAATTTAGAAGATGATAGAAAACTCTAGGACATGAGAGAAGACTAGCTATTTTCTTAGAAATGTATAGAGAACTCTAGAACCTCAATGGTGGGCGTTAGATCAAATCGATCCCCACCGTCCATTAAGGAGGTTAGACACTATAAATAGCCCTAAAGGGCTTGCCTTTGGGGCCGGGTCACCAAGAAAAGTGTAAGCAATTTGAGTTCTTAAGGAGAAAACTAAGTCTCCTCAAGAAGCTCTTTGGTAAGTTCTCTTCCTAAGCCTTAGTAAGTTTTAAAGATCCTTTGAGTTCTTTGGTAGGCAAACCAAGGCAAAGGAAAGAGTATGTTGAACTTGATCAAGGAAAGTGATCAGGTGCCGGCACGCGACGTTGGTGAAAGTCCAAGTCTATGACATTGTGCATGTGTAACACTTCCTTCTTTCCTGTTGGCCAAAAGAAATTTCAATCATCTACTCCTAAAAAATGGGTGGCAAGGGGTGAGATGCTGGCTTAGTATGTACAATATTTATACAATTATATAGATAATCATGCAA
This sequence comes from Dioscorea alata, assembly GCA_020875875.1. NCBI lineage: Eukaryota > Viridiplantae > Streptophyta > Magnoliopsida > Dioscoreales > Dioscoreaceae > Dioscorea > Dioscorea alata. The sequence continues at coordinate 3,897,392 of CM037014.1, forward strand.
CGTTATATATGTAAGTAATATCATGAAATCAACCATATCAATTAAATAATATGCACAGTTGAATAATACGCACAATCAATCATACCAATCTAAAATTCACATAATCATTACTTATTCTATACCATCATTAATTATTCTCTTTTACTTATCTTGGCCTCGCTTGACCTAGCTAAGTATATTTAATGGTCTAATGATCATATCTCTCTTCACGGGCATGCTCTTTAATCATCATATAGACATGCATCTCAATCTTATCAATCTCAACTATGCTATCATCGCCTGTATAGACACAATACCATGACACCCTATCATCGCCTATATAGACATGTGTTAGCACGTACTCTATCGTCATCTATATGAATAGGTGCAAGAAAGATCATAGCACACAACATAAATCTTTAGGCCAAAGGACATACCCAAACAAGGTAAGCATTAGTCATTCACTATTTTCTAATCATTACATTTCTCGCACCATAACATCAACTGATCTCACTCTATGATTATATCATACACACACACACATATATACACACACATAACAAAGCACTTAAAACAATCACTCAATCCAATAATTCAATCAGATATACAAATTAACATTATCAAACATATAATACCATGCATAAATAAAGTACTTACCACAATTGCTCAATACAATAATTCAATCATATATATAAATTAACCTAATCAAACACACATTTCCATATAAACATAAATAAAGTATTTACAGCAATTGCTCAATCTAATAATTTAATCATATATATAAATTAACCTAATCAAACATACAATCTCATATAAACATAAATAAAGTGCTTACCTATCATCTAACGCTAATCAAAGTTTGTACACCCTCTACTTCACCCCTATCTTGTTTTTTTATTAACCGATATTGAACATAACAGTTCTAACCCTCTAAATGAGAAAAATTGGCGGCTTTATGAGAAAAATGAGAGAATAGCTTAGGGTTAAGAATATATCTATATATAGATATTTGTTTATCTACATGGATATCTAGTATTTACTTTAATTCTATTTTATCCTTTTTTCTTCGTAATGATCCATAACATTTACTTTATTTTCCTTTCACTTATGATTAATTAATAACTATTTAAAATTTTTTTACTCAATAATTATATTTTTTAGTATAAATATAGACAATAGCAAAATTTTTAATTGTGAATTTAATTAGGGTTTTTAATTTAGGGGATGTTACAACATATCCATAACTTTGCTTAAATAAAGGGCGCTTGTTGCCCATTTGTCTATATATATATATAGACAAGCCACCCTAGTGCATATATATATTTTTTTATTATTACACTTCAACTATGCATAGGAAGGAAATCAACCCCTTAAATTAAGTGGTTTAACCTCCGTCTATTATGGCCAATGGTAAAAAATAAAAACAATAAAAATGAATATAATATATTTTATATAATTTGTAAGTTGGTAGATTATATAAGTAAATAAAAATGTTTAGTTATATACATACAAATATTATTTTTATCAAGGTACAGTAGCAATTATCTAGTCTCAAGCCAGCAATTTTCTCATTAGATATTAACAAAACAAACTAAAAATAATGATTAATGAACTATAATAGCTAACAACCTTCATGTTTCTCATGACCATCAACAATGATCACCTTGCCTTGCTTTTGATCTCCCCCGTGCAAGCTGCACCTACACCAACTTGATTAATTCCCCCAGCGTCAACACCTGGTCCAATGGTGTCATATGGTATACATATAAACTCATTTATATATCTTGTTATCTAAACTTTTCTAAGCCACTGTAAGGTTTAAAACAAAATAACCAAATTAAGAAGACTAATTTTGCGGTTCTGAAAACAAGCATTTTCTTGATAGCTAGCTGAGTCTCATAGTTGCACTGAGATACAAGTTTGAGGTTTAATATCAGTCACAAATCTTAACTAGAAGGAATTATTACAAAGAGCTATATATAGGCAGACATACATCCAAAACTAGTATTATATATGACTTATATAATACTAATTGCATGCATGAAGAAACTAAGAAGATCATGCATGCCAAGCAATGCGTATAAAGACGTACAGAACAAGCTAATGGCCACTATTAACCCACCTAAATAAACTAGCTAGTACTCAAACTCACAACAGTGTTCCATTTTGACTAGTCTTTGAACTGATAGAAGCCATCCCACTCATCTGCTAATGAAGGAGGAGGATAATTCTCACTTGCTGACAAGCCTGGCATGTTGTTCTCATTAGGATTTTCAAATATGTTCTCCATTTGTGACATGCCACCATATGCTTGATCACCACGCCTCTCTTGATTCTCCCTATTGCCGGCAAGGCCACCGGGATTGGAAGACGAAGAAACACCGGTGTGACGTTGCACAACTGACATGAAGTTACTTGGTTCAGTGCGAATGACCTTCGGTGGAACCGTGTAGATGATCACTGGTGGCTTTCGTTGAGGTGGTGGCTTCTTCATCTTGTAGGATTCACCACTAATCTTGAGACAAGATTGCCGAGGATCTCCGGGCTCTCGTTTCGGCCAGGGCTCCTCGTCGAAGATCTTCTTTTTCTCCATTTTCACAAGATATCATACAACAAGAAGAGTTATATATACTTGTACCTGTGATTATGATTATGACATGAATTGGATGTGTGGATTTATAGCTAGAACGTTCGCCAATCATAAATTAATTGTGGCAGAATTTAATTGAAGAACTTTTCTTTTATCTAACTTTGAACACTTCTTAATGGTGCAACTTTTCTGGTCCATTATCTCCTTGAAGTCTTCATTGACTTAGTAGTAATAGTAGCTAAAGAAGATTAATGGTTGATGTAAAAGCTTGATTTGAGGTCTAGCTAGCATTCTGAATGAGTAATATATGGGAGTTGGGATGTTAATTAGGATAATTTATTGTAAATTCAATCACGTTTGTGTTTCTTGAAAAGGTTTATAGCTCATGGCCCACCATCAAAGGGTTGGTCCAAGTCAGCTGGACCGAGTCAGGGCTTGACTGCATCAAGGAATAGCTTTTGGTTATAGTTGGTGGGCTACACTAAAGGGTTTATTTATAATAGATAAATTTCTAGGGGCTAATGTGCAAAAGAGTCGTAACAGTTAAATCTGAAAAGTAGGCCTGGCCCAATAAGACCTTAGCATGGATGCTAATGGCACGCCAGGCACAGACTTCATGTCCATGCTGGGCCTCGTTTACCAAGACACCCTAAATCTCTTCATGGGACAAGAATGGATGAGGGCTTTGTCAATGGGCCGGGAGGTCTAGAGGATTATACGAATAAAAGGAGTCTAATGTATTTATGTTTCTTTTTGTGTATATTTCAATATTTGCATACTATTTCTTGTATTTTTAGACATAGACAAATGCAAACCAGAGAAAAAATTAAAAACAACGGGGTACTCCTAGTCATATTTAAAACTAGAGAAAATACAAGTTAGTTGGTTGTGGTTGATTTTTCGAAATTTTTATTTTGTTAAATATGTGTTTTAATTAGTGGTTTAATTAATAGCTTTAACAAAAGCTATTAATTTTCAATTGTATATTAGTGTTTGTTCTTAATAAATCTAGGGATGAGCAAAACCGGGTACTCGACCCGGTTTTACCCGATTTTTCGGATCGGCAAAAACTCGACCCGTATCCGACCCGGTTTAAACCGGGTATTGAAAATCGGGTACCCGGTTTAAACCGGATCGGATATCGGATATCCGGATCCGTATTTAAATTTCATCAAGTCCTTGGATTTGCTTTATATAACAACATCAACATTCATATAACAAACAAATATGAAAAACTTATAACTTGAGGATTAAAATCTTATATTATTCACCCCACAAAAAAAAAATCATAAAAAAATAATAAAGAGCTTTATCAATTTTACACATTAAAAACAATCAAATATTTTCTGAAACATCAATCTTAGAAAAAGATGGAGGTTAGAGAGAAGAGACGGGGTGAGGTAAGGATTTAAAAATTTTTTCTTTTACTTTTAACCCTACAAGAGTTTAAATTTATATATATATATATATATATATATATATATATATATATAAGCAATTAAGTATATAACTCTTTAAGTTTTTAAACGAGGGATTTTGATTTTGTTTTTCTACATAAGCCCTTGTAAAATTGTAAATTTATATATATTATAATTTAAATTGTATATGTTCTAAAAAGTAAAAATGAAAAAAAAATCCAAAAATTTAAATTTTATATAGTCTTAAGACTATAAAAGAAGAAAATCCAAATCCTACATATATATATATATATATACTAAAAACCGGATCGGATTCGGATACCCGGTTTTTAATTTCTCCCGACCCCGATCCGATCCGGTTTTCACCTTAAAAATTTGGACCGGGTACCCGACCCTTTTTTTCGGATCGGATACCCAAAAAATTCGGGTCAAAAAACCGGATATCGGATCGGATCATCGGATCTAGATTTTTTTGCTCACCCCTAAATAAATCTAGCCTTATATAATTTTAAACTGGTTTTTCAGCTTTAATTTTATGGTCTAATAATTATTTTGAATGATTGTTAATGTACTATGATTATAAAATTTTAAGAAAATACATAAACAGGTGTTCAATTAATAATCAAGGAGATAGTAATTAGTCTTGTATTATAATTGTTGGTACTCGTGTATATGGAACTGGGTATTATTTTTTTTATATAAATAGCATTTGTTTAAACTCCATATTTTCAATTGCAGTTAAAAGTTTTGTAGATTATAAGTGAATATTATTTTTAAGTTATTTGATGCAAATAAGTAAGACAGATTTTTTTTTTTCTTTTTTTTTTTAACCAAAGGGCATGTGGTTTACGGGCCTAGGGGTATCCTCGGTCCTCTCGTTTAGAAGAAATGTGAGTTTGATTCTCTCTGACTGCGCTCCCCAGTTTCAAGGTGAGAACACAGGACATACACCTCTGAAAATTGGTGTTTGTCACCGTATCTAAAAAAAATAAAAGTAAGACAGTTTTTTTGTTTGTGTCCACTCACATCATAACTAGATGATCAAATAATGTTCGGGCATGCCATGCCGGCAACCAAGCCCGTTTGACTCCTAATACGCATGAATTCATTCATGGATTTTCTACATCGTTGCGTATGCAAATTTTCTTCTCATAAGTCTGTTTTTTTTTTTTCCGGTGTGGCAAGCTCAATAGAAGGTTGCTTAATTAATTATATCTCCATAAATAGATATATATCACCTGCAAATTTTAGCCCTTGTGATCACAATATTGAACCTCAGATGCCATTTGTTGATTATGATTCATGAATGGTATATAAACCAAAAACTATAATAATGCCATGCTTTGCAGCTTATAATTAATATTTACTACTCTTTGGTAGGTCATGCATATGAAAATCATCTTCTAAACTAGCAAGCAGTCCTTGTTCTCAACATAGTGTGTGGCAGATGATCAATATCACTTTATAAGCCATTTTTGCTACTTGCAAGCAGCATAATATTATTTCTCTCTTTTTATCCAATTTTCAAGTTCATGTGTTTTACTTAATTATTACAAATTTAACTTGATGCAAAGGGCAAATGAATAGGGGAGATTCAAATATAGAAGGTTTGCTAGATTTTGACTCAGAGCATTTAATTAATGACTCAAATGAAGAGAGCAAAACATAATAATTAATTAATATTCACTGCACATTTTTTATAGCATGCATTATGCATGTATATTTCATATCTTATTCCTTATGTCTTGATTAATTGGTAATGTGTTGTAATTATGGATACTAATTATATTTTGTGTTTTATAAAATAGATTAGGGATTAAAGCCGAATTTGAATTAAATTAAATTTAAAAGTGAAGTTTGGGTGAGAGAAGAATCAAAATTACACATTTTAAAAATTTATAATTATCTATCATAGAAAGAAATAGAAAATGTCCAAACTTAGTGTGTGGGCACATCTTCTATATTGCTGAATTTGGGTGTTGAATTAAATGGTTGTGGATTTCATGATCAAACCCATTTCTTTATTTTATTTTATTAATTTTATATAAAAATACACTTTATCAATCTCTTAATTTGGATTCGACTTTTCTCACTATTATACATAATTTATTGATGTTAATATATAGAACATGATTAATATTGTTGGATTCAACATCCACAACATTTTCATAGTCCAAGTGGAACATGTGCTGGATTAAGCTATATATACTTAATTTAAGGTATAGAAGAAGAGATGATGAAGTGAACGTGTTTTCATCTTCAAGTAGCTTGTTAATTTTAGATTAGAAATCTAGAACTCATCTATGGCAACAAGGCATGGCTTTAAAACTATTGGGTTATTCCTTGAATTAACTTTAATGTAACTGTGATAAATCTTAGATGTGACATTGTTTTAAGATTTTGATAATTTGGTTATATATATATATATATATATATATATATATATATATATATATATATATATATATTCCACATGGCTCCAATCAATTCAGGCTTCAGGCTTCAGGCTTGCAGGCCAACTCATCAGTATTTATACTCCCTAAATTATTGTCCAACTCTGCTTGTGATTGATTAGGGTTTGAATTAATGCTCACCATGTATGTTTGTGTTCTCTAATGCTTCTATATATCATCCATGAATAAGTCTAAATGATCATCAACATACACATGTACATACCTAACTTGATCATGAAGCCTCTCAATCATCCTATCTCTGTCTTACTCCACTGCGTACTGTTGTCCTTTCTTCTGTGATATATAGATACTAATACAGCTGCTTTTTTCTCATATATATGGTCCCCTTCCACCTGTTCATTCTTAAGTTCCTTATCTTACTCTCCTGCATGCCATTTAATGCACCTTCATTCATTCCCTTGCCAACCCATACTTACCTAACATATACTTCTTCAATCCTTTCCTTCTAAATGATTATTTGCACTGATTGATATATACATATAATTCTCATACTCCATTCATTATTTGTTGACAAATTATTAATGCACATGCATTATGCATACCTCCAATCCATGACTTCTGAGTACTAACTCCTTAATGACTTTCTAAATCAAACCGCAAACTTCGGTGTGAATGACTATAGCTTAATTTCCAACCCTAAAGACTCACACGTTAGCTGCTTGACTTGATTTGCAAACTATATATTTTCTGGTTTTCATTTGGTTTCTCATAAACCAACCATATATCCATTCAATTCCTCCACTGCAATATCTCCCTCTCTCCATCTTGGAAGCTATGTTTGTTGTGAAGATATATGAACCACGTGACATCCAATTAAGTTTGGCCTACTTCCTTGCAAGCAATCAAAGCCACACCAGTAGTACCAACATAGAACTGATAGAGAAACTCAGTAATTGTTTGCATGCCATGTGGACCCCTAGACGTTGATCTTCTCTCTTGGCTCATGTTCATTAATCATCCCAAGGGCATGTGCTAGCTTGTCGGTCTTCATTGCACGTCTATTTGGAAACCAACTCCAATCAATGCAACTATGACAAACTATACATACACTGCCGCTCTTCTCCTTGTTTCCAATAGCTTTGGATTATTAAGGAATATATATATATATATATATATATATATTTACATATATATAACTCTTCCAACCTTGTACTTTGGATGCTTAACCAAAATGCTATCAAGTGGGGTCTCAATGCACGCATGGACATAAGAACATGAATGTTTGTGCATGCTACTCCTTTGTTGTATCTTTCCAAACTTTTGCATGAAATGCATTTCACACTGTAAATCAGCATTGATCAAGAGAGTGACACAACTTACTTAGATGTATGAACCCTAGGTTTTTTTAGGTTTTCATTTGTGCTTTTTCACTACTTACACTAGGTATGCTGCACATGAAAATGACTTGTTTTGAATCCTTCCTTTGCACTAGTTAATAGTCCTTAATTGTTTAATAAGATTACTGTTGATTTCTAGAAATTTTCTTTTTGGTTGTTTATTTAACGAGGGGAAACGCATTGTTTGGTTGACCAGTTGGGAAACGTGTTCCCAAAGTATATTTAATGAAGCCAAGCTTTTCCCGAGATCTTTGCCTCGCGTGCATCACATTAAAAGCTTCTAATTCTCCAAGTAAACCAATAAAATAAGGACACGTGTTCCTAACTAGTGACAAGACGTATACGCATCTGTAGATCAAACGCGATTCCCCTTCATCCTAGCGTTTCCCTGCCACCGTCCATCTCCTTCATGCTTATTTCACCACGTGAAAAACACACCTAAAAACTTGACCTTTGAAACTGACACCCTCCATCATGTGGCTATTATCTATTTATCCTTCAATCAAAACAATGTCAATATTTCATGTCTGTATTTAGCTTGGCAATATACATAAAACTTAATCAGAAAGCCATAAAATAACTCTACGTGAAACAAGCACATGCACATGCATCCTCACATGCAAATGCACACAAAATAAATGAGTAAGTAAATAAATACAAACCCTAACCCTAGACTTCACCAATAAAACCACTCCTCTTTCCTCATAAGTCACAACCCACATTCCCTCTAATCAGGAACTTGTCCATCTTCTTCTTCTTCTTCTTCTTCTTCTCTTCTCCTCCTTCCTCCTCTTCTTGTACTATTAAAATTATAGGGAATTTTTTCAATGTTCTACCCAGATGATCATCGGATGCTACCGTACACTCCAAGGCCTTTGATCATGGACAGAAGGTGGAAGCCGGACATTGAGCTAGCACCGAATTGTCCCCGGTGTGATTCCTCGAACACTAAGTTTTGCTATTACAACAACTACAGCCTCACTCAGCCTAGATACTTCTGTAAGGGCTGCCGGAGGTACTGGACTAAAGGAGGCTCACTTAGGAATGTTCCAGTTGGCGGTGGATGTCGGAAGAACAGACGAGGAAAGTCAGTTAAAATGGCAAGCAATTTGATGAATAATAGGGAAGCAAACCATGGTCACCGGCAACCTCAAAGCACTCTCCGGCCAGACCTTGCTCTTGAAGGCATGGTAGGGAATTCATGCAATCAAACCAGTGGATTGATTGATATGTCAGACATTAATGGTGGTCCAACCATAGACCTTGCACTACTCTACACCAAGTATCTGAACCAACCATGCCAGGAAAACGGCAATGGGGAATTGGTACCGGAGTTTCAGGGAGAGATTGATGAGCCTTTGAACAGCTTGATGAGCACATCAAGTTTCGTCCATCCAATGACAACAGACACATTGAGCCAAAGTTCATCAGAGCCAGTGTCAGACACTTTAATGAGCAATGGCAGCTGCCAGGGCCTCATGGGGGAGCTCAACTCCTCTCTGGATCAAATAGAATACATGAATTCACTTCCTTTCTCTGTTGATCATGGAGTGGCTAATGAGGTTTTGTCTTCAAATTGCACTATGGCCCCTGGTTTCATGTTGCAAGAAACTAAGTATCACGGTTTAGAAACCTTCATCTCTGAAGATAATACTGCACATCAAGAAAATCTTATCAGTGGTGATTGGAGCACCTTTAGCCAGACCACTTTTGAAGCTTTCTATACATTATAAGTTCTTACAATAAGTGTAGTCAATTTAATTTCTTCTTGTTCATCATCATCATCATATATCATCTTCTTCTTCTTCTTCTTCTTCTTCTTCTTCTTCTTCTTCTTCTTCTCTGAGTTCTTGAATTAATGATGTAGAAACATGAGAGATGTGAGAGGAATTAGGAAAGTTATCTCTTGTTTCAATTAAGATGAAATGATCTAAGATGTGTAGCAGACATGGATAGTGATGTCTAACAATGATCAATATACAATAATGCCACATTTTTCTTGGCAAGTTGTTATGCCAGTGAATGATAAATATCTCAGTCTTACTACCTCTGATGATGGATGCATGATAGATAACTAACTTGATGGTTTGAAGACATGCTGTTTATATATTTTTTTTACATATGACTCTCCATTCATGCGATTCTTAATTACATATTAGATTCTCATGACTATTATTTTCAAGAAATGTAATTACTTTAAGGTAAGTAATTAGAAGTGGATTAGGGTTAAAAAGTAAAGCGGTTTACTAATTCCAAAGTTCATTAGGATCATGCATATATGCATGAAGGCATGATGAAGAACATACGGAGTCGCCGACAAGGATGCAAAATTCAGTGCATCGCTCATGATCCAAGAGAGTATATAATCTCAGCCCATGATCCAAGACACCACGTAGTCTAACTAATTGGTTAACTTCTCATGCATATATATATAAATCACTGATTCATATATATGAATAGTAAGCATTTTTTTAATAAATAGTTACACAATTATTATAGTTTATAGTTTCTCTTTTGCAATCAGGAACAATTATCTCAAAGAGTACTTTGATGCTTAATTGATGTGGCAGCAAAGCACCATAGCCCATAGATTTCTCAATAACTTATTAACTTCCCCTCATTCTGGTCACACGCCTCACTGATTCTTGTAAACAAGGTGCTCAAAACTCATATGAACATTTTTTTTTAATAGTCACAGATTTGTTTCTTTTCTTTTCTTTTCCTATCAAGAACTATAATCACAAGAGTACTTTGTTGTGTTTTGTATTCATGTGGCAGCTAGCTAAGCATCATATATAGCCAATAATAGACTTCTTAGTATCTTATTTACTTCATTCTGATGAACCAAGTAGCTAGCAAGCCCACTGATATAATTAACCTCTCATGCATCACTGATACTTATGGACAGGAAGAGGTCAAAACTTATATGAACTTTATAATATTCTTTTAATAGTCACACTTGTTTTTCCTCCCTCAATCAGAAACAATAATCTCAAGAGTCCAAATTGATGCTTAATTGATATGATTTTCACCTTATTAATTATCTTGATCACTTTGATCCATCAATTAGTACTCTAATTAACTTATAATGCAGCACAGATTCTTATGAACAAGAAGATCAAGAATTATGTAAACTTCTTAATAGTCACACTTTGTTTTTTTCCTATGATCAGGAACAAAATAATTTCACTTGTACTTTTGTGCCTAATTAATGTGGCAACAAAGCACCATGGCCAAGCATATTCTCATCTTATTAATTATGAACTTTATTTTGGTAATAATTTGAAGTTTAATTTGCTGATGAGAAAAATAAGATAGATTAATTAATGATATATGATCATCATCTCCTTGGATGATATATATTTTATGCCACTGGCACAAAGCTCATGGAGATATATATATATATTATTAATTTTGTATGAATTGAACTTGTGTGGTGGTTGATGATTCCAGAAAACTAACCAACCACTTGTTTAATAATACTCCCAGATGTTGATGAGTTGTGTGACTTTTGACTTTCAATGCAGAAAACAGAAAAGAATTGAATGGAATACTGTGATGAATGACCTCAGCTTTAAATTAATTAACAATGTTTTAAGCTGTTAATTCGAGGTTTATTATTTAATTTTACTATAATTTATTGATCAACAAATTGCAATATTTGGGTTTCACTAAAATGGACTTTTCTTAACTGAGTCTAGTGGAATATATCTATGTTGTTTGGGCTAGTCTAAATTCCCAAATTTCACATATTTTCTTTTTGTTTAATTCATTCTCTTAAAAACATTTACAATAAAATTAATTGGTTCGAAAAGCAATATAACACCCAAAATTAAAACAGCTAGTATATTACTTTAATGTATTCTTTGTTTGATTTGCATCATATTTTGATATGCGTTAATTAATGCTAAAATAAAAATAATAAAAAGAAAAAATACAAGCAAGAAGAATAGAGTTATTTATGTTAATTGTTTTTTAAGTAGTTTTCTTAATTTATACATCTTAATGAATTAAGTATTTACATGCAAATCACATTCAGTGGCCACCCTTGGGAAAATTATTTAATTTCTTAACTTCATATTTAATTCTTTGACTAGCAAACTTTTTTATAGCCTCATTTTCCTTGTGAAAATTGAATGCTCTCAGTTGTAGTACTTAATTAGAGAAATATTTTTAATTAGTACAAAAATATATAAAAGTCTAAATCAAGAAGAGGAAGCAAACCAATCCAACCTCTAGAATATATTTGAATAATTAATAAATGGTTAGGTCGATCTTCTATGTTCACATTGGTAGATGATCAAAATGAAATTTACTAATTTAAACAAAAATAATATAAAAAGAATAGTGCTAATGTTTTCAACATAAAAAAAAATTTCCAAAAAATTCAATTCTTACCAAAGAAAAATTTTAATAAGTTGATTATACTATTTCTAGATGGATATACATCTCTTCATACAATTAAATTAATAGCCACATGTCACATATAAACTAATGGCCAGCTGCCAAACTAGTGGGATTTGAGCTAACACATGAACCTTATTTTATGTAGCAAATTAATTATAGTAATAATAATTGATATACTTCAATTATTCACCAATTTCAAATGGGATATAATGCTTTTGATAATTGATAATTATTTCTAGATAGAGACAATTCAATCCTCAAACAATACAATTAGACAAGACAAATAATGTCCATGGCTTATTCTGAAAATTCCAATAATACTATAAATTATTAACTTTGCATTCATCATCTCCACATTATTCCTCCATTTTTTTACACAATTGTTCAATACATAGCAATTATTTGGAGTTTTCACACAATAAAAATAAAAATAAAGAAAATATAAATTATTTTTCTATTTTTATATTTTTTTGGTATTTTCATTTTTATTTATCCAGAATAAATTATGGATGTTGAGTTATTATGTAATATTCCATAGTGTTTTTTTTTTAAATATTCTATATTAAAAAAAAACATGAACAAACTATGAATAGGATTTGAACCTTCGACCTTTGAGTTATTAAAGGAATGAAATACCTTTATCTTATTAATTATAAAGATGGTAATAATCATATAGCTTAGCACGCTTTAATATTTCTTGATTTGTTGTTGGTAATTGTATTTTATTTTTATTCTGCTGGGGTTATTTTTTATTTTTTTGCTTTTAATAAAACATTGATTTGTTCACTGTTATATATGTATGTATATAAAAAAAAAAAGTTAATTAGGGCAAGAAATATATACATGCAACACAAAGGATTGTAGAATTACTGAGAGTAGGTTAGAAATGTCAATGGCAACACAAAGGAAGAAGGATGGAAGTTAAGAAAACCCTAATATCACATGGTACATTGATAAGATTGGAAGGTCAAACAAGAACAGCTGCTCATTGATAAGATCCACTCAATGCAAAGGTGGCCGGCCACCTTCAAATAGAAAAGACTATGTCGGCTCCACACATTGAATCATTAAAACTTTTAATCTTAATATTAATCCACTTTTAAGCCTATAACTTCATCAGCTTTGACCAGATTAACAAGTTCAGCTACTGTTTCACGTTTGTAGAAAGTCAACCAAACTAAACAAGAGAAAAAGTCAACTCTCAATAGGAGAAAAAAAACCTCTACCATCTCAACACCGACGCGTTGACATTTCTTTATTATGTTCTTTTATATATATATGGAACTCATCTTGTTAAACTCATTACAACAAAACAAACTGCTTTCATCTTCATCTTTTCAAGAGCATCATCATCTTCTTGTTCATTTGGTTTTCAATGGAGATTGAGGTTCCATCATACTTTGTTTGTCCAATATCTCTGCAGTTGATGAGAGATCCAGTGACTTTGGCAACTGGAATAACTTATGACAGAGAAAGCATTGAGAGATGGATGTTCACCGAGAAGCACTGGACTTGTCCGGTGACCAAACAGGAGTTGCCGGAGAATGAGCTCATCACACCCAACCACACACTCAGGAGATTGATTCAAGCATGGTGTACAGTCAACGCTTCTGCCGGCGTTGAGCGGTTTCCGACCCCTCGGCCACCGGTGAACAAGTCAGAGATCTTGCAGATAATTGAAGATGCTCAGAAGCCTCAGGCTTTAATAAAATGTCTCCGGAGATTGAGAATGATCGTCTTGGATAGCGAAAGGAACCGACGGTGTGTCGAGGAGTCTGGTGCAGTAGAGTTCTTGGCATCCATTGTAGATGATTTCAGAGAAAAGGATGAAGAAGAAGAGGGAGTTTGTGATGAAGCACTTTATATTCTTCATTGCATTCATGTCAGTGAGCAAGGTCTTATAAAGCTCATATCAAATAATGGAGGTTTCATTGAATCACTGGGAATGGTTATGAGTAGAACAACAAACTACCAAACAAGAGTTCATGCAGTGCTAATTCTCAAGTCTTTGGTTGAAGTTATAGCTCCTGTGAGATTGATGGCAGTGCAAGAAGAGGTGTTGAGAGAGGTGGTGAAGGTGTTGAGTGATCATGTTTCATGCCAAGCTACAAAGGCAGCATTGAAGGTAATTGCTGAGGTTTGTCCATGGGGGAGGAACAGGATCAAGGCTGTCAAAGCTGGGGCTGTGCCAGTTTTGATTGAGTTGTTACTGGAGGAGCCTGAGAAGAGGGAATGTGAGATGATCTTGGTTGTGCTGGAATTGTTGTGTTGCTGTGCAGAAGGGAGAGCAGAGGTGGTGGGGCATGCGGCCGGGATTGCCGTTGTTGCGAAAAAGGTTTTGAGAGTTTCACAGACGGCGACCAATCGGGCGGTGAGGGTATTGTATTTGATAGGCAAGTATGTGGCGGCACCGGCAGTCCTTCAGGAGATGTTGCAGGTTGGAGCTGTGTCTAAGCTTTGTTCAGTACTGCAAGTTGATTGTGGGATGAAGACCAAGGAGAAGGCATTGGAGATACTCAAAATTCATTCTAGGGTTTGGAAGAACTCTCCTTGTGTTACTTATCCCTGATTTTCCATGAGTTTCATTCTTGTAGATTATCACTGATTTTGTGGCCATCAAACAATGCCCAGAATAGCAAATACTTTATAGAAAGAAAGAAAAAAAAAAATACTAATTCTTGTACATCTTCTTCACTGAATTTCAAAACCTGGTTGCAAATTAGTTGAATGTCAAATTCCTGAAGATAAATGCAGTAAACAAAAGAATCAATTAAAAAAATTAGATTGTGAGATAGCAAGCTATGTTAGAGGCAAACCACATCTAAGATTGTTTTGATTGTTGATAGGAGTGAAGAATCAACAAGTCATAGGCCACGGCAACTTTTGAAAATTCAAATTAAAGGTTGTTCTCTGGAGTCTAAAGACAGAAAGATGAAGGGCATAAGCAAGGATTGACAAATGAATATACAATCTACCAAGGGTGTACTTCGTAAGCTGACTAACATTTTCTAGGAGCAATAAATTAAAAGATTTAAGCAGGTGATTTGCACGTCTGCTTGTTATGCCCGAAGGATTTGCACCTGCCACAGCGGTTTGATCTCTTGATCAATACCCGGGGAGTTGCAGGCTTTACTTTTGGTCGGCCAACCATTCGCCTTGTTCGAGGAGGGCATGAAACTGGACTGTGAACAGGATCACCGCATCCTGGCCAACCAGCATCAGGTATAGGGTTTATTGACAAGGCATAAGTTGAGCGGAAGTATTCCGTCAAGAAGTATTTCGAACAGAAATCATACACACAACCATCAGTGCGCTCAATTACTGCAAGGGCGTGCATGCATGGTAAGCCAAAAACCTGCCATCTTCGGCATGTGCATTCCCAGGTTTCAATATTAACGACATTGATAGAATCATCCTGCACCTCGAAGACACTGCCTGATGTACATACCACATTGAGAGCCTGTGCTTTGACCATCTCTTCTTCCATTCTACGATTTACTGATGGTGTAAGTGCCTCGGTCCAAGTGTTCGAAGACTCCCGTCGTGAGTACATCATCTCCATCATCTTACACCTAATTACATCAACAATCTGCACCAGAGATGGCTCATATCGCATTGAAATCCAGTTATTGAATGTATCTGCAGCATTGGAGTAGTAATGACCGAACCGGTGACCCTTGAAGTATGCATTTGACCAGATCTCTGGTTTGCTAGCCAAAACCCATTCAGAAAGTTCTTGGGATTCAGCCTTTATGCTTGTGACGCATTCATTAAACTCCTCCACCTTACAAGCAAATACACATCGCTCAAATGTATGAACCAGAACATCTTTCACCTCTTGTGTCCATGACTCATCCAACTCTGCCTTGAAGTTCTCAATGAGCTGATGCACACAGTATCCATGATAGCTATCCTCAAATACTTGAGCCACTGCCTCTTCCAAGCCATTTTGTTTGTTCGAAATGAAGGTTATGGTCCGAGACATAGAAAAAGCTGATTTGAGTTGAACCAAAAACCAAAGCCAATTGTCATTCGTCTCGGCCTCAGCAACAGAAAATGAAACTGGGAAAATATTATTTTCTCCATCAACTGCAGTTGCAACCAACAACTTCCACTGCTTGTTTGCTTTAAGAGGTATCGCATCAAGAAAAATTAGTGGCCGGCAGCCATGCTCAAATCCACCAAGGGAGGCATGAAATGCAACGAAAACGTGAAATCTCATATCACCTGTTGTTTGTAACACAGCCACACTGCCAGGATTTGTCTCCATTATCCGGTTGCAAAACCAATTCAACTGATCACATGCTTCTTTGTGTGAATTGTTAAGCTCTTTCTCGGCAATGGATCTCCCCCGCCATGCTTGTGCATAATTCAAGTTGAGCCCATATTCTCGTTGGAGATCATTCAAGATTTCCCTTGGCTTATAATCTGGGCTATCACGCAATTTGTCCTTTATAATATTAGCAACCCATTGCTGTGATGCTAAACGATGGCCTTCTTTGCTAATCACCCTACCGCATGTATGGGTGTCATTCATTTTCTTTATTGTAAACTCCTTCTTAGCTGACCTGGATGCCTGTATCCGCCATGAACAGCCCTCAACAGAACATTCAGCAATTACAGAAGCTGCATCATTTTTAATGAATTTAAAGGAAAAATTATTTGTCGCGCCATACTTCTGAAGTGCATCACGGAAGGCCTTTGGGCCATCAAACACCTGCCCCACACCAGTGATTAGGCCTTCTTGACCAGTGGTGCTCAACCTTAGCCGCTTGGCACCCCTTCGGGGAGCTACCACAGCAGTGTTGCCATCAGTGGAAGTGCCCGAGTCAGCTGGAGCGCTCCTTATTATTGTCCTGTCAAACATGTTTCACATAAAAATGGTGCACGCATTAAAACTAGAACGCTAAAGACAAATGAGCACAACGAACAAAAGCCTTTGGACAACTACCTGTTCCTGTTCTTCTTCAGAACATATACATCTGTGGTCGCTGAATCAGCATTAAAGTCTACCATACGCTTTAAATCATTGTCATTGGATACAGTAATCAAAGTCTTCTTATTGTTTGGAAGGAAGTACTTTATGGTAAAACCATCCGTGCTACTGTCAAACATACTTGATAACTCTGATTTAAATTCACTGAATTTCATTTCACGGCTAATTTCCATTGCTTTTGCATCTCCGCCATCATACGACATAGACCCATCACTATTAGTAACAAATTCACCACCAAACTGGCAGATAGTTACTATTCGCCCCCCTGACATAGTTGGATACTAATCCTATATAACAGCAACCAGTGGAGATGCCATGTTAAGGACAAAAAAATACATAAAAAAAACATTACAATCAACTTTAGCATTACATACATCTAGAGAAAAATGGCCATCTGCATTGAAAATCACTTCAAAAAAAAATATAAGCAAACCACGTGCACAGAGTTATGTAGAAAAAAAAAACCATCTGCATACAAAATCACCTCAAAACACATTACATGCAAAGCACATGCACAGAATGACGATGATGTTTTATAAGCATACAGAGGAGCAAATCAGTACATAAAAGTCTTTGGTTCAATATAACGCTTATACAGAAACGCTATGCTAAGTTCTGAACAAAACTTTGACCATTCCTCATCAAGTTTATTTCTCAAATCCATATAATCATCATGTATTGCAATAAAAACAGGCAAAAGTGTTTGTACATGTACAAATTCAAATTCAACTGACATTATAAACCAATATTACTACCTCATATAAATCAAATTCCTATTTGACCTCAAACTGATTTGAGACACAATGGCAAATCCACTAAACCTACAACAAGCACCAAAAAGGGAATTCAGCAACTCTACCCACACTGTCAAAGCAATGCCTTGTAAAAGAAGATCACACAGAACAACAAAAATCAAATTTTGGAGTCTAATGCTAACATATACGTCTAATGCTAACACACTGGTGCAAATATGAAAAACAATACTAAATATGGTCGCACAATTAAATTTATTCTATTAATCGAATAAATATCACAGAGTTCTTCAACAAATCAAAACGCAAACCATACTCCACACACACATTTAATTGATCATCACTAACAATGCTGCAATCCGTTCAATTCCTACAATAAATAATCATGAAAGATTCCGCAGCAAAGATGAAATTTTTATGCAAGTATTGATATTCAAAAAAAAAAAAAGGATAAAAACGAAGAAGAAGAAGAGATTAAGAGAGATAGAGATTAAAAGCATAAACCTCGAAGCGATCGAAGCTCGCATCCACACACAGCGCCGAGGGAGATCGATCGATGGGAATCGAAACCCTAGCGCCCTTTCTCTCCGTGGACTTTTCCAAAGAGGGAGGGATCTTTTCGGAATTTTAAGACTAAGCAAAGATCGGTTTGCACGAACCGGTCTGTGTTGAACCGGATCGGACCGAGTTTCCTTTGACTTTACTCATAAGCCCCTATGAATTTTTATATTTTCAAAGTAGCCCCTTGTTCCTTTTATTTTAGAGCTTATCCATATATATTCTTAGACTTCATCTAATTATGTGAATATTTTTCAATAAAATCACATTTTTTTTTAATTTTTTTTCATATATATCGCCATACACTATTAAAATGTTTTATAAATAATATGAGTACTAATTTTTATAATGATAAACAAAATTTTAAAATTTGAACTATGCTGATAGTGTTGATTTTTAATTTTAGAAATAATGAATAAAACTAATTTAAATATTTTTTTGTAGATATATATGAAAAATATTAAGTTAATGATGATTAGAAATTTTTAAAGATATATATGCGCATATTTATTATTATTTAATATGTGATAATGTATTTTAATAATATATATGCCATATATATAATTTTTAAAATATACATATCATATTTGATTCTATTGAGAGATGTATACAGAATTAAGTAAATTTTGATTAAAAAATCTTAATCTTATATGGAATGTCATCAAATCTCAACTATTATAGGAAAGATTTAAATTGGTTTTAATGATTAAGAAATTAAATTTAGAAATTTATATCACATCAATCAAAAAAATCTTATCATGAAGTGACATTTAGTAAAACAGATAAGAAATACTTTGGAGGTTTTTGTGGTGCTTGATGATTTAGAAGACAAAAGGACCAAAAAAGAAGAAAAAGAAGAGTTTGCGTCCAAATGAGGAATTCTTTGGAGAAAATTTTGTCACATACGGACACAAAAGAATCACAACAATTTTCTATTTTTTTTTTTTTATAAACAGAAATGCCTCCTTCAATTTTTATTTTTACATTGATAATACAACATTTACTTTAAAAATTTGCATTTGAATTGATTACATCATTTGAGTTCACGAACAATGAGTAGCGGGGTAAATGAGAACTCTTGGTTAGGATATAAATATTTAAATTTTTGGGAAGCATTTGATTGAAATGGAAGATCACATATTTATGGTTGTTTTTTTTTTCTATTACAATTAAAATCAATTATGTATATATTTTTTAAATTTTTGCAAGTCTGGAACTAGGAAAAAAATTCTAACCCGAGATATACTGATCCTATATGAGGTCCAACCAAGATAGTTAATCATTTAATAATTCTTGTGACATAGAGGATGGATGATTCATATTTGACAATAATCTTCTATGCGCTACTAATAGTGCTCAATATATCACTCAATATATCACTGTTTTCACAGCAAATTTTGGAAAACCCAGAAGTGCTTAAAAGCATTTCTGGGTTCAAAAAAAGTTATTTGTATTGACTTTTTTGTAAAAGCAGAAACTGTAAAAAACAGCTTTTTTCATAAACTGGTCATGACCAGCTTTTGAAAAAAAGTTGTTTTTTAGCTTATTTTACAGCTTCTGTTTCTACAAAAAAAACTAATGCAAACACAGATTACAAAAAAGTGCTTAACTTACTTTGGAGAAACATTTTTTTTCAAAAAGCACTTCTACTAAATTGAAAAAAAAAAAGCATTTTTTTATAAGCCAATCCAAACAAGACCTATGAAATTAAATTGAACGATCAATCTTTTGCAACCGACTTAATCGTACTACCACTCATTTATTGCGGCGGTGGTACCCCTGTTATTTCACTAAAGCTTGGTTTATATATATATGTGCATGCGAAGTGGTAAAAACAAAGATGGCTACTTTGAACAAAAGGACATGACATCAATAATATGATTGTACTGAATCTAAGTGCTTGACCTTATCAACATGATAATAGAACCTATCATGGATATCTACAACTTAATAAATTCTGATATTAAGACCACTTAACACTGATGTATTTGAATACATACGCCCATTTGAATCCTGTTTCTAGCGCTAGTGAAAGATGGTATCTTTTCTCAAAGTCTTTCTGTCAAGGATAAGGATTGCAGGGCTCTCTTCTTCCTCTTATATAAAGTAATGGTGCACTTGTTTGTATGTTTGCCAAGGATAGAGATTGCATGAGACTTTTAAGTTCTCTCTAATGGCAACAACACACATTCAATCAAGTGTTTTAATGGGTTCCAAGTACTTCAAAGCAGCTCAGGAGTTGCTAGATGAAGTAGTTAATCTTAGCAATGGAGTTAAAGAACCAAAGAAAGTGATTACTAAGAAGAATATCAACAGAGAAGAAGATAAAGATGGTGATGAACTCACCATTGAAGAGAAGCAAGAGTTACAATTGAAGAAAGCCACACTAGTTCGCATGTTTCATGAAGTAAGTAGAAGAGTTGAAGCTTTGTTTTAACTTGAAGCAATTCATATGATCAGTTTATAGTTTTTCTCATTCTCATTATTTGTTATTGTCTTGATTTAACTGAAGGTGAAGGAGAGGTACAGGCAATATCTCCACCAAGTGCAAGCTCTGATCTTTACTTTTGAAGCAGTGGCTGGTGTTGGTTCAGCCAAAACATACACTTCTCTTGCTATGCACACCATATCAAAGCAGTTTCGATGTTTATGCGATGCTATTTCCGATCAAATTCAAGAAATAAGTAAGTGTTTAGGCGAGGAAGATCATTTTGGACCAAGACTTTGGGTTGTTAATCATCAGTTAGGACCTGAGGGAGTTCCTCAACATGTAGTGATGATCAAGAACAATGCTTGGAAACCACAGAGAGGTTTGCCTGAGCGTGCTGTGGCCATTCTTCGTTCTTGGCTCATGGAAAACTTTCTCCATCCGTATGAAAACTTGCCCAATTTTATCTAAAGGCACAAACATCTCAAGTTTCAGTTTTCTAATGAATGTTGTGCGTATTGCATGTATTGTGTTGCAGATATCCAAAAGTTTCAGAAAAGAACATGCTTGCAAAACAAACAGGCCTCACTAGAAGACAGGTAGAACATATAAAATCTAGTCAAAGATCCATTCTTTTTGTTGGAAGCTCAAATTAGTTATAGTTTTTTTTTTTTGTTTGTATGTAGGTGGCAAACTGGTTTATAAATGCAAGAGTGAGGCTGTGGAAGCCAATGGTGGAAGAGATGTACTTGGAGGAGACTAAGAATGAAGAGCAGAGTATTAATAGTAATGGAAACTCTGCAACAAGAACAGATCACAGTGATTATCAGTTCAAGAGTGTGACAAGTCTTGATTCATTGCAGCAAAACACAGTTCCAGGCTTGATGGATGTTGAGAGTTACTACTCTTATCCCTTTGTTGGTGGTTTTGCAGCAACTACTGATGTTTCATTGAGTCTTGGCCTGCAACACTTTGAGGAAATCCCACAACCATCTTTTTATTTTGTCAGTAACAACTACTTAAGCTTCAAGAACAATATGAACATGCAAAATGGAAGGAGTTTTTCTTAGAATCTTAGACAACATTGTCAAGAAGAAGGATAAGGTTTGGTTTCTGAATACAGTGTGTGTGATTGTTTTCCCACTCAAGTTGGAAAATTAAAATGAATATCTGTCATTTTTAGTGCAATAATTGCAAAGAGAAGACTTTTGTGTTGAATCCATGGACTCAATAATTTTCACATGTGAGTTAAAAATAAATAAGTAAATAAATAAAGTGGAAGACCACCAAACATTTGCAGGAAATTAAGTCCATGTGGAATGATGATCTTTCTATGCATTGCATCAGTGGTCAATGTGATACGATATTTACCAAAACGGTACAACATTTGTTTGCAGCAAAATTTTATATATATATAAAATAAGTCAACGATCATTTAATCTATTGGCACCAGACACTTTGCCCGAGTTCAAAACCTATCACGCGCAAGGTGAGTGCACGGTTCAGTGGTAAGCGCGGCTCCCCACGTGTTAGACGCTTGTGTCTTTTTCAAAAAAAAATATATATATATATATATATATATATATATATATCATTACCAGAGATTGTAGTTCATCAATTAGTTTTGTATGGCCAATGAATTTAAGTTGAAAGATGAATTTTCCTTGATTGACAACTTGGCTGCTCTCAATTTTATCTCCAGCAATATTTTTTTTACAGATGCTTTTACGATCCTTTTAAGGGACAAGCTTGCTTATTTAAACCCTCTCCTTGAGATAGTGGTGCAAAACCTGTTATGTTTTTAGACGACCCTAGACCAGCTTATGTTGTCTTTATTAGTTGGCTCTAAAAGACGAAACCTAACTTCCAACTATGTTTTCTCAATATGATTCTTTTATTGTTTTTTGTTTAGTCCCATATGACTTAATTGAGGGGAAGTCCATATATATATGTGTGAGAGGCAACCCCATCCTATCAGATTGGTGTTTGGAGTTGTAGATTGCCGTTATGTGTATCACTTTTTCTCTAACAAAGATATGGCTTTTAAAGTTAAGCTTTTTTTTGTGATTGATTTAGGATAACAAAACCTTCAAGATTTTTAGTAGATATAATTGTCAAGGGATTCATTTAGTGAGTTTTCTTAGTTCCTTTAAGGACAAGTTAATGGCTTATATCATGTTGTTAGTAATCATTGTAACAATGAATTAGTGGTTCATTCTTTTTTTCAAGAAAGTGGATGAAGCACTAATTCATTGTAACAAAAGAGAGTTACAAAGAAAACACAAAGAGAAGGAGTGGAACGGAGACTGATCACCAGAGGTGAAGTGTCACAAACACAATAAAAACAAGAGAGAGCCAAACCACCAGAGGAGGAGGTGGTAATGGTTTGAGGGATAGAAACTACAACAGAGGAGAAAAGTCTTAGATGTTATGAAAGCCATTTCGAAGGGGATCATCTGGCTCGCTTGCTAGAGCAGGCGGCTCTATAAGTGTGTGTGCCTTGGAGCCCACAAAAATTAGGCTACGCTTGATCGTATGAAGTGGTTCTTCGAGTTGCAAGCTAGCTGAACCGAGGATTATAGAAATCCAAGTGATAAGCAAATGGTCAATTTTTCAAATGATAGAAGAGACATCAAGAAAAGTAAAGGAAAAAAGACGATTGTTGTGCTCTATCCATGATTATTTCTTTATTGTAATTTCTTCTATTTTATTAATAAATGTAGATGATTTATATTTATATATTTTTCTAAATAACGTAAGAGCAATTTTTATTATGAAGATATAATTTCTTTAAGCTAGATGCAAATTTGTGTTTGAGATCCTATACAATCTTGACCATGAGCACTATAAAAATTTAAATGATGTTAAAGCGTTTGATGGCACTAACCAAAATAATGAAGTGGTCCACTTGTAAAGAAGTTTAAGACTCTATATATTGATTTATGACATGTCAAGCAAAGAAAGCAAATATCTAGTGTATTTCCTCTTCTAGTGGCATCCATAACTTACAAATTATGAGCATTGCATTATAGAGCACAAGCAGTTTGAAAAAAAAAAAATCCGCCTTATAAGGACAAAAAAAAATCTCTTATTGTTGAAAAAAATAAATATTTATAAAATATGACATTTCAAATAATAAAAATAATTACAATTATTTTTGTTTTATCAAACCGTAATCAAAGGCAATAAATGCCTCCCACAAAAGAGTATCAAGAGTCAGATACAATGGTGCATCAATTACAATGGTTTATCGACCACATGCATGCTAGATTTTCAAAAACTAAACCAAGCTAATAAATCCTCTACTATGCAATTTTAAAGGGGAGGAAAATACATTCTCCCACAATGGATCCAATAAAATGTGAATATATTTCTACAGTATTTATATAGTAATGCAATAATATTTACCATTCAAGTAACAATTCATTGCGATAGGTGGTGATTGTTTAATTATAATTAGTCCCGATCATTGTGTGTCGAAATAATATTAAGATTGTTAATGAAAGTTGTCATGTGATGTACCAAGCTCTTGGCAAAATTAGGAAAGTAAGGAGACAAATTTAGATCAAATTAAAATCTAATTTCACATGGAGCATAACTGAGAGTTTATATTCTACTTACCTCCCAGTCAAGAATTTGTATCTCCTATCAATTAGAGCAGTTATCACATTTCTTTGTTTTTCTTTTTAAAAAAAAGTGAATAACCCACATTCATTGAAAGGAAAAAAAAAGTATCAATAAAGGTTAGAAGAACAACATAACAAAACATCCACTAAATGTAAAGGTGCATGAGACAGAAGAACAACAAGAAAGAAAAAGGAACATAACCCTTGGACAGCTATAGAAAACCCAAAGCCTACACTATGCTTGGAATGCTCATCTCAACATTTGGAATCGTCGCTACGCCGTCATTTGTCATGAAAACGAGGCTATGCTTAATGGTAGCGATAGAGTCCTCCAGTTTTACTCTCTTATCCACATGAACTTTAGTGAACTATGCTTTAGTTCCCTTTTATTTGGTGGAGCATGGAGAGGGAACTAGGTATACTACTTGCTTAGTCCATATGATGGAAGGCCTTTTCAAACGCTCACTTTCTCTTTCAGTGAACTTTACAGGGATTGATGGTTCATTTGTCATATCAGACTGACACAACTTCACTCTTTCAATGAACTACCCCTATGAATCATTTAAGAATGGTTCATCCACCCCCAAAGGATCATCAGTCGCATGATTTCCTTGTTTTATGGAAACCATCTCCGATGTTTGTTCACCTACCCAATCATCCAGAGGTTCTGCCAATTCGGGGCTGAGATTTAGAAGTGTGTCCAATTCTTGGACCTATTGCACTAGAACTAACAACCTAATTCCTTGAAACCTAAGCCAGGTGAATCTAGGTAAAGGATCAGGTTCTATCATAGGCCTAGATTTAGCACCCATGTATGCAATGGACTCAAAATCATTTATGACCCCTTAGTTTCAATCAGCCAAACACCTTGGCTCACCCATGATAGCTTTGGGATCCACATTAGGTCCCAATCTTAAGATCCACATCAGGCATAACGAAGGTTGTTTTGGGGTTAACATCAGTTCTAGAATATTGGTGTGAAGCAACCAGCACATTGATTGAAGATATATCATCAATTGGCTCAACTTGAGACTTGGACTACATGCTGGAATTGGGAGCTGACTTAACCATAAATGGTGACATGTGGATAGTTGGTGGTGGAGTCTGGGTGCGTATGTCAGACCCCAATACACTTGTTACATGTGGTTTTAGTTTAGTTGCTCCAGAATTAGGATGCAATTCTTGGTGGAGATCGCTATGCTTGAAACGTGTCACTAATACAAACTTTGGATTCGCTTTAATGTCTTGTAACATGGCACCCGAATCTAATGAGCACATGATACATTTATACCACCATTCAGAGACCTAAACCATGCCAATATCCACTAACACCTCTATTTTGTAAGCGACATGTAGGGCATCACCTTTCCTATCCTCACAAGAGTGAAAGTGGGCATGGTAGCATCCCTCTCACTAATTAAGGCCATCTCCATCACTTTTGCTTTTCCCTTAATCTCTCGAGGGATCTCGTAAATGAAGCGGTGACCGGAGAATGGGGCATGGAAGTTATGTCCGGTCCCTCCACCATGCCCGTATCCTACAACATCGCCGTCATCCAACCGCTACTTCTCCTACCATTTCGGCGTGAAGAGGGCCTTCCTATCGATGGTAAACACTATTCGCATGTTAAACCACAAAAGCTGTGAGCTCCAATCATCGTCATCTTCACCTTGTCATCCTCATCGTTCAATTCAACAACAGGAAAGCCTAGTCGTCTTCCTCATCTTCCATACGACTGCGGAGGTTGTGAGAGAGAGTTGAACAGTTATCACATCTTCCATATATATATATATATGATGATCAATGATGATGATGATGATGAAATTATTTAAATAATAATCATCTATTTAGACAGAAAAAGTCAAGCCTAGCCCCTGCAGTAAAACACATTATATAGCCTTGAGGGTGGGGATATTTTTTATTTTGTTTATTGTTTAAACATGTGGGTGAAATATAATAGACAATGTTTTATTTGAAGATTATTATGTTTGTTTTTTGTTTTGATTTAATGCTAACACAGTCTGCTAAGCATCAAAAGCTTGTAGATTTAGAATCCTTGCTTAAATGTAGTTTCATTTGAAGGAACTTGATGAATTTCCTAATACAATCAGGATCTTCTTGTTCTAGAAATTATTTGGGAACAACATTAATTTAGTGAAAGCTTACTTGCACTTGAATCCATTGATAATAATGATAATGATTGGACCTTGTGGTTCTCCTAACTGATCACACGCAAAGAGGGGAAATGAGAACCCTAATTCAGAAAACCCTAATTTTGAATCTCAGGGACCACATCCTATTTATAAGAAATCTTTATAGGGCTAATTACAAGTCTATCCATCACAGACTTAATGATTTTGCCCCCAGAAATTCTACACATCATATTATTAATATGTAAATCCACACATTTAAAATTAGATAATTAGGACCCTATTTAGACTTTAATTAGATCACCACAATTGGGTTCATTCAAAATTTAAACATGAAAAGATAAACACAATTATAAATATTAGTTGTGTACGTTTACACAACTTATATACATAAATTCTTATATCCTTATATGATGTATGGTCCACAACCCAATATCATTTCCATTCCCTAAGAACAAGAGGAAGATCACATGAGAGAGATAGGGCATAATTTCTTTGAGTAGCATTAGGTGTGAGATATTTTGTATTGTGATTTGCATGTGAGTTCTCTTTTATGACGTACTTTGATCTATCCTTTCAATAATAAATGCGATTTCAACTATTTTCTTTTAAGACTTAATGTTGCGTTAGGTGTTTTACTATGGGAATGTTGTGATGGAATTTGATTGATGGGAGATTAATTCCTGAAAAAATAACATTCTATTATTTAGTATGCATATGCATTGGAAAATTTGATTAAATTGATGGAAAACTGATATTTATGTGTTTGGTATTAAAAGATATTTTCAGGAATTTTTTGACATAATGACAGAAATACTCTTATGTTATTCTACTTATTAACAACTTGCCAATTAATTTTTAATATTAAAATAATAAAAAAATATTTTTAAATGTATAAAATGTTTTTAATATTAAATATTTAAATAATAAATAATAATAAAATGTTTTGGATATTAAAATAATAATATTTTTTT
This sequence comes from Dioscorea alata, assembly GCA_020875875.1. Taxonomy (NCBI): domain Eukaryota; kingdom Viridiplantae; phylum Streptophyta; class Magnoliopsida; order Dioscoreales; family Dioscoreaceae; genus Dioscorea; species Dioscorea alata. The sequence continues at coordinate 3,925,081 of CM037014.1, forward strand.
TAAATGTATAAAATGCTTTTAATATTAAATAATAATAATAATATGTTTTAAATAATAATAATAATAACTAAATAATATGTTTTAAATAAAATGTTCTAAAATAATAATAATAAAATATTTTTAAGGGAAAATTATTTAAAAAACCCTGAAAAGTTTCAAACTTCCACTGCAGTCCCTCTGACATTTTGATTTCGCTTTAGGTCCCTTTTTTTTAAAATCAAATTCAATTTCGTCCCCGGTGTTACTTCCATCATTTAATGCGGGAGAAAATTACATAAGTGCCCATGTACCAAAAAGTAAAAAGTAACTTTATGTCAAATCTCATTTAATGTAAGTACGTCCATCAAATATATTATTACTTTATGTGAATAATTTTGTGTGTTATATTATTATTTTTCTGTGTATAATATTAGCTTTTCTGTATATAATATTGGCTTTTCTGTGTATAATATTGGTTTCTGTGTATAATATTTTAGGGTTGCGCCCGTTCGCTCGTAGGGTTTCGTGCGCGCATCCCAAGGCCTCGTTGGCCCTCGCGAGTTCCCAAGGAAAAAGCAGGGCAAATTTGTCATTTCGCACGCGTAATGATGGCCGGATTTCACAAGGGCATTATGATCATTTCCAATCGAACTTAACCCTAAACTTCACGCCGTCAATGTGGTTTGGACTCAAAAAGAAATATTTCAAAAAGGAGGGACCCTGCAGGAAAATGCAAACTTATAGGGATTTTTCTGGAATAACGAATCTTCATGGGGACTTTTGGGTACTTCCCCGTATTTTTAAAAATATTAAATATTTAAATATTTTTGTGTTTGAGAAAAACCTAAAAGGGAAGGTAATTTTGAAAAATTAAATAGGAATGAGGGTATTTTGGTAAAATTAAAATAGACTAACTTTCTATTCTCATGAGAATCCAACTTTCTCACCATTTTGTAAAGGAATCGTTTTTTTTCATTTTAATGGAATTTGTTTCCCATTGCAAAGTTACTTTTCAACAAAAATACTCTACTAAACATGGTAAACAGATTTCCTTGTGTTACTTTTTAGGGAAAGTACACAACTTTATCATATACCAAACATTACCTACGGGTTACACAACGGGAATGGAATGGATTGGAAATAAAAATGAAAATTGTGTTATGTTGGAAGAATATTGCATTGAGAATGGAAAAAATAAATAAGGGGGAACATGACAAAATTACTTTTATAACCTTAATACTCATAAATCTAATTACATATAATTAATCTCTAACTATGCATTTTAGTTTTAATTTTAAAAAAAAAGGCATAATTGTGATCTTTGTAATATTAAAGTTTAATTTAGCCTATGTCACTTACATGACACCCACATAATAATATATAAGTCCAAGTCTCGTCCCATAACGAGGTGCCAACCAACAAACAGGTACAGTGGTGTATTAGTCACAGTGACTTAATGACATTTTAGGGTTTTATTAACTTATACGTCACATGAGGCTATTAGAGTTCTACTATGTACATACCCATAATATATTTTAGAAACTAAACTCCAATGTCATATAATCCTAGAGAGGAGGAAAATGATATCCTCTCATAATAGCAAATGAACATTACTACTACATTACTTATACAATATTAATATACAATAAATAAATAGTATTGCACAGTACTATCCACCCTAAATATACTCATTCATTGTACTCATACCATTCCACTGCACCAGATAATTAATGTTGCCTTTTAAACATTGTATGATTTTAAGATAGATATATTTTAATGTTACATTTACTGATATGCATGCAAAATGTGGCACATCATGTTATCAATCTAAAAAAATATTTTTTATTTTATTCTTACGACTGAGCAGGCAAAACTTGCCATCAGCTACAGCATGACTTTTATTTATTTATTTATTAGAATTTCTTCTATCATTTAAATTTTTTTAAAATTAATTAAAAAAATTAAATTTTAATTATACTGAAAAAATTAAAAAAATCTTAATAAAAGTTTAAATTTTATTCTTAAAAAAGCCACTTATTAGTTGATTTGGCAAGTTATTGATATCTGTAATATGGAAAAGTAAAATTATAATTCACATTACTGTAGAAACTGATTTGTTGCATGTGTAAGATTTTTTTTTTATTATTTTTTTAATAAATGTGGGCAAATTATAACTCTCAAGTATTATTAAAGTTGAACGGTTTTCTCACTTGGGAAGGAGGTTAATTATCACTTTTTTACTACGAAGATAAGTGACATGTAAGTGACATACACCAATGTTTTTTTTAATCTAATATATGAAAATACTCCCTTTATTTTATTTTATTTTTTTTGTCACTTTTGAGCTTTGCAGATATTAAGACTCTCATTAAAGTTTTTAAAATTTTTAAAAAAATTATGATAAGACTCTTCATTTTATTGTCATTGAGTTATTTACTCTCAGTAATATACACACCTTTCTCTAAACAAAAATAAAAAAATAAAAAAAAGATAATTAGTGTTTATAAAACTTTGAATGATGACAAATATATATATATATATATATATATATATATATATATATATATATATATATATATATATATATATATATATTAAATATGGTAATTAATTTAAAATGGAGGGAGTGTTACTGGTGTGTTATACGTTTACGTTTTTATGTTACTGTTGGAGTTTGCTTTCACTCTTGTTCTGACACTATTTCCGGTTGATTTATCCATTTTTTCAAAAGGAAAAAAACTTTACTTTGCACTCTCATGATATATATTTACCTTAATGCTAAGTATTAATTAATCCTCGTTATCTCAACTGTGAACAATAAGCAAGGTGGATCAAAGTTTCAAACCATGCAATTTTCATTTAATTTGTTGCAAGGTACTTCAATTCCATTCAAGAACATTGACAAGCCGCCCTTCTCTTCCTTCCTTTTGACTACAAGATCACTACTAATCCCTCAATACTTAATTCCAATCAAGCATGGAAAGTGAGCTTCATACATGCATGCATATGTATATATATATATATCTCTACCAATCCCATTCAAACCACGCGGTCATACATGTCATCCCTATGGACCCCATTTGGTCAAACCCTTAGCGCGTTTATAGCCCAGATTTCTTACATAAAAAATAAAGAATAAAAAAATAAAAATAAAATAAAAACCCTCCTTCTTCCTATTATATAGACTCAACACCTTTAATTCCACCACCACCACCACCTTGACCCAAGACCCAAACCATTGTTTCCATTTCTCTTCTTATTTGCATAATTACATGGAAGTGATCATCATGGAAAACAATGGCACCAGAGTGGGTTGTTGGCCACACTGCCTAGTGTCACCATTCCACAAGCTCTGGTTAGCAATGGTTGGTATTTGTACTAAAATGAAGAAGCTTGCAAATGATGACCATAGGAGATTACTTCACTCTTTCAAAGTTGGCATTGCTCTCACTTTAGTCTCCACATTATACTATGTCACTCCCATCTTCAAGGGCTTCGGTTCTTCAACTATTTGGGCTGTGCTCACCGTCGTACTCGTCATGGAGTTCACCGTCGGTAAGTGTGTGTATATATATATAATTAGTTTTCTTTATGAATATATATTGATGCATGTTTTCATGCATTGAATCAGGTGGGACACTAACAAAGGGTTTAAACAGAGCAATGGCAACACTACTTGCAGTGGCTTCAGCATTTGGTGCTCATCACGTTGCCATTCTCACTGGAGGCAAAGGAGAAGTCATCCTTCTTGGCATATTCATCTTCCTAATTGGTAAGCTAAATTTTAATTTCATATATCATAAATAAAATATATATTAGTGCAATTTGATCAATTAATGATTTTTGTATTCGTTCATGCATGCAGCTGTAGTGGCAACGTTCTTGAGATTCATCCCAGTAATCAAAGCTAGATATGACTATGGAGTGTTGATATTTATGTTGACATTTAGTTTGGTGGCTGTATCAAGCTTTAGAAATCATGAAACCTTCATGCTAGCTTACAAGAGGCTTATGACCATTGCCATTGGAGTTGCCATTGCTCTCCTTGTTTCAGTCTTGGTGTTCCCAATCTGGGCTGGAGAAGACCTTCACTTGCTCACAGCTACCAACTTGGAGAGACTTGCTGGCTTTCTAGAAGGTATATAATATGTATGATATACATGCAAGCTTTAATTAATTAATTAAACTATTAATTACAAATTCTGGAACATGAATCAGGGACCACAAAATAATGTTTTCAACGTCACACACTGGTCCTAGCTACTATATATATAATAACAAAACTAAAGATTGGAATGTTACTGAAATGATGTTTAGCATCAACATGACATGGAAATGAAGACAACCTAACAACTAACATATTGTTTTTAACCTATAAAATACTTCATTGAGAAGCATATTTTGCTTTATTAATTACTTTTGATTACTTAATTAATTTCAGGCTGCTTTTCATTAGATATGGACTAACTTTTATATATATATATATAATGAATGAATAATTCTTGTATAGGATTTGGAGCTGAGTATTTTGGAGAGAAGGTGAAACATGATAAGATAAAGAGCAAAGCTCTTCTACAAACTTACAAGAGTGTGCTAAATACAAAAGCCACTGAAGATTCACTGGTGAGCAAATCAAACCATAAATCATCAAGAACTAGACTTTGACAACAATAAAACTAAATGTTGATTCCATGGGCAATTTCTCTACAGGCCAATCTTGGGAGATTGGAGCCTCGCCATGGCCGTTTCCGGTTTCGCCATCCATGGAAACAATACCAAAAGATCGGCTCCCTATGCCGAAGATGCGCTTATCTAGTTGAAGCTCTTAGTTCATACATCATAAGATCAGAAAGTCAGGTATACATATACACACACACACATTATCTACTATTTAAATAAGTACAAATTGATGCTCATATATAAACACACACATATGAACATGCAGGCTGCCAGTGAGTTGGAAAACAACACAAGGATTAGAGATGCATGTATGGACATAAGCAAGGAATCAAGGAGTGCAATTAAAGTGCTGGCATCATCAGTGAAAACAATGACAACTCTCTCAGATAGTAAAAACCACATGACTGCAGCTGCAGAGGCTGCGAAAAGTTTGAAGATGACTCTGTCAGAAGAAGGATTACTGATCAGAGAAGCGTTACACATAGCCACCATTGTCTCATTGTTGCTTGAGATTGTGAGTTGTGCTCAAGATATCGAAGTTGCTATTGAAGAGCTTGCAAAGCTTGCTGGCTTTGAGATCAGCTCAGATCAAGGGAATGATGGATTAAAAGAGAAGGAGAAATCAGTGAGTGATCATGTTGAGCTAGAAGGAATATCCATTGTTGTGCTGGAATAAAAAGATGAAGGATTAATAGATGGAGGTTTTTATTTTCCTCCCTTCAAAGGTTTTCTTTTTGTGTATACTAATTTTGTCAATGAGAAACACAACAATCTGTTGATTTAAGTCCGTCTCATATGGTGCCTATTGACCCCATAATTATCAAAGTCAATTAGAATTAAAAAATTATAAAAAAAAAAACGTTTCTTTTGCAGGTGATGTGTATACGCTGCAAACAAGAATGTAGCGAAAGTGCAGGTGATGTGTATACGCTGCAAACAAGAATGTAGAGAAAGAGAGAGAGAGAGAGAGAGAGAGAGAGAGAGAGAGAGAGAGATTTTATCAATGGTCATTTGATGCAGATCATGATGACATTTAAGCCTCTTAACAAGTTTTACATATCTACCAATTTTAATTTTTAGATTTGTTCTAAACCCATTTTTTTTAAAAATTATAATTTTAAGGGAAAAAATTTATCATGAATCCATCTGTGTAGTATTGTTGTTTACATTGCTATTTGTTGGAGTTGACTGAAGCTATTGAATGAAACATGAGCTGAATATGTGATGTAATGTAAGGGATGGTCATCATCTTGGGACCGTGTTCAAGATCTACAGTGGCATACATATACGAGAATTCTCTCATGCACTCAAGTACCCAGGGAATGGCATATAAATTAATGATGTAAGGCTATACAAGTGATGGTGAGATTGTTGTGCTTGTACTATGTAGTAGTTGCATTATGCTTTCCTTTTCTTTATCATTTTGGAGTATATGTATGTTCTGGTCTTTTGGTTAATGTTTAAGAAAAAAGTTTTGTTGCTTTGAACTCCGAGTTTATACAGACTGTGAAAACTCATTCATTTTGACTACTACTTCTCTTCGACAAGTGGTATCAGAGCTTATGCCCTACTTCCTGCCTTCCTGATTATCTTTCACATTTCACACCCTCTTGAACAAGCTTCGTTGATGGCTTCAAACGGACTCCCACCTCTGCTAGTGTTTGATGGCGAAGGTTATCATCAATGGAGTATCATGATGATGACTCTTTTCCGGGCTCAAGATGTAATATTCGCATCTTTGCTTTGACCATTAGATTGGAGAAAACTTTTGAAAGGTTGAAGAAGCAGAGCCCCACCCTTTTGTCTTTACCATCCGTGAGCTTTGGATCAGGTTGGAGTGTTATTGGAGTCTTGAGCTGCAATAATTGAGGATTATTGGATGCTTATTGAAGGCTTTGTCTGAAAGCTAGCCTTCCTCTTCAAAGCTTCCTTCTTCTTCTTCAAATCAGCTTCAAATTCTCTTGAGACTGAATTAAGAAGATCTGTTCTAAGTTTCTGGTGTTTGAAGAAGCCTGTGAATTTCTGCCTTTTAGGTGAGTCCGGATATGATCTACATCTTCAAGTTTTCCTCCAAGTTTAATTCCTTGTTATTCTGCCTTTAGTTCTTGGGCTTGGCATGATGAATCCTTATTGTTGAGTATTTGATGAAGAAACACCATGCTTCATGCTTGTTTGGAGTTTTTTTCTTGTGTTGTTTGGTTGGTGTATCATGAGATGGTTGAGAGAACTTTTGCATTGGTTTAAATATCCTTGTATCTAAGTGTATGTCTTCTCTAAAATTTCTTTTTTGTAATCCTTCAAATTCTGAATAAAATCCTTGTTAATTGCTTGTATTTAAAGGCCTTGTTTTGATGCTACCTTTCTTTGAAATTCTTGGAGTTTTACACTTGCACATCAAGTGTTTGTGTTAATGTCTAAGTGAGTTGTTTACTGTTATTTTGTTTGTATTTTTGTACTAAAGTTTCCTGTTTTTTCTATTGGTGTTGACTCTAACTAGATTTGAAATTTGAGGCCTTGCACTCGGTAGGACCCAGTCTTGTTGGATGTGGCTAGTCTGTCAATGGGACCGGCTTTGTGGCTGGGGCATGACACAAGATCTTTGGGACCTTGTTGAAAATGAAGTCTCGGAGAATGAAGATGAAGCAAAGATGAAGAAGAACAAAAAAAGAGATTCTAAGGCTCTCTACCTGATTCAACAAGCAACGAATCAAGTTCTCTCACATTGAATGTGGGCCCCAGCCAACTCTTAAAACTTGTATTATTATGCTAAGCTAGTGGTTGCACTTAAACTTCATCTCCTTGTCTTCTTGTTGTGGATGTTAGCTGGGATGATGTATCCCTGGAGGAATTTTCGGCTCCATCCCATCCTTGTCTCCCACTTGGCCGAACCTTTATCCCTCCTATGACCATCATCCTCCTCCATTCTTCCATCTTTATTCTTTTCTCTCCATTCTGCCACTCCATCTTGCTCTCTTTGGAAGGTTGAGGAAGAGTGTTGTCTATCGCTGGAGTTAGGGTTTCTACCGGAATTCTTGATGTCCAAAGGCGACGCAAAAAGGAGTAATGAACCGCCGGTGCTTCCACGAAGGCTAGGTAAGTTCTCTTACTCACTTGGTGGTGGTAGAGCTTGATGCTTGAGTAATGTGAGAAGCTTGTTGAATCTAAAATCTTAAGCATGTTTGTAGGTTAATTTCTAGTAAGTTGCATGTTTGAAAGCTTCTAGTTGCATGTACTTATACTCATGCAACCCTTTTGATCCTTAGAGCTTGTTAACATCATTTTCACTCCATGCCTATACCTGAAAACCAGTGAACTTGAAGCCTTTTTCTGTTTTTTTTTTTTTTTTTTTTTTTAGTTTGTAGGTTGTTGAGTTTGGCTTGAACCTCTATATACCATAACTAGTTATGTTGTTGACTTGTTGTATTGCACTCTTTGTCTGTCATGTTTGGTGTTGTCATGACTAAATATTAGTCTGATGCTGGTTGAGATCTTTGGTGGATCAGTATTGTCATGTTGGTCTTGATGCCTTTCCTGAGCTTCGCCTCCATACTTTTTTTGCATGGAAAACAAAAGATTAGGAATCTCTAAGATGTGGTCCGATGTTTAGATATCAAAGTGCTTTTCAAACAGGGTCCATAATACCACATATTTTGCCATTTCTTATAGCATGTAGATTATATATGTATGTATGCCTGCATAATAACCTTTTGCAGCGTTTTAAATATAGTAGTATATATATATACATATATGTTGGTTCTGCAGCCACATATATATGGTTATATATATACACACATGCATGTATTGACCTGCCACTTGTGCTAAGAGACCTAATTCCATCTGTGTTTCTCTCACCTCCTATTCTTGTTTTTGTTAATCATTCTACTTCTTCATGTTTCTATTTCACATCATTGTTATTACCACTATTTTTTTTTTTTTTTTTTGGAAACAAGGAGCTGAAAGCTAAAGAAAAACAAAAACAAAATCAAAAGACACAATCAAAAGCAGAGATTGAGATTGGAGCAGATCTCTTCTATACAATTTGGGCACTCCATGCCTTTGAAAAAGAGAGATAGTTGAGGGTTGAGTCTTTCATAAGCTGCCAACGCATTTGCAAAAATGTTCTCTTCTCTAGGAATGGTTGAGATGCAAATGTTTGGGAAGATTTTGAGGAGGTTTTTCAGCTTAAGAATCATCCCAGCTGATTTCCAAGCGACGCATGGGTGAGGATTTTGAGTTCGTTGAGCCACACCAGGGCAATCACAGAAAATTCTGTGAGGGTTCCAATTTTCTTCTTTGCAGAACATAAGCGCTTGGCAAATTGCATCGAATTCAGCATTGATGGGTGAATCATGACAGGTTCACAAGGCTCCCGCAAGTGAGATCGTACCATGATTGGTTAAAACAATGAAACCAAGCCCAGCAATTTTTGATTAATCATTCCATGAAGCATCAGTGTATATGAAAATTGATTTAGAGAAGGATTTAAGTTTGAGTAACTCCCTGTGGTTTTTGCCAGTTGCATTGAAGAAGTCCTCACAATAAGCATTTGCTCTGGAGAGAATATTTTCAAGTTTAGGAGTAAGGTTTTGGAAGATGCAATTGCATCTTTCTTTCCAAATAAGCCAAGCAGCATAAGCAATCAGAGCCTTGGTTTTGAGATTCTTCAATCTGTTGTTGATATTATGGGTCAACCATCTACCGTAGCTCAAGAATTGAAAATCAGTTGGATTAATGTTCATCATAGCTAGGATAGATTCCCCAACATGCTTAATTTTAGAGCACCGATAAATAATGTGATCAATAGATTCTTCTTCCAACCCACAAAAAAGGCAATTAACATAGGGGCCAATATTCAAACTGTAAAGATAAGCTCCCGTGGAAAGCTTCCCATGGGCAAGCTTCCAAATGAAAGTTTTCACTCAAGGAATCACAATGAGATTCCAAATTTGTTTCCACCCCATCCAGGGAGTCAGAGAGTCATCAGTGGAGTTTATGTGCTCATAGACAGTTGAAGATATGGTGGCCATGTGATTTGGGGATGCCCAAATCCAAAAAGAAGGGCCATTGCAATCCAATTTCAGCTTTTTACAACGATCCACAATATGTAGACCCCTATTACCACTATTATTAGTATTGTGCTAGACTTGCTTGTAGACCCCTTTCAAACTGTTGTTTGCTTTAATTAGAGATTTAGATATAGTTCGATGTCTTTATGATAGGACCATTACAGAAAGTTATCCATTAGTGTCAGGTGAAGTCTAAAGCTTGAAGATTTTTTCATGTAAGTAATCTACCGTTATATTTTTGTATATATATTCCGTTATTATTTACGTCGTTATTTTTAGAAATTTCAAAAAATATTTTTTTTCGTTAATCTTTTAGTTATTTCTCTAGAATTACTAGGTTATGTTTAAATATCTTTTATCTTTTGTTTAAATTTGTTTGAGTGATTATTCCAAATATTTTTATTTATTCAGTTATATATTTCTTTTATTTATTTTGGGAGAGTGATGGAAAATTGTGAATAATTTAATGTTTAGTTATTCGAAGCTATTCTTGAATTATATTTGATTAGTTGGATTATAAGCATATCTTATGGTTAGTACTTTTGGTGAATTATTTCTACTTTTTAAATTCATTGGAGCCATGCTGACATTAATTTCAAATTTTTATGTTTATATTTCCATTTAATGGATTTTGTATACTACTTGATTTCAACTCTTTTGCTTTCTTTAGACCCTATTTCTTTGATTTGTGGATAAAATATTTTTCCATCCACTCATGGGTTATGTTTGGTTTAATGGAAATTTATTATTATTATTATTATTATTATTATTATTATTATTTCTTTAACAAGAGAATCAGGTTGGAAGATTTGGCATTCTTATATATTTATTTATTTACTTACTTATTTATTCAATTTTTTTTTTCATTATTACATAAATCTTTGGCAAAATATTTGTGAATATTCTGTATTTTGGTTATGAAATTTTGTCTGAATGTTTTGGTCCCCAAATAAGCGATGTGCAACCCTGTTAGTGGGGGATTTAACCCTAACTTTGTCGACAAGAAGTTCTGAAAAAATGAGACTGCAATTTAGTCTCAGGTCACCGAGGGTAAATAAATGACCTCTATTATTTCGGCTCAAGTCACCGAGGGTAAACAAATGACATTTGGCATCTTTAGTGAATTTGGAGACATACTCAGGAATCTATTACATTCTGCTTCGTCTTTTGATTTTGTTTACACTATTTTGTGTTATTAATTTTTGTGCAAGTTTTAGATTTGAAATTTTGTTTAAGTTTATTTTTGGATTACTTACTAGGCTAGTGAGCTCATGGATTTGTTTTAAATCCTTTTCAGATCAGGAGTAGTAGACTCAGGGATCTTAGAAAGCTTTCAGTAGATGCTTCTTTTGGAGTTGTCTTCTATGTCTTTTATCAGTTGCATGGTTGTTTAAGAGCCTTTTTGTGGGTTATTCTGTATTTTCATTTGCTCTCTATTTGAACCTGGTTGTAACTCTTAAGTTGTACTTGTATTTTGTATTCCCGTCAGTTTATCTTCTATCTTCACTCTTTGTTAGGTTTTGAGGCCTTGTAGGTTCACTGCGCTCTCACCTTGTGGGTCTGCGGCCGTTTGTCAGCGCACTAGGTCTGGCCAGGCCGGGTTTGCGTCTTGACGTTGAAATCGTTGGTTCCTCCAAGGAGGGTTTAGGATAAGCTAAAGAGTCTGTATCAAGGTGATTCCAAGATCATGGCGGTGAAGCTTTAGTCCTTGCGACAATGTTTTGAGAACATAAGCATCAAGAGCGGTGAGAGTGTGCAAGATTATGTCATCAAGGTCGAGGAACTAGTGAAGCGATGGTGGTGGGAAAAATCTTGAGAAGCATGGGAGCCAAGTTTAATCATATGGTGACAACCATTAAGGAGTCGCATGATATCACCAAGCTCACGGTGGATGAGCTCACTGCATGAAGCCCGATTGATCAGTTAGTCTGAACATGCTGATGACGAGCAGAGTTTAAAGATACTGAAAGTGAGAGATTTGGTGAACAGGCTTCTATCCATTAGCCATGCTGATACCTGGGACCTGTGTACCCTCGGGAAGCATGCACATACCCCATTCACTGGAGGAGGATCGCAGAGGGCCAATGAGCAGCTGCATCGAGTGCATATGGATCTCTACGAACCGATAAATGTGGAGTTCCTAGGCGGCAGCAAATACCTCTTCTTATTAGTGGAAGACTTTTTTCGAATGACCTGGAGTTATTTTCTTATGTCAAAGAGTCAAGCATTTGAAATGTTTGTAAAATTTCAAATGATGGTGGAAAGACAAACTGGGAATAAAATTGGACAGGGGAGGCGAATTCATGTCACTCGAGTTCAGTGAGAATTGCAAGAAGCTTGGAATCTAGCGCGCACTACAACAAATTTGATGATTAGTGACGGTTTTCTACATGACGTATTTTAGAACCGTCACAACACATGCATATATTGTGACGAACATCATAAATTGTCATTCAATTCCACAAAATGAAATATTGTATGTGACGATGTTTGACAACGTCACATTGAAGTGTCACATAATGCATGGCGCCAAATTTTCACTTCAATGAAGATGGATGGAAATTTTTTTAGTGACATTAACAATATTTTGTGGCTCTCTCATTTCGTCATCCATGTATTACATTACTTGTGACGAAAATATAACGTCTTTGTTTTGAAAGAGATTTTGACGTTTTATCACTAGCATCACATATTATGTGGGGGCAAATTTTCACTCAAAATGAAGATGGAGGGTAATATTTTTTTGTGACACTAACAATATTTTGTGATACTCTTTTTTCGTCATTAACATATTGCATTTTGTGTGACGAATATATAGTGTCATGTTTGCTAAGCAAATTTTGACATTTCATCACTAGCGTCACATAATGTGTGGCGCCAAATTTTCCCTCCAAATGAAGATGGAGGGTAATATTTTTTAGTGACACTAATAATATTTTGTGGCACTCTTATGTCGTCATCAACGTATTGCATTGTTAGTGACAAATATGTAACGCCATTTTTTTAAACAAATTTGGATGTTTTATCACTGGCGTCACATAATGTGTGGCACCTTCCTTCAAAAGAAGATGCAGGGTAACATTTTTTAGTGGCACTCCCATTCCGTTATCAAGGTATTGCATTGTTTATGATGAAAATATAACGCCATTTTTTTTAAACAGATTTTAACATTATATCACTAATAACATTGTACATCATCCGTGACCATTTGGTTTTGTCATACGTCTTAATTATATCATGACGTGTATATATATTACTAAAGTATAAGAATTTAGGACAATCTCATTTGTCATACATACATTATAACATATTTATAAGAAATTGTATAATGTCACATTAGTTTAATTAATGCATGACAATAAGTTTTTTTCATAATGATATATCATTTTCATTCTAACGAGAGTACTTATCAGTGAGATTAATGGTTGAACAAGAAATAAAATTAAGGGTTGCTAACTTTACATTAAAGAGAGAAGGGTAATATAATATTCGTTAAGATAATGTAGGTGTTCATATATAGTTTCATAAACAAGCCAAATTAAAAAAATATATATAAAAATTAACAATTTGTTTTAAATTTTTTTTATGAAGCGGACAAGTCACATGTCTGACAAGTACACAGATTTTTATAAATATATCATACATTCTCATGATGCAGAAGTTGGGTTCAATTCCCAATCTTGCCAATAGTAAAAAAAATCACACACATTAAAATATAATAGAAAATTTTAGCTCAAAAATTAATTTATAAAAAAAAAATTTTATAGCTTTGACAAATTATGTATCAAAATAATTTATAAATATAAATAAATGATAACCTTTTATTACAAACAGTGCGAATGCCGTCATTTTAAAAATAACTTACTTTAATTAAAAATAAAAAATATCCAAATTTTTTTAATATATGATCATCTATATTAAAAAATTATATAAAAATTACATGTAATTATTGAAAAAATAACATAAAAAAACTTTCATAATGAAAAATATTTTTACAATACCCAATAACGTCCTTCTATAATGCCATTATAAAAATATTATATGCAAATACAAACAATTAAATTATAAAATAAAAACAAAATGATATGACATCAATTAAATTATGCAATTGAAACAGTGGATATGACATCAAGGACATCATGTATTAAAAATAAAAAATAATCCTAGTGTTTATAATATCTAATCATCTATATTAAACAATTATATAAAAATTACATGTAATTATTGAAAAAAATAACAAATAAAAAACTTTGATAATGAATTTTTTTTTACAATACCCAATAATGTCCTTCTATAATTCCATCATAAAAATCTTATACGGAAATACAAACAATTAAATTATAAAATAAAACAAATTGATATGAAATATCCTAATAAGGTGTGGTTTTACCTAAGTTCTTATCATCCTAGGTTTTTTTAAAGATTATTTAATATGTGGTTTTGCTATCAATTTGGAAGTATAAATATAATAATTTGTTACCCCTAGCAACATGCATATTTTCTCCACTCTTGGCAAAAATTGTAGCTAAAATTTTGTATAATCAAGATCCTAAAAAATTGTATTAATTATGATATGCCTTTTTTTAGTCCTCCAACTTTTACCTAATCTTCTTATATCTTTACTTTTACTATTTTTTCCACTCCGACCAAACATAATTTCTAAAAATTTGTACAAATTAGGAAAAATCTAACCCTTTCTAAATTTCACCCAATATTTTCGTAACTTAAAAAGAAAAAGCCCTTCTCTTCACAATTCATCTTCTTCATCGCCTACGCAAGAGAGCTATTGAAAATTTTCTCCAAAGACAACACTTCACTAAAAGAAGACAAGGTATGAATTAAAGTTATATTATTTTGATTTGTAAAAGCATTTAGAAGTACGGTTAATTTCAATGATATTTGCTGGAAATATACCTTTGAATCTTGAAAATCAATTTCTACATTCAGTGATGTTTGCTCTATTAATGAATCTTTTATTCTCTTCTATCATGTTTACGATGAGTCATGTATTATATATATATATCCAAGTACAATATCATATTTATATTATATCCAATTAAACATTGGTTTCTTAATTTCAAATGAATTTGTAATTGTTGTCTCCTCAAACTCAATATATTTGTTCTCTAAACACCTATTAATTCATCTAAACTTCAATTATGATTTTTTTTAAGTTATATTCTTCAATTTAATTATATTTAATTTATATTGAAATTTGTTCCATGTAGGTCGGGTTGAGATTTAGAAGTAAAAAAAGAGTTATACAACAAACTCAAAATAATGAACAATCGGGACAACCTTCAACAGTCTAAACATAAGCTTAAGCAACATAAGTTGAATTTTGAACTGGTTCGAGATCACATGCAAATAATGACTCAAGCTATGGTTGGCTATGAAATACAAGTGCATATGCCACAATTTGCAGGTAATAGTATGCATTAGGTTTATTTTACCATGCACTATCATTATTTCTTAATTTACTTATCTTTGCATTTTTTTTTTTTTTAACCAAGTCTTTTTTATTGAATGTATTACATTTTCAAGTGAACCGAGTTCTCCATCAATGGAATCATTGTCAGCAGAAGAATCAGATTGAAAGCTATCAAATAAGTTGCAAGACCTATCAATTTGCTTGGACTTTTTTTTTTTTGTTAAAGGATGTTAACTTTATCAATATGTGAGGATGTTTTATTAATTTTTGGATTACTTTGTTATTTAGATGATTTATGTTTGAGATTGTGGGATATTTTATTAAATGCTATTGATTTCATTTTGTTCTACTTTCCTTTATATCATGATATAAAATAATATAGATTGCAAAAAAATATTTGATAAAAAATTATATTAAAATATTCTTGATAAATGATAAATGGGCTAGGGAAAAAATTCACATAATAATTGTGACAACTAAGTATCGTCACAATTTATTCATATTTAACTATAATTTGTGACGATAATCTTTCACCAACTAGTTTGACGATTTATTCAAGTCACTAAATTGCTAATTGTTTAGTGACCACAAATATGCAGCTTATTTGTCACCTTTTAATTTTGCAAATGTCACAAAATTATTGGCGTTAACACCCATTTGAGTGACGATTATGCTAATGTCATGATTAATTTGGCATTTACTAATATTCCGTGATGTGATTTTCCTATAACTAGTGACATAACAAATATGCCACTTATTCATGTGACGTTCATGTTTGTGTCATGAACAACTGAACATTTATATCATATTTGCTGACGATGTTGGTTATCTACTGACATTATTTTTAAATAATGGGTGACAAACCATACGTCATCTATACGCATGACGGCCTTTCTTTCCGTCATGAATAGATGAAGATTTCTCTCATCTTGTGTGGCGAACAATGACATCCAGTGACGTTATTTTCTTAATAAAGGGTGACGAACTCTACGTCACCAACTCATGTGACGATATAATTTTTGCCATTCATAGTTGAATATTTTCATAATATTTTATGACGATTCATGATATTGTGTGACACTCTATAATTTATTGTATGACAAAAATAAGTGTCACCCAAACATAAGTATAATGTGACATTCATTTATGGTGTCACGTATAATTTAGCATTTGGTGACGATAATGTACATACTGTCATAATATATCTTTAGCTACGGTGCAAAGGTGACGAGTGTTGTGACGCCATGGTGAATGTCATCAAATATGATATGTGACGAGAATTCGATATTGTGTGACGCTAACATGTGCGCCAGTAATAATCAAATTTGCTGTAGCGGCAAGTTAACTCCGTCGTATACATCACAGCGTAATAGCACCGTCGAGAAGAAAAATCATGTTATGGTGGAGAAGGTACGCACGTTGTCTTTTGAAGCACAGTGGGATGCCATTTTCTTTCTAGGCGGAGGTTGCTGCTATAGTAGTGTATCTGATCATCTCGTCAACCAAAGCAATGCCAAACAAAACTCCATACCAGTTATATACTGGGGTGAAATCGAACGTCTACCATCTAAGGGTTCGGGTGTATAGGATTTGCTCATGTTCCATCACAGCAAAGAGGAAAGCTTAAAGACAAGTTTGAAAGATGTATCTTCATTGGCTACTACTCAGAAACCAAAGCATATAGGTTGTTTAATCCAATTTCAAGTAAGATAATTACTAGTCGTGATGTAGTGTTTAAAGAAGATGAGCACTCGATTTGCGACAGTATGCCTTATAATTCAAATGTGTATGCCTGGGAAGATCCATTCATGGACGTACAAGATGTAGTTCGGGACACTGATTTAGTTGTTGTCTCAAACTCAGAAAATGAAGTATACCTACCAACAGATCAAGACCGGTCAACATAATCAACTTTAGCAACAAAACTCAATCAACAAACTATAATTGCACAGAATGAGCCACTGATGATGATAGCCCACCAAGGAAGACTCAACAAATAAGTGATATATATAATAATTGTTCATTTACATTAAGTGTAATTGATCCAATTTCTTATGAGGAAGCTGTCAAGTTTGAGGAATGGCAGGGGGCAATGGCTGATGAAATGTGCTCAATTCAATGCAATGAGACTTAGGAATTGGTGGATCATCCAACTGACAAAAAGGTCATCAGACTCAAGTGGGTTTTCAAGACAAAATTTAAAGCAAATGGAGAAGTTCTGAAGCTCAAGGCAAGAATCGTCACGAAGGGTTATGCACAGCAACTTGGAGTTGATGTTGAAGACATCTTTGCACCAGTTGCACATATGGAGACAGTGCGGTTCTTGTTTGCATTGGCAACTCAAAGTGGGTGGTGCTTGTATCATCTTGACATCAAATCAGCATTTCTCAATGGAGAAATTGCTGAAGAGGTGTTGTAGAGCAACCGGTGGGGTTTGAGATAGAAGGCAAAGAACACATGGTGTACAAACTCCACAAAGCATTGTATGGGTTAAAGCAGGCCCAAGGGCCTGGTATAGCAAAATTGACAAGTTATTTTGTGATGCATGGATCCAAAAGAAGGGTTAATGAGCACACATTCTATAAGAAGACTGAAGAGAATGGAAAGGTTCTCTTGGTGTGCATCTATGTTGATGACATTGTGTGTCTAAGTTCATCAACTGATTTGATCACCAAGTTCAAGTCTGAAATGAAGAAGGAGTTTGATATGTTTGATCTTGGTATGCTAAGTTATTTTCTTGGCATTGAAGTGTTACAAGATGAGAAAGGAGTATTTGTAACATAAAGGAAGTACACCTTAGATCTGTTGAGAAGGTTTAATATGCTTAATTTTAAAGCTTCTCCAACACCAATGTGCATGAATGAGAGATTCCAATGTGATAATGGTAGAGACACTGATGGGGAAATACAGAATTCTTATTGGTGGATTAATTTACTTAATTAACACACACTCGGCCAGATATCTCATTCGTTGTGGGAGTTTTATCTAGGTACATGAACAAGCCAACTAAAATCCACTCTGGTGCAGCCAACTAAGCCAAGCAAGTTCTCAGATATATTGCCGGAATAGTGGGATTTGGGCTCAATTATACATCTACAAAAGACTGCAGGTTGGTGGGTTTCTCTGACAGTGATTGGGGGAGCAGCATGGATGATAGGAAGAGCACCACATGTGTTGTTTTTAGTTTGGGAACATGCCAATCACATGGATGTCAAAGAGGCAAGAAGTAATCGCTCTCTCTATGACTGAGGCCAGAATATATATATATATATATATATATATATATATATATATATATATATATATATATATATATATATATATATATATATATATATATATATATCAATGTCTTCAACAGCTTGTCAATGGCTATGGCTCAGAAAAATCATGGAAGACTGTGATTTGGATACAAGAAAACCAACTATCATTTGGTGTGATAACAAGTCAGCGATTGCCATTGCGAAGAATCCTCAAACCCATGGAAGGGCAAAGCACATAGACATCAAGTTTCACTTCATTCGAAGTCTGATCAGTGAGGAGACAATAATTGTGAAGCACTCAATACAGAAGAGCAGCAAGCTGACATACTTACCAAGTCATTGACAGTAAAGAAACATGTTTTGATGAGAAGGTTGTTAGGTATTTGTAACCTTCAGTCAAGGGGGGATTTGTTGGAGTTGATTGAAGCTATTGAATGAAGCATGGGTTAAAGATGTGGTGTAATGTAAGGGATGGTCAGCATCTTGGGACCATGTTCAAGATCTACAGCGGCATGCACGTACGAGAATTCTCTCATGCACTCAAGTATCCAAGGAATGGCAGATAGATTAAGGATGTAAGGTTGTACAAGTGATGGTGTGATTGTTGTGCTTGTACTATGTAGTAGTTGCATTATGTTTTCCTTTTCTTTATCATTTTGCAGTAGATTTATGTTCTGGTCTTTTGGTAATGTTTAAGAAAAAAAGTTACGCTGCTTTGAACTCCAAGTTTATAAAGACTGTGAAAACTCATTCATTTTAACTACTACTTATTCTTTTCGAACACTATTGTCTAGGTGTTTTAGGTAAAATTTTACATTCCTATTATTTTCATAGTGAAGATTATTCACATAGAAAAATTTTCTTATGATTTTTCTCATTTAGATTTTTCACATTAAATTTAGGTGTCATGTGCTTGTGTAGGGCCTTATTAATTTCATTGTAAAGTAACTATTTATGTCTTCCTCTTCTCAACACAATTTTCTTTTTTTAGGTTAAATAATAAAAATTATGCTACAATAATTAAAATTATCTCATCTGGTACTTGACCTACAATGATACTCTAATGCAACATCTCAAAGGTAGTTTGAACTCATTAGTATAATTAGTAGCTAGGGTAAATTACCTAGTTGGTCACTAAAGTATTACCTGATTCCTATTTAGGTCACTGAACAAAAAAATTTCTATTTGGGTCACTTAACTTAATAAATCATTCCAATCAAGTCACTATCATAGATGGCGTTAACGGAGTGATGATGTGGCACATCGGCTCACCCAATTCAATCCACATCAGCTTTCCACGTGGCCAAGAAGTTCCCTCTCTCTTTTCTCTTCCTGCCCTCTCTCCTCCCAGCTGCAACGGCGTGTGGCTGAAAACCCCCTCTAACTCATTTTTCTCCCTTTTTCCACCGAAGCTTCATCTTCATCTTGTTTGCTTACTCCATGGAGGACACTCTAAGCAACATGGCATCCGATGATAGATTGATTAACTACCAGAATGACAATCGGAATGATGGCCGGAACTGGGATAGGTTAGATGAGATGGTGCAGGTAAGTCCCTTATATTCTAGTTTTATGTGTATAATATAAATGATTGAACTGGGAAAGGGTATTAATTTGAGAAGGTTTTGTTTGTGAAATGTGTAGTGCCTAGTGTTTTTGGTCACATTAGGTATTAGGGTTTAGAAATCATATACAAGATTTCATTTTTGTTAAGTTGTGGTTGTGCTATGACATGTCCTGCATACCTAAAGTAGGTGTGGAGAGAGGGAAAGAAGGTGATGTTGGGTTTGTGCTTCTATATCCTTGATGATGTTCAGTTGAAGTCTATGTTTTTTTTTTTTTTGTTGTAAGTTTAATTCTTATGGACTAATTTTTCCAAGTGTGGAGTGGTGTTGTCTTCTATTCTTGTATGATTTTCAACTTATAATGTTGTTGCATGCTAGATTATGTAAGAGAATATTTATTCTTTTCTTGTTAAATCTATTGCCTACTTGCTCTAATATATATGATATGCTTTTGATTCAGCAAGGTGTTCATTTTTTTATGCAGTAATTTTCTTATACTAAATAGTTTATATGTTTTATGGTTGACTCACTAACATTAATTCTTAAGTTATGACTTATGGTTGACTCACTAACATTAATTTACCCCTATTTATGGAATACAGAGCCATACTCCATGAATACCAACAACTACAAATGAGCCACATGTGCTGACTGTTCAATGGATGCCTGATGTAAGTCTATGATTTGAACAATTTATTGGTTCTTTCATCCAGTGAATCTAAGCAATACGAATCACTAACATTTACCTATCACAGGGTTCTTTTCAAGTTATTAATCAGCCTGGATCTAAGGGGATAGCAAGACAAGAGATAAAAGATAGGAAAAAATAATAGATTCTTTTTATAGTTAATCATATATAATTTTCTATTACAATATTTTTCTATAGTTACAAATCAAATTGTTTCTAACACAATTGGATCTAAATCAAATGTTTTCATGACTCAGGTTGGCATTCCAATTGGAGAGAGTAGACAAGCTGAAACAAATGCATAAAATGTGCATTCTTCACAAACCGTTAGGTTTATGCATGATGTAAGTTCTTTATTGTTGTTCTTCTCATATTTCTCTTCATAAAATTCTTTTGCTATACTATAAAATGTGACTTCCATTTGTTAATTTTACTTGTTTTTCCATTGTAGACATTTCTCCATTTTAAAGTCTTAGTGATTTCCTACATTATCAAATCATGTTTTTGCAATTGCTTTACAAGGTTCTTCTCCACTAATAAATCAGTCTGAGTTTGGAAGTCAGGGACTAGATGTAAGCCAACTGGTGAAAATTTTAAATTTTTTTCATAAAGTTTTTTTGTCATGTAAATCAGGCAGTGGATGTAAAATATCATCATTATTATTATGTCAACTCAGATTCCTGCTCCTATGGGAGAAAGTAGACCAACTCAACCAAGTAGTAAAATAGCACAACCATATGCACAAATTGAAGCACATGTGCAAACTATTGGATGAATGCCTGATGTATGACTACCAACCTTTATTCCTTTTCCATTAGCCATGATGAATGTTTGCTTAGTTCTATTATGTTGTTTCTGTTTGTTATGTAGGGCTCTTCCCAGGTTATAAATACACAACAAAGCTGTGTCAGTGGAGCTATCTATGAAAATCAAACTACACATCGACAAAGACAATAGGGGAGACAAATTCCATCAAGATATATGAAAGATTTATCTCAAACTAGAAATATGGCCAAAACAAAAAGAACTATGCCTCCAAGAGCCAACACTGCTATTGATGAAAAAAATGAGCTATCTAAAGGTGTGCATGAACAAAAAGACTGCTTCTGGGGAGGTTGTACATGTTGTAGGAGCATTACATAAGACAGTTGATTTTCTCTTGTTTTTGTTTTTGTTTTTGTTTTTGTTTTTGGCTTTTTGTTTTGTTTTTTTTTTTTTTTTTTTTTTTTTGAGCCAAGCACATGTATATCTAGTGCTATATTGACTTAGAAACTATTTATAAACACTACTAGATGTTGCATATGCCAGATATCTGTATCTAACTATGTTTTGTCAACAATATCAGTATGTATTTCACTATTTAAGTGCTAGTAATAAATGCCTTGTGCTTATATTTTGGTTGACATGTATGTTTAATCTACAGGTATAATTTTGTGTCACAATATGTAATCAACATGTGATTGTGTTTCTAAAGCCAATTGATGGAGAATATGCTATCAGTAATCCTCTGCAGTGTAAGATTTAAATTCCAGAAGAATGATTCTGTTTGAGCACTACCCAAAATTCTCAATCCTGAGTATGCCAAGACTCTTGCAAACAATTATAGAGGTTTTAATTCACTCTTTAGAAGGATAACATGAATAGCTTGAATAAAGTTGAGAATGACACTCATCAAAAGATTACAAAACAAAAATTGTTTGCCTTATCTTTATAGAACATACATTCTTTTACACTACAAAACTAAAAAATTCTCTTTATTATAGAACAAAAAATCCTCTGGATTACATAGCACACATATCTTTGGATCACAGAACAAACACATCTTTGGATCATAAAACTAATAATTAGAATCTAGTATTAAAGAAAGCGCAAGCTTCAGCCCTTTCAGCTCATTTTGCTGGTTGATTAATCTCTAGTCGGATGTCATGCTACTTAGGGTGTCCTCCATGGAGCGAGCATACGAGATGAAGATGAAGCTTCAGTGGAAAAGGGGAGAAAAAGAAGTTAAAGGGAGGAGAGAGGGCGGGAAGAGAGAGAAAAAAAAAAGGGGTTGGGGGGGGACTTCTCGGCTACTTGGAAAGTTGATGTGGATTGAATTAGGTGAGTTGGCATGCCACATCATTACTTCATTAAGGCCGTCTTTGATAGTGACTTGATTGGAATGATTTACTAAGTTAAGTGACCCAAATAGGAATCAAGCAATACTTCAGTGACCAACTCAGTAATTTACCCTAATTAGTATAGGAACCATTGCTTTATATAGTGTTTGAAAAATCTACTCATGGCCACGGTTCAGGAACCAGTCGTTCCGATTCGTGAACCTCTGGTTCTGGTTCAAAGAAACCTTGAACTAGAACCAAACCACCTAGGCAAGGTTCTTGGAGGTTTGGTTCCAGTTCTGGTTTCGGTTCCAGCGGTTCGGTTCCAAGGTTCCAATTTGACGTTCATACGGTTCATTTTTTTTTTTTTTTTTTTGGATTTTAATTTTTTGTTAAACTAAATAATCCAATATTTCAAATTAGAATGAACACACAAATACAAGAATTAATTTAATACAATATTTTATAAAAAAATAAAAGTATTAATTAAAAACAATATTTTGTAATAAAAGTATAGTAGGAGAAGAAATAAAAATAAAATAAAATGCTTGAACTTAATTATAGTAAGTTGCATGATGCATATGTAATTTGGTTTAACTGGTCAAACCTAATCAATTGCTAATGGCCCATATCATAACCGGTTGAATCTGGAACCCTAGCAATATGCCCATATCTATATGGCCCTATATCACAAATAAGTCTGTCTAAGTCTAACCAAAATTACCAAATAAGTGAATAACCAACATGTAACATTGTAATTTGGTTGAACCGTGAGTGGAACAGTCGATTCAACGGTTTTCAAATTTTAAAAACAGAACCGAAACCTATATGAAGGTTCAAGTTCAAATTTTATGACGATTACGGTTCTGCTCATTCTGATTTGGTTCCACAGTTTTGGTTCAAAATGATCACGTCTAGAAAAATCCAAGATCCGAATCTTACATGAGCTTTATCCATATTTTTTTTCTAAAAATTTAACTTAACATTTTACAAGAATTTCCCTGGGCATGGGTGACTAAGACTCGTGCCTAAGACCCATGATTTCTTGGGATCACAATTTATGATTTTTTTGCCGATAATAATATGCCAAAAGATTGTTGGTTTTTTTGTTTTTTTATTGTACTAAAAAGTTTATATTTATTATTATTTTATTCACAAAATTATATTATTAATTATTTTAACAGTTTTTTTAATATAAAACTCATCTTATTTAATAGATTTATAATAATATTAAACTACATAAATTTTATCATATCATCCCGTTGTTGCCCATAAATTTTTAAGGCCGCTACAATACATGATGTTTTTTTAAAAAATTATATTTAAAATTTTTATTAAAAATAATTATTATTATTTATATTATTTAATTAATTTATACAATAATATTAAATTACAAGCTTATTCGATCACCGCGTTTGTGACCATAATTTTTATTATGTAAATTTATTATTTAATAAAAATAATTATTAATAATAATTTTATTTACGACCCCATTTTCACCAACACCAGCCCTGTTTTTTAAATTGCACCTTGTTATTCTTGATAAGCACCTTTATATTTGTTTTTTTTTTAAGTTTTATTTCATCCATCACCATTAGAATTTGCTCTCTCATTTTTTTTAAATTTTTTTAAAAATTATTTCACTATTACAACAAATAAAGAATAAAAAAAAATTATTTTATCAGGACCACAACAGAACAGGTTCACTGAACGTCACCACAAAAGCCAACAATGGCGTCAAAGGCCGAGTCATCATCGACATCATCTTCGTTACAGCGCCGAGACATGATTCACGTCTTCTGGCACGACGGCATGCTCGCTCACAACACCGGCACCGGTGTCTTCGACTCCGGCATAGACCCAGGCTTCCTCGACGTCCTCGACAAGCACCCAGAAAACGCCGACCGTGTCCGCAACTTAGTCTCCATCCTCCGCAAAGGCCCCATCTCCCCTTTCATCTCCTGGAATTCCGGCCGATCCGCAACCCTTTCGGAGCTTCTTCTCTTCCACACTCCAGGTTCATTTCACTCTTTATATGCTCTTTCTCTCTCTCTGTGTGTTGTGACATTTCATCGAACACCTCATGAGCACTAGGTTGTAACGCACAATGACAGAGTACATAGAGGAACTAGAGAAAGCCAATGAAGCCGGAGGGAAAGAGCTCTGCGCCGGCACCTTCCTAAACCCTGGATCATGGGACGCGGCACTCATTGCCGCCGGAACAACCGTATCGGCAATTAAACAAATACTTGATGGGCATGCGAAGCTCGCCTACGCGCTCGTTCGCCCACCTGGTCACCACGCGCAACCTTCTCAGGCTGATGGCTACTGCTTCTTGAACAACGCCGGCGTCGCAATTCAGGTCGCTAGATACTCCGGTTGTCGAAAAGTGGCGATGATTGACATTGATGTGCACTATGGGAATGGCACAGCGCAAGGGTTTTATAGTTGCAGTGAAGTTCTCACTATCTCTGTGCACATGAATCATGGTTCATGGGGCAAGTCTCATCCGCAGAGTGGAACTGTGGATGAACTTGGAGAAGGTGATGGCTTTGGATTCAATCTCAATGTACCTTTGCCTAATGGCACTGGAGATGAAGGTTATGCTTATGCTATGGATCAGCTTGTCGGTCCGGCTTTGCATAAATTCAATCCCTCTTTAATCGTTCTTGTTCTCGGCCAAGATTCTAGCGCAGTGAGTACTACTCACTTTTTTATTTTAGAATTCGTATCGCCCGCCATTATCATTGTCACTTATATGTATGCTCAAAAATAAGAGTACTACTCACTTTTCATTTTAGAATTCATGTCGCCATTATCATTGTCATTGATATGTGTTTGAAAATAAGATTTAGTGTAGTTAGTATCACTCACTCTTTATTCTAGAGTTCATGTAGCCATCTACACTCTTTATTTTTGAATTCATGTCGCCATTATTGTTGTCATTGATATGTGTTCAAAAATAAGATTTAGTGTAGTGAGTATCACTCACTCTTTATTCTAGAATTCATGTAGCCAACTACACTCTTTATTTTTGAATTCGTGTTACTATTATTGTTGTCATTGATATGTGTTCGAAAATAAGATTCTAGTGTAGTGAGTATCACTCACTCTTTATTCTAGAATTCATGTAGCCATCTACACTCTTTATTGTTGAATTCGCGTCGCTATTATTGTTGTCATTGATATGTGTTCAAAAATAAGATTCTAGTGTAGTGAGTATCACTCACTCTTTATTCTAGAATTCATGTAGCCATCTGCACTCTTTATTGTTGAATTCGCGTCGCCATTATTGTTGTCATTGATATTTGTTCAAAATAAGATTCTAGTGCAGTGAGTATCACTCACTCTTTATTCTAGAATTCATGTAGCCATCTACACTCTTTATTGTTGAATTTGCGTCGCCATTATTGTTGTCATTGATATGTGTTCAAAAATAAGATTCTAGTGTAGTGAATATCACTCACTCTTTATTTTAGAATTCGTGTAGCCATTATAGTTGTCATTGATATGTGTTGGAAAATAAGATTCTAATGGAGTGAGTTCTACACTCTTTATGGTAGAGTTTGTGTTGCTGTTATCATTGTCACTTATATGTGTTCGAAAATTTTATGGTTTGGTTTCAGTTTGATCCGAATGGAAGACAATGTTTGACAATGGAAGGGTATAGGAGCATCGGACGGAATATTCGGCATCTTGCTAATAAGTATGCGGATGGAAAAGTGTTGATTGTACAGGAAGGGGGATATCATGTGACTTATTCTGCTTATTGTTTGCATGCAACTTTGGAGGGGGTTCTTGATCTTGAGGATGCTTTGCTTGATGATCCTGTTGCTTATTATCCTGAAGATAGTGCTTATTCTATGGAGGTTGTTGATGCTATTAAGAGGTATTGGAAAGACAATGTTCCCTTCATGAAGGAGTCCTGAGGCTTAGATGCATTTTGTGGGACTGCTATATCTGACTATGTTTTCTTTTGTATTTGTGTATTGATCTTGTTTATGTTGGTGGTTGATTGTATTTAGTTATTAAGATATGCAATTATGATAAATGAAACTAAAAATTGTGTTTATTTAGTTATGCTTTACCAAGATGGTATCCAAAAGTCAGGATTCACAACTCTCAATGTATGGTTGAGGCGTTAATAAAATCGGTGTATATGGTGGTTTGCCCACATTGTTACAAAAGAAAAGTTAATGATTTATTTTTTGACAATGGCATCAGGTGATTTACACCTAAAATCATAGAAACTTTAATTTCATTGTCCATTATGGCATAAATTTTAAATATATTAGTGATTTTGCTCCTACCAAATAAATAAGAGTTAAAAAAAAAAACTTTGTTTCTATTTTACAAAACTATGAAACTACATGGTTTTTATTTTATTGAAATTTTCTTTTTACAAAATTATCAAGATATTTTTATTCAAGTTTCCATATATTTCTTCTCTTCTCAAATTTCCTCCATTATTTTAAAATTACATTAATTTTAATATCTAAATTCAAATCTTTAAATCTCCTAATGAAATTACCAATAATATGTATTTACAAATACATATACTCTGTGTTATATATAACTCAAAAGCGGCAGGATTTACTATTATCTTTCATTAACATATTTGTTAATATGATTTGAATCTTAAGAGCAATATAATTTATGATTTGATCTAATCAATTTTTTGTAGCCTAGAAAATTACTATTTTCTCCTTGAAATCTGCACCACCACTCCTAGATGAAAAAATTGTTCTTTTAGTTGGTGATTCTTCATACTTCACTTATTTTTCTGTTTATAAATTTGACCCTACATTTGGGGTATGGCCTTCATTTCATTTTAGAATAATCATTGGTTTAAAGATAAGATAGTGTCTCTCAAGGAATGTAGCCAAACCTTTGCTTAAATCATCACGGCCAACTACTTTAATATGATGTAAGCCCTAACATCCTCCCTTCTTCTTTTTTTCTTTTTTTCTTTTTTTTTTTTTTAACTATAAGTTATTTCATAAAATTTCTCATTTTTGACAAAAAAAAATTCCAAATTTAAAGTCTCGCAAACAATAGTAATTCCTCAGTTAGATCTTTCTGTCATTTTCTTATGATAATGATGCAGATATCCTTTGTGACCAGTTTTTTAGAAAAATCTTTACCCTCACAAAACTATCTTCTTTAATTGGTTTACATTGGATAATAAAATTTAAACTCTCAATAACCTTCTTAAGAGGAGTTATAATAACATACTTGCTGGAACATGTGTACTTTGCCATGTTTCCATAAAAAATTGTAGACAACTTGTTTTTGAATTGCTTTTCACTATTTGAATATGAAACCGTTTTAGATACATATTTAGTTTTTCCAACCACCTCACAGCTACAAGGAAGGCAGGTCTACTTGGAGGCTTAGTTGGATTCTCATATTTGGGAACTCTTTATTGGGATAATATTAACATATCTTTTATGTATCTATCTATATTTGATAGCTGCATATATTTTGGTAACTGATTATATTTTATATCTAAGTATAATACATAAACACAATCATGTTTCTCAACATTTATTCTTCTCACTCCTCACTCTAGCTATCTTTCGGTACAATTAATTTGAGAAGAAAAAAATATCATATTTTTAATTATTGTTAGAATCCACCTGAATTTGTTCTCCTTAATTTTGATCATATGTTACTTCTATAGTTATTTGTAGCTTTTGATTAGAAAAGGACTAAAGTAGAGTCATCTATTTCTATCCTCAAGTGCAACCTCCACTTCATTGATTCTTTTTCAAGTGGGGGTTGAGTCTGCTAGTACAACTATGGACATGGTCAAAAAACCATGGAGCTCTCTTGCTTAAGTTATCACAAAAGGATGATCTCCAACCTTAATTGTTTTTAGGAAATTTGTATTTTTGATAGAAAACCTATGTAGATAATGAATAAGCTTTAAAACAAGTTGGTGAACACTATTTTGAAAAGCCTTATTTGCCCTTTCGCCTTTGAGATTGTTGTAGATTTCAATGCAAATAGCTTTAGTGAATAAACAATGTATTGGAAAAAAAAAAAAATAGGTATTGATTTTTTGTTTATTTTAAAAAACATAAGATAATTGTTTGTTATGTCATAAAACTAATCATTTCTGTTGAAAAGATACAACCTTTTAAAATATCTAAACTATCATATTATATACTAACAAATAGATGTCTTTTTAAACAATAATTATATCAGATTCAATCTTTTATAAATAATATACGTAAAATACTTTTTAATTGTATAAGAAATTAAAAATTAAATAACATGATAATAATAATAATTTTATTAATAACATGTTAATTATTATAAAAAAATTTAACAGTTTTAAATTTTTTTTTGTAATTAGTCTCCTAATCACCCTAGCGATTATGTCCCTTCTTGTATCATTTTCAATTTTTTTTATTTAATTCTGATTTGAATGTGAGATTTCGTATTTGTTCTCTTTTAATATAATTTGTGGTTTATTTTTTAAATCATTTATTTATAATTTCTTGAGAGAGTCTTCCACTCACATTTTTCTTAATCATCTATATATATATATATATATATAATATTGAAACATCAACCATGTAATACGAGGGAGTAACTCAACTCTTGAACAATCTCAATCGTAAATATTTATATTAATAAATAATTTCTATTTTTTGTATAATTAAATAATATTGGGTTTTTTAATAAAATAGCCCTATTTTATTTTTTATTTAACTAAATGGCCCTAGAGTCATTTTAATTGTCAAAATGGCCCTAGGACCATCACATCACCCACATCGGTGTTGTGATGTGCTGACTGGGCGCTGAGTTAGCGCTGGTTGGACTGTTGACGTAGTATTTTTTTAAAAAAATTATGATTTTTTGGAATTTAACCCCTGAATTGTTTTATAATCAATAAATTGATATATTCTTGGTTTTCTTAACCAATTTTTTTAAATTTATTAGTGTTTTAAAATTTATGAAACTTTTAAATAACTTTTTAAGAAACATATAAGTGTGTTTTTTTAATTTAAATCTATTATTTGTTTTATAATTAACAAATTATCTTTTTCCTTTGATTATTTAACCCAAATTTTGTTTTAAAAAATTATGTAATTTTTTAAATTTATTAAAAAAATTTAATTTAAAAGAATATATTTGAATATGAAAACACAAAGGGCATATAATTTATTTTTTAATTAAATCATGAAATCAATAATAACTTAATGCAAGAAGATGATGCAAGTCTCCCCACTAATGTCAATGTTTTTATCCGGTACCAAGTTCACAATTTTGGCAGCCTGTACCTGGGCCAAAGATGATTCCACCTTTTGACCGACGTATTCTGGTCAACCAAAGATCAGACGTAGAAGAATGCATATGGATAGAAACCCTGATCCTACTAGACATAAATTATGCTCTATTTGTAAACGACCAAGTCATTATAGAACTACTTGGCCCTAGGCAAGGGAGAAATAGATGTAACTTTATTTATATTTAAATGCAATTATGTTTTTTAACTTCAAATAATTTTACAAGTTATTATTGATTTCATGACTTAATTAAAAAATAAATTATAAGCCTTTTGTGTTTACATATTCAAATATATTCTTTAAAATGAAATTTTTAATAAATTTAAAAAATTACATAATTTTTAAAAACAAAATTTGGGTTAAATAATCAAAGAAAAAAGATAATTTGTTAATTATAAAACAAATAAGGGATTTAAATAAAAAAAAACACACTTATATATTTTTTAAAAAATTATTTAAAAGTTTAATAAATTTTAAAACACTAATAAATTAAAAAAAAACCTAAGAATATATCAACTTATTGATTATAAAACAATTTAGGAGTTAAAATACAAAAATCATGATTTTTTATTTAAAAATACCACGTCAGCAGCCCAATCAGCGCTGACTCAGCACTCAGTCAGCACATCACAACACCCATGTGGGTGATGTGATGGTCCTAGGGCCATTTTGACAATTAAAATGGTTCTAGGGCCATTTGGTTAAATAAAAAATAAAATAGGGCTACTTTATAAAAAAACCCAATAATATTTTAAAATTAAATTTGAATGTAAATAGTAAAGTTTGTGATATCCCAACTTTCAAAACTCAAAAAATTAAAATTAAATTAAAACACAAAAGAAATATGAGCTAAAATTAATGAAGCAAAACGGTTGGGAGATGCGTCAGTAACTTAGCCGTTAAGTCAAGTCTTAAAACGAAAAAAGAAAATCATATCACACCTCACGTGGGCATTTTCGTCATTTCAATATCTCCTCCATCTGTTCAATTTTTCTTTCTTTCCTTTCTTCTCCCTTTCCCTCTTTCTGGGCCGCCGCGAGATCGAGATCAAGGTTCGTGCACACGGTGATGGGGCTTCTGTCCAACAGGTCTTGCCTTTTCCCCTGATTCCATCGTTCTGTCGTTGATTTGATGAAAAAGATCAAATTTTTCTTTGTTTTTGGAGTAGAATGAGTGGTAGAATGATGTTATTGGTTGCTATTGGATTGATTTGTTCTCTTTGTTTTGGGGGGTTACTTGTTGATGGATGTGAAGGATTGGGAGAGAGAGCTTGAAGGCAGGGGATCACATCTACTCTTGGCGCACTGCTTATGTTTATGCTCATCATGGTCTGTTTCTTTTTCATTTTATTAGTGAATTTCCATTTGGTTTTCCTTTTTTTTTTGTCATCTTTTGATAAATGTTTACATGTTTATTTGAAGTACTAGATTCTTTCACTCACTTGCACAAACATAAACATAAACATAAACACAAGAATTGGGATTTCTTTGGATATTGGAATTTTTTATGAAACTTTATGGTTAAAACTTCAAAATGGTTTTTTTTTTTTATTTTTTTTTATTGTTCATTATTCTGAATGGTCATGATCATTGTTTGTTTAAGGGGTTAGAAGGTAGTAGAGTTATATTGAAACTCAATGGTGGAATTGAGTGAACTCTTATGCAGTCATTGTTGAGAATTATCTTTGAATTTTTCTCAAGGACATGTGGAATGAGTGAGACTGTTGTGATCAACTAATGAGGATATTTGTGAAGCATTAGAAGCAAGAATAATTGTTACATGTGTTGCTTGTTTGATTCATGATAATGAAAGTAGACATGTTTGGGGTCATGACTTGAGTTCAAATTACGGGAATGAAGTATTTTTTCACATAACTCTCTCTATTGTTATCAAAACAATGCTGCAAGACTGCATATAAAGGTGAAGGAAGGCGTTTTAGAAAAGAAGAAAAATTTTGAATCCTTAGGTTGTGTTCGGTAAATGGACAAGCAGATTGGTAAATTTAATGAATATGGTTTATCCACTACTTGAAAGCTGAGAAAATTCAAAGTTTGATGTGGTGGGTGATAATATTATCTGATGGTACTATAACTATATAAAAAATCTTTTGGGTTTATATACTCCTCTTTTAGAGGTCAACTAAAATATTTTATAAAAGATCAAATCTGTCTCTATCTTAAGGGGAAAGAAAAGAGGAAGTCAAAGGGGAAAATTTTATAGAATTTTAAGTTTATTTTTAATCATAAGTATATTGATATAGACAAATGGAGGCCTTTCATGGGTCCCTCTCTTTCCCTCTGTTGTAGAGATATAACAACTAGAAGCCTTTTGTGGGGGGTATACAAGGAAATATGTTCATGAGATTAACAAACGATTTTCCTTTCAAAAACAACTTTGTTTGTAAATATAGATGAGAGAAATTGGATAAAAGGAAGAGTATGCTTAAGCAAAATACAAGATAAATGTGGAGTATAAGCTTTATACTTGAAACGTAGATGAAGGTGAAT
This sequence comes from Dioscorea alata, assembly GCA_020875875.1. Lineage (NCBI taxonomy): Eukaryota > Viridiplantae > Streptophyta > Magnoliopsida > Dioscoreales > Dioscoreaceae > Dioscorea > Dioscorea alata. The sequence continues at coordinate 3,957,657 of CM037014.1, forward strand.
AATTTTATTTTATTTTTTTTGTTTGAAACAATAACAGTTTATCCATCTTTACCATGGGATACCCAAGGTTGATCATGATAGCTATCCTTTCACTTATCACTATGCTAGTATGCTTGAAGGGTTGTTTGGCAAGTAATACATGAATTACCCTACATTAATCCATTTGCCAAAGTGTTTATGATTATGAGAGAGCATGTTTAGTTAAAACTTTGAGAAGGTGTTATCAAATGAGGCTTAATCCTCTCTGAGATATCTTGTATTAATAACTCTTCAACTTCAAAGAAGGTGCTGTGTTGAACATTATAGACTTCTACTTCCTGTCTTCTTTATGTCAAGCAACTATGCATATTTGCAATGGTTGTCAAAGCATTAGAAAGTTTAGTTGGCAAGATTTCTCATATATGATAGAGTACCTAGTTTGTCTTTGGCTATTGACTTTGTATATCATTGTCACTGAACAGGTATTTATGTGGGTGATAACAAGGTGATCCATTTCACTAGAGGACGTGGCCAAGAAGTAGGCACGGGCACTGTCCTCGACCTCATCCTTATAAGCTCTGCTCCTACTCAAAGGTCGGAACCCTGCCCAAACTGCACTTCCCAATCTGATGAATCTAGTGGAGTTGTTTGCTCTTGCCTCGACTGTTTTCTTGCCGGTGGTGTTCTATATCGCTTTGAGTACGGAGTGAGCCCCGCCCTATTCCTTGCCAAAGCCCGTGGTGGCACATGCACACTTGCAGTCACAGACCCAAATGAAATTGTGGTGCACCGAGCAACTCATTTACTCACTAATGGCTTCCGATGCTACAATGTCTTCAAGAGCAACTGTGAGGATTTCGCCATTTACTGCAAAACCGGTCTTCTTGTGGTGGAGCAAGGCATTATTGGGCAGAGTGGCCAGACAATATCAATTGTCGGCGGCCCCCTTGCAGCCGTTCTTTCAACACCATTCAGGCTTCTTACAACCAATGTCTATGGCATTGCTGTAACTGCTGTTGGAGTCTACTGCGCCAGCCGTTATGTTGCTGATATTGGCAACAGGAGGGATGTCATAAAAATGACCGTGGAAGATCTAACCGCAGGTTTGGCTGCCGGCAGGGTGCAGTTGGTCGAGCAAAACAGTAATCATCAACTTGTACCCGCAATGCGACCCTAGCTATGCCGGATGCATGTTTATGACTTTTCGGTTGTATCTTACCTTCCGACAGTAACAATGATAATAAATAATAACAATATGCATTTATTCGATCAGATATTATTTTGGTCGAAAATCAGAGGACTTTGCAATATTGAAGTGTCAAAGCTTAGATGAGTTGTTTTCTGCTGAACTTGGATGACATTTGTGTGATATTGATTTCTCAATCTGGAAACAAGAATTGAAAGATCATTTTCTCCAGTTGGCAGATTTAGACTTGTTAAAATTGAAGTCTTGTCTTGAATCTAAGTTTGAATGCATGCCTGACAAGCCAACTACCTTTAGTGTCAGTCATGTTAATTGCCCATCAAACTTTCAGTATTAGTAAGCCAACATTGGTTCTTCCAAGTGGTAATGATTTAGAGCACTCAAATAAATAAATAATTTTAAATTTAAATTTTTTTATATATAAAAAAAATATGTTGGAAGATGTCTACATTTTATAAAACTCTCTGTATCTAGCTTCAATCTAGATTAATTTAATTTAGAGCTCCTGATTTTCAGAAATAAGTCAGTCAAAGATTAAAAGGAAATTTCAATATTAGTTTTGTGCTGCACACTTTGATGTCCAACAAAAGTTTGATACACTTTGAATAACAAAATTTCTTTATTTGAACTTCTAGATGCTGAGATGGAAAAACAAGTACAAAAACAGTGAGTTTCTAATTTCTATTTTATTATTATTGTACAGAGACTTAAGTTCATCATTTATATTCAACAGAAAAAAAAAATAATGTAATGAAGATGCATAAGTTAAAACATGTGCACCGTCCCACTCATATAATTTAATATATGAAAAAGGAAAATGAAATTGAAGTCAAGGATGAAATATGCTGGGTGGTTAGCATGATGTGGATGTTCAAAGGATAATTTGTAATCCTGTCATTTTCTCTGATTTTTTTATAAGTGAAATCATGTTGGATCATGGTTTGCAGGCACCATAAACTTTCACCATGTGGACTAGAATACATCACCAAGAAAAAAAAATAAGTTTTAAATAAAAAGAAAAATAAAAAGGTGCCCCATGTGGCAGTGGAATTCAATGGTAATTGTGATAAAATGCATTGTTTGAGGAGTAAACACACAAAAGTTTTACATTTTCTATTGGATTTAGTTATCTTGATAACATTAATTATGAATATAAAAACCATGAGTTAAAGAGTTTATGGTTGAGTGAATAACTAAAACATTTAAATGATAAGTTTGTTTTATTTAAATATTGAAATAAATTTAAAAAAACTTACAATATTTGTCTTCATTTCACTAAAAATTAATTTTAACTTTTTTTTCTCTTTATTTACTTATTTATTTATTTATCATGATAATATTTCAACAACATTAATGTCCAAGAATCCAACCTTCGAGCCTAGAATCACCAAACTTCATTTAAATAGAATTTAAATAGAATTTAGGTGAAGATAGAATTTAGGCACATTAAACTTCATTGTATCATATATTTAGGTGAAGATGAAAAATTTCAATAGAATTTAAGAGCACTCTTAAGCAATCACCAAACATGCTCACCTAAACTACTATAATAATCAAGCCGTGAAAACTCTTTTTTTCCCAAGATAAGTGGCTAGGCCACTAAAAAAGGTAGAGACATTCATAAGTCTCAAAGTGGGGGTGGGGCTGGGACCGTACACATATGGATGCCGGAACCAGTTGCACACAAGCACTACTTAGATCCTCAAAAATGTACCCTCACCAATGATTCGATCTTTTTCTACTTTGTGAAGAGTTTTGATGGGGACCAGGCTGCCAATAGACCACTTGGTCATTGATGCGGTTAAGACATTTAACTCTCATGCAAGAAATCAAAAGTTCGACTTCCTCCCAATGCATAGTTAAGGCCTAATAATAAGGGTTTGTCTCCCTCTCAAGTCTCAATACAAAGTAAAGACAAAATAATAAAAAATTGTTTATATTGTAAAAAAAATATTACAATAGCAAATTTTGAAAAAGCACAAAAGATTATGTGTATAGAGTGCTTATCCCATTTAAGCCTTGTTTGGATGAGGTTTAGGAAGGATTCATGAAATAAGGTAAGGGGAGGGAGGAGAAAGAAAAAGAAGGAAGTGATAACTTATACCTTGTTTGATGCAAAAGTAAAGGAATGTTTTGAAGGTAATAGAAAGTAAGCTTATACAGTATACTACCAAAATATTCTTTGAGTTTCAAATATAATAGTATGATCAATAATAGATCAATAAATAAATTCTAATCAATAATCTGATCAAGTATTTCTAGAAAAATGATTACCTAACATAAAAAAATTCTATATAAATATTTTTAAATCTTTTATACAACCCATATATATTAGTAAATATAAATAAAAGAATATTTTCATACAATAAAATTATAACAAGAGATTCCGGTGGATTTCTGGCGATAAAAGGGGGAGAGGAAGCTCAATACTAAGGTTTTTTGCTTTTTTATTCACTCCCAAAATATAAGAATATTATTAGTTATTATAAAGTTATTATAAGGTATTTTTGTCCATAAAATTATCAACGATTTTCAACCCTCAAATTAGAGGGTTGCGAAATAGGGTGTTTTTAACTCTCCATTTATCTCCCACAGAACCGGTTTCGTGATAGTTACTATAGAACCGAGATGTGGCTAAACTTTATCCGTTGGATTATCTCGATTTATTAACTTCTAAAGTAAAGGGTATGAATCTTTTAAGATAATTACTAATTTATCCTTATATTATATAATAAAAAACAATAAAATTTAGAAACCCATGGCTAAAAATGAGTCACGTCTTGGTTCCGTGATAGTTACCACGGAACCGAGTTTACTGGATCAAAATTCAAACCTTTACTCCCTCCCCTAACCATTCTCCTAAAGCAAAGGTTGAGAGAACCCTTACTTCTAAAACCCTCCAAAACCCGCTTCAACCCTTGCCCTCAAACAAGGCCTTAAGAGATGGGTTTGAATCTTAACTTACGCAGGTGGAGGGTATAGGTGTTGTAGAACTTAGCTCCTCGTGTGTGTCCATCCTGACACATGACTTATCAACATTTGTGAAAAAACACACGCATACATGCACAAAGGGTAACTCAAACTAGCATGACAAGATAACTTGTAAATTAATAATTCCAATTATATAAATCAACAATCCCTCAAAGTTAAAATTAATGAAATGGATTACAATGGTTAGTCATGCAATTATATTTATCTATTCTTCTCTCCTTTTCTATAACAAACTTAGAAAATTAAATAAAATTTCAAGTTAAAAAAATTTTAAACCAACGATATTTTACTTTATTGGTGTGGGATTTTTTGTCAAAAGTGCTTATTACAGAAAAGACCTACAATTGAATTTCAAAACCCACTCAAGGTGAGCATGTAAGTGTTTGTTGAGCTTACTCCACATCTGTACATATTTCTAACACACACTTACCATATTTTGTCATATATACACACATATATATATATATATATTAAAATAATTAGAGGTATCACGGAACAAAGATGATAAGTAGGAACTAGGGTGGGGTTGCCATGATGCAAGAATGTGAGCCCTAATGGTCCCTAAAATTCAATGTAATGGCAAAAATATTGTAGGGCAAACATGATCAAACAAACAAGGGCACAAGCAATGCTTTGAATCCAATCAAAAACAAAGAAAAGAAGCACCATAGTCCTCTCTCTTCTCTTCTTTTCACTTCTCATTTAGTCCTACCAAACCCTAACCCTAAATAATTCTAACACCAACAAAGAAACATCAATGAACAATGACCCACTTTTTTCTTCCCCACCGCCAATCAAGATCCATATCTCTTGACTCTTTAATTATCTTCTTCTTTTTATTTTCCCCTTTTCCCCTCCTTTTTCAAGCATTGAAACTCACTCATAAGACCATTTAACATTAATTAAATAATATATCATTAAATCTTAAATTAACCAAAATCACAAGGTATTATGTGGGACTATGATTGTTTGGTGGAGAACATAATTTTTTTTTTTATTTATTTCTTATATATTTTTTTATTTTGGCTTTATAACCCACTGGTTTGGAGGAGAAATGAATTTATATATATATAATTAATTTTTGGAGCGATTCAGACTACAATCACCACGTAATTATTTTTATAAATTTTATAAAAATAATAGATTTTTTTATAAAAAAAATAATAAGTTTTTTAAAATAATTTTTAGTGATGTGTACTCGTTTAACACCACCTAGTGTGCCCACTTTGTAGAAGAAAAATCTTTCAAAGCATTTCTTGATAAATGTATGATGTTTGGACTACAAGGTGCCAATACCAAAGCTTGTTATATTTTTATTTAATTATTATTATTATTATAAGATAACCTTAAAATATAATGTCAGCTGGAAGTTGGACTTCTTTTTTTTTCTTTAAGTGTTTTTACTGTACCAATTCCTTTTGCTCTTCCCAATAAATTAAAAAATAAATAAATAAAAGCTTAAAAAAAATTCCTAAGTATAAATCCAAACCAGCATCCAATTCTTCTCCAAAGAGTATGTGTGAGAGAGAAATAGGGGGCTCTCTGTCTGGTTGCCTTTGATTGAGGGATTGAATCCTTTTGCTGCATGCCTCTCTTCTCTCTTTCATTGCTAATGTTAAGCATCTCATGTTCTTTTTTTTGATAAAACTCTAGTTCTCTTTTTTGATTGTATAGTTTAGAGATCTTTGGTAGGTGCTGTGGGGGTGGCTTGTGGCCTGTGTACTGTTGCCAAGGGAAAAGCTTAGGGAACCGTGTGGGTCTTCATGGAAGCAGCCATTAGAGTCTCGGTGAAGCCTCTTCTTTGCTTTCAAGTCACAAAGCTGTCACCTTTTTCACTTTCAAGATCTGGTCTTGCTCCTCTCTCGCTCTCTTTCTCTCTCTCGCGCTGTTTCTTCTTTTCTTAGATCCTAAATGCTTAACAAATCAGCAGCTTCTGTTTGATGTTAATCTAGTCTAAAAGTAGCATTTTGATGTTTTCTGCAGATGAATTCATGTTAAAGTTTCCATCTTGATAATTGTTGAGCTGTGATTTGAGTTTTTGGTTTTCCAATTCAGAGAGAAAACCATGATGAGAGGTTTTGTTAGCACTCTTGTTGTTGTTGTTGTTGCTCTCTTTTGCTTAATCTTTCATGTTTTAGGGCAAACAGACTCTGGTGATTTTGCAATCCTTGAGGAATTCCACAAAGGATTGGAGAATTCTGAGCTTTTGAAATGGCCTTTGGATACTGATAAGGATCCTTGTGGCTCTAAATGGCCTCATGTTTTCTGTGAGGATTCAAGGGTCACTCAGATCCAGGTCCAAAACATGGGTCTCAGTGGTCCTTTGCCTCAAAACTTCAATCAGCTCTCCATGCTCAGCAATATTGGCCTTCAGAGGAACAATTTCTCTGGAAAGTTGCCATCTTTCAATGGTTTATCCAATCTTAAGTTTGCATACTTGGGCAGCAATCAGTTTGATACCATTCCTTCAGATTTCTTTGTTGGCCTCACTAGTTTGCAGGTTCTGTCGTTGGATCAAAACCCTTTGAATCAGAGCACTGGTTGGAGATTGCCTTTAGAGTTTGAGAATTCAGCTCAGCTCATGAATCTGTCTCTCATTGGCTGTAATCTTGTCGGCCCAATACCAGAATTCTTGGGAAGAATGTCTTCTCTGACTGTTCTTAAGCTGTCTTATAATACTCTCACTGGGGAGATTCCCGCCAGCCTCTCCGGTTCGGCATTGCAGATTCTATGGCTTAACAATCAGAAAGGAACCGGCTTGACTGGTTCTATAGATATCATCACTTCAATGGTGTCTCTCACCGATGTTTGGCTACATGGCAATTTGTTTACCGGCATGATCCCTGATTCGATCGGTGCTCTTTCCTCGTTGCAACGTCTCTGGCTCAATAACAACCAGTTGGTTGGTCTTGTGCCTGAGAACCTTACTACCTTGCCTCAGCTTCAGAACCTTCAGTTGCAGAACAACAAGCTAATGGGTCCGATCCCGGAGTTTAGTTTTCCCAATTTTACTTATGCCTCCAACTCATTCTGTCAATCAAAACCAGGTGTTCCTTGCTCTCCGGAGGTCACTGCTCTTCTGGATTTCTTAGCTGATCTCAACTACCCAGTGGTTCTCGCTGACTCGTGGTCTGGTAATGATCCTTGTTCATTGTGGCGTGGAGTATCTTGTCTCAATAACAAGGTTTCAGTTATAAATTTGCCAAACCTCCAGTTGAATGGGACAATTAGCCCTTCCATTGGAAAGTTGGACTCTCTTGCTGATATCAGACTAGGAGGAAACAATCTCACCGGTCAAATTCCTCAGAATTTGACAAACCTGAAATCTTTGAAAATGCTTGATGTTTCATCGAACAATCTTGCTCCTCCTCTGCCAAAATTCAATGGTGTTAAACTGAATATTGATGGGAATCCATTGCTAAACTCTTCAACACTAGACCAAACTCCCCCGCCGCCAGATGGAGATCCAACGCCATCAGCTCCCGGTGGTGTTCCAACTTCTCCAAATGAGCACCATGGTAACAATTCTAATAATACAAACTCAACAACACATTCGAATGGTTCCAAGAAAAATGTTGTGATATATATTGTTCCGGTTGCTGTTGTGGTTTTGATAATATTGCCTGTCAGCATGTTTTTATATTTTTGCCGAAGGAGGGCGAATGCGGCCGCCTTTTCTGCACCTAGTTCCATTGTTGTCCATCCGAGGGATCCATCCGATCCGGACAACATGGTTAAAATTGCTGTCGCAAGCAATATTGGCACTACTAGTGTGGGAACCAGTGATCTTCAGAGCAGTGTGAATAGTGGCATGACTGAAGCGCATGTGATTGAGTCGGGGAATTTGGTTGTATCGGTTCAGATTCTTCGTGGTGTCACTCGAAGTTTCTCTCCAGAGAATGAGCTTGGACGGGGTGGCTTCGGTGTGGTTTATAAAGGTGAGTTGCATGATGGAACAATGATAGCAGTAAAGAGGATGGAGGCCGCGGTGATTAGTAGCAAGGCTCTCGATGAATTCCAATCTGAAATTGCAGTTCTTTCAAAGGTTCGGCACAGGAACTTGGTGTCTCTACTGGGTTACTCTGTGGAAGGGAACGAAAGGCTTCTAGTTTATGAGTACATGCCACAAGGTGCTCTGAGCAAGCATTTGTTCCAGTGGGAACAGTTCAAGTTGGAGCCTTTGTCGTGGAAGAAGAGGTTGAACATCGCATTGGATGTCGCCCGTGCAATGGAATATCTTCACAATTTGGCTCATCAGTGTTTCATCCATCGAGACCTGAAATCTTCAAATATTCTCCTTGGTGATGATTACCGAGCCAAAGTTTCTGACTTTGGACTTGTGAAACTTGCACCGGATGGGAAGAACTCGGTTGTGACTAGACTCGCCGGCACATTTGGGTATCTAGCACCAGAGTACGCCGGTAAGTATTACTTTCTAGCATTGTTAGTTCTGATTTTGAATTCATAACTTTCATATTCATTGAACTTCACTCTCTTTGAAACTGTTGCATTTTCTGTGTGATTTGTAGTGACTGGGAAAATCACAACAAAGGCGGATGTCTTCAGTTTTGGAGTAGTGTTGATGGAGTTAGTGACAGGGTTGATAGCCCTCGATGAGAACCGTCCTGAGGAGAAACGGTACCTCGCATCATGGTTCTGCCAAATTAAGTCAAACCCGCATAAGCTCAGGGATGCCATCGACAAGGCGCTGGATGTAACAGATGAAACATTTGAAAGCATATCCACTATAGCTGAGCTTGCAGGGCATTGTGCAGCAAGGGAGCCTCACCAAAGACCCGACATGGGCCATGCTGTGAATGTCCTAGCTCCATTGGTTGAGAAATGGAAGCCGATGAAGGATGATCAGGAGGAGTATTTGGGAATTGATCTTCGCCAACCTCTTCTCCAAATGGTTAAAGGGTGGCAGGATGCCGATAGCACCAATGTCAGTTCGATCAGCTACAATGACAGCAAGGGAAGTATCCCGTCACGGCCTGATGGATTTGCAGAATCCTTCACTTCAGCTGATGGACGGTGAACTGGTTCGGTACTCGTACATTTCAGTGGGTAATTTTATTTATCCAGTTCTATTTCGATGTAGATAGGTAGTTCCGAAGGAAGTTGTCCATCTTGTTTGCATTTATTTATTTTGTGAGTTTGGTTGTGCAGAGGTTTTGTATGAGAGAACTTTGTCCACTTAATTTCTTTGTAAGGTCATGTAGATAGATCAGAACTCAATAAACTTAATTGTTATTCTCTTGATTTCCAAGTCAAGTCCAACTAGGTCCATTGATACTCATGATGAACTAGATTCATATTAAAGTTCAACTTATACAGGTGAAAGTCTGAAACCATAAACACAGCATAAATGAATGAACACAGAGGCCAATCACTTTGTCCATACTCTTTAATTGCGCCGATAATAATAGGTACAGCATACCCCTTCCTTTTTACATAATTGTATGGATTATAAGTCCACCTCATGCATCTAATAATACAAGTGCAAAACAGATGATTAGTTGGACTTGCTCTACATTCAGCTTCATATTTCAAGCCGTATATTGTGATCAGATTTCTTCTAGGTTAATAAATTGTATACAAATAGTCCCAGAAGATCAAACTTTCAAAATCACTCTCAACTTAGTCCTAATTCGGGGAGGAGATTCCATTGTCATCAGCAGGCTATGCACATCAACTGGTCCTACAGAATAGCAGGAGAGGAACACAATTTACTTTTCTTCCTAGAGTTGGAATAGATCTTGCAGAATCACAATTTGCAGTAAAAATACAAAAGCTTAAATGGTAGGGAAATTTTATGAGAATGACAACAGCCACTTACCAATCAGAAATATTTCTCAGATCAGCAGCAACCAACCATTGTTTTCCTTACAGCTTGAAAGAAAAGGATTTGATACCTGATTTTTCACTGAAAACAGAAACAGAAGCTTTTCCTGCGTGCATGTATTTTGGAATTAAGTAGCCAATAAAGTCTTACAGTGGAAGCAATTTCAACAATCCAAACAGTCATTTGATGAGATTGAATTCTGTGTTATAGCATTGGACAGTTTCATTTTATTTGCCAGCAAAGAAATAATATCAGAAGTTTAATCTATATTTTTGGAGCTGGGTCAGATTGAAGATGAGGAGCAAAATACTTCAAAACTTCCTCATAGACCGGCTTCTTGAAACCAACAATCTGTCAAAAAGCACAAGAAAGATAGTCAAGATAAGGTTGATGCTGTCTCCTTTCATTTTAATACCTTTTACTGGACCATAGACTGGGTTTGCTGTACCTACATGGTCTAGAAGCTCTTCTGGTGTCATCCATGTCCATTCTTCAAACTCTGGCTTTTCAGATCCATCACCTGCAAGATTAATCTCTTCTTCCTCACCTGTAAACCTGAAAAGGAACCTGCATAATACTGTATCAGCAAGTGAATAGTAACAATCTGAGCTAAAATATTTACACCTGAGATTCATAATCCAAGGTCTTCCAAGAATGATGGAATATAGTCAACCAATTACTCTACACTAGCTTAATCTTGTTCCAAAATCGGCAGGATCTTGGTCTACTTCCATCAGTTCCATGCTATAAAACCAATCTAAATATAGCAAAATACAAGCAATCCAAATAAGACAGAAGCTGACATGTCCATTTTAGAGATTAATTATTTATCATAACTGCCACAGGAGGATGCATCTTCTGATCAGAGACCCCAGTAGAGACAAAGTCCTTGATTAAAATTACTTACCATTTTTGTGCTTGACCTTTCCAATTTGATCCCCAGCGTTTGTTTAGTTTCTCGCAAACTTCCGGTGGGAAATCATAGGTAAGCCAATAAGGAACCTGCAATTAGTTCAACATCAGAAACCAGTTTATTTCCTACAAAATACTAGAGCAGATGCCTTTTAAATTCTCAGAAATAGTATGGCAGCTTCTGCAGGGCATCCTGATATACATAATTGGTACACCAAATTGATGATCATAGCTCTGGAAAGTAATAAAAGGAAAAGGAATGCAATAATTGACATCAAATGCATGAATTATTGGTTAGTTCACTGATAACCTAGTTACAGACCCATTGATCTTAAAAGGAATAGTTGAATCTCATTATTAAAAATAACCAGCTCAGCCAGTCATTCAACCAATCACAACTAGCATAGTTCTCCAAGAATTATCAAGATTTTAATCTCAAAGACTATCTGTCTAAACAGCCAGCTGCATATGCCTGTAATAATGTGTTTGCCATATATGACAACATCGAAATAAATATAACTTTCAGAATCATTATCCACCAGTTACAAAACGTAACTAAATCTTCAATTTCTTCCATTCAAATTGACACTCCAGACCACAAAATTCAGTCATAAAGAACATAAGAATAGCTTCCAAAATTAGATTACCAATACTAATGCTCTACTCTACCTTCTCAAAACTCCTAATATCTAAGTTTTTTTTTTTTTTTTTTGCTAAGATGAGTGGCTAGGCCGCTAATAAAAGTAGGGGCGTGCACAAGCATTTGTAGAACAAGTGAGGGTGGGGCCGCACACACATGAGTGCTAGAACCACCTGTATATAGCCACTGCTCACATTTTTAGAAATGTTCGGTCACTCATAAATTCGTAATTCGAACTCTCACCACTTGTGAAGGGTTCTAACAAGAGACCCAGCTACCAATAGACCAATTGTTTATTAGTAACTCCTAATATCTAAGTTGACACAGTAGATGCAACCAAAGCATAACAACCCTAAATCAGAGGGAAAATTCAATAATCTACAATTACATAGCTGCTTGCATCTTGCATCTTTGACCTTTCCCCTCCAATCATCAATAACACCAATTACTCCTTGAATTCCAGATAATTCATATACTAATTGACACAAGTGCAAAACCAACTAGATCATATCTACCAAACAATTTATGAGAACAATGAACACAAGCGTGATAACCAGTGCATTCAGAAGCAGAATCCAGTGCAATAAGCAAAACATTATCAAATTGAAAAGAAATTGAAAAACGAAAAAACAAACAAACAAACAAACAAACCTCTGCTAGAAGTTCAGCTGAAGTAACTCCAGTTTCCTCCTTAAGCTCCCTGACCGCAGCGATTCTCGGATCTTCTCCTTCGTCTACACCGCCCTAACAAATCATTACAAAACACACACACAAATCCTCAAAATCACTCACAATTTCACCAATTAAACAATATAAAACGAAAAAGAAACATCATGGAATTCGAAGAAACCTGCGGCATTTGCCAGGTGCCAGGGATATCAAGCCTTGAAGCTGCAAATATCTGCAAACATCTCGCAATCCAAAAAACACAAGATCAAGAGAGATGATCAAAGAAAGAAGCCCTAGAATTCAATCGAGAAAGGACCTTGCTGGAAGCATTAATAAGGCAGATGCCGACGTTCCTCCGGTAACCCGGTGGCGGGGCCTCCATGGATGCGCCGGCGGCGACGGTGCCGGCGGCGGCGGCGATCCTCGAGGTTTTATGGAGTGGCAGGGGTGTGAATTTCACGGATCGGGAGGGGTAAAACGGGAAGGAGATGGCACGTTTATGAAGGGCAGGATAATGAACGAGCCCGAGCCGGCACAAAGAGAGCATCCTTCTCAGCGCCAGCGTGCTCTCGTGGTCTCATCCTATTGGACATTTTATTTATCCCCAAACTAACCCCGTTTCACTTCTACACGAAACGCGTTTCTAAACCACGTGTCATCCTCATCTCAATACACAATCTCGTTTCTCCTGTTCCGAAAACTTAAAAAGGTATAAAGGGCATTTAAGTAATTCGAATTTGAAATCATTGACTTGCCTCGCAAGCAACGCTCGCTTCCCACCACGCTTTAGAATAAATCTATTTCCTAAAATAACCTCGCCGCCATAATGAAATTACCAACCTCTCCACCGCCTCAAACCCCCTTTATAAGCCCTCGAGGCTGTTTTTTTTCTCGATCCTATTCGAAAACCACAACTGTTCTCCGATGTTCCTCTCCACCACACGATCCCCTCCGAGGCGGTAGACCCGATCGACGGAGCGATGGTGGAACCCGTCATCGTCACCGCCTCTGCGGTGTTCTCCGTCGTGTTCTTCGACGGTGAGCGCGAGGTCGAGCTCGGGACCATCGCTGTGACGCCGTCCATGGGATTCAAGAAGTTCCAGGCGATGATCTGCCAGAGGATCGGAGTTTCACCGCATCAGATCTCGACGTCGCTGGTCCGTCGCAAGAAGGCACGATCCTCGCCGGAAATCCGGCGTAAGGAGCCTATCGATGAGTCGTCCGACTTCACTGCGATCTCCCGTGAGCGTGATTGCTTCGTCCTCGCCGTCCTCCGTCGTTCTCGCCGCGAGCGCCGCGGTCGGTCCCGCCGCAACCATGATCCGGAGGTAATCTCAGCCCCACCTCTCGAGCGTACGATCCTTAAACGCAACTCCGATCCCCTGACCGGTTCGCCGGCGTCAATTGCCGCCGCTGCGGCAGGGTTAGGGTTAGGACTATGGGGATACGAGACGCAGCTCATGAATCTCCAGAAGCAGCGAGAGAGGTACTTGCTGTCCACCACGGCGTACCACCCTTACACGATGGCGATTGACGCGCGTTCCATCACCGGAGCCACCGCGGGGACGGCCGCTGTCTGTGAGGAGTGCGAGGCAGCCGCGGCGGAAGGATTGGCTCCACCGGCGTTCCACTGGTGCGTGCGCGATGCTGTCACGGTGGCGTTCCGTTCTCCAGCGGGGCCAATCCAACGGCCCTCGAAGGCCTCCGCGTAGGCATGGACGGACGAGATCCTCGTCCTTTTTTCTTTCAATAATTTTATTTTCGTACCAATGCTATTAAAAAAAAAAAAAAGAAGGCCAAGCGGCGAACAACTCGGGGGAGCCGATGAAGGTTAGAATTGGAAATCGGCATGTGGTATCCAAGGGGATATGGCCCATACGGGTATAGTAGTTATAGTATACCGTATACTATACGGTCTCCAAGGTAGGAGGCTACGGGTGGGAATAGGAACAATAGTCTCGTATAGGAATAGCAGTGGGAGAAAGAGAATAAGGAATATCCTGGTTTGTTTTGGGTTTAGTTAAGTTAGCTTGGGTTGGGTTTGATCCAAAGGATATTGCGAACTGAGTCTGAGTTTGGCTTTTGAGTGTGTGTTTTAATTGATTTGCAAACGTGTGGATTTTGAGCCTGAAAAGCAAAAGCACGTCCATTTGGCTATACAAATATCTATGGCCGAAAACCAGGTGCTTGTTGGCATTTACTGGATTTCCAGGTTGCTTGTGTTTTGTCTTGTTTCTTGTTCTCTTGTTCTTTAGTGGCGTTCTGGTTTTTGGATCCACCACACCCTCAAAATCAATCTCACCTTTTGTGTGATAAAAAAAAATACTATTATTATTCGGCTGGTGTTTTAGCTTGTTAGCTTGTTGTTTTCAGAACTAATCAACTTTGGATTTAATTGGGTGGTTGAGCTTTTCTTTTCCTCAGTTTGGTTTGTTTGTTTGTTCTTCAAGTTAATGATTTTCTTTGTGATTGAATTTAATTAAATATTATATATAAATCGAAAGCAATGTACAGTCACCAGCTACAGAAGTTGCTTGTGAACAACCACAACAGTGATATATATGCTCAATTTACCCCAAAAGGTAAGATTCTGGAAAAGCTAAAGTCTGCCATACATCTAGCTTTATCTTTTCCATTCTTACATATACCACATCCAAAGTGCTTACAATATATTGTCTCTCAATTCTCACAAACTCATAAAAGAAGAAAACAGAACTAAAAGAAATAAGTATAGAACCTAACATATGAAGATGAGGTGGGTGCATGTTGGTTGATGAATGAGTGAAGGAGGAGTGTACATTGGAGGTCAAAATGGAGCTTGCATCACATGGTATAATGATAGATATAGAATGCAAGTTCTCCTCCCAAAACAAAGAAGAGTCCTACTAAAATGGGGACCTACCATGTTAGGCACACCCATTCCTCCTGTCATATGGGCCTTCTTTTGTTATTTTGTCAGCCACCTTCTGTTTGGAGTAATCCCCCAACCCGCATCCAAAACGCCCTCTCCGACTCCTTAGGATCTCAACCCCCACCCTGTCGGCACCACCACCCCCTCCCCCAAGATCCATGTTTACCATTTTTAATTATACATTTTAATCAAATATCTTTATAAAGTAATAATGATCAGGAGTTAATAAAGCAACCTTAATTACTCCTTTTTATTATTATTGTTATTATTTTTTTAATTTTTAGTATTTCTATACATATAAGCTTACATTAATTTCGCAATGTTTTGTTTTTTATGGAAAAAAATTAATTTATATTAATTGATTGATTAATTAATTACAAAGAGGAAGTGGTTAGTTACCACCACCATCTCCTCATTTGGTTCGCATCTATTAATTATTTATTTATTTATTTATTTATTTGTAATAATGATATGATTTAGTTATTAATATATGTATACGTACCGGGTTTATTTTTAAAAATAAAAGCAAAGCATCAGAGTCTCTCGCTCCGGCGCGAGAGCGAGAGCGAGAGCACAAAGCAGTGCTACGCCGGACTGAGTTCTCCGGTGATCTCCGGCCGTAGACGTTGGTTGGAGGGAAGGAGCTTGAGATCGGAGTTTGGGGAAAATGCCCTCGAGAAGTCAGCGAGGGATCTGGTCGAGAAGTCTGGTTCCGATGTTTTTGGAACCGGCATTGCTTGATCTCGTGGTTTAGATATTGATGGAGCTCTGCTCGGCTTCATGCCCATTTAGATCTTGGTTTCTCGGCGGAGATTGTTGATGCAGGTGCTCCTTTTTGCTGTTCTCTGATTTTTTTTTTTAATTAATTGGATGAAATGAGGAGGAGTTGAGATCTATGGAGCAAGGGGTTTCGATTGGGGAGTGAACGAATGTTTTGATGAAACTGGGGAATTTCTCAAAGGATTTGGGCGCAGGGAGTGTTTCTCTGTTAAATCCAGTGTAATCTGGCAGTAGATCCACGCTTTCTCGTCTTGGATTGGGGGATCAATGGAGTCGAGAATGGATCAGTATGAGATAATGGAGCAGATTGGCAGGGGAGCGTTCGGGGCGGCGATTCTAGTCAATCACAAGTTGGAGAAGAAAAGGTACATTAGCACTTCTCAGTTGAAGAGCAACGAGTGTTTCTTTGCAAGTGGTTTTTTTTTTTTTTTCAAAGTAAAAAAAAATTATTGTTTGAAGATTGATATTTTTTTTTGGTCTTTTAGGTATGTTCTGAAGAAGATCCGGTTGGCCAGGCAGACGGATCGATGCAGGAGATCTGCTCATCAGGAGGTGAATCAAAATGTTTTAATATTTGATACTCATTGAACTAGGTTTTCTATAGCACTTTGAATCATTCTTGAAATTTTGGATTTAGATGGCTCTCATTGCACGGCTTCAGCACCCATTCATTGTAGAATTCAAGGAAGCTTGGGTTGAAAAGGTTTGCACTATGTATTACACTTAAGTAGATTGTAATGTTTCATTGCACGACTTTCCGGTGATCTTGTTTTTTTTTTTATGTGTATTTTTGTGCTATCTCAATATAGGGATGCTATGTTTGTATTGTCACCGGATACTGTGAAGGTGGAGACATGTGAGTGAACTTTTAGCAATTGTGGTTAACTTTTGTGATTGTTGTTTGCGCCATTTGTGTTAATGTATTTTCGATCAGGGCCGAGTTGATGAAGAGATCTAATGGGACTTACTTTCCAGAGGAGGTATTATATTTTTTAGTACCTCTCTTAGGTGTTCCATTGACATGCTTTGGTCATTTTTTTAAAAATTTTTATTTTCGCGTTTTCTGCAGAAATTGTGCAAGTGGTTTGCTCAGATATTACTGGCGGTTGAGTATTTACACTCCAACTTTGTTCTGCACCGAGACCTCAAGGTTTCACATCTTCTTTCTCAAGCTCTATTTACAAACTGAGATGATTAGCTTGAGTTGTACCAGTCATTTCTCCATACGAGGATTCAATTTATCTATCAGCATAACTTGTGGGCTTGACTTGCTCCAGTATCTTTATTGCAGTGCTCAAACATATTTCTTACGAAGGACCAGGATGTTCGCCTCGGTTAGTTGCTAACTAAGAGTTTATTTGGGGTAGACATTTTGTTTCTTGCTGATGAGATCTTGATATCATTGGCATGGTATTGCATTTAAATTTTCTAAAACATGTTCTCTTTCATATGCAGGAGATTTTGGGCTTGCCAAAACCTTGAAAGCAGATGATCTGGCTTCATCAGTATGTCATTAATTGTGTGATCATACCCAAACTATGCATGAAAAGTTATATAATTATGTTAGAAATTTTTAGTCCAATATGAATTTAAATAAACCTACCACTGGCTGAATAATAAAATCTGTATAAATGTTGCCCTGTTTTTCCTAACTGGAAGCTTTATTGTTCTGACTTGCAAAGCAGAATTGCAATATTAATAGTTTTGAAGTGCCTTGATAGAAAGTAAGCTCTGAGAGTTAATTTGCATGAGAAATTTTTTTAATAAATAACTGTTAATCTAATTTTACCAGCTTAACGCTTTCATGTTCTCTCTTCTCAGTTTATGTAGGTATTAGCTTCTACTTGTTTCGAAGTCTACATCCATAGCTATGTTTCAGTTCAATTTACTGTCTTACTTGCCTATGCTATTCAATAGCACAAATTTTCCTTATATTAATATTTGCTCATTCTATTGGTAATTAACATATTGACTTCTGGCTTTAGGTAGTGGGGACTCCAAATTATATGTGCCCAGAGCTTCTTGCTGACATTCCTTATGGATTCAAGTCTGATATATGGTCTCTAGGTAGAATGCTTTTAATGCTCTTTCTTTCTGATTACACTGGATCCTTGGAGAGTTCTAACTGGCGTGCAATGTGCTTGGGCAGGATGCTGCATGTATGAGATGGCTGCCCATCGACCTGCTTTTAAAGCTTTTGTGAGTATTACCTTCTTTTGAAGGATTTCCCTTCTTTTCATCCTCTTTTTTTCTTGGGTTGTTCTGTTCATGTCCAATTTTGACAATTTTACGGAAATTTTAACCTTGTTCTTGATGGTCTCCTTTGTCTTGAATTTAGACATCAATAAGTTTCAGTGCTTAAAATGAATAATATATTACTTTAGTTAGTAATTGAAGTTCTGTTGATTTCTTCAGTTTTTCTTTACTAATTATTGGCATTTTCTTGGCCATGTTCAAATTACTCAGACTATATTACTGCCACTTAGTATTGAACTGCTCAAATTCCGTAAGAATAACCAGTAACAACCCTTAAAAATCTGGTTTCAGGATATGGCTGGACTGATAAGTAAGATAAACCGTTCTTCTATTGGTCCTTTGCCTGCGTGCTATTCATCCTCATTGTAAGTATGCTTAAATACACGATTGATCAGTTTTTTGTTTGTCCTTTCGAACAATTCATTTTGGGGGAATGCTAGACTAAAATCCTTAATGTTGTCTACCTTTGTGCAGGAAAACACTTATCAAAAGCATGTTACGAAAGAATCCAGAGCACCGACCAAATGTAAAGTTTTCTCTTATTCTTACTGAGATTCACTGCCTTCTGTATGCTGTATGATATTCAATTTCATCTAATTATACTGGAAAACTCAAACAGGCATCTGAAATCTTGAGGCATCCTTATTTGCAACCATATGTCAATCAATATCGCCAACCCTTTGACACATCAAGTGTCATCAGGCCACCACAGAAACCTATCTCGACCTCCTATAGTGGTCCAAAGAGCATGTCTGAAAGCCAAAATAGTAGCAGTTCCAGCTGTGACAAGGACAGTTTGCAGTCCAGTGAGAAAAACATATTAGGACTGGTATCAAATGGTGATCAGAAAGGCATTGAAACTGATACTACTTCAACAGATGATGGAGTTGTCTCTGATAGCTACTGCATTCAGTTGCAGCTGGTTGTTCAGCAGCAATCAGACTCGGTTACTAAACCCCGACTATCTAATGCTGAGAAAAGATCAGATGCATCGAAGCCATCCCATATTGATGCACACACAAAGACTGAGCCTAAGCAACCAAAAACAGTGAAGAACATATTGATGTCTCTCAAAGAACAAGGGAAGGTAAGGGAAAGCAGTTCTCCTATCAGAGGCACTCGGGTGAAAGCAGGTGGTGCGTCAAACCATAAGACTCATGCCGAACCATCACCCAAGCTGCCAAAACCCACTAGTGCCAGTTCTTCAAGTTCCAAATCTAATCCAGATGAGTCAAGTGCTGTACCAGCCAAAACCAACGGTGATTCTGCAAAACGGCCACAACCATCAGCTTCCTTGAAGCATCTGGTAGAAGTCATTTCCCATTTTCTCATTTAATTTTATTATTTCTGGTCACTTGAGTTTGATTCATCCATTGCAGATACCTGTGCCTGAGACACCTCCCAAAACTAGACCTCGACATGATGTGGTTTCTCCCTCTGATCCAGCTCGACAAGTTTCAGGCGATGGTCCTTCTGTCACAAATAAACCAAAGCCCCCCTCTTCCACTGTTGCGAGAAAGTCTCCTACTCAGAAGCCTGCTGTGCTTGATACAACAAGCCCTGTAAGTCACGCAATCAAAATAGTTCCAACAAAGGTAGCCCAGGACCAAGATAAGAGTCCAAAAGAAACTGTAAAGATCTCCCCAGATCATTCAAGAGGGATACAAACTGAAACCAGCATAAAATTAGTAGAGTCAACTCCCCCAACTCCCCCTCAAGAGCAGAGGAACCTGGTTTCAACAGACTCAAATATTGTCATAGACCAGAAAAGTACCTGCTCCACAGAAATCTTGCATGCAGAAACTTCAGAGATCAGCCCATCTGATTGTTCTAGTTTTTTATGCATGGATGTGAGGCCTGATTACTCGTTGGAAACCATTGAAAATGGTTACTGCAAAGGTGTCCTTAAGCCTGAGCTGAATATGGTAGACCTGCAAAAGAGTACTACAAGCAACGATGAAATGAGCTCGAGTACTGCCCTTGAACCATTCTTTCCAAGCTCTGAACAGGATTTTGTTTGTAAAGATGATGTTTCTTTGAACGAGACTGGGCAGATTTCAGTTCCAGCACAAGTTGGTGATGACAAGTTCACTGTCAGAGAGCTCCTCTCAACAATTACAGATATCACCCCTTTTGTTTCTGCGACACCAAAAAATTCAACTCTTGAGAAGGCTTCAACTCCAAATCAGATTGTCGAAAAGGCCTCATCTCCTCATCTCACCCCAGCTTTTGATGATGTTATACATGTCATCAGACACAGCAGCTTCCGGGTTGGAAGTGAGCAACAAGTGATGGACAATATGGACATGGCTGTCCAGAACAGGGATGTTGGGAAGCTTTTGAATGCTGTACGAGAAGAAGTAGAAATCAGAAACCAAACTCCACCAACACAAAAACCATCAGCATTGACAGGGTCTGTGTCTGTTAAATCAAATACACCTGAGATCAATAACATTAAGGAGAAACAAGATTGCTCGGAAAGCACAATATCTACTTCTTCTATTGCTACTTTGGCTTCAAAGGATGAGGATATTATTCCAGCTAAAGAAACACTGGATGTGAATTCTTTCAGACAAAGAGCTGAAGCACTTGAAGGCCTTTTAGAGCTGTCTGCAGAACTACTGCAGCACAACAGGTTGGAAGAGCTTGCTGTTGTTCTAAAACCATTCGGGAAGGATAAGGTCTCTCCAAGAGAAACCGCAATCTGGTTAGCCAAAAGCCTCAAAGGGATGATGATTGACGACACCAGTCGCGCATTGTGAGAGACACAATCCTTCTCCCCTGATTACATTACAAATTATCATCTAGTAGCTTCAACATTTGTGAACTAAACATCTTGTTTGTGATTTTACATTTTTGTATTCTTTCCAGAGTATGTTGTAAATAGTCAAATTCTCCTGGCAAATAGGCCTTTCTTTCTGCCAAATGTATGAGCTGAGCTGAACTCACAGTGTTCCATATGTATAACAACTGGAAGTCTGAAAACTCTAAGAGCTACTTGTTATGATGTCAGATTTTTTACAATATCCAGCTCCTTTCTTTGTGTTTTTGCTGTTAATTCAACCCTGTAGTTTGATGATCTCATTTGAAATTTCAATTTCAATTTCAATTTTATTGACTCTTTTATTCTCAAATTTGTTTGCAATCTAAATATTTTGTCACTTGCACCACTAAAATATATTAAAATAAAAAGGACAGAAAAGGAAACATTTTATTTGTTCAGTTTTGATTCTAAAACTTTATAAGATAATATTGATGGTTAAAAAATGTATTCCTACCTTGTTATTTATGCGCAACTGATTTAGATTGCCTTATCATTCATATCAGTTTTTTTTTCCCGTATATATTGCGAATTTTTTAATTCCAAATTTGCTAACTGGTCCCTTGAATATCTCTAAACTACTTGTTAATCCATTAATTTTTTTTTCCTAAATTACTTGCAACATTTACAAGGAAAATTCAAAATCAGTCCTTGCTACATAACAGAGGACGTTTTGATAATTAGGAGTAAAGTGAGGACCTATTTGATAGTTGCCAAGTTTTTAAAGACCCTCCCGCTTCGAACCAGAACTCATCACTTCCTCAACGAAATCCCGAGAAATCCCACGAAGTTCGAAACGAGAGCTTGATCTCGTCGCCATGGACTCCTCTCCGCCTCCGGCCATGGAATACCTGGCCATGACCGCGGCGAAGGTTCGCTCTTTGCTCTGTAAATCCCAAGCCATCACCAACTCAATGGTCTACACTCTGTCATCCTTCGATAACCGCCTCTCTGCTCTCCAGGCCTTCATGCGCCCCATCCAGGTCCCTTTCCATCTTCTTCAATCTAGGTTTTGCTTTAATTTGATCTTTTAGGGCTTTCGATGTGATTTCTGATCCATTTCTCTTAGGCGCACACTGATGTCCTCTGTAGGGCTGAAATGAACATCACAACGACGTTGAATTCAATCGAGGGTATTATCAGGAAGTTCGATATAGCTCACCAGGTAAATTCTCTGATTAAATTTTCAATCTTTAGCCAGAATTCCAATAGAAACTTTGTGAAATTTGTAATGAAATGAAGCAAATTTAATTTTCCCCCTTTCTGAAACTCATAACTCATTGTTGATTTGTTTGTTTAGCTAGAGGATCAGATACAGAAAGGGCCACAAAATAATATTAGAAGTTACTTCAAAGCTGTTGATGAGTTGAGAAGCATCAACACTTTCTTTAGCTCCAACAATAACTTGAGGAGCACCAATGAGGTGTTTATTAGAACCAACAATGCTTTTGAAATGGCTGTTCAGAGGCTGGAAGAGAAGTTTAAGATGCTTCTAGAATCTTACAGGTTTTCTTAACCATTGAGATATGTTTTGTTTTCATGGATTCATTCCTTTGCATATAAACAAGTTGTTAGTGAAGATAATTGATCATAAGATCCTTTGCACTTCTTCAAATGAATCAGTCATTCTGACGATACTATAATTTCTAATGCTATAATTTTGCTTGATGTTTTGTACTTGACTATTTCTTCCATGAATTTTCACAAATGACATTAACCACATTCTCCAGACACTTGCTAACGTTACTTAGAAGAGTAGTTCTATTTTTGCAGCAGAAGTCATGTGAACTATTTAGTTCCATTGCATAATATAGCTTGTTTTCCTCAACATAATTATGGTTTTTAATTTTATGTGAAGTTCCAATGCCTCATAGTCAGTTGTCTCCCTATTTGGTTTGATTTCAGCAAACCGCAGAAACGTCAGCATCTTATCAATTCCCTTCCCAGTTCTCTTCAATCATCATCAGGTTCATCTGGAAAACAAGATAATAATGGAGCCAAGAACTTGAAGAACGCTGTCTATAGGCTGCCAAATCTCATTCCTCCATTGATTTCACATCAACTTCGTGAATTAACTAAGCAGCTTGCTCAAGTTGAATGCAATCAGCAGTGCTTGAAAATTTTCAAGTGGGTGGGATATATTCTTTCCTCAACTGACTACTGATAATAGCACATTTGTTCTTCATATCATGAGACTATAGACCAAAAAGATAATAAAAATAAAATTAAAAAATTGCCATCTTCCTTCAAGCCGGTATATAATCCTTTAGACTAGAGGACGGATATTTATAGTTGAGGTTTAATAAGAAAATATCTGATGATAATCGGTATGGAAGACTTTACTCTTGTTTATCTTGTATAATTTAAAGATTCATTTATATTAGAATTTAGAAGTTTAAGAAACCTGTACCATCTTAATCTTTTCTCCTTTGGATTTCTTCTAGCATGAGTTGTTTATGCTGCTTTTGCTTCTTTGCCATTCAGAGTAGCTCGTTCCTTGGCTTTAGAAAGGAACCTTGAAAAATTAGGAGTTGAGAAGCTAGATGAAGTTGACTTACAGAAGATGGAATGGGATGTGCTAGTAAAGAAAATTGGGGATTGGATACAAGCTATGCGAATTGCAGTAAGGATTTTTTTTTTTTTTTTTTGTTTAAAGTCGGCTGCAATGTCTGTAATGTTTTCCTGTCCAAATAGCTTACTGTGCTTTATACAGGTTAAAGTGCTCTTTGTTGCTGAACAAAAAGTTTCTGATCAAATTTTTGATGACATTCATTACATCAAGGATCAATGTTTTGCAGAAGTAACTTCAAATAGTATGACAATGCTGCTTAATTTTGGAGATACTATTGGTAGGAGTGAAAGATCACCCGAAAAATTATTTGTTCTTCTGGACATGTATGAAGTTATGTTGGAACTTCAAGTTGAGGTAAAGTAAGAGCACTTTCTAATTATATTTGCTTTTAAGTAAATAATAGTACCAAAATCCACATGGAGTACATTTGTTTTAGTGAAGAAACTTATATCTATGCATTAGTCATCCTTCTTGCAGGACAATGTTGAATATCTGGGAATTATCCAGGAATTCTCACTTAAAGATATTGTTAATTACACTCTTGCTATTCCTTTCATTTTGCCACTTCATTTTAAGAAATATATGTGCTGATTTAAGAGTTAAATTTTGTTTATCTATCATTGCCTGAAAATTAATTGTAATCTTGCTTCTTAAATTGACTGCTCAGATTGAAACAATTTTCAGTGGTGACATGTGCTCCAAGATCAGAGATTCTGCATGGGGTTTGACAAAATGTTTAGCACAGGCAGTTGGTGAAACCTTTGATACTTTTGAGGGATCTGTTGGAAGTGATGCAACAAAAACAACATGTTTTGATGGAAGCGTTCATCCTCTGACCCGCTATGTGATCAATTACATGAAGTACCTTTTTGAGTAAGCATCACTGTAAAGCCTTTTCAGCTATTTGATCCTTTCTTTTGAAATTTATGATCTAAAGTAATGCTTGGAATACAGTGGTCATAATTCTGAAATTGTGCTTCCTCTGCTCTGTATCTATTCATTCTTTTCCCATCAAACTAGTTCTGCTACAATTTTAATGTCTATCCATCACCGCTGCTATTTAGTTCTATTGTCTATGGTATCTGGGGTGAAATGCCAAGACTCTGTAGAGTTGACTTTGTTAGTACTTCTCAAGTTGTTGAATGGTTCTAATTTGTTGTGTTAATGACATAACATTATCTGACAGAATTATGCATTTGTATGTCCAGGTACAAGTCAACATTTGAACAGCTCCAGGACTCTAAATCCGAAAGCAAGGAAAATTTCCAATTTGGGAATATGATCATGAGGGTTCTGCAAGCTCTTGAGTCTAATCTGGATATGAAATCCAAGCACTATAGTGATCCTGCTCTTGGTCCCTTCTTTTTGATGAATAACATCTACTATATGTCAAAATTTGTAAGAAGGTATGACCTTCCAAATTTTAAACTGAACATTAATGTCATGGTATGAACACTAGGAGGAATTTATTTTTTTACTTTGTATATATTCAGGTTGGACCCCAAGGATTTTCCATACAGTGATTGGATCGACATGCATAAAAGAGTTGTGCAAAATAATGCATTGATGTATAAAAGATCTGCTTGGGCAAAGGTATATCCTACGTGCTTCATTGCTGCAAATTGAAAGTGAACACTGGTTTGATTCAAATTCAACTTACGAAGCTGCAATGACTTTTAATGTATAGAATATGAGCAATTGGGTTAAACGTTCTTCTGTTTGTCAATTTTCCTCGGAATCTATTTCAGGTTGTGGAGGTCCTCTCTACAAAGGGTCTAACATCCCCAGGTAGTGATAACAGCACAGACCAAAGCAATCACAGGCTCATTGTTTCAAAAATTGTAGTGAAAAATAGGTAAGGAAAGTGTCATTCATTTCATTTTATGTTTGGATGTTTACTATTTACAATTGCATGAAACGAAGTGAAAAGATGATAGTCATTATCAGGTATATCATTTAATCAATTTATAATTGTTCCTGCCATTTTCAGATTCAAGTCTTTCACTGCGCTATTTGATGAGCTTCATCAAAAACATTGTCAATGGCTCATCTCTGATGCAGAATTATGTGAATTATTGAAGCTCTCTATTTCTGAGATTCTATTGCCTTCATATCGAAACTTTTACAAGCATATCGGGTACATTATTTATTTTATCAAATAGACTTCTCAACCAATTAATAGCCATTAATTTTTTTTTTCAAGATCACCAAGTAGTTTACATTCAGTAAACCAATTTATGTTGTACCACTTCTTGTTACTTTCCAGGTCTAAACTTAAACCCACCGACCTTGACAAGTACGCGAAATACAGCCCGGAAGACATTGAAAACAAGCTAGAAGACCTTTTCCATGGAAAGCCACCAAGTGAAACAAAACCAGTGAAGACCATAACAGAGTAATCTTACTATTCATTTATAATTTTTCTGCACATATTTATACCTTCAATTGGCACAATTCTTTCATTAATCCTCAATAAAATGAACCGCATTAAAGATGGTCAAATATTTTTGCAGAAATAGTAGGCAGTTGCAGTTCCTACTTCTGCATATATATACCTATATATATCTCTATATGCATAATGGATGATAAGGATGTGTTGTTTCTACATGATATCACAAAGATGCAGAACTCATGTAGCTTCATGAAAATGCTGCTTGCTGCCATCTTTACCATCCTAGTTCTTACACTGATCATACTCATATCAATTCTCTGCTGGTTTTTCTTCGGTCCTCGGAAGCCGGAGTTTGCCATTTCTTCGGCTTCAATCTCTTCTCTCAACATCACTGGATCATCATCCATCACAGCCACCCTTGACATGGTTCTCTCCATCACCAACTTCAACCATAAGACCTCCATCTCATACAACCATCTCTTGTCCTCAATTCTTCATGGAAACCACACAGTCTCTGAGTCTCATCTCCCAGCCATTCACCAGAGCATTAGAGAGACCACCATTGTGAGATCCATGCAAGCTCTAATGGCTACCAATGATGTGATGGTTTCCATGTTTAAGGAGCTTGTGATGAATGACCACCTGGTGAGCTTCAACATGACAATCTCTGGTGTGGTTAGACTCAACCTCAAACCCTTGTCTTGGATGTTGATGAACTTGACCACCAAATTGTTAGTCACTTGTGATCACATCCAGTTTGAGTTTAAGAATTCCAGCTTTGCTCTCATGCAAGGCCCTCCCAAGTCCTGCACTTCATGGATCAAAGGTCTTTTCTATTAATCTCCTTCCTTTTTTCCTTTTCTTTAATTTCTTTAGTTTATAGTGCTTGCTTGTCATCATGATGGTAGTGTTTCAGCTTGCAAAAGAGTGGCTGATATAAAGGAAAAAAGAAAAAGAAAAAGGAACTTTCACTACTTTCCTAACTCTATATCTCTCTTAGTTATCCTTAACGCTGAAGGCTCACATGGAATATACTATTGAAGTTAAAGCATGCATTAACTTCATAACTTTATATAAACAAGCCATAGTTTTCTTGCTCCTCCTCCTCCTCCTCCTCCTCCTCTTCTTCTTTCCAAATTATTCTCCGGTGACGGTGACGATGCCGACGACAAAGGACTTCAACCGGATTAAGCTCGACGGCCGCATATGCGCCTGCCTTGTCGGCTTCGTCTTCATCATCCTCCTCACCATCCTCATCATCTATCTCTTCCTCCATCCAACACACCCAATGTTCTTTCTCCAATCTTCATCCATTAATCAACTCAGTCTCTCCACCACCTCCACAAACTTCACTCTCCTCACCACCTCCCTCCAAGTCTCCATCTCCTCCTACAACCCTAATAATCATATAGGCATCTACTACCACAACCTCCATGCTTACACAACCTACAGAGGTCAACAGATCACTCTCCCAACTTCATTGCCTGGAGGATATCAAGGCCACCATGAAAGCCTTGTCTGGTCTCCATTCTTGTATGGTTCCAACGTGCCATTATTGGACCTTTTAGGGAGATCCATGGATGAAGATAAACATGCTGGTTTGATCTTATTGCAAGTTATAATTGATGGCAAAGTTAGATGGAGAGTTGGGAGCTGGTTATCAAACTACTACCACATCACTGCCAACTGTCCTGCCTTCTTCTTCATTGATAGTTCCAAGCATCAACTTTCTTTCATGTTTGAGCATGCAACTTCATGCAAAGTTGATGTCTGATATATGTCTTCATGCATGCACATGTTTGAGTGTTTATACTTGTCTGATCTTATATCCAGTAAGGTGTTACTATTAATTGCTGTGTGTTTGTGATGGCTATGGATAGATGAAGAAGCCACCATTAATGGATTGGTGGTGGTTTGAGAGCTTTTGAGATGGTAGTGAAAGCTCAACCACTCCCACTTTCTTCTCTTTTCATCCCTTTTTCTCTTTATTCTCCCCCTCTTTCTATATATATATATAATAAATAGATACTTAAATATATACATACATTAACTTAATTATAAATAATCATGTTTTATCTCAATTCAAACTAAACAAAACTCAAAATTAAAAATATTCCCATCGTTTAAATTATCTGATAAATTCAAAAGTTTCCACATCCAATTCCGAGTTCAAGTCCAAGTCCAAGTCCGAATCCAACACTATCTATCTCTTCCTTCATGCACAAAAGCCCATAATATAAACAGAAGCATGCATGCTTCTCTCTTCTTCACTAGGGTTTAGAAAGGTTTAGGGTTTAAGGTTTCCATTACAAACTAAAGCTTCTCCAAAACCCTCAAAGATGGAGCACCAGGTCTCAGAACTACAACAACAACAACCACAAGTTCCATACCAACATAGAATCCAACCTCCACCATATCCAGATTACTACTACTACACTACTCCACCATCACCTCCTCAAAATAGAAAACACTTCACTTTCCCCAGACTATTATTCATCATCCTTCTCATTTTCTCAATCCTCATGTTTTTCTACTTAGTCTTCCACGTCCCTTATAACATCAAAGTCTCCATTAATGATGCCTCTCTCACCACCTTCTCCCTCTCCTCCAACCCTAACTATTACTCCCTCACTTACAACCTCACCACCCAACTCAACATCCGAAACCCTAACAAGCATATCAAAACTTACTATAGCTGGTTACAGGCTGAATCCTTTTACAATGGTTACCGTTTCGGTCTTTCTAAGCTGCCTCCTTTCGGCCAAGACGGCAAAAATACCTCCACTGTCTATGCCTCTTTTTCAGGTGTAACTCCTGTTTTTGATAACTCTGTTGTAGATGCATTCATGGCTGAGAATATGGGCTTTGGTTTCTTTCACATTGATGTGGTGCTTCATGCTAGGATTCAATATAGTAATAATAAGGTATTCATGGGAGGAAGAAACAATGTGAGAGTGAAGTGTGCCTTGTTCCTGCCATTGTTGCCAAAGGGAAGCTCTCATGGAGTTTTGTATACAGCTCACTGTCATCAGCCTTGGTCCTGATTATTAATTATAGTTATTTTGATTTTTTGGATATTCTTTTCTAATTATTATTCTTAAGTACTTAGTTTTTGGATCATTGTTTTGAGTGTTATGATAGCTGAATTTTTTTACATGCATGTACATTTTCTTGTGCTCTTGTAGTCTTGTGGATGGCATTTTTTATCTTTAATTTAATTTTTTTAAGTTCCCTGGTAGATCATTTATTATTATTATTACAAAAACAACCCGTGTCCTTGATGCATCATAACTCCACATTGTTGTTACAATATTGATAGGGGAGGGATTCAACTTTTCACCTCTCCATTCATGCCCAAACATTTTTTACTGTGCTAGGGCAGCGTTTAGTGTTTAGCATAAATTATTTTATTAAAAGATTTTATTATATTGCCTCCACAATATTTATTATAAAATTATTATTATTTTAAATATTTTCATCATAATTTTAAATAAAAAAAATATGTAGATAATTGTATTTCTAAAACATACTTTATTTATTTTTCATCCATTATTAAATTAAATAATGTTGTCATCCCTGCAGCTTCCCAGAGGTTTTTTTGTATTGAACGCATGGCGTAGCTAGGACCCTTCCAATCAATCATGTTTGAGCCTATGTTCAAACCAAAACAATCCCTATACGATCTGGATCTGTCTGACGAGCATCTGAACAACGACCACGAGGGGATTTTTCTTAAAAGGTATATCTACATATAAGAATTGAATCTCAGTTTTCCAATAACACAGATAAAAGGGAAAAAAAAAGTTTGACAACAATATTAGCATGATGCTCTATTTACATGCTATGCTTTCCAGATTATATAAATGATAGTTTGGTATTCACATCATCACTTACGCCACTTTTTCTTCCATATATTTCAAAATCAAACTTTATAAATCTCTAAAATCTAAAAATTATAAAACATTATAAACTTTTATCAAAAATCTTAAAATTTTAAATCCAAATACTTTAAAATTTTATACTCAAAATTTTAAAAACATAAATCATAAATCTTAAATACTAAACCATAATCTCTAAATTCTAATCCAACAGGGGTTTGCAATTTATATTTAGGGTTTAGAGAAGAGAATTTTAGTTTATCATTTATATTTAAAGATCTAAATAATAAAAGAAACTAACTTCTTTAAAAAAAAATAAATAAGAGAGAGAAAGAATGATGTATATGCTGAAAAGCCTGAAATAGATGTCAATTTAGTATCCACATCATTCAGAAATCTATTTTATAAAAATATCAATATTATATATATTTCAAGATTTTAGATAGGTAGATATACGTAAGGATCCTATTTTATATGTTTGTTGTCATCATTATATGCTTGTTTATTTGTTAATTCAAAAGTTGGTAAAAGATTGGGCTTAGTATAATAGTAGATTTCAAACTAATTGATTTAATCAATCTAGAATCAAATAATTATTAATTAATCATCTTCATAAACAACAAACATGAAGGCACTCTCCTTGCTTAATAGATAGCTTATGATTCTTGTTGATCAAACATTTTGAAAAAGTCTCTTCCTTTAAAAGAGTCTGTCTCAATTACATCCATAAATATGTTTACTTAATATTATTCCTCAAGACTAGTTCCTTTCTACGCCCAACTAATAAATTATTTAGTCCAATTTTTTCTAGAATGAGAAGGCATAGCATCAATATAAAACAATTTATTATATGAATCTTGAGAGTAGTTTTCAACCAAGTGGCACATGTGGTGGAGGATTATTTATGGCATTGATAAGAAGCATCTATTGTTTCATTTATGCATGATTGTGAAGCATCTGAGTACTTTACACATGTGTGGAGCCATTTACATTGTTCACATTAAATTTATGGATTCAAGAAGAGTTTAATTAGAAAAAAATAATTAATTCAATGCATAAGAGAAGGCATGGTAAGAAGAGATTTTTTTTTTTTTTTTTTTTTTTTTTAAGAAAAATGAACAAATTCCATGCAATCTCACATGTAAATGCTTTCAATATTAGGGATTCAGGGTTGACTGGAAATTAGTAACTCTCATCCCTCATATGAGTATTTGAAAAATAAATTATTTATTTTAATGAATATATACATGTAAATATAAAAATATAACCATCCTTTCAGACTGTAGTTAGTTATTTTATTCAACTCTCAATTCAAAGGTCAAATATTAAAATGTTTTATGTGGCTATTTCTCTCAAAATTAATATAAAAATATATACCTAACCATCTGACTAATATAATGATTCTTTCAATGCAACCTAGCTATAATTCAAATTATTGATATTAATATTGTTATGTTTATCTTGAATCTAGAACCTGTTCAGTTGACACCTATCCAGTTTTGATTCAAAAATATATAGAGAGAGAGACACACACACACACATATATATAATTTTAATAAATTATATAAAATAGTTTGGTGGCTAAATTGAACTTCATTAGTTCATTTATTATTAATGTTTTCTTATAAAAATTTAAAAGTATTAAAAAACATAAATAATAAATTAATTTTTCAAATATTAATTTTCTTTTATCATATCCTTTAACTAAATTTTTATGACTATTTGGTCTATCGACATGGGGTTCATTTGATTCATTAACGAGAACAACGCAAGTAGTATAGTATAGTACAAATAGTTAAAGTGCAGCACAAATGCTTGTGTTATTCTATGTTTGATTTTCATTGGACAGTACAATTTTTGTGTTGTTTAGTGTTTGATTTGGATAAAAACCATAACACAAAATAGTAAAATTACAATAATATCTTTTCACTATTCTATATTTTTTATAATAAAAATTACAACAATATTTTAGGGAAATCCAATCAAATTCTACAAGGCCCAACAACATAGCAACAAGTTAAAAAATCAACTAAGTTTAGATCCAAACACAATATAATTTTAAAAACATTCAATCCATAACAAACAAATTTTCATGAAAATTTTAATTCTAAAAATAAACAAATGGATAAATAAATAAATAAATAAAAATAATATGAAATAAATAAATCATCCTATCACCTTTTAATGAAGTAGCGTAATTTTTAATTTTAAATAGAGACAATCTTGTCATTAAATTATCCTATACTTCAATAAAATTTTTATATCATGATTTTAGCGGTACAAAAACATTAGAAAATTGTGTCATACTCACACTCTATTTGTAAATCAAACCCATGATAATATTACTTGTCATGAGTTGTCTCTTAAAATCTTGCGTATCGGACACCAAATCTTTCCTGCAGTTGACTGCTCAAAAAAACACAAGCAAGCTTATTTTCCACAATTACCAGTTGAAAAAAACACAAAAAAAAAACTTTATTATTATTATTGTTTGACAAATAACCCATTTATGAGGAAAACGGTTAGTTAACTTTAAAAGCATCTCAAAGTCAAATTAAAAAAATCAGTCATTGTAACACACCTTCCTTCCACACCAAAAGCAAAGCAGCCAACCAAGAATAACAAGAAAAATTTCATTAAAATCAAATCCAACTAGTCCAACTTGCCAACCAGTCAAACAAGAGAACCTCCAAAGAAACTCCCTTCCATTCCAACCATTTCCTTCTTCTTCTTCTTCTTCTTCTTCTTCTTCTCTCAATCCAAACCTCTCAATCCAAACCATCAACCATCCATGGCATCCAACGAGCCCCACCACGACGGCCTCACCGGCGCCTTCTACGGCCCCAACATCCCTCCCGAAGTCCCACCCCCAAATCTTCACCGCCCCAAACACCGCCGCCACGAATTCAAACCCTACACTCTCCTCTGCACCGCGTTCAAGATCTTCACCCTCGTTCTCATCACCATCGGCATCATCGTCCTCTGTCTCTGGCTCATCTACCAACCTCAAACCCTCAAGATCCACGTCCAATCCGCCAATCTCACCCTCTTCAATCTCTCCCCTTCCAATCTCACCCTCTACTACAATCTCTCCGTCAATCTCACCGTCCGAAACCCTAACCAGAAGTACAATCTCTATTTCAAACGCATCGAAGCTGACGCTTTGTACAGTGGCTCCAGGTTTGATTTCTTGCTCCTTCCTTTGTATAAACAAGGGCGAAAGAATACCACTACTCTTGTGTTCCGATTTCAAGGTCAAAACGTGGTTAATGGCGATACGGTGAGAAGTACTTTTGATAGGGAGAAAGGAGAGGGTTGGTTTTATATAGATCTGAAGATGTATTTGAAGGTGAGGTTGAAGATGCTTATTGTTCAGAGTGTGGAGTATAGGCCTGATGTTTCTTGTTCCTTGAGGTTGCCGGCGCCGGGCAACTCCACCTCCGCCGCCGCCGGATTCGCCGTCACTGAATGCAATGTTGAGTCTTTCTCTTAAGTTTCTTTCTTTCATCGCCGCCGCCAACGATGACGAAGATGGAGGAAGATGATTGGTTGGATTTTTTTTTTTTTTTGTGAGATGTATATGATTTGGATTTTTGGGGTAGTTGTTGGGTTTCTTGTTTCCAGTGTCTGAATTATATTTAAATTATTTATTTTTGTAGAGAATTTCTTGTAGAACTAAACTGATATGTTTTGTGTAAATGTGAAATTACTTTTTTTTAAAAAAAAGGTAAAATTATACATTTTTATTTTTTTTATTGTGATTTGAACTTTCTTGAGATGTACATGATTATCAAGCTTATTTTGGTTCATTGGTGCGCTTATTTTTTTTATTTTTCTTTTTTTTCTCTTTGGAGCCAATTGATAGACTGATCAATTCTTGATTTGTGTGCATGTTCTTGACCAACTGTTTGTATTATATTTATTAAAAAAGTTTTAAATGGGTGAAGTATGATGTACTGAAAATCTTATGCAAAACCATATAAAAGAGTAATTTTTTATTTGAAGGATGTCTTTTAGATAATGATTTAAATTTGAAATAATTTGATTAAATGACATGAGTTTTTACACTTTTTACTGTTTAAATCAATCTTATTTTGATTGGGTGGAAATCTACAATTTTGTTCGTAAATTGTATTTACTGTTTTTGGTTTTTGAGATAGAAATAAATGAATGTACTTGTGTAATTTTAAAATTAGTGAAAAATTGAAGTCTTGAGTTTTTATGAGTTGAAGATGAATCGTGCACTTTAATTTTGATTATTTATGAGGTTGTTTGTAGTTGTTTTGGTCAAATTCAATTGTTTGATGGGCTGATCATGGTTCTTTTTCTATTTTGGTAGGCGGGTTTATTTAAGCTTTGCATAATTAATATATATATATATATATATATATATATATATATATATAACTCTGAACTTTCGAAAGCAAACAGATATTTGTATTTCCTGGAAAATTTTAGAATTTCATGTAGAGTAGTGTAAAAACAAAAATTTTGTTATTCATTTTGGTCGTTGTTGCTTGTTTTACAAGAAAATAGAATAATAGCTACAACTAGGAATTTTTATTTATTTTATTGTTTTTACGTTAAAATTTCCAATCCATACCTACTGAACCAATGTTTTAAAAACCGGACCGGTTGTTGAACCGGTTGGGCAACTGGTTCACGGTCCAACCGGTTGAACCGGCCGGTTGAACCGGGTTTAATATTTTCAAATAAATAAATTTTTAAAAATTTAAAAATAAGTAAAAAAATAATTTAAAAAAACAAGAAAAAATTAAAAAAAATACAAAATTAGATATTGCAAATTTATAGTGTCTTTATAAGGTCACAAAGTGTTAACTCTATATAAAATTGAATTTTTCAAAGTACAATTATACAAGGATAACCATACAACAAATATTCAAAAATAAATAATTAAATAAAATATAAGTATACAACAACAAAAACAACAAAAACAACAATAGAAAATGAGGAATAAAATAAAATACAAGTATATAATCTTTTTTTTTGTTTTTTGGAACAAATTTAATTTTAAAATTTTAAAAAAAAATAAATTAACCGGCCGGTCCGGTCCAACCGGTCCGGTTTTTTGTGTTTTATGAGATTAATCGGACCGGTTTACCGACCGGTTCCCGGTTCAACCGGTTCAACCAGCCGGTCCGGTCCGGTTTTAACAACATTGTACTGAACCGAAAAATCATTGTAATAAAAGACCATAACAAATTTTACGAGAATAAAAGAAATTTGTTAAATTCCTTTTCAAGATTTAACAAAGAAATCGCTATGTTTCTAAAGACCAATATGTTTTTATTAAATAGATAAATTATAATCATTAAAAAAAAAAGTTGCACAATAATAAAATGAAAATACAAAATTAACAAAATGAAAATGAGAGACTATACAAGAAACAGTCTTGTGATTTTTAGAAGGACATCATCACCTTTGGTAATGTATTTTTTTTTTTTTCTTGTTTTTTTTTTCTCTGCCCATGCTTCTGCTTGGGTTGTTAGTGTCAGTTTATACTGTTTCAACTTATTCTGTGTTATAGTCTTCTAATAAAATTGTGATTTATCTATTTTTATGTTAAAACAAAAACAATCACTGGACACTCATAGACGCATAATAACGTCAACTGATAAAATAATTGTTAGTGCAAATGCACTTTAAGATTGGCATAATTTGACACTTAGTCAAGGTGACGTGGCAAGCAAGATGATGTGGCATGCATAATGATGTGATGACATGGCAAGGTGACTTGGCTAGGAGGAAAATATCATGGGAGATCTTGGAGAAGTTATTTTTGACAAGAAGTTGCAACTCTCATGAAGATTAAATGAAGATCTTGTTGAAGCTATTTTAGGCAAGAGGATCAAGCAAGCAATATCTTGGAGTCAAGATCTCATCAAGACCATATTTAAAAGATGTGATTGAAGACTAAATATGGGTGAAGCTAAATGAAGAAATATTCTATCAATGGTATGATTTTGAAGACTATTGAAGGCAAGATTTGAAGAACCCTAATAGAGATGATATGAAGTCTATTAAGAGTATGTTTGAAGATATGCTAATTGTTGGCAAGATTTGGATGATTGATTGAAGATCCTTGTTGAATATTTGAAGACCAAACTTGGGTGAAGTGAAGACTAAGTTTGGCAAGTTTCATGAAGACGCATATAGGACGTGCGCCCCTTGCAAGGGGGGCTGTGTGGTGAGGAGCTGAGGAGGGAGGTTAGTTGCTGGTAGTTCGGATCAGGTGATCGGGCTGCATCGACTCGGATGGAGGGTCTTGAGGTCACTTAGCAATGGAGCCAAAACTTAGTCAAGCCAACAGTCAGGGTTATGTTGCAACATATGTTACAACATAAGTTGCGACATTTAATTTCGGAAGTTTCTAAAGTTAGAAGCCGCGGAGATTCTAAAAGAGGTATGCGCTATTTTTGGGACGTTGAGGCGTCTATATATACTTCCTTGGTCTAGGATTGGGTACGACTCTTGAAAGAGGGAGTAGGGAGGTACCGGACAATCTAGAGAGGGTAGTGTTCTTTGTTTGAGTGAGAGAGTGACAAGTGTGTTTGTACTCTTCTATCTTTTACCTCTTTTAGTGGATTGTTGATCTCCGGGCTTGGCCCCCCAGACATAGGCGAGTGGACGCCGAACTGGGTTACCAACGTCTTGTGTCTTCTCTTGTGTGGTTTGTGCGTGCTATTCTTGAGTGCTTAAGTGAGTGAGTGTTCCTCTAAATTCACAAACTCTAACCGGCGGAACTAACAATAATAAAGCAAAATGAGAGGAAGGATCAACCTCTGGGCACTTCTACAACCGCTAGAAGTAGGAGCAAAACAAAGAGATTGCCCTTTGAAATTACATCGTCTCCTCCTAATTGGCTAAAAACTGGATGATGACTAAGGAACC
The DNA here is from genome assembly GCA_020875875.1 of Dioscorea alata. Lineage (NCBI taxonomy): Eukaryota > Viridiplantae > Streptophyta > Magnoliopsida > Dioscoreales > Dioscoreaceae > Dioscorea > Dioscorea alata. Next base: position 3,994,419 of record CM037014.1, read on the forward strand.
CAAAGTTGCACTTTGCCACCACAACTAAGGGAGCGTTTGGTTTGATGTAATTTTAAATGCAGTGGATTTTCAATTACAATGTAACTGAAAATACTTTGTTTTCAAAATACAATGCAGTCAAATCTTGTGTTTGGTTGAATGTAACTAGAATTACTGTATTATAAGATTTTATGTTTGTTTGGAAGAATTTGAAAAACTGGAATTGAAAAACACATGTATATATGCAGATATGTATATGAGAATATACATATATATGTATAAGTATATGTAGATATGTGCATATATGCATATACATACATACATGTATATACATGTATGTATGTGTTTGTATATGGGTGTGTGTATATATATATATATATATATATATATATATACATAAATGTATATGAGTATATGTATATTTGTGTATATATGTGTATATATGCATATATGTATATATACAAATGTTTCGACATGAGAAAATATTGGCCTCCTTTACTTTTGTAAATGTTGCAATTCATGACAGTATCATATCCCAATATCTTCAGCCTAATATTTTCTCATATAGTGAAATTTTTTTAATAATATTTTATTAAAGTTCTACATTTTCCATGAAGTTTCGACATGAGAAAATAGATTTTAAACTTTTATATAATTCATATTCAAATTAATCAACTGTCAAATAAAATAATTTTTCTAACCACAGTTGTAGGAAATTCGAAAATAATTCCGTTTCTAACCTTGGTTAAGACTGCTAATATACTTCTTTCTTGGTTTTCAGTTATGGTAGATAATCAGGAGGCTTCTCAAAAGATTAAGCGCTCACTTAATTTCATAAGCGCTAGAACAACCATCCAAACTGGTGACCCTGATCAACATCTTGCTTTGGAGTAGGTTACTCATTTTTCCTGCCTATATAGACCTATGCCCCCAGTCGGTGGCTCTCGCCTTCTGGGTTTCTATGCTCTGTTTGTTCCCTATTTGTTTGTTTATCTTTCTAGCAGTTTAGAGCCTCACATTTGGTGAGAGCCTTCAGATTTTTTTTTTTAATCTTTTTTGTATGCTTTGTATCGTCTTTTTTTAGTTTTAATAAATTAGTGGTTTATCCACTTTTATAATAAAAAAAAATAAAACAAAAAAACAAAATTAAGTACAATTATTATTAACCCATGATATTCTTATATTAAAATTAATATTATTTATTACATTGGTATATTTGGTATACCTTCATATTATTTATTCTAATTAATTAATTAAAAAAGGGAAAAAAGAAAAAATAAAAATAAAAATATTGAGCCCTTTGGCTTCCCTCCATATCCATCCGAACTATAATTTCCCTCCCTCTTCCCTCGTTCCTCTCAATACCCAACCCAACCCCCACCTTCGCTTTCCCAACTCTCTCTCCCCAATCCCTCCATCTCTCTCTTCTCTTCTCCTTCAAACCCTCCATCTTTGATCTCCTCCTTCGCCGATCTCCTCGCCGGAATCCCTTTCCCGCATCGGGATCTTCGCCGCTTACCCCATTTTCTGAGATTCGGCCCCGTCACTGCGGGAGAGACGAGGGTTTATAGTCTCCGGTGGAATCGAGCGATCGATCGCTTTTTCTCGAGTTGATTTCTCTGGATTTGTATGTCTGGAACTGGAACGGCTGCCAGATGCTCGGGGCCGCCGCCGTCCGGACAGATCCTCCAGCCGCCGCCGATGCCGCACCGGGAGGTCCTGCCGTTCCCTTCGGGGAGGCCCTCTTTTGTGCCTGGTGGGGTGTTTCACTCGTTTCCAGCCTCCGATTCACTTGATGTCCGGACTCCTGTGAGTTTCAACGCCGATTAGGGCTTGGCCTTTTTCTTGAAGTTATTTATTTGTTTTTGTGCTTTTCTTGTTATTCAAGTCATTTTAATTGTTTTTGTAGCAGGAATTTGGCTACATTTTTGTGCAATGTTATATAGTATTTGCAACGAATGTGATATGAAGTAATTGTAGTGAGTGTTTGTTGTGTTGAATTCAAGGTTTAACTTTGGCTAAAGAATTGTCAGCGGAGAAATGAGGACAATCTTTCTGCCAATATAGAGTCATTAGGGTAATGTTTGAAGCTGTGACTGGGCACTGAACCATTGTTTGGTGGTAGTGTTGTTAGAAAAACAGAAGAATTAACACCCTACTCTTTCTTCTTCTTTTTCTTTCATATGGTATGTAACCAGACTTATTTCCCTCTGCTCCTCTCCTCGTTGTTGATATAAGGATTTTGAGTTTGTACTAGTCTAAATGGGGTATCTTTTTCTTCAACAGTGTGATGTATGAGCAGTGGCTGCAGCTTCTTTTTTGATGTTGTTTTACTTCTTCTCCTATGCTTATTTGAAAACTCTTACATCATCACAGGTGATTGGTTTGCGCTAAGTTTGGGTTTTGGGCTTATTTTCATGTGTTATTATGAAGAGGAAGTTTGAATTAATTGGCTGAGCCTTTCTGAATTCTGGTTTTATATTATAATCTTGCATTATGCTGAATATCTGATGTACATGGAGTGTTTTTCTTCAAATTTTAGAATGTGCTTTTATCTATTGCAATGAGGATATTTGTACGGGCATGTTTGCAAGTCTCTACATTTGAAAGTTAATCAAAGGTTTTGGGAAACTTTTGGTCGTAAGAAGTTGTCTGACCAATGCTCAGTCAGTCATCTGTTTCTTCTGGAGGAAATAAATATGTTATTGCCAGAATATAACATATCATACATATTTTTTTGTTTCATTTGACAGTGGTTTTACATTGCCTTACTGAGGCAATGCCACAATCAACGATACAAATGTTACCTTTGGTGATTGGTGTGCCATGTTTATCTTCTACAATGCTCCGTTATGTCACTGAGGCTATGTTCCTAGCAGATACTGTCTACTCTCTCCAGAGTGTAAACTTGAGCACTAATATTGTAGAACCATAACATATGAGATTTTGTGTTGTTCCTGTACACTTTTGAGAAGCTACATTTTCTGTCACTCATAATATGTGAAAAATTTATTTTTCCATGCAGTTAAAAAGAAAGCCTGGACAAGAAAAAAACAATGCTGCTGAATCAAGTGAGTGGACTACTAGCCCTGGATTCATTGAAGTCATTACTAGCCCTTTCCATACACCTGTATCTGGCAAAGGAGGCCGAAATAGTGGAAAACCTAAAGCTGCAAAATCTAATAAATCCGGACCCCCGACTCCTGGTGAGTATTCCTGCTAACAATGTTTCTTTAGCACAAGGAATGATCACATTAATCTTGAGTCCTGTTGAGCTTGTTATATAATGCTTTCTGCCATAGTTATGCCTGAGTTTATTTTAAGAACAATGAGGCATTATCGGTTTATTTGCAGGTTCTCCCAAAAACAATCCAACCCCTGCTGGCACTTGCCGTTATGATAGCTCTCTAGGTAATTATGAATTCTGAATTGGATTTTGTTGAAATCACCTGCTAGACTTTGAAGCCATTAAACATTTGGAATTCTATATGTAAAGTTCATAGTTAAAGAAGAAGGCTTTGAAGTTAGGAAATATGATTCAGTCATAGTACTTATTGTCATATTTGTTGGTACTTCATTAGGTCTCTTGACAAGAAAGTTCATTAATTTACTTAAGCATGCAAACGATGGCATCCTTGATCTAAACAAAGCTGCAGAAATTCTAGAGGTAAGTGGATGAGTTAGGGCATTAACTTTTTCTAGATCCTTCATTTCTAGTCATTTTTGAGAAATTTTTTGGTTTGTTCAGGTGCAAAAGAGGCGGATATATGACATAACAAATGTCCTTGAAGGAATTGGACTGATTGAGAAGAAACTTAAGAACAGAATACACTGGAAGTAATTTATCTGTTCTTTTTTATTTTTGGTTTTCTTGATGACTCTTCATAACAAAACTTTGATGGCCAATTCTTCCAACAGGGGCCTTGATGACTCAAACCCTGGAGAGATGGATGATGGTGTTTCATTTCTACAGGTCTTGATTGGAACTTCTTGTTTCTAGCTTTAAGCATATGCATCCTCTATTTGCATTTATTGAGGTCATCAGATCATCTGCTGGTTAATACAGCTAGTCTACGGCAGTGATGTTAACCTCTTAAAACAGCTTAGTTGAAAACTCTGATATTGTATTGTTCAGTTATTGACATTTCCGGGTGTTAATTGTCTTTTGGTTGATCTTTACCACAGGATGAAGTTGAAAGTCTTTCCATGAAGGAACACAATTTAGATGATCACATAAGGTTGGCTGCCTTTTGATCAAACTGCTCTCTCCTAAACTTTGTATTGTTTCAATTATATGAAAAATCCACAACATGTTCCTTGCAGTGAAATGCAAGCAAAACTGAGAGATCTTTGTGAAGATGCAAACAATCAAAGGTGTGGGATGTGCATTTCTCATTTCACAATCAATTGGTTGCTCTGCACTTGTGATAGTGTTATGATTCATTGGTCTCTCTGTTTTGCTAGGTGGCTCTATGTCACGGAAGATGATATCAAGGGCCTACCCTGTTTTCAGGTTCTTTTTAGGCAGTATAACCTGAGATAGTTTCATTTGTGTGTGTCTAAAGAAAGACATTTCAGATATTTATTTATTATTTGTTATTGAGTTATAATCCTGATTATGAGTAATTGTTGGTCTTTATTATAGAATGAAACCTTAATAGCAATTAAGGCACCACATGGCACCACCCTTGAGGTTCCGGACCCTGATGAGGTAAGAAATTAGATAAGAATAATTACTCTCTATTTGCACTTTAATCATTCTAGTATTTCATTTTTTTTCCATTGCATTGAACAGGCCGTTGATTACCCACAGAGGAGATACAGAATTATCCTAAGAAGCACTATGGGCCCTATAGATGTTTATCTAGTAAGGTAATGGAAGACCAACGTGGCCCTACGCCCATAAATGAAAAGCATGCCACTACTTTTAATAAAGAAAAAAACATGTTTAAGATGACACTACAACAAAACTCAAAAACTGCTGATATTTTCAGAATCTTTACGATTTTCTTTCGATGTTGATTTTAGCCAATTTGAGGAGAAATTTGAGGAAATGAATAGTGCAGATGCACCTACTAGCCCCTTGCCTGTACCAAATTCTAGATCTGCTGAAGCGGCTGCTGCGACAGGTGAAAGCCAAAAGAGGCACATGGAGATTGATGTTCATGGCACTAATGGGACGTGTTCTGAGCTAAATACTTCACAGGACTTAGTTAGTGGTATGATGAAGATTGTGCCCTCCGATGTTGATGTAAGTTCAATGATCAAAAAGTTATGGTTTGTCTGTGCATCATAACTCTTGTCTAAGGATATGTTATGGTAATGTATACTATATCCATCAATTAGATGACCAAACAAAACATGAAATCTGCAATTTACCTCAAGTTAATATAATCTCTGATAAGGCGTAAGCCGGCCATATGTGGATCACGGAATTTGATCTCTGTTGGCAGAGGTGCACATTTTGCTCATTTGGATGCCATAATCCATCTTGGCGTTTAAATATTTTCACCTGTCTATGATTCAAAGAGAAAAAGTGTAATGTCAAAAATTTCTTGGTTCACACTTCGGTCAGTGCTATACAAAGTGGCAGTAAATTATGTTTCATACACAGCAAAGAACTTAAGCAACCTTCCAGTTTTCAGCCTCTGTTTTTGCTTTGTTTTCCTAGGGATATTACACTTATTATTATTGCTATTATTTTACCCGCAGCCAAATCTACAATACCCTGTCTGAAACCCTGAATCAATATAAATTCTCTTTAACCTCGTTTGTTTTTTTTATCTTGCAGACTGATGCTGACTACTGGCTTCTATCAGATGCTGAAGTGAGCATTACTGACATGTGGAAGACACAACGTATCCTTACTGATCTCATTCCTGTTTGCCCACTTTTTCTGTTCTTTTTACCCGTTATATTCAAATTCAAGCATTGATTTCCATAACTTCCATTTAAGCTGATGTTCAGTGGGATGCTGAAGGTAAACATGATGAGGATTTCATAATGGGTAGCATCAACAGTCCGGGACCTCAGACACCATCTGGTGGATGTACCCTAAAATCTTAACTCCAATTGGAGATGAAAGCAGGATTGGTTAATTGAAGGTCTTCACAATTAAATTTACATCATCAATATAAATATGTAACACCTGCACAATAATTATTTGTATTGTAGTCAGTCTGTTGTAAGATGTTAGTCCTTGTTAACAAGAAACAGTTTGAGAACGTAGCAATGCTACATGTACAGATGATTAATGCCAGTTTGGAACTCAGAGCAAAGGTTAAAATCCAAGACCACTGAGCAAGACCATCCAGGTTTTCTCTTTTTCTCCATTTGTTGTATTTCCAACTTGTTTATTTTTTTCCTAGGTTTTGATCATCACTTTGACAGTGTGGATGAATGAATTGACATAACACTGCAAAAGAGATTGGGGGAAATAATTGGTTCAAGTTCATGTGTTTGTCAGTCTGGGACAAAGATTTCATGGTTTCTAATGGCCTTGTGACATGTTCATATAAACAGGCACAAGAAATTGTTCAGTCACTCAATTGTCTGGGGAGGTATAATGAGCAGAGACGTCCACAAGCCATTGAGTAGCCGTTGTTTCACCCACTCTTTGCTGTTGCTTTGACTAGGTGACCTTTTCCTTCTCTGTGAAATGATTTTTTTTTATAATTTATTATACATTTATAACCTTGATATTTGCTTTTAGCACTACTGCAACTTTTCCCATGTTTTACATCTTCACAGAAGCACATTTATTTGCCTTTAAAGAGAATCTCGTATAATCGACATTACTTGCATGAGTTAGATTCTCATTTATGAGCTTAACTTTTTAATTTAAGCATGTCACATATTGTACTGATTAAAATAACTCAAGTGTCTTTCTTCCCACTCATGTTGGATGTGTTTTGTAGAGCACTGGCTCCTATTTGTGTTTTTTTTTTTACTGTTTTTTCTTTTTAATGCATGTGATTTATTTACCTTTTAAAAAAAAAAAAAAAAAACACTCAAGTTGTGGGGGGTTTTTGGATGTCTAAATCATTTTAATTAATTTTAACTATGTTTACTGATTGCATATAAATATAATTTGAAATATGTTTTTAGTATTGGTTATACATTTATATTTGATGTGAGGCAGGAGATCAAAGAAAGGTGATTGGAGTTTTCTTGAGAGAGTTCTTTGCATTCTTCTTGATTTAGAGAAATACTTCTTTGGTTCTTTCGCATTGAGTTAATAAGGTGTTTATTATTTATTTATTTATTTTTAAAAAAATATAGACAAGTTACATAGCTTAAACGCTAGACTTTTGGCCTGGGAGTATTTATCAAAATTTTTAATTGAAGACAATTATTTGCACATATTTATTGACCTAACTTAAAATTTGATCAATTTCATGTATTTTATTTCATGATTATATTTGTCTCTATTCTCGGTTCGCGTATGTTAAAATTTTGAAGGTGGGGGTGTTGATAGCAATAGCATTCATCATTGTGTTTTGTTGGTTTGTTTTTTTGTTTATCATGTTGCCTTTTCTGTTGTTGGTTAACTCATTCATTACCTTATAACACTGCTTGCTAAGATCTCAAAACAAACTTAGCACTTGAGAAACCACAAACCCAACCATCACCCATGAATATACTATAACCACATCCACATCCACATCCATACTCACACCTGTTATAATTAGGACAGCTTGTTTATGTCCAATCTAATTAAATACCCACACTCACCCCTCATAAACAAACAAACAAACACTTGCATGCACTACTAAATGTACGGTGCTCCCTCTTTTCTCCCTCTCTCCAAATATTCATATTTTTATCAATAAACTAAATTAAAATAAAATTAAACCACCACCACCACTAATAACTATCTTCACATGTCCCATTAATACTCTTATCTCTCACTACAAAGTCAAATCCCTCTCTCCATCCCCTCTCCTTAAATCCTCCCCCTCCCAAGTCCCTCCCTCTCATCTCCATCTTCACATAAACTCACTGTAATAAACAACATCACCATGCCTTTAAGCAAGAGAAAGTTCGCCGTCCGGCGTCATCCGGTGATCGTTGACGTCGGCTGCGGCTGCCGGAGAAACAAAAACAAGCTCTCCTCCTTCTTCTCCTCAATCAATCCAATTCCCAGGAAACAAAACCCTTACTTCTCCACCACCTCCCTGACCACCACCACTACCACCACCACCACTTCTTCATCCTCTTTCTCATTCCAAGAATCTCCTCAAAACCCAACTTGTTCAAACTCCATGAACCAGAACAAGAAGAAGAAGAAGAAGAAGATGAAGAAGAAGACAAGGGTTGTAGGAGAGAGTGTGGCCATTGAGAAGGACTCTTCTGAGCCATACTTGGACTTCCGTGAATCAATGGTGCAGATGATTGTTGAGAACCAGATCTACGGCTGGGATGATCTCAGAGAGCTTCTTCATAGTCTTCTCTCTCTCAACTCCCCTCAATACCACCCTCTCATTCTACGTGCCTTCTCTGACGTTTGCCACGCCATCTTCTCTCCTCCTTCTGACTAGTTACTTACTGTCTTCTTTTCTTAACTATAATCTAAGTTTCACTGATGCTTAATTTAGTTAATTTGCTTAATTACTATGTATGATGACTGTTTAACTTAGATGATTTCTCTTGTGTACCACTTTGCAGTGTAGCAGACTAGCAGTAGTAGTAGAAGTTTATATGATCTACTACATGTACTGCATCTAAAATTAAATGTGTGTGAATGAAGAATGACTTGAGTTATGAATGAAGGTTTTTATCAATTTTTTGTGTTTTAATTGATTTTTTTTAATGTGTTATTGTTATTATTATTATTGATAATATTAAAGACGAGGCATGCGGGGACACATGCACTCAAGTGTGAGTGGTCAGTGATTGTGTGTTTTTACCACATTGTCAGATGATGATATGATGCTTTTCTTTCCGAAAGGGCTTGTTTGTATCTTTTGAGGAGCACGAGTGGGGTTTACCCGGTTGAATTTTTGCATGGATTCTTTCAACTTTTTGGGTTTAACAAACCCCACTCTTGTTTATATGAATCCAACCATCTAGTATTTACTATTTACCCTATATACAAATGTTTTCTTTTATTAAAATAAATGAAAGTAAATATATATATATATATATACACATCAGTGAGTTTAGCGTTAACTCAACAACTCAACAGGGCGATACAGCTTGTTAGCTACTACTATCATAATAATAAATAAATAAATAAGAGAAAAAACGATATTGCAAATTATGTGTTAGAGTTTGTGACTTGATAAAAAATTTATGGTGTGATTTTTGTAATTTTTTAAATTATGAGAAAGTTTTATGATTTATGACGATAGCCAAAGGATCAGGAATCCCGTAGGATAGAAGTTTGAAATATTTAGATTATCACACAACTCCTAGAGACTAATAAAGTCAGGATATTATTCATACTAAAGCGAAATCTATCTAATTTGTAATCAAATTAATACTTATTTAAATATATTTTAAAATTTATTATGATAAAATGTTTTTAATAAAATGAGTTACTGTTATTGTACTCCATTTTCATTATAACGAAATCATCCTCTCTGTTTTGATTGTCCTTTTTATTTTATTTTATTTTATTTTTTGTTAATTATAGTTGCCTATTTATTTCACTATGGCATGCAATATTGTTTCATTGGCCTAATGCAAACAAATGCATCCCTCTGATTCCAATAAGGGTTGAGAAATTTAGGCATTAAATTTGATGCACTAACACAAGGGAATAGTCCCAAAGGGCATGCACGCATTGTTCATGAAACAATGCACTAGTGTCCAAGGTACTCTTTGAGGACTGTGCTCATTAATACTCTGCCCAATCTTTCAATTGACTACAATGTCAATGCCTCCAAATCTTTTTCATTTGATGCACTTTAATGTCTTCAATTGTATTCTGTCTGATATCTTCAATTCATCAATTGCATATTTTCAATCAAGCAAACAATTTGATCGAGTTACAATACACTAGTGTGGGATTTTTTTTTTTTTTTTTTTTTTTTTATTTATAGCAATGTGGATAAGTCACCACACATGTGCATATATTTTTTTTTTATTATTAAACTTCAACCATACATTAAAAAAGAGTCAAATTTTTAATTTCTCACATGAGAGTCAAGTGTTTTACTACAAAATTATTACTACGATCAATAGTGAGATTATTATAAATTAGATTTATCATTTTATATCTTTCATCCCTAAACAACTATTATGGAATAAAATAAATATGATATCTTGGTACTCCATGCACAAATAAGTAAATACAACTAAAATGCGTCATTACAATGCATAATAAAAGATTTATCACTCAAATTTTATTCAAAAGTAGTATTTATCAAATTTTTTTATGAAATAGATTCTAGTTATACATTAGAAAATCCGGAATTCATGTTCACAAACCAGCCCATATATATATATATATATATATATATATATATATATTATTATTATTATTATTAAACAAAATTAGGGAGGTGTAATTAAAGAAAAGGATCAAATGGATGGGTGCATTGGAGCTTCACAATCCTTATGTAAACAAAAAGGACAAATATAAGAACCATTTGAATTCAATTAGTCCACCGCTGCCATCACCATCTTCATATTTAATTCAATGTGCATATATGTATATTAAAAAGAAAGAGAGCACAAGAAGAGTTCTTTCATTTGCTAATAAAATCTCTGTTATTTTATTTTATTTCATTTCCTATGTGTAATTTCAAGAAGCAACTTCTGTGTGTTATTATTATTTGTGCCTTGAAGTCTTAGTTTGACTGAATACACATCCCTAGTAGAACAAGTTTAGAAACTTCTTAATCTTTATATATATGCATATGCACACAGATCAAGAAGAGCCAACCTGGACTTCTTAATTATTTAGTTTAATGGAATTATTTAAGCAATGCAGAGGATAAGATTGTCTTACTTGTGTAGAGATAACTACAGAGTTTTGGCCTGTATACCACCAGTGTGCTTTCAATTGGAGCCCTGAATTAATTATTAATCCTACAATATAATAGAAATGGTTAGTGCTTTGAGAATAAAATATTATAATTTAGTAATATTTTGTGATTGAATGCTGATCATGAATGCATAGATAACTATTTAATAATATTAATGATTTATGAGTACATAAGCATATATAAATTTTAATTGGAGTGGAGGTTTGTGATTGAATGCTGATCATAAATGCATATATAAATATTTAATAATATTAATGATTTATGAGTGCATAAGCAAATATAAATTTTAATTGGAGTGGAGGAAATTATCAATTTTTATATATAATGTGTAAAATTTAATTAAAAAAAACTATTATGCAAAAATTTTCATACCCTATTAATTTAACAAATTTCTTAAAAAATTGAGGGAATGATGATGGCCATTGGGTATTTTTTTTACTAAGTCAATTTTGACTCATTTTCACTTTGATCATCGAGCTTCAATTTACTTCAATTTGATCACTCAACTTTAATTTGATTTCACCGAGGAATAAACCAAGGATTTCAACCCTCAATTGATTACATGATTATTTGAAAATCTAAGTTAGTCTTCCCCATAACACATTATTAAATATATTGGAAGTGTCCATGCCATCGAAAAAGAGCCACATCATTCATTTGGGGGGGTGGGGGTGGAGGGGGGGGGGGGGGGGGGGGGGGGGTCAAAATTCCTTGATTTACTACCCAGTGAAATTAAATTAAAGTTCAATGATCAAATTGATACATTGAAGTTTGATGATCAAAATGAAAATGAATCAAATCGGCGTCAGAGACATCTACGTTGTCTTCGGAGGTTTCAATCTAACCCTACTGGACCATCTCAATGCAGGCTACGCCCGACGCCGTGGCATCTGCGCATATTCCATTATCTTCACCATCAGAGGTCTTAGGGCTATGCCCGATTGGGACTAGTGCTAGTGGGTGATTGTTAGTGTTAGCCCTAGCCCCAATGCGTTGATCTGAACCTTTATTAGTTATATGTTTTTTTTTTAATAAAACCTGGCTTGTTTTATCTTATTGCATTTCTGTGCATGTATGCTTGGATAGAACTATCCCTGAGAGTTTGTTTCGCACAAGTTGCCGAATACGTGATTCGGGCAGTAAAACCTTGGTGCGTAAAGGAACAACTTTCTAAACATCCCTAGTTAATTACTGTCATGGGAATGATAGTAAACTAAGACTAGTATGCTTATTGTGTGATGATCATGTTTTACGGATTATAGGACATGTGATGTCAATCAATAGACATAGACACGTGTTAGTGAACAGCGTGCCTGGATCGATCCGCTCATGAGATCACTACATGGTTGCAAAGTCATAAGTGGTTCTCGTGTAACGCTTATACCGAATCCTTAGACTCAAGATCGCTATGGAGCTTGGATGAGTGTTGGTGTACTTTGACATACGCCTAACGTCATTTGTAACAAAGTGACAAGTGTGGGTATGATTGGGTGCATCGAGATTCATAGCGAGTAACATTAGCGATGCGAGGGGATTGCCACTCTCTGAGGAGAGAGAATATCACCGGCCACTTGATCGGTGAAACTGAGTAGTGCGTGGCCACGCCCAAGTGAAATGGTAATGGTTATCATTTATTTGACCTAGTCAGTTCACCGAGGATCAAGAAATCGATCGACAAATAAATAAGGATAACTAAGCTCCATGCTTTATGTTGATCGAGATATTCAATTGGCTTAGATAAGGTTACGAGGTTAGTTGATTACCCAGTCGACCTTCGTTTTAATTCGGGTAGTCACAGTGCCATGCTAGTTGGCATTTGTGACTTATAGGCCTTAACGAGGTTAAAATCCCATTGCCGATTTTAAAACGGGCCTACAGGATCGCACACGTAAAAACCGTGAAATCCGGACTCAATCTAATAAGTCGAATAGCTAAATGGAGTTTAGATAAATCAAGAGTTGATTTGGTCTAACCGCGAATGTGTAAGGATTGAGTTATGAGATAACTTAAAAACGAGGGACTTAATTTGAATTAAGTGTTAGCTTATTGGATCTAATATGATTAATATCCAATAAGAGGGAAGATCCAATATGTGGAATCAATGTTGATATTGCATTGGGATCGGTTTTAGGGTTTTATAAATACATGTGTATTAGAGAAAACCCTAACCCTAATCTTTCCTCTCCCTCTCTCCCTCAAAGGAGGCCGCCGGTCCGCCCTAGCCAAAGAGGACGCCGCCGCCGCCGGTTCGCCCAAGCCGAGGCTGCCGTCAGGTCCAATTATTGGTCGCCGTCATCCCTCGCAAAAGTGCTGTCCGCCTTTTTCCTCTTTTGGAGAAAGTTTTCTCCATTCGGATTGCCACTACTCGGCTCCGGTGAAGGTATAGGTCGACACCCCTTTTGATCTTTCTTGTTTATTCATGTATGTTAGTTCACAGGCTGGCCTTTTCATTGATATTTCATCATCAATGGAGATTACCGGAGTGAGAGCCTTTTGAGATTAGTTCATAATGGTTGTGGAATTTTTTCTCAAAAGATTCTCACATGTGAGACATTCGCCGAGTGTCGGTTTTGGATTTAGAATTCCTTACACATGTTTACGATTAGGTTTTGGTATTGCAAAATACAATAGAATATTTTATTTTATTTCGTATTTTAGATCTTTAAACCTAATTTTTCAATTGCTATTCGTATTTCTCGATAAGAGTTATCGTTGGATACTAGCAATCCATACCGAATTGTTTCCAGCTTGTGTGTGTGTGAGAGTAGGGGGGAGTCGCGTATATGCAGTCCCTTTTTTCGACTTCACCCTTGGAATTGTATTTTATTTTATTTTAGATTTTTATATCTTTATTCGTTGCCATTGCATGCTAGAGTCCATGCTAGTTTTGTTTGTTATCCGCTGTGCATAATTTTTGCTTCTAGTATGCTCGTAGACCCTTGACGATCCCAACAATAACAACTTACAGTTATTGTAATAAAATATATGTTTCAGCAGCACATAGAGAAAAAAACCTAGGAAAAGATTAAAACGTAGCACGTTTTATAAAAAAGGAAGAACTAGGGAAAATCATGTAAAGAAATTTAAAATTCATATTTATCGGTAAAATGTAAGTGTTTTATATATGGAGAAATAGGACATTATGGAAGACATTGTACTAAAGACAGAGTTAAAAAAGAAAGGCTAAATATGTATCAACAGTTAGAATTATCATAAGAAGTAGATGTAGTAAGTATAACAAGTAATGACAATGCAAAAGATAGTGATATATGTAGCATATTTGGAGGAGAAGAAAATAATTGTACCGAAGAAAGTAATCTTTTAGAATTTAATCAAGTCTTTGGTGATATAGAACCAATGGATAACGAATTTAGATAAAAATCCCAAATTTCTTTTAGAAACATATAAGTAGAAATTAGATAATAATTGTACACATGAATTTATAGATTATAAACTAAATTTTAAACAAAAATGTGATATTTGTTATAAAATTCCACATTACTAAATATAGGACCACATGTAATAAGTGTGATTTATCTTTATGCAAATTATGTGCAAAAGAATGTTATAATCAAATAATTAGCTAAATAACTATTGAACCTATAGTTACACAGGCACAATCAAATGATAAGAAGATAATAGATCAATTATTAAAAAGAATTGAGCAATTAGAAAGAGATAATAAAAGGATAGAATTATTAGGAAAAGAAAGTATTGAGTTAAAAGAAAAATTATCTTATTTTGAAGCTAAAGGAAAAGGAGTTGTAATTACAGAAGTAATTGAAGAAGAAATAGAAAATTATGAAGAACTAATAGAAAGAGAGGAGGAAATAACATTATCCCAAAACACTTATAGTGATAATAATCTCCTAAACTTAGATTGTATCATAGAATTTAAAGATGGGTTTAAAGTTAATGTAAAAGGTATTATAGATACAGGAGCAAGTAAATGCTATATATCCCCAAATTTAATTCCTTCAATATATATAGAAAACTCATTATATATTGCAAAAGTAAAAGATGCATTTGGTAGGATAACTATGTTAGAAAAAAAAATTGGTAGATTGCACAGTAATATTTAATAATATAAAATATCACTTACCATTTGTTTGGGTAAAACCTATTAATTTCACATCTCGGTCAGAGAAATTGAGCTGCTCGACCAATTCACCAGCAATCGAAAAAGTCATGTTACTGGGAAAAAGGTAGCCAGACTTCTCATAGGAATGCATTTTATAAAACATAGAAATGGCGGACTTATAGTCCAAGGAGAAAAAAATTACTATATGTAAACATATAGATAGCATTTTGACATCACCAATAATTAATAATGCAGAATATCTTATTGAGGAAATAATTCCAAAAGAAGTAGAAATTTATGAAGAAATCTATATAGAAATAGATAATAATCTAATAAAACAAAAATTAGAACGCTAAATTGAAAAATTGAAAAAGGACGAAACTATAGGAGAAAACCCTGTTAAAAATATCAATAGAGTTAATAAATCATATCAAATTATTAGGAAAAATAATGCATAATTATGGGTTTGAAACTAGAGAATAATATTTAAAAGAATTGGAAGAAATTAGGACTTTTTATGAATAAAAATGCCTTTAAAAATTGTAAGATCAGTAGATAATATTAGAAGGTTTAATTCATTTAATATAGTTAGACATACTATGACACTAGAAACAATTGGTACACCAGATGATCAAATTAAAAGGATTAAGGAGAAAATTTTAAAATTAGTGCAAGGGGAACACTTATATAAACATATTATTTTTTATTTTCAGAATAAACTATATGAAGGATATGATGAAATGGAAATATGTTGTAATAATGATAATGCAGAAATAGTTATTGATTTCTTAACAACAAAATCTTATAAGAAATTAGTAAAAGCTAATTATTCCTTAGTACATATTATTTGTAAAATAGAAATCATAAATCCTAACTTAAGATTAACATGCCCTGTAATTAAAGCAACCCCTTATTAACATGAAGAATTTAAAAAGCATATATTAGAATTAGTAGAGTTAAAATTAATTACTAAAACTCAAAGTCCACATAGAACTAGAGCATTCATAGTTAATAAACATAGTGAAATTACCAGAGGAAAAAGTAAAATGGTATTCAATTATAAGAGATTAAATGATAATACAGAAGATGTTAAATATCCATTTCCTAATAAAGAAGCTCTAATAAATAAAATAAAAAACACTTAGATCTATAGCAAATTTGATCTAAAATCTAGATTTTGGCAAGTCCTTTCAGTAAAAAAAAGTAGACCTTGGACTGCCTTTATTACTCATAATGGACATTACGAATGAATCGTTATGTCATTTGGTTTAAAAAATGCTCCACAAGTATTCCAAAGAAAAATGGATGATATATTTAGAAAATATGCAGATTTTATTATAACATATATAAATGACATATTGGTTTTTAGCAAGTCTGTAAAAGATCATGTGCAACATTTAATTATATTCTTTAAAGAATGTCAAGAGAATGGTTTAGTATTATCTGAAAAGAAAATTAAAATGGGAACCAGAAAAATTGAATTTCTTGGTGTAACAATAGGACAAGGAGAAATATATCTCCAAAAACATGTAGCATCTAACATTGTAGAAATGCCAGATAAAATAGAAAATTTGAAACAACTTCAATCCTTCTTAGAAAAATTAAATTATACTAGAAATTTTATACCAAATTTAAGTCAATTAGCAAGACCATTATATATTAAAACTAAACAAACAGGAGAAAGACATTTTAATAATGAAGATATAAAATTAGTTCAACAAATTAAAGACAAGATAAGGAATTTAAAACCATTAGAATTACCTCCCCTTTGTAGTTATTTAATTATTGAATTAGATGGACAAATAGGTGGATAGGGAGTTGTATTAAAATATAGACCTATTATATTTTCTAGTATAAAGGAAGAAAAAATAAGTAGATATGATAGTGGTACTTATCAAACAAAAGTAACCGCAACAAATATTGAAATCATAGCCACAATAAAAGCAATGGAAAAATTTAAATTATTCATAATTTCATAAAAAAAGTTTCACTTTAAGAACAGACTGCCAAGCAATAGTAGCATTTTATAATAAAAAATCAGCAAGTAAATTATCAGAAAATAGATAGTTAAAATTTATGGATTATATAATAGGTAATGGATTTCAAGTAACAATAGAACGCATAAAAGGCAATAATAACTTCTTAGTAGATAAATTATCATGAATAATAATAGAAACCACTTGATTTGTCCATATGCGTTGACAAAAATGGGGATTGCAAAACTAGCATGTTCCTCTGAGTTTTTGTCACCGTGAAAATCAAGAAGCCTTTTCCTTTAAACCCTTGGCTTGTATCTCTGAATGTTTAGAACAGTGACTGCAAAGCCAGCAAGATCATTCGCGTTTCTAAGCATTGGATGAGCTGAGTTGATGCCAACTACCTGTAGTATTTTCATATCACTCAAATAAATTTTTATCTAATCATATTATCTTTATTTGTGCAGATGAATAAGAAGAATTTTCCTTTAGAACCTAACCTAAAACATCCTGTTTTCCCTATAGGATCAAACCTTCGTTTCAACATTTCTTTGCCAATCACTGATCACCAACACATCCTCTTGGATAACATTTGGGCCTCTAGAAATAATCCAAAAAGTATCATTCTAGTTCTCCATATTCTTATCACTTATTTCCATAACAGAAATAAATTTCCAATCTCAAGTTCTACAAGCCCAAATCCATTGACTTCATCAAGAATCACATCTCAAATCCTGAAGCCACAAACGGTTGAGTACTTCATAGAACAAAAAAGGAAAATCAAATTTCTGGAAACAGAGGTAAAAATCTTGAAAGAAAAAGAGGAAAAACTTGAACATGATTTATCATCAAAAATTTAAAAAATAGAAGAATTAAAAGAATTTATTGAAAAAATAGAGAAAGAAAAAGAAGAAAAGTTTGAAATATACCCTGAAAAATTAGTGAGGTGAAAGAAAAAATTTTCGAATTAGTTATGCAGAAAAAAAACAGGAACAACAGATCACTGAACAACAGACAATGCGACAACTTCTTCAAATTGAAGCTCGGATTCCTAATGGACTAGCCTTATTTTATCATCACTAACAGTATATCTGATTTCACTATTATTTGATATTTGTCCAATAAAAATTTTTGTAAGTAATATATTAGGTTTTGTATTAATCATATTATATCCTTTAGATTTTACTATTAATTTAATATTTTCATACAAAGTATCTATTGTTACTAAAAATCCTGGGATCATATAATTTATTTCAAAATTATTTGTCATATCTACTTCAGCTGTTGCTATTTGGGCTTTAGCCATATTGTCTATTTGTCTAGTATCTACGAATGATAATACTAATTTAGTTCCTAATCCTAGTCTATGTAATCATGTTATAGTAAATACCATTAATCCTAAATGTACTAAGGTAAGACATAAGACACTCATACTTACATACTCTCATACTCTTATACATACCTTTATACATACATACTCGTATGTACATACATACCCATCACCCACACACAAAAAACCCTCTTTTGGATAAGTGTCAAACCCTATACTCTAGGTTAGGGTTATTAGGTTTTTATTAATGTGACCATGTAATATAAAATAATGTATTAGTCAAAATATACTCCTAGGTAGGATGACTTAGTAGCATAGCTTGCATAGTATCCACTTTCAATCTTCAATCTTGCGTATTCCTTCCCACTATCATATCCTGTTACTATCCTATTTTCTATGTGCCAATAGGATGTGATAGTTTTATCCTATTGGCCCACTTTATCTTACCGCCCACATGATAATTAATGCTGTGGGGGGAATCAGGATAGAAACAGGTAGGATATGATAAAAAATTAAATTTACTTTTTTACCCTATTATTTGGTTTATCTCCCCAGTCTAGGGTTTCATTGAATCCCTTCTTTTGATCTTTTAAACTTGAGATAAGAAACTTTTCAACAACTACAAATGACACTAATTTCACTATTTTAAGTAGGGCTTTTCGCATCTGGAGTGGTTGAAGGGGTTTTCCATCAATATCATGCTTGAACAGATTATTTTTCATGTAAATATTTTTTTTGATCATGCCTTATTTTAGTTTCTAGTCGGATGATTTTTTTTTTTCAAATTGAGTTTGGTATTTATTTTGCTATATTGATGACTTTGTGTATGATTTTCTCCCATAAAACAGGTATGAATTATAATTTTTGTAAGTTGATGATATTAAAATCAATGTATTTTTGGACATTATTTATACATTATTTATTTTTTAAAAATTTCATAGAAACTAATAAATCTACCGATAAATAAATTATTAAGGAAAAATCCAAAAAGTCTATTTTAAAAAATAATATATAACTATATCATAAAGGGTAATTTTGTTTATTTACATACTATTCATATCATATTCTGTCATTATCCGGTCCACTTCAAACGTAAAGTAGGATAACAAAATGATATCCAATGGCTTATTCGGTGAGCATCAAACATATGATAGGATATGAGCTTTTTATCATGCACATATCATTTCCTAATCTTATCCAGTCCTCATATCATATCCGTTCATATCCTATCCTATCCACTAAACGGGCCCTAAAAGTGACCAAAGAGGGTCTATAATTTCCATAACAACTAATAAATTCTTATATTTTACATATAATTTCTTTGCAATACATGTACTATAATGTCCTCTACACATGAAACCCTAGCTAAATTTGCATTAAAAATTTACAATTATGCATATTCATGCATTATTATTATTATTATTATTATTATTATTATTATTATTTATTTTTGCATATTTGCACTAAATTGGTATAATTATTGAGTAAGGTATTTTAAATAGTCATCAATGAGTCATGGGGCTAAAGCAAAAATAAACTAAACTAGATTTATGTACCCGCGCTAATGCTGCGGGTTTATTATATCTAAAAGGAAAATCGTAAAGATAGTATAAATTTTTAAACAAAATTGTTAATGTCATTTTTTTTTGTAAATCGTTTTTAGTATGAGAAGTATATTTGCAAGATGTGAAAGGTTGGGAAATATATTACTTGAATATGTTATATTGTTTATTGAATAATGAAAATGATTTTATTTCAATACTTCGAAAGGAAAAACAATTTTAAGTATTAAGCTTTCTACTTGGTTTTTTCTTCTTTGTTGTAAGAATTGAAATAAGATACCCGCCATATATATATATATATATATATATATATATATATATATATATAGACACTTCATCATTCAAGAGAATTTGTTACAGCTCATCATCACATAAGTATTAATTTAAGAACAATGTTGTCGTTGAGATTATATTATGCAAGGTCCTCATGATTCTAATTTAGTTTTAGCAAACAAACCCACTTGTATTAACATAAAAAAAGTTGCTCAAGTTCTCATCTGGACAGAAAAGGGAAAAAAGTGACATAACTTCATTCCATTCATGGTTGCCATCATAGATGTGTATTAGAGACAGTGGAGTGTTTAACGTTGTCATCTATGGCAACAGGAAGGTTGAGGTCAATCAGAGTGCCTAAAGATGGGATTTTGGGAGATGAATATGGGGAATATTCTTGTAATCATAATTTAAAATAATCAATAATAATGATTGAAAATAAACATGTTGTAAATAGTATTCAAAAATTTATAATTATTACTTCGAGTTTTTCAATCAATTCCTTTGCATTTGAAGAAGAGATGATGATCTGCCGTCCAGCTAAGTTGATGAACCCTTCTTCTAAAACTTTGTCAATGAATTAAAGTAGCGAGTTATAATATCCATCAACATTTAGCAAACCAATCTGGAATAAAGCATAAGTTATGTATCTTCTTTTTATAATTTCATGTGTGTATATAGAGCATTGAGATCAAATTACCGGTTTTTTCTGTATGTCTAATTGTGCCCAACTAATTAATTCAAAAAGCTCTTCAAGAGTTCCATAACCTCCTAAATATTTTAAAAATATACTTAGATGAGTAATTTTTTTTTTTAATTTTTGTATTTACAGTTGTCTATTGGAAGAAAGTAAATATAATAATCAATTAGAGAATATGCGAATTTTAAGTATAATGAGTGATAAAAGAGTGGTAACAAAATTAAAGTATTTTGAAAATATTATTATTTTTTTCAATGGTAGATCAGTGTTCTATGTTGACTATTAGTAAGCTTTGCAAATAGATATATAATACAAATTTCATAGTAGAATTTATGTGTATTTTCAGTGATCAACATGAAAAAAGTATATTTTCATTGTATTTCTCATTGAAAGTTTGAATTGCAAGCATTAATGTATACTCGATATAAAAAAATAAAAAAAGAGTTTTCAATATATGTGATATTAAGTGATAATAAATGCAATTTATATACTAACCTGGCAAAGCAATAAAGGCATCAACATAGCTGCCCATCTCTACTTTCCTATGGTGCATGTCGATAACCGGTTTTACTTCTCCGACAGTGACACCAGTGATCTGAAACTCAAATGGGAAAATGAAAAATTACATACAAATATAGTATTGTAGAATATGTTTTCATATGTGTGGACAAATGCAGGGATATGTTTTTTCATTAAAGGGCAGGAAAAAAATGTACACATCAGAAAGAATGAGAGAAAAATGAAACAATTTATTGTCATACCTCTCTACCCATTAGAGCTTTCGGAATGACACTAAATACATGGAGAAAAAATTTTGTTAATAATTTTAGCAAATTTTCATTAAATGGAGGTTTTTTTTTTTTTTTTTTTGAAAATGTTTGGGGAAAAGAGATCCATACCCTATAACATTTCTACCACCATTAAATACAATCTGAGAAATCAAACCATTAATCCAATACTTCCTCCTCCATATACCAAATCAATGTTCTTCAACACCTGACAATGGTAACATTCAGTAAAATATTTCAATGGTGTTTAAGAATTTATTTATATTTCAAGAAGAAGAAGAATTGAGAAGGGGAAAAGGAAGGAGGAGAATTGCAAGATAAATGACAATAACTATGTAGATAGAAACTAAACCAGTTCTTTGTCAAGATTTATAGTAGCATCTTGGTAACTTTTTTTCTTTCCTGCACTACTACCGCAAAAAACACAGATTGTTTTGAACTTGGATGTAGTGATTTTCTTTTCTTCCTCCATTTTCCTTTGCAGTTTTTTTTGTTAGGTTGAAACACTGACAATTTGAATAGATATTATCCATTATATGTGGAGAATACGGTTTAGCTTTATTGAGAATAAATTAATACCTATGCATTATTAAAAGCCTTAGCTTGTTGTGTCATGTCAATTATTGACATAATTGAAACAACATAAAGTTGTAAGAATGTTAGACTTTGTGAAATGTTTGGAAAGATAAAAACAAAATGATTAGTAGATGGAGATTGACAAACATTATAGTAGTTAATTAAAAAATATTAAGCTTGATAAAATGACTATGTGTTTTTTATGTTTTAGTATTTTTTTTATATTTAAGACATATACTATGTTTAAGGTGATATAATGATTAAAATTAAGCAAAGATAGACTATCATTATAATTTTAGAAAGCATATATATATATATATATATATATATATATATATATGCTTAATCTTAATATATTTAGTTAATCTTAATCTTATCTCTCTAAAATTTCTATTCTTCAAGTTTTACTTTGATGGATATTTGTTTTGCTATGGTTGGAAGCCACATGTCCTGCTATGATTGAAAGAACTTTTTTTTTTTCTCCAACCCTAATCACAACAATCAATGGCCAGATCTCTTACTTTCTCTCTTTCTTCCTTCTTCTTGTTCACCGACAAATTGGTTTCCTAGGCTCAGATAATCTTTCAATCTTAATCTCATCACCCAAATATATATATATTTTTAAGCTTTTGTTTGATGAACATTTGTTCTGCTATGGTTGAAAGAGAAATATCTTGTTATGATGGAAAGAGCTTTCTTTCTTTTTTTTTTTCAAACCCTAGCCACTGTAATTAACGGCTAGATCTATCACCTTCTCTCCTCTCTCCTTTTTTTTTGGTGAGTCGCTTTCCTAGACCATAGGGTTAACTTTTGCTAGTTTAATTTTTATCTTTTGATAGGATTTGTTTTTCCTATTTAAAAATGTTTCAATCATATCTTTTTGTTTATATACGGACGAAAGCGGTACAATGTTTGACTGAGATAATATTATTATTATAGTGTAATATATATTATATGGTTTTAGCCCTAGGTCTTGAAACGCTTAGCTTGATTCGTATCTATTGATGGGATGTTTTCTTTAAATGCGGCATTAATTCTTTTGGGAGGAATTAGGGTTCAAGTTTAAATTCTCTTAGTTTAATTCTTATTTTTTATAGGATGTTTTCTTCTTAATTATAAAATGTTAAAAAAGATGTGGATGACAAAGGTAGAATATATGAGTGAGATAATATTATGATAGTGAAATATATATTATATAGTTTTAGGTTAGGTTTAGATACTCTTAGTTTGATTTCTATCTCTTGAAAGGTTTTTTTTTCCTTCTATTTTAAATAATCTGAATTGTGTTTGTGTGAATAATTGTTATATGATTGCTATTATTAATATTATTAATAATATTATATATGATATTTTTTAAAAAAATCTTCATGATATAATAAGTATCTGTAAATTTTTGTATATTTTTATATTATTGTCTAAAAAATATTTTGGAGGATTTAATTTGTTGATTGTCTTTACATATGTAAGATTTTGTTAAGATCGGTTTTTATGTATTTTCAATAGTTTTATGAGTGAATGGAATAAATACAAATAACACATTGGTAATGTCAGTGTATATTTATGATATATAAATAATTTATTCTATATCTAAAAATATATAATATTATATTATATAATGAATATGGTGGGAAGAACACGCTATGTTACATTTGAAACTCTTTGAGAATGAGAGATTGTGATAGAGCAATTACTGATGGTAGCAATCAAAGAGGAAGGCTTGATACTAATTGTGGAGGGAAGTATAATGGTGACTGTAGGTAGAAGAGGTTGTCACATGAATTACGTTGCTCAGAGATTGTTGGAAAGATTGAAAGCTTATCCAACAATGTATGAAGTTAGTGAAGAGTTTGTAGCGAGGATGACATTAATGCGTAACCTTGGAAGGACTCTTAGAGGAGATCATAAGACTTTGGTTGCACCGTTGTTTCCAGTGATATTCATTGGGGGAAAATTGATTGGGGGTTTGGATTAGCTCATAGATATTCATGTTATTGGCAAGCTTATCCCTATATTGAAAGAAGCTAGTGCTATTTGGCTCTAAGTGGTTTGTTATAATTTTCCTATTTCATAATTAAAGTATATAATTAACATAATTTATATAATATATGGTTATGTATTACTATAAGTTGATTATATATTTTATTGTTTTATATTTTTCCCCTTTTTAGATTGTTGTAAGTTGCATGCATTTTTGTTTTGATATATTTTATATGGTTGGTATAATGTGTAGAGAGAGCATGTATAGTGATGGTACGATGAAAAGATGATGAAGATGAAGATGGAGAATATGACATGAGAGAGAGAGAGAGAGAGAGAGAGAGAGTATAATTAATCAATAATGGTGAAAGAATTATTCCATGTTGTCTTAATTGTACTCTCTGCTCTATGCCATCATTATTTTATCTTTTTTCTTCTCTCTCTCTCTCTCTGACACTCTATGTCTTCAAGTTTTTATGGTTTCATTATATATATATATTTATTCAAACTTTAGTATATAGTTCATACAAAGATATTCAAACTTGTTATACATATGGTTTAAGTGCTAAAGTAACAATGGTGTAATCTTTTTTGTATTTCTTCTATCTTTGTTTCGGGGGGGGGGGGGGGGGGGGGGGGGGGGGGTTTGTGAAGTATTAATAAAATTATTTAAATTTTTATTGCTTGGATTTATGCAGATAATAACTTGGACCAATGCTTCTCAGATATCTCTATCAAGCATTGTATGCGCTATCTTCTTTTGATGGTATTTTCTACCAAGATCTGGATTTAGTTAATGCATTTTTTTTTGTTTATTTGTTTTCCTTTTAATTTTGTGTGGATGTTTATCTTTTGTTTGGTTTTTTTTATTAGTTTATGTTGTACTTTCTTTATTTAATAAATTGATTGATTGTTTGTCTACTTTTATAATATTATATATAAAGGAATTGTAGGTAGGGGGAATTTATTTGATAATCATATATTATATTTATAACATAATTTATTAAATATTAATATATGTCATAATAAATATTTTCAACATTTTTTTGGCAATTTATGAGTTTTTTAACCATACATATTACGATGTGTATAACAAATTGATAATTTTTAGAAAAAAAAAAAAAGAGATAGTTATATTTTTTAAAAAAAAAGTTTAGATTAAAAACATATATAGATAGATAAGTAGATAGTTAGATAGATAGATAGATATATGGAGGAGTGAGTATAAGTAGTAAAAGATTATGATAACATATATATATATTTTTAAGTAATGTGTTAAATGTTAATAAATCAAATAATGAATTTTTCATATGTTTTGTTAAAGTTTATTATTTTAAAACCTGGGTAGTAATTTGTTAGAAAACAATAAAGTAGCATGTGACGTAGAGGTAAGATATAGATTTTTGCAATGTTGTAGTAGGTGGGGTCTTAAGGTGATCTAATTATGCTTATTTATTTCTTCCTTTTTTAAATTGGTTATTTACAAAGAGAGATGGAGAGAGAAAGGGAGTGAGTGCTTGAGTGAGTAGCAAATGCTTATAATATATCTCTATGTACTTATGTATAGGCATATATCTATGTATACCTACAACATGTAGTGTATATAAATCTATGTATGCCTACATGCATATATATATATATATACATGCATCTATCTATGTATATCACATAGAGATGGAGAGAGAGATGTATATTACATGCACATATCTATGTATACCTACATCGTACAGTTATATATATATATATATATATATATATATATATATATATATATATATATATATATATATATATATATATATATATATATATATATATATATATATATATATTTCAAAATGTGGGGAAAAAGAGAAATATATGGACTAAATAAAGAAATATGCTTTAAGACATTGGTAATGGAGCAAAGTAGTCTGTTCCCTCGTAGATTGTATGATGACCAAGGAGGTGATTTTAGAGTTATCATCATAGCACTAACATGGGAAAACAAAGACTAAGGCAGAGGACCTAGTTGTTCTTTTTGACCATTTCATCATTATTATGATATTGAGGGACTTCTAAACTTGTTTTTGGGGTGGACATTTGTCCATCTTTTATAGGTTAATTATCTTTTTTTTTTCCCCAATTCTAGCTATTCTTTACTCCCAACAATAATCATACTCTTAACCCTAACCATTATTTTCTTTATTTCATCTTCTTCTCTATCTCATCATTGTCCTTTATTGGAGGAATTGGGGAGGGGGGTTGCGGAGTAGATGAGGTCTTAATGGAAAGCAACGTATTTTAGGGTAACACTACTTCATAAGGCTTCTTCTTCTATTAAGTTTGACACCGGCTTTGTAATTTTCTGTTACTTGTAGCGTTGTGGCTTCCAGCGTAGCAAGATTAAGTATCATCAACATCATCTCTAACAATACAGTAAGACTTATCATCATCATTATTGTTATTTCTAACGCCATAAGAAAGATTGAGCAGTAATACTTCCGTTGCAATAAGCTTTCTTTTCAGCATATAGGTTTTCATCTTTTGTTATATGTATTTTCTTGTACTTCTTGCATTAGTTTTTTGCTTTGATTATTTTTTATTTGTTTTTATTATGTGATTATTATGTTTTTGTTTGGCTTAGCATGACAGATCATTATCGTAATGATTTTTTTGGGAAAACTTCCTCAAGATATGGTTGAAGAGATTTTCAGATATATAGTTTCAACATCTTCTAAATCCCTTCATGATCTTAAACTATTGCATTGCTGGTAATTTCATTCATTTATACAATATAAATAAAAATTATTTGTTTAAATAATAATGTAATTTTTTTTTCTAGTTGCAAGGTTTTTATGAAGCATCCAAAAGTCATAGAGTTGGACAGATGATGCGGATGGATAATTTATGGTATCTTAGTATGGAAGAATATATTACTTTTCTTTGGAATTGTGCAATAAGTGGAAATCTAGAAGCTTGTTTGAAACTTGGCATGGTGAAAATTTATAATTACAATATTTATTAATGTTGGATAAATTATAGTATTAATATTTATATAATGCAGCTTGTAAAGGTTATTTGCCTGTAGTATATGTAGCAGGGATTATTTTGTATAAAGATCATATGAGACGCAATTATGGTATAACATTGTTGAATTTAGTTTTTTATGGAAAATAGGTAATGTTTCAGAAGCAATAGATAGCGAAAGATCAGATAATCCTATAATAAATAATTGTCGATATGTTATAGCAGAGTTTCTTAGAGAGATATTATGGAGTGTGGTAAAGAGTTTTGTGGTCGGAATGCCAATGATATTATTAGTAATGGATGGTGAGGTGAAGATGGATTAGTGAGAGAGTTTTGCAGCTCAGCTTGTAGATGGAAATATGAATTTAATTTGCTTTCTGAACTTATGTAATATTTATATTCTTTAGTTTTTTTTTCTGTTATAGTTTTTTGTATTTGTAATCTTGTATTATAGATGTACATTTTTTAATGAATGTTATATGTAATATATTCTTGAAGTAGAAATTCGTTGAAGTTTCTATTAATGTAACAAATAGAAACTCATTAAAATGACAAAAATACTCAATCAATAAGGAATAGCCAAATATCTAGCGATGATAGACGGGAATAGTGTTTTTGGGGGATAGAATTAAGATGTAGTAAGTATATATATATATATGATAGACGGGATATATAGCGATGGTATGATGAAGAGATGATGAAGATGAAGAAGATGACAGAAGAGAGAGAGCATTGTTAATCAACAATGGTGACAAAATCATTCCATGTTGTCTTAATTGTGCTCTCTGCTCTATCTGTCATCAATATCATATTTCTTTCCCTCTCTCTCTCTCTCTCTCACACACACACACACACACTCTCTCTCTCTATAACAATTTTTTAAGGTTTCATTATCTATATATTTCCATTAAACTTTAGTATATAGTTCATGTAAATATATTTAAAGATATATTTGTTATCCTTATGGTTCAAATGCTAAGGTAACAATAATGTAATCTTTTTTGTATCTCTTCTCTTTTTTTTAAGGCCATGTTTTTGTTTCAGAATTATTAACAAAATTATTCATATTGTTATTGCTTGGATTTGTTTAGATATGCACTTGAATTAATGCTTTTCAGATGTTTTTATCCAGAATCTTAGGTGCTTCTTTCTTTTTATGGTGTTTGCTACCAGGAGGTCGATTTAGTCAATCATTTTTGTCTTTATTTGTTTTCCTTTTGCTTTTGTATGGATGTTTATGTGAAGTATATTGTTTTTTGTGATTGTAATATCTTTTATTTGATTTTTTATTTTAATTTTTATCTTTTGAGTGTTTTTCTTATTATTAATTTATGTTGATTTCTAAAACCATTCAAAAATATTATTATTAAACCATGATCAGAATAATGAAATTAACATCAACAATTATATTTATTAATATTATCAAATACAAAATTAAAAAAATATAAAATTTACTTACTAATTTTCTAAATGAGGGTGTCAAACGTAAGATCAAGTATATGTGTTATAAATGACACCCTCATATAAGGGATGAAGGGTTATTTTTTTTTATCCCAATGCCTAACTTGTAACCAATTATATACTATTGGTTTAAAATGTCAACAATTGGGGCTCAATTATTTAGTTTATTGGGGGTTGGGTGCAATTATTAGACTCATAAAAATAAAATAATCAAATCAAAACAATTTTTCAAAAATCAGGTTTGAAAAAAAAGATATCAATGAAAATGACAAATGCCCACTTCAACTAAGGGTTGGGAAGGAAGATATTTGAAGGGATAATATTTGAAAAATATTTTATAAGATAAAGGAAAAAATTAAAATTAGCCCATGTGAATAATTTTTTCCATCAATATCTAGGCCTTATGCTTTTATTTGGATAATAATTTTTTTTTCTTCCAATTCTAGCTATCATTCACTCCCAACAATAATCATGCTCTTAAAAACCACTTTCTCTATTTCATCTTATTCTCTATCTCATCATTGTCCTTTATTAGAGGAATTAGGGGGGGTGGATGAGGTCTTAATGGAAAGCAACGTATTTCAAGATAACACTACTTCATAAGGCTTCTTCTTCTATCAAATTTGACACTGGCTTTGAAATTTTCTTATACCTGTAGGGTTGTGGGTTCCAATATAGCAAGATTAAGTATCATTAACATCATCTATAACAATACAATAAGACTCATCATCATCATTATTCTTATTTCTAACACCATAAGAAAGATTGAGCAGTAATACTACGGTTGCAATAAGCTTTCTTTTCAGCATATAGGTTTTCATCTTTTGTCATATGTATTTTTTTGCAATTATTGCATTAGTTTTTTGCCTTGATTATTTTTTTATTTGTTCTGATTATGTGATTATGATGTTTTTGTTTGGCTTAACAGATCATAATCGTAGTGATTTTTTGGGAAAACTTCCTCAAGATATGGTTGAAGAGATTTTCAGATGTATAGTTTCAACATCTTCTAAATCCCTTCATGATCTTAAACTTTTGCGTCATTGGTAATTTCATTCATTTATATAATAGAAATAAAAATTATTTGTTTAAATAATAACGTTTTTTTTTCTAGTTGCAAGGGTTTTTATGAAGCATCCAAAAGCCGTAGAGTTGAACAGATGATGCGGATAGATAATTTATGGTATCTTAGCATGGAAGAATATATTACTTTTTTTCAAAATTATGCGTTAAGTGGAAATCTAGAAGCTTGTTTGAAACTTGGCATGGTGAAAATTTATGATTACAATTTTTTATTAATGTTAGATAAATTATAGTATTAATATTAAGGACTAATTTTTAAAATTGATTTGCAGGTAGAAGTTATAAAGTTGAAAATGGATTTAGGCATCCAATATTAACATAATGCAGCTTGTAAAGGTTATTTTCCTGTAGGATACGCATATGGGATTATTTTGTATAAAGATCATATGAGACGCAATTCTGGTATAACAATGTTAAATTTAGTTTCTTATGGAAAAATAGGTAATCTTTCAGAAGCAATAGATAGCAAAAAATCAGGTAATCCTATAATAAATAGTTGTCGATATGTTGTAGCAGAGTTTGTTAGAGAGATAATATGGAGTGTAGAAGGAAAATGGATGGAAAAAGAGGTGTGGGAGTGTGGTAAAGAGTTTTGTGGCCAGAATGTCAATGATATTATTTATAATGGATGGTTAGGTGAAAATGAATTAGTGAGAGAGTATTGTAGCTCAGCTTGTAGATGGAAATATGAATTTAATTTGCTTTGTAAACTTATGTAATATTTATATTGTTTAGTTTTTTCTGTTATAGTTTTTTGTATTTGTAATATTGTATTATAGATGTACTTTTTTTAATGGATGTTATATGTAATATATTCTTGAAGTAGAAATTCGTTGAAGTTTCTATTAATGTAATGAAGGAATCCCGGAAACCCCCTCATAAATACAGGTATTTTCCAAAATCCTCATCTAAATTAATTTTTTTAATTTTTATTCATAATATAATCAATATTTGATATTCCTTTAATTCAAATATTGTAACATTAAAACAATTTTATTGCAACAGAGAAAAGAAAATAAATTTATATATATATTGTCATATTAAATTGATTGTATTCAAAGTCGTACATCCAATTTTTTAATAGATAACTTTGTGACTAAGTTTCAAACGCTATGTAGATATCCTTTCAGCAAATATTTAAATAAATAAATCAATACATAAAGTCTTACCGTTATATATATATATATATATATATATATCATCATCATCATCATCATCATCATCATATTAAATTGATTGTATTCAAAGTCGTACATCCAATTTTTTAATAGATAACTTTGTGACTAAGTTTCAAACACTATGTAGATATCCTTTCAGTAAATATTTAAATAAATAAATCAATACATAAAGTCTCACCGTTAGATTGCACCTCGAGATATGCTCCTACACATTATTGACATACTTTTATAAAAGATGAAAGGTTATTTTTTTTATTTTTCTCTAGTAGAAATCTGTCAAAAGGTGAAAAAAAAGAAAAAAAAAATCCCTAACAACTTAACAATTATATACCATATCAATTTACAATGTCAAAGCAAACAGTTTTGATTTAAATCATTTTTATTGAGGATATTAGTGTGGGGATAGATAAAGATAGTGATTCAATTATTGTGGTGTAGGTGAAGGAAAGGGAGGAGGAGAGAGGAGGATCATGATTTCAAGTTATGTTTTTTAAAGTATTTAGATTATCTCGTTTTCATCATCCAATTAAAAATGCCACTCTCTCTCTCTCTCTCTCTCCACACACACACACACACACATATATATATATATTCACCAAGATTTGGCATCACATCAAATCTTTAATAATTTGTTTTCTCCACATATACAACCACTATAACATCATATTATATATGTATATTTATTCATAATGGAGACCTGTACTCCCTTATTGTTCCATTTCCCACATGATCACATAATCACTCACTTGTTTAGCAATGCAAGTTAAATGTTTTATTTTATTATTATTCTTAAGTTACTTGTGAGAAGTCCCCGTGCATTCCTCGCCTTGATTTTTTTTTTTTATAAAGAAACCCGTGCATTCCTTGTGTTGATTTTTTTTTTGTATAAAGAAAAATTCTGAAAAGCAAATCTTTTTAAATTACCAAGTTTCTAAATTTCTTTTAAAAGGAGAGATTAGCATTAATTTATATTTTTGTTAAAAAAATATTTAACTAACTATATCACTAAATAATATTTGTTGAATATATATATATATATATATATATATATATATATATATATATATATATATATATATATATATATATATATATATATTAATGAAATGTGAAATTATTTAGTTTGTTTGGTCCATATAATTTTATGATGATTATAACATACATGATAATAACACCAAGATATAATAAAATCTATTTTTTTTAAACACAATGAGATGAAATCAATTTTTCTATCAAGAATTACTATACAAAAAAAAAATTAAACCATCTAAAATCTATTCAATCATACCCAACTTCATCATATCTAAAATATGGAAGGATAATCAATTACCATCATTCATTATAACAAACAACAAATAAAAAAGGATAAAACAAAAACTTCTTTTGGTTGTTTCCAATCCACCACCCAAAAAAAAAAAAACCAATGAAAAATATATTTTAGATATAAGGGAAATAAAAAGAATATCAAATGGAAAATACCTTGCCCTCCGGCTTTGATCTCCTTCTCCGAATCCGATCTCCTCACCGTCTCCAATAGATGGCGGTCCGGTGTAAAGGCGCTAATCAACAATGAAACAATTTGATTATTTCCAATCTATCACTAAAAAAAGCCAATCAAAAATCAAGGAAAAAAGGGGAACTCTTCAATAAACCTTAGGAGTGAATTCTTATCAAACTCATCCCAATCCGGGTCGGAGAGGAAGGCAATGAGCTCAGGGAGGCGACCGACGGAGGCAAGGTCTGCCAGGAAGGTCTTGGAACGGTCGCTGTGCCGTGGCATGCTTAAGTGAAGGCAAGATCTGCGGCCTGAGAGAGTCTGGCGAAGACCTTGTCGCATAGGCGCCAGCGGATGATGGAGGGATGGTCAGTGGAGCTACGGAGGATCTCAACCTCGCGGGTGGCTTGGCGGCGGGTGGTGAGATCAGCGACCTGGAGACATTTAGATCTAGGTTAGAAGAGGAACAATAATTTAGATTTAGATCGGTAGTGCCAAGCTTTGTAGACGATACCACCGTTGCCATGATCGCGGACCTCAAGCTTATCGAAGTCTAAGGTAAGTTTGATTCCCTCTGGGATGTCTAGGGTCAAGGTTAGCTTCGGAAGCCTTCGCTCAAGGATGACAGCCACCCAACCCTCCCAAAACCCTTATTTCCGAGGCGCCGCCCCTTCGCCTTTCTTTTCAACTGGAGTGCGAGCGCTTGATCGAGAAATCTAGGGTTTCAATCCTTCGCCTCTTGGATGGGATTGAAGAGCAACGGATTCGTGAAGCCGAGGTCTTCTTCGATGGAGGGATTCCACGTTTATAGGAATAGATCCATGGAGTGGAAGCTGTCGCCGGTTGTGGTGCTGGCCACCACCCCCGATGGTTCCCAGGTCGCCGCTACCCGTGACGATGGTTCTCTCAAGATTCATATTGTCAGTTATTTGGGTGGGTGGGTGTGAAATGATTATTTTAGTGAAAAATTATTGGGGTTTTTGGGCCTTCACGTGATGGGATATGTTAATTAATTAAAAGAAATCAACTATCCACATAGCATGACAGGATTGAAAACAAACATCTTAGGGATAGAATATGATGTAACATGCTAATCAATTAAAACTCACCAAATGTCCTCTCAATATAAACTCTTGGAAAACAGTAATTTTGGGGGATAGAATTAAGATGAAGTATATATATAAGGTGTCAATGTGGAAAAGGGGGTTGAAATAGAAATAAAGTAAATGTTGAAGGTTAACGTGAAAAAAAGAGAAAAATTAAAAAAAAAAAAAAAAGCCTGGGAATAGCAGTTCCTCTTATTTTCCTCTTAAAAGCTCTAATTTTTTCCTTTTCCTTACTTTAATCCTTCGAGATACCAGAATTATTTTCAATGTGAAGGAGTTAAATTGAATTCTAAAAAGTTATTAGCATTCAATATTGGACTATAGATAAGTTTGATGATGCCTTTTTCTCCTTCTTTCTTATTAACCAAATTCAATTTGTATTCTTGCAATTTTGATGAGATGTATATTTTGAAATATATATATATATAAGATATTAGAATTTATTGTGGGTAAGTGTGTTTTGTTATAGGTAAGCAGAATAAGGGCAGAGTGATAAGAGTCTAAATGTGTGTATTTATACATGGGTTTTGTATATGTGTACATGCCATTTTGGATGAATCGATGCCTATTTTTCACCTAAATTGGTTATTTCCTTGTTGCAGGCCTCATAAAAGCTAGAATGAGCTCGAGAACGCAATTGGAGTGAAATCAGCACCAAAATTCACGTTTTTGAAGCAAGAGCACTATAGCGATACTGTAGCAAGGAATCCGGGTCCTACACGAACCAAGCTGTGAACTGCGCATACACTATAGCAAAGTCATTGTACATATTTACTGTAGCAGGCACTATAGCACAGACCCGGTTTTGCGAGCAGAAAGGGCAGTGAGCCGCGCGGGCACTGCGCACCTGCGAGACTCGGGGCAGAAGGCTTTTAAGTGAAGTTAGGGCTTGTTTTTAGTAGCTTCTTCTTCCCCATTTTGGAGGCTCTTGGTGGAGGCGACTTCGCTGGAGTAAATTAAGGCTGAATCTCAAGTCTTAGAGGAGGAAATTCGAGGGGAGAACATCATTGGGCAAGAGCTTCATCGATTCCACCTTTGAGGAGCTAGGAGACGACGAAGGAAGCCACCCCATTGCGGCGTTCGTGGAAGATATCTGTGCCTTTCCTCCATTCTTCTTGTTCTCATTTGTTGAGGCAGTTTTTCTATGCATTTATTAGTTGTTTTCTTGAACCTATCTTGTGTAGTTTCTTGTATGGACGGCTAAACCCCAAGGTCACTAGATGTCGGTGTACCTTGGGGTGAACTTGCGTAGTTGAATGCTTTGATTTGCTTAATGCATGTGGTTGGTTTCATGGTTTAAGCTTGGTGAACTTTGATGTGTTAATTTGCATGAGAACTGTGTATCTTAACTTCTAGGTTGTACTCGATGCGTGACCATCACCCTTGTACTAGACAGGCTTTGCTTAATAGGGATTTATGTAAGGACATGCCGTAACCATCGGGTGTTCCTTACCCCTCCAACTTCTAGGGCTGGACCTAGGTTGAGTATTGGCCCTAGTTAGAGATTTTCCTTACATATAGGAGGATTTGGCCGGAAAAGATTCCAAGACAATACTCATATGGGATTAGGGATTATCGTCGTGACCATCGGGATAATCTATTCTTCGACTTCTCTTAGCCTAAACCATCGTATGCTTAGCATTTCTAGCATTCTTCTAACCTTTAGTAGCCCCAGGGGGATTCTGATCCGTGACCACCCTTACTCCTTGATTTACATCTCACTCGACATATTGATACTATTTCACTTAGTTGCAATTTTCATTAATAGCTATAGCTCTCGACTGGAATTTGGTAGGTTAGACAACAAGTAAAGAAGAAGTAAGGGTAGCTCATTGGGCTCAGAGAATACGACCCTCTCGTGCTTGCACGAGAGGTATTACTAGACGACCTTGTGCACTTATGAGATACTCATCAAGTTTTTGACGTCGTTGTCGGGGACCCACAAGGAATACTCGAAAAATTTGTAGCTTGTTGATTTGACCATTTTTACTTTCGTTTACTTGTTTTTCTCTTTCTTCATTGTAAATATTTTTATTCATACAATTTTTATCTTGTTACCTTAATCTCGTGTTGATCTTGACCATTCGCTATTTGTCTTGGTGCGAGGTACTACTCTTATGACTAGATGAAGACAGACAAATTTGGTAGAACTGGACAGTGAGATCGAAAGGACTTTCTTTCAAAGGTCTAGGAAAGGAGCAGAAAGTTAAGTATGGGATGAACAGAGTGAACCATCAGATATGGCTGAGCCTAGAAGAACTTTGTCTGACTACAAGAGGCCGTAATTTACGGGGGATGAGTTTAGTGTGCAAGCCCCTACTGTTCCAGCAAACAATTTTGAGATCAAGGCTAGTACAATTGGGATGATCTAGAACTCCATTCAGTTTGATGGTTTAGCTGATGAGGACCCTCATGCCCACTTGTCCCGTTTCCTTCAAATTTGTTCTACCTTCAAGATCAATTCTGTCGTGGATGACACGATTAGGTTGAGATTGTTTCCTTTTAGTTTACGGGGGGGCGGCATAGTGATGACTCACTTTATTAGCCCCTGGGTGCATCACCACTTGGAAGGAGATGGTCGAGAAATTCCTTACTCGTTATTTTCCCCTGAGCAAGGCAGACAGGTTGAGACAAGCGATATCTTCTTTCAGACAATGTGACTTAGAAACGCTGTTTGAGGCTCATGAGAGGTTTAAGGATCTCTTGAGACAATGTCCGCACCATGGTTTTGCATCTTGGATGAGAGTGCAAATATTATTTAATGGGTTGAACTACTAAACCCGCCAACTCATTGATCCCGCGGCAGGAGGTTCACTAAGCAGTAAATATCCTGAGGATGTCGAGCAATTGATTGAAAGCATGGCTAGCAATGAGTCTCAGTAGAGCACCCGAGGAAGACCACAGAAGGCAGCAGGAATCTATGAGGTGAATGATACCACTGTGTTGGCTGCGAAGATTGAGGCATTGACTAAAAGGTTCGATCAGTTTACAATTGGCTCGAGCTCGAACTCTGGGGCAGTTTTGTCTTGTGACACTTGTGGCGCTACACATTCAGCTGCGCAATGCCCTATTTCTTTCACATCTCTAGGTCCTGTGGAGACGGTAGACTATGTTGATGGTGGTCAGAGAGGCCAAGGGAATGCATTCAGGCCCACATATAATTCTGGGTGGAGGAACTATCCTAACTTTTCATGGAATTCAGGTCAGTAACAACAGCGACCACCACAACGTCAGGGCCCCCAGTTTCAGCCTCAGCAGCAACAAGAAAAGAAATATACCAATGAAGACATACTGGTGAAGTTCATGATCAACAACACTAAGGCAAAATTTCAAAATATCAACAATCAGTTGACACAGCACAGTGGGCAGTTCAGTGAGATAAGCACAGTGCTAAGAAATCTCCAAGCAACTGTCCAATCCCTTGAGAATCAAGTTGGGCAACTTGCTCGGGCAAGTGCTAAACGACCACAAGGTAGCCTCCCGAGCAATACAGAACAGAGTCCAAGGGATCACCTTAAGGTTGTTACTCTTAGGAGTGGGAGACCGTTGGAGGCAAGAGCCGAGGATGGCTCATGTGGCAAGAAGGATGGGGTGACCATTTTAGAAGATCCCGAAGTGGCTGAGCCGGTAATTGGGGAAAATGGGGGCAAGCAAGGTGAGGAATCCACCAAACCGTCAACATCGAGGATTTCTGAGTACAAACCCTGACAGGGGCCCGAAAGTGCACGAGTTGTCTCAGTAATAAAGTACCCCGGTGAGAGGGTAGTCGAATCCACATGGAGTAGGGATTAGAGACACAAGAAATTGCTACTTAGCTAGTGCGAAATACGAGTGAAGAGAACATAAATCAATTTGTGTGAAAAGAGTAAAAGAGAAATATGAAAGACAAGAGAGTGCAAGCAAAGAGTGAAAGAGAACAATCAATGTAAAATAGGGTACCCGGACAAGCTCCCCCTAGGACTAATGTTCTAGTGCAAGACAATGTATTATGCTCTCCTATTGATGTTTAATGAGTCATGGAAATCCTTAAGCACACGGTCCCAAACTTAAGATCAACCGTGACTAATCCCAAAATTATGCCCCGCATTAGGTTTCACTACGACCCTTCACTCTGTTGATCTAACAACTAAGCCCCAGGGGAGTCCATCTTCCTAAGCCTCACACTACGTGGAATTTCTTTACGTTCTAGGGATTCCAATTGAAAGACCGCGTCCCTAAGTATAGTTCTAACCCTTTGGTCCAGGAGAAAGAACCCTAGTCTTAGTTAAGCACCAGCACTATGATTCACTACAATCCTTCACTCTGTTGCTCGCGCAACTAAGCCCTAGGGGAGTTCATCTCCTAGCACTTCACTCCACTTCGACCTCTAAGAACTCTTGGAATACGGAGGTAGGGAAAATCACACCGGAGGAAAAAAAGGACGTTTCGCTACCTTACGACTCACCCCCTCGACGTTCTCCAATCTCGAGTAGTTTAAACCTATAGGAGTTGTCACACCTCCAAAGGATAACCTAGATGATTCTCAGACCTAGTGTCATGGCTAAGGGAAAATCAATACAACAAGCAATCAAGATTGGAACTCAATTAGAAGCATCAATTAAGAAAGCATAATAAAAGTCATAGAAATAACGTCATCCTAAGGTTTACAGGTCCGAATACCCATAAGGGGTTTAGCTCTCCAAGGAGCTATACAAATCCATCAATGTATATGAATAAACAAGAATAGAAAACATAGATGAAACCCCCTTGTGATGCGTGGCAATGGTCTTGTGAGGCCGCTCCGTCCTCTCCACCAAACCCCTTGTCAAGCGTAGGGCACACCTCATCGGATTGGTGCCGACGAAAGCTCCCCCAATAGCTATCTTCCAATGGACTTCGATGTCGATGCCGTAGATGCGCTCTAAACCTTCACAAAATCCTCTCCAAAACCTAGCCACGACCCTCCAGAAGTTGGGGAAAAAGATCCTTGAAAAATCATGAAAAAGTCCTATTTATAGTGCTGAGTCACAGCTGTGAAATCGGCTAAAATCGGGCATCCACACGGCTGTGTGGAATTTCCACACGATCGTGTGGATTCTCTGGAATTGGTTTTCTGGCGCGCAATGAACAGTAAACTGATACAGTAACTACTACAGTATTAGCACATAAACTGTTCCCAATTTCATGTTCTTTATCGAGGCCGTTGAATTGGGCACACAATCAATGGTAGATCATGTCAATTGCTTCATTTCTCCTCATTGGCAAAGTTCTCCAATGCTACACGAGTTAGACTTTTATGAGTGTGACTGCCTTTGTGCCCCTCTAATGGAGGTTGGTACACACCCACAAGTTTAGACTTGTGCCTTGTTCCTTGGTTGGTCCAAGAACTCCCCAACAAAGGCGAACATGACCTAATTTTTCTCTTTCTTCTCTAAATTTGCTCCACAACCCTACATGCACAAAAAAACACAAATACACAACAAATAATGATAAAATCTGAGAAAAGTAATGCTCAATGTAAGAAAATAATACTTCGTATTACTTTAACATGAGCACTTATCAAACCCCCTGTTCTTTACCCAGCCAGGTTGAAACAAGAAAATGAGGACTCTCAGTACAAAAAGTTCCTCAATATGTTCAAGCAACTGCATATAAATATCCCGCTTGTTGAGGCATTGGCCGAAATGCCTAAGTATACCAAGTTCATGAAAGACCTTCTTACCAACGAGAGGAAGCTTGAGGAACTGGAAACGGTGGCACTCCCCAAGAGCTATTTGGCAATGATTCAGAAGAAGCTTCCAAAGAAGCTGACTGACCCTGCAAGCTTCATCATCCCTTGTGTGATTGGGGAGGGAACACAAGAGAAAGTACTGTTCGACTCCGGCTCCAGCATCAATGTAATGCTATACAAGCTGTCCTTGAAGTTGGGATTAAAGGATTTAAGGCCCACAAGAATGACTGTGCAGCTTGCAAATCGATCGGTAAGGAAGCCTAGGGGTGTTGCGTGCCCAGGCATACGCGGGGTTCTGCGTGCCCACGCAGAAACTGCGCCGTGCCCAGGGGCAGCCAAAAGTGGCTGCCCCTTCTCTTTTCCCCTCACTACTTTCTCTCTCTCTTCTCACCCTTCATCTTCTTCCTTTCTCCTTGATTTTTCATCCATTTTTTCTCCGTTTTCCTCATTTTTTCATCTTTTTTCTCCATTTTTTTTCCTCTAATCTCCTCTCCCATACATTGCAACCTCATTACAACCATTTATTTAGAGTTTCACTAACATTTTCTCCAGATCTCATCGTTTAAGCCTTTCAAGGCCTAGTTTAAGGTATTTTATAAACTTGAGCTTTCTTGCTATTTCCTCTCACTTTGGGTTCATAAATCATGTGGATGAATGTTGTGTAGTAATTCATGATAATTTTTCATCATTTTTTGCAACATTGTAAAATTTTGAATGCCTCAAGAACAAGGGGAACTCTTGCAAATTGTTTTCTTGCCAATCATTTTTTCTTGATTATTTGGCACCTTTACAGTCTCCTTAGTTTATTTTGATGAAATTCTTGGTTTAATTTCGAGTTGTATGATGTGTAGGATGCCAAACAAGCGAGTTGCTTCTAAGAGACCTAAACATGAAGATATGCCCAGCGGCGACCTTCATTTCACCCAACCCCAACATCGGGCTCGGTACATGAACTTAAAGACTAAGCCATTTGACACTACTCAAACCATTGAGTGGGGCAACCTTGAAATTTTGGGTTTGGCCGACAAGGTATTGAGTTTGAACTCCCATAATGGGTGGGACAAAGCGTTTGCAATTGAATAAAGGGCCTACCGCGAGATTACATTGGAAGTGTTAAGTACTATCGAGGTCGTCCAGCCGCATGGGGTCACTTTCCATGCACTCGGGGTAACATGCACTATGAGTGATCTTCATTTTGGACTTTACTTGGGCATGTACGATGCAGAGTTTATCAATCCACCCTCTTCCCGCGAGCTTCCTATTGACTTTCCAGCCTGGATGACTCACACCCGGTTCTAGAACATGATCTCGGGATTTAGATCCAATGATTCCAAAAAGGCGTCCCGACTACATGAACCTGAGCACCGCTACCTGCAAGGGCTATTCAGTCGTAGTATCGCGGATCGTAGTGACAGTACCGGGCAGATCACGCGTGCCGACCTACTTATGCTGTATAGTACGATCAAACGGTACCCGGTCAACCTGGGACGCCTTTTCATCGACTTTCTTGTCCATCAAAGGACTTATACACGCCTCGGGGCTATTTTTGTTGCACCGTACATTACACGCCTGATGAGAGGTATGGGCTTAATTGCACACACTGCGGGCATGCATGTCATTGGTGGCATGACCCTCTTGGGACGGCCACATTATGCACCATGGGACTATTGGCACATCGTGGGGACGGTTATGCCCTCATTAGACGTTCAGTCACTGGTGAGCGCATCGTTGATCCCCCATCGCAGTCCGAGTCTGAGTCTGAGCCTGAGAGAGAGGCACCGGTTGAGCTTCGCCTATAAGAGATTCAGAGTGAGATTCAGTCCCTCTGACATGGACATCAGGAGGCCATGATCATACTTGGTCGGCTAACGAGGGACATGGGCGAGGTTCTCTCATTCATTCGCCAATCTTCATCTTCTGTTGGTACCTCCTTAGGCGCCATCATTTCCACTGCACTGGCAGTACCCACAGATATTAACCATTAGGACTGAGAGAGAAGGATCTTTGGTGACTTTTGCTATTACTCTGTTTGTTCATGCTTTGTACTCTTCAGTTAGCTAGGGCTCCTACCCTGCTAAACTTGTATTTTCTTTTATGGTTATCTATTTTGTTTTGTTCCATCCGCATTTTTCCCACTGGATTTGTGATGTGCTAGCTTATCCTTGTAGGAGTACTGAGAATTGGGTTCCACTCCCCCGCCCCATGTTCGTGCGTGTCGCATGCACCTCACCACTTCGAAATGGGGCAGTTTCTTTTTACCCCTATTTTTCATGTCATTTTTTCTATCTTTTTGTTTTTCCCACCATATATTGCTGATTATTGTACATTGAGGGCAATGTACAACTCTAGGTGTGGGGATGGAGTATTTCATACTCTTGCATGCTTGCTTAACCAATGATAGCTATGATCTTTTGTTAAAGATTTCCTAGCTTGAAAGAATGATGGATATGAGTTGCTATCCTTGATGATGTGTGAAATGAAGTTCTATTCCTCCTTTAGTGCTTTATGTATTTTTTTTAGCACATACTTCTACCATGACTTAAGGTGTTAGGTTGCTAAATTCTACATTCAATGATCTTCTAAGAGCTTTTGGTTCTCATGCATTTTTTGCTTTTATACCTAAGTGACGTTTTGCATAAAAGGTCAGGAGACTTGAACTAATGCATGTATATATTTATATGATTGAAAAAAAAGAGTTTTGTCAGTATTCCTCTGCTAGTATAGCATAAATGCGTCTATGTAGGCTTGTAATCGAGTAAGTTGGGTGGTTCTTGTGCCTAATCAGCATGTGCATCCTTCGGAAAGATTTTGTGCAAGTCTACGTTAGGCGGACTCCAAAAAAAAAGTTTGATTGATCTCCTGAACCCTATCATGCATTCACTTAGAATCTGAAGTTTTACTGAGGACCGAAGGACTCTTAGGTGATCATTGAGGGTGCCTTTAGCAAACCTAACCTCAGTAGCCATGGAACGTGGTGTGATTAGGGAGAACAAGGGATGAAGTATGCACACACTTACGTGAGAACACTTTAGCTGGGATATAACTATCTTTATTGTGTTGATTGCCTTGCAACTCATCATCCTGATTTCATTTCATTTGTGCTAGTGGAGTCCTATACTTTTGAGCTTGAGGTCATACATTTGGCCTCTTATCATTATCCTCTTGTTCTTTATACACGGGTTCTGTATATGTGTGTATGTTTGATAAGAGCCTAAATGTGTGTATTTATACATGGGTTCTGTATATGTGTACACACCATTTTGGATAAATCGATGCCTATTTTTCGCCTAAATTGGTTATTTCCTTGTTGCAGGCCTCAAAAAAGCTAGAATGAGCTCGAAAACTCAATTGGAGTGAAATCGGCACCAAAATTCGTGTTTTTGAAGCAAGAGCACTATAGCGATACTATAGCAAGGAGGCTGGATCCTACACGAACTTAGCTGTGAACCGCGCGGGCACTGTGCGCCCGTGCGAGACCTGCTGAAGAATTCGGTGCCAGCTACTGTAGATAAATCAATGTAGCAAAGTTAATGTCGAGGGAAGCCGCCCCCATTGCGGCGTTCGTGGAAGACATATGCACCTTTCCTCCACTCTTCTTGTTCTCATTTGTTAAAGGAGTTTTTCTATGCATTTATTAATTGTTTTCTTGAACCTATCTTGTGTAGTTTCTTGTATGGACGGCTAAACCCAAGGTCATCGGATGTCGGTGAGCGTTGGGGTGAACTTGCGTTGTTGAATGCTTTGATTTGCTTAATGCATGTGGTTGGTTTCATGGTTTAAGCTTTGTGAACTTTAATGTGTTAATTTGCATGAGAACTCTCTATCTTAACTTCTAGGTTGTACTTGACGCGTGACCATCGCCCTTGTACTAGACACACCTTGCTTAATAGAGATTCATATAAGGACATGCCGTGACCATCGGGTGTTCCTTACCCCTCCAACCACTAAGGTTGGACCTAGGTTGAGTATCGACCCTAGTTAGAGATTTTCCTGTGTATAGTGCAATCGTAGGAGGATTTGGCCGGAAGAGATTCCAAGCCAATACTTGTATGGGATTAGGGATTATCGCCGTGACCATCGGTATAATCTATTGGCCTGAACCATCAGATGCTTAGCATTTCTAGCATTCTTCTAACCTTTAGTAGCCCTAGGGGATCCACATCCGTGACCACCCTCACTCCTTGATTTACATCTCACTCGACATATTGACACTGTTTCACTTAGTTGCAATTTTCATTAATAGCTATAGTTCTCGACTGGATTTGGTAAGTTAGACAACAAGTAAAGAAGAAGTAAGGGTAGCTCCTTGGGCCCAGGGAATACGATCCTCTCGTGCTTGCACGAGAGGTATTACTTGATGACCCCGTGCACTTGCGGGATACTCATCATAGAGCATTGTGGATGAACTTATATTTAGCATTGGGTGAGAGGTAAGTACTTATACTTGTATTAAACTGTATGTTTGATGATGTGAATATATATATATATATTATAAGTGATTACTTTGTATATTGTTGTTATTCTGTTGATTAACATATATTGTGATCACATTAGCACTTGTTAATATAGGCTCGATAGAGTGTTGACACCTGTTCATATAGGTGACAATAAGGTGGCAAGCAACTGTTTTGATATAGGTGAGGATAGCAGCATCGGGAATTAGTGAGATTGGGGTGTGTGTCTATATAGGTAATGATAGCGTAGACTCTGAAAGTGATATAACTATTAGACCATTGGATATACTTAGTTACGTTAAGTCGGGACCAAATAAATTAAAAAATAACATATGGCGGAAGTGAATATGGCAAATAATTTGAGAATTTAATTGTCATTATTGTTTGCATGTTATTAATTGCTTGATTATATTGCATTATATGATTGCATACATTCATATATTAGTATAATACTTACTAATGATGCAGCTTACCCTTGCCACCCATTTTTCCAAATGTAAACTCCCTTCTTCTCTAGCATCATTTATGAATAAATAAATAAATAAATAAATAAATTGTCATATACCAAACCCAAATGCATCATAATAATAAATATCCTCCACAATAAACAAAATCAAAATTATGAAACATTCCCAAGCATCAACAATTTCTATATTGATAATGGATATACTGAATTTGGTTGTAGTGTATGTTTCATAAATTATAACCCCTCTATCCTAATACAATAATAATAACTCAATGAAACACAAGCTAACATAATCTAAAGTGGAATGAGTC
The DNA here is from genome assembly GCA_020875875.1 of Dioscorea alata. Taxonomy (NCBI): domain Eukaryota; kingdom Viridiplantae; phylum Streptophyta; class Magnoliopsida; order Dioscoreales; family Dioscoreaceae; genus Dioscorea; species Dioscorea alata. The sequence continues at coordinate 4,038,928 of CM037014.1, forward strand.
TCCATGTGCTAGTCAACCGAAAAAGAAATCTTAATAGTCTACTTCTAAAAAATGGGTGGCAAGGGGGTAAATTGCCTACTAAGTAAGTACTATAAATATAGATAGTCATATATATGTATGCAATCATAAAACGCAATATAATCAAGCAATTAATAACATGAAATCAATCATGCCAATTAAATTCTCGAATTATTTGTCATATTTTATATTGTTACATGTTATTTTGTTTTATTTATTTGAGTTTGGCTTAACCTAGCTAAGTATGTTCAATAGTCCAATGGCCATATCTCATCCAGAGTATACACTATTGTTGTCTATATTGACATGCATCCTAATCTCACCAATCTCTGGTATTGTTGTCGTCACCTATATGGACACATCATTGTCGCCTAGATGAAAAGGTGCTAATGTGATCATAATATATATAATGTCAATCTTTAGGTCAAACAATGTATCCAATCTAGATGAGAACTAATCATCTATCTTTACTAATTATTCCATATTTCACCTCTCAATATCAAACCAAATTCATTACAGCACCTATATCCATTATCTCATTTTTTAATCACACCTATACTTCAACAAAGTAATGCACTTTTATCAGATGATAACATAAGTTTCAACATGTCATAAACCCAATAACAACACCACCATACTCATACTATGTACAAAGCAATCACTCATTCGAATAAACACAATATATATATATATATATTCAGACTTTGGACATCCAAGATTTAACTTCTAATGCAACTATATTATCAGTGACATTAAAATAGTAAAGCACATCTATCCTATCAACGACTTTACATTTTTATGCATGCATATTCATGTCATTTGTCATATTTAGAGTCACAAAATTTCCCATTTTACAATCAGCATGATGTTGTGAAGCCAAGTTAAACTTTTATCTTTTGGATGAACAACTATGACGTGAATATAATGAAATAAACACAAGAAGGAATAGGGAATTATATAATATCTACCATTCAAAAGATGCAAGAGAACACAATTATAAGTTATAACATTGAGATTCTGATCACTTTGACGCAATAGATCATATCTTTGTTGACTCCTCAAAGCACAGATTTGTGAAAACAAAGTGAGTTAAGAGTTAAGAAAACAAAATAATAATAATAAAAAAAACAAAGAACTCACCTTGAAGACCAGCCCTTGATGTTGAGAAGTTGGGAACGAGTGAATGAGAAGTTGGGATTCTTAGGGACGGATGATTCAGATCTAAGATCTGAAATTTTGAACAGTAAATAAAATGAATACCTTTAGTTTACAATTTTGCATTTTAACCCCCCAAATATTAATATATTATAAAATTGAATAAAAATTAAAAAAAATAATGCAAACCCGGGCTGGTGACCCGGCCGGGTCACCAAGATCTAGACTTTATGGGTATTATGCATATATTTTACTTTTGAGCTTTCACTGGTTTTTTATAGTGATTACGGACTTTAGTCTGACACTGCAGTGGGGGTCCTACGGTTCGACCTGATGGGAGGTGGCATGGCCAATCCTGAGTTTACCCCTGAGCGTAGAGCTATTGAAAGAGTTCATTTATGTGAGAATTCCAGGGTCACCACATGGATTCTCAATGGGCCGACATCATGGTTATGAAGACATTGACAGCTCTTAACCTAGTTGCGACGTCGGCTAAGTCAAAGAGTGTTTTTAGGCCATTGATTTGAGAACTGATTAACATTGCCTGTTATTTTGGATTTTGATGAAGGGATGAAGCCCAGTTATCGCTCTTGGGAGAGAAATCTCTCATAAAGATTATATTCTTTGGAAAATTTTATTTAATGAGGAGCTTTATGTTTTGATGGTTTAAAGTTAGTATTATGCCAAATTTTGGTATTTGTGGAAGTTGGAAACTTTATTTGAGAAATTAATCTTAATATATTCTATATTTAATTATTTCAAATTATAGAGCCACTATCGACCAACTGAAATGTGTTACAGTTGCAGGAGTATGACCCTACTAGATCGCTTGTGCGAGTATAGAGCTAGTCAGGGTTGAGTCAAAGATTGCAGTGGGTTCCCTCTCTTTATATTTGTTGGTGTTGTGATCTTGTAGCGGTTGTAACCGCATATTTGAGTACATAGGTTTCTTGTGTACGTGTATTTGAACTTGCAGTTTGTGTAAAAGTTGTCAGTCGTGTTTATAAGTCTGATTTCTTTTTTCAGGGATGTCAGTTTTTCAGTTAAAATGAATTTTTAACTGATAGGTGCCACATTTATCTCAGTAGTAGGGGTGGATGTGACTAAATTCTTGTATTGTCCATTTTTAGAAAAAGTAGTCCCTCCGCCTAACGTCGGTCACATTTTTTGTTTGTGCAACTAATGCAGCATTAATCATGATTGAAAGAATTATAAAATAATGTAAAAAATACATGCGGCTATAATTAAACTAATGTAAACCTATCATGGACATGTCATGGTTGCGCTTCTCATCCAATTGGGCATCTTCTCCAGTCGGGTGTGTGCCTTTGATAATCATCTATGTTTTCATCAGCACCTTCACCATCTATTTTTCATCCAACAATTGGTGGAGGCAATTCGATATAGCCTCAGCACTACATGATGATTGGCAGCGGAGAGGTCTCAACTAGGAGAAGATTTGTGTTTTTTGTTTTTTGGATTTTTGGATATTTATCAAATGGGCATTGTATTGTAAAAATCTCAATAGAATTGTGACAGGTTACATTAGTTTGAAGTTTCAACAAAGTCTTCATTTTCACTCATCGTTTCGTGTTTCTTTAATAAAGCTAGAGAGAAGATGGTGGTTCCACAGACAAAGCCATACATCACTTTCCAAGGAGCTGGATGAGACAAGATGGTGATTGAATGGCATGACCGGCATGTGACCGAGGGCCCAATGGCCAACAACTCCGCACTTACAATAATGCCTCTGTATCTATTTTCGCTAATTATTTCATTGAAGGAATATAAGTTTCAAGGTGAGTTTTTCTTGTTCCAGTATCCCATTGGAGACATCAATGCAACAACAGGATGATGATGATGATGATGATGACAAGGATGACCTTAATTTGCTCGTTCTTATTTATAAAAAAATCTCAAGAGCATTCTTTCCATCTCTTTCTCTCTTCATCGGTGCATGATCATCATTATACCATCTTCACTCTAGGTTTACATTAGCTTTAGGTCAAGATCTGATTTGGATTAGGATCCAATTAACTAATAATGCTTATTAAAAGGGTAATTATAGTTGCATGTATTTTTTATATTATTTTATTATTTTTTTAATCATGATTAATGCCACGTCAGCTGCGCAAACAGAAAATATGGCGGGCGTTAGGCGGATGGGCTATTTTTTTTTCCAAAAATGGATAATACAGAGACCCCTAATAAGCGAAAAATAATAGAGGGACTAAACTAGGTATTATATATATATATATTCACATCGTCAAATATACACTACTTATATACAAGTATAAGTAAAGTATTACCTCTCCAATGCTAAGCAAAAGTATATCCGCCATCTGTTTCACCTCTATTCTGCTCACCAATAACTACACATACCCATAATAAATTCTAATAAACTTTTGTTTACGACAAATTCAAACTATATATGAGATTTTTTAAGATACCAAAATAATTCCTTGAATCCATTATATGGATTTTCCTACTACCGTAATCAATTCAATATCACTCTCTAGTCTTTTTGACTATATATATATATATAGATCTCATCAAACTTGCAAGAATATATATTGAATTCGGTTAATAGGGAAGAAGGATAAAAAGGGATTATCCAACATACCTATAATCTGATATCGAATGCTAACAACGCTTTAGAATCCAGTTTAACTCTTTTAGATTGAAAACAATTCGGTATCTCAAGGGACTAAAGTAAGGAGAAGGGTAAATTTGAAATTTTTAGAAGGAAGGAACTTTTTATTTAATCCCCATTTGCCACATTGACCCCTTATATTTAGTTTATTTTTTTTTAGCCCTCGTGATTCATTAATGGCTATTTAAAATACCTTACTCAGTAGTTATACTATTTTACTACAAACATGCAAATGTAAATGATAATGATGCATGAATATGCATAATCATAAATTTTAATGCAAATTTAGCTATAGTTTTTAGTTTAGAGTGTTGCATATACATATCAAATCAACTTTTTTTAATTTTCATAAGCCCTTGTGTTTTTTTCTTTTATTATTTTCTCTCATCCTTCATCTTCATCGCCATCATCATCTTCTCCTTCTTCTTGGATATTTTTTTTTTATGTTTTCCGTTTTACTTTTCTTGTATTTATGTACTTTATCGTCACTCTTGTTCATGTGTTTCCTCTTCTTCATTTTATTTCATATATGTTGTAAAACTCCATTAACAATAGTTACTGTTTTTGTATGAATTACGATAGCAAGTAGGAAGAATAACAAATTAAGTAAAATAGGAGTGAGTTTAAAATAGTTAGTGATAAAGAGGTTTAGAAAGATGGAAGAGAAATCAGAGAGATCATGACCTGCCAATTGATCTCTTGAACTGCCAAGTCAGTCTAAACATCGAATTGGTAAGAGATGGCTGAATTGCTAGTGTTTTAGTGTATCCGAAACTATGTAGGTTCAAATATATAAAAACTTGCATTTAAATAAAAGATAGGTTGGCTTAGTGGCTCAATTTTTGAGCTTGTTACTAAATGACCATGGTTCGAATCCCACATTTGCATTTTTTTGTGTGTGTATATTTTAAACCATCATCTATTCGCAAACTACTAAGAGTTATCACCGACCTTCTAAATGATCACCCGAACTTGCAGGCCAGTCTAGACAACAAATTGGTAAGAGATGGTTGCAATGCTAGTGTTATAGTGTATCTAAAATCAAATAGGTTCAAATATATTAAAATTTGAATTTAAATAGATAAGAGAGTTTGGATTAGTGACTAAATTCTTAGGTTTGTTACCAAACAACTATGGTTCAAACCTCCATGCTCCATACTTGCATTTTTTTTTTACATTTTTAAACATGAGGTCATAACTATCTGTAGTCGAAATGCTAGGAGGAATCATTGATCTGCTAGGTGGTCTCCCAAAGTGGACGGTTAATTAGACAACAAATTGATAAGAGATTGTTGAACTGCTAGTGATTTAATGAATCCAAAATTGAGTAGGTTCAAATATATAAAATTTTCATTTAAACAAATAAGATAGGTTGTCTTAGTGGCCAAGTTGTTGGCCAAATGACCATAGTTTGAATCCCCACACTTGCATTTTTAACAATTTTAAATACCATCCATTCATTGATTTGCTAGGAGAGATCATCGACCTGCTAGGTGATTTTCCGAACCAGTAGGTTAGTCTAAACACCAAATTCATAAGAAATGGTTGAACTGTTAGTATCTTAGTACATCCAAATCCTTCCCTTTGTTGTCTTTTTTTATATAAATATTCATTTTCCCCCTATTTGTATTCTCCTTTTTCTTCTTAATCGCATTCCCTTATTCTCTTTTTCTATAATTTTTTTTCATCATTCATTATGATTGCCGCATCGTTGTCGTTACCATCATCATCATCATCTTCTTATTTTTCTTCTTCTTCTTCGCTTCTTATAAAGGAGGAAGCCTCAGTATTTAATGCATTTTAGTTTTCCATATTTTAAATATTAAAAGGACATGGATAATAGAATTTATTAGTTGTTATCCTTTTTAGAAAACATTTTAAAAAGCAGGACCTCGAACTCACTTGTAAAGTTGCAGGGACCTTATAATTAATTGCAACTTTATGAAGGTCTTGCAACTCTTCATATGAATATAAAAATATATAATCGATATATATTCAATCTAATGCCACGTTACATCAACATCCTTCCACTCCGGTGCCATCTAAAACCCATGCATGGTCACCATTGTCACGCCCCGAACCCGGCTCGCCGGACCAGACGTGCGGACAAACGGCCGCAGACCCACAGGGCGTGAACCCCATAAGCCTGCAAGGCCTCAGAACTTGATACAGAGTAGACAAAACTAAAACAAACCAACTGATTTACAGGACTACAGACTCTACAGAGTATACAAGCAGGGGTACAAGAAATCCAAAATACAAAATACAAGAATACAGGGATAGACCATGACAAGAACTCAAACTTTGCAACAGGAACGACAACATCCACAAACAGCCTTTCAAGATCCAGCTGGTCTATCACTCTTGATCTGAAAAGGATTTAAAATAAATCCATGAGCTCACTAGCCCAGTAAATAATCCAAAACAGTAAACTGAAATGAAAGTTCAAAACTAAAACTTGCACAAAATCAGAAACACAAAATAGTGTAAACAAAATCAAGAGACAAAGCAAGATGTAACAGATTCCTGAGTGTGTCTCCAAATTTGCTATAGCTGCCAGAGGTCATTTATTTACCCTCGGTGACCCGAGCCAAAATAACAGAGGTCATTTGTTTACCCTCGGTGACCTGAGACTGAATATCAGGTGGCCGTTGATTATTTCACCGAACGGACACGGTGCGAAACTGCAGTCTCATTTTCCAAAATTTCTTGTCGACAAGGTCAGGGTTTAACCCCCCACTGACAGGGTTGCACAATGCTCATTTGGAGACCCAAAATCATTCAGATACAAAAACTCAAAGTCGAGGTGCAAAATATTCAATTGAGTAGAAATTCAAAATTTCAGGATACCATTTTAGGGATAAAAAAAATACGAGAATTAAAGATTAAGCAAACAAAACATTTAAAATTATTCAAAATATTAATTTCTCCAAACTAAAGCAAAACAAATATACAAATAAACAAATAATGAGCATAATTAAATTAGCCCAAATGATAGCAGATTATACCAACATCTGGATACATATAAAATACACAATTTAAAACATTTAATATAATCAACTAAATGATACTAGCATAAATAATAAATCAATAACCAAAATGGAGTGTAAAGTAATCACTTAATTAAGACAATTAAATAAAAATATCTGAAAATACGTATTAAAAAAATAAATAATTTAAATATTAACCAAAAATACATGTATTTGAAATAAAATACCATAACGAAATAATAGGCAATTATCTTGCCAATAATTATCAAATACTGACAATACGAGGTTAACGGTGGATTACTTACCTGGTATTAGCTTAGTTCCAAAAATGATATCCAAGGCCACTCCCTAAAATGATCCTAAAACCCAATGATTCACCAAGTTGAAACAAAATCACTCAAATCGCAAGTTTAAACACTCATCAAGTATTACCCTAAGCATTCTCTAGAGTGCAACCAAAAAAATATTAAATAAATAAAATAAAAACTAAATAAATGACAATAAATGTCTTGCGGGCACTCATGCAAGAACTAAAAACACACCTTAAAAGCTTAAAATTAAATAACATGATTAAAATTAGGGTGATCCAATGCTTAACCTCCACTCAATGACATTTGCCTTGAACTAATATTTTAACTTTATAAAAACATCTCCACCATCCAAATCCAAACACATTCCACCCCAAAACTTCCCATATTTTCTTACATTGCTATCAACTTTGCAAAACCATTCCACCAACATACAAAAGTTGTAGAACCATAATACACACACACACACATGAAATCATATAAAAAATGTATGGCTTATAGCATGATGGCTCTATCCTTAGATAAGGTCCAAAAATCTCCACCAAGCTTGGGTAAGTAAGAATCATGCAACTTATCATTCATTAAGCTAATACCAAGGTCAAACCCATCTTAAAACAAGGATGGTTAAGCACAAGCCCTTGAGCTAACACTAAGCTCTAAGGATTCCAACAACAATTTGAGCTATAAACTAAGAACACCACAAGCATGAATAACTCCGAATTTAGCCATCAACATGCCAAGGTTTCTAAAGAGTTCAAGAACATTAACATGCTACAGGTTTTCATGCAAGAGTATGCCCATAAAACACTCAAATGGTTGTAGCTCTTGATGCAAATATAAGTGTTTATGTACCTACAAAAGGCTGCAGCTCTCCATGCAAATATATGCCTATAAACATATTCAAAAGGGGTACAACTCTAGAAGCAAAACTTAAGCATATAAACAAACAAGTTTTCATCTTGGCATGCAAACATATATGCCATGAATGGAGAGTCAAGCTTTGGATCAAGGTGGATAATCATTGGTAACTACCTCTAGGTTTGCCGACAAGTTGGCGACGATGAGCTCTTCTCCGGCTTGATTACCGTTGCTACAGTGCTCCGGCAAGGCTCCTCTCCTTTGAAGCCCCAAGTGGAGAAGCAATGAAAATCAAGGGAGATGAAGCAAGCAAGGAAGAGAGAAAGGAGGCAAGGAGGTTGAAACTTGATTTGATAGCAAACATGGATGTGACGGAGCCCATAAAATCCTCCGGGAATTCCTCCTTTTCACAACCCTTTCATAGTAAGATGACAAGGAGAAGAGGGATTTTGGGAGAAAAGAAACAAAAGGATTAACATCTTAAGCAAGATTAATGCATGGGCGGGGTCCACAATCCTTCCCTCCGTAAAAGAGTTTAGTCCTCTAAACTCACAGTTGATCATAACAGGGAAAAGGCTATCCTCTAGGCTGAGACGGTTAAGCAAAAAATTTAAATTATGATCAAGCTACACAGACAACTGATGACCACCAAACAAGAAAATAAAACATCTAAATTATGATCAAGCTACACAGACAACTGATGACCACCATGCACTCTAAACTACCACACCATAAGCAAGCACTTAATGCATATTATAGTTGATCTACAAACCATAAATAAAACATCTAATTGGCTAACTCATACTATGTGGTAAACTAAAAAATTCTGACATCCAAACCCACGTAATTAAAAGGTGAACATGCTACATAATTCCAAGCTATAAAAACTCCAAATCATTCTCTTAAAGCTAATGTTCTTTATGATAAATGATCTACTCCTCCAAAATGGTTTAGTTATGGATACAAGCTCTTGATCTGTCACCAATCAAGTCATCAACCCAGATCTTACGAATCAACAACCTTAGTTTAAGCTATCATATCCAAGTAATATGATATCTTTAATACCAATAGATTATGATGTGTATGAACAAACAAACCACCCTCAAATTTATAGTCTCAACTCACAATAATGCCCACCATGTACAGCGAATCGATACAACTAATAAAATAGGGGTATTACTAAGGAAGTCCAACAACGCTACACCACAAGAGTGATAATCAATATGCCAAGCACAAAACTGTAATTGAATGTTTTTGTAAAGATTTGTTGAGATGCTCCCTACCTTTGATCCTCCATATATGCAAGGATTGTTAATTTTGGCAAAGAAAATAAATGTTGGTGAGTTGCTTCTTGGTTAGAAAATTACAATTGTCCAAGAAAATTAAAATTGTTTCTAGGATAATAATTTCACCATTTCCAAATCTCCACAATTTATACCCATTTCTCACCTCTATCCTATCCCAATTCCAACTGTCTTCTCACTCTGTCTTTGTGCTAAGCTGTTGATCACCATCAATAGCGGGCAGTACGATTGTCAACATGTCCAAAGGGAAGGACTACCCTGGAAAGTTGATGGCTTTCGTCCTCATGACATGTCTCATTGCAGCAACCGGAGGTCTCATCTTTGGCTATGATACCAGCATATCTAGTATGAAAACTCCATCAGAGTTGTTTCATTTATCTTAAAGTTTAGATTTTTTGTGTGTGCAATGATAGGAAAGCACAGAGAATTCCAACTAGCTAATCTTCCCCTAAGACAAAAGATCATACAATATAAAGTCCCATAAACACAACAACAATAGTTCAACAGGACTAGTCTCTAGGTCCAAACAACGATTACCATTCGCATTCACAGAGAACTAGCAAAATAAAAGATAAAAATATACGAAACTGATAGGTCTTCTGAATTTTCAGTCCTTGCTTCTCCTCCGAGCAGTGAACATGGTATATAATTCCACTCTGTAAGAACTCCAAATCCTTCTCTTGAAGCTAATCCTCTTTATGATAAATGATCTACTACCCCGAAATGGTTCAATTGTGGATACAAGTTCTCAATTTGTCACCAATCAAGTCATCAACCCAGATTTTACGAATCAATAACCTTAGCTTAAGCTATCATATCCGAGTAATTTTGTAATACCCTGAACCTTTGAATACCTGTAAGAAATTATATTTAGGGTATTATCACAATTGCAGTGAAACTATCCTACAGAGCAGTTCTATTGAGAAACCCAAGTGGAAAGAATAAAGACCAAATGTGAGAGTTTATAGAAAATTTTGGGTTCACAGGTAATAAAAGGATTTGATTTGAAGTGTTTCTAGAGACCAAAGACTGAAAGGTAAGTTTGCAGAGACATTTTGGAAATACTATTTCATGATTCAGGGACTATTTGTAACTTTTTGAAGACCTTTTTGTAAGAAATTTTATTTTCAGGGACTGAAAGTGAATTTTGGCAGAAATTAAGTTAAAAAGAAAAGAAGGGTTTGGATTAGCAGAAGTTTCTTTTCTCTATCAATAGCCTTTCTTCTTCTTTAATGGCCAACGTTAAGGTTATGAAAACCTTGATGGCTCTCAACTTAGTCGCAACGGAGGCTAATTATAAGTCGGGCAATATTTTTAGACCAATGATTTGAGATCGGTTTTACAGTTCACTCGTGCAAAACATGTTATTTTGTATTATGATGAGGGGGCGAAGCCCAGCTGTCGCTCTTAGGAGAGCAGTCTCTCACAAAAATTTATATTTCTTTGGAAAATTGATTTGATGATGATTTGTGATGAGTTTATGTTTTAAAAGCTCTTAAAAGTTGTATTTTGCCAAAATTCTGGTTTTTGTGAAAGTTGATGAGTTATTTGATAAATTAATCTTGATATAATTTATATGCGTTATATTTAATTATTTGAAATTATTGAAACACTATCAACAAACTGAAATGTGTTACAGGTGCAGGAGCAGAACCCTACTAAATTGCTTGTGCAAGTATAGAGCCAGTCAGGGTTGAGTTTAGGGTTACAGTGGGCCCTTTTCTTTCTATTGTTGGTGTCGTGATTTTATAGCGGCTGTACTCGCACGTTGGAGTAATTATGTATCTTATATTCATGTATTTGTACCTGTAGTTGGTGTATTGTTGATAGTCATATTTGTAAGTCTGATTTTGTTTTAAAAGGGGTGTCAGTTTTCCAATTAAAATGGATTTTTAACTGATAGTTGCCACATTTACCTCCGTAAAAAAGGATAGGTGTAAAAAATATGATATCTTTAATACTAATAGGTTATGACGTGTATGAACAAACAAACCACCATCAAATTTACAGTCTCAACTCACATTAGTATGCCAAGCATAAAACTATAATCGAATTTTTCTGGAAAGAGTTGTTGAGGTGCTCGCTAACTTTGATCCTCCATATATGCAAGGATTGTTAATTTTGGCAAAGAATATAAAATTTGGTGAGCTGCTTCTTGGTTAGAAAATTACAATTGTCCAAAGAAAATAAAATTGTTTGTAGGACAATAATTTTACCATTTCCAAATCTCCTCAATTTATACCCCATTTCTCACCTCTATCCTATCCTAGTTTCGACCGTCTTTTCTCTCTCTCTCTCTCTCTCTCTCTCTCTCTCTCTTCTGTGTGTGTATGTGTGTGTGTTAAGCTCTTGATCTCCATCAATGGCAGGCGGAGCGATTATCAACACGTCTATAGGGAAGGACTACCCTAGAAAGTTGATGGCTTTCGTCCTCATGAAATATCTCATTGTAATAACCAGAGGCCTCATCTTTGGCTATGATATCAGCATATCTGGTATGAAAACTCCATCATAGTTGTTTCATTTATCTTAAAGGTTAGATTTTTTATGAGTGCAATGATAGGAAAGCACAGAGAATTCCAACTAACTAATCTTCTCTCAAGATAAAAGATCAGAAAGCATAAAATCTCAAACACACAACAACAATAGTTCAACAGGACCAGTCTACAGGTCCAAACAATGATTACCATTCACATTCACAGAGAACTAGCAAAATAAAAGATAAGAACATACAAAACTGATAGATCTTCTGAATTCCCAGTTCTTCCCTCTCCTCCGAGTAGTGAACATGCTATATAATTCAACTCTGTCAGAACTCCAAATCATTCTCTTGAAGCTAATCGTCTTTATGATAAATGATCTACTACCCCGAAATGGTTCAGCTATGGATACAAGCTCTCGATCTATCACCAATCAAGTCATCAACCAAGATTTTACGAATGAACAACCTTTAGCTTAAGCTATCATATATGAGTAATATGAAATCTTTAATACCAATAGGTTATGACATGTATGAACAAACAAACCACCCTCATATTTACAGGCTAAACTCACATTAATGCTGACCATGTATGATGTATCGAGACAACTAATAAAATTCCACCTCATATTGCTCCACTCTCATCTTACTTAGGATAAATAAACAAATGTCTCTTTAGTTGTGTTAGTCCATTTTAAGCAAAAAAATATTTGACATAAAATGCTACTCTGAATTTCTTTAAGGGCCAAATGTCCTATCCCTTTTGACTTGCTCCTCAATATAAAACCTATTTTCAACACTACCCTAAAACATGAATGTAATGATCCTAATTTTGTTTACATCCAAACACTGCAACACCACATCTTCTTGATTCATCTATTTAACACATCTGGCTCCATCATCCTTGTAAAATGATAGTTCTTGTCCTCCAAAACTCAACTAAAATCTCTTTGCCACATTCTAAAGCATCTGATAATGAAGAAGGGGGAGTTTGTTGCCAAAACTAGCTTTGGTTTAAAACCATCACCATAACCTCCTTAATCAACTATATAAGCATGCTTGGTACCCCTCTAGCTCTCCCTTAATTATAGCAGTGGTTAAGTTAGTCATCTCTTTTCTAAGTGGCTCCCTCTACAATGTAAAATTGTTGTAAAAAAACAACTTATGTTAGATGATTATTAAACACACAAATGATCATATGTAAGATATCCAACTTTAATAATAAACTACAATGATAAAGGGCCAAACTACCCTAAACATGAAAAATTACAATGCAAATTACTAAGGCTACTAAGGTAATCAATTAAATAACTTTGCTCTGATACCACCCAAATTTATTACATCTTTAACTTGGTTAATAACATCAATAGATTGGCCACATAAATATAAGGATGGGTTACACAAGACCTTAAACATTAATAGGATCAACAATATAAAATACAATTAAATTATAAAAAAAAATATTAACATAAATATTATATAAATACTATACAATGATATATTATTATTTGATTCCAATGGTTTTGACTTGCATTGAATTTATAGTATGTAATTAGAATTAAAAAAAAAAAATGTAGCATCCATGTGATTCTTGAATTTTTTTTTTTTTTTTTACCTTCTTTTATTGATTTCTATTCTATAATTCCTATCATGCGTATTGTATCTTTTTTTATTTTAAATTTTAGTATTGTGGAAATTGAATTTGAACTTAATGTATTTTTTTTAACAAAGTGGGCATGTCACATCAAGAATATGTACAAACGCGGAGTTATTCCCTCAACAAACCTGTGCCCTTATCCTGTGTGAATTGAAATTCTAATCGACCTCCTCAACAAAACACGAACACCCTAAGCAATAAATCAAGAGGTGGCTGACAAACCTAGAAATTCTATTGATCTCTTTGATTCAAATTGTTCTAATTTTCCATGGTGCTTATAATATGTATGTGACTAGTCTTAAAACAATGCATAATCCTTTTTTTCATGATCAGTAAATATTTTTTGTTTTTTTTAGTTTGTTGATTTTAATTATATATAATCTTTTGAATCACTACACCAAATTTGGCTTTTTGCGGCATTATTTAGAGGCGTTTTATATAAATGCCGCTAATATTGTTAGTTGTGCGGCGTTTTTTCGACATAAACGCCGCATTTGATTTTGCAGTTTTTGAGGGATTAAAGCGTGAGAAAAATATTTTCATTGGCGGCGTTTTATTGAATAAGCACCGGCAAAGTACTTTTTTTTAGCGGCGTTGATTGATATAAACACCGTAAAGATTAGTCGTATTCTTGGAAGAATTAGGGCGTGCGAAAAATCTTTTATTTAGCGGCGTTTGTTGTACTAAGCACCGGGAAATTGTTTTTATTTAGCGGGGTTTAGTGGATAAACGCCGGTAATTTGTTATTATTTTAATTTTGGAGGGATTTCACAAAAAATTTTGGGGTTAAATCTTTTATTTAACGGCGTTTGTTTTAATAAGCGCCGGGAAATTATTTATATTTAGGGGGGTTTATGGATAAACGCCGGTAATATATTATTATTTTAATTTTGGAGGGATTTCACAAAAAATTTTGGGGTTAAATCTTTTATTTAGCGGTGTTGAAACGCCGGTAATTTATTATTATTTTAATTTTGGAGGGATTTCACCAAAAAATTTTGGGGGTAAAAAAATTTGTTTGGTGGCTTTTTTTGCTAAAAACCCCGCTACTTAATAACAAAATTAATAACCTATATATATATATCGTCCTCACTCTCTCTCTCTCTCTCTCTTTCTTTCTCTCTCCCTCTCTTTCTTTCTCTCTCCCGGCATGCTGCTCCTTTCTTATATCTCTATTCAGGCTCTTCCTTCTTTGTCTCTATTCCCGTCCCCCCCCCCCCCCCCCCCCCCCCCCCCCCCCCCCCCCCCCTCCTCCTTTTTCTCTATCTTCTTCTAGGGTTTTCTCGCATTGAAGCTGATCGATAAAGTATGTGAGTATCTTATTGTGGATCTGCTTACCCAGTTGAAGAACCTTAAAGTGAAGCTGGCCCTTCTCCGTGTCGCCAAGGTCACTGGTGGTGCCTCCAACAAGCTCTCAAAGATGTGTGTTTTCTCTAATCTTTTGCTTTATTATTATGTGCCTATGAATTCTAACCTATCATGTGTTCAATAAAATGCGGCAGAAAAGTGGTGAGGTTGTCAATCGCACAGGTTCTTACAGTGATCTCACATAAGCAGAAGGCGGCACTCCGGGAAGGTAGCTCCTTCCCCTTGACCTCCGCCCCACGAAGACTCGTGCCATCAGACGCCGCCTCACCAAGCACCATGTACTGCATTTGTGCCTTAATCTTTCTAAATTAAATATACCGAATAATTTGTGATTTTTCTTGCCATTAGAATCCTCAAAAAAAAAAAAAAATTTATCAACTTCGTGGCTGTTTCTCATTAGACATTAGTCTCAAAAAGAGATATTCTTGTCAACAATTTGCATAGAAATCTGAATAGGAGAAACATAGAGGACAAGAGCTTAAGATCACTAATTGAGAAACCAGTACTCAACTTTAGATGCACTCACTTTGTCTTTTGAATGATTAAACTTACATCAAAAACTATACTTGCATGTCTAAGTCTTCAGGTAGTACTACAAATTAAAACATAAGAACATAAAAACAAGAGATAAATTATAAAGGAGTCATCTAAAGAAAGAACCTATACGACCAAATGACACAAAGTATGCCTTACGGGGCAATCTGCTTCTCTTGGTCTCTCAGGAAGAGGCTCATTCGTATGACAAACTGGAATCTGTGTAATTATCAAGTAAGATAAAATCAATTAACAATAAAATTGATGAAGAGGAAAACATTATAATCTAAGTTCTTAGATTTAAGAAGTCTCCCACACAAACTCTTTGAAAACCAAGTTCAGATAAATAATTCAATTTGCATGTTTGTCTAGGATGACAAATTTACAATGGGAGATAGAAAGTTCAACATCAGTGTTTTTACTTGAAACGTGAATGAGAATGCTTTTTGCCCAAAGGAATTTTTACCAGAACCAGCTGTTTTCAAGCATAAATAAAATACCACTGCATTTATAATGTCGACGTGGCATTTAAACCAGGAAAAATAAAGTAGGTCATAATATACGTGTCATTATATAGGATTCAAAAAAGCTTGGGGTTGCTAGTAGAAAGCAACAAAAATATAGTCATACCTCTGAATCCAAAAGTTTTGAGAGAAAAGATAAGGAAATAGTAAGTAACTATATATTAAGCATTAAATTGTTAGTATGAGTTACAAATGTTGCTTTTAGTTTTTTAGTTTTTTTTTTGGTATTTAAATGATGTGTTAAAGTTAATCTCTTGATGTTTGTGTTACATACAAGTTTTTGTTTAATAACTTAAAGGAGATTAGCAGTGGAAGAAAAGTAAGATGCCTTGAATTTATTAAAGCAACTCATAGCAAAAAGAATGGTTCTCACATGAATGTGGAAACTGAACAAATTGTGGTAATAATTATGTTTATAGTATTCCATACTTTGTAAGTTATTTTGAAATATATAACTTCTTTAAAAATGTTTATTTCAATATATGTAGGATAAAGCAAATGAGGAGTTAGCTAAATATGAAACAATAGATGAGGATATGCAAATAGTTGAAACTGAAATTTTGACGGAAGTTATTGGAAAAGAACGATGTGGGCGAGTGAGAGGTGTTGGATTAAGTCCAACACCCAAAAGTTATTATGATCGTACAACTAGTAGAAATTCTACTACCTCAAGCAATCAATCAAATGAATTTGTTGAGCAATTTCATCAAATGGAACAAGAAATGAAACAACTGAAAAAGGAGCATAACCAAAAACGTGCTCAACGGGACCAAGAACGTGCACAACATAAGGAAGAACGTGCCCAATATAATGCTCTTCTTGGGTTTTTACAAAACCAGTTTCCTAGAGTTACTATCTCTGGAGTTAATGCAGCTGGCTCAACTTCTTAGTCACCGGTATTTTGAAAGTGCTAATATTAGTGTGTCCGTATCTATTTTGTTATAATTTTATTTGCATTGTGAAATCATTTTCTCATAACTTCTTTTTTCACAGAATCAGTTTTCGGAAGATCAATTGAGGCATCGATGATCCTTTCGAGCTCTTTAATTTATTTATCTATGTTTTTTTTTCTATATGGTTTAATTTGGTACAAGGCAATAATCACAAACCTAAATGTTTACTAACTTTGGTTATTATTATTATTATTATTATCATTATCATTATTATTATTATTATTATTATTATTATTATTATTATTATTATTATTATTATTATTATCGTTGGAATGTCAAAAAAGTTCGATTTCTAAGGTTTTAAATTATTGAACATCAACAATTGCCTATAATTGTGTACATAAATAATATAAGTGTTCTAGTTTTCAAAGTTAATTCCAGGTGTTTTAGTGTTATTGTTGTATGAAAATGTAGAAAAAATAAAATTGCAAAATTTCAAAAAAATAGCATAACAAATTAATGTTAGCGGCATTTATGAATGAAAACACCGGCAATTTAACCTCCGATTTATATATATCAATGCCAAAACATAGTGGCATTTATTAGGAAAAATAGCACTAAAATAGTGGCGTTTTTTATAGAAACACCACCAATTTAGTGGTGTTTCTATAAAAAAAAAAAAAAGCCACCATTTTAGTGGCGTGGTGTTTTTGTAAAAAAAAACACCACCATTTTAGTAGCATGGTGTTTCTGTAAAAAACACCACCATTTTAGTGGCGTGTTTATTTACAAAAACGCCACCAAATTAGTGGCGTTTTTACATAAATGCCACCAAATCAATAGGAATTATTTAAAAAGTACCATAGATTTACTAGCGCTTATGACAAAATTGTCGCCTGCTTAGTGGCGTTTTGTCAATAAACGCCGTTAACATTTTGATTTATTTTCCAAAAATTAAATGCATATGTCGGTGTTTATTTATTAAACGCCGCAACCTTAGCGGCGTTTATTAGAAAAATGCCACAAAATTAGTGTCTTATCCATGCATTTTGCTGCAACAAACTGATAAAATGCCGCTAGTTTACCAACATTTACTTCAGCGGCATATCTTCTAACAATTTTAATAAACGCCAGGACATATTTTGGCGGTGTTTAAAAACGCCTCAAAATCCACTAGAAAACGTAGTGAAAAGCCCCTTGTGGTGTAGTGAATTGTATAATTTGAGTCGAATATATATTGTTGTCATGAACCTAAGGATTTGATTGATACTATTATCAGTTTATGATCCATTTGGATTCAATTTTTTTCCCCTAAAGTTGCTAAATTTATAAAAATAAACACTTAATGAAAATATTTAGCTTCACATTATCTATGAAAAATCAAAAGCAAAAAAAAAAAAAAACATTAAAAAAAAAACAAATTTCATGCAAAAAAAATACTTCTAAATCTGAAAAACACCTGTTTAAAATATTTTTAAGAAAATCAAACCTTTACACCTATATCTTTATTTACAAAAACATAAAAATGTCTTAGCCAAGATTATTTGTTGATGCTTGGCGTAGAATATTTATATCCATTTGTTTTGAATTATTAACATGCATATATAATTTTCTTTTTTGTTATAATGATTTTAACATTATTACTCAGAAATGATTAGGACGCTTATTTTGTTGTTAAAAACATCATTGGAAAATAGGCGTACACAAACAAGTTTAATTTTAGTGTTTAGTATCATCACAACTAGAATATTAATCCATGATTATCACTTATTTTAAAACATAAATCAATATATTTAGCTTATTTAAAAAATAAATTTTAATGATTAACTATAAATCTTTTTAAGTAATTTTAAAGCTATATTCTACCTTATCACAGCTATCTACACTCATACCACAAAATCATAATGAATGCGTTTTAAGATTAATTATTAGGATCTAAACTACCTCCAAACTCCATATTTAGAAATTGATTTAGTTCTTAATCCAAACACTAGATGCATTCATGAACTTATAAATGGCAAAAGTATGCTATGAGCTACCAATCTTTATCATCAAGGAAATATTCTAAAAATTGGTTAGATGAAAGGTTACCTAATGTCATTCTCACCATGAAACACATTTCCAAACAACGCGTCAGTGTAGAATATATGGTGGCAATCCTTGATCATGCAAAATGCAACATTTTAGAATTAGTGGTAGGTTAAGGAACATAAATGATGGGAATAACCATGCCACACTCTCCATGTAATATATACTAACAGAACTATCACATAAGATGTCACAAGACAAACACAATGGATGTAGAGCAAATGGGAAAACGAAGGCATCAAATCTCTGTCATACAATAATAAGAATTTATGGTTTTCTTTCATGTTATGAAAGAGCTATTCTTGTGAAAGTGAATCTTTAAATTAAACTTAATTTCAGTTTGCATTTGCCATCAAATGCAGTAAACATTTCTGTGAAGCTTTTCCTATTCCGAAAGGAAAATAAAGAAGCCCCATTGGCCTCATATTTGAAGTCTCAATTAATTTCTAAATATCCCTAGAGGCCAGCTTGTGTGCTAAAACAATAAAAAAAAAATGTGAAAAATGTTGTACATTTTTGTTCATTACATACATCTAATGCTAATATCCTCGATCTTCTCTTCACGTGTACAAGAACATAAATAACAAAACACCCTACTAAAGATCTCAAAATAAAACCCTAGAAAAGAATTCCACACAAAACAAGCAAGACTGAACAATTGAATCTTGCAACAACAAGCAAAAATGTTTGAAAAATAGAACCACAATTTTCAATTATGTATTTTTCTTTACAAATACATGAGTCACATAAGTTAGATCATGCAGAAGACAACCATTAATTGTTTGTTATTTTTTTCCTCTAAACTTGATTAATATATCATTAAAGAATCCCTGTATATAACACCCTACCCTCAAATATATGTACCACAAAGTAAGTGCATGATTCCTCAACTTATCTCAGAAGCAAGGCTCATGATCCATGAATATAAATCATAAAGATTTTATGAGGAACTTTGTAATTTGAACTGTAGAACAGCACAAGCTAAGCAAACAAATATAGAATACCTTTGAATAGAAGCAAAATTAACTCAGGATTCTTAATAAAGTAATGATTTATTCATTTTATTCAAAAAAATAAAAAATAAATAAATAATAACTCAGGTTGATAGAAATGAATAAGATCAAGAGAATTAGAATAATTATATAAAAAAAATTCTCAGCACATGATACTTCGTTTTTGGATTATATTAAACCCACGGATCCCAAGAGAAAAATAAAAAAGTTCAAAGTATTTACAAAATTAGACACCTGCTCCATGTCATGCTAAAACCCTAAACAATAAAAATTTTAACCCACGAATCCCAAGAGAAAAATAAAAAAGTTCAAACTATTTACAAAATTAAACACATGCAATCTCCAACCTACAAACCCAAATTTCTATTCCAAATCCCAAATTTGGTTCTGGTACAGTAAATTATATTTCAACCACAAACTCAAATTTTACCCCAAAAAAGCATATTCACAAAATATTCCTTCCTCATTTTTTAATATTATTATTACTATTCAATAAAAAAATACTTGAAATTAATCATTTTTAATAATAATTTAATTAAATATTTATTACAATTTAATATTTTACTAATAAAAATAAATTAAAAAATGCACAACTAAATTTTTTTAATTTATAATTTAATTTATTTAAAAATTAGATTATGAATTTCTTAATTATCTTAATAAATAATAAAATTATTTTTTTCATATAACAGGAAAATATTTAATATTTAAACACTTGATTGATTACAATTTCAACAACATGAAAGTTACTTTAATTAGATATTTTACATTAATACTTTAATTTAATTAATAATTTTATTATTAATTAAATAATTAATTACATACAAATTAATATTGTAGGTATATAATGATTAGTTATAATTATATTAATGAATTATTAATTTTATAATTTTAATTACAATAATTATAAAAATAAGACAAAATAATTAAAATATATAAATTTTTGTGGGACCCCAAATTTGGAGTCATATCATTGCAAATCCCAAATTTAGGATGGGATTTGGGTGAGTTACCCTTAAACCCTAAAGGATCAAAACTGTAAATCCTAATCACGCATTAAGAAAATAATTCAAATTTGGCAAAGAATTAAAAAAATATTATGCAAATAATAGGAATTCTAGGATTTTTTCAAGAAACTTATTTAATAAAGCTTTGGTTTATCTATATTTATAAAAATAAATAAATAACCTCATCAGAAAAACAAGAAAACCCTAATCACTCATCAAGAAAAGCATAAAATTCTTGAAAAGATTTAAAAGAATAAACACCTGATATTCATAATAAGAATGACAAGATTAAAGAACCCTATGAAGGATTAAAAGGGGAAAGAAAACGAAAATAAAAAACAAAATTCAAAAGAATAAACACCTGAAATAAAAATAATAATAATAATAAGAAGAAGAAGAATTTTAGGAATTCGTTGATAAAATTAAAGAAAAGCAATAAAATATATTGTTTTAATGAAGTAAAAGAAAAAAAATAACACGGATTCCGTAAAAAATTGAAGAAAATTTCTTGGCAAGAATTACTTACAGATAAACAAGATAGCTTTCTCGATGAAATCTGGGAAACCCTAAATTTCCAACTAAAACCTCCAGGAGAAATTGGCAGAGAAGGAATTAGAGAAGTGGAAACGAGAATGGAGGTAGATCAAGAAGGATAAGAGAAAGGGTGAGAGAGGATGGAGACGGAGGAGGTCGAAATGGCTTCGAGAATGAGAGACGAAAACCCAAGCGCTGAGATAGGGTTTTTATAGCAATGTTTTTATATTTCACCCACTGAAGAATGAGGAAATTACTTTTTTAACTCCTAATTTGAAAATTTTCAAATATTACCGTCACGTTTTTTTTTCTTTTTCCCATGTGTTTTAAATGAAATTTAAATAAATTTGTATTATATAAATAAATAAATAAAATACTTTTAAGACAAATTAAAACAGGAAATGGATAACAAGAATTTTTTTATTATTAAAGTGAATAAATCATAAATTTATTGAATAAAAGAGCTGAGAGTACATGACTGGCGAGAATAGAAAACAACCATAATAAAAAAAAAACTGATCAGAGCCTCACAAGAGGTGAGAGAAACAACAACAAAAAAAAGTAAAAAAAAACATAAAGAGGGGAGAAGCTGAGCTGGCTAAGTATGTCTACTGGAGACATAGGTCTACCTAGGTGATGAAGAATGGAATTACTCATGATCTGTAGAGCGTGCAGTATTGCTACAAGAAAATTATTATTTTTTATTGTCTTCATGACATGACAGAAAATAAAGAAATTGATGCATGGATGGTGGCTCTAAGTGGTCCAAAATACTCATGCATGCAAACAACATTGCACAGTTGCATAATTCATAATGACCCACGAGAAGTGGAGGGGGGCTAACTTGAATATCCAATAGAGAGACAAGTAATTTCTTTATATATGATGCATTATGGAACTCACTAGAGTACAAGGCATTGTTTTCCATGCATGGCATTTGTGGTCACAGCCCTTAAGAGAAACAGGGGATATACAGGAACCACTGGAACTATTTATTTAATTCATTTGGTCCACCATTACCTTACCATCACCATCTTCATATTCCATTTGCATATGTTAACAAGAAAGACAGCACAAGAGTTGTTTCTGATCTATTTGCTGATAAATCTCTGTTTTCTTTTTATTACTCTGTTTTAATTCCTCAATCCAAACACTTTCTTAAGAGAGATCATAATTCAAGAAGCAAATTGAATGTATTATTATTTGTACCTTGCTATCTTAATTTGACTAAGTAGAAATTACAGGATTAGAAATTGCTTCATCTTATATATAGTTTAATGAAACAATGAGGGGTGGATAGTTTATATATATGTCTTTGATAAAGACAGGAACATCCTCACTCTGTAGTTCAACAGTAGTCTTTATCATTTTCTCTAATGAATGAGGTTTTGATTCATTTTACAAGAAATTAGAGGAGATATTTATTGTTTTTTCTCTCAAATTAAACAACATCAGTATAATGCAGCTTGGCAGAAAATGATGTATGTCTGCAGTACAAAACAGAGGCCTTCATTGACAAAAGAGTCTTGTGCATTAAAAAATATGAATGTGCTGTGCTACAGCCTACATGGATTTTAAAATTGAGTACCACCAGATTCATGGTTGCCAAAAAACCTGCAAACCCAATCCACTATCCTTCACCACCCTAGATTCTTATCATGCATATATATCTATAAACCTCCCTCAGATAAGTTGCCCACACTTCAATGCAAAATATTTCATCAGTAGTAGAGTTGCATGTACTTCCAAGTATTAGTAGCTTGATGTTTCAATAAGAGACAGATAAGTATACAGTGAGAGGACCACAAGGAACAGTATCTTTATGTAGAAATGAAAGAGGAAAACAATGGACCAGCCCTGTCTTTCAGCTTTCTTGTACCAGTGCCAGAACTGGCCTTGGTCACAACCTGCATCACATAGTGACAAATCCAGCCTCTCATACATCAAAAAAAAAAAAAAAATTACATTACAGATAAGATGAGTTTCTTGTGATTAATCAAATGAAGTTAATTTCATTAACTAAGATGACAGATCACTGGCTTCATCTTCTTCCTCTTGCTCTTGTTCCAACTCTTTAATCTCAAAGGAAAAAGAAGTTGAAGAACAAGAAGTAGAAGGAGGAGGAGAAGCAAGCATGAGAAGCAAATCCATAAAAGCTCCAACAATGAAACCATGAGTCTTCCTCCCATTGACTCTCAAGTACCAACCCAAGAGCTCCTCAAGCCACCCCCATCCTTTAACTCCATGAGCTACCACCATCTCCTCCATTGAAGCTCTGAAGTCATGGTAAGGGTCATCTGACTCCATTGCCACTGCATGGCTCCCTTCAAATGGGACTCTCATGGCTGCTCTAGCATCTTCCATGATTGAACTTGTCCCACCAGGCTCAAAGAAGAGCCTGTCTGCAGATCTCAACCCATGTATCACACTCTCCACTGAGTCCATGCTTTTATTATCTCCTTGGTGCACTGCTTCATCTCCAATTCTGAAGGAGCTTGTCCTTGCTTGCTTGCAAGAAGGCCAGTGCCATGAAGAGAAGCTTCTTGGATCTTTAGTCTTGTAGAAGAGGGAGGTGAGCCCAAGCTTTCTTCCCATCTTCTTCTAAGACTAGAGACAAAAAGATGAACGGAGTTGAGTGAGTGAGCGAGTGAGTAGGAGTGAGTGAAGTTCAACAAATTCTCATGGCTTTGGTGGGGGCATTGAAGCAGCAAGATGGAGATTAGGTGTGGCCTGTTTGGGTTTTAAAGTTTGTGTGGTTGTGGGGTCATTCATGCAAATGCCTTTTGCATTTACTGCAGGGGATTGCAGAATTAAATGTCATATTTATTTCACCATTGAATTGTGGTTGCAAACTGTTTGAATTTTTTCTTTTACCCTTTATTTTTTTTTTTAAATTGAGCTTTTGGTTAATAAATGGTTAATAATATGAAATATGATGTATGTATTCATGTAGCGGTGAAGAAGAATCAGACAAGTCACAAGAGGATTTATTGCTTCACAAGTTGGACATGATTTTATTCTCCACCTTGTTCCTTTTTCCCAACAACAAAGCTACCAGGGATATGTCATGTCTCACAAGCTTGTGAACTCCATCACATTCAGCACCCTCCACCAAAAAGAGATCACAATGAACAGGAGTGCAAAAATACATATTCCAATCCAAAACAGTGATAAATATCACTTTATTAATATATAAATATATGAATCAAAACTAGTGTGAACATCTACAGTGAGAAGCCAATTGCATGTAACTTCATTGTCTCACAGAAGAAGCAATCATTCAATGAAAAATTACAAACAAATAATCCAAGCAAGTCCCCCACAGAGTAGGCCTTTCTTTCTCTATTATCTTATCCCTCTTCCTCCATCTATCTCTCTCTCTATCTATCCCTCATGTGGAGGAGGAGGAGGACCATCTATCATCTATCATACATCATACATCATACATCAGATATCATATATATCTCAAGGTTTTTATCTCAGAAAAGTAAAGAAAAAATGATGCCTTTATATCTGCACAATTACTCAGTTTGTCTTTCATCACTCCTTTTACTGTGCAACTTTTAACATGAAACCATCAGCAATTTCAGTTTCAATTTCCAGGTCCTGCCTCTGCCACAGGACATGCTCCTGCATTATTCAGATGCTCAATGACCACACTAACTCATCATCTCTCTTCATTTATTTATTTATTTATTTTATATATATATTAACATGGACAAATTATGTGTTAGAGGTATGTGTGGACTTTTCAAATATATTTAGGTATTTTCACCCTGCAATAAAGATATGACTTTGGTGCCAATAAATTATGAATATCGTTATCATTATCAGGCATATTATGATTTATGTAATTTTTTTATAATAAAAAAAATTATGCACAAAAATTGATAATATTTAAAAAAAATAAAAAATAATAAAAATAATAAACAATTGATTGACTAAATATCCAATCAGGGAATAGTTAGAAGCTAGCTAATAGACTTGGAGCTCAAGGCCATACAGAACACCGGCATGCTGGCGGTGATGCTCGGCACCGACATCGTCGGAGAAGAAGCGGTCCTTGATCTTCAAGAAGGCATGCCATGTGAGCAAGCTATCAGATCCAGCCTGATGACACTTCCCCACCACCCTCTCCACCTTCAACTCCTTCGCCATCCTCTCCAAACCCCCATACAAACCCTTACAATACCTCATCATGTGCTTCAAGTCGAACACTCTCTCGCCGAAGAACACCCTCACCAGCGCCATGAATTCCGGCAACCCCTTCGGCAACGTCCGCCCCGTCAACACTTTGATCAGGTACCCAAAATCATACGCGCTGTGGAACGTCACCCACGCCACCGCCGAGTCGTTGCAGATCAACCCCGACGAGGCCATCAGCTCCGCGAACCTCACCGATGAGATCCCCTTCTCTCGATTCATCTCAAAATCGATCCCGTTGGATCTCAATAGCTCTATGGATTCCGGCGCGTGGCGGTCACGGAGGGGATCGAAATCGTTGAAATTGAACTCCCAGATGAAGCGAGCGCCATCGCCGGTGCCCAGATCTGGGAGCTCGCCGTCGGCGTTGGAGAGCGTGAGCCCGATCTGGATTAGGTTTAGGGAATCAACGTTGGATTTGAGGAGGGTGTAGCGATCGCCGGGAGAGAGGAGGTTCGGGTGGCCGCGAGACCGGTGGATCACGCCGGGGAACTCTGTGTCCATGGCGGCGTAGGGGAACCGGTCCACCGTGGACCGAATCAGTTCGAATTCGGTTTCCAGGTTATCGGCCCAAACGGACCGGATCTGAACCGAAGATCCAGAAGCCATTATCGTTTTCGTTTTCCCTTTTCGTTTTCCAATTTCCGTTTGCTGTGAGAGAGAGAAAGAGAAGGGGGTGGTTTTATTTATAGATCGGTATGATGGTTCGAAGAAGGAGTGGAGAAAGGAGAGTAGTCTTTCTCGGATTCGGAGTTTTATTTTTTTTTAAATTTAATGCTTGTGGGGTCCGGGATGACGTGGTCAATTCTTGAACCGTTGGATTGGTCCGGCAAGGGTGTGATCGTAATTTTGAGAGACAAAGTGGATTTTTAAGTGGGGCATTATGAACGTGGAAAGCGTGTGAATATGTTTTTTGAGTTTATTATTTATTTATTTATTTTTAAAAGGAATAGCGTGTGAAGTTTGACTGTGGTTTGGTCGGAGTGGACTGGTTCAGTGCATGGTTCTAGTAGTCAATGGTCAATGTTCTCAATGATATCTGATGTGTTATTGGGGTTTGAGATATGTGTG
This sequence comes from Dioscorea alata, assembly GCA_020875875.1. Classification (NCBI taxonomy): domain Eukaryota; kingdom Viridiplantae; phylum Streptophyta; class Magnoliopsida; order Dioscoreales; family Dioscoreaceae; genus Dioscorea; species Dioscorea alata. The sequence goes on from CM037014.1 coordinate 4,065,585, forward strand.
TTCATAATTTTTTCCTTATTTATCAATAATTAAATAATGTTTATCTTGATAAATTCTAAAAGATATATATTAAATAAAGTCCATATCCAAATTACATATTAAATTGATATGATTAATTATAGACTTGCATTCAATTTGCTCTTAATTAAATATTAATTATTATTGATAACCATGACAAGCACTGTTAAAAGGAGAGACAAGTATGGAGGTGTATTAATTAAATTAATAATTTTTTAAAGATAATTTTTTTTTGGCAAACAACTATTGAAAGAATAAAATACTGTACTTTCCTGGAGATCCACATGAGATCCAACTCCATGATTAATAAATAGTACTAATAAACAATACTTGCTCCATGATACATAGTGTACGAATAGTTATGAATAATACTATAGAAGTAAAGTTTTAAACTTCACATCCCTTGCATACTTTGTAGTAAATTAAAATTTAATTATTTCAATTCAACATCTATATTTTATCAATTGACATATTTTATTTGTCGGCAATAGTCTAATATCTAAAATAATTTTTATAATTATCTTTCTAAATTAAATTTAACTGGCATGCTAAATTTTCTTTATCTTTAATGGACAAGTATTTTATTGTAACTCTATCTTTATCCTTTAAGAATACTTATAGAATTAATATGATCTCATTTAAATTCTTATAAATTTAAAATTATTTTTTAAATATTCAAACCGGATACCTACTATAAAATGGTATCCAATCTCTTAAAAATTTATATAAGATCACATTTAAGATTATCTCATAAAAAATAAAATAATATTCATCTATTATCTTATATTATGTCTATTAAAATGAAATATTATAAAGAGGAAATTCATATACCTATCTTATATGGAGTGTGTAAATTTGTTTATAATGAAGTTAATATATAAACTTCCATCATTCTTGCGACATGAGTATTGTTCTAAAAAATATTGTGGTAAATTTGAAAACAAATAATGATAAATAGGGAGAAAATGTAAAATAAAATAATATTAACATTAGGCGAGGAGTTCCAAACAAATTAAAATAATAATTTCTTTAGTGGCCCCATGAAAATTTTATCCCATTATCTAAGGGCCAATAACACCAATTATTAATTTTTTTAATATATAAATAATCTTATTACAAAAATCAGAATTTTCTTATAAAAATAATTAAAAAAACCTAAAAAAATATAGATTTATATGACAGTGTTTAACTTAAAAATTCAATTTTCTTAAAAAAAAATTGATAAACCATAATTTCATTAAAATAAAAAAATAGTTATAAGAGGAACAAACGACAAACAATATAAAGATATGCCTTATGATCCATTAGTGATGAGACAAAGTTCATAGAAAAAAGTCAAAAACATTAAATAATTTAAGAGGGGATGTTGGCGGCATCTACAAGACAATTGCTAGGGGTAGTTTATTTATACATAAAAAAATGTTTGAGGGATTAATCAATTTGGTAGATAAATCAAAATAAGTCATGTTTCTTTTTTTTAATCTTGGCACAAAATTTACAAGAAGAAGGAAAAAGAATTGAATAGAGAAACTCCCAGGATGGTTTATAGGGTTCATAACTACTGCTCTTACTACAATCAACTCCCAGGTCGAGGCAGTAATAGGCAGAGTGCCTGGTATTGATAAAACAATTCATTATTTGTTGAAGCTTTAAAGATTGACGTATAAGAAGTACTATTTAATTATAAAAATTGTTGTTTAAAAATAATATTATTTATTATAATATTTATTCAAGTAAGTTATTCATTTACTTCTTTTTTCTAAAAAATACATATATAATACATATGTATGTATGTTAAATTTTAATAATACAAAACCACTTAAATATTCATGCAGGATCTTGTTCTAATCAGTCATAAATGATTGGCTATGAGATACTTAACTTGAAACATTTGCATTGCGTCTCAAATCTTATCACCATATGCGGATCTACTATAGATTGATGCGATACTTGTCTTCTCTCTCTCCCCTCTATCAAAATTAATTGGTAACTGATGGGACATTCATCTAGGCGCAGTAAATTTATAAATATTAAAGTTTACAGAAACAATTTGTGAGAGTTTTATAAAATGATTAAACTAAGAGTTCTTATCAAGGTTAACTAAATAAATTAAGTTCCACCACTTTTTATATATCTAAGTATCTATTTAAACACTTTAATAAAAATAATTAATTAATGCCATGTAATAATAATATAATATATATATATAGGGAATTCGTCAACTGCAGAAAAAATATTAAAATAATAATAAAGAGAGATAAACACAAATTACTGAATTAGTATAACAAGTTAACAACAGTAGAATGAATAGTAATGAAACCATGTACCTGGGTTTATAAATTTTATTTTGAGGGTGCTAGTAGAAATCAAACACTGTACAGATGCACCATTGCGCAGGAGAGATGATTTGTTGCTATTGGATTTCAATCTAAAGTCTAAAACATAAATATTCATATAATTGAATTCTACCAACGTTCGTGCCCTATATATATATATATATATATATATATATATATATATATATATATATATATAGTGAATAAACCTGGTCCTAAAATTGGTTATAAACCCCTCAAAAGTTCTATAATTGCATATTTACCTTCAAAAAAAACATAATTGTATATAGAGTAATGATATTTTTACCGAATAGATTTCTCGCAAAAGATAAACCTGTAAATGATAAACGGAAAACCTCTCCCGCGGTTTGTGATTTCCAGTTTAGGGTTTAGGGCATATGATTTAGGGTTTAGGGTTTAGGGCTTACGATTTAGGGTCTAAGGTTTAGGTTTAGTATTTATTATTTAGGGTTTAAGTTTTTAGATTTTTAAGGTATAGATTTTGTAGTTAAAGTTTAAGATTTTTGATATAGTTTTATAATTTCTTTTAAAATTTTAAGAATTTAAGAAGGGCTTTTTAATAAAGTATCCCTATTTTATTTTTTATTTAACCAAATGACCCTAAGACAATTTTAATTATCAAAATGGCCCTAAGACCATCACATCACCCACATAGGTGTTATGATGGGCTGATTGGGCGCTGAGTCAGTACTGACTGGACTGCTGACGTTATTTTTTTGTATTTTAACCCCTGAATTGTTTTATAATCAATAAGTTGATATATTCTTGGGTTATTTTAACCATTTTTTTAAATTTATTAGTGTTTTAAATTTATTAAACTTTTAAATAACTTTTTAAGAAATATATATGTGTGTTTTTTTAATTGAAATCCCTTATTTGTTTTATAATTAACAAATTATCTTTTTCCTTTGATTATTTAACTAAATTTCGTTAAAAAAAATTATGTAATTTTTAAATTTATTAAAAAATTAATTTTAAAGAATATATTTGAATATAAAAACACAAAGGGCTTATAATTTATTTTTTAATTAAATCTTGAAATCATTAATAACTTATGCTCCATTGGTTGACTGTAATGTCATACAGACAAATTTATGCTCTATATTTTCATCTGGTACTAAGTTCATAATTTTGGCAACCTATACATGGGTCAAAGATGGTTCCACCTGTTGACCGACTTACTGCTGGCCGACCAAAGATCAGACGTAGAAGAATGCATATGGATAGAAACCTTGATCCTACTAGACGTAATTTATGCTGTATATGTAAACAACCGGGTCATTATAGAACTACTTGCTCTAGACAAGGGAGAAATATATGATGTAACTTTATTTATATATTTAAATGCAATTATGTTTTTTAACTTCAAATAATTTTACAAGTTATTATTGATTTCATGATTTAATTAAAAAATAAAGGGCTTTTTAATAAAGTAGCCCTATTTTATTTTTTATTTAACCAAATGGCCATAAAGTCATTTTAATTGTCAAAATGGCCCTAGAACCTTGTGATGTGCTGACTGGGCGCTAAGTCAGCGTTGATTGGACTGCTGATGTGGTATTTTTAAATAAAAAATTATGATTTTTTGTATTTTAACCCCTGAATTGTTTTATAATTATTAAGTTGATATATTCTTGGGTTTTTTAACCAATTTTTTTCTAAAAAAAATTATTAGTGTTTTAAAATTTATTAAACTTTTAAATAACTTTTTAAGAAATATATAAGTGTGTTTTTCTAATTTAAATCTCTTATTTGTTTTATAATTAACAAATTATCTTTTTTCTTTGATTATTTAACCTAATTTTTGTTTAAAAAATTATGTAATTTTTTAAATTTATTAAAAAATTAATTTTAAAGAATATATTTGAATATGAAAATACATAGGGTTTATAATTTATTCTTTAATTAAATCATGAAATCAATAATAAGTATTAATAACTTATGCTCCATTAGTTGACTGTAATGTCATACAGACAAATTTATGCTCCATGTTTTCATCCGGTACCGAGTTCACAATTTTGGCAGCCTGTACCTGCGCCAACATACTATTCGCCGAACAAAAATCAAACGTAGAAGAATGCATATGTATAGAATCCCTGATCCTACTAGAAGTAACTTTATTTATATTTAAATGCAATTATGTTTTTTAACTTCAAATAATTTTACAGGTTATTATTGATTTCATGATTTAATTAAAAAAATAAATTATAAGCCCTTGTGTTTTCGTAATAATATATTCTTTAAAATTATTTTTCTAATAAATTAAAAAAATATATAATTTTTAAAACAAAATTTGAGTTAAATAATCAAAGGAAAAAAATAATTTGTTAATTATAAAAAAAATAAGGGATTTAAATTAAAAAAACACACTTATATATTTCTTAAAAAGCTATTTAAAAGTTTAATAAATTTTAAAACACTAATAAATTTTTTTTAAAAAAAATTTGGTTAAAAAACCCCAAGAATATATCAACTTATTAATTATAAAACAATTCAGGGGTTAAAATACAAAAAATCATAATTTTTTATTTAAAAATACCACATCAGCAGTCCAATCAACGCTGACTTAGCATCCAGTCAGCACATCACAAGGTTCTAGGGCCATTTTGACAATTAAAATGGCTTTAGGACCATTTGGTTAAATAAAAAATAAAATATGGCTACTTTATTTAAAAACCCAAAAATAAATTATAAGCCCTTTGTATTTTCATATTCAAATATATTCTTTAAAATTAAATTTTTAATAATTTAAAAAATTACATAATTTTTTAAAACAAAATTTGGGTTAAATAATCAAAGGAAAAAGATAATTTGTTAATTATAAAACAAATAAGGGATTTAAATTAAAAAAACACACTTATATATTTCTTAAAAAGTTATTTAAAAGTTTAATAAATTTTAAACGGGGAAGTATCAGAAAGTCCCCCCAAACTTTCTTTTTTCCCTCAAAGTCCCTTCAAGTTTGCAGCTTCCCCATAAGTCCTTCCTTTTTGAAATAATTACTTCAAAGTCCAAACCAGGTTGACAGGGTTAACAGAGGTGAAATTTTGGACTTGAAATGACGAGAATGCCCTCCTGAAATCTAGCATCATTAACACCTTTGAAATGACTGAACTGCTCCTCCATTTTCCTTGGGAACCGGCGACGGTGGTTGGCGCGCCGAAGCGTTGGGATGCGCGAGGAAAACCCTACCAGCGAACGGGCCCAACCTTTGGCTTTCTTCATATTGCCTTGAAGGCCGTTGTCATTCTTCTTTTCTGCTTTCTTCTTCCTCGCGAAACACTTTATTGGAGTTCTCCGGTGAGTTCCATCAAGGACTTCTGTTCTCCGGTGAGTTTCACGGGCAAAAGGAAGCACAGAGGTGAGAAGATGTTCCTGTGTATGATTATTTGGTTTGCTGTGTATAATTTGTTCTTTGTTGCGTATAACGTTATGTTTCTCTCAATGATTGACTTGTGTGTTTGCATTATTGACATAGAATAGAAGATGGAGACCACACTTGTAAACGCGCGTTGTTATCTTGGCCTTATTGTCGAGATGATTTCGGAGTTGAAAAAGCATATGAACAAGCAGCATTGGGATATCCTCCGCGGGACGCCGTTCGGGCATTTCATGGACGTCACTCCCGTGCTACAAGAACGAGGGGTTCTCGATGCTGTACTGCAAGTGTATGATGAGAAGAAGCAAGGCTTTCAAAAATAGGGCAAAGCCTTCTACCGTTCAGAGCCGAAGATGTCGCTCTAATCCTAGGTCTCCATTGCGAGGGAGACATTGTATCCTTCAAGCACGAGAAGGATGAATCAGACTTTGAGAAGAACTATCTGCACAAGATGCACAACCGATACCGCGACGCTATTAAAGACAACCTACTCACAATTGTCCGGAGTAGGAAACATGAGGACGAGCAGACCTTCGTGAAGCTCCTGGTGGCCTACTTTATGACGACGATCATGTTCCCCAACAGTGTTCTGCATGCGCCGACGACCTAGCGTTAATCGGCGGTTATACCTGGGCCCATGCTACACACAGGTGGTTGATGGACGATATCCTGGCGACAGCTGCTCGTGTCCAACTACGTTGTAAAGGAAAGTCCACAACTACAGGTTACATGAAAGGTTGTTCCGTTGCTCTCATCGTCTGGTTCTACGAGGTGACGGGCAGCATGAAGAAACAAAGAGTAGGAAAGACACCCCGTATAATGTGTTACGGGGAGTCCAGTTTCATCAAGGCGGCGTCCATCGAGCAGCTTTTGAAATCAATCAAAGGAAAATAAGTAAGTTATTTTTATATTGATGTGTACAATATGGATGATTTTCTGTGTGTGCTATGCTTTTCCTGTGTATAAAGTGATGTTTATGTGTATAAAATCATGTTCTTGTGTATATTATTAGTGTCCTGTGTATACAATTGGGTTCCTGTGTATCATATTGTGTTCCTGTGTATAGAATTACTTTCCTGTGTACATTTTCATGTTTCCTGTGTATAATATTGTGTTCATATGTTGATGTTGCAAAGTTTGGTTTTTGCTTTTCAGTTTTCCGAGCTTCTGCCAGCCAACACTGAAGAGCGTTTGTTGGTTGGTAGTGTTAATAGAATTCATAGACAAGCCACCGCTAGTTCCCCAGATCTTGGCGAGCCTACGAAGAAGTCCCGCCCAACAACAATGGCCCCTGCTGCTGCGAAAAAGGCAAAAATTGACCTCGTAAAGAAGCGAAGTCGGGATCAATCTTCTCCCAACCCTCAAGAGATGCCGGAGGAGGTTCCCCGAGGGGATGATGACATGCGCCGTTTACTGCAACAAGTTTTAACAGAGTTCCGCGATCTGCGAGCTCGTATAGACGAGCGTGACCGGCAAGATGCAGATCGGAAAAAGTCTGACTTACAAATGGCGGCCCCGTCCCCCCTGCGCCGGCAGTAAACATCAGCCATTCACACTCGGCGTCCCCGGCCCCTACTCCTGGCCGCAGATTCAAAAGGTCAGCACTAAGATCTCCACGCCGTCCTGCCAAGTTAGACGCCGTGTCAACCGCCGATGAGGAAATTCTTGCATAGTGTGTGGACACTACTTGCGGGGATGTTAATCTTCCATAAGCAGGTACTCAAGGAACTGAGCCATCAATTGCATCACAAGTCCCCGCAGCTGATCAGACCATGACGAGTGATGAAATACCCGTCCCTGCCGTAGGCGATGATGATTCAGACTCTGTTCCTGTGGAGGGCCTGGATCCTGGTTCCGCGATGGATGATATCCCCTCGAAAGTCACGACCCTTAATGCCGTGATGGATGAAATCCCCTCCAAAGTCACAGCCCCGTTGGCAACTTCCCAAGATACTCCCCCAAGGCGTGTTACATGCCGCATTGCTTCGCAAGAAACACACCAAAGCAGTCCCTCTCCGACAAAAATTCTACCAAAACGAGCCCCTCTCAAGAAGACACCGGCAAAGCGGGCTCCGCAGAAAAAAGCCCCATCGAAAAAGCTTCCTACAAAGAAAGCTCCTAGGAAGAGGGTTCCACCACCACCGAAAACCAAGCCTTTTGATAAGCCTTCCACCCTGAGTGATGTCTCCGGAATAGATGATGACGCATTACAGGCTGTCGACGCGCTACTTCAAGGCCTGACCGGTTTGCGGAAGGATAAACCCGCAAAGGATCCTCTTGCGGTGGTTCCTTACTATAAGGATCAGAAGAAGCCTAATTCAGGCTTCCTTCCACAGAGGAAGACCTACACTGGTTTTGCAAAGCTTAACCAACTGGAACGAGGAGCCATCACCATCTTTCTAAACACACACGTCGACAGGTATTGTTTTTATTTCGTGTCAGTTCATTACATGTGTATTGTTTTGATTTTCATGTGTGTGATTTCGTTTTCCTATGTATGGTTTCCGTTTTCTGTGTATAGTTAATATCTTCCTGTGTATAGTTAATAGCTTTCTGTGTATATTATGTTGTTTCCTGTGTATAATATGTTGTTATGTTATGTGTGTATAGTTCTGTCATTTGGAGAGACGTTGATGATAACGGGTTTACCACCCGTGACCACCTGTTCGACCTCCTCGAGGGGAAAGAAAATGTACCCGATGATGTTTTGGACGCCCTCGTACTTATGCTCCTTGCTGACTTGCTAAGTAATCCATTGGAGTTCAAGAAACGTGCAGTTCTGACGCGGCCCTTGGCTCTTGCAATGCAGAAATTACAATTTGCAGCTGAACAAGCATTGTACCTGATAGAGGATGTCATATACGGCCACAAAACGGCTGAGCTAATACTTATGCCAATCGTTCTCCACGGTCACTACCATCTAATTGTTCTAGACAATCAAAAGCAGCAGTATATGCACTACTCGTCGCTACAATCAGGCACTTATGATGCAGACGCTGTGGACATGGTAAGTGGCACAAATACATTATGGAACTACGAACATATTCTATCCCAAACAGTGACTAACAATATATCGGTTTATCTTGTCAGCGGGATCTGTTCGAGTTATGCATCGAAGCTAATACAGGCAGCAATCCGTTTCGACACCTCCCACTGGAGCATGTGCGAAACTGCCCCCAGCAAGCAACCGGGTCCTTTGATTGTCCGGTGTTTTACATGCGTTATATGGAACAACTTTTGAACGGTGAAGAATTGTCCGTACCACATTTGGACGTCCCAACCCTCCGACGCCGGTATGTCACTCGGATGCTTGTCGATGCGATGCGAAGAAAACTTGTACCGACACCAATAGTGACAAAGGATGCCGCCGGGGATAAACACGATGCCGCCGTGGTAAAGGACATGGAAGGCGAGACGAGCGACGTTGGGGAGAAGGAGTCCGTCGTTGACAATGAAGACGAAGCTGGCAGAGAATCGGCTGGGGAGAAGGCCACTGGCGATGGAAATGAAACGGGTGGTGATAAAGACGCCGCCGATGCGGAGGAGGACGCTGAAGTGAAGGCAACTAGTGAGGATAATGAAACTGGTGGGGATAAAAGCGCCGCCGTCGAGAAGTGAAGGTAACTGGTGATGATAAGGAAACTGACGAGGATAAAGTCACCACTAACCTGAACATTTAATTTCCCATACCTAAAGTTTGGTATTTGAACATATATTTCTTTGTGACTGTAAACTTGGTTATATAATTAGTTATCAATTCAATATAGATAAGGATATTTAAACAAAAGCTCAGAACAATTAAACAAATATATACACAGAAAAGGGAAAATGTACACAGCAAAGCAGGCTATATACACAGAAATGCAAGAACGTACACAGGAAGAGATATTATCTACACAGAAATGAAAATAAATACGCATGAAATACCTTTTTATACATAGAAACCAAAAACAATACACATAAAAACGAACATTCCACACAGTAACGCAAAAGAATACACGGGAAATATAAAACAAAGTTCAATGCAAACAACATACAATACAACACACAATTATCGTATGTTGCCGTTGAGTGTGCTATTGTTAGTCCGCTATGACCGCATTGCACGATCGACGATTATGTTCAGTTTGGTGGCACCGGCTACAATGTAATTCGCGGATATCGAAGGCTTGTGACTCTATTCTTTTCCTTCTTGGACGGCCTGGTCGTTTCTTTGATATTGGCGGCGTAATTCGTAGGTCACGATTTGCATCAGATGGCTTATCACTGCCAGGAACGGGGAATATCAGATTCCCATACGCCCGACGATACTATTCGACTGTGAAGTAAGAATCAACATAAGAATGGACATTCATTTCTGTTTGCATGATGGCCGCACATGCATGCTTGCACGGTAAGCTATGTACTTCCCATCTTCTGCAGGAACAACCACGACATTGAAGGTTGACTGCATTGTTGTTATCGTCAATGACTTCGTAAGTGTCCTCAGTCGACCGACCCACTCTCAGGTAACGACTGTCATCAACGAGTTGTTCAATCTTTTTCCTAATTTAGGGGCACAGATGTGTGTCCCAGTTGTTGGATTGCTCGCGTCTGTCGGCGAACATATTCATAAGTTTGAACCTGGAAATCAGAGGATAAAAAGGCAAAACATAGTCTAGTTAGGAAACAAAATATGGACGGAAAGGAAAATAGTACACAGGACGGAATGTGTAAACACAGGAACCGACTGTATACAGGAAGTGACATTGTATACACAGGAAGAGACATTGTATACACATGAAGTGACATTCTATATACAGGAAGTGATATTGTATACACATGAAGTGACATTGTATACACAGGAAGTGATATTGTATACACCGTAAATGACATTGTATACACCGTAAGTGACATTTTATACACGGTAACTAACATATGGTACACAGGAAATTATTATTACACACAGAAACACATTATCGACCAAGGAAATTTACCTGATCGAGTCAACCATGCTTGTTACTGGCAGATGTCGTGCCTCTTTAATCCAGGCATTGAAGGATTCTTCCACGTTAGAGTACATCTCACACCAACGCATTCCTTTAAAAAAGAAAATTTGACCAATGATCAACGTCTGACTTATGTAGCACCCAATCGTGTGCGTCGGCCGACAAACACACTAGTTCTTGAACTGCATCATCGAACGCTTTTGATGTGTAAGCGTACGCAATTTTGACAATTACTGCCCAGCATTGCATTCGCATAGCTTTAACGAGGTTAGAGTTGGTCTTCATGAAGTTCGCCTCCAAATGTCGGAGGCAATAACCATGTGGTGATGAGGGAAAGACTCGGGCAACGGCATTCACAAGACCCTTGGAGCGATCTGATATGAATGTTATGACTTTGTCGTAATCATCTTGACCGTACAAGGCCTCACCAAGAGTAGCAAGAAACCAAGTCAAGTTGTTATAAATTTCGTTGTCGACGATAGCAAATGCTACGTGGAATAGGCCATCGTTACCATCTTTCGCAGTTGCACCTAGAAGAACCCCACCATATTTGGCTAGCAAATGAGTTCCATTAATAAAAAGTAATGGCCTGCACCCTTGCTTGAACCCTGACAAACAACCCCCAAATGAAAAGAAAGCACGCTTAAACCGGTCGCCTTCATTCTCAATGTTGACAACGCTACCAGGATTTGTCTCGGATACTTTATCAGTGTACCATAGAAGCAAATCGTAGCTACTAACCTCGCTACCGTGAATAACCGAACTGGCAACCTCCTTCCCCATCCAAGCACGTTTGTATGGTAGACGAATACCATGGTCACGCAATATGTCTTTTTGTATGTCAACAGCTCTGTACAACGGGCTTTCTTTTAATTTATGCATGACACGTTCGGAAACCCACTTCTTTCTTGCTTTTGGATGCGCTGTCGTACCAATGCCTCCACCGCAAATGTGAGCTGGTTGCATTGTCTTCAGCCGGAACGTGTCATGAATTTCCTCTTTAGAAGCATGCATTCGCCATTGGCATTCTGGGGCAGCACACCTTACAGTCACCCTCATTTTGTCATTTTTTATAAACGTAAAGTCAAAATTTTTCTTGATAGCTATGCTTCACAGGAAATCTTTAAAATGATCTGCGTTCTCAAACCGTTGGCCTACTTGCAAAGTTGAACAATCGTGTGCATTGGTACACCTGGCAACACTTAGTGCCCTAGAAGAATTATGTTGGGAGAGGAAACTATCGCCATTGGGGTTTATGCTGCCCGACAAGGACCCTCTGCTTTCGAAAACCCAGAAATACAAGGGAAACAAAATATTATATACACAGAAAGTGATGATTATACACAGAAAACCTAATATTATACACAAGAAACCAATATTATACACAGGAAACAATAATATACGACACGAAATAAAATTCACATTAAAAAAGGCAGAAATCTATTCAAAGAACCACACGTATAACACAATTAACAACTACTAGGGGTCGTTGTTTTATTACGATGGGATCAATGGGCCCGAGTTTCCATCTGCAGAGACATGCACTTCCTCGGCAATGATGTCGACGACGAAATTGTTAAAGCTATGGTATATATGACATATTCGTTGAAAATCCACTTCGGACTCAATGGGGCAAAGCGTCTTGTATGAGTCAGGCGTTACGAACTTCACTATCACTTTAGAAGCATCTAGGGACCAACGGGCACATATCTCACCCATGATTGACTCCCATGAACTTAATACAGTAAATTGTAGCACACGGCCTTCTCCTTTGAATCTCGCCACAGCAGAGTAAGTTTCCATTGTACAACTACAACAACAATAAAAAAATAACAATGTAAATAGAAGAAATAACAAGAACATTTGCAGGAAGAACAACAATGACAACAATAAAAACAAAAACGAAGAACTTTAAGAGCGAAAAGAAGAAGAACAATAACAATACTAGCAAGAAGAACAAGAAGAAGAACGAGAACATGAAGAACAACAACAAGAACATGAAGAACAACAACTAACTTATGCGTGCAGGAGTTCACTTCAAGCTTTGGCAACGGACCAAGATGAAAAACGGCAAACCCAACCCAAGATGAGAAAAAGAAGGCGGGAAAATATACTCTCTTCCTAACATAATATATTGCATAACCTTACTCACAATAAATGGGATTTGACATGGACATGAAAGTTACCTTTTGCTTTATTACTTTTTGCTTTATTGTACATGGGCATTTTCGTAATTTCATCCTTCTTTAACTGACGGAAGCAACGGCAGGGACTAAATGGAATTTGCATTTAAAAAGGAGGGATCTAGAGGGAAACTTCTCAGGGACTTTTAAGTAATTTTCTCAATTTTAAAATACTAATAATTTTAAAAAAAAAAAATTGGTTAAAAAAACCCAAGAATATGTCAACTTATTGATTATAAAACAATTCAGGGGTTAAAATACAAAAAATTATGATTTTTTATTTAAAAATACCACGTCAACAGTCCAATTAGTGGTGACTCAGCGCTCAGTCAACACATCACAACACCCATGTGGATAATGTGATGGTCCTAGGGCCATTTCGACAATTAAAATAGCCCTAGGGCCATTTGGTTAAATAAAAAATAAAATATGGCTACTTTATTAAAAAACCCATTTAAGAATTTTTAACGTTTAAATTTGAATTTTATATAAAAAAAATAATGATGTGGATGAGGATGTAGATGACAAGTTGGGCATCACGTCATTCGGGAAACCTATTCGGTACATACTGTTAGATTATGTTAATAGAAGTTAGAAGTTAATTAAACTTCATTAACTATTGTTATAACTTGGATTAAGATATACAAAATGTTCAAAATAACCCTTGTACAACTTAAAAAATATTCAAGGGTATATATGCAAAGGTATAATGATTATTTTATATATCTGTTGTTTATTAACGGATGGTTTTTCAACTAATTTGAACACCAGGGTATTTACGCAATTATATGTATTATTCAGGGGTATGTATATAATTATTTTTTATTCAGAGGTAAATATGTAATTTCAAAATTATTTAGAGGTACATTTGCAAAAAACCCAAGAATTAATGCCTTAACTTATCTCTGTATTTACTTGTATGGGTTAATGTTCAAATTTGCTTCTTTGGTAAAAACACAACATGCTATACAAGAGATTTTTCAGTAAAAATACACACACTCAACATAAATAATAAAAAAAAAATCCAGTGCTAATAAACCAACACAACCTATAATAAATAAAATCTTAGCACCCATTCTTTACTATTAGTTTAGCTCATAAACAATAGAAGTCAAAGTTTAACAAATTCAGGAGTATGTTGTCACAGCCACCTACCACATCAATTGGTAAGAAACTTTGAATAGAATAAGTCTAACCTTGACCCAACCAAGAGCAAAAGGATAAAAACATCAACTTAATTCCTGTAACAAATAAATCAATGTCAAAAAGAAATCATGCACTTGAATCTTCTTGAAAAATATGACCCTCAATGAACATGGGAAGAGAAGAAAACTCTATATAAGGACTATTCAAAGTGATTTTCATTGGTCACTTTGGATTTATTAAATATTTTCCCCTTCTTATCTTTCCCTTATTTGGTGCAACTCATTTGTTTTATTCTTTTTCTCTTTTTTAATGAAAGGTAGTTCATTAAAAGAAGATTCAAGATACAAGGATAAAGGTTTAGCCCCAAATACTATGAATATTGTAATATATCTAACATGAGGACGAATTAGATACGTGTAAGTGTAACATATCTTACTCTGCTTTCCCTTTACTTTTTTTTCTTCCTTTTTTTTTTAATATTTAATTATCATCCAATAATTCCACACCTAAAGTTTGATACACATCATGCATATAAATATATAATTAGTAATTAACCTTACGTGCATGTCTCTCCAATGTTTTTAACTCAAACCAAATAGAGAAAAAGAAAAGGATTGGAATTGAATAGCTTTTAATCATGTGAAGTTAAAAGCACCATAATTTCCTCAACTGTTTCAATTACTCATGCATTTAAGTGTTCTTATGGAATTTCAACCCAAAACCCTTCTCCCTTTGATTCAATGCCCTTAACCACTTAATGTCATCATCATCACCTTAACCATCATCATTCATTAAAAGTTCTAAACTAGATCTCTTCTTCTTCTTCTTCTTCTATCTTCTTCACAACAAGGAAGAAGATAAAGAGAAAAGAGACACAGAGATTAACTGGAAAATCTAAAACCACAAACAAAGAAAACAACACCAACAGCAACAACAGCAGGAACTACTAACAGTACTACAGTGCTTGTTTAGATCTTGTTATTCTTCTTGTTTTCAGTGTTTTCATTAAGGAAGTCAAGAAAAGCAAGACTCTTGCACTTGGGGCACTTCGGGTCCTCTTCAGAAACCATGACATAGATCAAGCACCTTGAGCAGCCAGCAAGCACCATGGATGCTGTTTCAGGGCTGCTGGAGTCGTGCTTCATCCCTTGATCACTCTCTGATGATAAGCATGAGCTTTGTGGTGATCTTGGAGACATTGGAGATGATTTGTTTGGTGAGTTATGTTCCTCTCTCTCTCTTGATGGTCCTGCACTCCCCCTCCTTGGTGGTGATAGGTTCAGCTTCAACTCCAACTTTGGGCTCTTCCCATTCATGTTTCTTTTCTCCAATAATAACAAAACAAACATATATTCATGCACTCAAAATACTATATGAAAACTTTTATCAAATATTTATATGGACATGGGCATACCTTGATGATGATGGTGATGGTGTTTGGGAAGGAGTTGTGAAGAGATGATGATGATGGTGGTGGTGGTGGTGGTGGTCATGAGGGTTGAATGGCATTATATAAGAAGAGAGATTGAAGAGGATGAGGGAGGCTTCTTTAATACAAGCCAACAGAGGCTTTAATGGTAGTATGGTTGTTTTCCCTTCTCTTCTCTCTATTCTTTTGTTTCTAGCTATTTTATTTCTAATATAGTATTTGAAAAGATTGGATGTAAATGCAAGGGCTTGATTTCTTCATGAGATGAAAGCTTAAACTTTGTTATTTATAGGCATTAATTCTTTGGACCTTGACTTGTCAAGAACTCTGAACCATATTTTAAATGGTATTAACTTCTCAACTATTTTTAGGTTTGTTTTTATATCTGTATCTCTTGTTGCATTGAGTTGTATCTTCTTCTCCTTTTTTTTTATTCCTTTGTTTTTAATTTTCACTGATGAGGTTCTGACTTCTTTTAAGGTTCAAAGGTAAATGAGATGTGAAAGTGAACTGTTTCTCTTTCATTTGACTTTGTTCTTGCTTGATTCTTATTCTTCCATTACTTGCACTTGTCATTTCAATTTCTTCAATGGGATTTATTGTTCAAAGTAAATGTAGAGAATTGAAACTCCACAAAAATTCAATGGGATTTATTGTCTTTTACTTAGTAAATTAAATGGAGCCATGAATGCATACCACTACTTTTTATTAAATAGGACTCAACTTTCAATTCATGGATTTATGCCCTTTGTTAGGCCTTTGTTT
Source organism: Dioscorea alata (assembly GCA_020875875.1). Lineage (NCBI taxonomy): Eukaryota > Viridiplantae > Streptophyta > Magnoliopsida > Dioscoreales > Dioscoreaceae > Dioscorea > Dioscorea alata. Next base: position 4,081,850 of record CM037014.1, read on the forward strand.
AATGAGCTTTCATTCCTTCTAATTTGGCTTGACATAAATCTAGCTTTTAAGACATGGTAGTGAATCACTGATCATATGATCTTCTCATTAATTAATTCTTAACATGGTAAAAAAGACTTTATTAATTACTAAAATTTTTAGGAAACATTTATTAATTACTTGCCCATGCCTTCATTTAATTTAATTTCAAATCTTCAACTAATTATAAATTAATGAAAAACATAAACAAAACTCACAGTATGGTGAACTTTTAGTGTCATATATAGTACGCAAGAAAGGACCATGTATATATTTATGCTGGCTTTTAAGACTGGTTGCTGACACAAAACTGATATATTCTTGATTCTTATCAGACTTTGTGTTCCTTTGACTTGAGTCATATACATACTATGAAGTCAAGATCCAGTCAACAGATTAAGTTCATTGGAATTCAACACTCCAACGCGTCTGATGAAAGTGAGCTCTAATGCTTTTATGGTCCCAATTCATCAAAGCTAGCTTTGGCATTTCAGTAGCTTGAATTATGTAGATAGATGCATAGATGCATAAATGGGAACAAATACTTGCCTAGTTGCTCATTGATGATGAACTCATTATTGGATACTATACTTTGCCTTATGTTTTCAACAACTATATATGTACCTTTCTCTCTTTAAATTTGATGTCACATTGAAGCTAGCACAGGCTGAGTTCCAGGGATCACAATCCCATGGCATAAGAACAAATAGATAAACAACGAACTGGTTACAACAAAATATTCTAATACATAGGATACATTAATGTTTCAAAATAAGTAGTAGTCATTTTAAAAAGGGGTTTTTGCAGGTGTACTCATGAATAATTTTGAAATTACATATTTGCTCCTGAATAAAATATAATTACATACATACCCCTGAATAATACATATAATTGCATATATACCCCTGTGGTTCAAATTGGTATCAAAACCATATGTTAACCAATAGCAGATATATAAAATGACCATTATACCCTTTGCATGTATACCCTTTTTATTATAAAATGACAATTTATAAAGGTTATTTTAGACTTTTTGTATATCTTAATCCAAGTTATAACTATAATTAATAAAGTTTAATTAACTTTTGTTGATGGAATCTAATAGTAGGGGCATATCCGCAGTTATTTATATTTTTCAGGGGTATATATACAATTATGTTTTTTCTGAGGGTAAATATGTAATTATAGAACTTTTGAAGGGTTTATAAGCAATTTTCCCTTTTAAAAATAACATACAAAGCCTAATTACTAATTCAATAACTAATTAAAGCCACAAATAAGAAATACATGAAAATACCTATTCAATAATAGATAATTATATTATTAATAATAATAAGCAAAAATGCCATAATAAAATGATAGTTAATAATTTTTCTGAAAAATAATTCCTCAAATACTAAAAACATGAAGTTCTTTGTGGATTACTTGGTGATCGCCTAATTCCAATTGAAATCCAAAGTTACTACCTAAAAGATCCCCCCAAAGATGAGTAGCAAGGACCTCAAATAAAAGAGGAGCAAGAAACATCACTAATGACACAACTATTCACCTTTATTTTAAAATTCTCAACCAGGAAACAACTCAAAGAAAAAGTTCTAAGAGTCAATTGGTCTTCTCTCACCATGTCACCCATCAACTCAAGACTACCACTATTATTACATTTTAAAGATCCTGAAGCTTACATAATCAACTGATGAAAATGCTCAAATGCCATAATCCTCCTCATCGACACCTCCTTACCTCGCTTCTTCCTTACTAACAACCTTCCTCTTTCATGCACTGGCTTTACAATCTCCTCCTCATCATCATCTTCATAATCAACCCTATTTCCTTTCATCTTACAAGCCCATGCTCTCAAGAAGTTTTAACTTGTTGGTCCATCAAACAAGGAGTGACTTTTCCCTACTCCCACTACACATCCTCCGCATCCAAACCTCGTCACCTAGGCAACAACTAGGGGTATCTCAGAGAAGCTGGTGGAGAGAGGAGGTGATAAACGCCTAAATGTATGTATTTGTACGTACATATTGTGTGCTATTTATGTATACTTAGATGATTCAATGCCCTTTTTATGGTTTAATTGGTTTTTTTGTGTTACAGGCATCAAAGAAGCTTAAATGAGCTCGACAACGCAATTCAGGAAGAAATCAACATCAAAAATGGCGTTTTAGAGCCATGGTACTGTAGTACCAATGTAGCAGGCTGTAGCATGAAGGCATAAAGAAAAATACTAAGTATGGAAATCCTCACGAGCAACCTCATGGCCATAAAGGCGGCCGCAAGCCAGCTAAAGATACAATTTACTGTAGCAGTTACTGTAGCAACTTACAACAAAATTGGTAGAGTTATTGAGGACTTTACGACCCATTTGCTGACTGTGAACCAGACCGTGAGCACCCCCAAGCTGAGTTATTAAAGGAATTTTTTAGGGCATGAGGGACTATTCATTATCTCCTTTCTTGAGCTTTTCATCACCAACACTAGATTTGAGATAGAGGAAGGCATTTGAGGGCATCTCCGAGGTAGAAATCGATAGGAGAAGTGTGATTTGGCAAGATCTAACCCTTAAGCATACTTGTAGAGGCTTGAAGGCGACGAGGGAAGCCACCCCTTGAGTGGAGACCGTGGGAGTATTCCACGGGATTCCTACGCGTCATTCGGCCTTTCATCTTTGAGGGAGTTTTATGTTACTCTATTTGGTTGTTTTTATGGATTTTATCTTGTATCTCATCAGTATGAACAACTAATCCCCAAGGTCACAAGGTGTAGGTGAACCTTGGGGTGAACTTGTGTAGTTGGATGCTATGATTTATTCTATTGCATTTGGTGTGTTTGTGATCCATGCTTTGGTGTATTTTGATGTATTAATATGCATGAGAACTCTGTATGTCAATTTCTATGTTGTATTTGGTTGCGTGACTATCACCCTTGTACTAGACACACCTAGCTTGAAAGGGATCCATGTACAAATATGCCGTGACCATCGGGTATTTTGTACCTCTCCAACATTAGGGTTGGACCTAGTTTGTGCTTTGACACTAATTAGAGATTTTCCTTTTTTTAATGCAATTATAGGAGGATTTAATTGGAAGAAATTCAGTATCAATTCTCGTACCGGATTAGGGGTCAATTTCCGTGACCATTGGGTTGGCCTATCCTCAGAATCTCTTGGTCCTTACTACCAATTGCATGATAGTTCTAGCACCCTTATCACTTTAGTAGCCCTAGGGGGATCCACATCCGTGACCACCTTCATTCCCTTGATTTCTACCCCTGATTGCCTCAACTGTAGACACTTATTTAGAGTTCTTCCTTTCACTTTACAGTTATAATACAATCACTCGAATATGTAGACTAGACAACAGGTGATGAGGGAGTAAGAGTAGCTTCTTGGACCCTGGGAATACGACCCTCTTGCGCTAGCGTGAGAGGTATTATTAGACTACCCCGATCAAGTTTTTGGCACCGTTGCCGAGGACCTGCGAGGAATACTCCGAAAACTTGGAACTTGTTGATCTAGCCATTTATTTGCATTTTATTTCTTTTGTTTGGCTTATTGTATATTCTTATTCTCCTTTCCTTTCTCATTATTGTATTCTACCTCTGTGTTTTATTTCTATAAATACTTCTTCTCTCCTCTTATAATTATAGCTTTAGTTGATGATTGGACTAACTGTTACTATTCACAAGACCCATACCCTCATTGGCCAAGTGAATTATTACGAGGAATAGAATTGACAGGGTTGGGTAGCATACTTTTTAGTAATAAACAGTGGAAGAAATAGTATTGCAATGAACCAAACACCTTGGGTTTGGGGGAGCAAAATGTACAGGGCTTCTTCAAGCAGTTCATGGAATCAGATGGGATAATTCCATTGGTAAAGCTTTGTTCACCGGACCATAGCCCGGAACCCGCCGACGAGGAACTAAAGAGCACAAAGGATAAACCCTCAGAATTAATGCAATTGGTTGAGGAAAATACAGATCAAATAAAACCCAGCAGTTTAGAAGAGATAAATTATACCCAAGGGAGCGATTTAGATTCATCTGCGTTTGAGGTTCATGCCATGAAGGATAGTGTAGATAATGGTAGCTCATTAGAGGGGGAAAACAGAGAGGTTGAGGAATTTGATCTTGGAAATTATGGGAGACTGAAATCATCAATTGAAGAACCACTGGAGCTAGAGCTGAAACTACTTCCTAATCACTTGGAGAATGCTTTCCTGGAAGAGGGATCCAAACTCCCAGTCATTATTGCTTCTGATCTGATAGCTGAGCAGAGGAACAAATTTCTAAGTGTATTGAAGAAGCATAAGAGGGCTATCTCTTGGAAAATCTCTGATATCAGGGGGATCAGTCCAATTTTTTATACCCACAAAATCCTCATGGAAGACAATCACAGATCCACAGTGATACCCCAACGAAGACTCAACCCTAACATGAAAGAGGCAATACGGAATGAGGTTATCAAGCTCCTTGATGCATGCATTATCTACCCTATCTCTGATAGTGCATGGGTGAGTCTAGTGCAAGTAGTACCCAAGAAAGGGGGGATGACGGTAGTCACCATTGAGAAAAATGAGCTTGTTCCTACCAGAACAGTCATAGGTTGGAGAGTGTGCATAGACTACAGGAAGCTCAATGATGCTACAAGGAAGGACCATTTTCCCCTACCCTTCATTGACCAGATGCTTGAACATTTGGCAGGACACTCGTACTACTGCTTCTTGGATGGTCTCTCTGGTTACTTTCAAATCCCTATTGCTCTAGAAGATCAAGAGAAGACCACTTTCACTTCTCCGTATGGCACATTCGTGTACCGTCGTATGCCCTTCGGGTTGTGCAATGGACTAGCCACATTTTCAAAGGTGTATGATGCCAATATTTGAAGATATAGTAGAAGACATCATGGAGATTTTTATGGATGACTTCTCAATCTTCGTTGACTCATTTGAGTTATGCCTCAAAAATTTGGAACTAGTTCTAAGCCGCTGTGAGGAGACCAATTTGGTACTCAGTTCGGAAAAATGTCACTTTATAATCAAGGAGGGCATAGTGCTCGGGAACAGGATTTCACAAAAAGGGATTGAAGTAAACAAGGTGAAGGTTGCCACCATCGAGAAACTCCCTCCTCCTACTTCAGTAAAGGCTATCAGAAGCTTCTTGGGACATACCGGGTTTTATAAGAGATTTGTCAAGAACTTCTCTTCGATTGCTCGCCCACTGACGAAGCTACTTAAAAAGGATGTCCCTTTTGCCACCATTGAGAAATTCCCTCCTCGTACTTCAGTGAAGGCTATCAGAAGCTTCTTGGGACATACCGGGTTCTATAAGAGATTTGTCAAGAACTTCTCTTCAATTGCTCGACAACTGACGAAGCTATTTGAAAAGGATGTCCCTTTTAAGTTTAATGAAGACTGCATGAATGCTTTTCTCAGCGTGAAGAAAAAGCTTGTGGAGGCATCGATCATAGTTTTCCTAGATTAGAATTTGTCGTTTGAATTAATGTGTGACGCAATTGATTATGCAGTTAGGACAATACTTGGGCAATGACGAGACAACCATTTCCATCCTATCTATTACGCGAGCAAGACTTTGAATGATGCTCAGGAAAACTACACCACTACTGAGAATAAACTACTCTCAGTGGTCTTTTCATTTGACAAATTTTAGTCATACTTGGTACTTTCTAAGGTAATTGTATATACGGATCATTCTGCATTGAAGTACTTGTTGAAAAAAATCAGATGCCAAGCCTCGACTAATCCGTTGGTCCTGCTACTACAGAAGTTCGATTTGGAAATAAAGGACAAGAAAGGGGTGGAGAATTTAGCTGCGGACCACCTATCACACCTTGAAGGGCCTCACGAAGATGTTTTGGAAAGGAAATAGATAAATGATGCATTCCCTGGAAAGCAGTTGTGTAGTGTTCGGGTAGTAGGGAAAAATGAGGCCCCATGGTTTGCCAACTTTGCAAATTATTTGGCTGCAAAAACCTTCCCAAAGTGGCTTACTTATCAGTAAAGAAAGAAGTTTTTCGCTGACCGGAAGTACTATATTTGGGAAGACCCCTACCTTTTCAGGATCTGTTTTGATCAAATGGTTAGAAGATGTGTTTCACTAGAGGAGGGACATGACATCTTGAGACACTGTTATTCAGGCCCGACTGAGGGCCACTAGAGTGGAAACAGGACGGCTAAGAAGATCCTAGATGCAAGGTTCTATTGGCCTACTATGTTCCAATAAGCACAGACATTCGTATAACATTGTGATAAGTGTCAAAGAACAGTTAACATTTCAAAAAGAGAAGAGATGCCACAAACCTGGAATCAAGCATGTGAGGTGTTTGACATGTGGGGGATCGACTTCATGGGCCCATTCCCTAGTTCTCAAGGTAATAAATTCATTTTGGTGGCAGTCGACTATGTTTCCAGATGGGTGGAGGCACAAGCATTTCCTTCTTGTAATGCTAGAGTAGTGGTGAAATTTCTAAAAAAATTGTTCTCCAGGTTTGGCACACCAAGGGTGATCATAAGTGACCGAGGCACTCATTTTTGTAACTCCCTATTTTAAAAAGCCTTAAAATGTTATGGAGTTTCTCATCGGACTTCAACTCCATATAATCCCCAAACTAGCGGTAAAGTTGAAGTGTCAAACCAGGAATTGAAGCGGATCTTGGAGAAAATGGGGCAGGAAGATTGGGCAGATCAGCTTGATGATGCACTCTAGGGTTATAGAATGGCCTACAAAATGCCTATTGGGGCAACACCTTACAGGTTGGTCTATGGGAAAGCCTGTCATTTACCTGTTGAATTGGAGCACAGAGCCTACTGGGCCATTAAACAGTTAAATTTAGATCCTCACCTAACTGGCCATAAGAGAAAGCTCCAATTGAATGAGTTAGATGAATGGCGAGCTATGGTGTATAAGAACTCAGTGCATTACAAAGAATAAATGAAAGAGTACCATGACTGACACATAAAGCAAGCCAAGCACTTTGAAAAAGGGAATCGAGTGCTACTTTTTAATTCTAGATTGAAACTCTTTCCAGGAAAGTTGAAGTCAAGGTGGCATGGACCGTACATAGTTTCACAAGTGTTTCCTCATGGTGCAGTCGAGATAAGTCATCTAGAAAAGGGGATATTCAAGGTCAGTGGTCATCAGTTGAAGCCCTACTTCTCATGCAACATACCTAAGGACAGAGGTAACTTCCCCCCATTTGTCCCTCCTTGAAAGTATATGAAGGTACGTTTGAGCTAATGACATTAAACAAATGCTTCTTGGGAGGCAACCCAAGCTTTTAAATTCGTTGCATTCTCTTTTTCGTATTCTTTGTTCGTTTGGATAGTGTTGTTTGTGTTCTCTTCATTGTTGTTGTGAGTGCAAGTATGGTAGTGAGTTTTTTTGTTATTTCATCGTGGTTTTCATCCTTGTTACTTTTGTTATTTCATACATGTTGTGAGTTATTTGAGCCATTCTTTGTCTTGATGCATTGAAGTTGAGTTCTTAATTCTTCATGTTGTGAAAATTGCTTTGTTTTAATCGTTTTTAAGGTTGCTAGGAAGGACAACTCAAAAGTTTTGGAAAATGCCTGTTTATTAAGCATATAGCAGCCCATATGTCATCCAGAAAATCTCAAGGGGCAAGCTTGCGCCTACAAGCTTGCCCGCAAGCCATCCAGAAATTCTTGAGGGGCAAGCTTGCCCGTGAGCCTCGTTTTTCCCTTTAAAACCTAGCGACCCTTTCTTTTTCTACCATTCACCTTTCTTCTCCCTTGGTTCTCCTCCATTTCTCCACCATTTTCTCTCATTTTCTTGCCCTAAAACCCTCTCCTCCTCCTAGCAACCGATTTTGTGTGCTTTTCTTGGAGTTTTATCACTCTTGTGGCCATCTTTTCACTTGAACTTCTTCACTAACCCTAACCTAGGGTTTGTTTTTCCCTTGCTCTTCTCTCTTGTTTTTTTAATTGTATGGGGGGCAAACCTTGTGGATGATGGTTTATTTGTTTTTTATGTAATTTTTGGAGCATTTCTTCAACTTTGTAAAATCTGTTGGCTACTCGTACAAAGGAAGCTCTTGCAATTTTTTTTTGATTTACTGTAGCAAGTTCCATTTGTTCATTTTTCATTTTGTTGAGTATTGCTTCTTTGGAATTTTGGTTTAATTGTGCATACCTTGCCTTGTAGGAATGCCGACCAAACACGTGGCTTCAAAATGAGCATGGACGGATAGCACAACCACCATTAGTGAACCATGTTTCAAGAATGAAGACCACGAGGCAAGATTTGCTTTGTTGTCCCGAAAATCGTTTGGTATTGTTCGTAAAATTGATTGGGATGTTTTGCAAACCTTGGGCTTAGACGACACCATCTTGGAGCACATCTCCCATGATGATTGGGATAAAGTTTTCTCCATCGAAGAGCCTACATATCATGAGTTTACCTTGGAAGTATTAAGCACAATTGAGGTTGCCAAACACTGTCCATTCACTCGCCAAGAAAGCTCAATTTCATTCCAAGCATTTGGAAAGAAATTTAAGATCTCTCAAGAATGCCGCATTAAGCGCACCACAACGCCACATTGAGAGTGACATGGCCAAGATTTTGGCTTTTATTCGTGGTTCTTCTTCATCTATTGGCACCACTTTTGTTTTCACCACATACATGGCACCATCACTTCCCCCATTACTCTTAGGGTCTGCTTGGATGAAAATTTTGGGAGGTTTTGTAAAGTAAGGTAAAGTAAAGTAATGGGAGGTAAAAGGAAGTTTTTAAACCCTTCCTTGCTTGGGGTAATGTAAGGTAAATGGAGGGTTTGAAATCTTGTTGTGTTTAGTTTGAAGGTAATTGGAGGTAAGGTTTTATAGTAATATTACCAAATTACCTCTATGTTGAAAGACAAAAGTTGTAACTTCATTTACAATTACATGAAACTTACATGATTCTCTCCTTGTGTACATAAACATCTCCCTTGATTATTGCTATTAATTAATATTCCTTTATAGTTTAAAATTAATTAATATTGGTAGAGGCTCTTCACAATTATTTGGCAAGGGCATTTTGGTTAATAAAAAAATAATGACCAAGGGCATTTTGGTCAATAATTATTATATTATTATATATTTTTTAATTAAATATGTTGGAATTCTTGTAAATGACCAAGGGCATTTTTGTCAACAAAAAAATAATTTCCATCCAAAACCTCCCCAACCCGTCGCCCATGTGTGCTCCCCACTTGGTTTCCCACTAGCTATAGTCTATCCCCCACCAGCTGCAGCATCGACTGTAGCGAGACCTGCATCCCATGCTGCCAGTATCCCCCCGGCTAGATCTTGGTCACACCCTTTGTTTGTTTATGTTAAGTCTCTCGATCATGGCTATGTGCTGTCTCGGCTCCTGGCTAGGCAAGAATCGTTCTCTCTCACCGGATCAGGCTGACCGACCGTACAGGGTCCATGATCGACCATACTATCTGTTCTTACACCTGACCTAATTGATTAGCTAGACTTAGCCAATCTTGGGCCCCTTGGCCCATGCTCTCAATCACACGACCATCCATCCTCGGTCAAAGGTCCTTCGACCACACGCATCTCTCTATGCGTGTTGCTCGGCAAGCTCTCGCCACATGCGGCACCAGCCTGCGTGGTTCTTGCTCGGCACTCCCGGTTAGGATTCTCGATCATGTATGACTCTTGCACACAAATAGGATGATCGTACGGACACCAATTCCCTTTGGACTTGGATTTTGCCGATCTTGGCCTCCTCGGCTAACTGTTCTCGGTAAGGGACATGCCATTACCGAGCATGCGTGAAAACCCCATGACAACTATATACCACCTCATCAATCTAACATAATAACATTATATGTAATATAAATTTATCTAAAAAATTAGTAAATACCTTCTCTGATATAATTGAAAAGATGTGCTCATTTTAATTCCGTAATAATGCCATTTACAAAATACGGATAAAATAAGAGGAAGAGAAGAAGAAAGGAAAATATAGTAATGGTAAGTGTGATAAGTGGTGATTTAAATAGGGTTTTGATAAAGAGTTTGATTTAGAAAAATTTAAAAAAAACTAAAGTATAAAAAGTTTATTTAAAAAAAAAAGAAGATATTTAACTAGACATAATGTTAAATTAGAAGATTAAATTAGGTATAGGTTTGCAGTATGGTTACTAAACATAGAAGATTATTTAGAATTAAAATATAGATATTTTAGAGAAGCAGAAGAAAGTTTACCTATAATAAAACATACTACAGATAAAAAAGGTAATATAAGTACATACATTAGATGGGTAAAAAGAAAAGATAGGTTTCCTCAAGAACATAATCTTAGAATAGAAACTTTAGAGAACTGGAAAAACAATTTAGTTTTAGAATATAATGAGTTTAGCTGTTGTTTTAGTTAAAATGCTACATCTACTAGAGGAAAACATAGAATCAATAGAACCATATTTGACACCTCTTAGAAAATACATAGGACTTTTTGTAAAATAGAAGAACAAATTAAAGGAAGAAAGGAAATATGGCTAGAAGAGGTAAAAAGTTATTTAAGAATGAAACTAGAACTAGAACAAAGGGCAGAAGAATTAGTAGAAGAAAGAATTATAGAAATGAATCATAACGAGATAATAGTTCATAAAACTTATATCCCTTGGAAAATTAGTAACTTAGAGGCTTTTAAAAAACATAAAAATACTTTATTAAAATGGAAACAAAGGTTAATTAATAAATATAAAAGTATTGAAGTCTGTTATAGTTAAAATGGGATTAACATAATTAAAATACTTAGATCTAGCACTACCAAATAATAACGGAAATTTAATAATAGAAAAGGAGTTTAGCATAAAATGTTATTTCCAACAGCCAAATCATGTTATGCATAGTAATAATTCACAAATGAATACCCTAGTTGATATAATAATCTCCTTAGGAAATAATGTAGAAAAATTTAATAAAAAATAGATAAAATCAACATGCATATTCACAATTGCATAACCACACGTAATAAATTACTAGTAGAATTAATAACTAATATTGATTATATAAAAAATCAAAATAATGAAATTATAGGATATCTAAATAATACAAAGATATTAGATAAAGAAAATAAAATAGCAATATTATTTAGAGATGTAGAACAAATAAAAACACGGTATGAAACAATAAAATCATTATTAAAAGAAATAAAACGTTTAAGTTTAACATAATGAGTAGCGGAACAAATTCATATCTTAAAGCTTTATAAGAAACTAGAGGATTCCAACCTGACGGAAGTAAAGGGTATAGTCATTATTCTGCTTCTGGGAAAGCAGACCAAGAAATAATAAAACAAAATAATACTATGATCAATTTATTAATACAAATAATAGATAAAATAGAGCAACTAGAACATAGGTTGAAACAAATAGAGGAAGAAAAAGAAGATAATACAAAAACAAAAATTGACTCTCTAATAACTCAAATTAATAATCTTAAATTAGAAGAAGACAAAACTAATAGTATAAAGAAAAAAGAAAACATAGTGTTTTATTTGGAAGAAAATCATAAAATGGATATATCTATTCCTTTTCAAGGAACGAGAAGGACATTAACAAGTACTTCAAATAATGTGAAAAATGAAAACAATAGTATAGGAAAACCTTCATTTATTAGCAAATTAATTTCTAATAAGAATAAAACAAATCATCTTACTTTAGAAGAAGTTGTAGATATAGATAAAGATATAGAAATATATAACACTCATCAGATAGAATTATTAAATCCTAGAGTCTTATATAAAACAGGTAATTTTAACTTCAATACCCAATTAATTAGAATTAATAGAGAAGAAGAAATTTTTGTATCTACAGAAGAAGTTAATATCCCCCTAATTAGCAAGCATAGTACAAGAAAAATAAAAGAATCTGGAAAAAGGTTGCTTCATTTAGGATTAATTGTAATTGGAATTAAAGGATTAATTCGAAGATAAATTCTTGGAAAAATATTAATTACAATCTCAGATAAAGGATGGCAGTCAGACGCAAAAAATGCTCTTATAGATGCTGTAGATGTAGATATGAGTAATAATTTTGGATTATTTTACTGTAGCCCTGATTTCTCAATAAGCGTTAAAGACTTAGATTTAATAGAAATAGGAATCCAAGCTAAAGGATATGAAGACCTAATAAAAAATAGTAACTTTTTAATAAATATAGGATTTATTGGAAAATTAACAGATAGTAGTACTACTAAATATAAATTAGATATTAATGGTATTATTAGTGCTATAAGTAGTAGAGGTGTAAAAATGATTAAACCAATGATAAGTGATTCTTCAAAATTTAATGGTCTTGAATGGACCTTAAACAAAAACTCAAAAAAGAAAGTTGCAGTCCCGGAAACATCTATTATCTATAAAGATTTGAATAATAATTATAGTATTAGGTTTGGAAATTATAAAGAAATCCCTATTGAAAACCAACAATCAAACTTAGAAGTTGAATTAGATGACTAAATTACCAGAAGGAACAATTATAATTCAAAGTGATTTTCAGTTTTTGAAGAAGAAATTTTAAGATTAGAAATAGAAATGGTAGAAAAAGGACATATAGGAATTTATGATAAATTAGAATATGATAAAAATAAAAATCTAATTATAATTTATGATAAAGAACAAGTACAACAAGAAATTAAAGAAAATATACAAGGAGAAAAAAAAATTTAGTACAACTATATAATACTTCAACAAATCTTATGGAATCAGGAACTGGTAGTCATACACCTTCGACAGCACAACCTACACCTAGCAATAGCACTACTCCTTTGTTCTCAACTTCTATCTCAGCACCCAGTGGACACCCAAGTAGGACTCCTTATACTTCATATGATCCTAAACATGATATATCAGATAGAAACAGACCTAAAGGAAAAAGATTAGACTTAGAAATAGTAGATAAAAAACTATTAATAGATGATGGTAGGCTTCTCAATCTTACAGCACATGATCCTCAAAAATGGACAACTATTATTAAAATATGGGGCCAAATGGTATGTAGAAAATATGATGAATTAGATTATACAAAAACACCAGTAGAAATGTATAGTTATTTAGAAAAATTTCTAGGAGAAACTGCAAAGGCAGTATGGGAATCTTATAAATTAAATTTTCCTCAAGATTTTGCTAGAGATTTAGAACTAGGTGATAATTCTTATAATTTTGTAAATAAAGTTAGGTTATTATTATTAGAAGACTCTCCTAATGCTAATTATGGGAAACAACAAATAGAAGCTATAAAAAAGTTAGAACAATTACAAATAAAAAATTGGGCATTTATTAAACCTTTTATATTAGATTTTATGTATTATAGTAGTATAGCTGGATGTTTTTATGATAAACGATAGGCGGCAAATTATTTATGAAATTACCATAACCATTAGGAACAATAATACATAAAAAATACAAAGAATTACAAAAATTACCTCAATTTGATAACATCGCAACAAGAATAAAATTTATAATGGAACAATTGGTAGAAAAATGTACTGAAATGCAAATAACAAAACAATTTAAAGGAAAGGAAGAATATAGTTTTTGTAAAAATATATATACACCTCAAAGATACGATATAAAAGATAAACCTAAGAAAAAATATTATAAGAATAAATCTCCTCCAAAAAAGAAATATTATCTAAAAAGAAGTACTTCTAGAAAATCCTATTTAAATAAAGAAAAGCATGTTAGAAAATTTGATAAAAACAGAGAATATAAAAATAAGTTAAGCTGTTTTACTTGGGCATCACTAATCATTTAGTAAGAGACTATACCAAAAGAAAAAATTATCATAATAAAGAATCAATTCTAGTCGACTGTGTTAATGAAGATTTATTACAAGTAGACGAATACGTTAGTGATACAGAAAGTATATATAGTATTATAAGTTATTTAGACCCAGAAGGTTCAAATGATTATTATGATAGTAATAATGAAGATGATGATTTTATAGAAAATATATTATGATCCAATAAAAAATATAGTGACTGGCAAGATAAAGACTTGGATCAATTAGACCAAATAGGAGACATGTTGGCATATTTAGATATTTAAAATGCGAAGACCTCCAGCATATCATAGAGGTAAATACCATAAAATTAATAAAGACCATCCTAAACAACTTACAGAAGAAATTAATCTAATAGAGTATATGTTCGCAAAAATAAGAGATATAATAAAGAAAAACAAAAAGATAAAGATTATTCGGAGTCTAGTATTAGATAGGCTAAATGATGACATAACGTGTATAAGAAAACATGAAAAGAAACTCCAAGAAGATAACTCAGAACCCTCTAATTCATCTATAGATCCATTGGATTTTCTTGTCACATAATCTGAATTAGACAATCTTGAATTTGGAATAGAAAATTCTGAAAACATAATCCTATTAGAATGAATAGAGAATGTAACCATAATTGGATTAAAAATAGCGGTAGTAGTGATAAACCATGTAATTATTGTGGGTTATACCCATCATTAAAACTAAGATTTAGATGTACAAAATGTTTAAGAGAAAGTTGTAAATTTTGTTTAATCGATAAAAATCAATTATCTCCAGAACCATCCTCTACCCCTGAATTACCCAAGATTAATAGATATGAAACATTAGAATTACGAATTTTATATTTAGAAACACTTATACAACAACTCCAAGAAAGATTAGGAAAATTGGAAAATGAAATTAGATAGGTCAATATTATTAGATCATCCTCATATTAGCCAAGATGTAAAGGATTCTTATAAAAAGATGTGGGCAAATGTAGACCGGTACTATAAAAAAGGAAAAGATGAAACTGAGCCTGTTAATAAGAATGAAATTATAAACATTACTGAAGAAATTGAAGGCAATAAACAATCAAGAGAAAGTATTATAGAAACAGAAGAAATATGTAGGAACTCTGGCCAACAATCAAGTTCTCCTGAAAGACCTGAAAGTAATTTAATTTACTGTATTAAAATTCTTTGTAGGATACAAATAGAAGAATGGAAACTAGATGTCATAGGATTAATTGATACAGGTTGTTCTACTTCAGTCTTAGATGGAAATCTAGTTCCTCCTCAGTATATAAAATCCTTATCACCCGAAAATCAATATAAAGCGGAACAAATGGATGGTAAATTATTTACCTATTCAAAACAATTAGCTCCTTGTAAATTAAGTTTCTTTACATATAACCAACTTCTTACAAATTACTTAAATTTTAAGGGAAACATTAGCCTAAGAGATTTTAGCTTAAGAAGAACAAGGTTTATTATAGGATTAAATATTTTAATAAATTTCTTTCATGGATGCATGATAAGCTCCTTAGGAATAAGTTTTATAGGAGTTCCCTTCCTACCATACGCTTCAGAATTCTTATTAGAACATCAACCAATTAAAAAGCCAACCTGCTGTGAAAATTGTAAAGAAAAAGATCAAGCTTGTTGCCAAGAAAAAACAAGTGAAACACTTTTAGAATTTAGTAAATGTAGTCTATTTGATGAGTTAACACTTGAGCCTTCTTTAGATCAATTAATAAGCCCTAATTTTCTTTATGATCTGCTATCCTCTGCCCATTTAGAAATTGACGATATACTTAGCAAATTAGAGAAAGAAGAAATAATAGGAGAAAATTGTAAAGAAAAAGATCAAGCTTGTTGCCAAGAAAAAACAAGTGAAACACTTTTAGAATTTAGTAAATGTAGTTTATTTGATGAGTTAACACTTGAGCCTTCTTTAGATCAATTAATAAGCCCTAATTTTCTTTATGATCTGCTATCCTCTGGCCATTTAGAAATTGACGATATACTTAGCAAATTAGAGAAAGAAGAAATAATAGGAGAAAACCCATGGAAACATTGGGATAAAAATAAAATAGTTTGTAAATTAGAATTAAAAGATCCAGAATTCAGGATACAAAATAAAAAGATAGAATCTACAAATGAAAACATAAACGATTATAAGATGCATATAGAAGAATTGTTAAAACTAGGAGTAATAAGAAGAAGTATTAGCAGACATGGGAGCCCGGCTTTTATTGTTAATAAACATAGTGAACAAGTTAGAGGTAAAAGTAGAATGGTTATCGATTATAGGAGATTAAATGATAATACTATAGAAGATGCCTATGATATTCCAGATAAAACTGAACTTATTAACTCAATCCAGACTAGTAAAATCTTTAGTAAATTTGACTATAAATCAAGATTTTGGCAAGTAAAAATGGACCCCTCTAGTATAGAATGGACAGCTTTTACATGTCCCCTAGGACACTTTGAGTGGTTAGTAATGCCTTCTGGGTTAAAAAATGCTCCAAGTATATTTAAAAAAAAAAGGATAATATATTTGGCAAATATAAACAATTTGTATGTGTATATATAGATGATATTTTAGTTCATAGTAAGACTAAACAAGAACATGTTAGTCATTTAAAATTAGTCCTTAGTGAATTTCTAAAAAATGGCATAGTAATTAGTGGAAAGAAAGCTCAATTCTTCAGAAATAATATAGAATTCTTGGGTGTAGAAATTGGAAATGGTAAGATAAAACTTCAACCTCATATAGCCAACAAAATACTAGATACACCTCTTATTAGAGATGTAAAATCATTACAACAATTTCTAGGACTAGTAAATTATGTAGACCATTTATAAAAAATTTAGCAAAATTGATAGGACCTTTATATAGTAAAAGCTCTCTTACTGGAGTTAAGAAATTTAATATAGAAGATGATAAACAAGTAGAAAAAAATAAAAGAATTAGTTAAAGATTTGCCAGACCTTAGATTGCCACTAGATACAGATTATATGATAGTAGAATCTGACGGCTGTGAATTAGGGTGGGGAGCAGTGTTAAAAGCAAAACCAAATAAATACTCTTCAAAAATAGAAGAAGTAATTTGTAAATATAGTTGTGGAAAATATAAAGAAAAAGGACCTACTCATAGTATAGATCAGGAAGTTCTAGCAGTTTGTTATGCATTAGATAGTTTTAGACTTTTCATAATTAATATAAAAAAAATTTTGGTTAGAACAGATTGTGAGGCTATAGTAAAGTTTTTTGAAAATAAAAATAGTAAAAGAATAAGTCAGTGAAGATGGTTATCTTTTAAAGATAGAATTCTTAATGGAAATTACAAAAGTTAATTTTGAACATATAAAAGGAAAAGATAATGATCTTGCAGATAGGTTCTCTAGATGCATGTTTTCTGAGCAAGTATTAGAAAAGCCGCCATAATTAAATGACTACTGTAAGTATAACCCTTTACTTGCCCATACGCTTAGAAACAGATGGGGATTACAAAACTAGTAAGTTCCTCTGTATCTGTTCTAATGTGGAAGTAATTTAGAGCTAATGTGACAGCTAAGCTTCTTTTCCTTGATTTTAATAATTAATAAAATTACTAATAATTGTTTATTTTTCTTTTGCTCTACTTTAGTCAAAAATCAAACATTTCCTCTTTCAAAAGTCCAATTTCCAAAGAATCCTTACACTGGCCTAACCAGCTATCCTTTAGGATCACCTCTTTCTTTCAATATACCACCTCACCTTGTCTTAGATCCCCAAGAAAGAAACTTGTTTATATAAAAAATTGCATGTCTTAATTCAAATTAAATAAATAAATAAATAAATTAAAATCAAATATAGTCAAATCCTAATCAAATTAGGAATTCAGAAGACATCTAAAAAAAATTTAATTAATTAATTAATTAATTAATTAAAATTTGAAATTGGCGGAGAGCATATCTCGAGGCCACATGGCAAATTACATAATTACCCCCGAGAGCATAGATCTCGAGGCAATCAAAATATTTAAATCTCAAGATCAGCCGAGAGCACAGATCTCGAGGCGATCTAAAATTCTCAAGATCAGCCGAGAGCACAGATCTCAAAGCGATCTAAATATTCAAATCTCAAGATCAGCCGAGAGCACATATCTCGAGGCGATCTAAAATATCCAAATCTCAAAATCAGCTGAGAGCACAGATCTCGATGCGATCTAAATATTTAAATCTCAAGATCAGCTGAGAGCACAGATCTCAGAATGATCTAAAATATTCAAATCCCAAGATCAGCCGAGAGCACAGATCTCGATGCGATCTAAAACATATAAATCCCAAGAACAGCCGAGAGCACAGATCTCGAGGCGATCTAAATATTTAAATTTTAAAATTGCCCTTGGGAACATATCTCGAGGCAAAATGGCAAATTACAAAATTGCCCCTGAGAACATATCTCGAGGCAAAAATGCAAATTACAAAACTGTCCCCGAAAACACATATCTCGAGGCGAGATGTGAATTTTAAAATTGCCCTTGAGAACACATATCTCGAGACGATCTCGGGATAGCCTAAATACATATCTCGAGGCAATCTCAAATCTCAGGATAGCCCAAACACATATCCCGAGGCAAATTGGATTAAAAAAAATTAAATTTAAATTTGATCATATCCTCGTTTTATTAAAAATAATAACAAAAAAATAAAATTAATTAATTTTAAAAAAAATAATTAGAAGTTGAATTTATCCGCCGTGATGATTCTCCGGGGTTGGATTTTAAAAAAAAAATTTTTGAAGTTGATTTAAATTTTAAATTTGAATTTGAAAAAAAGATTAAATTAAATTGAATTTAATTCGGAGTTGTGATTCTCCGGGGGGTCTTCGGGGGGTTTGGATTCCGGATGATAAGAACAGACGTGTCTTTAAAAGACGGGGGAGAGGATTCAAAAAAAAAAAAAAAGGAGAAGAAGACCGAGGAATTTTTTGAGAGGAATTTTGAAAGAAGGAGACAAAAAAAAAAGAGGCAAAAAAAAAAAAGAAAAAAAAAAGCGAAAGAAAAAGTTAAAAAAAAATAGAGGTTCTCTTCTCTTCCATACCTACATATATATCTATATACATATTTAAAAAAAAAAAAAAAAAAAGCTGTCGCCTGTCCCCCTTTTGCTGCCGTTGCCGTCCACCGCTGCTGTTGTTAACGCCGGCGAGGGTGGAATACCCCTCGCTGGCCATTAACTCAAAGCCTGCTACCGTTGCCGCCCACCGCTGCCGCTGTTAACGCCGGCGAGGGTGGAATACCCCTCGCTGGCCGTTAACTCACTGGCTGCTGTCGCCTGATGCTGTCACTGCTGCTGCCCTAGCGAAGTTGAAGCCAAAGCCGAAACTTAAAATCCTCGCCCTTAATGTTGGATCTTTAGTTGAGTTTGGCTACATGAAGGATTTCCCTGAAATCCTTCATCACTTCATCGACGGAGCTGATATACTCGAGATCGAATAAGCACGAGAAGTTCA
Organism: Dioscorea alata; assembly: GCA_020875875.1. NCBI lineage: Eukaryota > Viridiplantae > Streptophyta > Magnoliopsida > Dioscoreales > Dioscoreaceae > Dioscorea > Dioscorea alata. Next base: position 4,101,173 of record CM037014.1, read on the forward strand.
GAAGGACCAGCCGGCGTGGAAGGTCAAGGTTCTACTCCGGCAAAGCCAAGAAAGACCACACCAATGAGAAGGAGAAGGAGAAGGAGAAGGAGAAGATCGGTACTAGAGGTGAGAGGATTATCATCGAGCTCACCAAAGTAAAGATCAAGATCGAGAAGGTTATGAAGCAGAAGCATGAGAAAAATACCAAGTTCGTGATCTAAGCCGTGGACCGCTACACCGGTGATCCATCCTACCAATTCCTTCATGATCGTATCTCCAAGTTCTTCACCAAGCTCTTGGCCTCGGATCTCGAAGCCGAAGAAGGAGAGGTTCAAAAATGATCAGTCTCGCCTCCAACTGGTGCCCTTATCTCAATTCATGCTTCGATCGCATGACCCTCCTCTGCGAGAGCATCGCTCGTCGGTTTTTCCCCAAAAAGTCCAACCCTGAGTGCGCCGAGATTGAAGAGCGCCACTATGTCTACCATGTTCGTGATCGGCTTTGCTGCGAAGTTCCCATTTTTCTCTGGAAAGTTCTCCAGCTACTAGAGGTTTTTTTTTTATGAGCTCAGGGCAATGGGATGCTCTGCCTTACAACCGCATGGCATCCATCGCCATGAATGACTACGAAGATACACTCAAGAAGCACGACAAGGATTGTTTCTCAAACTTCCCTGTGAAGAAAGGAAAGGCCAAGGTCGCCATCAGTGCTCTACTCCCTCATGAGATCCTTGCAGTCGTTTGCAAACCCAAAGACGAAGGTGGTGATGATGATGATGTAGCAGAGCTACAATGGGAGAGGATGGTGCAGGACGTCTTGAAGCTGGGCAAGCTTAACAACTGCATTGCTGTTTGTGAGGCCTCTGGGAGTATGTATGGGATGCCAATGGAGGTTTGTGTGGCCATGGGATACTTATTTCAGAGCTCAGTAAGGAGCCATGGAGGGGAAGGGTGATCATATTCAACGTCGAACCTCAACTCCACAAGATCACAAGCAATACGTTGGGCGATGAACACTGACTTCCAGAAAGTATTTGATCAGAGTCTGCAGGTGGTCGCGTATGATTAAGAGAGTTTTCACGTTTAGTGATATGAAGATCGACCAGAAGAGCAGTTGGGAAACTGACTATGAGGTGATCTGCAGGGAGTTTTAGGCCAGTGGTTATGGTGCTTGTTAGCGGATCCTTTAAAAATCTGGTGAAGCTATCCCTGGAGGAAGGTGGCGTTGTGAATCCAATTGCTATCATGGACCTTGTAAAAGTATAAAAACTGGTGGTCTTTGATTAAAAAAAAAAAAATAGTAACAGTTTCATCTCTGCAATGCAATAGGATTGAGAACTGAGGGTCTGTTTGACTTTATCCCTCTTATGTCTTTGCAAATAAAGAGGAAAAGTAAGCAAAAGAGAAAGCTCAATCAAATAACATAAGTTTTGAGTGAATCAACAATAGTGCGCAGTTTATCCTTCATCTTCTTTCATAGAATATGTCTACATACAATCACAATGGGCCTTCCAGGGCATAAAATGGAGATAAGTATGGAAGCATGAAGCTTCATATTGTGCCTTCTTCTTAATACTTTTCTTTGTATATTTTCAGTCGTTAGTTCAAATATGAAAGTCATGTATGCCTCTGATGAGTCCATCAAAGGTTCTTAGTTTTGGTTGAGCTATTTTTTTTTTATTTCTTGGGAATAAAAAATGATAGAATGGAACCTTGAGACAGCTTTGTACTATTCTCAAAGCAAAATAAACAAATCAATTTTTCAAGTAAAAAAAAAGAATGATAATAGTAAATAATAATAAAAAAAAATAAAAATAAGGTGACCAATAATGGAGGAATCAAAGAAGTGGTGTTACATTTGTCAGCAAAACACAGCTCAATTTTATGCCAGCTACGATGAAAATAGTACTCTATTTTATGGAGATACTAAGCTCACTGCCATCTCACGTTGGAGTTTGCTCCAGCTGCTTCACCTATAGTGGTTGCTCCAACAGTAGATTTTGCAAGCTCGTTTCATGCAAAAAAAATATATAGATCCATGATCCAATGGATCACCATATTTAACTCGTATCTGAGCCACTGCCATCATTTGTCGAAGCTGCCCGAGCATCAAGCCCATCAAGATTTCAACACCTGATGCAAATCTTGGATTTTAGTGTTCAGTGCATGTATAAGTGGCATACTTCAACATGCTGGAGAAGGCAACTAGGGTGTCAGGTTGTTAAAGTTTGGCATTCCGGGCTCATTGCATGCTTGATGTTCTTGTTTATACATAGTGGAGCAGCAATTAAAAAAATAAATGGTTAATCCACTTGTTGCTTTTGGTGGTTACTGGGAGTGATCACATTATTTATATTGCAAAGATAACAAACCAGGTAAAATGGTTTCAAGCTAAGCATTTAACATAGAGCCCGTTCTAACAGAAGGAAGCATAGATGGCATGAAGTACATGCATGGTTACGGATGAGAATCTTAGTGGGTGCCTGACAAGACTTACGTGAATGGACATTTTTTTTAAGATTCTGGGGCATGCACACTCACATGTATTAAAACCAAGAATCCAAGAGACTCTTATTTTATTATTATTATTATTATTATTATTATTATTATTATAAAAATAAAAAAAAAAAAGAAGAAGAAATCCAATATGTAATCATGTACAGGGGGGACTATCACCGTCCATGCATATTGAAAATATCGTTAACAATGTTTCCAAACCTGGATGAGGGGTACTAAGATAATGCTGGTGATACTGGTTAAATAAGAAAAAGATGGTGACTACAATGATACAAACCGATGAAATGGCAAAATAAGATGTATTTTCTTAAGGCAGCAACGGTCAAGGCAACGCAGCGACAAAGCACAGGCAGCAACATTAAAATATATATATATATATATATATATATATATATATATATATGTTCACATATGAATGATGTAATAAATATATAAATAATAAAAATAATAAAATAAATTTTATAATTCGTAATTTCTTTGTCTTTACTTGTACTTTTGCCCTTAATCGGAGGTTCCCAAGACACTGTCTGGGGTAATTAATAATAGAGGCTTGCCTCTATTAGGAATGAAAGAACCCACGAAACAAATATGATATTTGTGCTTCGATGTGTCGTCTGGTGTCTTCTTCACAGACACGATGCCAGACGCGTATTTTCGATCCCACAAATTCTGGCACGCCCGGTGGGAACCCCATTCCTCCTCCCATCTTTGAGGCAAAAGTACAAGTAGAGGCATTATTTCTACATCCTGTGAAAGAAATCTAATATTGTTGATTTTTTTTATTGCAGAAGAAGAAATGGCACTCAAGAATTCAACCACCCCTGGAAGCCCGAAACTCAAGATCTTCCTTGGCGAAGGAACTGAAGTTCAACTGCCGAATTGCACGTTCAACACTGGAGCTGCAGGAGCTGAGCTGACCTTCGGCACAATATCTGAGTCAGTGCATTTCATAAGGAGGCCTGCACTTTTAGAAGAGAACTTGAAGGTCCCATGGCTTCCTTCCAAGGGTCGTCGTCCCAATGTGATCGTTCCTGCAGCTGGCAAGAACGTTGCTGTTGAAGAACCACTAAGAGTATCTGCATTTGAGAGGCTATCTCACTCCAAAAGGACAGTCTCTATGAATGATGATGATGATAAACCCACCTTTACTATTACTGCAAAGGGGCGGGAAAGTGGAATCTTCCACTCATCTGACGAAGACACACCGAAGAAGGAAAGTGTGTTTTCAAGGCTCACACAAAGAAAAGTCAAAATTCCAAAGCAAAAGCTGGACTTTGTGTCATTCCATGAACACAAGAATACTCAAATGGGTACCTTCAATAACTCATTTGAACCTCTTAAGCTGGTGAAGAAGAATGCAACCACTGCAGACTTGCGTCTTCAACTGAATGAAAACAAGGTCGGTAGGCCTCCAAGATCCTATCACAAGAACTCATTTGGTCAAGATATTTACAAGACTTATGCAGCATCAAAGAAACTGCAATCAGAGAAAATGAGGCCGAAAGAATTTTATCAAAGGAAGAAGCAATTGATCTCAAAAGCACGGAAGACGGTGTTTGACCGTTTAACTCCAACAAGGAATCAACTTAGGATTTCCCGCTCTAAATTTCAATGGAGGAGGGAAATGAAAGATGAAGAAATGGCTCATGCAAATGAAGAAATAAGAAGTCAACCCAAGATTTCCCGCTCTAAATTTCAATGGAGAAGGGAAATGAAAGATGAGGAAATGTCTGATGAAAATGTGGAAATACACACTTGTCGGATGGTTACTGAGGCAAGAGGAGATACCGCACCAGAACAAGACCAACAGGGACCTGTTACGAGATCCCGTAGAAGAGCAGCAGACTCCTTGAATGGAGAAGAAGGCTCCAGCCACGTGCCACCACATGATGGGCAAGGGATAGGGACTAGCCTTCCACCACTCCACATGCCAAGGAAACATAAAGAAGTAAATCCCCTAAATGAAGATGATGAGGATGAACCAGTTTTTGTTCCTCAAAAGGGACACCGTGATACTGAATATAAAAGACTCAATGACAATATGACAATGTTGATGGAGTCGATGTTACAAATGCAGAAACAAATCAAAACTCTAATGGAAGATCGACCTGAACAAGTAGGAAGGTCGAGGAGTCCGACCCGAAGGCCGAGAGAAGCCCTTAGGCCAGCTGAGCAGAGGTCGAGAAGTCCAACACCTCATCCAAGGGAAACCTTCAGGCCGGTGGAACATGGGGGAACATCTTATATTCCTGTTCAAGAACAATCAGTTGTAATGACTCGGGAAGAGATACAGCGAATGGTAGTTGCTGAACTAAAACAAGCCAAAGGAAGTGAGACAAGGGCCGATGGAGACAAGCCCTATCCTAGTTACCATGACTTGGTACCCTACCCCAAAGGATATAATGTTCCCAAATTCAAGCAATTTAGTGGGATTGGTAATCCTGACCAACACTTGGCTCATTTCGTGACGGCCTGTGGAGATACAAGTGCGAAGCCGTCACTCCTCCTCAGACAGTTCTCTGCAAGTCTAGCAGGAGTAGCATTTGAATGGTATGCGAATCTACTACCCGAGTCAATTCAAACATGGCAGCAGCTGAAAGATGCCTTTCGAGTACGGTTCGGGGGCATAAGTGACAAAATCACGATTGCTGACCTCGCAGCCACTCGCCAATACAAAGATGAAAAAGTAGTCGATTATATTATGAGATGGAGGAACTTGAGCATTAAATGCGAGCAACCACTTGATCAGCCACAGGCAGTGGGTTTATTGCTTGGGAATATTGATAATTGGATGGCACCTTTTCTGAGTACATCTGGCATCACTACATTCCAAGACTTGATCTCACAAGCTAAAAAATTAGAAAGGACCAACCCAAAGGTGTTGTCTAATTTCCAGGCCACTTCAAGAAATGATAGAGATAAATCCAAGAGAACAGAAGGTGTCAAATACACTGCCACAACCTTCAATGTTGAGAAAGGGAAAAGCGTAGCTGAGCTCCATAAGCCGGAACAAGTTAAGGCATCTGCCTTAGGTATTACTGGTAATGAATCAAGACCTCTTCCTTCCTTGAAAGATAGGATGAATAAGAAGTATTCCTTTAGAAGAGACAAAGTACATAAGATCTTTAAAGATGCTGTGAGAGAAGGTCTGCAGCTTCCTGAATGCAAAAGGCCTGAAGAGCAAAGCAAGAAAGACCATCCCAATTATTGTCCATATCATAGGGTATTGGGACATACAATAGAAGATTGCTATGTTTTCAAGGACTGGGTGGAGCGACAGTACCAAGAGGGTAAAATCACACTCTCAAAGAATGTCTTGTCCGAGCAACCAGCTGAACATACCCGCTATGTGACCACCCTAAACTCACAGGGATCATTCCAAGGGGAGGTTACGGTGGTTGGCAATAAAGTGATACTTCCATCGACAGAAGATGATAAACCTTCAGCTGTTCCAGAAGAGTTATGGGAAGTGTTCATATCCAAAAGATCAATGAAAATGTTGAAAAGGTTGGCTCAACTCCCAGGGATATCTTGGAAACGCTCGCAAGAACCTCCTAAAGGTCCCTTGAAAAAACAGTCAAAGAAGAAGAACAAGAAGAAAAAGCGCGAACAATCAAAGCGCAAGAAGTCTATTATTGAGGAGTATTTAGAGACTCTTGATGAATATGAGCAGAAGGAAAGGGTTCTGATTACTCTCAAAGATTATTTTCCCGAAGAAGTCAAAGAATTACTTGGAGAATTAGCTAAGGAAATTGATGAAGATGATGAAGATGTGCAAGTGGAGACTTGCAGGGTTATTTCGGGAGGAGAATACCGTCTAGTCAACCCAGAAGATGATGACAATGATGATTATGATAGTTTCTCTGAGCCAGAAGAGTTATATGACCGTTATGGCCGACCCTATATCAGCAAGAAACAGAGAAAGAAGATAGCATTCAGGGAGAGAGTAAAGAAGGCAAACGCCAAGCTCTTGGAGCCCTACCAACAAACAAAGCCCAAAGAACCATATTATACCCCGAAGACCCCAAAATATAAGGTCTTGAGGAAAGTTATGCCTGCTGAAGACATCCCTGCTTTCATTCAAAGGGTGACGGAGGAGTCAACTAATAGGTTGCTGCAGTTAGATATTGAAGATGCTGAGTGTGATGAATCTGGGAGGTACCCTCCAGAAGCATCAGGACAAAATTTTGTCTCTGAGATCATAGATCCTTCGGCTCCTGCCAAAACAACAAATGCTAAGGAAATATCTGTCTCTCAGGTTATCAAAATAAAAAAAGACAAGAGAAAAGAGCTTTTTGATCAAGCTATAGAAAAAGGGTTGGATTTGCCTAGACCCAAAAGGCCGTGCTTGATGCATCTTGATAGTCATCCAAACTACTGTCCATATCACCGGCTTGTAGGACACACCATAGAAGAATGCAAAAAATTTCAAAACTGGTTACAAAGACAGGTCTCTATGGGAAATTTGACACTCACAGAAGACTACTTTGAAGAAAGAGGAGAATGTTGTGCCATAGCCGTTCTTGATGATTCAGAAGACGAGCTGAACTTTCCTGATGAGGAAGAGGGAGTACCACAACAGGTACATCAAATGCAACTCAGAACTGGGAAGACACTTCAGCCAAGACAGGCTTCTTGCTCAAATGACAGAAATAAAGGGAATGCTTCTTGCTCAAATGACAGAAATAAAGGGAATGCTTCTAGCTCAAATGACAGAAATAAAGGGAAAATACTTGAAGAAGATAATGTCTTCCCAAAGAAACCCTCAAAAAGGCCGAATTATAACATTTTGGCACATTTGAAGAAGGTCCCAGCACTACTCAGTATGTACGATGCATTGATGATGTCAACTGAAGTCAGGGAGTCCTTAATACATGCTCTACAAAATCCTGAGGAGTATCAAGCATACTTTGCCGAGGTTAACATGAAAGATGTTTTACATGCAGTCCATACACTTTCAGTGTCCTTCACAGACAAAGACCTGTTGCTTGGAACTACAGCACACAACAGACCGTTATATGTGACAGGGTTTTGTGATGGAATAAAAATCAACCGGGTTTTAATTGATCCAGGGTCTTCTGTGAATTTAATGACCCTCAACACTCTCCGAGCATTGGCCCTTGAAATATGTCACTTATCTCCCGAGAAGATCATTATCCAGGGTTTCAATCAACACAGCCAAAAGGCATTGGGGTCCATTACTCTTCCCATTAAATTTGGAAAGATGACAACTGATGTGAAGTTCCATGTGATTAATGCTGATGCCTGTTATAAAGCTCTCTTAGGAAGGCCATGGATTCATGAAAACCAGATGGTTCCTTCAACACTTCACCAATGTGTAAAATACCTGGTAGACGGGGAAGAGTTCAGAATTGATGGAGAGATCCAACCTTTTGGCATCCATGAAATACACTATGAGGACGCAAGGTACTATCTTAGTTCATCCAAAGGGGGCAAATCAACCGAAGAGGGTAAATTGCAAAGTCCAAAAGAAGGTTCTTTGATGAAGACGACCAAAGCTGCTCCAGTGTTCCAAAAGAGGGAACCAGTACTACCTCACTTTGGTAGTGACACTGAGTCATCAGAAGATGAAGGTGATGAGGATATACACCAAAGCAAGGGTCAAGATGAAAGATCTACTCAAGAAAGTGCGTTGCACATTACAAGGGTTCCTGATGGACTCTACAAGTCCTTAGAGGATTTGAATGTGAATACAGTTGAGCATATGAAGACATTCTATGTACCAGCTCGGCGTGGAAATGAGAGAGGCATCCTCTTTTACGAGGCCAAGAGCAAGAAGATTTCAAATGATGATGTCATAAATATTGAAGAAATAGAAGATGACGAAGTTCAACCCATAAATTTCCCAAGCTATTACCCTAACAAGCTCAAGGAGATAGTTGAGGGGTTTGGGGGCAAAATCAAGTGGTCGAGGAAGTCATATCAGAGCTTTCGCCGATTGTGGGATCCTGCACATATGGATAAGAGAGGAATAGGCTACTCTGAGTCTTCCAAGTACTCATGTTACATGGTAACATCCCAGGAAGAAGAAGAAGAAGAAGAAGAAATCAAGATGAAGAATGCACCGCTCGAACTAGAAGATGGGGGGCAAGCAACAATCGATGAGCTGGTTGAAATCAACTTGGGAAGCGATGAGGACCCAAGGCCGACTTTCCTAAGCACACAGCTATCAGAAGAAGAAAAAGCATCATTCAAGGCTTTCCTGAAGGAGTATATTGACTGCTTCGCCTGGAACTATAATGAAATGCCCGGGTTAGATGACGAGGTAGCTATTCACAGACTTGCCATTGACCCTAATGCTATTCCAGTTAAACAGGCACCGAGAAAGATGAAGTTTGACCTGGAAGAAAGGGTGATAGAAGAGACAAAGAAGCTGATTGAAGCAGGATTTATCAGAGAAGAGAAGTACCCTGATTGGGTAGCTAGCATAGTCCCTGTGAAAAAGAAGAATGGACAAATACGGATATGTGTAGACTTTAGAGACCTGAACAAGGCATGTCCCAAGGATGATTTTCCCCTTCCAGTCATGGAGATGATGATCGACAACACCTCAGGGTACGAGATTTTCTCCTTTATGGATGGATATTCTGGATACAACCAAATAAAAATGCATCCAGATGATGAGAAGAATACTGCTTTCCGAACACCCATGGGCATATACTGTTATAAGGTAATGCCGTTTGGACTGAAGAATGCGGGAGCAACATATCAAAGGGCTATGACCAGAATATTTGATGATTTAATTCACAAAGTTGTCGAATGCTATGTGGATGATCTTGTGGTTAAAACAAGTTCCAAAGACAAGCATCTTGATGATCTGAGGACAGTCTTCACACGCCTCAGAGAATACAAGTTGAAAATGAATCCCATGAAGTGTGCTTTTGGAGTCCTCTCTGGGAAATTCTTAGGCTTCATAGTGAGGCATCGAGGGATAGAGATAGATCCCTCCAAGATAAAGGCGATCCTGGAAATGCCACCTCCTCGGACATTGAAGCAGCTGCGCTCCTTCCAAGGACGTTTAGCATATATTAGAAGATTCATCTCCAACCTCTCTGGAAGATGCAAGCCCTTATCTAAACTGGCCAAGAAAAATGCGCCTTTCAAATGGGATGATGAATGTCAGAGAGCATTCGAAGACATCAAACAGTACTTGCTGAATCCACCAGTATTGGCAGCCCCTATCCATGGGAAGCCTCTGATATTATATACTGCCGCATTGGATGGGTCCTTGGGAGCTATGTTGGCCCAAAACAATGAGGAAGGCAGAGAAAATGCGCTATATTACCTCAGCAGGATGTTGATAGGAGCTGAGAGTAAATACACTCCAATTGAAAAACATTGCCTAGCTTTGGTATTTGCAGTCAAGAAGTTAAGATACTATTTGCTAGCGCATAAAGTAATACTCATATCAAAAATAGACCCACTAAAATACCTTATGACAAGGCCGTTGCTTACTGGAAGACTCGCAAAATGGGCGCTGATTCTGATGGAATTTGACATAACATATACTCCACAGAAGGCTATTAAAGGTCAGGCGTTGGCAGACTTCCTAGCAGCGCATCCTCTCCCTGATAATTCACCACTGAACTTTGATCTCCCTGATGAAGAGACATTAACAGTGGAAGAAGCAAGGTGGCGACTATACTTTGATGGAGCGTCATCTATAAAACCGGCACTTATGTCCCAAATTCCGCAAATCAAAGCTGGGATAGGACTCGTGTTCATCACACCAGAAGGGGGAATCCTTAGATATGCTCTCTCCCTTACGGAGCCATGTACAAACAATGAGGCAGAATATGAAGCTCTCATAGCTGGTTTGGAACTGGTAATTAAAATGGGGATCCAAGACATACACATATTTGGAGACTCACAACTCATAATCAAACAAGTCGAAGGAGACTATAAGATATATAAACCTGAACTTCTTAAATATTACAAGAAGGTCAAAAATCTGATGAAGAAAATCCCCCATATACAATTGAGGAGGGTTTCAAGATCAGAAAATGGAGAAGCTGATTCTTTGGCAAAAGTAGCAAAGGAGCTGGCGAATCCGAATTATGAAGAAATCCATATAACCATAAGAAATAGAAGACCCATTAGTACGATCCCTGACGAAGTCGAAGAGGAAGGTGCTGGGGGTAAAGCGGAAGTCTTCACTCTCGAAATGCCAGAGGAAGATTGGAGGCAACCGTTCATAGAATATTTGAAATATGATAAACTCCCAGGGGATAAATCAGAAGGCCTGCAGTTAAAGCGAAGAGCCCTAAGATTCACCCTCATAAATGATATATTGTACCGCAGGTCATATGATCAACTACTCCTGCGGTGCCTCTCACATGAAGAAGCCCAAGAAGTTATGCATGATATACATTCCGGGATATGTGGTGCACACCAATCCGGACCTAAGATGCGGCTCAAGATCAAGCGCTTGGGATATTACTGGCCAACCATAGTCGGAGATTGCATCAATTATGCTAGAAAATGTCATCTATGCCAGATACATGGAGATTTTATTCATCAACATCCAAATCCTTTACACCCTACAGTCTCGTCATGGCCCTTCGAGATATGGGGAACGGATGTAGTCGGTCCTATTGAACCACCATCATCTTTGGGACATCGGTTCATATTGGCTGCAACAGATTACTTTTCCAGATGGGCAGAAGCAATCCCGTTGAGAGAAGTCAAGACTGAGAATGTCATCAAATTCTTCAGGGAAAACATCTTATATAGATTTGGGAATCCAAGAAGAATTATTTCAGATAATGGCCCCGCTTTCAGAAGCTTCAAGATCGGAAGGTTTGCACATCACCACAAAATAGACTGGAGATATACCTCCATCTATAACGCTAGAGCAAATGGGTTAGCAGAAGCATTCAACAAAACCCTCTCAAAGATGTTGAAGAAAGCAGTGTCCAAGAACAAAAAAGATTGGCATGAAAGACTACCGGAGATGCTATGGGCATATCGCACCACCTATAGGACTCCAACACAATGCACGCCGTACTCTTTGGTGTTCGGAACTGAAGCGGTCTTACCTCTTGAAATCCAAATACCCTCACTGAGAATAGCAGTGCAAAACGAAATCTCTAATGAAGATAATGTTCGACTTCGCTTGGATGAGTTGGACTCTCTTGACGAGAAAAGGTTAGGAGCACAACAGAATCTTGAAGTCTACAAAGCCAAAATGTCTCAAGCATACAACAAGCTGGCTCGTTTTCGGACTTTTACTAAAGGAGAGATGGTCCTTATCCTCAGAAGACCCATCATCACCAATAAGAAGGCCGGGGGCAAATTCAAAGCAAATTGGGAAGGCCCTTATGTTGTGGAGATCGTCTATGAAGGAGGCGCTTACCAACTTATTGACGCCAATGGAGAAAGACCGATGCCGCCTATTAACGGCCGATTCCTGAAGAAATATTATGTTTGATGTAAAAATGTTTGCCTATGACGGAACGTCTGGTCCCTCACAAGGTAGACTAGTCATGTACAATTAAATGTACTTCCTGAGGCAAAACATTTATTTTCATATATTTTTGTACTAAATTCACTTTTGTATTGAGTATTAGTTAATGAAATAAAGAGGTATGTGTTTGTCTATGACGGAATGTCTGGTCCCTCACAAGGGTAGACTAGTCATGTACAATTAAATGTGTTTCCTGAGGCAAATACATCAGCCCCTGTGTTCTTTAAAAAAAAATCAAGTCAAAAAAAAAATAATAAAATAAAAATAAAATAAAATAAAAAAATAAGAAAAAATCAAAATCAAAATTAAAAAAAAAAAGCAAAAGAAAAAAAAACAGAAAAAAATTGTGAGGAAAATTTTTCAAAATTTCTGAATTGAAAAAAAAATTCATAAAAAAATATATATAATAAATTTTCTGAATTTCTGAATTTCACAAAAAAGGATGTAGAGAAGGAAAAAAAAAGTAAAAACAAAATTTTGTGAAAAAATCATGAAGGAAAAGGAAAGGAAAAAATTTTATAATTTTCAAAGTTAAAAAAAAAACAAAAAAAAAAGAAAAAAAAAAAACAAACAAAACAAAACAAAACAAAAAAAACCAGAAGAAATAAATTTTTGAAATTTCCGGGTCAGGCAAGTTGTGCTAGGAGTGTGGCGCATGAAAACTTGACTTTGAGGGACCTCATTGCATTCTGAGCTATATCCCAAAAACGTTGAGAGATATTGGCTATGACAAAAAAGAGTTGGGGATTCATACTTCTTTCACTCAATCTCACTAAAATACTTTGTGAAAGAAGTATGAAGGGGGCATTTGTTTATATAAAAAATTGCATGTCTTAATTCAAATTAAATAAATAAATAAATAAATTAAAATCAAATATAGTCAAATCCTAATCAAATTAGGAATTCAGAAGACATCTAAAAAAAATTTAATTAATTAATTAATTAATTAATTAAAATTTGAAATTGGCGGAGAGCATATCTCGAGGCCACATGGCAAATTACATAATTACCCCCGAGAGCATAGATCTCGAGGCAATCAAAATATTTAAATCTCAAGATCAGCCGAGAGCACAGATCTCGAGGCGATCAAAAATTCTCAAGATCAGCCGAGAGCACAGATCTCAAAGCGATCTAAATATTCAAATCTCAAGATCAGCCGAGAGCACATATCTCGAGGCGATCTAAAATATCCAAATCTCAAAATCAGCTGAGAGCACAGATCTCGATGCGATCTAAATATTTAAATCTCAAGATCAGCTGAGAGCACAGATCTCAGAATGATCTAAAATATTCAAATCCCAAGATCAGCCGAGAGCACAGATCTCGATGCGATCTAAAACATATAAATCCCAAGAACAGCCGAGAGCACAGATCTCGAGGCGATCTAAATATTTAAATTTTAAAATTGCCCTTGGGAACATATCTCGAGGCAAAATGGCAAATTACAAAATTGCCCCTGAGAACATATCTCGAGGCAAAAATGCAAATTACAAAACTGTCCCCGAAAACACATATCTCGAGGCGAGATGTGAATTTTAAAATTGCCCTTGAGAACACATATCTCGAGACGATCTCGGGATAGCCTAAATACATATCTCGAGGCAATCTCAAATCTCAGGATAGCCCAAACACATATCCCGAGGCAAATTGGATTAAAAAAAATTAAATTTAAATTTGATCATATCCTCGTTTTATTAAAAATAATAACAAAAAAATAAAATTAATTAATTTTAAAAAAAATAATTAGAAGTTGAATTTATCCGCCGTGATGATTCTCCGGGGTTGGATTTTTTTAGGATAATGATTGAAAAAAAAAAAATTTTTTGAAGTTGATTTAAATTTTAAATTTGAATTTGAAAAAAAGATTAAATTAAATTGAATTTAATTCGGAGTTGTGATTCTCCGGGGGGTCTTCGGGGGGTTTGGATTCCGGATGATAAGAACAAACGTGTCTTTAAAAGACGGGGGAGAGGATTCAAAAAAAAAAAAAAAAAGGAGAAGAAGACCGAGGAATTTTTTGAGAGGAATTTTGAAAGAAGGAGACAAAAAAAAAAAGAGGCAAAAAAAAAAAAGAAAAAAAAAAGCGAAAGAAAAAGTTAAAAAAAAATAGAGGTTCTCTTCTCTTCCATACCTACATATATATCTATATACATATTTAAAAAAAAAAAAAAAAAAGCTGTCGCCTGTCCCCCTTTTGCTGCCGTTGCCGTCCACCGCTGCTGTTGTTAACGCCGGCGAGGGTGGAATACCCCTCGCTGGCCATTAACTCAAAGCCTGCTACCGTTGCCGCCCACCGCTGCCGCTGTTAACGCCGGCGAGGGTGGAATACCCCTCGCTGGCCGTTAACTCACTGGCTGCTGTCGCCTGATGCTGTCACTGCTGCTGCCCTAGCGAAGTTGAAGCCAAAGCCGAAACTTAAAATCCTCGCCCTTAATGTTGGATCTTTAGTTGAGTTTGGCTACATGAAGGATTTCCCTGAAATCCTTCATCACTTCATCGACGGAGCTGATATACTCGAGATCGAATAAGCACGAGAAGTTCAGAAGGACCAGCCGGCGTGGAAGGTCAAGGTTCTACTCCGGCAAAGCCAAGAAAGACCACACCAATGAGAAGGAGAAGGAGAAGGAGAAGGAGAAGATCGGTACTAGAGGTGAGAGGATTATCATCGAGCTCACCAAAGTAAAGATCAAGATCGAGAAGGTTATGAAGCAGAAGCATGAGAAAAATACCAAGTTCGTGATCTAAGCCGTGGACCGCTACACCGGTGATCCATCCTACCAATTCCTTCATGATCGTATCTCCAAGTTCTTCACCAAGCTCTTGGCCTCGGATCTCGAAGCCGAAGAAGGAGAGGTTCAAAAATGATCAGTCTCGCCTCCAACTGGTGCCCTTATCTCAATTCATGCTTCGATCGCATGACCCTCCTCTGCGAGAGCATCGCTCGTCGGTTTTTCCCCAAAAAGTCCAACCCTGAGTGCGCCGAGATTGAAGAGCGCCACTATGTCTACCATGTTCGTGATCGGCTTTGCTGCGAAGTTCCCATTTTTCTCTGGAAAGTTCTCCAGCTACTAGAGGTTTTTTTTTTATGAGCTCAGGGCAATGGGATGCTCTGCCTTACAACCGCATGGCATCCATCGCCATGAATGACTACGAAGATACACTCAAGAAGCACGACAAGGATTGTTTCTCAAACTTCCCTGTGAAGAAAGGAAAGGCCAAGGTCGCCATCAGTGCTCTACTCCCTCATGAGATCCTTGCAGTCGTTTGCAAACCCAAAGACGAAGGTGGTGATGATGATGATGTAGCAGAGCTACAATGGGAGAGGATGGTGCAGGACGTCTTGAAGCTGGGCAAGCTTAACAACTGCATTGCTGTTTGTGAGGCCTCTGGGAGTATGTATGGGATGCCAATGGAGGTTTGTGTGGCCATGGGATACTTATTTCAGAGCTCAGTAAGGAGCCATGGAGGGGAAGGGTGATCATATTCAACGTCGAACCTCAACTCCACAAGATCACAAGCAATACGTTGGGCGATGAACACTGACTTCCAGAAAGTATTTGATCAGAGTCTGCAGGTGGTCGCGTATGATTAAGAGAGTTTTCACGTTTAGTGATATGAAGATCGACCAGAAGAGCAGTTGGGAAACTGACTATGAGGTGATCTGCAGGGAGTTTTAGGCCAGTGGTTATGGTGCTTGTTAGCGGATCCTTTAAAAATCTGGTGAAGCTATCCCTGGAGGAAGGTGGCGTTGTGAATCCAATTGCTATCATGGACCTTGTAAAAGTATAAAAACTGGTGGTCTTTGATTAAAAAAAAAAAATAGTAACAGTTTCATCTCTGCAATGCAATAGGATTGAGAACTGAGGGTCTGTTTGACTTTATCCCTCTTATGTCTTTGCAAATAAAGAGGAAAAGTAAGCAAAAGAGAAAGCTCAATCAAATAACATAAGTTTTGAGTGAATCAACAATAGTGCGCAGTTTATCCTTCATCTTCTTTCATAGAATATGTCTACATACAATCACAATGGGCCTTCCAGGGCATAAAATGGAGATAAGTATGGAAGCATGAAGCTTCATATTGTGCCTTCTTCTTAATACTTTTCTTTGTATATTTTCAGTCGTTAGTTCAAATATGAAAGTCATGTATGCCTCTGATGAGTCCATCAAAGGTTCTTAGTTTTGGTTGAGCTATTTTTTTTTTATTTCTTGGGAATAAAAAATGATAGAATGGAACCTTGAGACAGCTTTGTACTATTCTCAAAGCAAAATAAACAAATCAATTTTTCAAGTAAAAAAAAAGAATGATAATAGTAAATAATAATAAAAAAAAATAAAAATAAGGTGACCAATAATGGAGGAATCAAAGAAGTGGTGTTACATTTGTCAGCAAAACACAGCTCAATTTTATGCCAGCTACGATGAAAATAGTACTCTATTTTATGGAGATACTAAGCTCACTGCCATCTCACGTTGGAGTTTGCTCCAGCTGCTTCACCTATAGTGGTTGCTCCAACAGTAGATTTTGCAAGCTCGTTTCATGCAAAAAAAATATATAGATCCATGATCCAATGGATCACCATATTTAACTCGTATCTGAGCCACTGCCATCATTTGTCGAAGCTGCCCGAGCATCAAGCCCATCAAGATTTCAACACCTGATGCAAATCTTGGATTTTAGTGTTCAGTGCATGTATAAGTGGCATACTTCAACATGCTGGAGAAGGCAACTAGGGTGTCAGGTTGTTAAAGTTTGGCATTCCGGGCTCATTGCATGCTTGATGTTCTTGTTTATACATAGTGGAGCAGCAATTAAAAAAATAAATGGTTAATCCACTTGTTGCTTTTGGTGGTTACTGGGAGTGATCACATTATTTATATTGCAAAGATAACAAACCAGGTAAAATGGTTTCAAGCTAAGCATTTAACATAGAGCCCGTTCTAACAGAAGGAAGCATAGATGGCATGAAGTACATGCATGGTTACGGATGAGAATCTTAGTGGGTGCCTGACAAGACTTACGTGAATGGACATTTTTTTTAAGATTCTGGGGCATGCACACTCACATGTATTAAAACCAAGAATCCAAGAGACTCTTATTTTATTATTATTATTATTATTATTATTATTATTATAAAAATAAAAAAAAAAAGAAGAAGAAATCCAATATGTAATCATGTACAGGGGGGACTATCACCGTCCATGCATATTGAAAATATCGTTAACAATGTTTCCAAACCTGGATGAGGGGTACTAAGATAATGCTGGTGATACTGGTTAAATAAGAAAAAGATGGTGACTACAATGATACAAACCGATGAAATGGCAAAATAAGATGTATTTTCTTAAGGCAGCAACGGTCAAGTCAACGCAGCGACAAAGCACAGGCAGCAACATTAAAATATATATATATATATATATATATATATATATATATATATATATATATATATGTTCACATATGAATGATGTAATAAATATATAAATAATAAAAATAATAAAATAAATTTTATAATTCGTAATTTCTTTGTCTTTACTTGTACTTTTGCCCTTAATCGGAGGTTCCCAAGACACTGTCTGGGGTAATTAATAATAGAGGCTTGCCTCTATTAGGAATGAAAGAACCCACGAAACAAATATGATATTTGTGCTTCGATGTGTCGTCTGGTGTCTTCTTCACAGACACGATGCCAGACGCGTATTTTCGATCCCACAAAACTATATTGATAATCTGTGGGCAAATAATCGTAACCCAAATTTCCCAAAAATCCTTACTTCATTTAGTGATTATCTCCATGCAAAAAACATAGAAGCCCAAATGAGTGAACCCGTTTTAAGACCAAAATCTTTAGACGCCTTTTTAGAACTACAACAGACAAATCAAATTCTTTTTGGTGAAGTGATGGATCTTAAACAAAAATTAGAAAAACTAAAACAAGAATTTGAAAAAGAAAAGAATGAAAAAGAATTACTTCAAAAAGAATGGGAGAAAGAATTAGAACAGAGAGAAAAAACATTTGAGAAATTTCCACAAAAAATTAGTCCAGTACAATCTATAGTCATGAGAATGGTTTATTTTGAACAACAAGTAATCCAATTTAAGACAGTAGAAGCTTTACAAGCAATGGCCCAGGCACCACCTGATTTCAAAATAAAAGGTCTTAGTTTCTGCATGACAAAATATAAAGGACCAGATCATCAACTTGAAACAAAGGAATGTGTTTGCACAGAAGGTTTCTCAATCATTCAGGCAACTATAAATATCAGGGAATGGGAAGATGTTCTTATTATCAATGAAGAAAAAATCTCCATAGATCTTTTATTAGACTTGGGACTATTAAAGAAATTAATAATTACTGAAGCTCAACATATGAAGTTTTTAAAGCACTTTCCTTATAAGATAAAAGTAATTTTGAGTTCCATGTTTGAGTATTACCCAAAGCACTTTGCTGTTCTTGATATCATGAGCATACCTCCTACTTTCCAAGGTTATCCAGCTCAAGTCCAACACTACATCCGGATCGATATGGTACACTACGGAAAACACAAGGTTTACCAGTGGAATAATGAGACATTTTCTACAAATCATATTGATATCCCGACAGTAGACCGAATTAAACGGTGGAGGGCTTATGCCTTAAGTGTAGCTCCTAAAAAATTCAAGGCCAATTACCTTATTGGAGAACAAGCTAATATGAAAATATTCTCCTCTATTTGTACCAGGAGTTACAAATCACCAATGCAAGGAACACTTATCACTGAACCAGAACTCACCGAACATTTCAAAAAGTGTAATGCATCATGGTATGAGACTACTCTTGGAGATAATCGCATCTTTATTAGTGAATTGGATGATGATTTTCTCGACTACGCCATGCGATCCTTTGACAACTCAAACCTAAATGCCCTTGACGACATTGGTGAAGCTAACCTAGACAACGCTATGGAAGGCTAAATAGATTCCTTCTTATCCTTACTACATGTAAATTATTTGAGTGCTTATTAAAGTTGGTCCAGAAAGCAAGAAATTTGTACAGTTTAAAATAGGGTAGTACCCCTATTACTTGTACTTTTTCTGCTTTCCACAAATACCCCCTCTTTGTGAAAATAATAAGGGTATTTTAGTATTGTACTATGGCTCTGCTTGCCTATAAAAGCAGCCTCTTTGTAACATATTTGTGTGTGTGAAGAAGTTTGAATGAAAGTTTGAGTGAAGTTTTCTGAAGTTGTGATCATTCTCAAGTTCTTCTTAAAGTTAGTTTTCTTCTTTTCAATAGTAGAAGTAGAATTAAGTAGTTACTTGTCTATATAGTAATTCTATTTATGATAGCTTAGACTCCTCTCTTGAAAGGGAAAGGAAGATCTTATTAGAATGACCTCTGTAAAGGGTTAATTTGTAAGCTACCAAGGGTTGCCTCTGACCATTCTAGTCAGAGCCATGGTGAAGGTGTCTATCTCGTCTAAGTGAAGAGCAATAGGTGAAGTATCTTATTTGGCTCTTCACAGACTAAAGGGCTGGCGAATAAGTACCCATTGAAGGCATGGAGGCCGTGTGAGGGGAAAAAGTAGCGTAGGTATGATGTCTGAGAAGATACAAGTAAGAGAAACACTGAAGCTTTGTAACATTGAGAGGTAAATATCAGAGATAAGGCGTGAATAAGGAAAGTAAGAAAGGCAGAGATTATCCTAATAAGAACTCTTCTGAGTACTGAGTAAGGAATTTTATTATTATGACTTCTTTCAGTCTTTTTAGAATTGTTAATTCAATTTTAGATTTAAATCTTGTTACAGCATTAGATTTAATTCCTGTTTCTATTATATTTATCTTAGTAAGCTATTTAGTTATTACTTTATGTTCCTATGAGTTGCACTACGGCAAGAATTCATGGAACTAGTAAGGGTAATTAGTATATTTTATTCAGTTTCTATTACAATTATCTTAGTAGGATATTTAGATACTATTATAAGTTCCCGTGGGTTTCGCTACGGCAAGAACCTATGGAACTAGTAAGGAGATTTAGTATTCTTTTCTTTGTGTTTTTAATCTGTAAATTACTTCATGTTTCTATTATAATTATTCTAGTAGGATATTTAATTATTCTAATAATAAGTTCTCTTGAAAAGTAACTAAGGCATGAGTATTATAGAAATTTATAATTTTGTTAGAGATCTTTATCTTTTTAAATATGATTTTTATATATATTATTATTATATGCAAGATGTTAAGAATACTTTTAATATTTCTTGCCAATTAAATTTATTATATCTTATCTTAGAAGAAATTAAGAATAAATATGAAGATTATAGTCCTTTCTCTAGTACAGAACCTTTATATTATCATTTAGAATGATCCTAGGCTCCCCTCTTATAGTATTTCATAGGCTCCCCTCTTATATAGTCTATAAATTAACAAAAAGATTAACAAATTTCGTATGGTATAGGATCCAATAAAATATTACACCTAAACATAAATTCCCGGTTTGGTATATTATCTGAATTAAAATGATAAAATTCCATGTACTTGTTTGATTAAATGTCATGTTGTCTTATTTCTTAGATTATGATTTTGATGGAACCCACAAATGAATGCAAACTGTGTGTCTCAGTTGTCACACATCCATGGCCCTTCTCTCCTATCTATTCTTCTTCTTCTTCTTCTCCATAACTACCTTCTCTTCATCACTCTCATATGAATCCAGATCCAATATCCGAGAACAAGAACTCCTGGAATCAGTTCGAGAGGCGGAGTTCTTCAACTGGATGGTTTCCATTCGAAGGCGGATCCACCAGAACCCAGAGCTGGCCTTTCAGGAGTATGAGACTAGTGCGCTTGTACGAGCTGAGCTTGATAAGCTTGGCATTCAGTATTCATGGCCTGTGGCCAATACTGGTGTTATCGGCACTATTGGCTCTGGCGCTCGCCCTGTGTTCGCCATCGGGGCCGACATGGACGCGCTTCCTTTACAGGTAAATTGAAGGTGTTTCTTTTTGTTTTTATGTATTTATAAGATGGTTTGCATTTGATTTTTGTTCAATTGTTTGATTTTTCATTGAGTTTGTTGGAGTTTGTGTTTGGATTGATCAACTGGTGTAGATTAAGTGGAAAGTTGGGAACTTGATGATGTTTGTTTGGGTGTTAATGTTGAAGAGCAGGCTGGAGTTTGTTTTGGTGAATTAGAGATTAGAAAGTTATTAGCTTCTGAAGATCTATTGCATGCTTGGAGTGTGATGTTTGTTTAAACATAACTGTGACTTGCAGAGATAGGTATTACAACTTGGCTAACTGAAATTAGAAATTCATGTTTTCGAGTTTGATTTAGTTGTAATTTAGTGGAACTTCTTTTTATAATGTGTTTAGTCCTTGATCTGAAATTCGTGATATGTGATTTCCAATGGGGATCAATAATAACTATTTAGTTAATTTGTTAAACTAATTATTCCTGCTCTTCTTTGAGTTTATGTTGAGCTCCATTTAGGAATGGATAAATGCTTTTATCTTTTGGTAGGAACTGGCAGATTGGGATTACAAAAGCAAGAAAAATGGAAAAATGCATGCTTGCGGGCATGATGCTCATACAACAATGCTTCTTGGAGCTGCTAAGCTGCTTCAATAGCACAAGAATGAACTGAAGGCAAGGCCATATCATGCACCGTTAACAGTTTAATATGTTTTACTTAAATGCAATTCCTTTTTCCTCCTCAAAATTGAATCTTTCTCCATGCGGATCTTGTGTTGGTTCCTCTTCACACACAGGGTACTGTGAAGCTTTTCTTCCAACCAGCAGAAGAAGCCATGCTGGAGCTTACCATATGATACAAGAGGGTTCTCTGGATGATGTCCAAGCCATTTTTGGCATGCATGTTGAGCCTGGACTTCCAACCGGTACCATTGCTTGTAGTCCTGGTCCTGTTCTTACGGCTTCTAGAACTTTTCATGCGGTAATCAAAGGGAAAGGAGGGCACGCAGCATTTCCACACACGACTGCTGATCCTATTCTTGCTGCATCATTTGCAATCCTTAGCCTTCAACAAATTGTATCTCAAGAATCAGATCCCCTTGATTCTCTAGTAAGCTTTGCTGTCTTGTTTTGTCGAATAATTTTTATGGCATCTTCAAGTATCATTCTTTTGATTCTAGCAGCTCTGTTCTACTTGTTTGTGAATGGCATAAATCCCTTACGTGTTTATCATGTAGAAGGATGTGATTCATACTTTAATAGTTGAGGTGGTTATTAGTAAATTTACTCTTCAAGTAATCTTTGAGGGACATGCATCATGTTCTATTTATATAAGGCGAAGATATCTCAAAGATATATTCAGTAGAAAATAGAACAAGAGAAAATCGTAGAATGTACTTTGTAGAAATCATGAAGGGAAATTTTCGCATTTTTTAAATTTCATCAATGAGTTGCTTAGTATATAATGCATCAAACTCTATGATTTATCTGTAGGTGGTATCAGTGAGTTTCATAAGGGCTAGAGAAGCACACAATGTTATCCCAGAGTCCTTGACATTTGGAGGCACTTTCAGAAGCCTGACAACTGAAGGCATTTCCTATCTTTTGAAAAGGATCAAAGAGGTACTAAAAACCGAAAAAAAAAAAAAAACAGAAATCAAGGTTAAGGTCATTGGCTAAGCTACTCATCCTTTTAATATGTGCATTCATCGTCAGATAATAGAGACACAATCTGCAGTTCATCGGTGCACTGCCTCAGTAGAATTCCCAGAGACACAAAGGCCATATGGCCTGTATCCTCCTACTGTCAATAACAAAGAGATGTACACTCATGAGAAGATGATCGGGGAGAAACTCGTCGGGAAAGTGAACTTCCAAAGGAGCATTCCGGTCATGGGAGCCGAGGACTTTGCCTTCTACTCCCAAATAATTCCAAGTGATGTGATTCAACTTGGAATACGAAATGAAACTCTAGGACCATCCCACATGCTGCATTCTTCTTAGGGCCTATTTGGCTGCAAAATAAAAAAATATGGCATAATTTTATTATGTAGGAAATGCAAGTGATTATTATAGAAATTGTGACATATTTTATTCTTACAGAATGAGTGCTTGGTTAAAAAAATAAAAAAATTACGGAAATCTGTCGATCGGCCACCAGACCACCGGTGGACTGGTGGCCGGTGGCTGAAGGCTAACCGGACCACTGCTGGACTGCTGGCCGTTGGCTTGATCATCGGTAGCCGTTCGGCGGAAGTCATCTGGTAGCTGATTGGACCACCGGTGGACCGGTGGCCAGTTATCGGAGGCCGCCCGAACCACCAATAGACCGCCGACATGTCACCGAATGATGGGCGGACGGTGGTCGGACCCTCGGTGGACTGGTGGCCGGTCGCCGGAGATCGGCCGGACCGCCGATCGGAATAGTGAACGGTTGCCGGAGGCCAGCCGGACCGGTGGTCGGTTGTCGGAGGTCGGCCGGACCTTTGGCCGGTCGGTTGAGGCCAACCTGACCAGCAGTGGACCAATGACTGGTGGCTCGATCAAAAAAGAGAGAAAGATTTTTTACAATGAGAAAATATTCCACTCTTAGTGGAATATTTTTTTATGCCATAATACCTATATTATGCCATAATTTTATACTCTAAAATAAGTACCCAAACAGCCAATATAGCATAATTTTCAGAAAATATAAAATTATGGCATAATGTACGGATTATGCCATAATTCTGGACTATCCAAATAGACCCTTACTTCTTCATTAATGAACAGGTTCTTCCTGTCGGTGCTGCTATGTATGCTGCTGTTGCCATGGCTTACCTAGATCTCCATCCCTCCAAGCTCTAGTTAACTGCTAAATTTAGTTATGTTAAATTTCTTTATTAAGCGGTTTGTACTTTGTAGTTTGTGTGAAAATGTAGTTATGGTATGCACTTGATTTATGTTAAATAAATGTGGAAATTGCATAGATATGCCTTGCGTATGTAATTGCTAATATACCCTCACAAAAATCATGTTTGTGTTTATACTATTAGGAAATGTTTGTATGATTGTATGTAGAAATATAGATTGTTTTTTGTATTTTGTATTTTTTTTTCTAAAAAAATGTGAACAGGGTTTTTATAATTTTATAAATTAATGTTTGGTCTAAGGAATATATAAGTGAATTAGAATGATTTACAGATAAAAATATCATTTTTATAAATACACATAATAATAATAATTATTATTTTGCAAAAATGCATGCAAGTAAAGGCTAATTTTTCAAAATATTGTCTTTTTTAAAATTAATTACCAAATTGCGCATTTCCGTAATTATTTACGGAAATGCGCATTTTGGATTTTTTTAATCTTTCTTTTAGAGTAAATGGGACCGGCTGATTATTTTAATATTTAAATGTTAATTAAAAAAAAAAAACAAGGGCCCATGTATTTTTTTAATGTTAATTTTTTTAAAAAAAATAAAATGGCGGGTCCGGTAGGTTTTTAAATTAAAATAAAATTTTGCATTCAAGCCCTTGTAATTTTCATTAATTTTTCTTATAACTTATTTATTGGAGGTTGTTGGGATGAATTATTGGTGTGGTGTGGCACCTACCCCATTTATGAGAACCGTTGGATGAAATTGATCTTAACCATTCATTTGTTAGGTGGAGGCCTATATAAACCCTCCAAATCTCTTTTCTAAAACACACAAGTATTTTTGTAAGAAAAAAAAGTATCAATAGAAAGAGAAGTTTTTTTTTTAAATTTTTGTTATTGTAATTTTTATTTTCTTGCAAAGTTATTTTATTTTATTTTTACATTAAATCTAGCAAAAATTTATATTCTTGTCATACTGAACGAAGGAGACAACCTTGGTCGAGAGGAACACCGACCAAGGGCCGCAAGGACTTTTGACGAAAGAACAAGCTTCCACTACGATTGCTAGTTATTCAGTTTTGATAAATGGACTCAGGTATGTTTTTTTATCCTTTTTGACCGGTTGTCTTTCATATAAGCTCCTCTGTTTTTATTTTGGGCTAATTTATTAAAATATTGTTTTTTAATTATTTACTGAATTACATATTTCATAATTATTTATATTTTTTAGTTAATTAAGCTTTTATTTATATATATATATTTACTTTCAGTAAACTCACATGTTTTTCATTTTTTACAGCGGCAGAAAAATCACTTGCTTTGGTTTACTATAATGGTTCAATCACTACAAGTGAGGAGACGGCAATATTTTCTTCGGATGATCATTCTTGTTTTTATATAGAAAATGATATCTCTTTAGCCAATTTAAAGAGAACCATTAAAGAAAATATAGAAATTATAGATGATCAAATAATTACACACATCAAATACCGTATGCCTATTTCCTCAAGTCAAGGTAAGGTCTATTATCGGGCTTTCAAATTACATAATGACCGAGATGTTCAGATGATGTTCAGTTGCCATCAAGCATTTCATGATGTTCAAGTTATAGAATTGTATGTGGAGCTTGCTGTTGTGACTTCCACTAGTGGTTTTTCTCAACACGAAATTAATAGACATGACAACATTCCACAAGAAAGGCTTTCAGCAGAATGGAGGGCGTGGGATAATCTACAACACAATTTTAATTTCAATTTCACTGCTTCACAACAAGTACCAAGCACATCAACACATCATAGAACCGATAATATTGCTAGTCATGAAAATGAATTTGGTGAATATGGGAGTTCAAGCGGAGATGACCAAGATGAGGAAAACTATACGGATAATAGCGAAGCAAGCTTAGAAGATTACAATGCGGAAGATGCTGCACCATATGAGCCTCCGACACATATGAGGGCACTTGATTTAGAAGCAATGTCTGCACCAGAATTTCCTGAATACCCTTCACTGTACGTCAACACATTAAGAGGGGCAATGGTAGATGGAGAATTGCATGTAGGTATGCAGTTTCAAAACAAAAATGATGTTGTAACAACAATTAAGAATTATTGCTTGCAGAAGTCCGTGGAATATAAAGTAATCGAGTCAGATCCGACTCGGTATTTTGGAAGATGCAAGTCATATGGCGATGAATGTAGTTGGAGAGTTCGTGCATCCTATAGCAAAAGGAAGCAGATTTGGGAGATTACAAAATACAACGGCCCACACACTTGTACAACAGCAATGGTCTCCCAAGATCATTCAAAGCTTGATTCAAATATGATTTCCCATTGTATACAAGCACTAGTTAAGGAGAAGCCATCTATCAATGTCTCTGTTTTGATAGCGGAGATTAGGAGCCGATATGGGTATACACCGACATATAGAAAGGTATGGATTGCAAAACAAAAGGCGATTGAATCTGCATTTGGTAACTGGGAGGAGTCATACAATGAGTTACCGAAATGGCTAGCAGCATTACAACAATTTGTCCCTGGAACAATAATCGATCTCCAGACTCAACCAGCATATGATGGAAATTACCTGGTACGTGATACTAATGTTTTCCATAGGCTCTTTTGGAGTTTTCCTTCATGTGTAGAGGCTTTCAAATATTGTAAGCCGGTAGTACAGATAGATGGTACACATCTTTATGGAAAATATAAAGGGACTTTGTTGATGGCAATTGCACAAGATGGCAATAAAAATATTCTTCCAATAGCATTTGCCATTGTGGAAGGAGAGACGCTAGATGCATGGCGTTTCTTCTTAGAGCATCTACGAGCAGATGTGACACCACAAGAAGGCGTATGTTTTATTTCTGACCGCCACCAATCTATTAAAGGAGCATTTAGAGCAATTGGCCGTCAAATGAATCCTCCTCTCGCCTATCATGTTTATTGTATTAGACATATATCTGCGAACTTCATGCGTCGTTTCAAAAATAAAGAAATGCAACGAATAGTCGTTAACATTGGTAAGTTGTAAATCTAAATTTTTATAATTTCAATCTCTCATTGTTTCTTTTCTTAAGATTTTTTTATTTTTTATTTTTGCAGGTTACTCGAAAACATCTCATGATTTTAACTATTGGTATGGCGTACTTCGAGACTTTGACATAGAGGCAACGAGGTGGTTAGATAACATACCGCGGGAGAAGTGGGCTCAATCATTTGACATTGAAGGTCGAAGGTATGGTCATATGACCACCAACCTAGCTGAATGTGTTAACTCAGTGTTAAAAGGAACAAGGAACCTTCCTATAACAGCCTTAGTTAAGTCAACTTATTTTCGACTTGCTGAGTTATTTGTAAGGAAAGGTGTACATGCGCAAGCTCAAATTGCATCAGGTCAAATATTTGCGGAAGTGCTAATGAAGACAATTCAGGAAAATCAACAAACAGCATGTAGCATTTATGTTCGTCAATTTGATCGTGATGAAAATTCTTTTATGGTAGATGAAATGGCACCACCTCAATCCGGTGGTATAGCTAGCAGTTACCGTATTGATTTGAGAAGACGATGGTGTGATTGCGGTGAGTTTCAAACACTTCATTTTCCTTGTCGCCATGTTCTTGCCGCATGTGCATACATTCATCTACATTGGCAGGCATATGTAGATAATGTTTATAGGCTTGAGACAATTTTTAATGTATACCATAAAGAGTTTCAGCCAATGTCAAATGAGAGATACTGGAACCCTTATAATGGTCCGCGTTTATGTCCTGATCTTACAATGCGAAGACCACCTTCAGGACGTCCAAAATCCACTAGAATTCATAATGAAATGGACATAAGAGAAGGCGGTCAACCAAAGCGTTGTGGTTTATGCCGCAATGAAGGTCACAATCGTCGAAATTGTTCGAATGCTGCTGGTCCAAGCCGTATGCCATAATGCTAAATATTGTATTTGTTGAAGTATTTAATAATATATGTAATTGTTTTAGTTTATTGAAAATATCATTTGAGTTTGGGTTAGTTGTGTGAGTAATTTTTACATGTTAAATTTTTTTAATATTTAATATTTTGTTATTATAAAAAATATTATAATTATTTATTTAAATTATTAACAGCCGGTTAAAATTAATAAAGTAAAAATAACATAGTAAAAATGAGAAAAAAATAAGTTATAAGAAAAATTAATGAAAATTACAAGGGCTTGAATGCAAATTTTCATTTTTTTTTTAATTTAAAAACCTACCGGACCCGCCATTTTATTTTTTTTAAAAAAATTAACATTAAAAAAATACATGGGCCCTTGTTTTTTTTTTTAATTAACATTTAAATATTAAAATAATCAGCCGGTCCCATTTACTCTAAAAGAAAGATTAAAAAAATCCAAAATGCGCATTTCCGTAAATAATTACGGAAATGCGCAATTTGGTAATTAATTTTAAAAAAGACAATATTTTGAAAAATTAGCCGCAAGTAAAAATCTTAATTAGAGCATCTCCATACGAATTTGAATATAACCATGTAATTACATATATTTTAGGATCTTTATTAGGATATGAATACTAGATTTCCACAATGTAAAATCATTTTTTAAATAATTGTAACTTAAATAGCAAAAAATATAACAACCTAACTATATAACTTGGGAACACACATACATATTAGAATTTACAAATAAATAATGCATAAAACTTTAGAAAACTTATAAATCATCATGATGGCACATGTGAAATTTCCGGATTTTACAGGGGTATAATAAAAGAATGGCATTAAACAAAGATTAACCACATCCTCATCTTAAACAGATCCAACCTGATAAATGAGTTGGACCCAACCCAATTTAGACACGTAGGTGGACCATTTTAGTGAAAAATATCTCGGGGAATATCAGAACAGCAGCATCCCCTTCCCGTCAAAGGACCCCCGGTGGAGACTGAAGCCGGACCTCAAAAAGCTGATCTCGATCGCGATCAATGGCGGCGAGGAGGAGGGCAGGACGAGAAGAGGTGCTGGATTCGATCTACATCATTGTGGCGCAGGTGCTCATCTTGGTGGCATGCGTGGAGCTTTGCGATGCCGCCTCCGTCGTCGATGTCTACCGCCTCATCCAGTACGATCTATCCGGTGCTCCACTTGGTTCCCGTCTTGCTGGCCTCAACCACCACGCTGGTGCTGCTCCCTTTGCGTCTGGTGCCGATCTTTCGCGTACTGCCGTCATCATGCCCATTCGCGAACTTAATCTCACCTTCCTGCGAGGTATGGCCTTTTCCTGTGCTTCTTTGCGAGTTTTGCTGATCTGATTTGAGTTGGTGTTGCTGGATCTCGTTGCTGGTCTTCTTGTTTTAATCTCTGACTTTGATGCTGAGACTTTGTTACTGATTGTTGGGTTTGACATGGAATGAAAACTGGATTTGGTGCTCTCTTTGTTTGGTCTGTACCTTTTGTAATTCAGTAGGAGTGTCCTTGACTCAGTAGTTTCAAACTGCACCATAATTTACGAGAGGGCTTACCGCTCACTAAAAAGTCTTCTGTATGGATGCATAACGGTGGCAGATGAATATTATATCAGCTTTTTTTTCATATAATTGAGAATTTCAATGCAAGAAAAATATTCTTATGAATTGGAAAGAGATAAAAGCTAGGAATATATCAAATTCTCGTGAGAGTGAATTGGAAATATTATGTACTTTTGATGTATGTTTGACTTGGAGAACCAAGAAAGGTGGCTGAAGTTGGGATTTTTGGAAGTTACAGTAGTTGTCGTGTTTATGATTGTTCAAATTGTCATGGAGTGTGTTCATAAGATTTACATAGTCCAACATTGTGTGGAATGGAGCCTTTAGTTTGTTGGTATCAATGTTTTCAAGGGTCAAACTTAATTTTCAGCATGTTAATCTTAATATAATCCTTGCTTACATTCTTAACTATAACACTGCTGTGGGTTTCAGTCACGACCACGGGTTTGGGCTCTTTTGGGTTTCTTGAGTGATGTGCACTGTTATTTATAACTTTCTTGGTACTTTTAAATGCTAGGTTAAGTTAAACCATCGAACTTTATAAAGATATGAGTCTACATGCCCATATATTTATTAACTGCAATTTAAATTGATTACTTGCTTATGATGTTCATTTTATTTATTTTGGTAGGTTTGCCTTTTTTTTTGTGTTAAGCTCACTATTTTGAGTTCTGAAATGAAATTCAGACTACATTACAAATAGGCGGCCATTGGGGGGCTTGTTACTTTTGCTTCCTCAGAAAAGCAACGAGAAGATTGTTGAGGAGATCAAGAAACTTGGCATCGATAATAAGGAAGCTGTAATGAGAAATATATTGGTTGAGTTGGAACAATTGCTTATACATGCGAACATTCCAGTAAGTGAGAGTGAATGATTCTTTCTGCCTTCTGTGGTGTTTAACCAATTCACAAGTCAATACTATGTAAAATTTGACATTCTGCAGATCTATCCTATTAATGACAATTGTTTTCCTTTTAAATCATCAATCATTTAATATCATAACTATCTTTCCGTTTATGGCATTTGTAATTTCTCAGTATAGTGATGTTATAAGGTTCCCTGTTGTCGATCACTCCCCAAATGAGCCTCTTTGATCAATTTTATATCTGATACAGTTCCTTCATAGTTTTATATCTCTGTATTCTCTTGTAGCTCTTGTAGATGAATTATCATCTAATTGATGGTTTCTTTTGGTTTCTGCAGTATCCAGTATACTTTGCTTTTGAAGATGACAAAATTAATGCTGCCTTGGCTGATGTTCGAAAGAGTGATATGGCCACTCAACCAGCCACTGCAACCACAGGAGGGTTAGTTAACTTAGTTTGTTAATAATCTCTCTTGTGAATAGGAGAATTTTTGCTATCATTCATAATATGGTTTTTTTTATAATTAAGGATTTTTTTTTTTTCACGCATTAATGGATACATTCAGGCCAAGCTGACATTGAATTTGAAATTGGAGAGTCAAAAATGCAATCTTTTCTAATGCTGGCCAAATGTTAACTTATATGGTTCTGAAAACTATCCTTTTGATGTGCATGTTCCAAAACACAATTCTTGTACCTTACGGAATTATTGGATACGCCAACTGACAATTAGCAAGCTGGGTGCTATCATTTGACAGCAAATCTTGCTGAACTGAAATAAGTGCGCATAGCCTGGGTTGCGAAAATGGCATCTTGCCAATTAAAGTGGTTTTGTGGTTTCCAAGAGTGATCTTTCGCTCTGTTAGGTCAGGATAATGTACTTTGCACCTTATAGATTATGTTAGATAATTATAATAAGTCCCTTTGGAAGCTTTTGCCATTTAGTAGTTGCTTCTCCATAGGTATGCTAGTATGTAAAAAGATTTTTGGACGTGATATTCTACAAGACTTCCACATGTTTTAGATACAGCAATTAGTGTATATTTAAGATGACTTTTTGACTTTTTAAATTTCTTCTTATGTTCTGTTATTCTTCCTCGTCCTCTTATTCTTATTTGCAGCTACAAGCTGGTCGTGTCCTCACCTGAACCTAAGAAACTTGTGTCCCCCACTCTGACAAACATTCAGGTACAAACTTTGCTCTGTAGTTGTAGATTTAACCATATGAAACCTTGCCTGAGATAATCATCTTCCTACTTCTAATATGAAGTTGCTGTTTTCTCCTAAATTTTCTTCCATATTTCTTTTGAAACTAGAGAACTAACTGATACACCATTTTTTGTTAGAATAACAGAGTACCGATATTTCAAATGAATTGTTTTAGGCTTTTAGCATTCATCTGATTAGTTCTTGAGGTATGTAACAGTAATGCTCCGCAAGAACTTTTGTTCTATCCCAAGTAGGTTGTACGACAGATTTTCCTATTTTCATCGATGGTGAAGGATGGGTGCTGATAGTTTATTGGGCTTCAGCTACATAGATCTATATGGCGATACAATTTAAAAACATGTCTGTTCAGAGAATGATGGTGGGTGTTGTTGTAGATATTGTAAACATGTGTTGCCTTTATAGTTCACTTACTTATATATATATATATATATATATATATTTCTTTTGATGATGATCCAACTTCAGTGGGTGATTAATGGTAGCAGATGGGAGGAAACTGCCACCTGCACCCCACCTTTGCTTTTACCTCATTGACAGAACTTTACCAGTATTAGATATCCGCTTTTATGTTGACAGGGATGGTTGTCTGGGCTTAAAGGGGAAGGCGATACTAATCAGCTGCCAACTATTGCTATAGTTGCGTCTTATGATACTTTTGGTGCTTCACCGGTATGAAGTGCTAATTATTCATCATATGTGATATTTCAAGGATATGATATTCAAGACTTTAACTTTGATTTATCTTTGAAGGCTTTGTCAGTGGGAAGTGATAGTAATGGAAGTGGGGTTGTGGCTCTTCTAGAGATAGCAAGGCTTTTCTCCCGCCTTTACTCGAACCCAAAAACAAGAGGGAAATATAACCTTCTTTTTGGGTTGACATCAGGTGGTCCTTACAACTATAATGGTACTCTTAAGGTAATTTTGACCTTGTCATCCAATCAGAACAGTAAACCTCCACTATCATGTGATTTATTTACTGTTATTAGAATTCTAGTATTTCAACAATGCTTTGTTTTGGCCATCTTTCTACTTCATTTCATATCAGTGGCTAAGGAGCTCTGATCAACGTTTGCGTGAAAGTATTGACTATGCTATCTGCTTAAATGGTATTGGGTCTTGGAACAATGAGCTGTGGATGCATGTGTCCAAACCTCCAGAAAATGCCTATGTTAAGCAAGTTTATGATGTGAGTGGAATTTGAATCCTTAATTTTTCTTAACTGAAGTTGTTCCTCCTCTCTCATCTTAACTGAAATATATTAATGGCAGGGTTTGTCAAGTGTTGCTAAGGAGATGGGCATTGTGATTGGTATCAAGCACAAAAAGATCAATATCTCAAATCCACGAGTCAGTTGCTCGTACTCTTATGTCTTTATAGTTTAAACACTATTTGACTCTGTTCCTTTGGATCTTTAGGTTGAGGTTTTACAGGTTCATCATGCAAATACCATGTTTTATAAATGCTTTTATATTGTCTTGGATTTGCAAGATATAATCATCATAAGTGTTATCATCTCTGTTTGCACAAATCAAATATCTGTATGTTTTCAAACTTTTTTTTGAAAACTCTTTGTGGATAAGAATCTACATTCAATGTAGGTAGCATGGGAGCATGAGCAGTTTTCCAGGTTGAGAGTCACTGCAATGACCCTTTCTGAGCTATCTTCTCCTCCTGAATTTTTAGAAAGTACAGGAGGCCTGTATGATACAAGGTGAGGGTTGGGGTTCTGATTTCCTTTCTTTTGCAATCTGTTACTTAAGTTTTAGGCCATGTGCTTTGTTACAGGAGTTTTGTAGATGAAACTGCAATCTACAGGAGTGTCAAATTGGTTGCAGAAAGTCTTGCTGTAAGTTCTTTTCTAATTAACTTTTGTGTGTTTTCCTGTTGCCCTTTTTTAATTTATGAATGATGCAAGAGAATGATCTATACATTAAAGCAATTCAAGGATTGGTTTTTCACATTTGAATTATGCAAAGTAACAGTATATTGAGAAAATTTTCCTCAGGTTGGTTTACTGGTGGAATAACAGAAGGTTAATGCAAGCATCTCACCTCCTGTTCTTACTGTGTCTAGGATGGCAGATATTAAGCATCTGTACTCTGTTACTAGGAAACGAATCTTGTTAATGATTTGAAAGAATTCCCATTGTCTTGCAAAATTTTGTAAGATTTTTGTTGAGATTGATACTGGTGAGTTCATTTACAACTGAGTAGAATGGTGGAGCTATAAATAGATAATGAACTAAGTTTGTGTGCTTACTCTGGAAACCATGAAACTGATTGCCATTTTCGGCTTTTTGATTGGCTTGCTCTTTACAGTTATTTGTGATTATTATAACTTTTTTTTTCTTGGCTGCAGAGACATATTTATGGACATGACGGAAGGAACATACAAATCTTCGCAGATAACAGTAGCTTGGCTGTAAATCCTTCATACATAAACTCATGGTTGGATCTATTGTCAATGACCCCTCGAGTAGCCCCTTTTCTCTCAAAGACTGATCCACTGATATCTGCATTGAGAAAGGTTTTCTTTCTCTTCCTCAATGTGTTCTATTTTTATCATTTAGCATTAAATTTTGATTTGTTTATTTGTCTGTACACTTGCTGTTAACTGTAGAAGTCCATACTGTACAGAACTTTCAAGACTTTGCAGACTGCATTTATGTGCTTATGATGGGGTTGACACTACAAGTGTAATTTCTATTACATGGGCATTTTTTAGAAGGATTCAGATTTTATTATGTTGGTCTGTTAGTTGTAACTAAGACATGTTGTATGCAATAGGGCTAGTTTATTAGTAGGGTCTTCAAGAAAATACCATAAATTTTATGGTAGAGCCTTCAAGGAAATGCCATAAATTACATTGTCCAACCTAGTCTGTGAATATGGAACTTCATTGGTGGAAGTGGAAGTATGGAGCTGTGCTTCTGATATATTTTATAGAGGTTGGCACTCCCGTGCAGAATTCAGGTCTGTTTCTATTTCTAAATGAATAAAAATTAGCCTTTCTTGCTGTAACATGTAGCGTGCAATTATTGGGATATCACTTGCATACTTGTTATTTAAATGAATGATCAAAATGTTACTATTTGGATATCCATCTAGCATCAGTGAATTCTCTAAAAGAGAATTTACCTTTACTTTTGTATGGCCTGGAAGGCTGATAGTTTTGCTTCTTGCAACGGAAAATTTCCACATTTATTGGTCTATTTCTCATGAAGGTTATATTTATCCATGGGTTTCTGGAATGGTGTAGTATGCTTGTTACGTTGAAAGTATAGCTATCCTCCTTCCAAATTCATAATATTTGTTCTTGCAGGAATTGTCTGGTCACACGGACGAGGTGCGCGTACAACATGAATCCCTTGATGGAATGTTCACCTTTTATGATGTGACAAGAGCAAGGCTAAACATTTATCAGGTACTTGGTGTTTTTTAGTGATTTACCTTTCTGTACAACTGGATGCCACCAAATTCCTGATGACACATGCAGCCTCATCATTTAAGTCAGGCCTTCCATGTAAAAACAGAATTCAATTCTCTACATAAGTTCTGCATTCTGTCTGGTGCTCATCTCCTTGTAATTCTTGAACTAAGTAGAGAAGCATTGATCATTTATGCCCATGTTTTGCCCTATGGCGCAGCACAGCTGACGCTTATTTTACACTCTGCTCCATCATGACGTGCTTTAGTGAAGGACAGATCATTCTATTTGGTTACTTTGATTCAGCACATGCCCTTGCAATTCACTCTTTATTTGCATGCTTCACCTAATCCCTTTTGGTATTTAATTTGTTTTGCCATGTATAAAAAAAAAATGAAATTGTGGATTTTTTCCATTTGTTAATGTCAGAGAATGATTTGGACATTTTTCTTGCAGGTTGCTAGTGTAACTTTTGATTTCCTTTTGCTGCTTGTATTGGGGTCATACTTGATTCTTCTGTTCAGCTTCCTGGTCATCACGACTCGGGTATAAATTCAGACTACTATCTCTATCTCATTGTTATTGCCATCATTAATGTGAAAATTTTAACAAGCCATATATCTACGGTTTCTACAGGGTTTGGATGATCTCATTAACATCTTCCGCCGACCTCCATCACGAAAAGTCAAGGGAGCATAGTTCCATCATCTTTTCAATGTAAAATTTCAATTTCATAAGCAATCATCTGCCTGGCAACAGACTAGTTTTCAACAAGTAGAAACGGACTGTATAATTTTTCTGAGTAGATTATTTTTTAATTGGCTAACCAGGGGAATAGTAAACGCAAAGAAATTTTGATTTGCAATTTAAGCAGTTGTTTTTTAATAGCAATGATCCATCACCAGATTATCAGAAGGCCTTCATATCTAGCATGCTGCATGCTGCATGCTGCATGCTGATGAAAGAATATTTTGCTGGTTTATGGTATATCATGGTTGAAATGAACTATGGTTCTCCATGATCCAGTGTGCCTATGCTTGGAAGATAACATAGTTTACGTGGTTGCTGGAAATACATAGTTTATCTGATGGGTTGGCATCTTATATGCTGTTTTCACCCTCTACTAGATGATAATTTTAGCCTGTTATCCCTCATTGGTAGAAGATCACGACAATTTTATGGTTGTAAAAGCCTCTAGCCTTTTGAAATCATTTATCTATTCTGGTTTATTTTATTTTATTTTTCATCTCACTCGTTATGGTAGAATATAAAAGGAAATAGAGTTAAGTGTTGTTCTTAATAATGAAAAGTTATCTTCCATTGTTAATATATTTGATATTTTGATCAGATTAATTTTTTGATAGGTCACTAAGTTTTGAATTTGTTTTTTTTGTTATCATATTTTAATTTGTATCATGAAGGTTGTTCAAGTTTGATTTTGTTTCACCGGGAGGTTACCCGCGAGTGATCACATCCATACTGCTGACGTGGATGCTGGAAAAAACACGGTCAGCATAGTTCGCCACGTCCTCAGACTGAGTGGAGTCTCCACGTCAGCCGGGTTGTCCTTGTTAGTAGAGTTGGTAACCGTTTTGATACTAAATGAAAATTTAGTGACCAAAATGAAATAACAAAAGTGAGGGAGTGACCTACAAAATATTTAATTCCATATTGAATTGGAGATTTTTTTTTTGTTTATGTAGTAGCATTATGTAGCTTGTGTCGATCTGAGTATAGATTTCATAGTTTTAATATATTAAAAAAACCTATACATATATAATAATACAACTATACAAAGCATTCAAATAACTTCATTGAAGCAGTTACAATAGTTGAATGATATAGTGAAATTCAAGTCTAACATCATCACATTTACATCACTCAAAATGGATATCACCATCACTAGTAGAGATGGCAATCTGTACTCTACTCGACGGGTATACCCGTACCCTTACCCGGTTACCCTCTTTGACCGGGTACGAGTATTACTCGTTATTTTTTGAGCGAGTACGGGTCGGATAAAGGTATGTCTCTACCCTACCCATACCCTTACTTGTACCCATACCCTTACCCATTGAAGAGGGTACGGGTACGAGTACATATCCTAGTACCCTTATAAAAATATATATATATATATATTAAGTTAAACATTTACCCAATAATTTACCTAACATCTTTTCATTGTGATTAATTTGAAAATAATACCTCAAATTTTCTTTTAATATATTATTTTGGATATTATTTATTTTTTATATTTATATTTAATAGAGCATAATATTATTAAAATTAAATTTTGGATTTATATTAAGAATCACAATTAAATTAAAAAAATTAAACATTATAAATCAAATATAAAAATTAATGTCATAATAATTTACTAGTGTTATGTCCGAGAGAGATAAACTTATGTTAAAAATTATTTGCACCGACATAGTTGTGATGATTCTTATAATTTTTTTGAAAATTAAAATTTAACCAAGTATATAAGTATATTGTTAGTTTGTTACTCAAACTTTTAAAAACAACAAATTGAATCTAAATTTTAAAATTTATTTATAAATTCTCTCATTATGATGATTTTCTCATTATATTTGGAAGTGCATAATATTATCAAAATTAAATTTTGGATATATATTAAGAATCGTAATTAAATTAAAAAATAAAATATTATTAAACAAATATAAAATATAATGTCATAATAATTTGTTAAGTGTTAGGTCCGAGCTAATCATTTACCCAATAATTACCTAACATTTATTTTCATGGTGATTATTTGAAAATAATACCTTAAATTTTCTCTTAATATTTATATTGTTAGTTTGTTACTCAAACTTTTAAAAATAACAATCTAAATTTTAAAAATTATTTATAAATTCTCTCATTATTATAATAATTATCTTTGACAGTGCATAATATTATCAAAATTAAATTTTGGATTTATATTAAGATTCATAATTAAATTAAAAATTAAATATTATAAAATAAATATAAAAAAATAAGTCATAATAATTTACTAGTGTTATGCTCGAGTTATGCTGCTTATGCACGGGATGGGAGAGATAAATATTATAAACATGTGTTAAGAATAATATTCGTACCGACATAATTGTGATGATTTTAATAATAATGTTTGAAAATTGAAAGTTAACCAAGTATATTGTTACTCTCAATCTTTTAAAAGCAATATATTGAATATAAATTTTAAAAATTATATATAAATTATCTCATTATTATAAATTAAAAATAACACATAGACAATGAAAATCAGTTAACTTGTTATTATTATTATTTAAATTTAATTCGGCAATTTGAATAACAGGTAAATGGGTACCGTGCGGGTATACCCGTATCCTGCGGGTAAAAGTAAGGGTATGATTTTTTTTACTCTGAAGGGTACGGGTATGGGGTACGGGTAAGGGTACGGGTAAGGGTTTCGGCATGCCCTACCCATACCCTATCTGTTGCCATCCCTAATCACTAGCATGGCCATTAAACCATAACAAGCACATTTAAAATTACAAAAAAAGGTAATAAACCCTAAATCCATAAACGAGGCCCTCAAGATGGTTTTCCTTGTGTGCCATTACCACTTGTAGGAGCCCCAATTCCTGGGGGAAGCCATAGCCTACTTTTTTTGCCATTATCTCCCTCTTTTGCTTTCTCATCAGCCTTTTTACCTTTTCCTCCAGGTTTCTTTGCGTATTGCCTTCCATGGGCAGATGTGCTTTTATTTGCTTGTTGTGAGGTGGTATTATCAGTCCCCTTACTGATGCCTAGCTTTCTCCTCCTCACCAAATTTCCTCTGTTAGTAATAGTGTCAGCATTTACCTGCCATGTGTGAAAGAAGTATAAGTGTAAGGGGTGTAAGTGAAAATGAAATCTGCACCATTACTTGTGATACAGGCTCCTGGGTGAACTCTTGATGTCTTGTGCCTTCCTCTACCTCGCTGCCTTGCCTTGCACAATGCACCTAGAGCACACCAAATAGAGCAAATCTTAATTTCAATAGACCGAGTTGTCTTTATTTCATAACATATATGTAATATATATAATATATTATATCACTACATAAATTACCTCTTGCCTAGTTTTATCTTGCGTGCTATTATTTGGCCCACGACCATCATCACAAGGTTGCCGACGTTCTTTAGGATCCTATTTTAAGTAGAACAACAAGAAAATTTTTTATTGTGTAATGTATGCAAGCAATTATTTTGATTTACATTAAATGTGACCACAATACCAGTGGATGCAGTTGTACTGGTATGTCAACACATAAATCACCATCTGGCTACCTGTGTTGAT
Source organism: Dioscorea alata (assembly GCA_020875875.1). Taxonomy (NCBI): domain Eukaryota; kingdom Viridiplantae; phylum Streptophyta; class Magnoliopsida; order Dioscoreales; family Dioscoreaceae; genus Dioscorea; species Dioscorea alata. Next base: position 4,140,314 of record CM037014.1, read on the forward strand.
GCCGAATTGACTCTGCACTATCTATGTTACCCTGCCGTTGAAAATTAAAAAAATGAAAATTATCTACTAGGTGACTTATGAATGAATTTAGTCAACATTACAATGCAAACACAACTGATACGTGTTTACCATGGTATCTTCTGTTATGACCTCTTGCTCCACAAACCCCACAAGTGACTTTGCCTCCCTTGTTGGCCATCTTCCCCTTATTGAACCGAATGGTATTTTCATCAGCCTCATTCCTCCTTAGCAGTGTTTTCCTTCCTCTATTCTTGTTCACGGGCATAGGTGGTATCATGGTTTGCTGTTCAACTTTAGGCCAGGAATCCTTGTCATGTGTGGGGTTTAAGGTGTGCCCATAAGTATCTAGATATATGCCTACACTGTAACACTTGCGCAGGAAATTTTCTAGTTTTTCCTTGTTATAATATATCACAGACACTACGTGTGTGCAAGGTACAATTATTAGCTGCCAAACCCTACAAGAACAACTGGACTCATCTTTATCAACAACAAATTGTCCCCCAATGCCTAAGACTTGATACTTAGAACCCCCTGACCAAGTTGTAGTATAAAGACAACTCTGTTGTTTGTATTTCTCTAATGTTTTTAGAATTTTAGGGCAATGACTGGTTGTGCAATTTTTCATAGAATCTCTCCTCCTTTGTATTCTAACCATCAATTGAGTTTTGATCATCTCATTCAATGATACTATACCTTTTGTCCTTGCTTCAAGAATTTGGCCATTAAAACAATCACATAAGTTGTTCAATAATATGTCACACTTAAATTTGTCATGGAAATATGCCCTACACCAGTGCTTTGGATCTATTTTTCTAAAGTAATCAAAAGGCTCCTTGAGACATTCCGAGTCTTTATTTCTCTATCAAATGCCGCTGGGTAAGTAGCCCGAGCACATCTCCACATTTGGTCTTTAAGTGACTTTCCTCTAAAGATTTTCCTGAAGTTGCTGTGGATGTGCCTCACACAAAATCTATGTTCACTAGCAGGGAACAAGTCATCTATTGCATTAATTAATCCCTAATTTGGACACACCATCCCCACAAGAAAAGAAAAAGAAAATTATATATGAATCAGTACTCAGTGATAAATCAATGAAACACAATATTAGTTGCCAGTTTCTACACATACCTTATGTCCATCACTCATGAAAGCCCAGTTTTGAATGTCTGTGATCATTAAATCTTCAGATAACAGCTGCAAGAACCATACCCAATTTTTCCTGTTTTCTTTATTAACGACAGACCATGCTATAGGATAAATGGAGTCGTTAGTGTCACACCCACCCCTTCTACAGAGGTAAATGTGGCACCCATTAGTTAATATTCCATTTTAACTAGAAAACTGACACCCCTAAAAAACCAAATCAGACTTACAGAACACAATTAACAACTTTACACCAAACTACAGGTTCACATACACGAATACAACAAACATGATTACTCAAATTTGCGGGTACAACCGCTACAAAATCACGACACCAACAATAGAAAGAAAAGGGACCCACTGCAATCTTGAACTTAGCCCTGACTAGCTCTAGAGGCAATCTAGTAGGCTCCTGCTCCTGCAACTAAAACTCATTTCAGTTGGTTGATAGTGGCTCAATAATTTCAAATAATTAAATATAGTGTATGTAAAGTATATACAAATCAATTTCTCAAATAATTTTCCAACTCTTCCAAATACCAGAATTTTGGCAAAAATATAATTTTAAAGAGCTTTTAAAACATAAATTCATCATATATCAGCATCAAATCAATTTTTCCGAGGAAATATAAATTTTTGTGAGAGACTGCCCTCCTAAGAGCAACAGTTGGGCTTCGCCCCCTCATCACAATCCAGAATAACATGTAAAACCAATCTCAAATCAATGGCATAAAAACACTCCTTGACTTAGCAACAGTCGCGATTAAGTTGAGAGCCATCAAGGTCTTCGTAACCTTGACGTTGGCTATTGAGATCCCTGTGTGGTAACCCCGGGTTTCTCAATAGAACTAAACCCTGTCAATGGCTCTAAGCACCTCTTGACCAGGAGTATACTCAGGGTTAACCACGCCGCCTCCTATTAGGCTGGACCGTGGGATCCCCACTGTAGTGTCGGACTAAAGTCCGTAGTCATCATCAAAATCATGTGAAAGCTCAACAGTACAATACACCTATAATACTTGAAAAGTCCAGATCCATGATACCATTTCTATACCAGGAATGAAAACCAATTCCACAAACATTGCCGATAAAATCATTTAAATACGCACACATGGTTTCACAAATCATCTAAAAGTCAATGTACACATAACCATTAAAATAAATACCTGAAATGAATAATTAAATCATATGTGCATGTATTTCCACTATTTAAAAATATGTATAATTATATAAAACAAGATGTATCAATACGATTGTCATGGCACAACAACGACAAATAAATATAAGTGCCTTTTAACATTATACATAATTAAACATAATAAAATGAAATAATTAAACAATTATTTCCAAAATAGTAGCTTTAAATAATTATTTCAAAATAGTAACAATTAACCAATTATTTAAAATAATAGCCACTATCAACTCATCTGTTCTCCCTTGGGTTTTTTTGCTAGACCTGGAACTCTCTCCCAAGCCTGAACCCACCTAATAAAGTAACGAGATACAATAAATAAATATGACAACCTAAAGATATAACTCAACCCAAAAGAAAATACAAGAAACAAATAACTGACTCTCTAATTGGGCCAACTCACTTCAATCGATTAAAACCCGACCTTGCATAGTTAAACTGGTTTCCAATTGCACTTAAACCCATTCAATTTAGGCCAAAACCTCCTGAACCAACCTCAATTCACTGAACCAAGTTCAATTTAACAAAGCAACACTGAATCAATTCCAATTCTTTTATAAATCTCTTGAACCAACTTGGTTCAACTGAACCCAATTCTCCTTCAATTGGTTCAACTGAAAGCAATTAGCCCGACATCTGAATCAAGCCCAAATCAATTTCAACCAAGTTAACTTAAATTCAATCCAACTCAATTACACATTGAGTCCAAATCAAATCAATTTCTCAATTGGTTGCACCAAATTAATTCCTTACTCTCATCCAAACCCAAATGAACCCAACTCACTTCAACTTGATTTGATCAGACCCAACTATACCAAATCAATTAAACTCAACCAACTACTCCAACTTGGTTTGATCCAATCAAATCAATTTGGCTAACTCAACCAACTCCATCCAACCATCTTCATTAACATCTTAATCATCATCATCATCAACTTAATTAACCCAAACAAACCCTAATCTTGGTTGCTATAGTAATCTACAGTAAACTTGGAAATTTCTTCATCATTCCAACCAAGACCCAATTTCAAAATACAAGTATTTCAAAGGAAATTGAAGCATTCATTATCTACAACCATAAACCATGTTTTCCTACTCAAATCCATCATCTTCTTCATCAAATCAACCATACATACACATACATGCACACATACACCCATTCATGAAAATACATCAAGACTATGCAAACCCAACAAGCTTCCTGAATTTGCTTCACGAATTACGTGCCGTCCATGTCATCAATGACGTGTCATCTAAGTTAGCCCTAATTACCCTTCTTTCTCTCTCCACTATATGTCTTTTTTTCTTGTTCATCTTTTTCATCTTTTTCCTATCCTCAACGGACCGTCGGCCGCTCTCTCTTTCTCCAATCAAAACCAAGGGCATGTTTATTTATATAAAAAAGAAAACAAAAATCATCATCTCTACCTTTGAATAAAAAATTTTCCTACACCTCTCACAATTTTGATGTAAATCATAATAAATTCTTATAATCATTCATTTAAAACTCAAGAAAACAAAGAAAACAAAAAGGAAGAAATAAATGAGAGAATGCAAGCTCTGATCAAAGCCCCAACCCATCTTCTCCAAACCATTATCTTCAATCCCATCATCTCTGAAATCAAAACCCATCTTCTCCGGACCACAGCTGTAAGCCCAGAGTTCTCCGCCTTCATTATTGTTCCACTGTGTTAGAGTAGTAGATCCATTAGTTTTCAGGGATGGACAGATCTTTTGGAGCGATGTAGAGGAGTGGAGATGATGATAGTTTTTTCCAATGGCTCTAGGTTCCTCAGTGTGAAGAGCGGTTGGTGATCAGGGGAAGAAGAGAAAGGGAGATCAAGACTCCATGCGAAGGAGAAAAGGGGGACAGAGACAAACATGAGAGAGAGAGAGAGAGAGAGAGAGAGAGAGAGAGAGAGAGAGAGAGAAGGGGAGAGAATAGGGTGATTAGGGTTGACTTGGATGCCATGCCATTGATGACATGGATGACACGTAATTTGTGAAGCAAATTCAGGAAGCTTTTTGATTCATATAGCATTACTCCAAGAAAAATTCTTACCAAGCCAAACCATCCCTCCGGCGAGCTCCCTCTGACGATCTCCAAGCTCATCTCCTCAAAACCTCCAATTCTCCATTTCTTCTCCTCTTTTTTTTTTTTTTTTTTTGTGAATACTGTAGCACTTATGAAGAAGGAAAAAAAAGACCATCCATTTCTAGATTTTCTTCTCAACTTAAGTTTTCTGACAAAATTCATTGCTAGACCCTAAAAATACAATTTCTTACAAAAAAATCCCTAAAGAGTCACCAAAAGTCCCTGTATTATGAAATAATATTTCCAAAAGGTCCCTACAAACTTACCTTTTAGTCCTTGGTCTTTGAAAAAAATTTAGATAAAATCCTTTTTAATTACTTGTGAATCCAAAATCTTATGTAAACTCTCACAATAAGGTCATTGTTCTTTCCACTTGGGTTTTTCAACAATACTGCTCTACAGGAAACTCTTACTGTAACTGTGATAATACCTCGAATATATTTTTCAACAGGTATCCAAAGGTTCAGGGTATTACAGTTAGCATCTATGCCCACTACAGTCAGTAATTGGCCCTCATATAACCCTTTCAAAAAACACATATCCACAGATATAATTCTCCTACAGCCGGCTGGAAACCCACTTCTAAGAGGTGACAGACATACATACATTGCCTTGAACATGCCTTAGTCACATCTGAACTTAATTGTTGAGGCAGGGTGGATCCTAAGTAGCTATAGCCTGTAATCATAAATTCTTACCATATGTGTTTCCTCATCTCCATCTATTGCCCTAAAGCACGCATGCAAGCATACAAAAAATGAAAAGAAATAAAAAGTAAAAAACAAAGTTGTCCCATCCTTGTTATTTCAACCTAAATGCTGTAGATAATTATCTTAAGGCAATGCTTTTGGCCCTAAATGCTGTCAACCTTGTTATTTCAACCTCTTGGTTAATCTTCACAGCCTGTACAATACCAGCCAACTTCTATGTAGGGTCAGCCCTGAATTGCTCCATGTATGTTTTTGCAATCCAACTGGCATTTACATGCCTGTTCTTATGATTTTTCCCACACTTATGCTGCAGCACCACCTGATTTTACCAGAATAGTTGTCCCATCTTTTGGCATTGGGGAGCCCCACAAGTAGAATGGACAGCCTTTTGCACAATATGCCTTGCATCTGGTTTTGGTGTTGGGCCTGATGTTTATGACATATCTGTTTTTAATCCCATAATTTTTCACTACCTCTTTGAATTGTTTAAAGTCCTTGAATTTCATGCCAATCTTGAAGTGAGGGTTTCCCATGTTAACTTCCTCATTAAACTCTGCAAATTATTGTTTTGATGGTCTCACCCCTTCTGAATCAGTTGATAAACATGAATGTAGTACATCAGAGTCTTCATTGTCAGACTGTAATGTGTCTGCATCACCCAAGTCTGGTTGTTCTTGGCCAGTCACAGTTACTATAGCATTAGACAGGTATTCCCCTCCATTTGTTTATCGTTAGAGTCATCATTAAAGTTGTAGTCTGAATCATCAAACTCAATTTCCTCATCAACCTTTTTCCCTTTTCCTGATCTCCTTGTCAATATCTCTTCCAAGCCATCTTCTTTGGGATCTTCAACCTCATCAGCAAGGTCTACTGATGTAGCAGTATTACTATCTGTCCCATGTGTACCACCACTAACATCACCATCCATACCCAAGTTTGCTCTATGCAGCCACCCCTTATCTCTAACAGCTATGCGGACATGAGTATTTCTTGAGGAAAGACATGGCCATTGCGAGAGCATCTAAGTCTGTTATAATTTCTTTGAACTTCCTACAATCACTATTTACATCCATCCACCATATCCTACACCCTTCTACAACTATGTTTAATTGTTAAGCTATGTTTAGGATCTCAATCTTTGATATTTGATTTGCACAAACAAAGTCTACATACCCTGCATGCCTCTCCACTCCATGTAGAATATAATGCATCTTAATTGTAAATAAGTCTACTTCTGGTACTGAAATTGAATCCAATAAATTACTTAAGTAATTTGCCCTCTAAGCTTTAAACTAGATGCTAAAGTCCCATAGTTTCATACTAAACTCAATTGAATAAAAAATAAATCATGGGCATGAACAGGAAATTCAGCAAACACAAGAGCATACAAAACTAATGTAATGAAAAGTATTGTTGACAAACATCAATAAGAACAGAACTAAAGAATTAAATGAACAGAATAGTGTTATTTTTTTATTATAAACTCTATAGCAGTCCAACATACTAAAGAATTAAATGAACAGACCTACATAACTAAAGGCAGAAGAAATAGAAATTAAAAAACACCATATACACAATTAAAATAATTCCCCAATTTCATATTCTTCAATAAGAACAGAGAACGCATTATAAAAGGAAAATTCAGAAGGGTTTTCAAGCATGAACTTAGGTTTGTGTTCTCCAAGTCAAATTGCAATGTTCTCTGTACCAAAGGTATGAAGTTGCTGGACCAGGCCAGGCCTCAAAACCAGTGGCAAGTCGAACCAGTGACTTTATATGAACTATAAATCCTCGTTCAAATCATCACTTAGCATCAATGGACACATGCACATCATAAAAGAATTAAATGAACATAACTACATACCCTACAAAAATTAAAATGCAAGAACACATGCACAGTTAAAATAAATCCATCATCTGAGCATATTATTGGACATACACAATTAAAAAACTACATAACTAAAGACAGAAGAAATAAAAATTAAACTGCACCACATACACAATTAAACAACTACATAACTTCCAAAAAAAACATATACATTGGGCATGAAAAGAAAATTCAGTAAACACATTGCTCAAACTGCATATTCTATTCAATTAAAGACAGTAAAAATCAATTGACAAAATTATAATTTAACAACACATCACACACTTCATAAAATAAATTTAAACCATCACAAATGCATATTAACATTGACATTCACCACAAAGTTTACAAACCTTGCAAATAGAGATTCACTTTGAATGTGTTATGAATGCCACCAACCCATTTTGAAGACGAACTGTTTGATGACAGGCTTTAGAGCTCAAAAGCCTCATTAGCCTGTAGCTCAGGTTGCTCTTAAGAAACAAATGGGAAGGTGCCATCCTAACACATTCAAAGGTGAGCATACACAATTAAAAAAACATATACATTAGGTATGAAAAGAAAATTCAGCAAACATATTACTTAAACTGCACATTCTATTCAATTAAAGACAGAATAAAAATCAATGAACACATGCACATTCTATTTAATTAAAGACAAAATAAAAATCAATTGACAAAATTATAATTTAACACACTTCATAAAATAAAACCAAAACATCACAAGGAAAACAGACAAACTATTACAAACTTATGAAGATCTAAAGAGAGGAAAACAGAAACTTTGGGGTTAAAATTCAATACATAACTTAAACTTTTAAATAATAAACGGATAAAAAACAGAGACCTTCAACACCAAATTCAGTACATAACTGATTATTTAACAAATAATAAACAAAACGGTGGAAAACAAAAACCTTCAACCCCAAATTCAATATAAAACTTATTATTTAACAAACAAAACTGTGGAAAAATTAAACACTGATCTCCAAATTCTAATTAGATACCAAATAAAACAAAAGAGATTTTAAAAAATAAAACTCACACTGATTGAAACCTTGAAGCCATACTGTATCAAAAAATAAATAAATAAATAGTTAAACACTTATAATATTCTGGTGCTTCTGCTCCCGCAGCCCGAACCTCCCATCAATCGACATCACTCCTAGCTTATCCTTGAACCTCCCAGTTTATCCTTGAACCTCTTTCTTGGTAGAAAAGATGCTTCCCAGAACTGCAAAGATTAAAAGAAGGATGTTAGTGTTTGCACGAAGGATACGGGAGAAAAAACTCACCAAACTAATGACCGTCGAAGGAAGACAAACCTATGGGATGTGCAAGAGAGAAGAAGTGTTGGGCAAGTAGGTGGCTGCTCAGCTTGGGAGATGAGTATGGGGGTTAAGGTTTGGTTAGGGAATACTAAGGTTTTAAGATGAAAAGAGGAAGAAGGCGCCGGCTGCTCGGCTTGGGAGATGACTATAGGGTTAGGGTTTAGCTAGGAGGGAAGACGATGACTATAGGGTAAGCGATGGGGTTAGGCTTTGGCTTGGGAGATGAGTATGGGCCGCCACTCTGTGGGAGAAGACGATGGGGTTAGGGTTAGGGTTTGGCTTGGGAGATGAGCATGGGCCGCCACTCTGTGGGAGAAGACGGTGGGGTTAGGGTTAGGGTTTGGCTTGGGAGATGAGTGGCCGCAGCTCTGTGGGAAAAGACGATGGGGTTAGGGTTAGGGTTAGGGTTCAACTGACATGGACATTATCTGCTTTTATTCACAGGTTGACGTGGACAGCCCGGCTGATGTGAAGGCTCCATCTCAGCCTGAGGACGTGGTGAGCTGTTGACTGTGTTTTTTCCGGTATCCACGTCAGCAGCATGGATGTGGTCACTCGCGAGTAACCTCCCAATGAAACAAAATCAAACTTGAGTAATCTTTACGATACAAATTAAAACATGGTAACCGGAAAGAAATAAGTTCAAAACTTAGTGACCTATCAAAAAATTAATCCTATTTCGATCATTTTCCACTCCTTTGCTTTCCATTTGTAAATTTCACACACAAACACAAGTAGATACACACACTCATATATATATATATATAACAAGATTGAACAAGATTGTTCCAATATTATGTATAGAACTTCAAATCCATTGATAAAATGTTAAATGCATATTAATCAAGTACACGCTCACACTTGTTCAAAGAAACCCAGACAAAGACACAAAAGAAAGAAACAGATAGCACAGACATACAACAATCAAGAGCTGATGAGCGCAAAAAAAGACACATCCATCTTTTAATGTTTACGCATTGCAAGACCAGACATGAGAATCAAGAGCATGAGGATGAGCACAGCCACAAAAGAAGCTACGATCGCCCCGCTTATCCTCTGACAAAACCCATCAAACCGCAAGCAAATGGCCACCCAATTCGCTCTCTGATTCCCATCATGAGCCACCGAAACAATAGCTGCCGCCGCGGCCGCTGCTGCAGTAATCAGTCCAAGAACAACCTACAACCATTATTCAATCATATGCTCCATCATCCAACATCAATGTATTCATATTTATAAATATATCAATGTATTCTTAGTTTCATTAGTGGTAATTAAAGCTCACAGTGTCAAAGATAAGCAGAAGAAGGCGTGGCCCAACTGCATGTGGTCCAACGAGACTGATCAGAGCGAAGACTAAAGACAGCACTAGGTAGCCTCCAGCTATAGCATTTCCAATCACAAAGAACCTGTCAAAAAAACACAACTCCTTAAATTTTCAATATATATATATTTTTATTTTTATTTTTTTGATGAGGTTTCTTCAATGATACTAGTTAGTGAGACCTACGTTAAAGCAGGGAAATCATCATATTTGGCTTCAAATTGGTAGTAATGTGTGAAGAATGGGAGAGTCTCATCAGTAGTTCCCATCATGATGGCGGCTATAATGGTGGCAGTAATGGCAAAAAGCCTGAGGATGAAATCAATGCATGCCAGGCCTCTCTTCCAGCCACCTGCAGCCCTTGTCTTTCTGAAGATGGACGTAAAGCGAGTCTCTCGTTTTGTAACAACTGGTGCTGATGTTGGAGCTGGTGGTGGCACTAGAGCTTTTGCTTCAGTGTTTGTGCCACTTGCTTCAGGGATGCTTATTGCAGTGGAAGTGCCTTCCATGATGCTTGGTGTATGGCTTTTAATCAAATGCTCTAAGTTTTTGATGAATGGATGAATGAATGAAGATTTGAGGAGGCTTATATATAAATGAAGAGGAAGAGAGAGTAATACAGAGTGTTTTGTTGTGTAGAGGTTGTGAGTAGTGGTACAGTTTGTAAATGATCAGTGAGGTGCATTTATTTAGTGTCTAATGTGAAGGAGTTGAGGGGATGCTGGTGCAGTTCAGAGAGCTGGAAAGAGTGGGAGTCGTTAACCAAATGCATTTTCATTTTTGTGAAGAAGTTGAGATAGTTCATGAAGTATAAATGGTGTTTAAGAGGTTGAGCCCACGTTCAATGATATTAATGAACCACTCCTCTTATGTTTAATAGTTTTTTAAGTCTCTGAGTGATTATGATATTACTTGAATTTCATGATTTTTCTGATCATAGAGCAAGTATTTACATTGTTCATAAAAGAAAATCTAAACAAAAAATTTTAACAAAATGAAGATCAAGACTAGATCAAGATTGTGGTGAAGTTTGAGATTTTGTTGCCTATCACTGTATCAATCTTACAATGACAGGCAATGCCTTTTTTACAGGACAAAACTCGTTGAATTTTACAAGCTGGAGAATAGCCATTTTATTTTACAACTCCGAAAAACCTCAGAGAGAAAGTAATATCTAATTACAAACACAAATCTCGTGTGGAAAACTCAACAGTATCAAGTATAGGGTGAATTGTATCTTTAATCAGGAAAGATCATTATATTATTTAACGCAATGTCCAGCCACGCTCTGCCAGTGCCTCACGAACACGCGCAGCAACTACAGCTGTATCGTTGAGGGGAGGATAACTCCAACTATCAGACATCTGTGCATTCAAGGACCAAACATTAAGGATTGGAGTCACCTATTAGTTTATAGATACAAAATTAATTTACATAGAGGAATAGTTCTATGCCATGTCACCTATCATTTGGTGTTGCTACTTCAAAGTTGAAACTATAATTAACAAATAACCAGGAAAACTCATGTATGAACATACTGAAAAAACACTAGCATGATAATGCATGATTGCTCTGTGGTTGAGTGGCTATTATTGAAACTCAGAGACACAATACAAAAGCGGTAAGCATATGAAGTATTTCTGGAAAATATACTAGAAATCAACCAAAGCCAGTATATATTCTAGTAAAGAAAAGTTACAGAAAGGAGAACTCACATCCTCCATTCCTGTGAATGGCCGGACAACTCCTTTCTCTTGTAGTGTTTTCTGGAAGGATGAAAATTTCATTGTACAACGCTCAGCTCCAACTGTGTACACAGGCTTCCTGAAATGCAAACAAAAAAATTGAATTTAATGCATGAAAATTTAGGCAACACACAATGCTATGCCATTGAATGGTATATGAATTACCCTGTACTGCAGGCCTCACTCAACATACTAACTGAATCTGCTGTTATAATGAAAGCATCAGCCCATGCTAGATGTCCCATATGTGGGTTTGGGTCTGCTTATTATACAAGTAAAAAATGTCAATTAATTCCAACAATTCAAGAATTGGGAGCATTTAGCATGTAACAGAGTAATTACCTTCGCCATCCCATATATAGACTTTAGGATGATCACCAACTTCCCTTAGAATTATGGCTCGTATCTGTCAGTTTCCAGAGAATGAAAACATTTGCAAAGAAGATTATGACAGAAGAAAATGAAAAAGATTGCTTCACAAAGTAGTACTTTTTGAGGGGTTCTCCTGGAGAAGGAAATTCTGACACTTCCACATGTTGCCATTACACTATGAAGTGAAACTGCCAACTGTTTGGCAAGGTCTGCACCATATCGGCAATGGCCTGTGATAGCAATTAAAGAGAATGAGAGATAATTCACGCTTAACATGGAATAAACTACATGTTCTAGGAGGTAGAACAGGATCTCTGCTAGGGAACCAAGCCCAACAATGTAAACATGACATTAAACAAAAGAAGCTGAAGGTCAATTATAGCTTTTAAAAAAAAAAAAGCATGGTTGTGTTGGTTAATGGAACTAGGGAAGTACTCATCACCTAGCCAATGGAGCTGTGTAAGTACTCCCATAAAGAAATCCAAACTTAAATCAGCTGCAACCGCAACAAAATAGAGAATCCTAAAGCATGATTTATCATATCTTTCTACATAAGCCATTCATCATATTTTGAAATAAAAATAGGATGATTGCTCGTTGGAAATCATATCCACCAGTTTTCTAATGAGAACTTATAAAAAGAACAACGATTGAAATGATACCCAAAACATGAAGGACAAGAAGTATGTAAAAGGGAGAAGAGATATACGTGTAGGTCCTCCAATGTTCACTACAAGCAAAGGCTTTGGGAGAGGGGCTAGTTCTGCATGCCAGTTTAATGCAGCTAGTCGAAGCAGGGCAGAATCCGCCTGATGTAATGCTCCCACAGTGAGAACCTGTTACAAAATTTGGAACAGTAAGTAGTCAATGAAAGATGAAAGTCCATGGAAAGCAAGGGCTAGTCACACAAGTCCTCGAAAAGAGGGCCGTGAACACAGATAGCATACCACATTCCTACTGGGTGGCTCTCTTGGAGTTATCCACCGTCGTATAAATTGAGGGATTTCTTGCTGTCCACTGGGGCTAAGCACATGATAATCATGACGTGGAGTAACAACCAAGTCAAACCTGTCGAGCCGTGTCCTTGGATGTTGTATCTGAAAAAAAAAAAGCAAAATGCTATTTAATATGAAATTTCTAGGAAAACAGTTGGATGTAATGTTGACTGAACTGCTATTATATGCTTCCCCTACATGAATAAATATACACCCTGCACTGAATAACTCAGCCATGTAAAAAGGCATACTGTTCTCAAATTCTTAGAAATCATATTTATCCCATTCAATCAAAGAGTGACAAGAGAAGTTAATGAACCTGAATGACAAAGACATGTTGTGAAGCCAAACGTCTTACAGAACTAGCTATAGAGATGGTGTCACGGCCAGAAGCAACCACCAGAATTGGTCCTTCCCTGAGAAGAGTTTGGATGTAGTCATTATACAAAAGGTCTTATAAATTTAATAGGGCTAAAAGGAGCAATAGCATAAGAGGAAACTTTTACTAAACACCCAAACAGGTGTGAGAATATGCATGATATTTGGCTAACAAAGGGAGTTTCATAGAGTTTATGTCTATATGGCAGGGAGTATGTAAAGGTGACAGATTAGTGTTGCGTTTGACAAGGACAGCTGCAGAATAATCTTTAACCAGTTGTGTAGAGATAGTCCATCTCCACAATACCATGCTGGTTTAGGCAAAAGTTGAGATCAAACAGTTGTGTGCAATGTATAAGAAAGGAGTAATATAAGAATCCAGAGGTAGTTTGCTGCCTCAATGTCTTGATATGATTCTACCAATAGCTTGCTAATAATAATCACTGTTATTTCTACCAAAATCTATGGCTCCTGTGTTACAGTGTTTTCTTTTTTAGACAGAAAGAAATATTCAACTCTTGACCTTGATAATTTCTAGCAAGAGTGTAGACGAGAATTGAAGAAACTATAAATCGCATGTGCTTGTACTATTAGAACTGCACGACAGATGGGGTCATCAGGATTAATGGTATATCATGTGTTGATGTATATCATGCTACTTGTAACAAGAATAACTGTATCATGTGGCACTACATTCCAATTTTTAACTGTAAGAATGAGTTCAGAAATTGTCAAAAACAGAGAATCATGAACCACAAGCATCAGATGGATAACCTTACTTCTCAAAAGTCTCATGAGCAAGTGATGCAATCTTCTTGACATCAGCTTCCAAGATCAACGATAAGCCAACACTCCCACCATTCTGAGCGGCCAATGGGAATACCCTTCTGCTTTGGATACTCCCTACAAATTGTGAATCACCTGATATCCTTCTGATCACACTTTCTATCATCGTATGCAGAGACACTGGGAGCCACCGGAGCCACTCATTAATTCCGCCTCTTGGTCTTATAACACGCTGCTCACAACATCCAGAATCACAAATGTCATGTTCACAGAACCTCCAATAAGATTCATTAAACCATAAAAACTTAAATTTTTTTCCTTTAAAAAGCATAACTTCAGAAACAACTTCTCAATTCCATAATCACAGATATTGTGTTCCCCGAAAATCAAATAACATTCGCTGAACCATAAAGTATTCATCTTTTTCTTCAATGCGGACCCTTTCTTCCATTCAGTTTTATATTAGCAAATCCAAAGAATGATTTCAACTAACTGCCAAAGCTTCCAAACTAAAAACCACAACCCAAGGAAAAAAAAAAACAAAGGCAATTCAGAAAGAAAGAAAGACGACAGCAATCCAGGTCTGAGAATAAACTAATAGATCCATACCGCGTAACTAGCATTAAAAATACTAAGTTTTCAGGTTCGCTTACCGTATAAAAAGCAGAAAAATCGAAAGATATGAGAGAGAGATCAAAGTATAAGGGCTTACATAAAGAGTATGCTTCTCGGCAAGGCCAAGGGCACGAACAAGGCCGAGGCACTGGTTCTCGGCACCGGGGAAGCCGTTTCCGATGACGATGGCGCGGCGAATGACATTGAGGCCACCCTCGAAAATCTCCGGCATGCCGACGGGGCCACTGGGCGGCTCAGGGAGCCTGATGGGCCTCATCGTAGATCCAATTCAAACCCTAGGGCTTCGAACACGATCGGCAGTTAGGGTTTCCCGGGCCTTCGATGAGACCAATCGAGAGGATTCTCGGATTCTTTGCCTTTGCTCCCGCCGCCGCTTGGAACACCTAACCAGCGCCTATCGGATCCGGATCCGGATCCGCATCCGCATCCGCATCTGGGTTCTGGATGGGCATCAAACCCGTTAAGAACTTTCTCACATATGTTTGGATCAGAAAGTAAAAAACAAAGTAATGAAGAGAAAGAAATGAAAAAGAAAAATGAAAAGATTTAGGGCTTGTTTGGATGCATAGTAAATTTTTTTGTAGGAATTTTATAACTGTTGTTGAGATAATCAGAAAAAAAATATTTAATAATTTTGTTTGGATAATAATAATAATAATAATAATAATAATAATAATAATAATAATAATATGGGTTACATCCCCAGAATCCATATTTGGGGATGTCCCTAGGAGATCTAACAGTTCTTATTGTATCCCCAAAGCTTGTGCAAATTCAGAACATTAAAAATAAACAGGAAGAGCTTCAGAAAGAGCTCGATCAACGCCTCCCAACGCCTCCGAAAGCGTCCCAAAGCTCGACCCGGACGGCTCCACCAACGCCTCCCAAAGCTTGTGCGTATCTGGGGATTTTTTTTTTTTTTTTGGTTTTTGGTCTTCTGCTTGTTTGGGATTTTCATGTGTTTCTATTTGAAATATTCTTTTTCTGCAAAGCTTTAAGATTTTTGTGAAAAAATTGTTTTTTTTTTTTTTTTGTATATAGAGTTTGTTGTGGTTTTGGTTTTATAGAATTCAAGTTTCAATGTGATTAGAATATGGAAATGAGAAGTTCTATCACATGGTTGTGTTTCTCATGTTGAAATTTCTATTCTTAATCCAGTTTTTGGGAGGAGAAAAGAAAACAAAGGAAAAGGAAAATTTGTGTGTTTTTTAATTTCTGTTTGGGTAGATTTTTTTTTTTTTAAGTTTCCCAAGAGATTGCATTTCAATTGGGGTAGGATTTTTTCATTGACTTTTTGTGTGAAGATTGAGGATCGAGATGTTCTTTCTGAGGAGACTTTATGGAAATGTTAAAAATAAAAAGCTTTCTTTTTTGCTTGATTTAAACTGAAGCCTCCACTTTTCTGATGGATTATGCGTTCACCCATGCCTTAACTTTGAGTTTAATACTCATTTTGACCTGGCTATCTGATCTTAGTTATTTGACCAGTTGTTTTTAGAGGGGGAAAACTGATTCTCATCGATAAATGAATTTCTATGCAGGGGGTTAGGAAGATTTGTACAGAACTTCTGGATCTGAAAGATGCTATGGAGAACTTATGCGGGAATATGCAATCAAAATATTTAGCCTTTTTAAGGTAACAATAACAATCACTATCCAAAAGCTGTACTCTCTGTAGAAGCAGCAATCTTTTCTGAATACATTGGAGTGGACTTGTGTTCTCTTTATACCTAATTTTACCTATTTTTTTTGTTACCACATCAGCTAAGCTGACAAAAAAATAGTTTGCTGCTTAAAACTTTGTATTGAATGGCTCAGACAAGCAAAATGACTAGTTAATTTTTGCTTAACATTTTTGTTTGCAAATATTTTTTTTATTGTTTTTTTTTTTTTTAGATGAGTTCACTTCCAAGTTGATTGAGCTATACAAATAATGCAGTTTATGTCATGGAATTGCTCAGTATATGCTATCTAACAGCAAAACTTTTGTTCCACATGAGTCAATAACTAAAAGGTAGTAAGCAAGATTTTTTTTTTGGGGGATGATTCCCTTTAACCATTACAAAAGTTTGCCCAAATTTTTGTGATACAATATGTTGTTCTGCATCACATGGTTGATTGATGTTTGAATGAATGATTTACATTGACATTGCTGACATTGCTTATTAAAAGCGGGGAATGTGATTTCCACTAGCTTAACTTCAGATCTAATTGTCTCCGGTTCTAGCTTCAATAATAGAGTGCTAGGGGATGAGCAGCGGACTCAAGGACATCAATTGTATACAGAGAACCAGCTGTGTACTTAGTTTTTTTTCCTGTTCATCCTACTTTTTGCAGGTTATCTGAAGAGGTAATTGAGATTGAACAAGAAATAATTGAACTACAGAAACATGTATCAGCCCAAGGAATCCTTGTACAGGATCTAATGAGTGGTGTTTGTCGTGAGTTGGAAGTTCAAAAGCTGTTAGTACTGAAGAAAATATTCAGACTTCCAAAGCTGACTTTTCTTCAACAAGTGAATCAAAGGATATAAAAGTCAACTTTTTTTTGGCATAACATAAAGTAGAAGAAGCACTTTTGGCATTTGACGCAGAAGAAAAAAGATGTGCAGAGTTGAATGACTCTGGAGAAAATACTTCTGATGAAATTTCAACTTATAAGGCAGACTTCTTAAAAAGAAAGGGTATGCTTGTGGATCAGCTTGTTGAGATTTCTGAACAGTCTTTTGTGAGCAATGGTGAACTTAAGAAGGCTTTGTCTAGTCTAGTCAAGCTTGGGAAAGGATCATTGGGTCATTAGTTTGATCTGTAAGTTTTTGTTTTGCATCCAAAGGAGAGGTGCTCGTCCAAATGTTCAGCAATCCATACCCACAAAATCATCATCTTCTACTTCTTATTATATCAAATAATATTCATTATTTATAACACTCCTATATATCAAAATTAAAAACACAACCTCAATTCATCAAACACAACACCTTCAGATACCCGACAAAAACAATCAAAATTAAACCCTAATTCATCAAACCAACAACAACCTCAATAATATCATTTAAAAACACAACAACTTATTGATCAAATAAAACTTACTGTCTTGGTTGATCACACAAGAGGAAAACACACACAGTGCTTCTATCAATAGCCATAATGAATACCTGTTAGTGTATACAACTAAAAAACATCTTTAAAGGCAATCATCCAAATAATTTTGTTGTAAAAAATTCACAACATTTTTTTTGACAAAAGAAAAATTGCATATTAAAAGGGGTACAAGTTTAACATCCATTAATAGAAGTAAACTGAAAACAACATAACAAATGACCAATATTGTGGCTTGGAAAGAGCAGGTGTTTCTTGTAGCTCAGGGTAGACCTACGTCCACAAATAAAAACCATTATTAGTAAATGATTGAAAATTTGAATCTAAATGATACAACATTTCATAAAAAACCGACTTACAGGATGTGCATATGGTCATATAATTACCCTTTTCCCCACATCTACTACAAGTCCTTTTCCTCTTGGCTGATGATTGAAGGTCGATTCTGGATTTAATCCTTGTATTTACTCTTGGCTGCCCTTTGGTCTTGACAGGTTTTGGATCAAGAATACTAACTTGTGACCCATAAACATCATTATCACATGAGAAGGTAGGCATAGAACATGAACCAATAACTTCTTGATTTTCCTCATTTTGCTTGTTGCGTAATGTATTTAAGGTTTCAGTAACCATTTCGAATATGTCATTTAGCTTAGGCATAATTTTCTCATACATCTCTAGTGATGATATACTCTGTGCAATACGGAAACATATATTTTGTGCACTCCACTTCATCAATGGTGTAAAGGCATTGTTATGGGTCTCAACCATCATAACACTTGACTGATACCTTGCATCCATACTCCAACGATGTAGAATATATTTCTTGGGAATCTTCGGCACCTTAACACAACACGCCCTCTCTCTCAAACTTCTTATACGAGCACATAGCGTAAGGTTCCCTATCTTCAGTACAGTTTTTGCCAAATACAACAACATGATTGCAAATTGCATATTTAGCATAATCGGACCCACCACGAATGCGTTCAGCAAGCATACTATCACTTTCTCGCAATTCTGCCTGAAAAGTATTAAACACAGTTCTTATATACACTTCTTATATACACTTCTCCTGCATGTCTCTCAATTAGATGACCCGTATAAAAGTTAGCTATAGAATTCAAAGTTTTGAAGTCTTCACTTTCTTCAGCATTTCTTTGAGCTGACAAAGCCTTATCATACTGCATAACAAACTCATCCAGTGGAGTTTGTGCATTAACAAAGCCATCAAAAAATGAGTTAATACTTTCACTACGTTGTGTAGTGGTCATTCCTGCTGTGAATATATCTTGCCAATATAGAGAAACCCATTTGCTCTGAATTTCATACATCCTACTCAACCAGTGGTTATCATCAATATTGTATGTTGCCTTAAGTTCACCCCATCTATCCTCGAATGCTTCAATCGACTCACTATGATGCAACCAGTTAGTGTAATCTCTCATAAAGCCATCATTGCTCTTCAAATCTACTAAATACTTCATTGAATTTCTCCCAATGTGCCAAGAGCAAAGCCGAAGACCAGAATTTGGAAAAACATGTGCAATGACATTCCCCATAGCCAAGTCTTGATATGTAATAATTGTTTGTGGATGTTTCCCTAGCATGCATTTCAGCCATGTTTGGAATACCCATAAAAAACTTTTTTCTTTTTCATCTGCCATAAGAGCACAACCAAATAAAATGGACTGCTTATGATGGTTGACTCCAACAAAAGGAGTAAAGGGGAAACAAAATCTATTGGTTTGATAAGTAGTGTCGAAAACAACATCTCCAAATTCAGAATATGCAGCTCTAGATCTTCCATCTGCCCAAAAGACACATCTAGTTTGACCAAACTCATCAAGCTCCATATCAAAAAAGAAAAAATCATCATTGAGTTTTTTCTCCTTGAAAAACTTAACAATAGCCATGCATTCTTGCCCAATATTGTTTCTTTGAACTCCCCTCAAATGATTTGAACAATCGTTTGGGGTTATAAGAGCAGACCCTGTACTTGAAAGTGTTTCATTCAATATTCGAGACATTTGGCTCGGTTCCACTCTACTCTTATGCAATGTCTCCATTAAACTTCTACATGTCATACTGGTATGGCGGTGAGACCGCATCTTCATCACCTTAGAGGGAGTTCTTAGTAAATGATGGTTATGAACATCTTCAACTGTCCACAATCCATTCTTCATTTTTGACACTACCATTCGAGCTTTGCAATTTGTCCTTGTATCTCTACGTCTTTGAATAATTTTTCCCAACTGCCTTTTGTCTGCCAACTTGGCTCCTTCCTTATCACAAACAAAGTGTCGACATGTAATTAATTGAGAATGAGACGAACGATACACGTGACCCTTTCTTACCCCAAAACCTTTGCACTTTGCATAATCCAAGTAATATCGAAACGCTTCATCCTCATCCTCAAACTCCAAATGGGATTCTTACTAATTCTTGTCCATCTCGAGACTTTGGACTCGTTGCCAATTTTTGAACATCTTGTGTTGCCAATTCATCTTCATTTTCAAGTTGTTGGCTATCATTCTCTTGTGTCACACCACCACATTCTCCATTTAACCCGAGCTCATTCAAATCTATCCCATCAGTGGCATCGGCCATGATATCCTATTAGGAAAATTACAACTAATTATAATATAAATTATTTAAACAATTATAAACCTAAAATAAATAAATAAAACATGACCAAATATAGTTTTTGCCGGCTCTAAATCATAACAAAAAGATCTCAACATCAAATTTCCATCAAATACCAATTTACTTTATTAAGCTAATTGCCTAATTCTAATAATTTCAACAACCAAATCACGATAACCCTAGCTGCATACAACCTGTCCATATATTACATAAATACCCAAACTTCTATTTTTTCCCCCTCTAAAAACACCTGGTCAAATAACTAAGATCAGACAGCCAGGTCAAAATAAGTATTAAACTCAAAGTTAATGCATGGGTGAACGCATAATCCATTAGCAAAGTGGAGGCTTCAGTTTAAAACAAGCAAAAAATAAAGCTTTTTATTTTTAACATTTCCATAAAGTCTCCTCAGAAAGAACATCTCGATCCTCAATCTTCACACAAAAAGTCAATGAAAAAATCCTACCCCAACTGAAATGCAATCTCTTGGGCAACTTTAAAAAAAAAAATCTACCCAAGCAGAAATTAAAAAACACACAAATTTTCCTTTTCCTTTGTTTTCTTTTCTCCTCCCAAAAACTGGATTAAGAATAGAAATTTCAACATGAGAAACACAACCATGTGATAGAACTTCTCATTTTCATATTCTAATCACATTGACACTTGAATTCTATAAAACCAAAACCACAACAAACTCTATATACAAAAAAAAAAAAACAATTTTTTTCACAAAAATCTTAAAGCTTTGCAGAAAAAAAATATTTCAAATAGAAACACGTGAAAATCCCAAACAAGCAGAAAACCAACAACCAAAAAAAAAAAATCCCCATATACGCACAAGCTTTGGGAGGCGTTGGTGGAGCCGTCCGGGTCGAGGTTGAGGATGATGATCGAGCTTTGGGAGGTGTTGGTGGAGCCATCCAGGTCGAGGTTGAGGACGATGATCGAGCTTTGGGAGGTGTTGGTGGAGCCATCCAGGTCGAGGTTGAGGACGATGATCGAGCTTTGGGAGGCATTGGTGGAGCCGTCTGGGTCGAGCTTTGGGAGGCTTTGGGAGGCATTGATCGAGCTCTTTCTGAAGCTCTTCCTATTTATTTTTAATGTTCTGAATTTGCACAAGCTTTGGGGATACAATAAGAGCCGTTAGATCAAAAGATCTACCGGCTCCTAGGGACGTCCCCAGATATGGATTCTGGGGACGTCCCTAGGAGATGTAACCCCATAATAATATGATTTATCTATTATATTTTTATTATAAGTTAATCTTCTATAATTAATTTAAAAATTAAGGGTATTATAATTTCTTTTAAAATTATAAAATTTTTAGAGGTTCTTTCTCTCTTTATCGTTGCTGACAAAGAAAAGTAAGGTTTTGAAGATCTAGCATTAACCCTCATTAACCCGTCCTTTAGTTTACTTTTCCTCCTAAACTCTCAATCTAAATACACTGTTAGATTCTTTAATATTTTTATTAAAACAACCAAATAAAATCATCTAAATAAAAAAAAAATATTTTAAATAAAGTTTTAAAAATTTAATAGAAAATGCAAATTTTTCATTTTTTTTTGGGCATTCAAACCAAAGTAATATTATTAGCTTGAAAACATTCAATCACAAAGGTTACAAAACATGCTACATTGAAACACAAACAAAAACCCAAAAAGGCCGAGCAAGAAACTTTACTCTTATAAATCACCCATTATTAACAAAGACACAAATGCCAAATTATGATTAGTTGACAAGACAATACAAGCAAAAACACTAACATAATTGCCAAGATCAAAAGAAAAACAAAGCACACTTCCAATGCAGTCAATAGCCCATTGTGCAACCTTAAATGTTGACAAAGCAAGCACTACTGTAGAGAGAGCTTAACTAAACTACTTACTAAAGGGAAAATAGCAAAGCAATCCATTTCTCAGAGCAAGACCATCACTAGGAAGAAACAACACCATGAATTAAAGTCATTTTGCCTAAATAATAATAAAAATTAAAAAACACTTGTTCAATAATACTTTCCCACTTTGGCTATGCAATTGGCTTTTATATATCAACAATGCAGTGTGTTTGATTTGTCAATATACTTCATTATAGCTATAATGTTGTTGTTGAAACAACATAACATTCCGAGCCTTCCATATCATGTACACACTTGAGAAGAAAAACAGTTCTTCTCATTCTTGAGACCAAAGACTTGCCTCTTGCTTTCATTTGAGGCCAGCTCGCCTATCCAGTCCAATATAAAAGACCTTTGGAAACATTGAGAGCTTTGAGTACTCTCCTCTATATAGCTTTAGAAAAAAGCACAATTAAAGAACAAATGGCTCACATTCTCCATGCCATCATTACAAAGCAAGCATTTGTCTGAATTAATGACTAACCATTAAAACAATCTTTCTCTAGGGAATGCTGGGGAATGTTACTCCTTTAACAAACTAAATCTGCCCAACATGGAGCCTATCAACATTTTGGGAGAAAAATTTCCATGTGGTTGTTGTGATAAGCAAACCTTTTTTTTTTTTTTTAATCAAGAATACTCAAAATGCAATCTAATTTGTTGTCACATAGCTAAAGATTATTAACAACACAAGCCTTGATTCTCTCTGTGTTTGCACTCAAAGAACAGGGAACTGCCAATGCCTATCCTTCCATATGTCCCTTGCCACAACTGTCTTTTTCACACCAAAGCCTTTAATATTAATTCCAGGGAATTTCTCAATAACAAAATAACCTCCACACCAAGGATCAAACCAAAAAGAAAACTTATTGCGATCACCCAGTTTATAATCAAAGCAATTTCTGATTTCATACCATAAATTTAGCAGCTACCGCTAGCTCCAAATACTATTCATTGGTTTAGTTAATCCCCAGAAGCTGAGGTTCCTCAATTTATATATAATCACCCAGTTAGTCCATAATAAAGGCTTTTTGTGCACTAGATCCCATATATGTTTAACAAGGGTTGCCTTATTCCAAGTGTGCAATGACTTAACCCCAAGGCCTCCACTAATTTTGCTCTTACACACCATATCCCAATTTACAAGCCCTTTTTTATTAACATTGCTAGAGCCATGCCATAAAAAACTTATGCAAAACTTCTTTACTTCATAGATCATAGCTTTAGGAAAAAGAAAAATAGGACTCCAATACACATGCATCCTCAAAAGTACATAATTTACCTTCCTGCATAAGACAAAGTTCTTGTTGTCCAGTGCAAAATTTTGGCAGAAATTTTATTGATCAGGTCTTGGCAATGACTTTTTGTTAACCTTGAAGAGAACAAAGGAAGACCTAGGTATTTAATAGACAATGTGCCTTCACTGAATTGTAGAATTCTCAAAATTTCCTCTCTAACAGAAGCTTCAACACCATTAAAAAAAAACAACAATTTTTTTTTATTGTTGGGCTTAAGGGCAGAGACATCATGTAAATGGTCTAAAACCTCCTTAACAATCTTAATTGAACCCACATCTCCGTTTGTAAATACCATCAAATCATCAACAAAGCACAAGTGAGATAGTTGCAATTCTCTACACTTCTTATGGAATGTGAAACCTTAAGCAATTTCTTATTCAATACCCTGGTGAAATAATCCATGCATAGAACAAAAAGCAATAGAAAAGTGGATCCGTTTGTCTTAAACCTTGCTTTCATGGGAAATAGCCTTCAATTTGACCATTAATCACAACTGAATACATGTAAGACCTAATACACTTCATGAGCTTGATAAACTTCAGTGGAAATTTAAATACAAGCATTATTTTCCCAATGAAATCCCATGACATAGAATCATAGACTTTTGTAGATCCACTTTGAGGGCACAACAATAGTCCTTATTTTTATGATATCCTTTAACTAACTTGTGAGCAAGAATAACATTATTTGCAATTCTTTTTCTTGTTAAGAAAGGCAACTGATTTGGGTGAATAATCTCATTCAAAACTCTTCTAAGTCTAAATGCTAACATCTTAGAGATAATTTTGTAGATTACTGATAAGTGCTTGTGTTATAATACCGTGAAGCGCTATTATCTTACAGTGAGCATATATTTTATCAGATTTTATCACTAAATTGTGTGCATTTGTGTGCTTTTGTGCATTGTAGGTTTGTGGAGATAATTTGGAACAAAGGAACGAAGTTAGATCGTGTTCGCTGTTATTGGGGAGTTTTTGGACTAATCAAGGAACAAGGCATTAGCATAGACTTGTGAGTGTGTGCCAACCTCCTTTGGAGGGGCACAAAGGCAGTCACATTCACAATAAGTCTAGCTCGTGTTAACAAAGAGAACTTCGCAAATAAGGAGATTTGAAGCAATCAGCACGATCTATCATTGATTGTGTGTCCAATTTAATGGCCTCGATGAAGAGCAACGAATTCGGGAGCATTTCGGCAAGCTACTGTAGCAAAACACTGTAGCAAGACACGAGGAGCCACGGCCACGGCCACATCATACACAAGGGGGTTTTCATCGATGCTTTTAATTTGTGTTTTTTTTTTTATATTTTAATGAATTTGTATAGCTCCATAAGGAGCTAAACCCCTCGTGGGTATTCGGACTTGTAAACTCTAGGATCATTATGTTTCTATGACATTGTTATTGTGCTTTTCCATTATTGATGAATAAATTCGAGTTTCAATCTTAATTATCTCTTATAATTATTTTTCCCTTAGCCGTGACACTAGGGTTGAGAACGATCTAGGTTATCCTTTGGAGGTGTGACAACTCCTATAGGGTTAGACTACTTAAGGTTGAAGAGGGTTGAGAGGGTGAGTCGTGAGGTAGCAGAACGTCCCCTTTCCCCTCCGGTGTGATTCTTCCTACCTTCATGTTCCATGATTTCTTAGCGGTCGAGATAGAGTGAAGTGCTAGGAGAGGAACTCCCCTGGGGCTTAGTTGCACGAGCAACAGAATAAAGGGTTGAAGTGAATCCTAGTGCTAGGGCTTAATTTAGACTAGGGTTCTTCCACCTGGACCAAAGGGTATACATAGGAACTTGTTTTATCACTAGGAATCCCTAGAACTTAAAGCAATCCCACGTAGTGTGAGGCTTAGGAAGACGTACTCCTCTAGGGCTTAGTTGACAGGTCAACGAGAGTCAAGAGTCGTAGTGAAAACCTAATGCTGGGGCATAGTGTTGGGGTTAGTCACGGTTGACCTTAGGTTTGGGACCATGTGTTTAAGGATATCCTCGACTCAATTAACATCAATAAAAAAGTATAATAGCATAGTCTTGCAGTAGAAGCATAAGTCCTAGGGGTAGCTTGTCCGGGTACCCTATTTCATCCATTGTTAGTCCTTCTCTATTTACTCGTTCTTGCACTTTCTTACCTTCCATCTTTCTACTTTATATTGCTTTCATATTCACTCATTAATTCTCTTCACACCCACCGTACATTACTTAGCTAATTAGTGAAACCTCGTGTCTTAAGTCCCTATTCCCTGTGGATTCGACTACCCACTCATCAGGGTAAATTTATTACTTCGACAAGCCTGTGCACTTGCGGGATACACACAAGGGGTCATGTCAATTACATCGTAGTAGGATATTGGTCTAAAATCATTAGCAGATATGGGATTACTTATCTTTGGAACAAGGGTGATGGTGGTTGAGTTAGGTTGTTTTAGCATAGAACCATTGCTAAAAAAATCCCTAACAACTTGTACAATGTCTGGACTAACAATTCTCCAAGTTTTCTTAAAAAATGTGCTATTATAGCCACCAACCCCGGATATTTCTCTTCCTTAATACTCCACAATGCATCCTTAACTTCCTGTTTTGTTATATCACAATACAATCCCATGTGATCTGATTAAGATAAAATTTTCTCCACAAAAATACTATTAATACTCCACAATGCATCTTTAACTTCCTTGGTAGATATATTTCACCATTTGAGAGAATTAATTAGGAGATAAAGTTCTTGTTCTTTCTTTGTTGAACCAATCTATGGAAATACCTGGTGTTTTGGTGTCCCAAATTAATCTCATTGCATTTGGCTTTTTGCCTTAAAAGACTTTACTCCTATGCAAATTAGCTTGTATCTCACTTAGCATACATCTGGCTTTCTTAACCCTCTCTAACATTTGACTAAAAGCATTCTTATTAAGTTATCTCAATTCAGCTCTTAGCAACTTCAGTTTATAATATACTTTGAAATACTGCATCCTCTAACTGTGGTATTCCAAACACTCGCAACAATGTCATAGAATTTAGGGTGATCACACCACATGTTAAAAAATTGGAAAGGACTTTTAATATTCCTCTCCTTCCCTCCCATACAAATTAATATGGGGCAATGATTAGATATGAAAGGTGCCATTATAGAACAATAAGCTTCTCTCCATTTTTCACCCCAATTATTATTGATAAACACCCAATCAAGTCTCCTATAAATATCCTCTTAGTCCCTACTTGATTATTGGTCCAAGTAAATTTTCGTCCAACACACTTGATCTCCTGAGGATTTGAATGAGCAATCTAATTTTGAAAATCCTCTACGGCTTCTAAGTTAACTAAATTGCCTCTAACTCTATCACAAGCACACATTATTGCATTAAAGTCTCTTGAATAAGCCATGGAATAGAAATTCCACTACTAAGCTTAGATAAACTCTTCCATAACTCCCGTCGACATGAACATCACTAGAGCCATATGCACAAGTCTAGTAAAAACATTTGAGCTCTACTCAATTTTACAATGAATGAACTGTGCTCCTAAACACTCAACACACAACTTGATCTAATTAGAGTTGTATAGAACCCAAATTCTTCCTAAAGCACTATGAGAATAGTTTGTGAGCTCCAATTAAGGAATTTCATATTCTTCCAAACGGTAGTAAGGTTCTCTTCTTCCAAAACTCCTAAAATAGACACCTTATACTTTACAATAGGAGATCTAATCTCTGTTTGTTTAAGAGGGCTATTTAACCCTCTAATATTCCAAGATAAAATCATTCTCCAACATCTTAGGTAGGTAAGCTTCCTACCCTTCCTACCATCACCAATAGCTCAAACTTTACAACTAAGGCCAAGTTTATTAGCCTGTTTAGGTAAGACTTTAGCTTCTCTATTTAAAATCAAATCTAGACAAGGCATGCTCTCAGTATTAGAACTTTTTCTTGATGTCCCTTATGCCATATTTTTTAAAGCAAGGTCAGCTTGTTCACGAGAAACTACATTGATGGGCATTTTCTCCAACCTCATATTGATCACATCTCTACTTGGTATTCCTTCTACCTAATCATTAACAGTAAGTTTAGGTTGGTCATGGCATTTGACACTAGCAGGACCTTCATCCGAATTCTCAGAAACCACCATATATTTAGTAGAGGCACATGAGTAGTTGAAGCTACAATGTTGTGAAAACATTATTGTACCCTTCACAGAAAGCTTCTCATTTCCACTCCTTATAACATCCTTTGCATTCTTATCCACATTTTTTTTCTCCTTTATCCTCCGGACTTGTTTCTCAGTTTCCCTGCTCTTGTACTCCTTGTCTAAATGTCCATATTTCTTACATTTGGGGCATAAATTGGGCTTCCATTCATAGACATTTGGTTGACTAAATGATACTCCATTCTTATCTTGCAAAATTATAGTTTCAAGGAAATCACCAGCAATGTCTATCTCTACAAGAAGTCTAGGATAACACTTCTTTTTTTTTTTTAAAGGAGCTCTGGAGAACTATTTTATTCAAATGAAAATAAAGGTTTTATTGACTTAACAGAGAAATTACAGAACAAGCAAACAAAAATAAGAGAAAGGAAAAAAAAAAGGAAACTAAAATTACAAATTGAAACCATTAGCTAGAACACATTTCATTAACCAACAAGGGAGCTCCCGTCCTTGATGGAAGAGAGAGAGCTCATGAAGACCAACACCATGCCCAATAAGGTGAAGCGAAATAGCACCCCAACCACGTGGAATAACATGAATATAAGGGCTTCCAAAAAGAGGGAGACTGTCAACTACAGTGCGAATCAAGTGCTTAATTCACCAGTCATCATGTTTTCCTGAATTCTTCATAGCAGTGTAAAGGCCTTGGCTTGAAGTGAAGAGATGCCAAACATGAATCCTTGAGTCAATGAGATACTTTATAACCAAAATGAGAGCTTTAAGATGAGCATCCAATTCAGAGCTAGCTTGAAGATTGCAACAACCTGCAACCAAAATATTGGAATTAGCATGGGAAACTAAGAAACCAGTCCCTTCTTTTACCGAATCCCTGAACCACGTTGCAGATATGAAGAGGAAAGGACCATCATGAGAAGAAAAATTAGAGAGAAGAATACATTCACCAATTGCCGAAGCAGAATTGTCAAAATATTCTTAACATGAGCTGCAACTCTTTTGGCAAGTTAGAGCAATTCAAAGGCTCATTTTTAAAAATCTAGTTGCACTGAGCCTTCCAAATAAGCCAAATTGTGACAGCAATAACATATTGATTAAAAACAGAGCTATCAGATTGAGAACCATCAATCCAACTGCCAAAAACAATACCATTTTGGAAACAGAAACTCTTACCAGTGGCATTACCCACCAGATTCAAAACAAGCTGAGCCTTGGAACAAAGATTAAATAAATGTTCAGCAGTTTCAATAGTAAGCCCACAAAAGACACAATTGACATTAGGACCCAAGACAAGGTATTGTAAATAGTCATAGTTTTCACCTTACCATGAAATAAAAGCCAAATAAAGTGTTTCACCTGAGGTGCAGCCTTGAGATGCCAAACCTCTTTCCAACCATTCTAATGATCTCCATGGACAATAAGGCTATTGAGATGAGAGTATACCTTGGTGGAGATTTTGTTGCCTTTAGAATTGGGATACCAACCCAAATATTAGAGCCCTCATTATCAATAATGTGTGACTTAAATTATGCAGATGTAAATAATTCCCAAAGATATGATGTAAAGCATGTAAGTTCCAATGCAAGTCCACAACAAGATCATTTAAGTGAATATCAGAAATCTCCAAGTCCATATTTAGGTAAGTTGGTTTGCAAGCTAAAGGAATTTCAAAGTACTAAGGCTCATAGAGGAAAGAACAACGGTTTGGATTAAAGGAGTTAAGCCAAAGATAAGGTTTAAGAATTTGAGAAGTACGGATTAAACCCCTAAAAAACCAAGAGCATTTGGGAGGGATGGAACTAGTCCACATATTTATATAATCATATTTGGAATAAAGAATTTCCACTCACAAGCGATCTTGACAATTAAGATAAGCAAGAACATGATTAGCCATCAAAGAAGTTTTAGCAAGATTTAAATTCCTAATGGACAAACCCCCCTCGAGTCGATCAAGTGTAATATCTTTCCAACAAACCGAGTAAATGCCATTTCGATCGCTCCCTTTAGACCAATAGAAACCCTTGGCTACCTTGGATATCATTGCCAGAATCGTATCTAGAATAGGATAGACAGAGAGATAATTGATAGGAATGGAAAGAATAGAAGAGTTAATGAGAGTGGCTTTACCAGCAGGGGAAATTTTAGAGTGATTCCAGTTCAAAACCCCTTTTTTTTTTTTTAATTTTATCAACCATTAAGGAGAAATGAGTGACAACTTGCTTTTTGTGAGAAATTAAGACACCAAGATAAGTAAAAGGATAAGAGCCAGCTTTGAAATTGAGAATATCACAAATGCTCTTATTGATCCTACTATTAAAATGGACTGGAAAATAAATCTCAGATTTATTACTGTTAGCACGTTGACCAGTTAACTTTTCATAGATTGGAAAACATAGGTTAATATTGTGAGTTGATTTTCGAGAAGCTTGCGTAATAACGATTAAATCATCAGCATACATAAGATGGTTGAAGTTATAGTGTAACTGGAATCAAAATCAGGAATCATGTTGTTTCTCATGGCGAAATTCAGAATAGCAGTCAAGTTTTGAGAAGCTAAGATAAATATATAAGAAGAAATTGGATCCCCTTGTCTAAGACCATGGGAAGACTTGATCCACTCAGTAGGTTTTTTGTTGATAATAAAAGAAAAAGAAACAGAATTGATGCAAGCATGAATCCAATTAATCCAAGAGCCATGGAAATTCATTTTATAAAGGATAGCGAGAATAGCATTCCAACTCAAGGTGTCGTAAGCCTTCTCTATGTCAATCTTGACCATCATCCTAGAGGGGTGAAGAGAATCGGCATCAATAGAGTGCACTACCTCTTGGAGGGTAATAATATTATCAAAAGGAGCTCTGTCCTCAGCAAAGCCACATTGCTCTTTACTAATAAGCCTAGGCAAAACAACTTTGAGATTATTAGCTAGAATTTTGGAGATTACCTTATAACTAACATTACAGAGGGAAATTGGGTGAAAATCATAGACCAACTTGGGATTGCTTTTTTTAGGAATCAAAGTGATGTAAGTTTTCCCCCAAGAACCAGGCATAGAACAAGTGGTAAAAAAGTAATTAATAGTATTAAAAAGAAACTCACCAATGTCTTCCCAAAAGAACCTGTAAAATTCAGCATTAAGCCCATCGGGGCAGGGACTCTTACCAGAGGAAAGAGACATCAACGCTTCATAAACCTCATCTTTAGTGATACACGGATAAGAATTTCACCATCCTGGCTAGAAAGAAGAGGTAAATCATCTAGAAGAGCATTAACAGTGTCCAGGAATCTTAAACCACTAGAAACAGACCAGAGATTATTTTAAGAACTAGTAAATACAGTGACAACATCCTCCCACTTAGTGAACACAGAGCCATTTGAATCAGAGATATGAGAGATAGAATTGAAATGGTTATGAGAACGAACAGAGTTATGAAAAACCTATATTATAATCGCCATTTTGCACCTATATGAGTCTGGCTCACTGAGCCTATTTAATGGAAATTTGTCGTTGAAGTGCTGCATACGTACCATAGATATCACATAAATTGCTCTAGAGGTCAACATCCTCTTCATTCACTGCATCTTCTATTTCTAGATCATTTATGTCCTGAGCCACTTTAGCCAAATCTGACTCAACATTATTTGCACCCCATGAGATCTCCAACGAATAAGCTAGATTCTAGTACGGATAACAAGGTGAGAAAAATTATACATAGGAGTAGTCCTAGGAGAAAACTTCCAAACAGTTCTCACCACATTGTGATAACTCAAATAATCAAGCCAATAATTATCAAAGCGAAAATTCAATTCTTAGAGAAAGCCCAAGAATAAGCATTCAATAAAATTGGGGCATGATCAAAACAAGTGCGAGAGAGATGCTTAATAAAGTAAGAGTCAAAGTTAGAGGACCAAACCGAATTAACCAAACATCGATCTAGCCTGGCCCACCACCGAGCTAGACTAGCTTGATTGTTACACCAAGTAAAGTCAGATCCAATATAGTTGACATCCAGAAGATTACTACAGAAATGAAATCAGAAAAATACCAAGCTTTGTGGGAATAGTAATAGTCAGTCCCACCCTTATGCTCACCTAAATCTACAATAGCATTAAAGTCGCCTATAATGATTCAAGGAAGATCAAGAGAGGACAAACCTGAGAGCTCTTTCCAAGTATACATTTGATCCTTTAGTCTGTTTGGATTATACACTACCGAGAGAATCCAGACACTAGCACTAAAAGAAGAAATAACAAGATGAATAATATGGCGAGAGGTTACCACCGGAGTGACTATCCCAAGTTGACTACGCCAGATGGTGGTAATCCCCTCTGAATAACAAGTCGCTTCAATAGCCATCCAACTCCATGGCAAACTCAATTTTGAACAAAACTTTTCCAAACGATCAGAGTTAGCTCTTGATTCAACAATACATAAGATGAGAGGATTATCTTTTTTATGCATAGCAAGGACACGAGAGGTAGTATCGCGCCCAGAAACCCCCCTACAATTCCAAAAAATTATTTTAATTAATTACATAAAAAGCAAAGTAAAAGAAAAAGAAGAAACTCAGAGAAACAGCTCTAAAGGAAACAAGAGAGAAGACAAAAAGGAGCTTAATCCTTTTCAAGTCCTTTTAAAACCCTCCCCTTTTTCTAGGCGGCGAGCATAGACTGAGGAATCCTCCGAATGAGTGCTTCCTTTAGTAAGAAATGCTGATACAGCGTCAAAGTCATAAGATCATATGTTTCTTTATCATCGCTCATCTCAGTATCTTCACTCTCAGATCCAGTCATATCTTGATCAGAATCTACAACCAAAGACCGGGTGTGGAGTTGGGCTTGAGAGACCTTATCCACCATCATTAGATGAGCATTGGAAAGTGCATCTGGTATAACTTGATCTCTCAAGTGTTGAGAGAAACCAATAATAGGAGGATCACTCAATCTAGGAGGAGATCTTTGCCTTTCCAAAGCTTCTAGATTTGTTCTTGCATGCAAAGTCGCCTTAGAAGAGGCCTTGGAGCTCACATTGCTAGCAGGAAATGCATCTTTAGTTAAAATAGTTTTATGGGGAATAGGAATAGAAGCATCAAGCCCGTCTCTCAACCCATCAAGTTCTGTGGAGTGAGGACCAAGGCCATCATTAATAGTGCAATGAGTCCTTATGGTGCCAGTGTCAGCCATCCCAATAGTATCCAGAATAGTGAAATAGCTCTAGGAACCAGGGTGACCTCCACGACCACGAATCGATGATCCTCCACGTGTCATAGAAGGAACAGAATGTTGGCCACTTTTAGCCTTGGATGATTCATACTCCAAATAACATGATCTTTGTATCTCCACACGTGATAGAGACTTCCGGTGCGTCCCCCTCTCCCCAATGATGGTCTCTCCTATAAGCAACCAACATCCATAAATTGAAGTCCATGTCTGATTGGTTATTCCAGGAGACCTCCTGCTTTCCTTTTAAATCTGTTTGGTGTGAATGACTCGGTCCGACCACCGCCTCCCCATTGCCCGGAGGAAAATCCAGAGAAACCCTTACCTCCATCCCTTGTTGAGCACAACGTGTGGCTGGGGATCCTCTTGAGTCTCCATGGGGCCACGATTGCAGTTGTTCGTACCATGCCCAACCAATCCACACTAATAGCAAAACGTAGGAAGTTTCTCATAGAGGACCACTATGAAAACTCTATGAGCTTCATCTCCTAACCAAAAACCTTGCTTTAATGGTTTAGACAAATCTATTTCAATGCAAACAAACACAAATTTAGATCGAGAGAGGGAAGTAGTAAGTTCATCAATTTGATTCTACATGATGTACATCTATCACTATACAATGGTTTGCACAAAGACAACTATTTTTTCTCAAAATTTCATTTGCCCAAAATTCAAAAGAAGTCCTGGAAGCTGACACTAAACAGGTAAAAACCCTATCACAGAGATATCCAAAGACATTATAAGGGTCCATTTCTTGAAAAGGAGTGGATGATTATCAAAATTATAAGGACTATCATTAAGAATTTTATTACAACCACACTCCTCATTGCAAAGAAACAAGAAAAGAGAAGAATTGATGCTAGAAACTTGAATTAGGCCATACATCCACCAATTCATTGCAAAAGATAAAATTTTTTCTAGTACGGATTGTAAACCATAGACACATCTTATGAGAGCATTCTGCCAATGATTCTTTCCTTTCTTCACCTCCGAGGAATGAAACAAAACAATCCTCTAGCCATTCAAAACAAACAGAGCCACAAACTGTAACTCACTTCCATTTCCCCTGATTCTATTTGAGGTAAACAAATCCACCCAAGTCTTTGATCCTTCTTTCTTTGATTCTTGATCTACATGTTCAGCTCTAGAAACAGGTGCCAAGAATCTCTTCAAATCATTTCCAACATCCATAACAGTCACCTCCCGATCATGACCATCATTCACCAATGCTCTATTTACCGGGACATTACATCTAATACTAGCGCATCATTGCTAGAGATAACCTCATAAATCACAGAACCAAGCTCCATTTCCTAACAATTCCTCATTCAAATAGGGATTAGCTATTCATTTGCCAACCATTTCCAGATGTCGTACCAATGCTAGAACAATTGAAGATGAGTAGCTTTTGCCTCCTCTTCCTTGTCTTGAGAGTGAGCTTGACATTTGCGTCAAGAAGGACTACTGCTATGTGATTTTGCAAGCTCAACAACACAATTTTCCACTCTTATTTTTATTTTTATATTTATTTATTTTATTTATCTATCTTTTTTTATGGAGAGAAAATTGATCAAGGTGATTCCAATATTAATAAACTATATATTAATATATGAACTCAAAATTAATTAATTGTTTTATTCTCAAATTTTCTAAGGGTGTGTTTGTTTTGGAGAATTTGGTTTCCAATGTATATCCAAATCCTTTGACTTTAGAAATCTATTGAATTTGCTTTTTAAAGGGATTTCAAAATCCCATAGATGATGGATTATGTTTTATAGCCAAATTGGTTGTAAAACAAAATCCTGAAACCAATCACGTGAGGAATTCACGGGTTGGTTGGAAAAAACGCAGAAGGTAAGAGGATGTAGGATTATCGTGTTTTCTCTTTCCCAAATTCGGCCTCCCGGTGTTCTTCTTTTGAGGAGCAACAACAGAAGGTGAGAGGATTCAAGGTTATCATATTTTCTCTTTCCCAAATCTGACCTTCCAATTTCGATGTTCTTCTAAGGAGCAAAAGATCAACCAAGAGGGGTTGGGTTGAAGATCTTTTTTTTTTTTTTTTGAAATATTATCTTTTTTCCTAAATCCAACAAGTTTTTTAGAAATCTGGTGGTTTGCTTCCCAACCGAGAGGGGCTTGTTTTGCAGTGATCACTACAAGGGTTTTCCTCTTCTCCCATCTAGGTCTTGTTTTCCTTTTTTCTTTCCCCTCTTTACTGTCAATTTTGGTAATATTTTCTTTTTTTTAGGTTTTCTTTTCTTCCATTAATAATCTTTTTAAATTTGGTAATTATTTTCCATCTAAAGCTTTCATAATTAATGGGATATGTGGTAGATCTTTAAAATTGCAAGATTAGTAAGAAATGAAAATTTGATTGTTACTGAATGTTGAGATAGCTTGTGAATTGGAAGCCATACTTTCAAGATAGATCAAATCATATGATCAAGTTCATGAAGATGAGCTGATCTTTTTATCCGATTGACTTGTATTATATATATATATTGATATGTAGATCATTTAGTCATCTATATAAATTAATAAATTTGGACAATTTTATATTTGTATTTGTATTTACTCTGTATGAAAGTCTAATTTAAAATTATTTAAGTTTTAGAATTTTTTTTTTTCTTAAGGAACAGATATGTTGAACAAAAATCCCAGCAATATTGTTATGTGGCATTATTGACAAAATCATGATAACCCGGTTCTTGTGTCAGAATGGTTCACCTTTGTAGGAGTCATTTGTGAATCATCTGTTTTTCTGCCCCAATTTCTTCATACTTTTTTCTACTCACTAGGTATATGTGTAGTCATACTCTTGAGTTGTTTGCCACTCATATTACAATTTTGTGTTGTCAGTAATTGTTTGTACATTAGACACTATCCTTTTGAATAATCATTTTGTCTCTTTCCTAGATGACTAAGGTATTCATGCTCAATTGATTAGAGTAATGGCCTCACACAGAGCCAGCATCTAAGCATCTTCATGTTTGCATCTATATTCTATGACCATAAATGTATTTGAGTTATCTATAATTATAAAGAAACCATTAAAGCTGCAATATAATTTCTGAGATATTATAGAAAAAAAATTAGGGAAATGCATTTTATTTGGGTGCTTCCTGCCATTTTCTGCTTTAAATGTTTCATGTCGCCATATTTACTTACATTATGTTTGGGTTTCCTACATCTTTCTTTGGGCTTGCTTTAGTTTTGAATTACTGATTGGCCTCCATATATATATATATATTACTGCATATTCATGTTTGCATGCATATAATGTTCCCTATTTTCATGTTTACATTAGTAGATATAAGTAGAGCATGATATGACAAGTCAAACTTTCTAACACAAAATAGAGTTATTAATGAAATTTCTATGATCATACGATCTTTACTTTTGTATGCTATTTCCAATTTTTTTCCATTGCAAAGATTATCATGTATGTATAATTATTTTATAATCTAAAGTTTACTTATTTTGTTTCAAATATTACAATAGATGAATAATTTTGAAGAAGATGATGAATTGTACCTTATGAAAATAACAGTGTTAGCGGTGGCCTATGTTGTTCTATTATTTGTACAGAACAGAAGACATAAAATTTGTAGAGAACCATCCTGTGAAAAATTAGAAATTAGGGAAAAATATTTGTCTATGCTAATAGATGGAAATGATGTCACTAGTATTAATATGGTTTGCATGAACAAGTTTACTTTTATCAACCTATGCTCAATATTACATGGAAAAGGGCTTCTACGAGATACATTACACATGAGTGTGGAGGAGCAATTGTTAATGTTCTTGCACACCATATTTCACATTCAACGCAACCGTGTCACTGCAAATAATTTTTTGCGGTCCGGGGAGACCATTAGTAGGTATTTCAATCACGTCATGTTCACAATTGGTGAATTACAACATGAATTCGTGAGACCACCAAGTATGCGAACACCACCATATAAAGTAGTAATGAGCACATTATACCCTTATTTCAAAGTATTGTTATGTTAGATTAAAAATAACTACATTTTTGGTGAAATCAATTCTAACAAATAATACTTAATTATAGGATTGCATTGGGGCCTTAAATGGGACACATATTCATGCTTTTGTCCCAGTATCTGAAGTAGTAGCATTTCGAGGAAGAAAATCTTACCCAACACAAAATGTCCTTGTAGCTGTAGATTTTAAGCTCTGTTTCAGTTTTGTATTAGCTGGTTGGGAATCCGTGAATGATCTCGATGATGCAATCCATGAATTGTCAACCACCATCAAAGACGCATTTGCTTCAGTTAGATCCAGTCAATTGGTGAGCTTTGCAATAGAAATTCAAGATGAGTGCATGAAATTGACACATTATGGATATTCCATAGAACAAGCTCTTATGGTATATGAACACTTGATGGCTGATGACACATGTACTCGAACCTTCTTTGGAATACGTGAGGAATTTCGCAAGGTTTGGGTAAGAAAATTCTTTGACAGTGTTATCCGTGACCTTTGATGTGATGGTAAGAAATTTTTTATTTTCATTTTTTGTAGTTGTTCATTGTTTATATTTTATATCTTTCCTTTTATATTAATGTTCTTGTTTTCTTTTATTAATTTAAGGAAGAATGACTTCATCTCGGCAATGAACGATGATTCTACTCTATATATAGTGGAAACTTATTTGTGATGGGAGTTCTCATGTGTTATTTTGTGTGTATAATATATGGTGAAATGTTGGAGTATTATGGGTTTTATATGGAGTGCTTATGTGAGGAGGTTCATAACTAGATTAATATGTATTTATAGGTAAGTTTGATGTGTTGTATGTTGTGGAATTTCATATGTAGTAATATGGAGATAAATACCTATGTGGAGTTGTTGGTTGTTTGTTTGTCGTTTTGTAAGCATTTATAAGTTCTGATGTTTATAAGTAATGATTTTTATAATATTTGTTAGTTGTTCTGTAATGATGTTTATTGCAGTAATATAGAGATTTTGTTATGCTTTTATAAGTTGTGTGGCATTTGAATGTTCATTATTGTTAGCATATTAACTTATTTTTTTCATCTCATGATATATATCTTGTCATGTTACTGAATAATATATATAGAGTTTGAAGTTTTGAAACTTATAATTTTATATAGTTTCATTTTATTTTTCGATTTTCACATTTCTAAGTTGAAGTTAATTATTATTATTTATTAAATAGAAGGATTATCCTATAAAATAAATAAATACAAACATTACGAAAATTAAAAATATTTCATTAAATAAGATTTTTTTCTATCCAATATTATAACAATAAAATTTAATGAATTTTTTTATCAATAAAATCTAATAGATCTTTTTGTGATGAATAAAATCTAATCAACATCCTTATCCTGGGTAACATCACCACGGTTTTCATATCTTCTAAATCCATCAAAACATGTGACAAATACAAAATCCTGAAATCTAGTATTTTCATTTAACCAAAGTAGATTTTATTCTCCTGCATTTTCAAATTCATGAATTTACAAATACATTATAATTGAAAATATATTTTCAACTACACCAAATCAAACAAGAGGAGCTCTTAGTTTGGAAGCATGAATGCATATTAGAAATTATATGATATGGTCATTATATATAAATGATAAAAATTATTAAAAATGGTTAGGTTGGTAAGTATGGGATGGATCTATGTAGCAACAGCCCAAGCATTAAAGGCCTGTTTCGGATTCAGCTCTGGTTTGGGTGGGATCCATTTGCATCCAAAGGCCATAAAGCAGGCAAGATGCCTCTAGATTTAGAGAAAGAGTTCTAAGAGAGATTTGAGAGAGAGAGAGAGCTCGGGATGGAGAAGGTCGGCGCAGTTCGGTGCCAGAGGATCGGATGCGATGCCTTCTTCACCGAGGAGGATAACGCCGATGGCTCATGCCGCTACCACGACTCTGTAATGTTCTTCTCCTTTTCCTATTCGATCTCTTGCTTTCCTATGCTTTCCTTTTGTTCTATGGCTTCAATTGCGTTTGCGTCCTAAATCAAAGGTTTCTGTGTTTTCTTTCTGATTTTGAGATAAATTCTAGCTGTTTCACCTGATTTTGATTTTGATTTGTTCGCCATAGTTTGGTAGAAGGAAAATGAGGCAAAGGTTTCTGTGTTTTCGTTCTGAATTTTGAGATAAATTTTAGCAGTTTCACCTGATTTTGATTTGTTCGCCATAGTTTGGTAGAAGGAAAATGAGGTACATACAAAGGATAATTCTTTTGTTTTCGTATCAATATTGTTTTCTTCATTTATCCAAGGCACGAGAAACCAGTTTTTCCTCCACTTTTACTTAAGCCCAACGTTTCATTTGGAATTGAGATTTGTCTGAGAAGATAAAAAGACAGCTTCTTGGACTATGCTTTGATTGGAGGGAAGGAAAATGTGTAAAAAAAGGGAAATCTGTTTTCTTGTGATTGATGGATAGAGGAAAATATGATGGATAGCCAAATGAAAGAAAAGAATAGGGGAAAAACTGTGATTTTCTTTCATTTGGTATGTCAAAACTACTTTGTCACTAAGGGACGGTTATAATTATCAAACACTGAATTGCTAAACTATTTTTATTTAAGTTCCAATTATTGTGGTAATAGGAAACTTTGTTTTGCTCTTAGTGAGAGTGAGATGCTGAGGTCTGATCAACATACTTTGTATGGTCTTTCCAACATCCTGTAATCAGCTAGTTGAATTGTTCTTGGACTTCGTAAACTTTTGTGATCACACCCTTTTTTAGCTGACCTATATTGACATCTCTGATATTAAATATTCTGAAGTTTTTTTTTTTGTGCTTATTTTTGAAGTATCAGGCAGAAAAGAATTATAAACTCAGACTGACTGTTCAGTGGAAAGCATATTGATTCTTTATACTTTCTAGACTATTGTAATCTATACTAAACATCTCAAAATTTTTCCATCATTCTCATTGTTAATGCTTGATTTACTGCTTGATTGTAGCAGGAAAATGTGTTAAAAAAAAAGGGGAAGCTGTTTTTTGTGATTGATGGTAAGAAGAAAATATGATGGATAGCCAAATGAAAGAAAAGAACAGGGGAAAACTGTGATTTTCCTTCATTAGAGATGTCAAAACCACCTTGTCACAAAGGGATGGTTATAATTATTAAGCATTCAATCGGCAAACTGATTTTAATTCAATTGTTTTGGTAATGGGAAACTTTGTTTTGTTCACAGTGAGTGAGATGTTGAGGTCGGATCATCATACATTGTATGGTCTTTCCATCATCCTGAAATTAACTAGTTGAATTGTTCTTGGACTTAATGAACTTATGCTATCACTAATGTGGACTTTGTTAGCCAACCTATATTAACATTCCTGATGCTAAATATTCGGAATTTTTTTAATGCTTTTTTTGAAGCATCAAGCGGAAAAGGTATTATAAACTCAAACTGACTGTTCAGTGAAAAGCATATTGATTTATTATGCTTTGTAGACTATTGTAATCTATACTAAAACATCTCAAATTTTCTCGTTCATTGTCATTGATAATGCTCGATTTACTACTTCAGTGTAGCTTGAAGGGGGGAGCCATATAAATGACAAAATTGTCTCCATTGACCTATCTTTTGAAATGTGTGCATTGCGAATTTTATTCTTCCATTTCCAATTTCCTATCTCCATAAAACATGATAAAGATTTTCTGCCGCATGACTTCAAAGGAAAAACAAGTTGTTCAATGTTTTTTTCAATATTCTATGCATTTTTTTTCCCTAAAACAACCATGTTATTTTCTAATCGCTAGATTGGTATTAATATGTATATTAATCTCATTCTACTTGATTATCTTTTGATCTATCTTTTTTTTACCCAGTCTTGTGATATTTCACTAGAAACCTAGCATGTGGTAATTGAACATATTTCTGAATATGGCTCTACTTAATATTTTTCAAACTGACCATTTCTTTTGATGGGTGTGGTGTGCTCCTGCTCCCTCTCTTTTTCTCACTTTGCCACTTCATCCACATCAGGGGGTAAGTCAAGTTCTGATTGTGTGAACTATTCTTTGGGAGTATGGTGGCTAAAATTCCTAAATGAGAATATAATACAACTTTGCCAGCCTATTTTTCATGACGGTATGAAAGAATGGAGCTGTTGCAAGCAGAGGAGCCATGACTTCAGCTTATTTTTAGCTATTCCAGGGTATGTAAATTTTTGGTCACTACTATATGTATTATTAAACTGAAGGAGAGTATCTTGATTACCATGCTTCCACTTATTCTTCACAAATACACAAAGGGAAGATCTACCTGACATAATAAATGCCATGGACTTGCATTAATCTCATTTGATTTGCTCATGAATCATGTTTTGCAAATCTAACTTAGCACCTCTGACCTTTATATGTACTACATTTTATGGCATCTGGTGTTTTGGTTTCATTTTAAAACACGTTGATGGCTTCAATTCTTTAAGATAGACTGTGACTGCCTTTGCATCTAGGATTGCGCCATGGCTGTCTTGCTTTGTTAAAAGAACTTCCTTGCCTGATCATTGTCAATTATTCTTTCTCCTTTCAGATGCAAGACAGGCAAGCATACTACTGAAAAACCAGTACTTAACAAACAATCTCCAAGCCCTCCAAAGCCAATTGCACCAGTTTCTCAGACAAAAAAGAATAATGATACTTGTTCAAGATGTCGCCAAGGCTTCTTTTGCTCAGATCATGGTACACTACTTCACCCCCATCATATAATCGAATGAAATAGAATTGTCTTTCTGCAAGTTAATATGCAGAATTATAGGCTGTCAAATTGGTTAAGGATTTCATGTTTTTCACCTCCAAATATTGTCTGTCAAGGATCACAAACAAAACCTTCAAAACCGGTAATGCTTCCCAATTCCAAAGATGATAGTGAGAAGGATATACCTGCTCCAGTTAAGAAGAAGATCGATCTGAATGAAATCCAGACCTGCCGAAACAAAGGATGTGGAAAGACCTTCAAAGAGAAGGATAACCACGAAACTGCATGTGAGTACCATCCAGGGCCACCTGTATTTCATGACAGAATCAGAGGGGTAAGCTTGCTTCACTGTTAACTTAGTTAACAAGGTCTATATTGTTTCCTTAATACATAAAAGATCTCCTATACATTTTTCTTTGCAGTGGAAGTGCTGTGATATCCATGTGAAGGAGTTTGATGAGTTCATGAACATACCTCCATGCACAAAAGGATGGCATAATGCTGATCCAGCCTGATGCTGACCGACCCAGATTTCCAAAGCCCATTTTGGAACTGTAACATGAACCTCAACCATCTCTTTGATGAATTCCAGTTTGTCATGTTGTGTATGTTTAATCACTTTTAATTATATTTGCAATTGAACAAATTGTAGTTGTTTTGGACTATCATTAAGTGTGATTTCTAATGTAATCCAAATTTTCAAGTAATTTCAGTATTCATACAATAAAGAAAATGCAATTAAAATTAAGATTTAACTTAATGCTTAAGATAAATAGATATGTGTCCATGTAAGATCGAGTTTAGTTGGTTTGGACTATCAATTTTTACCTGTCACTGCCTCAATTTTTCAGAATATTTTTTACTGGTCATTCTGAAATTATTATTTTTTTTAATTTGGGTCATAAAAAATTTAGATGAAATTTTACTTACGCATGCCCATGGGCTGAGGCAAGGAGTCTCATTTCACTTACTTGCTGTCTAGGGCAGGGATTCCTCGTCCTCGCCTTGATTGGGCAACCAAAGAAGAGGAGGCCTCTATTGCCCGGGGTAAAGATCCCCGCCTCGGCTTCTTCCAGTTAAAGAAAAAAAAAAAGAAGAAAATTGAGGTGTCACTTGTGAGTTTGATATTTATTAGTTTTAAATTCATTATTTTTGTGTCAATATGTCATCCATGCATTGTATAAAAAACTATATATAAATACATTTTTTATTTCGGGGTGGAACTAATTTTATTTAGGGGCAGAGTCTTAGGGGAGAGCATTCATTGTTCCATTATAGGGACCAGAGATTTTTCCCCATTAAAATTCTTGCGTTTGAGGGAACTGAGGATTCCCAACCCTATGCCTATCCCTAATTTTACCTTATATTTTATTTTTTTTTAATAATATATATTTTTAAATAGAATAAATGATCTAAAGTTCCTTTGATTTTTGCAAAGTGGTCTACAAGTCGGTTTGATATGGTTCAAACATGGTCGGTTATAATCTGAATGGTTAAAAAAAGTTTTAGGTTGATATTTTTCATTTGAAATATCGTCGGTTGGATATTTGGGTCTTAAAAAAAAAATTCCAAATGCTTATTTGGTCTAGTCTTTGGATTAGCCATTGTATTCCTTGATATTCAAATGTGTGGACTAATCCCTGGCTTTTTGAACTACCTTTGAATTTAAAGTCCACTTTTGTTAACATGGATTTAAAACTTGAGAATTCTCACAACTCTAATTTTGTGGAGACCACCCATCTCAGGCCACCTTTGTTTATTTGTGTATAGAATCAACTCAGGCCACCAACAACCAAGTAGTATATTGGTAGCCAGGTTTTCATTAGAATCTTTTACAAATGGTGAGAGTTCGAATTATGGGTGAGGGCACATTTTCTGAGAGTGCGAGTAGTGGTTGTGTGCGGGGCCCCCATCCCCACTTGCTCCACTGAGGCTTGTGCATGCCAAGGTTGACAAAACCCTGAATTTTCACAACAAGGAACAGAATATATACACAACAAAAGGTTCAAAAGTACGCAAGGGAAGCATCAACGACATGACTTTATAATAGAATTCAAGAAATGTACAGGTTACAAGTACAACAAAATTTTCAAGAAATTAGAGAAACATACAAACCATGCATATAGAGTTTCTAACACACTAATGGATCCATGCTCTAATACACATATATATGCTCAAGGATAACATACATGAACTTAGAAATGAATGAAAACAGATAGTGGATGCTCAGCACACCGCTTCACTGCCACACTACTACTGCTTGTAAAAGCATGGGAAGATGACAGAGGGGCGAGTAACCTAGGTCACTCAATGAGTGAGTTAGCACAACTCTAAAAGAATATATCAAAATACATGATATAACTCACCAAGATAAGATTTTGCTAATAATACATATAGATCACAATAGTTAAATATATATAACAAACTATATAATTTGAGTTTCGAAATCCATAAAACGTAATACTCATCATCAAATCAAATTTGTGAGAGATTGCCCTCCTAAGAGCGATAGCTGGGTCTCATCCCTTATCACAAATTAAAGATAGCAATACAAAAGATGTCAATACAAAGATATGCAAGAGATTACCTCTCAAGAATTCAACTGGATAAAAAAAAACATATACTTTTTAAAATACCCAATTCACAATGCAC
This sequence comes from Dioscorea alata, assembly GCA_020875875.1. Classification (NCBI taxonomy): domain Eukaryota; kingdom Viridiplantae; phylum Streptophyta; class Magnoliopsida; order Dioscoreales; family Dioscoreaceae; genus Dioscorea; species Dioscorea alata. Next base: position 4,184,593 of record CM037014.1, read on the forward strand.
CCAACAAGTAGTGGTTTAGAGATCTCTCTAAACTTTCGCAGTGGCCGCGACTAGGTTCAGAGTTGTCAAGATACTCATGCCCTTGATGTTGACCCATCAGTTCACCGTATGGTGACTTCGGCTCCCTGATGACTGTCCAATCAAGGTCCTACACCCCCTCTGGAATTGGTTGAAAAGTATCAGCCGATCTTTCACGCCATCTCAAAAGGTTGGCCGCTAGGACCACCTATGGTATTAGGGGTAACACCATCTAAGTAAAACCAGCATGCAAATCTCAACAAAGAGTCCATAGCCAAGACAATAATCAAGAACCAAAATAACTGCCATTTCCATACAAAGGAAATGTTGAAAGCATAAGCATATCCAAAGTTTCACAAAGCAAATCAATTCCCAACTTATAACACAAATGTTATCCTGGAAACCTTCCTTTGAACAACAATATTTTTCAAGTAAGAAGCATAAATAAAGAAGTTCAGTTTAGGACAATCAAAGCTTCTATTCAAGTATTAAAACCAAAGAAAACTTCAACTCAAGCAATAAAATATATGTATAGGTATCAATCTAATAGAATTATGCATAACAAGCCCACTCACAACTTAGACGAAAAAACCTCAGGCACACTATTCCTCCACTGACTCCTTGCCTCGAGCCAAAACTGCATCGCTTGGCCAAAGCACAAACAAACACAACCACAAGAATTAAACAAAATAAACCAAACAATGAAACCCTAGATTTCACCAACTAACAACCCTAAACCAACCCTAAGACTGGCTCAAAACTAGGTTTCAAGGTCATCAATGAATTCCTAGAGATTGGAGCTTTACTCTAAACTAAATAATCCAAATAAACCACCAAGATCTACTGGTGCTACAGTAAGTCCGAAATCAAAGAAGAAGAAGATCCAAGAATTCCACTAGGTTGAAGCAATACAATGCAATCCAAATACTCCTCTCAAGATCAAATCACAATAAACAAGAAGAAAAACAAGGATCAAGTTTTAATTAAGTTTGCAAACAAACCCTAGCTCCATTCATCCAAAAGAAGAAGAAACGAGAGAATGGGAGCTTACCTTGAGCAAGGAATGGATTGATCGACAAGCACCACAAGCAAGGCCAAAAGATCGACTAAAATAAGCCTTTAATCTCCAAAGAAAGGAAAGGGATGAGAGGAGGAGAGAAAGGAAGAGTTAGGGATATGAAACCCAAGCAAAAGGCCTTAAAACGGGATTTAAAAGACACTTTACGCTCGTGCACGGTCTGGTGTGCGGCCCACACACCCCATAGCCTAGGGTGTGCGGCCTCATGTGCACAACCCACACTCCTCTAAAACTCCTGAAACACATATAAAAAAAAAACGACAAGAGGCACCAAACTAAAAACAAGAAGAATTCAACTAAAACATCGAACCAACATACAAGGAAAGACTGAAATACACCACTCTACACAAGAATGAAAATCAAAATAAGATAGAATGGATGCATTATGGGTTCTCTTGTAGGTTTGCTTATCAAAGACTAAAAAATTTCATAGCTACTTATGCATGGTTCATTTGGGATGGAAGGTGTTAGCTTTCTTTTAAAATATATAATGCCTAATTTTGATAGACTTTTTTAGCAAGTGATGGACTTTACATTTATGCATTATCATGTCTGGGAAGGTTCTCTCATTAACTCTCTCTTTATGTCCTTGTTCAGGTTGGATTATAGCCATGACTAATGATTCTTAGGTGGATTGTGATACAAACAATGGTTTGGGTTTTGTAATCTTAACTATCTACCACTGTATCTTTTGCTAGTGTAAGCCCTAGCCCCAATACATTGTATGAACTCTTATTATTTGGATAATTATTATGAGGCACCATTTTATCTATTATTATTATTATTATTATTATTATTATTATTATTATTATTATTATTATTATTATTATTATTATTTTTATTATTTCTGTGCATAATTAATAAGATAAAACATCTTTGAATATTGGTTCTGCTCAAGTTATCAAATGTGTGATTTGGATAGTAAAACCTTGAAGCATATACTAAAAGAATATTCTAAATGTCCCTAGTCGATTATTTTCATGGGAATGAAAATAAATTAAGACTAGTATGTATTTCGTGAGATGGCCTTGTTTTACGGGTCATAGGATATGAGATATTAATCAAAGGACATAGGTACATGTTAGGGAATAGTGTACTTGGGACGATCCGCTCTTGAGAACACTATATGGTTGTAAAGTCATAAGTGTTTTTCTCAAGCAATTCTTGTACTCTAATCCTTCGACTTGAAATCACTATAGATTTCAGATGAATCCTTATATGCTTTGACTTATGCATAACGTCATTTGTAACTAAGTGGCAGGTACGGGTATGTTTGGGCATGTCGCGGTTCATGCTGAGAAACATGAGTGAAGTGAAGGGATTGCCCCTTTCTGTAGAGAAAGTGAATATCACCGGCTACTTGATTAGTGAGACTGAGTAGTGCATGGCCACGCCCAAGGGAAATGATAATAGTTATCATTTATTTGACCTAGTCAATTCACTAAGAGATCAAGAAATTAATTAGCATTAAAATAAGGGTGACTCGCACTATACCTTATGCTAATTAAGATAATCAGTGGCAAAAGATTGTATGAGGTTGCGATAAGTTTCGTTAATTCTCGAAATTGACTTTCATTTAATATTGGGTAATCGTATTATCTTGCTAGAGAATAATTATGATTTATGAGCATTAAAATTGTTTAAGCTCATTGCCAATGTTAAATGGACCTACAGGATCGTACACTAAGAATGCCGGGATCAAGGTGCAGTATTTGTTACTTATTGGACCACTTGTTTTGGTTTTTGGTGAAAAACCTAAATTAGGTGGAGCGAATAGCTTATTTGGGTTAGGTCTTATTAAGTGTTGATCCAATCTAATCAATTTGGTTAATTAAAATGGTTTAATTAATCAAGTAAAGAAGAGATTCCTAATTTGATTAGGAGTGAAGGGTTTTATCTTAAATTAGGGTTTTGGGTTTCCAATATAAATAGATGGTCTAACCCTAATATGAGAGTAAGAGAGAAAAATAGAGTAATTGAGAGATTATCTCTTAAGAAACCCTAGCTGCCACCCACTTTTCTCCCTTGGCCCCCGCCGCAGGTGCCCGCTGTCGCATCCCACCGCCGGAACCCGCTGCCACTGTGCATGCATCCTCTTTTTCTTTTGAATCTCGAGTACTTGCTATTTGAACCAAGAAACAAGTGCTGGTTCTTAAAGTACTAGCATACCTGCTTGATTACCAGAGGCGTTCGTGTGTACGTGATTGTAGAGGGGAGTCGCGATTCGCAGTCCCTTTCGATTTCAGGGAAACAAGGGTATGTTCAGAATCGTCATCAAAAGAAAGGTATAACTTTTAATTATCTATTTGTTTAGAATTTAATCCTAGTTCTGGCATGCGTTAGGGTTTTATTATGCTTACTTGTCGTTAAAATTTTTGTTATCCGCTACTTATTGGCATGTATTTTCGCATTATAATTCCCTTGCCCGATGATATGATCCCAACAATGGTACCAGAGCCAGGTTTTGCATGCCTATAGGATTAGATGTTAGATCTACTCATAATGTTATTTTGATTGACATTGTATGCTAATAGAATAGGATGATAGATCCATATTCTGTTAATTTTGTTAATCTGATTAACTAGTTAATATTTACTAATATGATTAGGAAATAATTGATCATGCTTATTTTTAGAAAGATTTTATTTCCTATTTGAAAATCTTGATTTGATTAGGATTTTAAAATCTGTTATATATATATATAAGGTCATATGTCCATTTATAAGTTTTTAAAATTGTTTTGTTAGGCTTATTTTGGTATGTGCCATATATATGTGTGCGCTCTTATGGTATGACTGTTTTATTGTTTTTGGTATAATTGTTATGTCTTAAACATTAAAATTCTATGTAAGGAATTAATTAGTTTGATTGATAGCACAAATCAACCAATATTGAGTTTTAGGGTTTTTAAGAACATTTCATTTGATGAAATGGATCAAAGGGTTTGATCGTTTGGGTTAACACCCAAGCCAGCCCGTCACTGGGTTAGTTCTTAAAACCTAAACACACAATTCCTGTATGGCTTAAATTAAAAGTTAATTAAAATTCGGATTCCATGTCTTTCTTGCTTGGTTTATTTAATATGCGTGTGATGAATGTTGATTGGTGCGTTCATGGGCCTTAGCTATTTAAACGGCCTGCGAGTCATTTTATTTTTGTGTATGGCCTGCGTGTCGTCATTAGTTTTGTTTTTTATTTTATATTGTATAAAAATTAAAGACAAGGCGACTTGATGAAGACGGAGCCCCAAAGGTTGGTGGGAGAGCTCGTCGTGCACAACCAGAAGAGGAACCTGCCAGAGATAGTCCTGACACGACCCCTTGCGTGTATCCCGCAAGTGCACGGGCTTGTCGAAGTAATAAAATTACCCTGGTGAGTGGGTAGTCGAATCCACAGGGAATAGAGATTTAAAACATAAGATTTCGCTATTTAGTTGTGCGGTGTACGAAAAGTGATAATCGAATTGATGAGTGGATTATGGATTCAATTATACTAAAAGACAAGATATTAAACAGAGAGGTGGAAGATAAGAAAGTGCAAATAAAAGTTAAAAGAGAAAGACTAGTAATGGATGAAATAGGGTATCCAGACAAGCTACCTCTAGGACTTATGCTTTTAGTGCAAGACTATGCTATTATACTTTCCTATTGATGTTAATTGAGTCGAGGATATCCTTAAACTCACGGTTCCAAACTTAAGGTCAACCGTGACTAACCCCAACATTATGCCCCGGCATTAGGATTCACTATGACCCTTGACTCTTGTTGACCTGTCAACTAAGCCCCAGGGGAGTCTATCTTCCTAAACCTAACACTACGTGGGATTGCTTTAAGCTCTAGGGATTCCTAGTGATAAAACCTGTTCCTATATGTAGTTCTAACCCTTTGGTCCAGGTGGAAGAATACTGGTCTAAATTAAGCCCTAACACTCTATATCGACCGCTAATTATCCAAGAAAATGGAGGTAGGGAGAAATCACATCGGAAGGGAAAGGGAACGTTTCGCTACCTCACGACTCACCCTCTCAACCCTCTTCAATCCTAAGTAGTCTAACCTATAGGAGTTGTCACACCTCTAAAGGGTAACCTAGATTGCTCTCAACCCTAGTGTCACGGCTAAGGGAAAACAATAGCAAAAGATAATTAAAATTGAAACTCAAATTTATTCATCAATAATGGAAAAGCATAATAGCGTGTGAAGTTTCTGGCTTGCTGGAAAATTAATTCACACGGCCGTGTGGAATTTTCACATGCCCGTGTGAATTCTCTGGAATTCTGAATTTCGGCAGAAAGTGAACAGTAGCTTGCTACAATGTTTTGCTACAACAACAAAGCTGCAGTGCTGTTATAGTAACTCACTGAAACACTCCCGAATCCGTTGTTCTTCATCGAGGCCATTGATTTGGGCACAAAATCAATGGTTGATCGTGCTGATTGCTTCAAGTCTCATCCTTGGTGAAGTTCTCCTAAGCAACACGAATTAGACTTATTGTGAATGTGATTGCCTTTGTGCCCCTCCAAAGGAGGTTAGCACACACTCACAAGTCTAGTCTCGTGCCTTGTTCCTTGCTTGGTCCGAAAACCTCCCAACAACGGCGAACACGATCTAACTTCGTTCTTTTTCTCCAAATTAGCTCCACAAAACTACAATGCATAAGAATACACAAAGGCACAAAATTTAGTGATAAAATCTGATAAAAGATATGTTCATTGTAAGATAATAACGCTTCGCGTTAGTATAACACGAGCACTTATCAAGTCCCTAGGCTTAGGATTTTCTGGCCCATGAATGTCACATTTATTTCTACTTTTATTTATTCCTTACATATGTCTTGGATGAATGCAATTCCGCTATTGCCATGAATGTAAGCCGTAATTAATCCCAATAATAGTAAGTCATGAAAATGCCTTCCCTACTCAAAACTTGTCAAGGCATTGATCATCGAAACGCGGGTCATGCCAATGCTGAGCGCGTTAGATTATCTTTGTGAGGCAAGTGTTGGGATAATGGTTATGTCCAACACTCGAGTAAAGGTTTGACTTAACATGGGTAGTGGGACGGTCCTAGCCCTAGGAATTGAAAATATTGGGGTGTGCTTTTAACACTAAATGTTAACCCCATTATATCTAAGAATCACATGTGATGTGATTGGAAAGAGTTCCTACCTAAATAACCTAGTCTTGGGTTACAAGCTCAACTTGACCAAAACGAAGTGAAATATGAATCTTGGCCCTCAATAAATCACTAACAACGAATTATTTATAGTGGGATATTAATTCGTAATTGTGGGAAATTTTATAAGTCCTCATAATTGAATTTTGCTTTTAATTCTATGTAGATCATAATGACAACCAATAATGCAAATCCACAAAATTTTTCGTTGCGATCTGTCATTGAGAAGGACAAGCTCAATGGAACCAATTTCCTTGATTGGTCTCGAAACCTAAGAATTGTTCTTAAGCAAGAACGGAAACTAAAATCCATTGAGAAACCATTGCCTAAAGCACCCGCAAGGAACTCTACGGCTACTGTTAAAGAGCCATTCGACAAGTCAAAGAATGACTCTAATGATGTTACCTGCCTCATACTGGCCACCATAAGTCCAGAATTGCAAAAGCAATTCGTGGATATGGAGGCTTATGATATTATGGTGCATCTTAAAGAAATATTCCAAGAATAAGCCAAGTATGAAAGGTTCATGACCACAAAAGTGTTGACCTCCTGTAGGATGGCTTAGGGTACTTCGGTAAGTGCCCATATACTCGAGATGAAGGGGTATATTGATATGCTCGAGAAACTTGATGCATTGATCCAAAAGGAACTTGCGGTGGACCTTATCTTAGGGTCCTTGCCAGATAGTTATGATTAATTTATCATGAACTATAACATGCATGGTATGGATAAGACACTTACCAAACTGCATGGGATGCTTAAAAATGCTGAGCAGAGTATCAAGAAATCCATCCTTGTGCTTATGGTATGAAAGGACAAAGGAAAGGAAGGAAAGTGGAAGGGTAAAGCCAAGTCCAAGCCAAAGGAAAAGGTTGGACCTTATTCCAAAGGCAAGGAGGCTAAGAAACCCAAGCCCAAACCTCAGAAGGAGGGTATGCATTTTCACTGCAATGAAGCTGGTCATTGGAAGAGAAACTATCCACTCTACTTGGAAGAGTTAACGAAGGGAGGTAAGGCCTCTACTTCAGGTATCTATATGATAGAAGTCAATCTCTCTATTTCTATATCATGGGTATTGGATATCGGATGTGGTTCTCACATTTGTTCAAATGTGCAGGGACTTAGAAATAGGAGATGTTTGACTAAAGGCGAAGTTGACCTAAGAGTAGGGAACGGAGTGAGGGTTACTGCAATAGAGACAGGAGACTATTCATTAACTTTGCCTTCTGGGCTTGTTTTGAATTTAATAAATTGTTATTATGTGCCTGCTACGAGCAAAAACATTATTTCAGTTTCTTATCTGGATAATGATGGTTATAACTTCATTATTAAGAATAATGTTATTTCCATTTTTCATGATAACATTCTGTATGGCAAGGCTATACTTAGTAATGGGCTTTACGTTTTGGACTTTAAAAAGCACAAGTCTATCTATAACCTAGATACTAAAAGGGTTAGGTTGAATGAGTCGAACCCTTCATACTTCTGGTATTGTCGTTTGGGTCACGTTAACGAGAAACTCATGTCAAGACTTCATAGGGATGGAGTTCTTGGTTCATTTGATTTTGGATCATTTGAGACATGTGAATCTTGTCTCCATGGCAAAATGACTAAAAGACCCTTTAACAAACAAGGTGAAATGGTAGGTGATTTGTTGAGACTAATACATTCTGATGTATGTGGACCATTGAGCACACTTGCTAGAGGTGGTTTTGAGTGCTTTTTTACTTCCACAAATGACTTTAGTAGATATGGCTATGCCTATCTTATGAAGCACAAGTCCGAGACTTTTGCTAAATTCAAGGAGTTTAAGAATGAAGTGCAAAACCAACTTGGCAAAAGTATTGAAGGCATTCGATCAGATTGAGGTGGTGAATACTTAAGCCAAGAGTTTGATCATTATTTGAGAGAGTGTGGAGTAGTTTCACAACTCACTTCTCCTGGAACACCTCAATGGAATGGTGTGTCAAAAAGGAGGAATCAAACTTTATTGGATATAATTCGATCAATGATGATTCAAGCTGGTCTTCCAATATGCTTTTGGGGATATGCCCTTGAGACTGTTGCATTCCTGCTAAATAGGACTTCAACTAAGGCAGTTGAAAATACACCATATGAGATATGGACTGGGCGAAAGCCTAATATGACTTTTCTACGGATTTGGGGTTACGAGTCACATGTTAAAAGGTTAACATCAAACAAGCTAGCATCCAAGACCGACAGATGCCTATTTGTGGAGTATCCCAAGGAAACTAAGGGATACTATTTCTACAACCCTAACGAGAACAAAGTGTTTGTTGCTTGGAATGCTGTTTTCTTGGAGGAGTTTCTTCTCAAGAAGAATAGTGGGAGTGGATTACAACTTGAGGAGGTTCAAGTACCATAAATTCTTTTAAAGGATAATTTTGAAATAGAAATGGATTCACAAAGAGTTGTGGAACCCGAACCCATTACATAAGAACCAAGAAGGTCTGGTAGGATTCATCATGAGCATGAGAAATATGGTTTTCTCATTACTGATAATTAAAGCTTAGAGCTATTGGATCAGGATGATCCCACCACCTACCAAGAGGTAATTGAGAGTTCCAATTAGGATAAATGGCTTTGAGCTATGAAATCCGAAATGCAATCGATGTATGATAACCAAGTATGAACTTTGGTTGATCCATCGAAAGGTGCTAAGGTCATTGAGTGCAAATGGATTTTTAAACGTAAGGCTGATAACACCTTCAAAGGTAGACTAGTGGCGAAAGGTTTCAGACAGACTCATGGTATTGACTATGACGAAATCTTTTGACCAGTAGTCATGCTCAAATCTATTAGGATTATTCTTGCCATAGTAGCATATTATGACTAGGAGATATGGCAAATGGATGTCAAAATGGCTTTCCTTAATGGAAACCTCCTTGAGGATGTGTACATGATATAGTCTGAGGGTTTTGTCGATTAGAAGAACCCTAACAAGGTGTGCAAGCTGCTGAGGTCCATTTATGGACTCAAGCAAGCATTCTGAAGTTGGAACCTCTGTTTCAATGAGGCAGTCAGAGGGTTTGGCTTTCTCAAAAACGAGGATGAGCCTTGTGTGTACAAGAAGGTTAGTGGGAGCGTAGTCGTTTTCCTTGTGTTGTATGTCGATGACATCTTGCTTATTGGAAACGATATCCCGACTTAGGTGAAACTAAGATTATAGTAGGTATAAAGATCTACAGGGATAGATCACAATGACTTTTGGGACTAAGTCAAGAAAAGTACATAGATACGATACTGAAACGATTCATTATGTCTAACTCCAAGAAAGAATTTTACCCATGTCTCAAGGAGTTGTTCTAAATAACAGGGATTGTCCTCAAACTAAAGAACAAAGGGAACACATGAGTAAGATCCCTTACACGTCTGCTATAGGATCTATCATATATGCCATGCTATGTACTAGGCTGGATGTCGCCCATGCACTAAGCATAACTAGCAGATTCCAATAGGATCCAAGGGAACACCATTGGTCTGCTGTCAAGAGTATTCTTAAGTACTTGCGAAGGACTAAAGATTACTTCTTAGTGTACGGTGGTGAGAATGAGCTCATTGTAACAGGTTACACTGATGTTGCATTTCAAATCAATGTTGATGACAGTAAATCACAATCTGGTTATGTGTTTTGCTTGAATAGAGGTGCTGTAAGCTGGAAGAGCTCAAAACAAGACACCGTCGCTGATTCTACCACAGAGTCTGAGTATATAGCTGTATCGGATGCTGCTAAGGAGGTTGTTTGGCTTAAGAGGTTCTTTACTAGATTAGGAGTTATCCTAAGCATCCTAAATCCAGTAAACCTCTTTTGTAACAATAACGGGGTCATAGCACAGGCCAAGAAGCCATGGTCACACCAGAAGTCCAAACACATACTCAGGAGATTTCATCTCATTCCGGAGATCGTCGATAAAGGAGATGTGAAAGTTTGCAAGATTGCTGGAGAAAATAATGTAGCTGATCCTTTGACCAAGAAGTTGGCTAGGCCAAAACATGATTGCCATGTTAGGTCTTTTGGTCTTAGAGTTATGCCTGATTGGGACTAGTGTTAGTGGGAGATTATTAGTGCAAGCCCTAACCCCAATACATTGTATGAACTCTTATTATTTGGATAATTATTATGAGGCACCGTTTTATCTATTATTAATTCTGTGCATAGTTAATAAGATAAAACATCCTTCAATATTGGTTTTGCTCAAGTTATCAAATGTGTGATTTGGATAGTAAAACCTTCAAGCATATATTAGAACAATATTCTAAATGTCCCTAGTCGATTATTTTCATGGGAATGAAAATAAATTAAGACTAGTATTTATTTTGTGAGATGGCCTTGTCTTACGGGTCATAGGATATGAGATATTAATCAAAGGACATAGGTACATGTTAGGGAATAGTGTACTTGGAACGATCCGCTCTTGAGAACACTACATGGTTGTAAAGTCATAAGTGTTTTTCTCAAGCAATTCTTGTACTCTAATCCTTCGACCTAAAATCACTATAGATTTCAGATGAATCCTTATATGCTTTGACTTATGCATAACATCATTCGTAACTAAGTGGCAAGTACGGGTATGTTTGGGCATGTCGCGGTTTATACTGAGAAACATGAGTGAAGTAAAGGGATTGCCCCTTTTTGTAGAGAGAGTGAATATCACCGGGCACTTGATTAGTGAGACTGAGTAGTGCATTGCCACTCCCAAGGGAAATGGTAAGAGTTATCATTTATTTGACCTAGTCAGTTTACTAAGAGATCAAGAAATTAATTAGCATTAAAATAAGGGTGACTCGCTCCAATCTAATCTAATCAATTTGGTTAATTAAAATGGTTTAATTAATCAAGTAAAGATGAGATTCCTAATTTGATTAGGAGTGAAGGGTTTTATCCTAAATTAGGGTTTTGGGCTTCCAATATAAATAGATGGTCTAACCCTAATATGAGAGTAAGAGAGAAAAATAGAGTGATTGAAAGATTATCTCTTAAGGAACCCTAGCCGCCACCCACTTTTCTCACTTAGTCTCCGTCGCCGATGCCCGCCGTTGGATCCCGCCACCGGAACCCGAGGCAGCCTCACCTACAACCCATTTTTCTCTTGAATCTCGGGTGCTTGCTATTCAAACCAAGAAACAAGTGTTGTTTCTTGAGGTACTAGCATACCTGCTTGATTACCAGAGGCATCGTCTGTACGAAATTGTAGAGGAGAGTCACGATTCGCAGTCCCTTTCGATTTCGGGGAAACAAGGGTACGTTTATAATCGCCATCGAAAGAAAGATATAACTTTTAATTATCTATTTGTTTAGAATTTAATCCTAATTCTGGCATGTGTTAAGGTTTTATCATGTTTACTTGCCGTTAAAATTTTTGTTATCCGCTATGTATCGCCATGTATTTTTGCATGCTAATTCCCTTGTTTGGTGATAAGATCCCAACATCTTTTGTGTAGTAAGCTTGGCTGTGCAAGTGGAGTCTAGTTTAAAAACCGAAGCTTCAACATTGTTAACTACGTTAAATCACTATTTTAAATTAAATCTTTTGCTTGATTGAGTACTTTGTGATTGCAGGATATTAGTAGAAATGTTTCAAGATCCAAATCAGTCACAGCTTGGAGGCCGGATGCTGAAATCCAAAATATCAAATTTTGGTAAGGTCAAGCGCCAGAAGTAAAGTTTAGCACATCCCCTAAAAGTGCAAATGACTTTGCTAACCAACTAGACCATTATGGATGCTGAAACTTTCCTTTATCCCTTTTGCGCGGAGGCCTTGATCTCCATCATTATATTAATGATGTTGCAAAATATGCAAGCCTCCATTTTTTAATATTGTTGAGCTTTTGTAGTTGGGTACTCTTGTATTAGCTTCATGCTCAGTTTGTCCAAAAAAAAAGTGGTCTATAGGTCCCTCTAATTTTTCCACTAACTTGCAAGTAGCTTATCTGTTGATGAATGCTTATGTAGTATTTGCAAATGTCTTGCCCATCTTCTTAATGCTTGTAATTCAAAAATCACCCCTACTTATTGTTTTTTTTTTTTTTGGAAAAACCAAATGAAGTTTAACTTTTATTTTTTTATTTTTTATTTTATTGTTTTGCTTGTTCTTCTTTTCTTTTTTATACATGATCCTCTTCTTCTTGTTCTCTTTTTTTTTTATATTCTCCATTTTCTTTTCTTTCATTCATCATCATCATCATCATCATCATCATCATTATCATGTTCTTCCTCCTTTACTTTTTTATCACATATTTGTTGCAGCTAGTATTTTTTTTTTGTCTTATTTATAGTTTTCTTTTTTTTTATAGTCTTTTTGTTGTAACCTAAGTGCTTTTTTCTTTTTCTTCATAAGTTTTAGGTGCCTAAATCATTGAATCTAAGTAAGAAAAAGTAAAAATAAAAAGTATAAGCATGTAGAATAAGAAATCTAAACAAATTCTAAGAAGCAAGGGTAAACAATGAGAATGGAAAATCTTAACAAGTTGGAGTCATATTTTAAGCAATGAAGAAAGAATAATAGGTTCAAATATAAAAATTTTAACTGTCAATATAACTGTAAGAATATGTTGTTGGTCAAGATGTGAGAGTTTCAACCACCAAAACTTGGTTAAAATCCCCACCTTTATATATGTTTGGCTTGGAAACGGAGTAGAATAAAGAAATGGAATATTTAAACAATAAAGCAAGAAATCTGAATAAATATAGGAAACTAAGTTAAGGAACTCACATGAAATAATGAGCAGCTAAGATAAAGGATGAATTAAGCCAATCAAAGAAGCTGAGAGCTCTAACCATAGTCAAAATTTGAAATTGGGAGCTCATTGTTTTTCCTTGAGGCTTTGGCTCCAAACTTTTTGGTTATCCTTTGCTTGTGAATTTTTGAATTTTTGCACTGTCTGTGGGCTCCTTTATTCTTACCCACTTTTAATTAGGGTTGATCGGTTAAAAATGATAGATTACAAATCAAATTTTATTTTTTTAGACTTCAAGGGATTGTGGGTTCATGACTTATATTAGGGGCAAGCCACTAATGTTAATTACCCTAGACACTGTTGCAGGAACCTTCAATTAAGAAAACAAGTTGGGACAATCAATTTCATTCATTTTAATAAACATGAATTCATAGAATTTATTGAAAATATAAGGGGTTTGAAATTTAATCATCTAGACGCAACTTTGATTTATGTGTCTAAGTAAACAATGATTGTAGCATTTCATCTTCTTCCGATTATTTCACTGAAAAACACGCCTTGACTTTTGTTGACTTTTGGTCTTTGGCAAATTTTGAAATATGCATCTCAAACATGATTTAGAAACTTTGTCATTTTGTGCTTGTGAAACTTTTTATAACTTGCGAACTCTTCTACCATTTAACTTTTGATGCCTTGAGGCTCTTGAGCTCATTTGTTGATTTATTTGAAACTTGTATCTTGGATATTTGAATTTACAAATTGGATTTGATTTTGATTTCAAGTTGTGTGATCTCTATGTTGATGGACTACAAACTTGATTTTACATGATTTGACTTTTCACAAGCTTCGGCTTTCATGCTTATGAAACTTTTTGCAACTTGTGAACTCTTCAACTCTTTAACTTTTGACGCCTTGAGGTTGTTGGACTCCTTTATTGATTCATTTGAAACTTGTATCTTGGACATTTGAGTTTGCATCTTGGATTTGATTTGGATTTCGAGTTGTGGATTCTCCATGTTGATCAATTACAAACTTGATTTTACATGATTTTGCTTTTCAAAAGTTTCAGCTTTCTTGCTTGTGAAATTTTTTGCAACTCTTGACTTACGAAACTCTTTGAATCTTTGACTTTTGATATCTTGAGACTACTGAGCTCAATTGTCGATTCATTCAATTTTTTTCTTTTTAAAGTCTTGACTCTCACATCTTGAATCTTGATTGCTTTGACTTTTTTTTTTCTTTTTTGAATTCTTTAATTGTGATTTCTGATAATTCTCAAAACATAATAATGAACTTGATTTTTTGTTTAATAACCCCTATGAGTGCCAAGACCTCAAAGTAGGTTTTACAATTTCATAATTTTTCATTACTCCATATCTATGACCTCAAAATAAGTTTTAGAATTTTGTTTTCCAACCCCAATGAGCATTTATGATCTCAAAGTGAGTTTAAAAAATTTCCCACTCCAATGAGTGTCTATGACCTTAAAGTGACAATTAGAAGTTCTCTCACCCTTAAGAGGGTTCACGACCTCAAAGTTCAGAAAATCCTCATCTTTGAAATTCTTCCATCACTCCTAAGAGTGCCTATGATCTCAAAGTGAGTTTAAAAAAAATTCCCACTTCAATGAGCACCTATGACCTAAAAGTGAGCATTAAAAATTCTCTGACTTTTAAGAGAGTTCATGACTTCAAAATAAATTCAAAAGGTCTTCCAATTTGCAAAATTATGTAAATACCCTCAGCAGCAAATAAGTTTCACAATTTTTTTTAATTTCATTCTCATTTTAAAAAAACCAAAATCTTTTTCTCTTTTCTTTTTTTTTTTTTTTTACTGAGAAACCCCTTTTTTTTTCTTTTTTTTTCTTTCACTTGACAAACCTCTTAAGGCTTGCCTTGAGATTCCTGCTAGACTTGTAACCAAGCTCACGTCTTACAAGGCTAATGTTGGCCTATGTAAAGGGGACATCGTCATTGCCAGACTTGTAACTGAGTTAGAAATCTCTTCCCCTTCTCAAACCCATCTTTTGGAGCTGTATGGAAAATATGCTTCCTTACATCACTAAAACTCAATCAAATGGGCTTAGTGTGCTCATTTACTTTGGGTTCAAGATGGGGATAGAAACACCAGATTTTTCCGTAGATTTTCTCGTATTCACTCGCATATTAATTTCATCTCTCAAATTGCAGATCTTATTGGTAACAATTTTGTTGATTGCCCTGGAATTGAGACCGCTTTCCTCCAGTTCTATTCCAGACTATGGACTGCTCCATCAGCAGATAATTTCTCTGAAGTCCTCAATGTCCTTCCGGATGACCTGCCTCGAATTTCTAAGTTTGACTGTCAATTTCTCACTCGTCCTGTCACTCTAAGGAAGTCTATGGTACCCAGCTTAGCCTCCCTACTGGTAAGTCTCTTAGTCCAGATAGGTTTAATGTTGAATTTTATCGTTTCTTTTGGCTAGTTATTGGAGAGCACGTGTTCTTTGTGGTGGAGTTTTTTTTTACCCATTCCATTCTTCCCCTTCGTGGGGTAAGACCTTTGTTGCCTTAATTCCTAAAAAGCAAAACCCTTCTTCTGTGTCGGACTACCACCCTATCTCTCTGTGCAATGTCTATTACAAAATTGTCTCTAAACTCCCCGCCAATCAACTTATATTTGTTCTTTCGAGTATCATCGATCAAGAACAGGTTGGGTTTATGTCTGGTAGGAGTTCTTTTGACAATATCATTATCATCCAGGAGATTGCCCACTCGATTGAGAATGAGATAAATGACCCCTTAAGGATGTTAATCAAAATTGATATAGAAAAAGCCTATGACACTATTAGCTAGACTGCAATTCTTGCTACTTTAGCCAAAATGAACTTCCCTAACCTTTGGATTTCTTGGATTAAGAACTGCATTAGTTCCAGTTCTTTCTCTTTTCTTATTAATGGTTCTCCTTCCCCTTGGATCTCTGCTTCTAGAGGGGTGGATCAGAGTGATCCTATATTCTCTTATCTGTTCATTTTGGTCTCCCAGAATCTTACTTTTCTTTTTAATTTATCTCTTCAACTTGATCTTATTCCTGGTTTTAATGAAAATCTTCAAGTCAACTTCAATCACTTGATGTATGCGGATGACCTTGTTCTTGTCATCCGTACCTCTAGGAGAAGTGCCAGAAATATCTATCTTTGCCTTTCCATTAATGGGAAGCTTACTGGGCAACGCCCGAATGAAAGTAAGTCTTAAATCTTCTTCCCTTCATAGTTTAATAAGCGTGTTGCTTCCAATATTTGTTCTATGCTTCACTTCAACTCTGCTTTGTTTCCTTTCACTTATCTTGGAGTTCTTATTTCTCCTAGAAGGTTAGTCGTTGCTTCGTTTGGTCCCATGGTGGATAACATTCGTAGAATTTGTGCCAAGTGGAAATGCTCTACCTTATCTCCTACTATGAAAGCCACCTTGATTAAATCTTCTATCCTCTCTATTCCCACTTACTATCTATCTGTCTACCCAGTTCCTAACTTTATTTTATCTGAGATTTCTAAGTTGGTTAAGGTGTTTTTTTGGCATAAAGGTAGCAATAAAAAGGGTATCCATGCTGCTGCCTGGGATCATATGACTGTTGATAATACTGAGGGGGGTCTTGCCTTTAGAAATCTTGTTGTTTCTAAGCATGCTCTTATGGCTAAGAATGTGTTTAAGTTCTTAAACACCGATGATACTCTGTGGGTTGATATTGTGAGGCTTAAATATGGCCCCTATAATTTATGGAGGGACTCCGCTCCTCCTAAGTGCTCCTGTTTTTTTTGGGGACTCTACACTACTACTAACATCCTGAAGCCTTTTTACTGGTTAAAGGTAGGAAATGCCAATAGTGCCTCTCTGACATATGATCCCTGGTATTTTGAGGTGCCTTTGGCCTTCAAGCCCACATTTCTTGGAATACTCACACTTTGAGGTACCTTTTTGGGGAAAACTTTCGTCTCTTCTACCTCTTTCTGGCAATCATTGATTTCAACTATGCCAATTATTGGTCTTGGTTCCCAGAATCTTATGGTAACAGACTCTCCTGGTCCATCTATTGATATTTGAACCGCTAGAATTCATTGGTTGACTCTTAGTCTAGGTAGGGTTTGCTCTGGAGGCTGTAGGTGGCTCCTCGAGTTCGACATTTCCTCTGGTTAGTTTTTTTTTGGGTGCCTTAATACTTGTGAACACTTATTCAGGTTAAATCTAAGCCCCAGAAGTGAGTGTTCCCTGTGTGGGCTTGAGTTTGAGACTGCTGAGAATTTATTTCTTCATTATAGTAAGGCTCATGCTGTTTGGCACCAGGTGAGTGATATGATTGGGAAGTTCTTGTCCTTCCCGGATGGCTATGGAACAGGGGTTTGGATTACTGATTGCAACCATTCTAAATTTATCAATTCTGTTATTGCTACAATAACTTGGTATATTTGGAAGGCCCGATGTGATGTGATCTTTAGACAGGTTCCTCTGAATACTAACCTTATTTCCTATAGGGCAATTACTCATGTGAGAGAGTTTTCTCAAGAAAATTCGGACCTCCTGGGCAAACGCATTATTCTCAATAACTTTTCTAGCTCTGATGGACTTTTCCTCTTTGCCGCTGGGAGTTGGAATGTTGCTAACAAGGTGGGTGGTATGGGGTTCTTCTTCTCTTCTTCTAATTACTTTATTTCCCTTACAGGTAGTGGTTCTACCCCTACCTCAGACACACTCATCGCTAACCTTCAGGCGCTAATTGTTCTGTTGAACTTCCATTAATCGAGTTATTCCGGTTCAGCATGTTTTCATCGCTAACCAAGAATTATTAGATTTAATCCAGCCCTTTGATCTTCCTTTCACCTAGCACCTTTCTCCTGATTTAGATTCTCTTCACCATCTCTTGGCTGTGGGCTCCTTTTTTTATTCTCACCCGGTCTTTAATTATAGTTAGACCAGTTAAAGAAATATTGGATAACAAATCAAATTTTAATTTTTTATGACTTCAAGAGATTAAGGGTTCATGACTTCCATTAAGCCCTTAATGTTAATTACCCTAGACTTTGTCACAATCAATTTCGTTCATTTCAATAAATATGAATTCATGGGCTTCATTGAAAATACAAGGAATTTATAATCACCTTGACTTATAAACTTCTATTTGAAATTGTGTCTTGTATATTTTGCATTTTGGATTTGATTTGCATCTTGAGTTAGATTTGAATTTCAAGTTATGAATTTTCTATGTTGATGAATCATAAACTTGATTTTAACTTTTCATAAGCTTCGGCTTATATGTTTGTAAAGCTCACTTCAAGTCTTGACTTGTGAAACTCTTTGGGTCTTTGACTTCTGGTGTCTAAAGACCGCTGAGTTCAATTATCAATTATTATGAATTTTGGAGGGGCATAAAGGCAGTCACATTCATAATAAGTCTAACTCGTGTAGCATAAGACAACTTTGCCAATAAGGAGAATTGAAGCAATCGACACGATCTACCATTGATTGTGTGCCCAATTCAACAGCCTCGATGAAGAATGATGAATTCAGGAGCATTTCGGTAAAAGTATTGTAGCAGAACTGTAAGAAAATATTGTAGCAAGTTACTGTTCACTATTTGCAGAAATTCAGCAAAACAGAGACTTCACACGGGCGTATAGAAATTTCACACGGCCGTGTGAAATCTCGATTCAACCGATTTGAAGCTGCGACTCAACATTATTTAAAGGCGTTTTGGAGACTTTTTCTGGATCTTTTGGCATACTTTTTCTCCTATCTTTTGGGGGGTTGCGGCTAAGGTTTGGAGAGGACCTTGTGGAGGATCGAAGCACACCATCGGCATCGACATCGACGTTCGGCGACTGCACAAGACCACGACCACACTCTACACAAGGGGGTTTTCATCTATGCTTTTGATTTGTGCTTATTCTCATAGTTTGATGGATTTGTATAGCTCCATGAGGAGCTAAACCCCTTGTGGGTATTCGGACTGGTAAACCCTAAGATGATTATGTTTCTATGACTTGTTATTATACTTTCCTTTATTAATGAATAAATTTGAGTTTCAATCTTAATTGCATCTTGTATTGATTTTCCCTTAGCCGTGACACTAGGATTGAGAATCATATAGGTTATTATTCGGAGGTGTGACAACTCCTATAGAGTTAGACTACTTAAGATTGGAGAGGGTTGAGAGGGTAACTCGTGAGGTAGCGAAACGTCCCCTTTTCTCTCCGGTGTGATTTTCCCTACCTCCATGTTCCACGAGTTCTTAGCGGTCAAATTAGAGCGAAGTGCTAGGAGATGAACTCCCCTGGGGCTTAGTTGTGCAAGCAACAGAGTGAAGGGTTGTAGTGAATCCTAGTACTTGGGCTTAATTGAGACTAGGGTTCTTTCATCTGGACCAAGTGGTTAGAGCTATACATAGGAACATGTTAATCACTAAGAATCCCTAGAGCTTAAAGCAATTCCATGTAGTGTGAGGCTTAGGAAGATGGACTCCCCTAGGGCTTAGTTGACAGGTCAACAAGAGTCAAGGGTCGTAGTGAAACCTAACGCAGGGGCATAATATTTGGGGTTAGTCACAGTTGACCTTAGGTTTGGGACCGTGTGTTTAAGGATATCCTCGACTCATTAATCATCAATAGGAGAATATAATAGCATTGTCTTGCACTAGAAGCATAAATCCTAGGGGTAGCTTGTCTGGGTACCCTATTTCATTCACTGATTGTCTTTCTCTTATCACTCTTGCTTGCACTCTCTTACCTTCCATATTTCTTTTTATTTTATTCTTATTTTCGATTAGCTTTGCACACACACAATTGACCTTGCTCTCGTTTTCCATATCTCGCATTAGTTAAATAGCAATTGCTTGTAACTTTGATCTCTACTCCCTGTGGATTCGACTACCCTCTCACCAGGGTACTATTATTACTTCGACAAACCCGTGCACTTGCGGTACACACACACAAGGGGTGTGTCACCGTTGTATTTGCCTCATCATCACATTACATGCCTCATTGCCTTCTTAAAATTTATATCTCATTGTCTGATTTTTTTTTAATGCTACATGGTGGAAATTAATTTGCATGCTAATCATTGACTTTGAGAGTGGTGGAGAAGAGTTTGACTGGTTTTCATTGGCATGCAATTGCATGGAAGAACTCTATCATTCCCACAATGATGGTTGCATATATATATATATATTTGGTGTTGAAAGTTGGACTCTGATGATTTTATAATTTTTATTATAGAAATCATATTACAACTTACAAGAGCCTAATGTGAAGCGCTAATAGAAGAGCTCTTCAGGATCTCAAAATGTGAGCTACTTGACTTTGTTTTTGACCTTAGCTTAACTAGCTGCTTGTGCAAACATTTACAGAACCTTGTTTAAGGGAAGTTGGTAATGATTTATTTTGTGCTCGAGCAAGATGGGATGACCTCGAAGAGCTATTACTGCGTGTACTCATGTTCAGCACGTCAACAGAAACTAAGTCATTTATGATCATCATCATTATTAGAAGTTTCTTGATGCCATAACTAATAGGAACAATCTTGGATACTCCCCAAAGTAAACCCTCTATTTAGATGCTTATCACTACTTCTTTTAGCTTTTGCATGTTTGTCTCGTCATCCCATGGTTTTATATCAAACAATACTAATAACTTCCAAGATAAGACTTCTTCCAGGTGTTTTGGTAGCTGCTGGACATTTCTCAACTATATTCTTCTCTTCTTTTGTCTCTTCACCGGACATATCCACATCATCACCATCACCATCATCATCATCATCATCATCATCATCATCATCATCATCATTATAGTCATTATCATCACTACTATAACCTCAAGTTTCAAGAACATGAATTATTTCATCTTCATTAGTTCGAGTCACCTTTCCTTGAACATCCTTCTTCCTTTCAACTTCTGCAGGATTTGGTTCATCTTTCCTTACTTCAAGCTCATGAAGTATGATCAACTTAGCAATATGTGTTATTTTTAACACCAGTTGGAGCACAAAGTATATTATCAGGGTTGAGGAGGGCCATCTCATAGACTCTGCTCTGCACTCTATTCAATTGCTTCGTTCCTTTACAAGATGGTTGTGCCCACTTAGGCTTCATAGACATCCTGATCAGCTTCTCTCCATCAACAAATAGTTTTAGTTTCATAAATTCCAACCTCCATTGGTGTGGAAGCAACGCCTTGATCTTCATCTTTCCATCACTAGCCATAAACATGAAAAGAGTGGTGTTGCTATCGATGGGCTTGAGATCAATGACTTGAAAAACGATCACTGAGATCTTCGATGGAGACTCCGCCGGTGGATTAGCAAGTTCGCTAGGAAGAACAAGATGAACGGAGGTCTAGATCTCATGGGGTGTGATAGTCGACGTCTTGTTGTAGTGAGTCCAAGCAAGATGCCTCTTGAGCTAGCTTCTCAAATATATCATTGATGAAGGAGTTGATGATGCCCATGGCCTTGCTGGAGATCCCGATATCAAGGTGGACCTGTTTGAGAACCTTGAATATGTAGATGTTGTATGCCTCGCTTCCTTTCTTGATCTTCTTCTTTTTTCTTTTAAAGAGACAGCGTCTTTGGATAGGAGACATTTCCTGGCCTTGGGTTTCTTCCTAGCAGGAACTTTCTTGGCGACAAACTCCTTCATCTTCTTCTCCTCTGTCTTCATGGGCTCATCATCAAGAACGACGGTAGGCAACATCTTAGGCTCTTCTATCTCCACTGCCTCTTCCTGCTTTGGTTCCACTATCCCCATAGCATCTTCCAGTTTCTCAGGCTTCTCTGTCTTCATGGGCTCTGATCAAGAGTAGCATCCATCGGCAGGCAGCGATGATAGCAACAACAGCCATTTTTTTATCTTTAAATATGCATATAGGTACGGGGGATAGGATGTCTCAGCATTCCTTCCTTCCTTTTTCTTTCTTTTTGCTTGTCTTTTTCCTCCATCTTCTCTCTTCATCCCCTCTTTTGGCCGGCTCCATCTTCTTTTAAAATCATCCAACCGCCCTCGCATGGACGATCATGGGTGGTTGCTTTGATCGTGGACCACAATAAACACCGGCGTCCGCTTAACCATAACCAACCCCATCTTTTATTTAGATTTATTTTATTTTATATAAGTGCTCTGGTATAAGTAATATGAAGTATACTTTTCTTGTATAGAGCAATATTTTTATCAGGCTTTATCATTGATTCATGTGTATTTGTGTTTTTTTTTGCGCATTCGGGGTTGTGGAGACAAATATGGAAAAAAGGAGCAAAAGTAGGCCATAGACGCAATGGTTGATGAGACTCTTGGACTAAGCAAGGATAAAGGCACGAGTTGTAGACATGTGAGTGTGTGCCAACTTCCAAAGTGCTAAAGTGATCATACAAATTGGAGGGACACAAAGGTAGTCACACTCATGTAGTCCAACTTGTGTAACATCGAAGAGCTTCATCAATGTGTCGAAAGCAAGAGGCGACATGATCTACCGCATAGTTGTGTGCCCAACTTAGCGGCCTCGATGAAGAAAATAAAGTCTGGAGCAACTTTGGCACGAGTACCGTAGCAGGTTTGTCGAAGCTCAGATTTGGACAGTCACGTTTTCCATATTTGAGTGCAGTCCAAGAGATTCAGTTGGGTGATGAGATGGCCGATGAGATTGATGAGCTACTTTCAGTGGGTAGTTGGCGCCGTTTACTGTCGATTAAAGAGCCATCTATCTGCATGCTTACACTAGAGGTGCTCGCTTTGTTTGAGTTTAACAGAGGATACAACAGCTTCACAAATATCGACACTATCTAGTTCCATGCATTCGGTCAACATCATAGCATAAGTGTGACAGTTTGCAGTCCGACTATGACTATATGATGAGGCTTACACGGACACGGAGGAGTATGGGCAGTTACCTACTGACTACCCGGGCAGTCTGACCCCACAGCGAGCATATCAGGCGTTGTGTGGACAGGGCCAGTATGAGCTGGGGGTCTCCAAGGTGAGGTGCCTCTCTCACCCAGTTTACAGATACATACATGCCGTTCTGCGCAGATCAGTGAACAGCCATGGCGACAGCGCCGGAGTCTTGAGTCGACAGAGGCTGCTTTACCTATACTCGATGGTAGAGAGCGAGCTACTCCACCTGGGGCATATTTTAGCCGAGTACTTACGCCATCAAGGCCAGTACCCCAGGGTTGGAGTCATCTTCTCGGGCCCGTATATCACTAGACTTATCATGGGGCTGGGTCTTTTGGACGCCATTAGAGGGGCCGAGAAGACTATCATACCATCGACCCTCGGTATAGAGATGATGAGATTGATGGGCATGATCCGCAGATGCAGGCCAGGTGTTTATGTCATGATCATGCCCCACCAAAGCCAGTTGAGGGAGAGGGGAATGAGGCCGAGGGTTCGCAGCTAGCCTTGCTGCCGCCACAGGAGCACATAGAAACCGAGGCACCATCCGCAGCACAGGAGCCACCTTCAATGTACATGTTCTCTCCCTCTCGAGGCTACAACAGGTTAGAGCGACTCGAGAGTGTTGTGGGGATACTACAGACCGAGTTGGCTGAGGTTCGCACTACACAGGCTGCAAATCACACTGAGGTGATGGCGCGTCTTGATATACTACAGCAAATACTCGAGTGAGACGCAACATCACCGTTTATCATGAGACCTCGATCCCCAGTAGCATCACCACCACCAGATCCACCAGCACCAATAGCAGCGGCAGCACCAGATGCCACTGAGCCAGACACCGACGCATGAGGCGTCTCTAGTTCCTTTATTTTCTTTATTATTATGTTTTTACATTTCTTATTTTGGACTTGTAGCACTCATAAAGGATTCTCCTTCTGAGTGTATCTTTCTAGTTTGTTGTTTTTCAGTATTTCGAGTTGTACTTCATTTCTATATCTTTATAGACTCGATTTTATTTGTGTTTTTGTTGAGCTTTACTGAACCCCCTTGTGTATACGTGCAGATGGTCTTGTGAATAAGAGAATTGAGGAATAGTCATTGGCACGGTCATGTGACCGTGTGTGCTTCACAACCCGTTGGAACTCAACTTTCCATGAATGTAGCTCCATCAAACGTAACACTAGGAGTTCAGGGAAGTATTGTTTCAATTACCCACTTTAACATATTATGCTTTGATTGTTATATTATTTATTGTGCTTACTTGCGTACATTGAGAACAATGTACATCTTAAGTGTGTGTGTGTGTGTGTGTGTGTGTGTGTGTGTGTGTGTGTGTGTGTTGGGAGAGGGGGGGAGTTCACATTACACATGCTTCATACTTATGCGTTCAATTGATTATGCTCATGTAGCCAATGGCGGTTCACCTCAGTTGCAACGGTTGTATTCTTAAGTTTAGGAGAATTTTTAACATTGCATCTCATTATGCTTTTGTTTTTGCTTGAATTTTAGGGAATTTTTGCTCGATTATCTCTTGTTGCACTACTCGCTCATGAAATCTTTTGGAAACTCAAGTTCAACATTTTAAGGACTAGTTTAGTAGTAGTTAGTTAGTTTTGAGTCTTAGCATTGATTTTAATTGATGAAAAAATGATTCTTTTTGTGAATATTATTGGTTTTATTTGTACATTTGGGGTGGAAAGAGCTACCACCTATGAAGTATGAAGCCATTCTCATAAGTCGGATACTATGTATGCCCTAATGATAGAAAGAGCTATCTCATGGGATGCGTGAAAGCTATTATCCCGATAGAAAGAGCAACCACCTCAAAAGTGTCAAAGCCACCTTTGGCGGCCGCCTAGGAAAGTGCTACCTTAGAGGATGTGTGAAGCTACTACTTTCCTCTTCTTGTGTATAAATAAGTCCATAATAAGAGCTTTGAGGAGTACTTTTTGGGTTGACTTGAGTGAGTTTACACACACTTACACAATGTCTGTTTTATTGTCCTTTATTATTCAAGTTTTTAGCTAGAGCAATGATACCTTTATTGCAATGTTCTAAACTCCCCTTGCTTGTAGAATGCTTCTTTTGCATACTTTTGGTGAACCTAAGGCTGAGCATTTTCAATTGTTCTTCCTAAGTGCTTTAATGTTTTATTTTTGTTTGAGGACAAGCAAAAGCTTAAGTGTGGGGGACTTTGATAAGTGCTCTAGTATAACTAATACGAAGTATACTTTTCTTTCATAGAGCATTATTTTTATCAGGTTTTATCAATGATTCGTGTGTATTTGTGTTCTTTTGCGCATTCAAGTTTGTGGTGACAAATATTGAAGAAAGGAGCAAAAATAGGTCATGGACGCAATGGTTGAAGAGATTCTTGGAATAAGTAAGGATCAAGGCACGAGTTGTAGACATGTGAGTGTGTGCCAACCTCCAAAGTGCTCAAGTGATTATACAAATTGGAGGGGCACAAAGACAGTCACACTTATGTAGTCTAACTTGTGTAACATCGAAGAGCTTCATTAATGTGTCAAAAGCAAGAGGTGATATGATCTACTGCGTAGTTATCTGCCCAACATAGCGGCCTCGATGAAGAAAATGAAATCGAGAGCAACTTTGGTGCGGGTACTTTAGCATGTACTATATCAAAACACTGTAGCAGGTTACTATTCATAGCGTGCCGAAAATCAGAATTCCAGAGAATCCACACGGGCGTGTGGAAATTTCACACGATTGTGTGGATGCTCGATTTCAGCCCTATAAATACTGTGATTTGGTTTTTATTTGGGGATATTTTTCCTATCTTTCGCCCAACTTTCGGGGAGAGCGCGGCTAGGGTTTGGAGAGGTTTTTGCAAGGCTTTTGGAGTGGTCCTACGGCATCGACATCGAGTTCCTTTGGAGGAGAGCTATTGGGGGAGCTTTCATCGGCATTGATTCGGCGAGGTGTGCCCTAGGTTTGACAAGGGAACCTTTAGAGAAGACGAGACAGCTCCACAAGACCATCGATACGGACTATAAGGGGGTTTTCTTTATGGTTTCTATCCATATGATTTTAAACTTTTTGTTGATTTGTATTGCTCCATGGAGAGCAAAACCCCTAGTGGGTGCTTGGAATTGTAAACCCTAGGATGATTTTGTTTCATTAACTTTTATTATGCTTTTTTAATTGATGATTTTAATTGAGTTTTAATCTTGAATGTTAATTGCATAATTTTTCCTTAGATGTGACACTAGGGTTGAGAATCCATATAGGTAATCCTTTGAAGGTGTGACAACTTCATTAGGGTTAGACTAAGCAAGATTGAAGAGGGTTGAGAGGGTGAGTCGAGAGGTAATGGAACGTCCCCTTTCCCTTCCGACGTGATTTATCCTACCTCCATGTTCCAAGAGTTCTTTGCGGTCACAATAGAGTAAAGTGCTAAGAGATGAACTCCACTGGGGCTTAGTTAAGCAAGAAACAGAGTGAAGTGTTATAGTGAATCTTAGTGCTGGGGTTTAATTGTGACTAGGGGCCTTTCGCCTGGAGCAAAGGGTTAGGTCTATATTAGGGAATAGGGTTTATCACTTTGAGTCCCTAGAACACCATGTAATCCAACGCAGTGTTAGGCATCGAGAGTATCACTTTCCGTCAGGGAATAGTCTAGAGGGCTAGTCACGGTTGACCTTAGGTTTGGGACTGTGTGTCTTTGGATTTTCATGACTCATTAAACATCAATTAGGAGGTATAATATTCGTTTTGCACTTGAAACAATAGTCCTAGGGTGAGCATTGTCCGGGTGTCCCATCCTCTCATCGATTACCTCTCTTTACTTTTATTGCTCTTCTTGCGTTCTTTTATTTTCTTTAGCATTTATATATTGATTTCTCTCACCATCGATTTTCTCTATAGCTATATAGTGATAACTCTTATTTTTAAACACTATTCCCTTTGGATACGACCACCCACTCACCGGGGTAAATTTTATTACTGTGACGACCCGTGCACTTGCGGAACACTCATGCAAGGGGTGTGTCAATTATATCATTTGGTTTGATTTTATTTTATTTTAATATATATCTTTTTATTGGATTTTATTTATTTAATTTATTTTATCATATATATATTATCTGATTTGATTTATTAATTTATCGTATTATATATATATATTTGACTCGTGATTACTGTTCATGGTTGATCTTCGATAAAAATCGCCTCTAGATCTGTGCTCTCGGCTAATCTTGAGATTTAAATATTTAGATTACCTTGAAATATGTGTTCTCAGCTGATCTTGAGATTTTAAATATTTTAGATCGCCTCGAGATCTGTGCACCCTACCGATCTTGAGATTTATGTATTTAGATCGCCTCGAAATATGTGTTCTCGTCTGATCTTGAGATTTTGAATATTTAGATCACCTTAAGATCGGTGCTCTTGCTATCTTGAGATTTGAATATTTCAAATCGCCTCGAGATCTGTGCTCTTAGCTAATCTTGGGATTTGTGTATTTTAAATTGCCTCGAGATATGCGCTCTCGGATAATTTTGAAATTTAAATATTTAGATCAACTCGAGATCTATGCTCTTACCTGATCTTCGGATTTGTTCATTTTAGATCACCTCGAGATATGTGATCTCGGCTAATCTTGAGATTTGAATATTTAGATCGTCTCGAGATCTGTGTTCTTAGCTGATCTTGAGATTTGTGTATTTAGATTGCCTCAAAATATGTGTTCTCAGCTGATCTTGAGATTTTGAATATTTTAGATCGACTCGAGATCGGTGCTCTTAGCTGATCTTGATATTTTAATATTTTAGATCATCTTGAGATCTGTGCTCTTAGCTAATCTTGGGATTTGTGTATTTTAGATTGCCTCGAGATATGCGTTGTCAGCTAATCTTGAAATTTGAATATGTAAATCGCCTCTAGATCTGTACTTTTAGCTGATCTTGGGATTTGTGCATTTTAAATCGCCTCGAGATATGTGCTCTCGTCTAATCTTGAGATTTTAATATTTAGATCACCTTGAGATCTATGCTCTTAATTGATCTTGAAATTTGAATATTTTAGATCGCCTTAAGATAGATGCTCTTAGCTAATTTTGGGATTTGTGTATTTTAGATTGCCTCGAGATATGCGCTCTCGGCTAATCCTGAAATTTGATTATTTAGATTGCCTCGAGATATGTGCTCTTAGTTGATTTTGGGATTTATGCATTTTAGCTCATCTCGAGATATGTGCTCTTAGCTGATCTTGAGATTTGTATATTTAGATCGCCTCAAAATATGTGTTCTTTACTGATCTTGATGTTTGAATATTTTGGATCGCCTTGAGATTGGCGCTCTTAGTTGATCCCAAAATTTGAATGTTTTAGATCGCTTTCAGATCGGTGCTCTTAGCTGATCTTGGGATTTGGGTATTTTAGATTAACTCGAGATATGTGCTTTTGGCTAATCTTGAGATTTGAATATTTTGATCACCTCAAAATATTTGTTCTTAGATAATCTTGAATATATCCAAATATTATGAAATTTATTTATCTTAAACAGATGTTGTCCTAATTTGATTAGGATTTGGCTATATGTAATTTAAAATTTTGATTTGATTTGAATTAGGACATGCGAATTTTTTTTATATAAGCAAATGCCTCCTTCATACTTCTCTCACGAAGAATTTTAGTGGGATTGAGTAAGAGAAGTAGGAACTCCATATCTTTTGTGTTGTTATGGCCGACAATTCGCAGAAGTAGGCTTTTTTGGATATTGACCAAAGTTGCAATGAATCCCCACATGGTCAAATTTTTACTCGACATAACCCTACTTTTGGTGTGGGATCTGAGACAATTATTAATTATGAAGAAGAAGAGTATTCAGAGTGGGTGAAACACCATGCGGCTCGTTCAGTCACTGCGAGAGTTACTCTAAACCGATGTTACGAAGATAGCAGGATTGATGTAATTTACTTAAAGGCTGAAGGTAGTGCACAAGGTTCAAATATTTTCCAACCTCTTGGATATAAAATCATCAATCACCATCTAGGGTGGAAGGGTAAGAATCCCGTCAGAAGTGAGTTGATTGATTCTCCAGATTATGCTGATTGGGCCAATGATGTTGTTAATGATTATCGCAATGGGTTGTCCCATGGGGAGCTAGTGGAAGGGATTATATCTTCAATTGGACAGTATGGCATAGATCTTAATTTTTACAAATCATTGGTGGAATTGTGGTGTCCAAAAACCAACACCTTTCACTTCCTACATGAAAAGGTAGGAATTTCTTTTTAGGATATCAAACTTCTTGGAGGGCTTCCTATTAGTGGTGATATGTATGATGAGTTCATCCCCACTAATGACATACTTCATCAGAGAGGAATTTCTGACTTTTCTGTTTTACGAAACCTTTTTGATATATATCAATGGCTTGCAAGGCAAGATTTTTGTAGACATGACAAAGGCGTGTCATTTGATAATTGGATAGGCTTTTTTAGAAAGAGAATACAGTTTGATTCAAAGTCTGATCCTCCTCCAAAACCCTCTCAATATGTTGACTTAGTGGCTTTTGTAGCTCTTTGGATTTGTTGTTCCATCATGCCAAGAGGACGTAATATGAGCAGGCCAACAGTTTTCATGATGGCTTCTAATGTTGTGTACGGGAAAAAGGTTGCTTTTGCTTCCGCGGTATTAGCACGCATATATGTGGGGTTGAATGCCATGGTTAATAATAGGAAAGGTCCTGAATTTTCCATGAAAATTTTTCCTTCTTACTTTCTATATGCATGGGCCGGATGTCACTTCCCTAGAATACATCTTCGAAGGAGGATTCATGCTGGCACATCTACTATTCCAGGACTTTCTGAGATACAAGAGATGTTATATTATATGAATGCTTCTCCAACCCCGTTTGATTGTCCTTTGAATGTGAGAAGATTTATTATTCGTGAAGAAAATTTTATTTGGCGTCCGTTTCCATTTTGACAACACAATGGTGAGAAGATATGAAACTCTAGGTATTCTTCAGGGCCAGAAGCTTTGGACTCTTCTACAATAGAGTATGTAATTTGTCTTCATTGTGGGGTTCTTCCACTATGTTGTGCTTGGGATATTTATGCAGAACCTTACAATCCTCATCGATTTAGGCGTCAATTCAGTTACGACCAATATTTTCCAAAATATGTTAATATCCCTAGAAAGCCTTCCTCCCTTAGGATTCTTGCAGGCTATTGGTTTCATTTCTCTTGCCAAAGGACTTTGAGTTTGTTTTATATTCCTGAGTATGACAAGAGTGGTAAACTCTTGTTGGTCTATGGGAATAAGTGGTTCAACAGTGTCGAAGCTTTCTTCAATCAGAGCATTACATCTCTAACTCAAGGAAAGTCTGTTAAAAATAGGGACCAAGGTCAATCTTCAAGAAGGCCACAATTTTTCGATGAAGGTATTTTCATTGGTCTCCCTAACCCCATGTCCAAGTGGGATCACTCTACTGTCGATCCATCCACTTCCATAAAACGCCAACGAACTCAAGGTGTGTGTATATATATATATATATGCAATTTAAATCTTTCATTTATTTGTTTATCATTACTTTTTTTTTGTACAGTAACCCTCCATGTTTGTTATTACCTTTTATATATATACATATATATAATAATTAGTATGTATACATATATATTTTAAACAAAAGCACCTGCAGGTGCCCATTCATTCGCCGCCTTTACTTCCGCCCATTTGTTCGGCCTTTTTTTTTTTTAACTTTCTCCTTTTATTATTATTATTATTATTATTATTATTATTATTATTATCATCATCATCAGCAGCACATGTGTTGCTGCTTCATTCGCCACTTTGTGTCCGCCTTTCATTTCATTTTTTTTTTGTTTTTTTTTGGTGAATTTCCTCATTTTTTTATACATATAATATGTATAAATATTCTTCAGATTTTTTTTTTTGCAAATACATATATTTTCTTGACTCAAAACATTTTCTTAGTAGGTATACAAATTGATGATACACCATCAAAAAATGTCTTACCCACGCAAAATGAAGAAATCATTCCTGATTAACAACACGGTATGATCAATTTGTTATCATTCATCAAATTTCTTATTATTTTGTCCTTATTTGCATTTGACCATGTCTTAGGTGATATACAAACTATCTTAGAGACTCAACCACAACACCATTCGCCATTAGTCCCAGAAGGTATTTTTTTTATTTATTTATTCACCTATTCATACCACATAGAATTAACATGTCTTTTGAACTTTAAGCTTTCGAGATGATGAAAATTATCCATCCTTAGGACGAACTACTTCTGAAGAATTTATTAAAGATTCTCCTCCCTCCACAGAAGAATTGAAGGTTGATGACACAAACATCGAAGTCACATCATCATTACAACAGACTGAAGGTAATTTCACTCTACCCTCATTTTTTACAGAAATTCTTGAAATTTAGCCCTTTAAGGAAGTTACAATCTTTTATTATTTTTTTTTAGGACAACATATAAAAGAATTAGAGCATACCACTGCCAATGTTGACACTAGTACGTGACCATCTACTTCAATCTCACAGGGTAAATTACTTTCATTCTCTTTTGATTTACTAATTTATCATTATTTATCATTTTTTCTCTCCGTAGATTTGAGGAATGTTGTATTATTCCTAAGGGATGATGTCATTGAAAGTATTAACTCTCTTGATCAATACAACTACCAAAATGTTATTGATGACGTGAAAGCATCAAGTAAATTTCTTATGTCCTTCGGTATTAACTTGAACAATCTTGAACATGCTCTAGAAAAGGTATCTCAATGTGCATTACTTGTTAAAGAGATTTCAGAAAAGCCCAGTGTCCAAGCTCATGTACATAAGCAACAAGCCAAAAATCGTGTGCTAAATACAACATCAGCGCTCAAGGATCTTAACAAGCATAGAGCTGATTTGATCAATGACAAAAATATGAAGAAGAACGAACTTCAGAAACTTGAAGCAGAACACCACCAACTTCAGAACAGGGTTCATGAGATTTTAGATAAGATAAAGATTTTGCATGAAGAAGTAAGAACTTCAGAATAATCCTTGGAAATTTCTACTTTCACACAAACCAACTTGCAAACTACACTAGATGAAAGTAGAACACAACTTGCTGAGGCTCGAGAAGATGGTTCATATGATAGCTATGTTGCTCTCTTCACCACATTGATTGATAGACTGGAGAAAGAAAAGGTGTCTTGTGCTCAATTTTTCAAGCATTGAAGAACTCCATCTTTTTTTATTTGTTTAGCTAGTTTGCTTGTATAATTAGTTTTGAGTATGTATTTGCTTTAGTAGTTGATTTTGAGACATTTGCTATGAACATAAAATTTTCTTTAACATGATTTAATTTCTTTCCATTATGCTATGGCAATTGGCTTTGAAGATTATTCATTTGATGATGGAATCATAGCAATGTGATTACATTGCTCCACTTTTTTTTTATTGAATCAAGAAAAATAATTGAAATTTAATGCCTTGATTCATAAAATGAAACTTTGAGATAACATGCCATGCACTTTATCACAAAATTCAATATTTTGCTTCAGGAAACGCACAATTGTGCATGACCGGTCTACTCCTTTTTCTTTTATAAGGGATCAGACATTCTGTCATAGACAAATATTTTACACTATGCATAATATTTCTTTAGAAAACAACCATTATTAGGTGGCATGGGTCATTCTCCATTAGCATCAATGAGTTGGTATGCGCCTCTTTCGTATACGATCTCCATGACACATGGACCTTTCCTATTTGCTTTGAACTTGCCCCCAGGCCGGCCGTTGGTAACGATGGGTCTTCCAACTTATCTAGGCCAAGCGAGCTCACCTTTTTCGACTTTGGTTGCTTGCCCCCTTTATCTTCTCATTTGGTTGGGAACAAAACCCACTAGTCATATAAGATGAAGCACTGGCATTTTTTATCAATATCTTTTTCACACTCATTTTCAAATATGGGAGGAGAAGTCATGTCCCACAGGGCGTGCCAGAATTTGTGGGCTCCTTTTTTTTCTTACCCGGCCTTTAATTATGGTTAGACAGGTTAAAGAAATAACGGATCACAAATCAAAATTTAATTTTTTATAACTTCAAGAGATTAAGGGTTCATGACTTCTATTAAGGGCAAGCCCTTAATGTTAATTACCCTAGGCATTGTCGCAGGAAGCTTCCATTTAGAAATAAGTGTGAACAAGGAAACAAATTGTGACAATCAATTTCATTCATTTATAAATATGAATTCACGGGCTTCATTGAAAATACAAGGAATTTAAAATCATCTTGACTTATAAACTTGTGTCTAAACTTGTGTCTTGGACATTTTGCATTTTGGATTTGATTTGCATCTTGAGTTTGATTTGAATTTCAAGTTAGGAATTCTCTATGTTGATGAATCATAAACTTGATTTTGACTTTCCATAAGCTTCGGCTTTTATGCTTATGAAACTCACTTCGAGTCTTGACTTGTGAAACTCTTTGGATCTTTAACTTCTGGTGTCTTGAGAGCATTGAGTTCAATTGTCAATTTGTATAAATTTTCAAATCTTGACTCTTTTTATATTTTGAGTCTCGACTTGGTTGCTTTATATATATATATCACATCATATATATGTATATTTGAACATAGCCGTTGTATGTGCCTTGTCATCACATTACATGCCTCATTGCCTTCATAAAATATATATCTCATGCAGATATGCATGCTTCTCATTTATTTTTTATAATAATACTACATGAAGGAAATTAATTTCCATATTAATCAAGACTTTGAGAATGATGGAGAAGAATTTGACTAGTTTTCATTGCCATGTAATCGCATGTAGTTTTGTTTTTTTTAATGCTACATGGAGGAAATTAATTTGCATGCTAGTCATTGACTTTGAGAATGGTGGATATTAGCTTGACTGGTTTTCATTGGCATGCAATTGCATGGAAAGAACTTCATCATTCCCACAATGATTGTTGCACACACACACACACATTTTGGCCCAATTTTCTAGATTTCCATTTTCCTCCCCATGACTGGACACAAGTTACCACAATACTCAAAACACCAAATTAATGCAATAGTTAGGTAGCCTAATGTAGACATGGCCACAGTTTAGGAACCGTCAGTTCCTGTTCATAAAAATCTTGAACCGGAACCGAACCGCCTAGACAAGGTTCTTGGCGGTTCGGTTCCGGTTTCGGTTCTGGCGGTTCAGTTCAACGGTTCCAGTTTGGCGGTTCAAACGGTTCAAGTTTTTTTTGTTTTTGTTAAATTCAATATTTCAAATTAATGAAAACAAAAATACAAAAATTAATTTAATACAATATTTTATTAAAAAATAAAAGTATTAATAATTCAAAACAATATTTTGCAATAAAAGTACAATAGGGAAGAAATAAAAAAAATAAAGGGCTTGAACTTAATTATATCAAGTTGCCTAAGTATCCTCTAGAGGAATCAAAGCCCACGTAGTTCTTTTATTTTTATTATACATATTTCCCATATTTTCATAATGCCTAAGTATCCTCTAGAGGAACTAGAAGCCGCCGTTATTGTACCAGAGCCATCATTTACCCACTCGTCTGATAATGATGAGTGTATAAGGTCATCTTGACTTCGTAGTCTAGCTCTTTCCCAATCATCAAGGCAAGTTTGTGCTTCCAATGATTCTGGACCTAACCTTGATCGTCTTTCATCTAAAATGTTGCCTCCTTTACTAAATATTTGTTCAACTGCAACGGTTGAGGCGGGAACTGCAAGAAGTTGTTTAGCAAACTTCGCTAAAGTAGGAAAAGTCTCTGTGTGCCTACTCCATCATTCCAAAATTGAAAAATTTGAACCTGTATCATCACCAAACTCAAAAACTGTTGTTAGATAAACTTCAAGCTCCGAATATGTGCCGGATGTTCTAGGCCTCTTCCTCCTTTCTAAAATTTTGTTACCCCATTTTGTGAATTTCGAGGAGGATGGAGGTAGTGGAGGCTCCGCTTCTTCATCATGAGTGGAAGGTGAAGAAAATGTCTCACATAACTCATTACACAAAACTCTAATTCTACTAACTATTAACATTACATCAATATCTTCATCATTAAACCCCAACAAATCAAAATAATAAGTGTTCAACATCTCTACTAAACCTTCAAATTTACATCTAGGATCAAAAATCATAGTAGTAAGATAAATATCGGGAATAGTTTTATAATAACTCAACCATTTTTCTCTCATGCCATAAATTGCATCATAAATAGGAGGATGTTTGAGTCCTTCCATTAAAGCACCACTAATATTTATTGCTTCAATTAAAAATTGATGAGAAGTTGGTTTATATACACTACTAAATGTATGAGTAGCATCATTAAAAACACGAAAAATATCTAAAATAGTAGAACATATTTCCCATTGGGTTGGCAAAAGTGTATGATGTTTAATATAAATAGATGCAAAAGAACACAATAAATTTCTATACTCATAAGATTGATCAATTAATTTAAACGTGGAATTCCAATGAGTAGAAACATCTTTTGAAAAACGTTTTGGTTTCATTCCATTTTGTTTACAAAACTTTGCCCATTCTTTCATAACTTGTGGATGCACCCAAATATATGAAATTACTTTTCTTATTGGAGATATATGTTGATTGAGCTCATGAGCCAAAGCATCTTGTACACATAAATTTAAAATATGGCATGCACAACGTATATGAAAACATTTTCCACCAAAATTCGGTTGACAAGTTCTTTTTAACTCAAAATTAGAGGCAGTATTAGCCGATGCATTATCAAAAGAAATTGAAAAAACTCTATTAACCAATCGATATTCTTGCAAAATATCCAAAATCATTTTACAAATATTTTTGGTGGTATGTCTATCATCAAAACATCTATATGCAAGTAATTGTTTTTGTAAAATATTATTTTCATCAATCCAATGACAAGTTAAACCCATATAAGAATGTTCACACCAATGATCACTCTAAATATCACTACAAAGAGAAACATGAAAGTTATTGTTTTGAAAATATTGTATTAATTCACTTTTACATTTTTTATATAGTTTCAAAAGATGTCTTTTCAAAGTATTTGTAGGAACTTTTTTAAAACTAGGATTTAAATAATTTTGACAAAAATTATTAAAACCCAATTTTTCACCAAAATTAAAAGATAAATGATCAATAGAAACCATCGAAGCTAATCTGGTTATACATTCATTTTCATTATAATGAAATAATTGAGTAGAGTTAGAAGGAGAGACAAACCCGGTCATTTGAGATTGTCCTTTGCTCAATCCAACCTTAAGTGGATGCTTTGTTTGCAAATGTTTGGTGAAAGTCCCATACCCGCCTCCTTTTGAATATTTGTAAACTTTATTGCAATAATTACAAGAAACATCGAACTTGCCATCTCCTTTCGCTATCTTTTTGAAATGAATTTTGAAGATGTCGGAATTTGAATCTCTCCCACTTGCCTCCCCTTCCAGTTGTGATGATGGTGGTAAATTACTTCCACTTCCTTGGGTTGAATGTTCTATCTCACGACTCTCACCAAAACCACTTCCGGAGCTTGCCATTTTTTTTGTTTGAATTATGAGTGCTAGAAAGAACTAGAGGTTGAAACTTGAGAGCAATTATCAATTGAGAGAAATTTAGTGTTAGTGAATTGGATAGTGAAGTGAGGTATTTATAACCAAAGAATTGGAGATTTGGAATTTTGGAGGAAAATATGAATTATAAAAATAAATAAATAAATAAATAAATAAAATGCAACGGTCATATAGTTTGAGAATTGCTTAGAGTTAGACATTTGACTAACCAATTTGACCGTTGCTTAGTTAGAGTTAGATTGTTAGACAATAGACAATAGACAAGATGCTTTGGCAGATGGCCAATTGTGCCAACTGCTAAATTGCCAACGGTCCAAAATTGGCCCGTTCATCAACGGGCCAATTTTGGACCGTTGGCAAATTTTCTCTCATTCATTCACTAAATTACAGAGTAGCAACGTTACATATACAGAGGAGAGACAGACAAAGTCACAGAGTTATAATTTAAATATTACAAATAAAAAACAAGATCATCATCCATGATTCCATGCTGGTCACCGGAGTGCAAGTTGCAAAGAAAACCAAGCAAGATGGATGGGTAGCTAGCAGCCTGGCACTCCCCTTCACGGTTTCACCCAAGAGTTCCCCATTGCCATTTGCAAGTAAATCCCTAATTAACCGGCAAGATCCAAAGAGATTATCAAAGTATAGATGATGATAACCTCCACTAATAAAAAAAAGATTATAGAAAAGAAAAACTAGAAATCTAACCAAATCGGGGAAGAGATCAAATCTTGACGCAGCTCTGCTTCTCTTCCTCAAAAAGCCTCTGTTTTCTCAGAAAATCAACAAAAAAAAAAAAAGAAAAAAACTCTTCCAGCCCCTGTTTCTCCTCCTCTTCCTCCCCATCTCCGCCACGGCTCCACACCTCTACCATCTCCGATTCTCCGTGGCTCCACCCTTCCGCCGCGCCCTTCCTCCGCGCCACCGCCCGAGAGATGAATTTAGGTTTTCCGAATTTCGGTTTTTGAGAGGCGGCCCAAAAGATACCAGGAATCCAAGATGGATTTAGGGTTTTCTTTTAATGTCCATTGTCTGACCGTCCACGTATATTATCAGTTATCTAATCTAACGTTTGTTTTTATTTTTTCTTTCTTTTTCTTTTTGGTTTCTAAATTTCTAGTTAACTTTACAAATTGAAAATATTGGGGGTTTTATCTATATCTTTAATTCTTTAAATCTTTAAAATTTATTTATAAATTAATTTATAATTTAGATTATAAAAATCAGTTGTTAAATAATAAAATTTTACAAAAATTCTACTAAGAATATAATTTTATATATTATATAAATTAATTTGTAAAAATCAAAAATTAAAACATAGATGATAAGGATAAAAAATATCAACAAAAACTAAAACATAGTAATTTATAAAATATCAATAAATTAAAAAATAATTTTTTGTAAAGATATTTTTAAAAATTTATTATGGTTTAGAACTTTAGATGATAAGGATTAATTTGTATAAAATTTGATTTTGGATTAATTTGTATATAAAACTTAATTTTAGATTAATTTGTATAAAATTTAATTTTTTTTAAATAAAAATAAAAAAACTCGAGAGAGAGAGAGAGAGAGAGAGAGAGAGGAGAGATAAAAAATTTATTATGGTTTAGAATCTTTAGATGATAAGGATTAATTTGTATAAAATTTTATTTTTAAAATAAAAATATTTAATATATATATTTTAAAAAAATAAAATCAGGCAAATTTGCTCACACATATATATTAAATTATAAAAATAATATAGAAATCTACTACAGAATTGAATATTTTTTTTCCCTCAAAAAATTAATTTGGTAAGTGATAAATCAAAAAAACAGACTAGTTATATATATCATATTAAGTTCTCTACCCTCCAATCATTTATATTGTTCATAACTACATATGTGATACGTCTCCTTGCAAACTAACTAACATGCTATAACACAAGGCCACAGAGTTTGGTTTCTTATAAATACTCTTGATTGTAATATTTCAAAGACAATGTAAACAAGCAATTCAATTAGTATTAAAAATTGAGATAAACTCTTTTAAGTTTTAAGTACTCCTCATTAATTAAATTATTTTAATAAATCCATATTTAATTTGTTACTAATAGTTTTCGGCATAATCAATTAATTATAACTAATCTTCTTACATGAGTAACAAAGTTTGGCATGACGCAATACATATAAGTCGGAGACTCGGATAAATGTCATGAATCAAACAATTCAGACCTAATAAACTAATCAAATGTTTAGAATCAAATTTAATCAATAATTAATTTGGTTAACATCTTTAATTATTTATTTAAAATATATTTAAACAAGTAATTAGTTACTTAATTACTAATTAATGATTTTAACAAAATAAAAACCTAATCATTCATGGCATTATGTATATATATATATATATATATATATATATATATATATATATATATATATATATACATATGATATTTTGATTTAACTGGAACCGGCGGTTGAACCTCCTGTTTGAACCGTCGGTTGAATCGCCGGTTGGAACCTCCAGTTTGAACTGCCGATTCCACGGTTTTCAAATTCTGAAACCGGAACTGAACCTTGTATGAAGGTTCCGGTTCCGGTTCGGTTTTTGACGGTTCAGTTCCGGTTCGATTCCACGGTTTCAGTTCAAAATGGCCACGTCCAGCCTAATGTGTAGCGCTAATAGAGGAGCTCTTCAAGATCTCAAAATGTAAGCTACTTGAGTTTGTTTTTGACATCAGCTTTTGCTCCCAAACTAGCTGCTTTTAATTGCATGCTGTTGTACCTTGCTCCAGGAGTATTTAAGGGGTGATTATTCTGTTGATTCGCATCTAAGTTCTTCGATGCTGAGACGTTGCCTCTGCTACTAATGTCATCATGACCAAATACGAATGTGCAAACATTTACGGAACCTTGTTTAAGGAAAGTTGGTAATGAATTACTTTGTGCTCGAGCAAGAAGGGATGACCTTGAAGAGCTATTATTACATGTACCCATGTTCAGCATGTCAATAGAAACTAAGTCATTTACGATCATCATCATTATTTGAAGTTTCTTGATTCCATAACCAATAGGAACAAGCTTGGATACTCAACAAAGTAAACCCTCCATTTGGATGCTTCTCATTGCTTCTTTCAGCTTTTGCATGTCTGTCTCATCATCCCATGGTTTTATATTAAACAATACTAATAACTTCCCAAATTCTTTCTTTTTCCAGGTGTTTTGATAGCTGCTGCACATTTCTCAACTATACTCTTCTCTTTTTTTGTCTCTTCACCAAAAAAATCCACATCATCATCATCATCATCATCATCATCATCATCATCATCATAGTCGCTACTATAACCTCAAGTTTCAAGAACATGAATTATTTCATCTTCATTAGTTCGAGTCACCTTTCCTTGAGTTCAAGGCCTCCTTGACAGATAATTGAACATCCTTCTTCCTTTCAACTTCTTTAGGATTTGGTTCATCTGTCCTTACTTCAAGCTCATGAAGTATGATCAACTTAGCAATATGTGTTATTTTTAACACCAATTGGAGCACAAAGTATATTATCAAGGTTGAGGAGGCCCATCTCATAGACTCTACTCTGCACTCTATTCAATTGCTTCGTTCCTTTACAAGCTGGTTGTGCCCACTTAGGCTTCATAGACATCTTGATCAGCTTCTCTCCATCAACAAATAGTTTTAGTTTCATGAATTCCGACCTCCATTGGTGAGGAAGCAACATCTTGATCTTCATCTTTCCATCACTAGCCATAAACATGAAAAGAGTGGTGCTGCTACCGATGGGCTTGAGATCAATGACTTGAACAGCAATCACAAAGATCTTCGATGGAGACTCCGCCGATGGATTGGCGAGTTCGCTGGGAAGAATAAGATGAACAGAGGTCTAGATCTCTTGAGCCTGCTTCTCAAATATATCATTGATGAAGGAGTTGATGATGCCCATGGCCTTGCTGGAGATCCTGATATCAAGGTGGACCTGTTTGAGAACCTTGAATATGTAGATGTTGTAGGCCTCGCTTCCTTTCTTGATCTTCTTTTTTTTTTTTTAAGAGACAGCATCCTTGGACAAGAGACGTTTCCTGGCCTTGGATTTCATCTCAGCAAGAACTTTCTTAGCGACAGACTCCTTCGTCTTCTCCTCCTCCGTCTTCATGGGTTCATTATCAAGAACGACCGCAAGCAACGGACAAGGATGACAGCGACACCCATGTTGGCTATGGCAGCAGCATCTCAGGCTCTTCTATCCCCACCGTTTCTTTATGCTTTGGTTCCACTATCTCCATAGCATCTTCCAGTTTCTTAGGCTTCTCTGTCTTCACGGGCTCCGATCAAAAGCGGCATCCGTCGGCGGGCAACGATGATAGCAACAACAGCCATTTTTTTTATCCTTATATATGTATATAGGTACAGGGGAGAAGATGTCTGAGCACTCTTTCTTTTTTTTTTCTTTTCCTTTTGCTTGTCTTCTTCCTCCATCTTCTCTCTTCACCCCTTCTTTTGGACGATCGTGGACGGTTGCTTTAATCATGGACCACGACAAACACTAGCGTCTGCTTGATCATAACCAACCCCATCTTTTATTTAGATTTATTTTATATATATATATTTGCCATGTGATTTGTATTCATGATTGATCTTTGATAGAGATTGCCTCGAGATCTGTGCTTTCGGCTGATCTTGAGATTTTAAATATTTTAGATCACCTAAAGATCTGTGCTTCCTGCCGATCTTGAGGTTTTTGTATTTAGATTGCCTTGAAATATGTGTTCTCGCCTCATCTTGATATTTTGAATATTTTAGATCGCCTCGAGATCGGTGCTCTTAGCTGATCTTGAGATTTGAATATTTCAGATCACCTCGAGATCTGTGCTATTAGCTAATCTTGGGATTTGTGTATTTTAGATTGCCTCGAGATATGCGCTCTCGGCTAATCTTGAAAATTGAATATTCGCTGATCTTGGGATTTGTGCATTTTAGATCACCTCGAGATATGTGCTCTCGGCTAATCTTGAGATGTGTGCTCTTAGCTGATCTTCATATTGTATATTTAGATCGTCTCAAAATATGTGTTCTCGACTGATCTTGAGATTTGAATATTTTGAATCGTCTTGAGATCGGTGTTTTTAGTTGATCTGAAAATTCGAATATTCTAGATCGCCTCAAGATCGGTGCTCTTAGCTAATCTTGGGATTTGTGTATTTAGATTGCCCCAAAATATGCGCTCTCGGCTAATTTTAAAATTTGATTATTTAGATCTCCTCGAGATTTGTGCTCTTAGCTGATCTTGGGATTTGTGCATTTTAAATCACCTCGAAATATGTGTTTTTGACTGATCTTGAGATTTGAATATTTTGGATCGCCTTGAGATTAGTGCTCTTAGTTGATCCGAAAATTTGAATATTT
This sequence comes from Dioscorea alata, assembly GCA_020875875.1. NCBI lineage: Eukaryota > Viridiplantae > Streptophyta > Magnoliopsida > Dioscoreales > Dioscoreaceae > Dioscorea > Dioscorea alata. Next base: position 4,226,470 of record CM037014.1, read on the forward strand.
TAGATCGCCTTGAGATCGATACTCTTAGCTGATCTTGGGATTTGTGTATTTTATATTGCCTCGAGATATGTGCTCTTGGCTAATCTTGAGATCTGAATATTTTTATCATCTTGAAATATTTGTTCTCGGATAATCTTGGATATATCCAAATATTATGAAATTTATTTATCTTAACCACATGTTGTCCTAATTCAATTAGGATTTAGCTATATGTGATTTAAAATTTTGATTTGATTTGAATTAGGGCATGTGAATTTTTTTTATATAAACACTGGCTATGTCAGGTAGTCCGTGCTTACACATCATCCCGCACTCTTGGACCATCCCTGCTACCAAGTTAGCTTCCCATGGAGCCAATTTGCACACTCTGATGCTCTTCCTCATGGGTAGTGAGCTTCTCCGATGGATCATGAAAATTCTAAATAATTTTGGTTTTGCATTTAAAGTGTTGCTTCCTTTTTCTGTTCTTCTGTTGTTTTTGGCTTCTTTGGCCTTTTGACTTTTTCCTAGTTGTTGTTTTTAGCTACATGTTTTTTTTTATTTCAATAAATAGCCTGTTGGGGTTCTTTCTTCAAAAAAAAAAAAAAAACATTGCCCTTGAAAAGCTCCCATGCTTCATCTGGTTCCAAGCATTCGACTTTAATCCTTTTACTAGCTCTCATCCGGGCACACACATCTTCTAATCGAGTAGTGAAAACCACTTTGTGTTTGTATTGTTTGGTGGAATTATCATCGCTATAAGGATGGGGAATTCCAAGATTAATAAGATCTACTTCTTCCCATATATTATCCAAGAGCAATGCAAAGTTACTAATTTTTAGAACATTGAAGATGTCCTCTTTACAAGCAGAAGGCTCCAATTGCAAACTTTTAGCAATCTTTTTTTGAAGTTCTTTCAACCGAATATCTTTTGAAGCTTCAGTGAATAACACATGATTGAATCCCATATTTGCATCACCTAACAATGACTGGCTGATTTTTTTCAAAAGTGTACTCTTGCCTACACCCCCATGTCCAATATGCCAATCATGCTGACTGTTTCGTCTGCCAAGTAACTGAGAGTCATATTAAGATTGGAGCTGATTTTTCTTCCCACTATTTTATATAATTCAGGGACTGGTTTAGTAGGTTGTTGCTCTATGAATGGGACTTCTAATTTTTCTCTTTTCCACGGAGTTATTTCATCTAATAAATTAATTGCATCTCTCACTAAAAGAAAATTGGGCTATAGTGGCTAAATTTAGTGGTAAATTTATAAATTTGTCGTTATAAATATCTATAGTAATGGATTTTCAAATTAGCCGCTATAAATGTGTTTTTAGGGGAAAATTTTTTAAATTAGACACAAGTTTATTTATTATTTTTTAATAATAGTTTTTATAGCGGCAAATCATGTATTAGCCGCTATATATATATTACATTTAAAAATTATATTTAAGGGTGATCTCCACTAATTTTTATCATCCATATAAATAAAAATCATTAACAAAAAAATCTATCATAATTTTTTATTTTATAAATTTTAACAAAAACTTTTAAAATTTTTATTATTTATTTATTTTAGATATTCTTTTATCCCCAAATAATTTTTATTTTAAAAATTTGTGATGTCATTCCGTGTTAAAAATCACAATTTTATTTTATTTTATTTTGTTTATTTATAAATAAATCAGAATAGAGTTAAGAGGATAAACATTGAAATTATAATAAAAGATTTTTGTTTTATAATAATTTATGTTTTAATATAAAATTAAGGAGGTTTATGACATAATAGCTTTCCCTCGAGCTCCGCATTAGGATTACATGTCGGACCAGTTTAATCTTAACCACGCCCGCGCGTCACTGACACCGCCCTTCTTTCCTTTTATCTCTCCATAAAAATTAAAACCATTTTCTCACAAGGTTCTTCTCTCCTGCGAAGCCTTCATCCAAGGCCTTCATTGTCTCTGCCTCTCCATCCCCTTCCTCCGATCATCGAAGCCCTAACCCTAAAATCTTGTCCTTTTTCCATCGGGAGTGTCAAGATTCGAGGTCTTTTGCTTTCCATTCGAGTGAGAGGAGATCGGTGCTCACGGTGCTGGCCATGGCCCTCTCAGCCTCGACGTGCAGATGTTGTATTCGATACTCCTGAGCTCGTTCAGCCCCGATGTCTCCGAGCGAAGTCTCGCTGAGTGTGTCTTCTCTCAGTGCAAGAGCCGCCCTGGGTTTTGCTCCTATCTCCTTGTACCACTCTCTTATCTCGCTTTATTTGGGGTTTTTTTTTTTTTTTTTGCTTAGATTTGGGTTTGTCTTTGGATTTTATGGTAAATATTATGTTTTTAATAATGATTTTTTTGAAATGATACTGGAATGCTGTGCAGGAAAACATTGCTAGGATGTGCGTCTCCTGGCATCGATTTACTTCAAGAACAGTATCAATCAATACTGAAGGAATCAGCGCGATTTAGCGTAAGCTTTCTTCCTTTCTATTTGTATTGCTTTGTTTCATTGGTGAAACCCTTGTATGAAATTGTTTATGCAGATGAGTTTGGATAATGGTTTATTCAAAACTGTGGAATTAAATATTTTATTATAGTTGATGCTTATATTAAATGGTAATGCCATTGTCGAAGGGATAGTTTAGATGATGGTCCCATACGTCTATGGTAATGCCATTGTTGAAGCCATAATTTAGATGATGATGCTATACGTCTATGGTAATGCGATTGTTGAAGCCATAGTTTAGATGATGATGCTATACATCTGTGGTAATGCCATTGTTGAAAGTATGGTCTAGATTATGATGCTATATGGCTATGGTACCGTCATTGCTAATGGTATACCATAGGAAAAAAGTATAATCCCGTTGTTTTTTATGATATGGTTTGGATGATTATGTTTATGAAGATGCACATAGTTGCAAGTTCCTCGGGCCTAAATACACATTTTAGTCTTCATATAACAGGTTTGATGCTCAGATTCGCTAGGAACTTGCACTAAAATTCCTTTTTGCAGAGGAATTACCAATGATGAGAAGATCCATCTGCGCAAAAAATTGTAATTACATTTAAGGAAAGAAAATTCTCAGGTTACTCTAGTTATCTTCATGTTGCTTTTTGCTTTTGCAATTTTCTGCATAAAGTGAAGACACACAGATGCCCTTACACTGATATCTACTTTAATTTATTTAATGCAAAATTATTCATCTAAAGTTTGACAAATTGTTGTGTAACCAATAACAATTTCACATATGCGTCGGTCTTGAAATTTTTATAAAAGATGATCTAATATTTAATATTACATATGTCAATGAAATTATTCACCTTTCTTAATGGTACTTTTTTGAACTCTGAAGGAATTATCAACAAAGCGTCTCACTTTAGCCCAGAGGACTTTCTCAGTGGTATGTCATCCTTGCAGAACATGGAAAGTTTGTTTCGAACTTGGGGTTTTTCTATGTTAGAATAGACTAGTGGCTGAGCTTTATATTTCAGAAGGAACACATTTGTTTTTTTTAAATTCTGCACTGCAATTTGGCCAAACTTTTCTAAATTACTGCATTGCAACCTTAGTTTTGCAGCACATATGACTAGATTTAATTCTTATTGCCAGTGATGTTCATGTGCTGCTAGCATTAAGAGGCATTTAGTGCCATAGCTAAATTTCATGATATTTTATTGCAGATAGCTTCAAACTTGTTTGAATATACATGGAACCTATGGCAGAGTGATGCACAAACAATACTTCAAAGTTGTTCCAACCTATCCAAAGGTATTAGTGTCAATTCTTTGGCGAAACATCAAAACATTCTTCTTTTAACGTGTGAAGATGGTTGCTATGTTCAAAGATTATTCAACAACTGATTGTTTATCGGCATCCAAGTGATGTCACATCTGCACAGGTAAATATGTTCAATGGAGGATAGAAGTATTGCCCTTTAATCTTTTTTTTGCCTATTCTTATTTTAATATCTGAGTGGCATGATGTCTTAACCCTTATTTTATATTTTCAAGGAAGTGCGGCAGATCAAGGAAGTCTGTCCGGTGCTCTTGAATGCGATCCAATCATTTCTTCTATATTGTGAGATGCATTTTGTAAATACATTTATAACCTACCAATTCATCTCCTTATCACATGAAGGGAAATTTTTCTTGTGGTCCATTACCTCTCAAAGTGTGATTTCTTGCGTCTTATTGATATTGTAACTTGTGACTTTGTTTGCTTTATTCTGTGTAGGAATAAGAGAGGTGATAACAGAGACAAGAGAGTTCAACGACTTCAAGATTATAGACACAACCATTTCCCATCAGTAAAATACCTCGAATATATGCTGCTATCTAAGTTGACAGACTTTGTCAAAGGCCTGATAATGGGGAGAAAGTGGTGTTAATCCAAAGACCTGATCTAAAGAAACTTTTTGAAATTGATCTACTATGTGTATGTTTTAGTGTTTTCTTATAATATCCACACTAGTTATAAAAAACAAGTTGCTCTTTAGTTTATCATTTTTGTAATTTTTATGGTGAGAGATTAATAAATTAATATATTAATGTTGTTTTTAATGTTGTCTCTTATATATGTGTGTGTGTGTGTGTTTAGAAACAGATAAATTTGATTAGTTACTGAAGTCTCTACTCAATTTACAAGGCCTATAATGGTTTCGCCACTATAGAATTTATAGCGGCAAAGTTTTCTACCGCTATAGTGATATGAAACAAATCAATATGACTTATAGCGGCTGAAATGTTCTGCCGCTATAAGATTTATAGCGGCAAAATTTTTCGCCGCTACAGGTAATTATGCAGCTCTAACCCTAACAGATGGGATAGCGGCAAAAGGTACATTTGTGGCAAAAAACTTATAGCGACCAAGGATTTAGTGGCTAATTGGATATCCACCGCTATAAAGGTATTGGGGCTAAAATGAGCCTTATAGCGGCAGATTTTTTTTCACCGTTATAAGTCATATTTCTTGTAGTGTCTGCTGATTCTATATCTTGAAGAACATTTTAGACAACAAGGGCCTTGAACACAACAACCTTGGTTATATTCATCTAGAAATTGTGTTACCTTCTCATATTTTTCTCCAACTTGTTTAAAATCAATTCAGATGGTTGGAAACCAATAAACTTTGTTGTATTGATATAAGTTGAAATACAAACGAAAGCATGAAATGTATGAGATCATGTTGAGAAAAAAATCATCTTGATTTAGCAGCAGAAAGAAAATGTTCGGCTATATATATTGTTTTTCTTTTATTATTATCTTTAATTACATTACCCATTTTTCTTGTATTTCTAAAATATTTCAATACTACTACTACCATTAAATAATAAAATGGTCATTTTCTCCTATTAGAGAAAGAGTAATGATAAATGCACCGAATTCATTTCCCGAATTCGGTGCACGAATGACCTGGTTGCCAGGTCATTCAGTTTTTATTTTTTTTTTTTAAATAATTTGCACGTGAACCCCCACCCCCTTTCTCAGTTAACTTTAACTTTACTCATTTGTTTTTTTTTTATCTCCACCGTTCAGCCTCTCTTCTTCCCTCGCCGACGGTCGCCGTCGTCGCCGTTGAGCCCCCTGTCAACGGTGTTGCTGACCTTGCCTTTAGTGGAGAAGGGGACATCGCACTCCGCCGCGTTCTTGGACCACAGTGACACCCCCGACTTCCCTCTCCATCATCGCTCTTGTCTTTAGCTCCGCCGCGTTCTCCCAGTCTGTAATCAAGACTCTTGTTGATGTCTTGAAGCCTAGGATCGATGCGGCGCTACCAGTGCTGCGGAGTGCTGGTGATGAGGCTTTGAAGGTGGCTTCTCCTGTTGTTTCTAAAGCTGCGAAGCAGGCTACTGAGGCTCTCCAGAGCATTGGGTTGGATCCCTCCCCGGTTATCTTTGCTGCTAAGGTTCTCTCACTAGATTTTCTTCTATTTGTTACTTGATTTCATACTTCCCCCTTTATTTAATGGTGCTTTAGCTTCGTTGCCCACATGAGTACGTATTTGAAGAGAAATTTAGGCATATCCATGGATTTCCAAACAATAATTTGGATATGATGTAGGACTTGTGTTATTATGAAGTTGAAAAGATTACATTTTGCTAAGAATTAATGATTTTAGTATGCAAGTTGTGGATTTTCTTTCAAATGTGATATATATACCAAGTCAGTTACTATATATGATATATATTTGTATAGGTTCATATATATTGATGCAATATTTAAGTTTCTGGTAAATTAATGAATATATTATTGATTAATGTTTTGATCAGGGTCTTTGCATTTCATTCCAAAACTGTGAAGCTGTGATTGTTTTTTTCTATTTGTTTGGGATTTTTTGTGTGTTGTGGAGCTGTGATTTAAATTATATCAGTAGAAATATGATAGATCTAATTCTGCTGGCTCTACCTAATATGAATTTTGCATGCATAATAATTAATATCATTAAGATCATCCATCCCTATCTTGTATATGATTATTATTTTGTGTATCTAATCAAATATTTGGTTTGCATAGGCACGTAATATCCAAAGTGGTATTTGGTTAAATATGGCAGAATTAGAGATTGGGTCTTCTATTTTTGAAATAGTAAATAAAGAAAAAGAAAAAATTGTGCACTTTGAAGATTCAATATGTGAAGCAATTATTCCTAAGGCTGGTATGACACTTGACTCAGAAGAAGAAGTTTATAATTTTTATGTTGAATATGCTCGGCATGAAGGGTTTGGTATTACCAAAAGAACAACAAAATCTGGAGATGATGGAAGGTTAAAGTATTACACACTTGCATGTGTAAGAGGTGGCAAAAGAAGAATATCTTCTTCACAAAATTCCTTCAACCCAAGGCTATCCACCAAAACAGAATGTCCAGCAAAAATTAATGTTATTGTTGGCAATGATGGAAGGTATACTATATCTCGGGTCCATTTGGAGCACAATCATGCACTCAGTCCCCAGAAATCTAGGTTTCAAAAATGCAATAAAAAAATTGATGCACATGTCAAGAGAAGACTTGAACTAAATGATCGAGCAGGAATCAGTTTGAGTAAAAATTTTCATTTTTTAGCTGTTGAAAGTGGTGGATATGAGAATTTGGCATACACAGAAAGAGATTGTCGGAACTACATTGCGAAAGCAAGGCAAATCAGGCTTGGTGTTGGGGATGCTGATGCACTTGGGGCTTATTTCTCTCGCATGCAATGGAGAAATTCAAATTTTTTTTATTTGGTTGATATGGATGATGAGGGCCGATTAAGAAATGTGTTTTGGGCTGATGCATTGTCTAGAGCAGCCTATGAATCTTTTGGCGATGTTGTATCCTTTGACACAACTTACTTAACAAATAAGTATGATATGCCCTTTGCTCCTTTTGTTGGAGTAAACCATCATGGGCAAACCATATTATTCGGATGTGGTTTATTGTCAAAGGAGGATACCGAAACCTATATTTGGTTGTTCAAAACTTGGTTGGAATGTATGTCGGGGAAGGCCCCAAATGCGATAATTACAGATCAATGCATGGCTATTCAAGGTGCAATTAGGACGGTTTTTCCTAATTCTCATCATCGTCTTTGTCTTTGGCATATCATGAAAAAAGTCCCTGAGAAGCTTGGAGGACTGACTCACTACAAAGCAATAAAAAAAATCTTGAAGTCTATTGTTTATGAGGCAATAGATGTGCAAGAATTTGAAGACATTTGGTTAAAGATGATAAAAGATTATAATATTGAAAAGAATGAATGGCTGAATTTTTTGTATATAAATCGTCAACGTTCGGCTCCTATATATGTTAAGGGTGTTTTTTGGGCAGGAATGTCTACAACTCAAAGAAGTGAGAGCATAAATGCTTTTTTTGATGGCTATGTTGGGCCAACGACATCCTTAAAGCAATTTGTGGAGCAATATGATAATGCATTGAAAAGCAAAATTGAGAAGGAGAACAAGGCTGATTTTGCTTCCTTTAACTCAAACTTCTCATTGCTAACTGATTGTTATTTTGAGAAGCAGTTACATGAAGCTTATACAAATGAAATTTTTAAGCTATTCCAGAATGAGTTGAGAGGAATGTTATTTTGCAATCTCAGACTTATCAACTCAAATGGGCCAGTACATGTATTTCAGGTGACAGATATATTCAAAGGGAAAGAAGGAAGATCCAGAAGGCAAGTGGTGTTTAATGTTTATTACAATGAAGCTGATTTTGACATCAAATGTTCATGCCTTTTATTTGAGTTTAGAGGAATTTTCTGTCGACATATATGCAAACTTCTTATTGAGAGGAATGTGAAAGAAATTCCATCTCATTATGTTTTACCTCGATGGAGAAAGGATATCAAGCGGAGACATACTTATGTGATGAATTATTATGAAGACACGCAAACTAATGAACAAAATGTGCGCTACACCAAATTGTATTCTCATTTTGCCAAACTTGCTGAAATTGGAGTAGCATCTACTGGAAAATATTTATTCTTGATGAAATGCATGGATGAGGCAATGGAGAAGCTCATGGATAATGGTTGTGAGCAAGAACAACCAATACATTCTTACGAAGTTCATGAGCAAGAACAACCAATGTCTTCAACCTCGAAGTTCCTAACACCTTTGAAGGTGCGTAGCAAAGGACGGCCACCATCCAAAAGAAAGAAGTCAAAAGTTGAAGAATTAATTACTAGAAATAAAAAAAAGGTATTCATTTTTAGATCATTTTATTTTAGTTTTATTTTTGTACGCAAACTTGTGTTAATTATTTCAGAAATCTCAAGCAAAGGGGAATATTCAAACCCATAATGAAGCACTAGCAGAATTTTGTACTCAAGAAAGTGTGGTAATGTTATGTCAATAGATATTTGTATTTGTTATGAACTTGCATAACATTTTAATCTAAAATATTGGAATACAATCTTTTCTCTCAGGTGAATTCAAATTCTCTCCCTAATATGCCGAATATGCATGTTGATAGCTCCACGACACAAATTATTGGCGGTGATTTTTCTTCAAAGGTAATTTACATTTCAGATTTGAAAAAAATTGTTCTGCTTGTAAGTATATCCCTTGTTAGTTTTTTTTTTTTTTTTGTGTGTGTGATGATGCATGTTGAAATTTGTTCTTCAGGGATGCGAAAGCCATTTGTAATGCTGATGAATTTGTGGTTCAGAATTTCAAATGAGAATCTACTAGTTGCAAATTGTTGTTTAGTGGAAGCTACTGGATACATTGAACTTATTTTGATGATATTCCACACTCAATTTGTATTTTGTTTGTTGTAGTTTTTTTCAGATTTTGAGTGTGGACAATATATCACTCAATTTGTTGTTGTTGTTATCTATCTAGTTTGAAATAATCCTCCAGATGCAATCTTAGCAGGTGATGTCTTTGTTTCAGATTTTGAGTGTGGACAATATATCACTCAATTTTATTTGATGTTGTTGTTGTTGTTGTTGTGGACAATATATCACTCAGATTTTTTCATATTTTTCCTATGTTATTCTTGTTTTGTCTTTGTTCAGAGCCTTGCATTGTTATGTATCTTTGTTTTACTTAGAAGTTAATTCATGAAGCTGCTTTCTTCTGTAACTCATCAGTGCAATTTCTGTAGATTTAGGATGCTTTCTGCAGATTTAGGATGCTTTCTTCTTTGTTTTTTATTTCTGCAGATTTAGAATGCTAACAAAGAACATCTCTCTTCACAAGGTAATCTCTCTAGTGCTTTGAGTTTGCCTTCATATGTTTATTAATTTTCTAGTTGGCCAGAATCAACTGCTCTGATATCTGGCTGCAATATGAATTCCAGATTCATCTCGCTTGCCAATATCAACATATTTGATTTCTCAATAAGCTGTTCTAGTTTTGAGTTACAAATTTAATTGGTGCACTACCTTCATTAGTTATTTTTACTTTAATTGGACTTTTTTCTTGCATTGGTTCTTCCAAAATTTGTGAGAATACCATCCTTTCTACTAAGTTTGGGCGTGTGATGAGGTCACAAGAGGTGGTGGTGTTCAAGCAAGAAATTAACAACCACAGGCTCTTGGCATCATTTGAATTCAGCTGTCCTGTGCTTTTGTGCTTTTATTTCTTTTGCTTTATAAGAGTTAATTTAAGTTAAGAACCAGCGCCCCTGTTTTTGATCATTGTTCTCTGTTTGTGATTTTGAGTAGGAAATTGTTCTTTCTAGTCAATTGTGCAAAACAATTTGATTTTTATTGCCATATTATACCACAGGTTAGGGTTGATGGTTGCGGGAGGGATAGTATTAGCATTGTTCATGACATATGCATCTGAGCACCTTGCTATCCGGGCCTTCATTAGAGGTCTGGAAGAACGCGATTTGCCAAGAAGCCGAAGTATATGGCTTTTATGTTGACCAGGAAGACATCAGGGACATTGAATTATTGCTTACATTATATGCAAGTTTTGTACAATATTATACTGTAGATTTTTGAGAGGTGCTCAGCTGCTAGATATATGCCAAAAACTAGTGTGTCTAACATTTTATCTGTCCAAATCTCCATTTTTTTCATGTATTTCATTGTAACCTAGGCGAGTTCTGACCGCTGTGGTCTAATGTTATTCTCCTTACTGAATGAATAGAATTCTGCAGTAATACTCAATGCAGTGAACAATGTAGTTTATTTTTCTAGATTTTGGTTATTCTTTGTTCTAGATATATTGCTGAGATTGCGAAATCAAATATTTTTGGGTCAGAACTAATACTTCCAAAATAAAAACACAATAATTCATATACCAAACAACACAAGATTCAGCAAACAAGATTACCAACAAAATCACAAGATATAAAAATCAAAGTAAACAGACTGACAAAAGGTTGGGCTGACATAAACAGACTGACATAAAAAACATAGATTTAAGATCCAATTCTAACATGAAATCAGACAAAAGGTTTACTAGTTCAATCAAAACAAAAAAAGAAAATCAATCTACATTTGGTTCCTCACTTCCTGAAGCTTCCTTCTTATTGTTGTGCTTCCTGGCGTACCTCTGGTTCCTCAAGAACTTCGGATCCATCTACATTTCAACAAACAAAATCAATGAAATCAAATTTAACAAGAAATCCAAATGAATTCGAAACTTTAGGAAAATGGAGAAATGAAGAGATGATTACCCCCTTCGTTGAGGTGTGCCTGCGGGGCTTCTTGATCCCATTCTTGTGGGCCTTGTAGGACTGGTTATGCGCCGTGTGATTCTTCGATTTCGCCATTGCTTACCTGAAAACAATGCAAAGAAAACAAAGATTTCAACACAGATTCGAGAAGAAAACCCATGAAAAACTACTACAGTTGATGAAAAACTAGGGTTATCCGCGAGATCTAATCAATCGATTTTCTACGCAGAGATGACGGCCGGCGCTAGGGTTATCATCAAATCAGAAGCTCCATCATAACCACCCGAATCAACCATGCTTCTCCACACCGCGGCAGCGTCGGCGGGCGGGCGTCGCTGTGGTCCGAGAACGCGGTGGAGATCCAAATAGAAGACGGCGACCGTCGGCGAGGGAAGAAGAGAGGCTGAACGGTGGAGATAAAAAAAAAAACAAATGAGTAAAGTTAAAGTTAACTGAGAAAGGGGGTGGGGGTTCACGTGCAAATTATTTAAAAATAAAAAATAAAAACCGAATGACCTGGCAACCAGGTCATTCGTGCACCGAATTCGGGAAACGAATTCGGTGCATTTATCATTACTCTTAGAGAAAATTTCATACGTGTTGATTTTTTAATTATTCTTTATATGGCAACTAACACCAACCCGACTTACTGTTTAGAGTTCATATTCACATTATTTTTTTCCCCATAGGAGTGGATTCATCAAAATATTAATCCAAATTAATATAATAAAAATAATATTTTGAAAATTTATTATTTTATAAAAGCTATGTGTGGTTGCTGACAAAGCAAAATCAATCAATATGGTCAAATACACCACCATACGTATATTATATGATACATAAAAAAACAATAATTAAAAATCAATCATATATATATGAAATGGTATACTGAGTCAACATATGATAAAAATGGCCATTATATAATCATCATATAGAATATTTTAAAATTATAAAATTATTATAATTGAATAAAATTATCAAATAAAAAAAGTGCAATTAAACACAAAATAAAAAGTTAAATAGGAAAACTAAATCGGCGGAATTTAGTTTTAATTACTTTACTAATCCAACGCTGAAGTTGAAGTTGATTATTAGGTTGTTTCCCTTTATTTTGAGGGAGATTAAGCTCTCTCTCAATATCATGCTTCTTGACTATAAGATCTTTCATGGCGCTTTCTAATCTATCAAGCTTCTCTTTGGTGCAAAACACATAGCTCATATCCTCACGGACAACAGGACTTTGTAAGCAAGAACAGCACGGTGCAAGACATAGCTTCACTAGTTCTAACATGTCGCTGATTTTTCTTTGGGAAGACTCTAACCAAGCACAAAACCAATGCCCTGAGAAAACTGAAGAAGATGGAGTAGTGCAATGCTTTTTAATTAAGCAACAAAAACTTCGGTGTTACATTTAATATGCATATAATATTGATTATTGTAATCGGCCATCTTTCTGCAAATATAATATAGTATAATATAATATAAAAGTGTTTAAGGTACCAACTATTCATTACCATTTGGTATATTTTATTCAAGCAGGCTTAAACTTCATGATTGAAGCCAGCGGAACACAGCTGTTAATAATTTATTACCAATTATTTCTCTAACTTTGTATACGATTCTGCTGGTTGATAAACTACAGTTCATTCTATGATTGTTTATGTAGATTAAGCCCACTTGCAAATATTGTATTCTAATATCTATCGGATATAAATATTTTTTGGGGAATAAATCACAAAATATATTATCTTATTGATGATGCATCTTCAATTTTTTTTTTAGCATGGTTATAGCCAGAGGGGGGCATGGGCCGACTATTAGCCCGGCCTGGTCAAGAACCGGTCAATTCAAAACCACTGGGTCAATTGACCTAGCGGGCCGGGCCATCAACCAGTAACCGGTCAGCACTATAGCGGACCCAATTACAGATATTTGTGCAAAATTTATGTGGCAATTAAAATGAAATGGAGGGAGTAATGTTTCATGTACACTTTAAATTTTTTTTTCATATAAATATGATAAGCGCAATTAACTCAAAGGTATGTATGCCCGTGGCCAGAAATTGATTGTCCAAACCACATGCCCTTACCCAGGTATGATAGGTTAAGGTTGTGAGCTCAAATCTACAACTGGGGACTCAATACCACCATTGCATCTAATGAGACTTGAAAGTTTTGCATTTGTCTTTTCGCGATGGGGCCAATGCCGTTGGGTAATGTTATTTGAAATATTTTATTATAGTGAATAAAAAAATATATTTATAATTTTCAATAATAATTGTCTCATGCAACTTCCTCACTCTTAAAGACCACTTGGTCATTTTAATATTTCCATAAATCAACCATTAAGAGTTGTGAAATTGTAAAAATTGGCTGACAATGGAGTTGCTAATTCTCAATTATCTCCCTTTTTAAAATGCTGGAAACAATATATATAATTCCCTTGCTTTGCTTTGGAGGTTTTCCAAGTTTGATGATTTTAAAATATGTATATTTATGTGGAATAAATATTGATGATAATTTTTATTTATAATAAAGCAAAAGAATACAAAAATAGTGTTTATTTCATCGAGTTTTGAAAACATTTTCATAGGAAGATGTTTTGTATGAATTATATACAAAAATAAATGAGCAGATGCGGGAACAAAGTGGAGTGGAATGGAGTGACAATTGTCCTATTGGAGCAACATCAGTTTGATAGGTTAGGGGTATGGGGGTAACGCCCTTGAGGTACGACACAAGGGTAATTTGTATCTAGTTAGGATTATGATTTGGTAATCTTATAAATTGTATCAGATAGAGAAATTTCATTGGCAGGATAAAGTTCGTTAAAAATTTTGATGTGGAAAGGTTCGATGGAACTAGGAATTTTAGATTGTGGCAATGGAGGGTAGAGGATTTTGTAGTGCAGCAAGGGATGTTGAGAGCATTGGAAGAGATGAAGCCTCAGGGTTTGGAAGACCATGTATGAGTGGATATATAAATAAGAATGGCGATACTCATTCGGTTATGTTTTGGTGGATGACGTTATGTATCACGTCATGGATCTCTTGTCTCCAGTGGAGGTTTGGAGGAAATTAGAGAGTCGATATATGTCAAAGTTTCTGACACATAAGTTGTCTCTAAAGCAGAAACTGTATGGCCTAAAGATGCAGGAGGGTGCGGATTTGGTGCAACATATCAATTTTTTTAATCACGCAGTTAGTGTTTTGTAGAGAATTGAGGTTGGGATTGAAGATGAAGACAAAGCTATGATTTTGTTGTGTTCTTTACCATCTTCGTATGAGCATTTGGTGACTACACTCATGTGGAGGAAAGATATAATCAAAATATATGAGATCACTATGGCGTTATTGGCCCACAATCAACGGAAGCGTAATAATGCTGAAGGTTCTCACACTAAAGGGTTGTATGTAAAAGTGAACCAGGAAAGTGGGAGAATGTGGGGAAAAGATGGTTTTAGCAAAAGGAATTCCAAAGCAGAAAATATGTTCAATGTTATAAGTGTCAATATATGTGGTATATTAGAAAGGATTGTCCAAATAGGAAGCAATAGATTGATGAAAAGAACGATGATTCATCAAAGTTTGCTAATATAGTCCAGAACGGTGATTCAGATTGCAGTGATGGGAATTTGCTTTCAGTTTCATCATGTCAAACCCCACATTTATGGATTTTAAATACTGGATGTTCATTTCACATGACATCAAACAAGGACTAGTTTGATTCACACAAATCAGGGGATTTTGTTTTTATCTACATGGGCAATTGTCAAGCACATGCTATTGATGGAAAAGGGTAGATCAAGATTCATATGCATAATGATGTTTTTCGGACTTTGTGTGATGTTATACATGTTCCAGAATTTAAAAAAAATCTGATTTCTCTGGGTACTTTGCATGAAAATGATTTTGGCTAAAAAATAGAAAATGATTGCATTAAGGTGAGTAAGGATGTTTCCAGCATAGCTTGGATTTGATCAATGTCTCCAATGCTAAGGAGACATAGCACTTAATCTATCTAGATGATAAGAAGCTCCCTGGTTTATATCTTTATGGGGTATATTCGGCAAGATGGAGATTATTGTGTATGGCTCATAGACAGAAGTAAATGAGCAGATGCGAGAATGAAGTGGAGTGGATCGACAACATTTATTCTATTGGAGGAGCATCAAATAGGTTTGGGTGTGGGGGCAACACCCCCTTGTTATGGTACAAGCGTAATTTATATCTTGTTAAGATTATGATTTGGTAATCTTGTAAATTGTATCCGGATAACATTTGTATCCTGATAGGTTTAGGATCTGGATAGGGTTTGTATTGAGATAGGCTTAGGATTTTACCTATAAATTCTTTTAACCCTGGTCTTTTGGTTAGAGAGATGAGTGAATAAGAGGAATACGACTGCTCCACTCCCGAGGATATAGGCCAAGGGCGGATCTAGAGTGGGGACAGTGGGAGCATTGCCACCACTCAACTTTATAAAATTCATTAAATAATATTTTTTATTTTTTATTTTTTCAATTTACTACCACTAAAACTAAGAAATAAAACCTACATAAAAATAATTAAAAAATTATCTGAGGACTTATATAAAAAATCTATTTTAAAAAGTTAATTCCCTTCCTCATATCTCATTTTGAACCCTATCATATTCCTCTCATTCAGTTCTCCTATGCCGAAGCTTGGAGGTGTGAATTATAGAGCAACCTTCAATCCTCACCAAGTCACCATTCAGCTGTTGCAATCCTGCAAGTATGTATTTTTCTACAAGTATGCATTTCAAGAACTTAATAATCAATTCAATGAGGTGAAAATAGAGTTACTTCTTTGTATAACTCCTATAATGTCTTTATGATTCTTTTGCGGCATTTAATAAGGGGAAACTTTTTCATCTTGCTCAATTTTATCCATAAAAGTTTTCTGAGACGGAACTTCTTATTCTTAACAATCAGCTTAAGACTTACATTATTTATTTAAGATCTCATGGTGAGTTTAAAAGACTAAGAGGTATCAATGACCTTTCTATAAAACTTGTTGAGATAAAGAAACACATTTTGTATCTGTTGGTGTATGTGAAATTAACTTTCATATTGTACGTTTCTATTGCATCAGTTGAAAGAGTTTTTTCTACTATGAAGATTGTAAAAAATCACTTGAGCTACCGAATGGGAGATTCTTTGATAAATGATTGTTTGATTACTTATATATATTTTGCAGTATTGATAATGAAAAAAATTTGCATCATTTTTTAACTATGAAAACACGCAGAAAGCAATTGTAATATGTTAATTTTATATGACGAAAACTTTTGATGCACTTGTGTTCCATTATTTTTTTATATGTAATTTTAGTTTACGCCTCTGAACAAAAATATTGGATCTGTCCAAGCACATTGTTGAACCTTGTAAATCTTGTGCGTTTGCGCTGTCTCTTTGCTCTCTTGATTTTTTCCTCTACGGATTCTTTATTTTTCTAATAGAAGATCCTCGTTATCATAGCCCATGCCCATCAAAGCTTATCTATTCAAAACAATTGTAGTTAGATATTTATTGTTTGTACACTATTATGCAATTTGAAATTATATAACATATATGTAAATATCCTAGCTGCATAACATTTGCATTAAATTTGTTAGTATAGAATCAAGGTTGAAATAAGCACACGCAACTCTATTTGACTAAGCTTGAGTCCTTCATAAAGGTTGTAAAGCCCATCATTCTATGCACGTTCCAACTTGGAAGAAGTATATGGAAATCTTGAATGGATAGAAAAAAGAACTTTACAAAGAACAATGCGACAAATGTTATAAATTTCATGTTTTAAGACACAAAGTAACTTCTAACTTGTGTCAATTATCAATTTGTAGAAGATGCACTAAAGAATTATTTAATTATAAATTTGAGAAAAAAAGGAAGGAAGTTAGATATTTAATCCATTGTAAACATAGACAAAGAAGTTATAGCCCAACTTTTAAAAATAATCAAAGACTTAGAAGGACAAGTAGAAAAATTGAGTTTAGAAAATCAAAAACTTAAAGATAAAGGGAAAGGAGTTGTGATAGAAGAATTCATAGATCAAGACATAGAACTACAGGAAGAATTAGAACTTTACAATTATCCCATAGACACTACAAGAAAAACAACAATTAGCTTGGGCCAATTCCATAGCTAAAATGGTAAAATCTTTGGGTAATATTAATTAGCGAGGGTTTTCCCATGGATTGACATCCTTGGGTAATGGCCTTGTGGGTAATAATTTACCCAGAGATTTTATAATCCCCTACTAACTAGCAACGAATTATTCCGTCAGTAAATAATAAATTCCCTGGGTAAGTAATGTTAATCAATTCTCAAAGACAAGTAATTTGCTTCGAAATATTTCCTAGGCAATCTCTGGGTAATTTAAGTTAATTGATTCATTATAGACAAGGAATTTGCTTCAAAACCTTTCCTGGGAAATCCCTGGGTAAATTTAGCAAGATATTTTTCGTAAGCAATCCGTTGCTAAATTTTCAAAAATTGAAATATTAGGTCTCTAGGTAATCCCTCGGTAATATTTACTAGGGATTGTTTCCTGGGTAATTCATTAGTATTTAGATGGAGCAGTAATGAATCATAGCCTTGGTAATCCCTGGCTAAATATACTTAGTGATTATTTGTTGGGTAATCCTTGGGTAATAAAATTTGAAAAATATGATTATTCCCTGGGTAATCCCTTGCTAATATAAAACAAAGTTTTAATAATTTATTTTAAGATTATATTATAAATTATAATACAAAAACCTGTATTAAATCATTCATTTAGAATAATCAATAAATTTTAATACAATATGCTAAAAATAACAATTTTAATCTATCATAATCAAGTACAAAATATTATATTACACATCGTCAAAGACATTAACATAAGTGCAAGCACACATAGCTAACATAAGTGGCAAGTGCAAAAACTCAAAAATATCACAAACAAGCAACAAATGTGAGAAATAAGCCACAACATAAGAACAACTACTAATTTGGTGGAGTAGGATCAACATCTTCATCATGATCTCCTTGATTTATTTGAGAAGGTGCTTGATTTTGAGATATAAGTAATTGTAGCATCCTCCTCATTTCAGCCACCTCTTGTCGAGTTTCTTGAAGCTTATGTTGATGTCACTCTTCTTGGACTTGTAGTTGATTACACACAGATGCTAACTCATTTGTAAATATTCATTATTTTGCATAGTAGATGTTGCATTTGAGTTATTAGCATTTGACTTAGAGCATCCATAATAGGAAGATGCTTGAGAACCAAGACCATAGACTCTTCTTTTCTTCTCTCCACCAACAACTTCAACATAAAGAGCCAATTCATTTACTGGAGTAGGTCCTGAGTTAGTTGATCCAAAGTTTGTAGAAATTGCATGTTGTTTCAAGGTCAACATCTTATCCTACATTGAAGACAAATGTTAATAATACAGATTTAGAAGAAAAAAATGAACAACTTGAATTAAAATGTCATGGGTCTTAGAAATTCTTACATTGATTGTTTTTTACTTGAGATCTACAAAAGTTTCCCCATCACGTTTTTTAATATGAGTATGCAAAAAAAGCTCATGTGGAGTGGCTTTCCGACCCAATTTAGATTCCTATAGCAATAACAAATATTAAAATTTCTTAGCAACATGTAATACATGAATTTGCAAAATAAAATAAACACATCTCAATTCATTTAAAATCTTATATTTATACTTACAAGTTTCTGCCCATGCTCAACATTAGATATTGATCCTCCTGTATGGTAAGATGGCCCAACAACACCACGTCAGATTTTAGAATTTATCTCTTGTTTCTTCTTGAATGTAGGCCTATCCCAGACAGCTTTCCAATGCTTGTACTCCTCCTCACTTAGATACGCCGGCTTTATTGTTGCATCCCTTATATCCCTCAAAAAATCACTATATCGCTGTGAGACTTTCAAAACCTAAGCTTCTTTTACTTGTGCATCTAATGAAGAATCCTAAATAAAGTGTTTCTACATAAGATAAAAATATTTCAATGTTCAAAACAAGTAAAAATAAAACAAACAAATAAATAAATTAGAAATGATAATTAATGATACCCGAAATTCTTCAAAATAAAAGTCTCTTATAGGTTGTGTCACTATCTTCCATGTGTATCCTTCAAAGTCAACTTTTTCCTTAAAATTTTTTGTGATTATCCATGCACATTTACTAGATGGTTCTAACCTACCATAGTTTAAGTAAAAAACAGGCAATAAATAGTACACAACAAATACTATGATTGTCAAATTGTTTATACTTACAATCCTTTCATAATTGTGATATGCAACCTCCCATCAATGGTTGAAGCATCTTGTGTGCTACCATAGTTAAAAATGACAAATGATTAAAAACAGAGGAAATAACTCAAATATCCATAAACTTGGTCAGCTTTGGTTTAGCATCTAAATATAAACAACACAAAAAACTTGACTTATCAAAGACCAAGTTTACAAACCTTAGTGACAGTGGCAAAGTCAGTATTATATCAGCAACTGGAACACCAAGAACACTAAATTGAAGCATAAACCATTGAAATGCAAAGGCAAGCTACTCTAGAGTTGTGGTTGTTAGGCAAAACTTGCACTTTGAAAGATCTGCCAAAAATGAAAAGCAAAGGATTCTCTGTTAAAGTTTTCATAGCAAATCATGCAAATACATAGACATGATTTGAACTAACATCTAAACTATAATTCAAGTTTGTAGTCAATTCATTACATCATTAGCAATGTCACCTCATGCCACCCACTAGTTCATGACCTTTCCCAATCTGATTGGCCAAGAGTTACCAACCTTGCAAGAAACTGCAAAGTGTGTGTTTTATTTTTTTTCTGACAAAATTGAATTAATCAAACAGCAGAAAAAACAAGAACATATTTATATCAACTTTACAAATCTAAAATACAAACATTGATTGATAATAATAGTAATAATAATAATAATGAAGGAAGAATTCATCCTGGTGATTGCCAAGAAAAAACCAGTAAACCAGGAGAAGATAGATCTCCACTACATATATGTTCAAAATCCTACAAGGACAATGAACTGGTTCTAGAGTTCAGAGAATAGGAGACAAAAGCCACAAAAATTCCAAAAGGTTTGGAACCAGCACAATAGAAGAGGAAAATGAAATTATTCATAGAAATGGCTAACTGTAGAACTAAATGGTAAATGACATGAACAAAAATGAATAATGATGTTACCAGTAACAACTAACACCAGCAATAGCATGAGGAGGCAGCACTGATAGCCAGCAGCACAAATGGTTCAACACAACAAACAGTTCAAAACCACAAAGCATCACAATGTTAAGAAGAAGCTGGAGATCGACCAATTTAATGGGAAAGAAAAATGATTGAGAACTTTGACGAAAGATATCGAGCTCGTCCAACTCACCAGATCTTGATGGTATCGAGCTTGTCCAACTTCCGATGATTAATGCTAGTCGTGTAAAAACAATAAGAACTTCGACTGATGATCTTGCCAAAGTTCAGCCGTTGAAGCACTCTCCGCCGTTGAATTCGCCTTGGAAACAATGAACGGTGGTCAACTTCGCTGGGATAGACCTCGGATCGAACGTTAAGGCGGCCGGTGAATCTTGAGAGCGTGCGGAGTGATGGCGTCGGGCTCACGGGGCGGGACTATGATGTTGTGAGCTTTGAGAAAAGGATCAAGGACCGGCTAGACCACGGTCCCAATGCCAGCATGATGCTCCCTTGCATGACCTCGACACTCGTGACCTCGGCGATGAGGACGTCGGCAAAAGAGACAGAGATTAGGGTTTTGGTGAAGAAGAGGCAGAGATCAGGGATTAGGGTTTGGGGATTAACTTGGGCATTGGTTTTGATAAGGATATTGATTAATTGATAAACATTAATGATATGGATATTGATTAATTAATTGGCTTATAATTAATTCATAGAGTGAAGCTTATGTCCTGCATCATAAGTGTTATTTAAAAAAATATATAAAATAAATACTTATTTGATAAACAAATTATAGTGACTTTAAAAAAAAAAAAAAACATAACATATTCTAACAAATTTATCCAATTTATTTTTTAAATTAAAGTTTTACAAATGAAACGGAATTGAATTTTGAATCTCTAATTAAGAGGAAACTAATTAAGAGGAAACGGTAACAAATATCTAATTACAATATTCATAAAAATTAATATTTTATTATATCAAATAAAATGAATATTTTTTAATAGAAAAAACAGGGATTGGAGGATTTTATATTACATAAATAATTTTTTTATGAATTATAGCCAATTAAATTGATCACTATCCATATCTTATCTTATTTATTTGGTTTCTTGAGTCTAATTGTAAGTAATATATTTGAGTCTAATTTAGTTGAATATAGTTTAATAATTAAATTAATTAATTATGGTGTTGTGGTTAACAGGGAGATTGGGAAAAGGATGAAAACATAGAGGTTGGAGTACAAGGAAACGTTGAGGTTATTAATTATTTTATTTTCTTTTGATGCAATTTTTTTAATAAAAATAACAATGACTATTTACCTATCTGATCCCTGGGTAATGTTAATGCTGTTCATTTTACCCAGGGATTAGTTAGGAACAAATAAAAACAAACTTTTTACCTAGCTAATCCCTGGGTGATGTTAAAACTGTTCAATTTTACCCAGATATTAGCTAGGGTATAGATACTAACGGACAATTTTTTATGGTAATTTATTGCTAATTACCACGATATTTAGCAATGGAATAACTTGGGAAAGTTTTGTTGTTTCTAATTCCTTAGGTATTTCCCTGTGTAATCTCTTGGTAATGTTTTTAACCTTTATATCTAATCATTCATTTCTAATCCTTATCTATTCCGTGGCGAATTGCCCAGGAAAATGTTTCCTGGGTAAATTCCGTTGGTAATTAACAGTTTTCTTATAGTGTCATAATAATAATTTATTAAATGTGGAATTTTTTTTAGAATACACTGATGGATATAAACTTCCAGTATTAGGAATTATCGACACAGGTACGAGTAAAAATTATATTTCTGAAGAAATTGTTCGCCAAAAATATAGGGAAACAACAATATCTAAATCAATGATTTGAGATGCTTTTGGTAATCAAATTATTCTGATAGATAAATTAACTGATTGTAATCATACAATACATAACCAAGTTTATACACTTCCACACACATGGTTAAAACCATTTAACAAAGACAAATCAACTCAATTTATTTTAGGAATGAACTTCGTTAGAGAATAATTAGAAGGAATTATAGTTCAAGGAGATTTAGTAACAATATTTAAAAAAAAAAACCAATGAAATATGCACTACATCTTTTGTACATGAAACAATACCCTGTTTAGAAGAAGAAATTCAGAAAATGATAAACTTCTTAAGATTTTCACTGTTTTTTATTTTTTATTTTTTTACAATTTTACATTTTAACCCATGAAATGTTTTTAATTATAATTTTGTAAATCCTATATAATTAATACCGTTTATTAAACTAAAAATAAATTTTAACTTTTAAATTATAAAAATTTCAGCAATCAAATTAAGATGAATAAATTGTAGTCAAACCTGCAACTCTCAGAAATTATGTCGCCTAAAAATAAAACTAATAAGTGTCAAAAGTACTATGATTAAAATTTGAACCAACAAGAATCTATCTCGTTAAAAAGCCTGAAATACTTGAGATCCTTCCTTATATAAAGCCAAATATTATGTTTTGATTCTTACCCTACTCACTTTGTTTAGATTCAAACTATAACTATATGAAATTATTACTGTCAGAATTATGACAGTCAAATCTGCATCTATCATAAATTATGACAATCAAACCTACAACAATCAGTCAGATAAAATGAAGCTGAACTATGCAATAACAAAAAGTCACAGTGATTAAATCTGCACTTGTCAGAACTTGCACCTACCAGGACAGTCAAATATCCAACTTTCAGAAATTATGTGGCCTAAGAATAAAAACTAATAAGGGTCGAAAGTACTATGATTAAAATTTCAACCAATGAGAATCTATCTCGTTAAAAAGCCTGAAATACTTGAGATCCTTCCCTGTATAACCCCAACTATTATGTTTTGATTCTTACCTTACTTTGTAACTCTACAATATATTCTTTTTATTAAAAAAATGGCAGAAAAATCACTTGTTCTAGTTTACTACAATGGTTTCATTACAACAAGTGAAGATAGTGTCATATATTTGTTTGATAATCAATCTTTTTCCTACGTGAAAAACGATATCTCTTTAGGATTTTTAAAGAGAATCATTAAAGACAATATAGAAGTGGCAAACAGTGAAATTGTTACGCATATTAATACAGGCTTCCTATTTCTTTTGGCAATGGAAGGATTTGCTATCGATCATTTAAATTATACAACAATTTTGATGTTCAGATGATGTTCAATTGTCACCAAAGATTTCTTGAAATTCAAGTTCTTGAATTGTACATGGAGCTTGGTGCAGCTACCTTCGCCGGTGGTTCCTCTCAATGATACATCAACAAAGATGACTATATTTAGCATGCTATAGAGAACTACTCACAAGTTTAACTACTAGTATGGTCAAGTGCCAAAATACCACATAGAAGCGATAAGGTGGTTAGACAACACGGAAGAAGTGGGCTCAAGCCTTTGATATTGAAGGTAAAAGATATGGCCATATGACTACCAATCTTACTAAATGTGTTAATTCAGTATTGAAGGGCATAATGAATCTTCCTATAACAACTTTAGTTAAATCGACATATTTCAATTGGTTGGGTTGTTTGTAAGGAAATGTATACAAGAATAAGCTCAAATTGTATATGCCCAAACGTTTTCAAAGTCACTAACAAAGATAATTTAAGAAAATCAACAATTAGCAGGTAGCATTTATGTTAGTCAATTTAACAGTAAAAAAAATTCTTTTATGGTAGACAAAATGACCCCACCGCAATATGATGATGTTGCTGGCAGTTACTGCATTAATCTGAGGGCACGATGGTGTGATTGTGGTAAGTTTCAAACGCTTCATTTTCCATGTTGCCATGTTATTACAGCATGCGCTTCCATTCATCTACATTGGCACGACTACATTGATAATGTGTACAAGTTTGAGACAATTTTTAATGTATATCACAAAGTGTCTCAAGTTGTATCAAACAAGGGATATTGGAACACTTATAATGATCCACATCTATGTCCTGACCTTATGATGCGAAGACCTTTGAAAGGATGCCCAAATCCACGAGGATTCGCAACAAAATGGATATATGAGAAGGCGGTCAACAAAAGCATTCTGATAGATGTCACAATGAAGGACATAGCAGTAAAAATCATCCTAATTTACATGATCCTAGTAGTCGGTCTTAATGTTGCGAACATGGTATAATTGCTGTAATGTTTTATAACATATGTACTTGTTTTCATCTATTTGGAATACGATATAATTTAGCAATAAGTTGTGATGAACATTATTAAAATGAAAATTTTTTGAATGCGTAAGAGAAAAAGAGAAAAAGAAAAACACTAAATAATTATTAACAACTTAGTTTAAAAGTCAGTTCATTAATAGTGTTACATCCACATAAACATTAATAATACAAAAACAACACACATGAAAAGAAATTGTAATAAAAAAATCTTGGGGTTAAAATGTAAAACTTTTATATTAAAAAAATATAAAAAATACAATTATAATTAAAAACATTTCATGGATTAAAATGTAAAACTATAAAAAAAATAAATAAAAACAGTGAAAATGGTAAAAACTTTATTATTTTCCAAAATAATTAAAAAATGTAATATTTAAAAAAAAGCCAAAAGAAATTTCGTTTATCAACATTGTGCTTTACTTTAAAAAAAAAAAAAGTGAAAAGTATAGTATCAAATTTTTTAAATAAATTATATAATTTCATACTATGCAATGGGGACTTCAACTTGTTCTCTTCTGGTTTGCAACAGACTTGCTGCTAAGATGGCTTCTTCCTTGTGCTCTAGGCTGCAACCTCCCCTGAAACCTCCTTTGAAACCTCCGTTGAAACTCCCCGATCCTAAACCTCCCCCTTCGACCTTGCTGGGAGTCTCCTGGGCTAAGGTTGTGAGTTCCTCTTTGCCTCCGTCCATCTCCGAACATCCTCTCCATCTTCAAAAACCCCACTTTGATTGTCTAAAAAACTTTGTTAAGTCTTGCATCACCATTGATCGTGAGCAATGGATCACTGCCAGAGACAAGATGCAATATGTGCTCTATGCCAAATTCCTAGGAAAATCCCTCCTACTTGACCAAGCAAAACTCGCGTTGCCTGTTGCTTGGAAGGGTCTTGTCGATTTCTCTATCTATGATCCTCCGAATGGATTCTATTTTATTCGATGCGAATCTCTTAAAATGCAAGCTAAACTTCTTTGGGATGGACCCTGGACCATTGATGGACGAATTCTGCAGCTCTTTGAATGGCGCGAATCTTTCCAACCTGCCTTTGAAAAACTTTCAACAGCGGCCATTTGGATCCAGCTTCATCATGTCCCCATGGAACTTTAGAATGGCGAACTTCTGGAGATCATTGCTTTACACTTTGGGAGGGTCCTGAAGATTGATGAGCATACTCTTAACCTCTCACGATCTAAATATGCCCGTATCTGTGTTGAAATTGACCTTGATCTTCCACTGCAGAAAGGAACATGGGTTAAATATGGGGAAAATTCTGTTTTCATTATTGCTCTGTATGAAAAATGACATGTTTTCTGTTACAGTTACGACTAAGTTGGGCACGGGGGCTCAAACTGTTTTTTTACTAACAGCCGGACTATGGTCCCTGATCCTCAGTCACCCACCGCTTCTATGGAACAGGAGATGGAGGTAGATAATCAGCACCAGACTCCGAGCGAGGCTCCTGAAGGGCCAGAATTTGGCTCTATGGCCGACAACCCTGCCCAGACTTCTTCTCCTGGAACGGAGGACAATTCTCAGGAATTTGGATCTTGGCTAAAACCCTGTAGTAACCGGAATAGTAACCGTGGCCGCGGTGGCCATCAAAACCCTAGCTCTGATCATCGAACTGGAAACAAAGGCCTGGATCCGGACAAGTGACAACAGAGTCTGGAACCGCCTTCGAAACTCCTGGCACATGGCGGTCTCTCCCGCCGCGGCTCTACAACAGTTCACTTCTCTAGCAAGCCTGCTTTTCACACATCTTGAGAACACCAAGCCCGTTGATTCTACCTTGGCTATTAATGAAGGAGCTTCTTCTCATCCGAAGGAGATCTCTCCTTCTCTTTCTCCGGGTCCCGAGGTAAGGTCTGTCGTTATTACTGCTAGGGAATCGCCTCCCTCCTACTCTAATTTAACCCTAACTCCTAAGCCCGATGGCCCTACTGGTATGGGAACTCTCACCGTTCAGTCTCATCCTGCCCATCTCCTCAACCTGACACATCCCCTCACCAGTCCCACAGCTATTCCCCTTCTCCCCACTCACCCACCATACCTCCTATTACTCTCCTCTGTTCCTCAGAGCAATGTTGATCAGACCCATTCCTCTTTGGTCGATTCGGTGAAGCTTGCTCTCCTTAGTCAACCTTCAAATGGATGACCCTAGAGACTCGGAATCGTTGATGGGCTCTGATGACTCCAGCTCTCCTCTCGAACCGGATGACGACATGATTCTTTCACACTACCAGAAGGATATCAAACTAGAAGCCCTTGCCCGGCATGCTCCTACCAAAAACAAAACCCGCCCTAAAAAAGGGAAATCCACTTCCACTTCTTAAGCTTTCTTCTTCCTAGTCTTCTTCTTATAGTTTTCTATGATGCCGAATATCAAGATTCTTTGCTGGAATTATCGCGGGGCTTCTAACCCATGTACTATTGATCACATTAGGGATTTTAGGCGTCATCTTAGGGCTTTTCTGGGGGTATTATCGTGCTCTAGTCTCGTCGCCTTGGGCTGGTAACTCCGGTCGCCGCTACTCGCATGTCTCTCAACTTGGTTATTTCTTCCAAAGAGAGTCCTTGGATCCTCTCTATAATTTACAACTCTCAGATTTTAGCAACTCAAAAGCTTCTTTGGAACACCCTCACTGGCATTATTTCCACCAGACTACCCTGGCTCCTGGTTGGGGATTTTAATGCAATTCTTTCTGATCTTGACTTCTGACACACCCCTTGCGTAAACCGCAAGTGCACGGGCTTGTTAAAGTAATAATAGTACCCTGGTGAGAGGGTAGTCGAATCCACAGGGAGTAGGGATCAAAGATACAAGTAATTGCTTTTTAACTAATGCGAAATACGGAAAATGAGAGCAAGATCAATTGTATGTGTGCAAAGGTAATCGAAAAGAAGAAGAAAATAAAGAGAAATATGGAAAGTGAGAGAGTGCACGCAAGAGTGATAAGAGAAAAACAATCAATGAGTGAAATAGGGTACCCGGACAAGCTATCCCTAGGATTTATGCTTCTAGTGTAAGACAATGCTATTATACTCTCCTATTGATGTTTAATAAGTGGAGGATATCCTTAAATACACGGTCCCAAACCTAAGGTCAACCATGACTAATCCCAATCATTATGCCACGGTATTAGGTTTCACTACGACCCTTAACTCTTGTTGACCTGTCAACTAAGTTCCAGGGGAGTCCATCTTCCTAAACCTCACACTATGCTGGATTGCTTTAAGTTTTAGGGATTCCTAGTAATTGACCATGTTTCTATGAATATCTCTAACCCTTTGGTCCAGGTGAAAGAACCCTAGTCTCAATTAAGCCCCAACACTAGGATTCACTATAACCCTTCACTATGTTGCTCGCGCAACTAAACACCAGGGAAGTTCATCTCCTAGCACTTCGCTCTATTTCGACCGCTAAGAACTTGTGGAACATGGAGGTAGGGAAAATCACACCAGAGGGGAAAGGGGACGTTTCGCTACCTCACGACTCACCCTCTCAATCCTCTCCAATCTCAAGTAGTCTAACCCTATAGGAGTTGTCACACCTCCAAAGGATAACCTATATGATTCTCAACCCTAGTGTCACGGCTAAGGAAAAATCGATACAAGATGCAATTAAGATTGAAACTCAATTTTATTCATCAATAAAGGAAAGCATAATAACAAGTCATAGAAACATAATCATCTTAGGGTTTACAAGTCCAAATAACCACAAGGGGTTTAGCTCCTCATGGAGCTATACAAATCCATCAAACTATGAGAATAAGTACAAATCAAAAGCATAGATGAAAACCCCCCTGTGTAGAGTGTGGTCGTGGTCTTATGCGGCCGCCGGACGTCGATGTCGATGCCGATGCTGCGCTTCGATCCTCCACAAGGTCCTCTCTAAACCCTAGCCGCAACCCCCAAAAGATAAGAGAAAAAGTATGCCAAAAGATCCAGAAAAAGTCTCCAAAACGCCTTTAAATAATGTTGAGTCGCGGCTTCAAATCGATTGAATCGAGATTTTACACGGCCGTGTGGAATTTCCACACGCCCGTGTAAAGTCTCTGTTTTATTGAATTTCGGCAAACAGTGAACAGTAACTTGCTACAGTACTTTTGCCGAAACGCTCCCGAATTCATCGTTCTTCATCGAGGCCATTGATTTGGGCACACAATTAACAGTAGATCGTGTTGATTGCTTCCAATCTCCTTATTGGCGAAGTTCTTATATGCTACACGAGTTAGACTTATTGTGAATGTGACTGCCTTTGTGCCCCTCTAAAGGAGGTTGGCACACACCCACAAGTCTAGACTCGTGCCTTGTTCCTTGCTTGGTCCAACAATGGCTAACACGATCTAACTTTGCTCTTCTTCTCCAAACTAGCTCCACAAACCTACAATGCACAAAAGCACACAAATGTACACAATTTAGTGATAAAATCTGATAAAAGTAATGCTCATTGTAAGATAATAACGCTTCGTGTTACTATAACACAAACACTTATCAACTTCAAAGGGGGATGTTCTCAATCTTACACTTCTAAATCCAATTTCTTTAACAGTTTTATTAATTGTAATAACCTTGTGGATGTTGTTTTTGCAAGACCACGTTTTACTTAGTGTAATTACCAAACCGGTCTGGCCCGACGCTGGGCACGCCTTAATAGATTCCTTGCAAATCATGATTGGGTGGCTTCCTTCACTTCCATTGTTAACCATCATCTTCGGCGACTTGCTCGGATCACTCCTCCCTCTGGCTTATCGCCCACTCTTACATGCCTTCTAATACTTCTATTTTTTGGTTTGATAACTTCTGGTTTGAGTATTAGGGTTGCCACTCTAATGTTGCCAAAGCTTTTGAATTTGTTACTAGTTCCTCACCCATGCACTCTTTTCACCATTACATATCCCGTGTCAAGCATAATCTTATCTCTTGGAGGATTGCAGGAATGAGGCTGATCGACAATGAGATCTCTATTTTAGAAGAGGAAATCAAGTCTATTGAGGAGCGTGATGCCCTATACCCTGATCCTTGGCATCAACTCTAGCTTCGCTCTCTTCACAGCAGACACTCAGCACTTCTGTGGCAAAACTCAATTTTTTTGGGCCCAGAGGACTAGGATGCAGTGCTTAGTCAAGGTGACTCCAACTCTACCTTCGTCCACCGTGTTGTCAAAATTCGGCAAGTCAAATCCAGGACCCACTCTCTCAAAGACTCCACTGGTAACATCCTTACTTCCCGTGATGATATTAAAACTGAATTCCTGAATTTTTATCTCAATCTCTGGACTTCTTCTTCTTTCTCCCTATATCATTTGTTCGCCTCCTTGCCTGATGACCTTCCTAAGTTGGCGTCCGATGACAAGGATGACCTAGTCAAGCCTGTCACCAAGGGGAGAGGTTCTCCGAACCCTTAAGTCCACTCTCTCAAAGACTCCACTGGTAACATCCTTACTCCCCGTGATGATATTAAAACTGAATTCCTAAATTTTTATCTCAATCTCTGGACTTCTTCTTCTTTTTCCTTATATCATTTGTTCGCTTCCTTGCCTGATGACCTTCCTAAGTTGGCGTCCGATGACAAGGATGACCTAGTCAAGCCTGTCACCAAGGGGAGAGGTTCTCCGAACCCTTAAGTCCATGCCGCGAGAAAAGTCCCCAGGCCCGAATGGGTTCAATGTGGAGTTTTATTGGAATATCTTGGGAGATCACATGTTCAATGCTATTGCTCATTTTTTTGCAACTGCTAAAATTCCTAATTGTTAGGGTAAAACCTTTGTCATGCTTATTCCCAAGACTGATCAACCCCAAAGAGTTTCTGATTTTCGGCCTATCTTTCTCTGTAACGTTTGTTATAAAATCATTACAAAAATTTTAGCAGATAGACTTAAAACAGTGTTCCCTAAATTAATTAGCCCTGAGCAATCTGGTTTTCTTGCGAGTAGGTCCATCTTTGATAATATCCTGGCGGTCCAAGAAATTGCCCATTCTCTGGAAAATGACCGTCTTAACCGCCCTAGGATGTTGATTAAAGTCGATATTGAGAAAGCGTTTGATACTGTAGAATGGAACTTTATTCTTGCAACCCTCCGTAGAATGTGAGATTTGGATCCACTGGATTGAGTTCTGCCTTTCCTCTGCCTTTTTTTCTTTCCTGATTAATGGTAAGCCTAGTGGTTGGATTTCTAATTCTAGAGGTGTGAGATAGGGAGACCCCATCTCTCCCCTTCTCTTCCTCCTGGTTACTCAAAACCTTACTGCTATTTTCAACCATGCCTTTCACACCAACTTTCTCTCTAGATTTGATTCCACTCTTCCCAAGAATATCAATTACCTCATGTTCGTCGATGACCTCATCCTCATCACTAAGGCCTCTAGACTCTCTGCTCGAAACATTTTATTTTGCCTTAACTTGTATGCAACTCTCTCTGGGCAACGCCCAAATCTTAACAAATCCGCAATTTATTTACCTAGGTGGTTCAACAAGAGGGTCTCTGCTTCCATTGTTGCTATTTTAGGCATTAAACTGGGGAATTTTCCTTTTACTTACCTGGGAGCTCCTATTTCTCCTTTTCGCCTCCCTACTAATCATTTTCGCTCCCTTGTTTGTAAAACTGGATCTAATATCAGCAATTCGAACCACAATCACATCTCTTAAGCTGGTCGCATCACCCTTCTTAATACTGGTATCTTCTCTCTTCCGGTTTACTTGATGCCCATCTTCTTCCATCCTGATTCAATCCTGGATTCCATCTCCAAATTAGCTCGTAACTTTCTATGGGGTCAGAATGGCAAGGGTTCTGGGTTCCATTCCATTGGTTGGCACACGGTTACTCTTTCTAAAACTGAGGGAGGTTTGGGCCTTCGTAACCTTAGAAACGCTAGAGTTTCTCTCCTTGCCAAAAATGTCTTTTCAATTGTCAACAATGAAGACAAGATCTGGGTTTCCATTTTCAATCATAAATATCCAAATTGGAGTATTTGGAGCCATACATCCTCTTCTAGTGTTTCTCATTTCCATAAAGGCATTTCTAAAACGATTAATATTCTCAAACCAAATCTTGGGCTTGTTGCTTGTAATCCTAACCTTATCAATGTTTGGGATGATCCTTGGATCTTGGATCTCCCTCTTAGCCGCAAGCCCACTTACCTTAACATGCATCTCATTGATACCTTATCTGTTAATTCTCTTATTACTGATGGTGCCTTCAATCCCCTTGCTTGTACTGCTTTTTTTGGTGAGGACTTGAATCGTGTTGTTTTCAACGACATTGTTTTTTATTCCGCTATTATGAATGCTTGGGTTTGGCGGCCTTGCTCAACCCAAGCTACTACGGTGGTTGCGGTTTATGACTTAACTCTGAGGATTTAAATCATAATGCTTGGCTTGGTTGGAGTTGCATTTGGAATCTCAAGGTTGCCCCTAAAATCAAGGTATTTCTTTGGAAATTGGCGCATGGCAAGCTCCCCACGGGAGCTTATCTTTACAACTTAAACATTGGGCCGGCCTCTCTCTGTCACTTCTGTGGTATTCATTCTGAAACTGCTACTCACCTTCTCTGGAATTGTAGGTATATTGCTGGTTGTTGGAATACCATTCTTCACTGGCTAGGTTTGGGCCACTCCTTCTTTAACCAACTTGCCAGTGGTGCTTGGCTCACTTCCAACTTCCTTTATCACAATAATGCGGTTTTTGCCAGGGCCCTAATTGCCACTACTTCCTAGATAATTTGAACTACTAGGTGTAACCTAGTCTTTCGTCAAACCCAGCCAAAATTCAATCGGATTCCTCACTTGGCCTGGCTATGGTTCATGACTATTTCACTGCTATTGCCCTCTCCAACAGGAAAAATTTCCTTTCGACCAACTTGGCCTATCTCTCTATCATGGTCTCCACTGATGCTGCTTGGGACCCGCGATCAGGTATGGCTGGGTTTGGGTTCATCATTTACACTAATCAGCACACTCTTCTGCTTGCAGGGGCTGCTGGTGATCGTTACGCATCTTCACTTGAAGTTGAGCTTTGTGCCATTCTACTTGCCTTGGATCAATGCCGCACACATGGATGATGGCCGAGCACTTTTTTCTCTGATTGTCGATGCACTATCCCGTTAATCCAAGACTTCAACAACACTACTGCTTGGCTGTTCTCAAATGTTATTAGATCTATCCATGGCATTATCCATTCGTGGCTTGACTTCTACTTAAATCATATCCAGCGTGATCTTAACTCCTTTGCCGACTACCTTGCGCGTTATGGCAGTGCAAATCCTCATGTTTCACTCTTTGCTCAATGCCGTGACCAACCACGTTGGCTCGAGGACATTGTTTGGCGTCTTGCTTCTCTTTTTAATTTGTTTGTGTTTTTTCTTCTCCAGCTACTTGTACCTCTTTTTGCCAAAAAAAAAAAGACTTGCTGCTAAAATCATATATACTTTAAATTTCAAACATATTAAAAAGGCACAAACAATAAAATCATTTCTCTTAGTATTAACTTACCTCCGTCCACTTTAAAATTTTTTTTTTTAAAATAAATAAAATTTGAGATCACTTACAATTTATTTGGGACTTTAAGATATAACTATCTTGCAGAGTTACAAATCTTTTAATACTTTTAAATATTTGATAGAATATACTAAGATGTCTCATGAGATTTTAAGAAAACCTTCCAAAAAAATCATATATGCATGTATTAGTACACTTTAAAACATTAAAAATATTCTAAAAGACCATTAATAAATAAAAACAATTCGGTTTTAAGAAATTTTATATAAAAAAAAATTAAGGGGTTGGTAATAATTTAGTTATTTTGTAGGGGGTGCCAATCAAAAAACCAACCACTTATATTTTGTTCACGAGCTCCTCAAAAGACAACGCTACTTGTTGCTTGGCGAGATGTGGGCAAGCGCCGATGGCGGCCCGCCGGAGGTGACCCTCGAGACCTCCATGGGTCCCTTCACCGTAGAGGTTGTCCTTCTTCTTCTTCTTCTTACTGGCAATGGCACTCGCCCTAGGTTTGGCCTCTGATGCCGGTTTTTTGGTCTAAGTGTTTTGCAGATGTATTATAAGCACGCTCCCAAGACCTGCAGGAACTTTGTGGAGCTCTCCCGCAGAGGCTACTACGACGACGTCAAATTCCACCGGATTATCAAGGTTTCTGTTCTTGATTTAATTTCTTTTTTAGGTTAAAAAAAATTCCCTTTTTTCTTTTGTAATTTTTATGGTTTTTCGAATAGGATTTTATTGTGCAAGGTGGAGATCCAACCGGGACTGGGAGAGGTGGGGAATCTATTTACGGGTTAGTCGTTGTACTAATTTGAGTCAATTATATCTTCAAGTTTTGATTTTGGTTCTGTTTGCGAATTGAGTTAGGGTTTAGGGTTTATCATTTATGCTGTGTGGAAAAATGTATGCAGTGCTAAGTTTGAGGATGAGATAAAACCAGAGTTGAAGCATACTGGGGCAGGGATTTTATCCATGGCTAATGCTGGGCCTAACACTAATGGAAGCCAGTTCTTCATTACTCTAGCACCAGCTCAGTCCTTGGATGGTAATGTTCACAACTAACCAGTGGTTTTGTTTAGCTTATTATGCGTTTTTTTGTTTCTAAATTATCTGATATGTGTATAGCAGTTGTTAGTTCGTTCCATTCTATAATTTGATTAGCTTGTTAGTTCTTCATTCCAAATTTAGTGGAATATATTTCTGTAATTAAAACTACCTATAGCACAGTGAGAGTTAAGACCTCTCTGGAACTTGGGCTCTTGTTTTGAGTCAGTATGCTGGCTCTTGGAAAGAACACATGATGTTGCAGTCTCAGTCTTCGGAGGTTGAATGGAAAAGATTTAGGGAGCTTAGTTTGTTTTTATCAGTATCGAAAGGGGGAATATTTAAATGACTGCTAATGGTATTCTTTCTATGTGTTCACTTGCGACAACAGCAAACACTGTGTACGTAATATTAGCTGCATGAATATTTTGGTTAGAAAATTATGTCAATGGGGGTACGGTATTCTGGGTCAGTTTATGCCTTTTTAGAAAGATCATTTCAGTTCTTATGAAATCAAATTTGAGGGTGATATTAAACAAGTAGATCAGGGCACCTTCTGATCTTTTTGATATGATGAAAGTTAGATTTGACCTGAATATTCTAATGCAAGTATGGCAATTCTAAAATTTTTTTATAGCTTTCTTACAGATTTGAGCAGGGAAGAGTCAGACAGTGAAATGCTTTAGCTTTTAATATTTAAAATGAATTCAATAATTTATAGCTGTTCTCAAGCTTCTAGCTTTGCATGTTAGTTATATTCTTAGGTTCTTAGTTTGAAACTCGACATGATTCATTATTCTATATATGACTAACCATTGTCAAAAGGAGCTAACTTAGAAGGCCTTGTAGGGGCCATCCTATGTGCACATATCTTAAGCGTGTGTCAATGCTCAAGATTCAACTTTTTTACATGAAATTGTCCTCCACAGGTAAGCATACAATTTTTGGCAGAGTATGCAGAGGGATGGAAATCATTAAGCGGCTTGGGAGTGTGCAAACTGATAATAGTGACAGGTAAAGGAGGTTGAAAAAACTCTTAAAACTTCCCACATTATGTTAGAAATGTAGGCAGCATGGTAGGAAATGATTTTGATAGATTCATAAGAGTTGGCAGTCTGGTCGCGAAAATATACTCTTGTTTTCATTTTGGTGCTGAACCCAAAAACTAAAAAATAAAAAATATTCCTTATTTATGAAAGAGTTCTTTATCAGCTGAACAAAATTGACATATTTTTTGTTCTCATGAGACTGAAGTGAATACACATGTATAGTTTAGAGACCCAAAGTGCTCTTATACTGATTTGTTTTTTATCATCCAAAGCTTATTGTTGTGTAGCTAGGTGGCCTTTTAATTCATCTCTTGCTCAAATATCACATACATCTGTTTCTTTGTTTAGAGCGTTCTGTTGTTTCATTCAATGTGCCTGTAAAATCTCTCTTAATGTGTACTTCTGTTTCAGGCCCATTCACGAAGTCAAGATACTGAGAACAATCGTCAAAGACTGATGGCATCAAATTGAAGCTAGTGAGAACCTTTTTTGGGCAGAATCTGAGTCCCTGTTCCATGCCATTTGGCGTTATAATCGTGTTGCTTATTGTAGCATGTTTATATCTAAGTTCAGACGGCAAATGATCATTATGAAATTGTTAATCAGTGCCCTCCATTTGAATTTTTCTTTATGGGAAAACTGGTGTAAACTCAAACAATGAAAATTCATGTACTACCAATCTTAATTTATTTTATTTGCATTACATTACTAAAGGTGCTTGTTCAGAGATTGATATGATATTGCTAAAGTTATTACTTAAACTATAGGAAGAAGAAATCCATTCTGAATGTATTGTTTAGCATTAAAATGCTGGGCTATCAAGATCTCCAATATGGTCAAGCAGAACATGTAAAACTTTCATTAGCAATGTTTGTTACCCAAAATGGATTGATACAGTCATTTTGTCCCAATCGGTGTTGCACTTTCTGTAAGAAGACACATTTAATGAAAATTACTGTAAAAGTAACACTGACCATTACTTATTAGCAAGAGAACAATGTGTAAAAGACAGATTCATAAAAGAAAACAATGACATAAAAGACTAACACAACAGATCAAACATAGAAAACCATAGAAATCCTTTTATAACACATTGAACATAACAAAATCTCTACAATTTTGATCATATCAAATCACACTAAGACAATTTGTCAAACATGTTCGCAAGAAGATAATATATATCTTGGAGTACTAAGCAATCCTAGAATATACAATTCGCAAAAGTAGAAGCTTAGCATTTGGTCTTTCAAAGATGTACATCATAAACTAATATCTAAACAAGTAGATCAGACCTATAACATACTGTTTCATAACGAAGCTGTCAAAATGGTGCAAATATATTATCAAATATGGTAGGTACGTTTAGATAATCAAATGTTACATAAACTATTTGTGAAAGTGTGTAAAGTTTTTCAGTGGTACAATACACAGCTAAATACAGTTGTAAGAGTCGGCCTCATAAACTGTGGACAACATGATTTGTCTATATTCTAATTATGTATTGAAAAAAAGGAATATAAGAAACCTATTTCTATTTGTGCCTTCTCACCAACTAAAATTTCTGGATTGGATTTTACCTAACTCTTTCTAGCTATGGTTCAAGATAACAGTGTAGAGAACCATTCTTCATGGAAGCTAGTATCCTTTG
This sequence comes from Dioscorea alata, assembly GCA_020875875.1. NCBI lineage: Eukaryota > Viridiplantae > Streptophyta > Magnoliopsida > Dioscoreales > Dioscoreaceae > Dioscorea > Dioscorea alata. Next base: position 4,263,265 of record CM037014.1, read on the forward strand.
ACTAATGAAATCTTGCTAGCAAACACTATAAGATAATTTTAATGCACAATGCCAGGCATTTTACATTGAGGACAAAATCCTCAAACCTACATGATACCGATAAAAGAGTGTTTCAGCTGGAACTCTATCATCTTGATAGCTCTGCATTCTCTGAATTTTCTCATTATACAAAATGTTCTTCTTCTTCTTACTAATATGCTTTATATAAGTTTATATATATATATATATATTTGAAAGGCTCTACCTAAAGTTAGTGAGGTCGTGAAAATGGGAGATGAGAACTATGATGTGATTGTTATTGGTTCTGGTTACGGAGGTTCAGTAGCTGCATGCAGGCTATCAATGGCAGGTGCAAGAGTCTGTCTCATTGAGAAAGGGAAACAATGGACTGCTCAAGATTTCCCCAAAAACAGCTTCAGCATCTTGGCTGCATCAAAGATTGAGCTTAGAAAATGGGGTCTTTGTTTTGGCTCAGACAAAGCTTTGTTTCAGGTGACGTACTCAACATCTTATTTTGTGTTTTGTTGGAAAAACACAACAAAAGAACAAGCATAGATAGTTCAGGCAATCAGTCTGCCCGGCCCCCTCATTTTTATAGTTGAAGACTCTTAGTGATGATGGTTCATGCTTGTATGACTTTATTTAAACAGACAAAAAAAAAATATTACATAAAAAAGCATGGTAGGTAAACAACAATGGCTATAAACAGATACCCAAAGAAAGCTGAAGATCCACAATTTCATTTGGTGATAATAGATGGATGTAATTAATCTCCCTCAAGAAACACTAATTTTTTTCCACCTCCACTGCAAAGATGTAATGCATCTTCAGTTTTATATCATCCATCTCAGAATTAATTTCTACAGCAAGCAAATAGAACACTACTCAGGCAAACAATTATCTTTAGCTTTTAATTTCGACAATACCACAAACAACTCCATTCATTCATCAGTAAATGGCACAGATATATGAACAAGGTGATTCCTTGTGCTGCGTGGCCTGTGGGCTGGGTGGAGGCTCTCTTGTAAATGCAGGTGTTCTGGCACCAACTCCAATTCGAACAAGGAGGAGTCTAGAATGGCCGGAAGAATGGAACAAAGACTGGGAGGCCTGCCAAGAGACTGCTTTAACCATGTTAGGATCAAACAACATTCCTTTTGAATTCTCCAGTGCCAAAGTTATGAAACAAGTAGTGGAAGAAGATATTGAAGATTGCAAAGCAGATCCAATGAAACTCAGTATTAATTTTGGTCAAGAATCAACAGTCCAAACCAAGGGAGCACAAGATGCAGGAAGTTGCTTAGCTTGCGGAAATTGTCTATCTGGTTGTCCTTATAATGCAAAAAACTCTATTGACAAGACTTACATAAGTTCAGCTATCCAGGTAGGCCTTTCATCTTAATTTATTCATTTATTTTATTGCTTCTCATAGCAGCTTTTTAATTCATTCCCCTTTCAGGCAGGATGTGTTGTCAAACCAGAAAGTGAAGTCCATTATATTATAAAGACTGATCATGGAAATGGTGAAGAGAATAAGTGCAATGATAGAAACGAACATAGAAGATGGCGAATTTACTTTGATAGTATTGAACATGCATTGGCTGATTTTGTAGTTCTTTCAGGTATGAAAATAACAAAGATCTTCTTCAACGTACAAAAGCAGAAAAATATAGCATTCTGAAATATTTCTTGCAGCAGGAGTTTTAGGCACAACTAAGATATTGTTTGAGTCTGAGAGGAGAGGATTGAAACTTTCATCAAGACTTGGACATGGCTTTAGCTGCAATGGAAACAATGTGGCTTATGTTGCCGGAAGCCAAGCACGGTTGAACGCTTATGGTTTAAACAAAAAGCAATTTACAACAATACCGTTACTGGATCGTCCAGGGCCAACAATCACTTCTTCCTATACTTCTTCAGCAGGCTTCACAATCCAGGTTCAGAACCTCTCAAATAACTAGATAATTAAAATTAAATTGCACGCATGGGCCAATAGGATAATTAGTATGTTCATCTTACAAAGTCAGCAGCTTTATTAGTATTCAAGATATATTCATCTTTGTCATATATCTTGTTTCCATCCGTTGAACTGCTAATTATTTTATATATGTTACGAATTCTAGAACTCCCTCTAACAGTGGTTTAGGTGATCTGATATGATTTGTAGACTGGAGTCCTGCCAACATCATTCCCTTATATGTTGTTCAAAGGTATAACAACCTATGGATGGCCAAATGGTTGTTGGTTTCTGCAGGGGTTGATTGACAAGGTGAAGCATTTGATGGGATTAAAAGCTAGTCAGGGCATGGTGCTGAATGTAATGGGATATGATTCATGCGATGGAAGAAAAACTTTTGATAAAGAGACGAATAAGATCAGATTCACACAAGCACATGATCCTTTACTTCTGCGAAAAATTCAGGCACTTCAAAGCATTTCTAAGAAGCTAGGCGGGATATTGTTCATGTCAAGGTATAGGAGCACATCAGTTCATCTTTTAGGAGGGTGCAATGCAGCTTCAGATTCTTTAAATGGTGTTTGCAATCCTAAAGGTCAGGTGTTTGACGTGAGCGGAGATCAACCTGCAAGACATGAGGGCCTATATGTGTGTGATGGCTCTCTGATCCCATGTTCAGTCGGTATAAACCCAATTCTCACAATTACTACAATCTCTGAGTACATTAGTAAGCACTTAGTACAAGAGGTCCTAAATTTCAAAAACAGATGTAAACAGAACGGAGTTATGACAACAGGATTAGTAGAACTTGCTAATAGCACAATGCATTCAAAGATATCTGTCATAAACAACAGTAGGTTGGACATAGGTCTACAATCTCATCATGAAGTTCAAACAATGAAGAGCAAAAAGAATGTCACTTTCAAAGAAACATTGAAAGGTTTCATCGGTGGCATGCCCTGCATAGCATATCTTGCAGTGAAAATAAACTTGCCGGGCCAGCTAACCTTTTCACAGAACAATATAGAGAAAGGATATGAGCATTCACTTCTCAGAGGAAAGGTTGGTGGATATGTTGTATTCCAAACAATAAACAAGGAACCACTATATGTTATAGATGGAGAAATAGACATGCTTGCAATAAATAATAGAACTCCGTATACACAGTACATGCACTATAAGCTAGTTTTAGCATCAGCTTCTGGTTCAAGGTAGTGGATCTCTCTCTAAACTCGAGTAATCTTACGATATTCTTAGTTTTACAGGAATACTAGCTTATAACATATCTTCATTTGACAAATGCAGGTACCTACTGGAGGGAAAGAAGGTGATGAATCCATATATTCTGGCCACATATGCTTGGAAAGAGTCCAAGACTTTGCATGTGACTTTTAAAGAATTCACTGGAAAGGATGACAAACAGTCCAAAATATGTGGGGATAATAACCAACAAAAGGTTGATCTTAAGGGAGAACTTCATTTGTCAGTAGTTGAGCTTCTTAAGAGCTTAATAAGTATGCAAGGGAATCAAAAAGGGCTATTCGTATGCCTTCTCTTGCAAAGCCTATGGAGGACATACATCTTACAAATACCTAGGAATGCTGAACCAAGATTTACAAATTTTGACAAGAACAATAAGACATATCCCACTAGCTGCCTTCATGAATTGAAAACAGGTAATTGAACTAAATGACACCAAAAAAAAAAAAAAAATTCAAGAATCCCATGATTCGAAATTGTTAATCTTGGTTTTGAAATGAAACAGGAGATGGCTGTCGCATCAGTTGCCAACAATGGAGATGCAATGTAAAACCATGGAAGTCAAAAGGAGTACATGGATATCCAATTCTTCTGCTCAATGGTCATTCAACAGAAAGCTTTTGTCTACCTACTGAACCAACAGATTTAGTAAGAACATTACTAGAAGAAGGATATGATACATGGAACCTTCTAGCAAGAACTCACCCTCAACATGCTTCAAATAAATTTACAATTGAAGATATTGCAAAATTTGACATTCCTGCAGGTGTCTATTGAACTTATAGCTGAAATTCAAGAGAACAATTATACATTTTTTGTTCCTGACTTTATGGGGACTATTTTGTCGCAGCAATCACCAAGATTCAAGAGCTACATGGCCCAAATACCAAAATCCATGTGATAGCGCATTGTGTTGGAGGCTTAGCAATTAATATTGCTCTCCTTGGAGGCTATGTCTCTGCTGCTCATGTAGCCTCTCTCTCTTGTATCAACTCCTCAATGTTTTTCAAGCTAACAACATCAGGCCTTCTTAAGATGAGGCTTCCACTCATTCCAGTAAGTTATCTAAGGACTAGTCTCCACTCTCCAGCATGCGTGCACAAATTATTAGCAAGGTTATCCTTATAGACAGAAAGAGCATGCAACTCTCACTCAAAAATGTTCTGAACTTCAAACTTCAAACCAAGTTTACCACATTAACTGGTAGTCCCATTTGCTTCCCAGCAAAACTCTAGTTAAATAATTACTGCAGATTAATTCTATAAACACAACTTATGTTGTTCTTACTTCTTATGCATCATGAGTCATGGATATTTTAACAATAATTACCACAAATAACTATTGGCAGATAAGCATGGTGGTTCTGGGTAAGAACAAAATCATATCTATGTCTGAGGAGCCCAATGAGAGCTTTAGCCACTGGTTAGTTAAGTCAATTGTGAGGCTGATCCCACGATATGAACGTTGCACCTTAAGTGGGTGTGATCTCTTCTCAGGTATCTTTGGAAACACTTTTTGGCATGAGAATGTAACCCATAGCATTCATGAATGGCTAATCAAGCAAAACGTCACAAGGCTTCCATTGTCAGCATTCCCACACCTCCGGAAAATATGCATCTCAGGCTTTATTGTTGATCCTAAGGGAAGAAATGAGTATTTAATCCACCCTGAGAGGATGGCATTACCAACACTCTTTGTGTCTGGTGGAAGAACCCTTTTGGTAACACCAGAAACAACATTTTTGGCTCACAAGTATATGAAGCTCCACCAACCTAAGTTTAAACACAAGAGAGTGGTGATAGAAGGTTTTGGGCACTCTGATCTTTTGATTGGAGAAAATGCACATAAGAAAGTATTCCCATATTTCCTTTCACACATTAGATCAATTGAGGAAGGAGCGGCGACAATAGAGGGGAAGGACACATTGTTGTCATGGGATGGCACACATGATGGAGATGACATGTATAAATCTTGGAATTATTTTCTGTGTTTGATGATGCTTCTAGCGCTTACAATTGCTGTGTCGTACATACTATAGTTGATGAAATACTTGAAGAATGGTTCTACGTAACCAAGTGTTATGCATGATAAAGATCAAGCACAAGTGGCTTTTGTTTTTGTCTCTAAGGTTGTTGATGATTCTGCTATGTTCATAATTAATTAATGTTCATTTGAACTCAACTGTGAGCTTCTTCTATATGGAAATAAAAGGTTCATTTTTTGTCTGTACTTTATTAGAGTTTTAGCAAGGTTCATCATGAAAAAAAAGAATCAAATATTAAAGAAGAAGAAGAAGAAAGAAGAGGCTCAAAGATGGATTTTTCATAATAACAGCATCATAAATTTAATAGCCCTACATTGCTCTCTAGTGAGATCATGCCTTGGTAACAGATTCAGCAAAAATTTCTGGGATATTTATTTACTGCTATGGTGATTTTGAAATCTTGATGCCCATCAAGCTAATCCTTAAGCCAGTAGTAAATTCAGATGAATTAGAGCATGTGTGGACTTTTGTCACTGCTATACTCCCTCACTCTGAGTCTACATGCCGTAAATCCATAGATTAATAACTAAAATGGGAGAAATTAATCACATCATACTAACACAGTGATTTGAACAAGATGAACATTCAACAATTGATACCAACTAAGCAATAAAAGTCACAAAATCCGATTCACAAAATTCAGAATAACTTACAGAAAGAAATGCACACTTCTAAGGGATTACTCATTTAAGCAAAACTCAAATGCCAAACCGACAAAAAACAATGCAATGAAAATCAGGAACATGGCTCTTGTCCCCTTTGTCACAAAATAAATAAATAAATAAATAAAAATAAAGAAAACATTTCATTACACCTTGAATATGGGGAAGGATGCATGTTGGGATGAGAAGGGCTCCATTGATGCGTCCCTCCCTTTCTATTTTCTTGCTCTCTACTTTACTCCTGAGTATATTCCACTGCATCCTAGAATAATTCAAAGGAAACAATCAAGGAGCAAAAAACCCATTTCTTTAGGGAACATTCAGAATGACAAAAATATTAGTTATGTTTGCGAGTAAATTATGTATTTTTCAATATACTGAATAAAACCGAATGAAATTTTTAAAAATCATAAAAATATAATTATTTTATAATTTAATATTTTAAAAGTAATTTATAATCATAATTAGTTTTCTAAACTTTGTTTAAAATTACTTCAATTTTAATTTTTTTTTATTTTTTAAAAAAGTGCATAAACCACAAGCATGCATTACTAGAGAAAGAGTAAAAAAAAAAATTTCACTAGTGGTGGAAGTGGACAAGGTACAACAAAAGAAACAACAACCAACAAGAAGGAAACAAGGATCAAACACAAAGACTGAAAAGAGGGCAATAGCCCCTAACTTGCCAGGGACATGGATGCGAGCAACACAACGGAGCCCACTCTCTATTTTCCTAATCTCTCATTGCCCGCTCCTGTATACTTAAAAGGAACTTCAGACTGCACTTGGCTTTGGTAACTGTTCCTTCCAACCTAACTTTCTTAACTTATGGAGTTGCAGCAATCAATGACAAAAGCATATAAATGACCTTGGCAATAATCAAAGAAAGTGCAAAAAATTTGTCATGAAAAATACGTTCATTACATTCCAACTAGATATTCTATGTTATGGACCTAATGATAACATCCCCAATATCTCTCGGAGGAGAAAAGTTGGGTGTGCGTTGGTGCATGTAGACAAAAGACTTGGGCGAAAAAGTGTCAAATATGTTTAGCCATCAAGCATAGGAGAAGAAGATGATTAGCTAACTCGATTGCCACATGACAGTAAACACAATTAGTAGTTGGAAGACTATTACACCTTCTATCAACCAGAATGTCCATCATGAGGATATGATTATCTGATGCCAATCAATTAAAAAGGTGAGCCTTCTTTAGACATAGGCTTTTTAGAATTAAATTGGTTGTCTCGCACATAATCCCCCCATGACTTATGAATTTATAGAAAGATTTAACAGTGAATTTTCCATTGACTATGAAATTCCACCTTTTAGCATAATGAGAAAACTAGGGAGTAGTTCCATGGCCAAGTCTTTCGATCGCCAAACGATTCTCAGTTGGGAACCATGTGAAGCTAGCTAAGTGTATTAGCTCCATAATTGTGCTAGAGGGATGGAGTGTAGTTCCAAAGTGATAGGCCAAAGGTACATTGGCACATAGTTGTCCACCCATTTGTCATACAAAAAAAATGTGGCAATTCCATCAATGATGGTAAGGGATATACAGGCCCTGAAAGCATACAGGGACTTGACAAGCCAATTCCAAAAGAAGGATTTCCTACTCGGGGCCCACTAAAAAAGGTCCTTGGTTAGTGACTCATGATAATAGTTATATTGGATTATCTTGGCCACGCACCAAGAAGTTCTGAAAGAGATTTTCTACCACCATTTTCCTAGGAGGGTGGTTTTAAAGTTTTCCAAGTTCAGAATACCCCAACCCCCCTATTTGTGAGGTAAAAAAATGTGATTCCAATTGACTAACCGGGATTTAAGTCTATCTATATCTGACAAAGTCCAAAGGAAATCCCTTATGATTCGATCAATGGATTTGACCATCCAATTTGGAAGTCTGAAAATGGACATCCAGTATGTAGGGATGGATGACAAGACAAAGTTGATCAAGGTTAACCTACCCCCAGAGATAGGGATTTAGCTTTCCAGGTAGTTAGTTTGGACTTAATCTTTGCAATTAATGATTCCCAATCTTGTCGTCTAGGTCTTCTACCAGAAAAAGGTACCCCAGATATATAACTGGGAAGGGCCCTTTAGCACAATTAAGAATTTGCGCTAAGGAGTTTGTAGGCATTTGTCCCATAGAGGTCGAGAAAATATTGGTCTTTTAGAAATTGATAGTTAGTCCTGATAACCCTTTAAAGAGATACAGAATGAGCTTGATGATTTGTAGGTCCTCAATCTCTCCTACAGTCAAGACTAACAAATCACATGCATATTGTAAGTGACACATTCAATGCACCCTTAGTAACACTCCAAAGTCTAGAGCATGATTAAACATAAGGTTTATAACATCTGAGACCAAGGCAAACAAGAGTGGAGAGAAAGGATCTTTTTGCCTTAGTTCCTGAGGTACCTAACATATTTCTTTTAAGCTCCATTAACCAGGAACTTCAATTTTTATGTTTAATCTAAAATTATATTAATTATATTTTGATATAATGTTAGCCAAAACCTTCATATTTAAAAAAAAAAAATCAAATCATCAAATCCCTTTTTTTTCTTTAAATATAATAAAAGAGTTTTTTTATTATAACAAATCTATATCATTTTAAATTTTCAACCCAATAAAAACTTGAACTGAACAAGACCATTTTCCTTGTTGACTTTTTAATAAATCCAATTTAATTTGGGTTTGAAAATATTCAACCCGATTAGTTCCATTTGGGTTACAATTGTTAAAAAAAAAAAAAAACTAAATCTAACTACGGGTAATATGATATAGATTTAGAACAGAGCATTCTCATATCTAACATTAATAATAAATAATATAAATAAATACTTCTATTTTATAAAATTTCAAAAAATTATGTTATATTACATATTAAATTAGGTGGTCTTCAACAATGAATCATAGTGGGGAGTCCCTTTACCATCCCTGACTAATCCGAAATGGGCTAATGGACCTGGCCAATTGCTAATTAAAATCTGAAAATTCATATTTTCTTTGGATTAAGGTGGTTCGGATTGGGCCAATCATATTTCAAACAGACGTTGGATGAACAAATGCATAAATGGAAAATAATGTGAGGATGCTTAGAGAATAAAAACAACATAGGCCAATATTGACATATAAGCTCAAATGTCAAATAAATGACAAATGATAAGTTTATTATTATTTACAAAGTCCTTTTGCTAATTTTTTGATTGATTCTTGTGATGTGGTGCGAGATTTCCATCAAATTCTTAGCACTCTCATTTATTTTATTCAACCAAGTGCCCAATCCACAACTGTTTATGTCTCTGTCTTCCAAGTTTTCTTTCTTTATTCATTTTGATCTCCCATGTTTGACCATGTCTATAAACTAATTTTGTAATCATCATTAGACATTACAATGAAAATTTTTTAAGAAAAAAAATGTCTTTTTATATAAAAAAAAATGTATACGTCAGATTCATTAAAAATATAGAACAAATTACAAGAAAGACAACACCACCGCAAGAGGATAAAAAGACCATATGGCCTAGTTCTTCCTCCTTGTGAGTAAATGTAAGGTTCAGCTTAACCAAGGATTTAGACTCAGCGAGCTTCTAGTGTTTGAAAGAATGTGCTGTATTGAACCATGAAATAAGAAAGTTAACCAAAGATATAGTCTCAAAATAAACACATTGGTTATTATTAAAATGTAATAAAAAATAGTTGGGAGAATAAGATGATAAATCACAAGCCCAACCATAGTACAAATTACTACAATCAAATAATCAAACAATACTCATCAAGGTGGAGCAAACAACCACACAAACACAAGTAGTAAACAGAAATCAAGAGACACGAGGATGTACCTAAGTTCAAATTTAATGTGATATGCCTTTGTCCTGCAAATCAATGGTGATTTTTTCCACAATGTTGATCGCAAGGATTACAAGAGATAAATACATAAGAGGACTATCCAAGATTTCATGAAGCTCTTATCAAAACTTAGATCTCACCCTCACCCTTTTCCTCACTTATAGCTCTTGAGAATAAAAAGATCAAAGAAGAAAACTAGAAAAGTTTTCTTCTCCCTTCTACCTTACTCTCCAGATGAAAGATCCTTCTAAAATCATAGAAAATTGCCTTTTACAAACCAAAGGTTCTATTGGCACCTCGACACTAGGTTTATTGACCTCCACCTAGTCTAGCACCTAGGTACTAAAGCCCCTGGTCTAGGAGCTAGGTTCTCTGTCTATACCTGGGCATAGGCTCTCAACCTGCATTCCCAAGTTTACTTTTTCCAAATCTTTAACCTCCTTTCTTGCCAAATCTTTCTTAACTTTATTCACTTATTGCAATCCAACAATTCGTTAGATGTATTTCTTTCTTTTTTTTTTTTTTTTATAAAAGTGGATGAACCACCAATTTATTGAAGAAAAGAAGGATACAAAAGACAAACCAGAACCAAACAAAATAAATAAAAAGATGACCAAAGCAAACCACAAGAAGTGCCTATGGTTCTGGATCGACCATTGGAGGAGCGTTGGTTCATGTTTTTATCTTCTCTTGGATCTTTAAGTGTCGGCTTTTTAGCGGATCTAGGTACAAGAGGGAGAAAACCTACTTCTTCATTCCACTAAATAGAAGGTTTTTTTAGCTCTATCACTTCTTTGAATCTGAGTGGGCGTGGATCATATACGAGAGGTCAGGCGGACTGTGGTTCAAAAGGGGGCTTGTTATTACTTGCCCCGCCTACCTCTTTCTCATCTCTGGTTGAGGCAACATGTGGAACAACTATGTATGTTGTGTGAAGCTCCTTCTAGATCCTTGATAGAGAAGTTGTTAGCTTTAAGAATAGTATCATCCTCTGCAAAATCCTCTACTAGGTAGTCCTAATAATCATCATCTTCCTAGTCAACTAATTCCTTTTCCAAAGGGTCTTCTTGGGGCAGTGTTGGTACTTGGGTGATAAATTTATCTGTGTTGATACACAGAATGAAAGTCCATATTCCATGGAGAACCACCCATTTATAACATTTGGGGATCACTATTGACGGTGGTAGTGGTCTTAGATGACAGGGTAAAAATCCTGTTCTCATAGTTGCTTTTGGGTTGTCCTCAGAGATAATAATGAAAATGGTGAGAATATTGGAATCCCGGGGATAAGGCCTCGAGCTGGGGATGCATTTGGGAAAAACAAGCTCAAAAAACAGAATGAAATAGGAATAGGAATATGCAAGCTAATAGTATATCTATCATCTTTAGTAGGATGCGCATCTCGAGGCAAGATCTCAACATTGAAAACAAAATGAGAGTAATTAGGTAAGGCTTTATCTCGAGGAATCAAGTTAGCTCTCTTTAATTGATCAACTAGGTCCTGAGAGACCTAATCCCGAGACAATTCAAAGGAGATAATGGGGTTTGAATCATCACCCAAACAAGAGGCCTTATCTTGATTGAAAGGTTTAGTTGAGACTATATGAACATCATTATCTTTTGAAAACCAATCTCGAGGCAAGGAACTAGACATTTGCATGCAGATGTCATCTCAAGAATTTAGATCTTGATGCCAATCCATGGCCATTATACACAGGGAGTTCATGAACTCCCTTCAAGCATAGGTTGTTTCCCTCTCAACACTCACGCCATCTATCAGGGGAGAAGGGTCACGAGAGCATCAGACTTTTGTCGGTCAACAGAGCTCAAGCTCTCAACTATGAGGAGTGCTAGAGTAAACATCACCGGCCCAGGAAGGGTCAAAGAAGAAATATATCCTTTGCCGATGGGCCAAGACCTGAGCATTGCTCAAGGAGCTTGCCATATCCTCTACCTTACACTTGGCCTCTCTCATAATCTAGTAAGTGTAACACGGGAGCTGGCGGTTATGAGGAATTGACAAGTTAGCATCGGTACCAAAGGAGGCGGCATTGATCTTTGAGGAAGGTGCACCTGAGGCTTGAATAATCTTTGAGCATAGTACATGAATTCCTAAATCCTCTAGCAACACGATGAGAGTGCAACCATGCACTTCCCTAAATGAGAATCAAAGGAGATCAACTCTTTTGCACAGCTACAGAGATAGCTTTTGCCGTAGTCATATGGAGAAGAAAATGATCATCATATGGCATGATGTTTCCACAGGGCATAGGATTCAGAATCTCTGGCAAAGAGGCCGACAAAGTCTTGGCCCTAGCGTTACACAATAACACCTTAACAATAACCATTTTCTTGAGCTCTTACTAAGATATGATAATCTCTTCTGTGATTGACAGTGAAACCTTACAAGAGGGAGGCTATGAGAAAGTTGGATGAGGCTTTGAAGAGGAAGGCAGAATGTGGAGTAAGGGCTTAGCAACAGATGAAAACTTCTTGGATCTTGCCTTCTGTTTGCCAGCTCCTGGGCATTGCACGAGGGTTTTTTAAGGGGACATTTGGCTAAAATATAACCAGCACTTACACGTTAGTTGATACTAATATTCCTCAGTCCTATGGCCCGATCTCATACACCACTTAAAAAGTCTCCAAATTCTGGAGACCGATGATGTTTCAAGGTTTGGGCAGCCTTCATCTTGGTAGGGATATTCAACAGAGATCTTCAATTACTATGGACTGTGTGCCATTCTCAGAGGAAAACGAGAGCTGATCTTCTAAAATTGTATTAGCTTTACAACCTCTAGAAATTTGATCTCCCTCATTAGATGTGCACGTACACAAATATGTTTTATCGAGTCTAGATCGCGGCATGTGTTCATAAGTTTGATCATGCCACATTTGTATATTGTTTTTTTTTTTCCCTAAATCACACTACTATAAAAGTGTCTCGATTATTGATTTAGGTTGTCATGCAAATTGTATCATAGAAGTTCAATATTAGTCGTCATCATGACAATAGCCTAGTGATTAAAACACTTGACTCCTATGCAAAAACTCAAGGATTCGACTAAAATTAAGTGGGTATACGTTGGCAGAACTATAATCAAAATAAAGGGGTGCTGATTTCAATCTTAAAAAAATTATAAATATTAAAAAATTATATTAATTCAAACTTGAAAGTATGATAGTTAATATTTCAAAAAATATACAATATATACCGCTAACGACTACCACTATGAGGTAGGAGTTTAATCATTCGGTCAAATACAATTTAGTTTCAACTAATTTTATAGTAATAGTTGCAAGATCATGACATTTAACAAAAGCAAAACTTCTTCTAATATCATAAATGCAGGTGTGAAGTTGCTTTTCAAGACTTGAAGATTTTATACAGAAAAATTATCACAATAAATTTTAACCAAGTAAATTAGCCTATTATGTTAAAATCTAAAAGATAAATCTCTTGGGTCAAGACATAATATACAAGATCATGTAATAGCCTATATTGTCAAAAAATAAATAAATAAATAAATAAAATAAAAATAAATCAATATTGGCATATTTGCATATCTAAAGTTTACCCACTTATCGATTCAATGATTCAAGTAGTTAACCTATTCGAATGACATAAACCATAATAACTTTTGCCTTTTTTTAATAAAGGGTATTTTATAAAAAATAAATTCTGACTTACAATAATTTTTTTCTTTTTGTTAAAAACATATTATGAAAATTTAATCTTGAATATTGTTAGAATACTTATCTTTTAGTAAACAACATGTCCTATATGGTTTACATGGATCAAAATGAGTTATCTTACATGCAAAAAATTAATAAAACACAAACAAGTTGGATTAAAATGTAAAATTACACACCTCAAATCTTTGATGATGTCATTACATCTATTTAGAAGAAACTAGCATTAGGAACGGTTAGGGGTGAGCAAAAAATTCGGATCCAATGATCCGATCGGATATCAAGTTTTTTTACCCGAATTTTTTGGATACCCGATCAAAAAAAGAGGGTCAGGTACCTGGTCCGAATTTTTAAGGTGAAAACCGGACCGGATCCGTGTCGAGAGAAATTAAAAACCGAGTATCCGAATTCGATCCGGTTTTTAGAACATATAAAATTTAAATTTATTATATATATATATATATATATATATATATATATATATATATATATATATATTGCTTATATAGTTATATTTATATATATACATATTAATAAATTTAAACTCTTCTAGAGTTAAAAGTAAAAGGAAAAAAATTTTAAATCCTTGCCTCCTAGTTCTCAACGTCCATCACCCCACCTCTTCTCTCTAGCCTCCATCCCTTTCTAAGATTGATGTTTCAAAAGATATTTGATTTTTTTTTAATGTCTAAAATTGATAAAGCTCTTTATTATTTTTTTATGACTTTTTTTTTGTTGGGTGAATAATGTAAGATTTTAATCCTCTTTATAAGTTATAAATTTTTCATATTTGTTTGTTTTTATGAATGTTGATGTTGTTATATAAAACAAATTCATGGAGTAGATGAAACTTAAATTCGGATCCGGAAATCCGATATCCGGTCCGATTTAAACTTGGTAGTTGGTACTCTGTTTTCAGTACCCAGTTTAAACCAGGTCAGATATGGGTCTAGTTTTTGCCAATCCAAAAAACCAAGTACCTGATCTGGTTTTGAAAACCAGTCAGGTACCCAGTTTTGCTCACCCCTAGAAACTGTCTCAGTTGACAGGCTCCATGTACTTGAAATTATTAGATGCATTCACAATTGCATAGAAACAATCAACCTACCACGGCTCTTTCAACAGAGGCAATAAGTGCCTCCTTTCTTTGGTCAAAGTCCTGAAACTTTGTATCAAATTTGGAGAAAAACCACACAAAAGATGAAGATCAAGAAACACGACATACCTTTTTTCCTTAATTAAATGAATTCACATTACTTCACCAACTCAATCTTGACATTTTTGATGAAATTTTAAATGTACAAGGTAAAAAATATTGGAAATATTTGAAAAGCCCTTAATTGATATATAAGTAAAACTTTGACTAATATATACAAGGACGGCATGATTAAGTTATTCAACAAACAAGCTTAATGACAAAGCCACTACAACTTCTTGAGACTAAACTAGGGTTTTGAATTGATTACACCTACATTCAAAACAAAATAAAAAAACTCTCAAAGGTCGGCCTTATTTATCTAGGATTTAAAACCGCTCTTATAATAGCAAGAGTTAACCTTCTTTATGGTTGAATGAATGAGTCAAAGTCCAACTTCCAAAGAGAGAACATGGTTTGCTTGTATACAAATTATGCATTAGTATCTGTAAAATGATAAGTTTCCTAAATAAAGGCAATAGGTACCTTCTTTCTTTGGTCAAAGTCTTAAAACTTAGTATCTAATTTGGAGAAGAATTGAAGATGTGGTTGATTTCTCAGACCACACAAAAGATTAAGACCAAGAAGCACAACTTATGAGACATGAGTCTTCATCATTTTTTCTTAATTAAATGAATTAATCTTACTCCACCAACTCCATGTTGACATTTTGATCGAACTTTAAACGTAAAAGAAAAAAAATATTGGAAGTATTTGAAAGATCCTTTATTGTTATATAAGTAAAACTTTGACTTATATATACAAGGGCTTCATGATTAAATTACTCAATGAACAAAGTTGCTGACAAAGCCGTTGCAACTTCTTTACTTAATTAGGATTTTGAATTGGTTACACCTACATTCAAAACAAAAAAAAAAAACTCTCAAATTAAGGCCTTTTTTATTTATCTGAAATTCACAATTGCTTTTATAATTGTAAGAGTTGACCTTCTGTATTGTTGAAGGAATGAGTCAAAGTTCAACATCCAAAGAGAACATGGTTCGTTTGTATACGAATTGTGCATTAATATATGTAAAATGGTAAGCTTCTCATGTTTCCTCCCTATATTCACTAACACACAATGGAAATAGGAGATGAAAGCTATGATGTTATTGTTGTTGGTTCTGGTTATGGAGGCTCAGTAGTTGCATGCAGGTTATCAATGGCAGGCGCAAAGGTCTGTCTCATTGAGAAAGGGAAGCAATGGAGAGCTCAGGACTTTCCCACAAACAGCTTAAGTATATTGGCTGCAACAAAGATGGAGTTTAGTAAATGGGGATTTGGCTTTGGCTCAGACAAAGCACTCTTTCAGGTGACAACATTCAGACATCTTCTTGTTAGTTTTGTTGGAAAGTTAGCCAATAATAAAAAAAAAGAATGAAGCATGTGTGTATTTAGACACTCTGTTCCATAATTTTCATTGTTCTATCGATATTCATGATGCTTATTACTTCTACAACTTTAGTTGACTTGAAGGATAAATATGAATATAACCGAGCCAAGTGTTGTCAAGGTGTACTCCTAGACGCATCTAGGCGCTAAGATACACCGTTTTCCATGATAGATGTCTTAAATTTGTCTAGGTGAGGCAATGCACTTTAGATAACTTTAGCGTCTTGAAAACAGCTAAAAAAAAGTGCACTTGATTAAGTTTTTTTTTTATAAATTTTAGTTTTGGGGAACATTAAAAAAAAAAAAGCATATATTTAATATTTTTAGAGAATAGTAAACTATTATGAGTAAAGATACTCGCCAACTACCCACATTTAATTAGGTATTTAAGATTTTAATAAAAATTTCAATAGTTGGAAATGTAGTAGTATTTAAAAGTCAACTATTTTTAAAAACTTAGAACTAATAGGACATTTAGTCTTAAATTTATTTTTATATTTACCTTAGAGTTTAATGCATAATATAGTATAATATATATTATATTATATATAATTTTATTTATTTATATATGTCTTACTTCATTCGGACGATTGCTTCTTTTGCACCTTGGGCGATAGGAAGGTCCTAGTGCTTAAAGCGTGTCTTTCGCCCTTAACAACATGAACTGCCCTTCACAACATGGACTGAGCTTAATAGATGATGTGATTCAATGTTATCACTTATCTCCTCCAAAATAATTGAGCTTTTCCTTCTTCATGTCCAATCCAAATGAAACACAGGTTTAAACTACAAAGAAGTGACAAGATAGACTTCTATTATATGCCTATGTAAGTCATGAGCTAGAAAGAAGATAAATAAAAACTGAATTAAACTCTGTTTGTATGAGTATCCATTACTCAATTGAGATATCATAGCTGGGAGGATATACAGGTATATGAACAAGGTGATACATTGTGTTGCGTGGCTTGTGGACTTGGAGGAGGTTCTCTTGTAAATGCAGCAGTTCTGACGCCAACACCGGTTCGAGCAAGGAGAAATCCAAGATGGCCAGAAGAATGGAACAATGATTGGGAGAGCTGTCAAGCAACTGCTTCAACTATGTTAGGATCAAACAGCATTCCTTTGGAGTTTTCCAGTGCTAAAGTCATGAAGCAAGTAGCTGAAGAAGAAATTGAAAATTTCAGAGCAGATAAAATAGAACTTGGTATAAATTTTGGTCAGGAGTTAAAACATCAAACAACGGGAGTTCAAGAGATAGGAAGTTGTGTAGCATGTGGAAATTGTTTATCTGGGTGCCCATATAATGCAAAAAACTCCAATGACAAGACTTACATAACTTCAGCTATTCAGGCACTAACTTCTACCTTAATTTTTGTTCATTTTAAATATATTGCCCTTATAACAGCTTTTTTGTTTCATTCCTCTTTAGGCTGGATGTGTAGTTAAAACAGAATGTGAAATCCTTTATATTATAAAAACAGATGCTCAAGGAGATGGTGAAGAAAATAGGTGCAATGGCATAAAAGAGCATAGAAGATGGAAAGTACACTTTGATAATCTTGAACATGTGTCGGCAGATTTTGTGATTCTCTCAGGTATGACACTATCAAAGATCTTCACATTCAATGTACAATAGCCGAAAAACAATATAAACTGAAATATTTCATATAGCTGGAGTTTTAGGCACAACAAAAATTTTGTTTGATTCTGAGAGGAGGGGATTGAGTCTTTCACCGATGCTTGGCTATGGCTTTAGCTGTAATGGAAACAATGTAGCCTATGTTGCTGGAAGCCAAGCACCATTGAATGCTTATGGTTTAAACAAAAGGCAATTCACAACAATTCCATTGCAAGATCGTCCAGGGCCAGCAATCACTTCATCATATACTTCTTCACTAGGCTTCACAATCCAGGTTATCACTTACAAACATAATATTAAGAATTCCAGAATTTTTACTAATAGTGCATTAGGTGTTATGATTTGTAGGCTGCAGTCCTGCCAACATCATACCCTTATATGTTGTTCAAAGGGATAGCAACCTATGGGTGGCCAAATGGTTGTTGGTTTCTGCATGGGTTGATTGACAAGATGAAGCATTTGATGGGATTAAAAGCTAGCCAAGCCATGGTGCTGAATGTAATGGGATATGATTCATGCGATGGAAGAATAACTTTTGATAAAGAGATGAATACAGTCAGATTCACACATGCACATGATCCTCTACTTCCCAGAAAAATTCAAGCACTTCAAAGCATTACTAAAAGACTAGGAGGGATATTGTTCATGTCAAGGTATAGGAGCACATCAGTTCATCTTTTAGGAGGATGCAATGCAGCTTTAGATCCTTCAAATGGTGTTTGCAATCCTAAAGGTCAAGTGTTTGATATGAGCGGTGATCAACCTGCAGTACATAAGGGCCTATATGTATGCGATGCCTCTCTAATTCCATGTTCAATAGGTATAAACCCAATTCTTACAATTACTACAGCATCTGAGTACGTAAGCAAGCACTTAGTAAAGGAGGTCCAGAATTTTAGAAACCAATTTCGGCGGAATGAAGTTATTATGACAACAAGATTAGCAGAAGAAATTTGTGACAGCACAATGCATTCGAAGAAATCAGTTAGATTACAATCTCATAGTGGAGTTCAAATTATGAAGGATAAAGAGAATGTCACATTCAAAGAAACATTAAAAGGTTTCATTGGCGGAATGCCTTGCACAGCTTATCTTGCAGTGAAAATGAACTCAGGGTGTAAGATAAACCTTTCACATCCACTTCTTAAAGGAAAGGTTGGTGGATATGTTCTATTCCAAGCAATAAGCAAGGAACCATTATATATTATAGATGGAGAAATAGACCTTCTTGCACTAAATGATAGAACTCCGTATACACAGTACATGCACTATAGGCTAATCTTAGCATCACAATCTGGCTCAAGGTAGTGAATTTCACAATTCTGATAATCTTATGTTGTTATTAGTTTCATGGGAATACTAGCTTATAGCCTATATTTATTTGAGAAATGCAGGTATCTAATGGAGGGAAAGAAGGTGATGAATCCTTATATTCTGGCCACATACGCTTGGAAAGAGTCCAGGACCTTGCATGTGAATTTTAGAGGACTAAGTGAAAAGGATGATAACCAGTCCAAAGTATGTGGAGATATTGAACAAAAAGTTGATCTAAGGGGAGAACTTCATTTGTCAGTAGTTGAGCTTCTTAAGAGCTTGATAAGCATGAGAGGGAATCGAAAAAGAAGATTTATATACCTTCTTTTGCAAAGCCTCTGGAGAACATACATATCGCAAGTCCCTCGAGAAGTTGAACCAAGACTTACAAGTTTTGACAAGAATACCAAGACATATCCACCTAGCACTCTTCATGAACTGAAAACAGGTAAGTAAAACTAAACAACAACAAAACAAGATGAATATGAAAGTCATAACACATAACTTTCATTTTGTAAATGGAACAGGAGATAGCTATCTCATCAGTTGCCAGCAGTGGAAATCAGGGGATGTTAATACATGGAAATCTGAAGGGCAAAGGTATCCAATTCTTTTGCTCAATGGGTATTCAGGTGAGAGCTTTTGCCTACCAACTGAACCAACAGATTTAGTAAGAACATTAGTTGAACAAGGATATGAGACATGGAGCCTTCAATCAAGAGTTCATCCCAAGCATGCCTCAAACAACTTCACAATTGAAGACATTGCAAAATTTGACATTCCTGCAGGTGTCTATTAAGTTTATAGTGAAACCTCTGAGCAAAAAATTATCAATGTTTTTTTTTAACTTCAAGGAACTATTTTGTTGCAGTAATCACTAAAATTCAAGAGCTGCATGGTCAGAATACGAAAATTCATGTGATAGCACATTGTGTTGGAGGCTTATCAATTCATATTGCTCTATTAGGAGGCTATGTCTCTGCAGCTCATATAGCATCTCTCTCTTGTGTCAACGCCTCCATGTTTTACAAGCTAACAAAATCAGCCCTTGTTAAGATGAAGCTTCCTCTCATTCCAGTGAGTCTCAAACATGCTCATATTAAATTTTCAAGTTAGTTTTTTTTAACATATACACAAAATCAATGTTCTCAACTTCAAACTTTAGACCAAACAACTGCAGCAGATAAATTCTATAACCATAAGTTATAGTGCTCTAACACAACAATATTTTGATTGGAACTAACTCAAAATAAAATTTTCAGATGAGCATGGCTATTCTGGGTAAGAACAAAATAATATCTATGTTTGAGGAGCCTACTGAGAGCTTTGGACACTTGTTAGTGAAGTCAATTGTGAGGTTAATACCACGACATGAAAGTTGCACCTTAAGTGAGTGCAATCTCTTCTCAGGTATATTTGGAAATGGGTTTTGGCATGAGAATGTGAGCCAGAGCATTCATGAATGGCTAAACAAGCAAAACATCACAAGGCTCCCATTATCAGCATTCCCACATCTCCGGAAAATATGCCTATCAGGCTTTATTGTAGATCCTAAAGGAAGAAATGAGTATTTGATCCACCCTGAGAGGATGGCAGTACCAACACTCTATGTATCTGGCGGAAGAACACTCTTAGTAACAAAAGAGACATCATTTTTGGCTCACAAGTATATGAAACTTCACCAACCTACATTTAAACATAAGAGAGTTGTGATAGATGGTTTTGGGCACTCTGATCTCTTGATTGGAGAAAATGCACATAAGAAAGTATTTCCACATTTTCTTTCACACATTAGATCAGTTGAGGAAGGAGTGGCGATAATAGAGGGGAAGGACACATTATTGTCATGGGATGGCACACATGATGGAGATGACAGGTTCAAAGCTTGGAATTATTTTTTTTACTTGATGATGCTTTTAGCTCTTACCATTGTTGTGTCATACATACTATAGCTGACATAGTATGTGAAGAATGGTGCTATATAACCAAATGTTATGCATGATAAAAAAACAGCACAAGTGGGTTTTTGTTCTTGTCTCTATGATTGTTGATGGTTCTACTATGTTTTTAGCTAATTAATATTCATTTGTACTCAATTGTGAGCTTCTTCTATATGGTACAATGTTCATTTTTTTGGTTTGTACTTTCTTAGAATTTTAGCAAGTTTCATCTTAAAAATAAATCAAACACTACAGATAGAAGAGGCTCAAAGAATATGGATTTCTCATAGTAAGAGCATCATAAATTTAATAGGCCTGCATTGCTCTCTGGTGAGATCATGCCTCAGAAACAGATTCAACGAAAATATCTAGGGTTTTTATTTACTGATATGTTAATGAAACCTTAGTGTCTATGAAGCTAATCCTCAGACCAGTTGAAAATTCATATGAATTAGAGCATGCGTAGACTTCTATCACTGCTATACTCCCTCACTCTGAATCTACACACTGTAAATCCATAGATTAATAACTAAAAAAGGGAAAATCAAGCATATCACAATAACATAGCAAGTACAGCAAAATGAACATTCAACAACTGGTGCCAACTATGCAATAAAAGTCACAAATTTCCATTCAAAAGATTCAAAATACGTTACAAAAACAAATGCGCACTTATAAGGAATTACTCATTTAAACAAAATCCAAATGCCAGAGACAAAAGCAATTTAATGAAAGACAGAAACAAGTTGAAAACATTTCACCTTGAAATAAGGGACTGATGCATGTTGGGACGAGAAGGGCTCCATTACTCCATCCCTCTCTTTTGGTCTTCTTTACCACTTGGTTACTCCGAAGCACATTCCATTGCATCCTGGAGCAATTCAAAGGAAGCAATCAAGATGTATAATTTTACTCCAACCAATTTGGTTTGGGTTGCTTTTTCTAACCTAATTGTCATACGGTTCATTCTGGTTTTTTTTTTTTTTTCTTTTCTTTTTTTGCAAAAGGAAGCCAAAGCTAACAAAGGAAAAAAGAGAGCAAAAAAACAGAGCTAAAATTTTGAAAGAAAGCTTCAACTGGGACCACTAGACCACCAGATATCTTCGATCTAGTGAGGACAATCTCAGCCTTGAGAGAAAGAGAGAGTTCAGGATTTAAGCGTCCAAAATGGGCAAGAGAGCCCGCCAAAAGTTGGAGTCACGATCAATGGTCTCCAGTGAGGTGTCGAGGAACTAATTCAGGCAGAGCTTGAGTTGGTGAATGCCAAATGTGAAACGCCAAGCTACAGTCAGCTCAACACCTGGTTAACTCTTGGGTAGTCACAATAAATTCAATTTGGATTCCAGCAGTAATTGGTGCAGAAGTTAAGAGCGAGGATAATAGCATCAATCTCAGCTTTAATTGGCGAATCAGAATTAATTCCACTTAACCCTACAAGTAAAATTTGTTTATAGTTTAAGATAACAACAAAACCCAAACCACAATCTTGAGTAAGCAAGTCCCAAGAAGCATCGATATGGATTATAATAACAATTTGAGAAGCTTTGAGTTTAGAGTACTCCCTTGACATGTTCCTAGAGGTTTGATCGAAGTATGAACAGTATGACCAAGCTTTGTCCATAATGGAGTTGAAATTTGGCTTCCACTTCTTAAAGATGAGGTTACATTGCTTTTTCCAATTCAGCCAAACAGTAGTAGCAATAAGGGCTTTGCTAAAGAGATTTTTGTGAGAATTGCCAACAGATCTAGTAAGCCATTGTCCTGAGCTAAGGAAAGAGTGATGCAAGTGAGAAAGGCCCAAAAAGCTCAGGACTCTGGACCAGCAAAAGATGATTTTGGAACACTCCCAAATCACATGAGTGCCTGTTTTCAATTCCAAACCACAAAAACTACAAAGGGTACGAGGACCAATGTTTAGATCATATAGGTAAGCCCCAGTTGGCAACTTGCCATGGGCCAATTTCCAGATGAAGACTTTAATAAGTGGGATGACCCAAAGTCGCCAAATTTGATGCCACCCCTTTCAGTAATCATCAATGCTAGAATTGAGGCAATCATAAACCATTGAAGCCAAAGTGGTTTTAGTGGATTCAAAGCGCCAAATCCAGTAATTATGAGAAGCATTAACATTAATTTTGTTAATCCGGTTCCAATCCAAGTTTGAGCCAAAAGCATGAACTAGAGAAGCATGATCGGAGCAATCAAGGTCCATAAGATCAGTAAGGGTCAAATTGTCATGAAGCAAATCCATGTTGATAAATGTTGGTTTCAAGTTAATAGACAAGTCCATGATACAAGGATCCTTCCACAAGTTCAGAGAAGAAGGATTGCAAGCAAAGATTTTAAGATTTGTTTTGATGATCTCAGAAGTTTTGCAAACATATTTGAAAAACCAAGAAGTGCGCTTGGAGCAACCCATGTTCCAAACATTCCAATGACCATACTTAGTTTTGAAAATATCGACCCAAATTTTATTATTAGAGTTTAGAATGGCAAAAATGTTTTTGGTCATGAGAGAATGTTTAACATGTTTTAGATTGCGGATACCTAAACCCCCATCAGATTTGCTAAGTGTAGTGGCTGTCCAACCAATTGAATGGAAGCCATTTCGATTGCTTGTCCTACCCCAGAGAAAGTTCCTAGCCAACTTTGAAATTTCCTGGATAATAGTGTCGGGGAGATACATGACAGAAAGGTAATAATTTGGAATGGTAAGGATGGAGCTATTAATGAGCACAGTCCGACCAGCAGTAGATATTGTTGAGTGGTTCTAGGCTTGGATAGAATTGTTAACTCTGTCCTGAAGGAACTTAAAGTGATTGATAAAAAGCATTTTTCGGGGAAATGAGGATGCCAAGATAATTAAGAGGG
Source organism: Dioscorea alata (assembly GCA_020875875.1). Classification (NCBI taxonomy): domain Eukaryota; kingdom Viridiplantae; phylum Streptophyta; class Magnoliopsida; order Dioscoreales; family Dioscoreaceae; genus Dioscorea; species Dioscorea alata. The sequence goes on from CM037014.1 coordinate 4,287,092, forward strand.
AAGTTCCCAATCTTAATGCCAAGGATTCTAGATATGGCAAAGTTGATTTTTCTGTTACACTAGGAAGGGAAGAAGATTTCTGATTTGTGGAGGTTTGGTTTTTGTCTTGTAAGTTTTTGGTAGATATTCAAGCATAACATAATATTCTTGGCTAACTGTCTCATAGCTCTAGTGACTATGTTAAGGTCGTCTGCAAATATTAGGTGATTAAAACTGTAGTTGAGAGTGTTGTTGAAACCAAGAACCATAAGGGTTTTCATGGCTTTGTTAAGAATAGTCGACAGGTTTTGAGTGACAAGAAGAAAAAGTAGAGGAGAGATGGGATCCCCTTGTCGCATTCCCTGGCTGCTATTGAACCAAGGTAAAGATTTACCATTGATAAGCAAAGAGAAGGAGGCTGAAGATAGGCAAGCTTTTATCTAGGAAATCCAAAGATCAGGAAAGCAAAATCTTTGGAGGGTAACAAGAATTGTTGTCCATTCTATAGTATCAAATGACTTTCCAATATCAATTTTAGCAATCATCCTAGGGGGCTTATCGGTATCGCTTTCTAAAGAGTGAGCTACTTCCTACACAACAATGACATTGTCAAAGGCTGTGTGACCAGGAAGGAAGCCACTTCGCTCCAAGCTAACTAGATTATGCATAACCCTTTTAAGGTGATTTGAGAGAACTTTGGAGATGACTTTATAACAAATGTTACACAAAGAGATAGGTCTAAAATCAATCATAGAAATAGGACTATCTTTGGAATGAGGACCACAAAGGTTTTGCCCCATGACTTGGGAAGATTAGAATTAAGAAAGAAGTCAAAAATTGCTTTGAAAAGGATATCACCAATAACATTCCAGTAAAACACGTAAAATTCCACAGTTAAGCCATCCAATCCAAGACTTTTGCCACCAGACATCGATTTAAGGGCTTGAAAGACCTTCCTTTTCATGAGAGGTTTGATCAGTTCATCCCTATCCTCATCGAAAATAGTGACAAAGCCACCCGGCATAATGTTAAAGATAAAACCAATTGGCAAATGGGAGGAAGAAGCCTAAAGATTTTGAAAAAATTTTAAAAGCAATCTTCAATCTAATTTTGGTCATTGAAGGACATACCAGAAAGATACTTGACGTTCGTCACTTTGTTGCGATGGTGTCGGATTTTAACAATGTTATGGAAGCACTTGGAGTTTTGATCCCTTTGACAAAGCCATTGAACTTTTGCTCTTTGAGCCCAAAAGATAGCATTTTGACACAATAAAGCTTTTAGGTTTGTTGTAATGATCTCTAAGCCATGTGTGATTCCACTGACCCATAGTAGATGAATTAGCCAGGGCCTCTTCGATGGAGGTGATTTTGCTTTCAATGTTTTGAAGCTCCGAATCAATGGAACTCAAGGCTACAAATCTCCACTTAAGATTGTTGTTTTTAGTACGTGAAATAGAATGTGAAAAAGCTTGAAGGTATAAGGAAGACGAGTTAATATTCCAAAATTGTCAAACACTGTTGTGACAACCTTTGTAATTTAACCAAAAGTTTTCAAAGCAAAAAACTTTGGATTTAGAGTGCTAAAAATCATGAATGGTAAGGAAGAGAGGGTAATGATCAGAATTAGTTCTAGCAAGATGCTTATTAGAAAAGTTTTGGAAAGTGGAAAACCAAGTAGCATTAGCTAGAAAATGATCCAACCTGGCCCAGCGGCAAGCCAAACTGTCCTAACCATTGGACCAGGTAAAACAAGGACCATAGAAGTTCAAATCAATGAGAGCTTTATCCAAGATGAAATTTGAAAAATTATTTTCTTTGGTAGCATAATTACAAAAGGAACCCCCCATGTGTTCCTTAGTAGTGAAAATAGCATTGAAGTCACCACCTAGGAGCAAGGGAATGTTAAGACAAGTCATACCAAAGAGATTGCCCCAAAGCTTCTTGTGTTCAGAGGGAAGTTGAGAGTTTTAGCTAACTATGAATACCTTGTTTATACTTCCAGAAGTGATGACCAAGTGTAGCGCCCACCTAGAAGTAGCAATCGGGGTAACTTTCCCTACCTGATGGTTCTACAGAATAATGATCCCACCATAGAGTCCAACTGCCAAGATTGCGGCCTAATTCCATCTTTTCCTGAAATTTGCATAGAAACAGAAAACCCTATCAGTATTTGCTTTTGTTTCAAGTAAACAGAAAATGTTAGGTTTAAGATGAGCCTGAACGTCTTTTATATGATTGAAAGTGCTTCTGTTTGAGATACCCTTGCAGTTCCAGCAAAATATTTTAAAATTCATAGGAAAAAAGCCAGGAAGGAAGGAAAGAAGAGAAGACTAAGAAGGGTTTAGGGAACAGGAGTTTTTCTCCCTTTCTCTGAGCAATTGTCGTTCTTACTGGGACCTCTCTATGCAAGGGCTTCAAGCTTGATGTCTTTTTGATATTTCGAAATAACTATATCGTCATCTAGTTCCATGAGGGAGTCATCATCATTTGATCCCTCAGAAGAGCCAAATTGTGCTTCCCCCATTGTGCGATCTTTCTGAGGGTTTAGAGCTTCAACTATTGTTTCAACAAAAGCCTGATGTCCTTCAGCCACCGAATATGGCTTAAGCATGGATTTATCTTGAAGCCATAAGTATGCATGACACCCGATCTTTGTGTGTCCAATAATACCATGGAAGAATCAAAGTTGTGGTAGCAGCTCATACTGTAACATCACCAGCGTACAACCTCCACCAAGCAATTTGAGCATGATCCTCTATTTTAAATTAATAGTAGCATCTAGCTCCATACAAACGCAGAGCAAATCCTTTCACTCATCAGGAAGCCTATCCTTGTCACAACACAAAACTCGACCCAAAGAGTTGCCAATTTGAATAGGCATTGTTTTTGACCAAAAACTGAATGGAAAGTTGGATATATTAATCAAAAGGGCATTTAGATTCAATGAAACAAAAGTCGGAATCTCCTAAGCTCGTAACAACTCCCAAACAAGCATTTTTGCATCAAACGTCCAAGGGCCTTAATTGGAGATGCACTCAAAATTAAACTCATAGAAATACTTGACTAAAAATATATTAGGGTTGATCAAGGAGATGAGCATCCCTCTAATAGGTCACCAAATATTGGCCAAGGTAGACTTCATGGCATTGAAATTGATAGATTTGTCAGTCAGAACATGACCCACCATTTTCCACTAAGAATCTATCTTGCTACAAGAAACAAACAACTAAAGCACCACTTCGTCAACAACAACTCTCATCTCCAGGACAGGATCTCACAATGTGCATCTTATGACACTAATCGACAATCTCCTCAGGGCCGCTTGGGGGCTCCATAATCAAGAAGGATGAAACAACTAAGACAACAAAGTTAAAGATAGAAACTCATTAGCAAGGATGAGAAGGAACCAAGCTTTACGGGATGAGAAAAAATCTAAAAGATGCATCTCATGATCTTGTAGTTTTTTATTTGTTTGTCAGCAACAACTTAAGTCAATGAATGTATCACACATTCAAGGTATTGTATCACACATGGAAGGTATTGTTTAGGGTTGAAAAGATCGAGTTTTGAATTTTTTTTTTTTTTTTTTTTTTTTTTTTTTTTTGAGGAAATAGAAAATTCCTTGTAATAAAAAGAAGCTCATGTGGTCATCACTTCAGGAGATAATCACCAACATAGAAATAGCATAGCACATTACCTAGGAAGGTGGATGTCGATGAGCTAAAACATAGCTTTTCTTTTTCTTTGTCTAATCCAAATATTTCAAAAGTTAAAAATATAAAAAGTCACAAGATAGACATCTTCATATCCTACATAAGTAATGAGCTAAAAAACGTAGATAAAAATTTAATTAAAACCTTTTCTTGTGTAGGAAAACAGTGACCATATCACTTTCTTTATATACGTTCTTCTACTTTATGCAAATCTACATATTGTTTGTATCTTACACCAGTTTTTTCAAGCTTTTTCACATGGAAGAACACTCCTAGTAGCACCAAAGATGACATTTTGGGCTCCCAAATATATAAAGTTACTCCAATACAAATTTTTAACAAAAGAGAGTTATGATAGATAGTTTTGCTCATTCTAATATTTTTATCAATTGAGGAAGGAGTGGGAATAGAAGGAAAAGACTACTTTTCATGGGATAGCATGCATGATAAAGATGATAGGTTTGGAGTTGAGAGTTATTTTCTATTTTTGTTGATGAAGCACTTGCCATTGTTTTGTTTTCATGCATTGTATAGTTATCGAGGTGCATTAATGACAACTATGTAAATGAATATATGACGTTATATACTTGGAGCATGTGAGATGATAAGAAGCACTTTAAAGGCTTTTGAATGGACTCATCTTATTGTTTACTAAGTACTAATGCAAAACCATCAATATGGGCTCCACCAACATCTCTTTTTTCAGAACAAAATTACTATATATTAATAACAAAGTTAATGAACTTGAGTTCCTAGCAACAAGGTAACCCAATCTTATACCATAAGGGAGTACCGTAAGACAACCTTGCTTGAATGTTGATTCTCCATTGTAACAATAATGAAGAACTGTAACCAAAGCATCAAAACTTCATGGTTATACTTTGATTTGCATTAATATATATAGTATGGACTAAAAGAGAGTTATGGGTCTTACATTGGGTTCCTCGCCATGCCTCTATATGAATATTCATGGACTTAGACTTCTTCCAACGAACTGTGTGGCACTTGATCACTCCTTCCTTGACCAAGTCAGCCTAAATCCTTCCTTTTACCTTGGATTTCCTACCAAGAGCCCAAGGAACTCAAACTTGCTTAAGGCTAGGAAGAGAACTTACCAAGGAAGCTTGGAGACTTGGAAAACTTCGTATTCTCTATTGAATACCCTAATCTTATAACTTTGCTTCTTCATGTCCCCAAAGGCAAGACCTTAAGGGCCTCACAACCGGGCCCGCTGATAAATCGACCGCATCCAACGGGGCGGACTCCACTGGGTGCAAGGCCTCAGATTTGACCTGATCAGAGTCAACCCTACAAGAAAAATAAGAAGCAGTAACATATAACCACAAGTAGATCAACAAGATAGAGTTAATACAAATATGTGCTTTAGCAGCTCTACAGAAAACAGTGTCACACGAATTGATTACAAACCAAAAATACAGACATGATACAAATAACTCCCAGATAAAACCCCGTTCCATAGCTTGATCTTCTCCTGCAAGAAGATAATTCACAAAGTGCATGAGCCACAAGAGCCCAGTAGGATCGCCACTAATACAGATAATACAAATATTGCAGAATAATTAAATTCCAGACAAAAAATGCAGAAAATGCTCAGAAAATAATAGTATCCAGAATTTCAGAAAATAACGTGAAAACAGACGATACATCTCCCTGACTAATAACAGAAATCAACAGCACTAGGCTGGATCTTCGACTGTGAAGTCGGAACAGAACATAACAGAATATCGACGGCCGAAGCCAGATTTTCGACCGCAGTCGGAACAAGCATGCATGCCCGATAGCGCTACTACAGAAAAAAACATGTGCACATGGCTAGGACTTACTCCTCCTAGCTGGACAAGCCAGAAATAGAGATGTACTAAAACCATAGAAATACAGTATACATATAGAAAAATACCGTATAAATAACACAAAATACTAAATAAATAAATAAATAGATCAACCAATGCAGAAATAAATAAATGAGTAAAATAAATAAATACAATACCACATACATAATGCAGGAATAAAATAATTAATTAATTAATTAATTGAAATAAATTACCAAGTAATTTACCTTACACTAGCAATACAAAGTTATACAAGTGCGAAAGCCTACCTGCTTCTGGGCTACAAGGTCAAGTTCACCAATCCCACGAACTAAGGCTCGCTACAAAAATCTAACCAAACAAAATAAACTACACTTAGATACAATTCTTGGGCCAGGCCTAACTTACAACTATAGCCCGAGTTTACTCAACAAATAAAAGATTTCAATACTAGCAAGGCAACAGAACAACCATACTTATTTAAGAACACATACATTATTACATTGGCATGTATGATTTAAGAGATACTTTGAAAAGACTTAATCAAACTAACTGATCAGAACAATTTAATCAACTATGCACTTCAGAATGTTTAAATTTCACAACTAATAACCTCTAATTTAAACAAATAATCCATTAAATCTTATCAGACAAACAACATATATAAATGTGTATACACACACACACAAAAACACTCTTCCAGAAAGTTTATAGGAATACAAGAGATCACCAACAACTTAGAATGAAAAGAAAGAAAAACAAAAACAAAAAATAAATAAAAATAAATAAATAAATAAAACAATACATGTTTTAACAAAACACTCAGAATTCCTCTCAATGAAACCAAGGATTAAAAAATATATATAATATAAGGTTTTGATTACACTAAGCCAACATTAAAGAAAATCATAAATTTAAACAATTGGTTTTGGAATAAGCTAAAGACTTCTCAGGTTTTAATATATATGTATATATATACAAACATACAAGAGTAATTATAACTATAGATTCCAGAAATTACAGGAAAAACTAAAATCTAAAAAATAAAATAAACAAAAGCATCTGGAAGTGGATTCTCAGCAGTTTAGAAAATCAGAAATTAAAATATACTAACATTAGATATATGGATATACATATATATGTAAAGTGAATTTAAAAGCATGATTACAATATCATACTCACAAAACCAAATGCAATTATTTAAACACACACACACATCGGCTGCAGATCTAACAACAAGATCAAAGCTACACACATGCATACAGAATTAATTAGACAAGCTAAGGTGATAAATACAAATCATGTTTACTACCATGCTTCAAACAAGTCACAACAAGATGGCATGATTTACAATCCAAAACACTAAGGCTGCAGAAATTATAGCCACAATACACTCAACTCAACACAAAGCCTACCTCTACACTCGCCGAAGAGTTGCCAGAGTTTCCACAGAAGAAGAAACAAGTGACTGGTTGCAGCTTGCCTCCTTCCCCCATAGCTCGAGAAGCAACAATTGGAAGCATTAACCAGCCTTCAAACCAAGCTTCAACTTAAAGAGCTAAAGACTCCACTAATCACAAGCCAATAATTGACTCCAACAAGATCTAGTTTTTCAGGGCAACAAGACAAGAGTGTGGGCTCCACTCCAAAATAATTCCTTAGTCAGTTGGTCAAAGTCTCTCTCTTTGCAAACATTACAATCCCTCCCTCCCCCCCCCCCCCCCCCCCCCCCCCCTTTTAAATGGAGTTTAGTCCTCTAAACTTGCATCAAGAGTCGGGGAACAACTCTGGGTAGCGCTCTTTTAAATCGGCCTCTCGCTCCCAAGTGGCTTCATCACTGGAGTGGTTGCTCCATCTAACCTTGATCAATGGGATCACTCGATTCCCTCGCTGCTACTCTTTGCAGCCAAGAATCTCCTCTGGTTGCTCTCCATCTCCTCATTGGACAGTGGGGATCAATTCGATCTAACGGTCATAAATGAAGTTCTAGAGACCACAAAAATATCTAAGTTTCTATAAGGTTCTCCCATGTCCTAGAATTCTCTATCTTTTTCCAGGCTCATGGAGAGAACTCTAGAATGCCCCACACTTTTCTACATCATTCTATATACAAGTTTACATTACAAGGCTTCAAAAAATTTTCTAATTATGGGGAAGCACCTTCCTTGAAGTTGCCTTGATTGAGCCATGTCGTGCGCCGTGTGACAGGATGGAAGGGAAGCAAAGGAAGAGGTTTAGGGTTTTGCGAAGCATTAATTATGTTCTAGTGTCTAAGGTTGTCTTCACTCCTTGCTTTCACCACTTAAAAACTTTGTTAATTAATGTTAGTGGATTCATTAACTCCGTAATCAACATATAATAATGGTTGTTGGACCATGTTGAAATGTTTTTGAAATGTTTATGCTAATTAAGTGATAGCACTAACCCATGCTAATTGCTTTTGATAGGAAGTTGGTTTGAAGTTTATAATAATGTATCTTATTTAGCTTCCAACGTGGTTAGCATCATCTATTAATCACATCAATCTCTAGTACATCCAAAATAATAAAGTTAATAGTTAGTTGAGATTCAAGAATGCTTTTTGTTCATCAATCACTATTACTATTTATAATTTGAAGTTTAGTTTGGAATAAAAAAATGGATTTGCTCCACAAAAGAAGAGTATAAGTCTCAAAAGCACATTAAGCAGAACCGCTCTAGCTTCCATGAACAATGAATTGGCTTAGAACTTTAAATCTTATTAATAAGTAGGAGTAAGTGAAATAAAACCCCAAAAATTGAAATGTTGTGATCATACTTGGTACCTAGAATTTGCACAAATTGTACTACTAAAACACTGGAACTTTGATAGTGCATCATATTATAGATTCTTATGAGCATCTTATCTTCAATCCCTGGTAATAAACTCAAAATGCTATTTGTCAACCTTTCTTGTCCATTATACATATTTAATTTTATATTGGCATAGCCTAGCTTCTTTAGTAAAGTGGATATACAACTTCATTCATGTTAAATCCCATTTATTTAATCAGTTACATGTAATGTGTTTTTTTTTTAATTTTTGATGGAAGAAAATCTGGTATAAATTTGAATCAAATGTATATATGTGGTGCCAATATCGATCAATTTTTCTTGAATAAAAACAATTGGTGATTAAAGGTACGATATTGACTCATGGTTTATATTGTGTCATGGTTCATTTTTGTCCCTTTGTAAACATAGCTATTATTAAAATGAACGGCGAAAGAAGTTAGATGTATTCTAGGCTTAAGGAAGGTCTTTTGACCAATTTCTTACGAGGTATAGATGAATTCCTTGAATTACAAAGATGCATCACAAATGCATGGATGGGATCAAAATCAAGTGTCATTGTAATAGTGGCAAGTGTCAAAATTGTGCTTTTCTTGATCAAAATACAATAAGGTATCATTTGATGAAGTGTGGATTCGTGCCATATTACTATCAATGGATTCTCCAAGGGGAACCAATAGTGCCAAATATCAATGCTCTTAGTAGATAAGATGTGATAGACAAACAAACACTATATAATTTATCTGAACAAATGGTTATGGATGATAGAGGCCTTCATCTCTCTCATATTCATATAGAGGAATCTCCAAATGCAAAGGCTCAAAATTTATTTAATATGCTAAAGCCGCCAATTGAGAAGGGTAGCTAGGTCGTGAAAAGCAATCACAATTATTTGTTGTGGAAAGAATGCTAAACATGAAGGCAGAACATCATTTATCTAAAAGGTGCTTTGATGATCTTTACAGATTTTTGAAAGATATGTTACCAGCCTATAATGTAATACCATACAACTTCTATCATATATAAAAGTTAGTCCAAGACTTAGGTTTATGAGTTGAGAAGATCTATTGTTGTCTTAATGGATACATGATACATTAGGGAGAAGACAGCGAATTAACAAGTTGCAAAGTCTATGCATCTCGTAGGTACAAGCAATGGAGAGGTAGTGCATCTAAAAGGCAAACAAATATCCCATACAAGAAGAATTATTACTTCCTTTTAACACCAAGTTTACAAAGATTATATGCATTAAATGCAATACAACAGAAATGAGGTGGCACACAGAGCATAAGTCTAAAGGAGTTACATGCCACTATTTTGACAGCCCCACATGGAAGCATTTCAACAGCGCCCACACATTATTTGCATCAGAAAGTCAAAATTAAAGGCTATGGTTATGCACTAATGGATTTGAACCTTTTGAACAATCAGGTTAATAGTATTTCTCTTAGCCAATGATAGTTACTCCTTACAACTTAACTCAGTCATTGTGCATGATAAATAGAGTATATGTTCCTTATCATAATTGTTCCTCTCCCCAAAAATATAAAAAACATATTGGATATGTATTAATAGCCTTTTATTGTAGAAATGAAGCATTTGTGGGGAATTGGTGTTGAACATATGATGCATCGATGAAAATTAATTTTCAAATGTGTGTTATTGGACCATAAACGGCTTCTTAGAATATTCAATAATATCTCAATGGAGTACTATAGATAGTACTGAATGTCTATACTATAAGGAAGATTCAAATGCATTTAACTTAACAAAAGGTTGAAAGCAATCTTGATTTGATACCCACCGAAAGGTCTTACCTCCTAATCACCTATTTAGAAGAAACAAAATAGCTTCTAGAAAAAATAGAATCATAACAAAAGTAGTTCCTACTATCCATTGTAGTGATGAGAGCTTAAAAGAAATAAAGGATTCGAGTTTAAAACCCGTCATGGATTTTGGTGCATATAAGGCTAACAATAGAATTACTAGGTATAGTGGTTGGAGAAAAATGGAGTATTTGTTTAGATTTACCTTACTACTAGCAAATATCATTTGACACAACCTTGATGTTATGTGCATTGAAAAAATGTGTTTGATAATATATTCAACACCTTAATGAATGTGGAAAGAAAGACTAAGGATAACACTAAATCGAGGGAAGACCTGAAGGAATTTTGTCGTCAACCTAAATTAAAAGGAATGAAGCTACAGGGAAATATTAAAAAACATGCTACACTCTCGATAAACAATAAAAAAATTATGTTGTGAATTGCTCTAAAATCTTAGGTTCTGGGATGGAATGAGTCAAACATGGGTAAATGTATTGGCATGCCCAAGCGAAAGCTTTTCCGGATGAATAGCCATGACTGTCATGTCTTCATGTAGAGATTACTCCTAATAGCATTCAAAGAATTCCTTCCATCTAGTGTTTGGAGGACTTTAATAGAAATGAACAATTCTTCAAAGAGATCACTTTGACTATTATCCGAGAGGAAGATATGTTAAGGCTTAATGAAGAAATTCCTATAATAATCATAAAACATATATTTCCCTCAAGCTTCTTTGATTCAATGGAGCATCTTCCAGTGCACTTGGTTTATGAAGCATGGATTGCGAGTCTAGTTCAATATCAGTAGATGTATCCATTTGAGAGGTAAAAACTTTATTATGTCTTTTGCATAGTCTCAACATGAATACAATTAATCACATCACAAAATATATGCTTTTATAGATGCCTAAGCAAGTTAAAGTAGTACGTGAGAAATAAAGCTAAAGTTGAAGGCTCGATATGCAATGCCTATTTAGTTGAGAAAGCATCAAGATTTTGTACACGTTATTTTGAACCACATGTGAGGACAAGGTATCGCAAAGTGGTTCACAATTATGAAGGTAGAGAAGATCTAGTAGAATTATTAATTTTCACAAGCCCTACTTCATTGGGAAAAGCAAAATTAAATATCTCATAGCAAAAGAATATTTAGCAGAGCAAAAGTACATCTTACTGAACTATCCAAAAGTACAACTATTCATTAAATACTGTTACCTCTAACTTAGTTTTGGATAAATGAATTTCTTTGGTTGCCTTTAACTTAATACTAATTTATTCATTTGTATCAATGTGAGAAGAATTTATGTCGATGAGTTACATTTGGGGGAGTCCACACATCGATGATAGATATGTTGATGAGAGATTGGAATGTGAATTTGTGATATGGTTCTATAAGTTTTCTCATGATCTTTCCCAAACATTTTTAATCAGTTGTTGAAGGACTTGTCAAAAGGACCACTAAGAAGCTATAAATCCTATTGTTGGTGTGTCATGAATGACTATAAATTTCATGCAAAGAATCACTATTTAGATAGAGCAACAATAAATAGCGGTGTATGCATAAAGGGCACAAATTATACTACAGATGAAAATGATTACTATGGCCAATTAATTGAAGCATTATGCTTAGAGTGCCAAGGATTACCAATTAAGTGAACCATCTTGTTTAAATGTGATTGGTTTGATCAAACACCAAATTTAGGGACAAAATGTCATCAACAATATAAAATTGTGGATGCCAATCATAAGCGGTTCTTCAATAAATATAAACTCTTTGTTGTTGCCATCTAGGAAACTCAAGTTAATATTACAACATATCCCAACTTAAAGCATAACAAAGTTAACTAGTGGCTAGTGCTCAATGTAAAAGCTAGATATAGTGTAAAGCTTCCTAAGCAAGTTTATACAATAACATCAATATCATATGAAGCATCTTTTCAGCAAGATGAAATGAAATCCCCTTCAATATAGATCAATATTGATGACACAAAATAATCTCTATATGACCCCAAGTGGGATATTAATTGAAATAGATGATGAGGAAGTCAAGAGTGAAGAAGAGCCTCGAATTGAATCAAAAAACAATGATGAAGATGATGAACTTGATGAAGTTGAGAGTGGTAGTGAATAATTTAAGGCATTATATTGATAAAAGTGTTATGAGTGACACAAATGTGTTAACAGTAGTAATAGAATATGTTAAATATAATATATATATATATATATAGGATAAATTATCGGTAGACGTCCATAGATAAAAAATCTATGGATGTCCATTTGACACACCCCTTACGTGTGTATCCACAAGTGCACGGGTTGTCGAAGTAATAAAATACCCTAGTGAGTGGGTAGTCGTATCCACAGGGAATAGTTCAGAAACAAGTGTTATCGCTATTTAGCTATGAAGGAAGTCGATGATGAGAGAAATATATATATATATATATATAAATGTAAAAGAAAATAAAAGAGTACAAGAAGAGTAATGAGGGTAGGAGAGGTAATCGATATAAAGATGGGGTACCAGGACAAAGCTTCCCCTAGGACTAATGCTTCTAGTGCAAGACTAGTATTATACCCTCTAATTGATGTATAATAAGTCGTGGAAATCCTTAAGCACACGGTCCCAAAGGTTAACCATGACTAGTTCCAACATTATGTCCCGGCATTAGGTTTCACTACGACCCTTAACTCTCGTTGACCTGTCAACTAAGCCCCAGGGGAGTCCATTATCCTAAGCCTCACACTACGTGGAACTGCTTGGGATTCTAGGGATTCCAAGTGAAAGACCATGTTCCTAAGTATAGTTCTAACCCTTTGGTCCAGGTGAAAGAACCCTTGTCTCAGTTAAGCCCCAGCGCTAGATTCATTACAACCCTTCACTATGTTAGGGGAGTCCATCTCCTAGCACTTCACTCTACTTCAACCGCAAAAAACTCTTGGAACATGGAGGTAGGGAAAATCACACCGGAGGGAAAATGGTACGTTTCGCTACCTCACGACTCACCCTCTCGACCCTCTCCAATCTTGAGTAGTCTAATCCTATAGGAGTTGTCACACCTCCAAAGGACAACCTAGATAACTCTCAACCCTAGTGTCACATCTAAGGGAAAATTAATACAAGAATAAATCAAGATTGGAACTCAATTAAATTCATCAATAAAGAAAGCATAATAAAAGTCATAGAAACAATATCATCCTAGGGTTTACAAGTCCGAATACCCACTAGGGTTTAGCTCTCCATGGAGCAATACAAAATCAATAAAGAGATTAAGAACATATGCATAAAAACTATAAAGAAAACCCCCTTGTAGATCGTATCGATGGTCTTGTGGAGCCGCGTGTCTTCTCCAACGAATCCCTTGTCAAGCCTAGGACACACCTCACCGAATCGATGCCGACGAAAGCTCCCCCAATAGCTATCTTTCAAGGGATGTCGATGTCGATGCCGTATAATCGCCTCCAAAGACCTCCAAGAACCTCTCCAAACCCTAGCCGAAAGCCCCCCAAAAGATAGGCAAGAGATAGAAGGGGGGTCCCCAAATAGATCTGAAAATGAGCTATTTATAGGCTAAAATCTGGGTTTCACACGCCCCTGTGGAATTTCCACACGGGTGTGTGGATTCTCTGTTTTTCTGATTTTCGGCTAACAGTAAACAATACCTTGCTATTGCTGCAGTACTCTCACATAAATGCTCCCGAATTCATCGTTCTTCATCTAGGCCGTTGAATTGGACACACAATCAATGGTAGATCATGTCAATTACTTCATTTCTCTTCATTGGCGAAGTTCTCCAATGCTACACGAGTTAGACTTTTGTGAATGTAACTACCCTTGTGCCCCTCCAATGGAGGTTGGCACACACCCACAAGTCTAGACTCGTGCCTTGTTCCTTGCTTGGTCCAAGAACTTCTCAACAATGGCGAACATAACCTATTCTTGCTTCTTTCTTCTCCAAATTGGCTCCATAACCCTACAATGCACAAAAGCACACAAATGCACACAATTTAATGATAAAATTCTATAAAAGTAATGCTCAATGCAAGACAATAACACTTCGCATTATTATAACACAAGCACTTATCACCATTATCAATCATTAGATCTCGATCCAACGGCTAACAATGATGAACTGTAACTACTATGGATCATGATCAATTGTCCATTATCAACAGTTCATCAATGTCAGCCATTGGATCGTGATCCAATGGCTGATAATTGGACATCCATAGATTTCTTATCTATGGACGTACATAGATGATGTTTTTCCATATATATATATATATATATATATATATATATATATATATATATAAGAGGGATGGGTCGCAAAGAAGGCTTCAATTACCGAGGTTCACTAGATCATTTGAGGTACAAGGGCTCACCAGCAGATCAAGGGAATCAGTCTACACATGATGAGCATGATGATGATGAGCCTTCTACAACAAGACCTACTCCACTACCAGTTATTTTTATGCCTACTAAATTGCCCTGACCATTACCATTATCTACTGGTTATGCATTTGTTGGATCCTTATTATCTTTTGATTCTACTCCTTGTTTTAATAGAGGCACTACTCCCAATGATAGATCCACTATTCCTACTAGAGGAACTTTGACATTTATGGAAAGTTTGGCCCTTTTTACTAGGTGTGGGAGACAACTCATACAACTAGTTAATAGGGTGTGAGTATTAAATGGTTATTTTTTTATGTACAATTGTTGATTGCAAGCAAGTTAATTTGCTTATTAGTGTTAAATATTGTATTTGGTGTTTGTCATCTTTGTTTTTTTCATAGGTTGCATCATTCAATTCTAAAATTTATGCTTGAAGGATCACATCCATCTTCAAGGAAAGATTAGATGAGAATGGATACTGTTGGAAGAATGTTTCTAAGGAGACGAAAGACTTTTACTGGAATGAATTTCAGGTAATAAGTAGTATTAATTTTAACTGGTGACATGCTCTTCTTCATATTTAAATGTTCTATTTGATGGGAATGGATTCTTAGATGTTTTTTCTTCAATAGTGTCATTTCTTGATGGTATTTTCTCATGTATTAGATTTTCTCATATTTGGAGCTTTAATGTTCTTTAACCTGATTTTATTTAAGACTTTCTGATGATATTTGGTTGTATTCTTCTTTTCATGCTATTGAGGTTACTTGTAGACTATTGTAAATAAATATCATTGTTATCCTTATTATTTGTATAAATTTTTTTATCATAAATCCCACTCTTAATAGATATCTTTAGCTATATGGATTTCTTGAAATATGTGCAGTTTTTGCTTTTTTCATTTATTAGCTTCTATATATATATATATATATATATATATATATATATATATATATATATATATATATATATATATATATATATATATATATGATCACATAACTCTTAACATACTACTCATATTGAGTTGCCATCAATGCAAAAGCAAGTGAAGTTACATTCCTTATCTCTATATAAAAATAAAAATAAAATAAAGGTTCTAAAATATATTAGTCCATGCACAAGCAAAATGTATTTATATATACATCAGAATCATCTTCTATTTTTCATCTATGTTAGTATGGCAAGTAGTGCTTTAACAATCCTAAAAAAATAAATTCCAATTTCATGGAGTATATCACATCAAATATAAATTTAAAATTAATAAGAAAGAGTTTAGATTGGACATACATTAATGCATGAACTTTGAATATAAAAATTATCATGAATAACTGGCATGTTCAAGACCCCTTGATTGACACACTTGTAAAAAAAAAAAAAAAATAGAGTCCAACAATGAAAGTTAAAGTGAGTGGTGGTGGTTGATGGTTTCCTGCCACAAGAGCACAAGTTGTCAAGCAATACCTCGTGCAAAAGCACGAGGATCTTATTACACGGGGCCAAAAAAAGTACTATTACTCACTCTTCACCTATTATCTACCCTAAATGACTCGAGGGTTGTTTTGAACCTACACTAAATAAGAAAACAAAGAGCTAAAAAGCTTCAAGCCGAGACACAATATCAAAGGGAGAAATCAATGGGAGACGATGGTCCCTACATGTGGATCCCCTTAGGGCTACTAATATGATCTAGGAATTTGGTTTGGTATTACAAAGCTATGTTTGGACTGCGAGATCTCTAAGATGAACTAAACCGAACACTTTCATGATTAGCTCCTCATCCCATATGAGAGTTGCTTAAATCAATTTATTACGGACTCTCCTATGACTGCATTACGTTCTATAAGTCTCTATCATAGGGATTTCCCTAAAGCGAAGGGCTTACCGACACCTGAGTTCTCGGTCATGCCAAGACATCAAAACCATATCAATCTATGTATGACCTAGTGCAAAGGAAACACCTTCGTCAAATACACAATTCAAATATGAATTACGGAATTCTCCAAAATGTAATCCAAGGCATACAAGTGTTATAGATTGAATCTCAAACAAAACAATGCATTAACCAAACCAAGAATATCCAAAAATCACATGCTCACCCCAAGGTTCACCGACATCTGGTGACCTTAGGGGTTTAGTTAAACATTGACTTCAAATCAACAAGATAAAACAAGCTTAAGAACAAGGAAAACATGCTAAACTCCCCCTTTGATGAAGATTATGGTCAAGAAAAAAGAATGCCAAAGGCACCCAAGATGCCGCCCTTATTTTGCCCAAAACGTGGCTTTCTTTGAAGATGCTTACTCCCCAATGTTAGATCTTCAAGATTCAAACTTCCCTCATCGAAATCACTCCCAAATCTCCCCTAAATTGTAAAAAAAACTCATCTTAAGAGGTGTTGGTGGCTATGGCTATGAAGGCTCTCTTGTGTGACTACAGCGCTACTATGGCTGTAGTAAGGGCTTGCTTAGTTGCAAAATAAAAAAAAATATGGCATAATTTTATTATGTAGGAAGTGCAAGTGATTATTATAGAAATTATGACATATTTTATTCCTACAGAATTGGTGTTTGGGTAACAAAATAAAAAAATATTACATAAATTATTATAGTTTTTTTCTTACAGAATGAGTGTTTGTTTTGCATAATAAATAATCATTACATAATAAAAATAGATGTTGGATTATAACTGTTGGTAATTAAAATTTGAAAAATAGCCGTTAGAAAATAGTCGTTGTCAATATAGCCGTTATCATGTTTCTCTATTTATACATAACATGATTCCTTTGCATTATACACATATTTCTTTATGTTAGTTGAAAACTTCATAATTCTAACCATTGTTTCACCGTGGATTCCTTAAATCTTTGGATGAAAAAAAAGAAGAATATGATCTATTAATGCTCAGTTATTGGTTGAGACAATGTCCAACGACTTCCAAAAGTATAAAACATCACACATCCATTCTTACAGGTGTTACATATATATATAAAATTCTTGAAGGTCATGAGGAACATTGCAAAGAGAATTTTGTATAGAGCCTTATATATTTTGAGCAATGGTTGATCGTTTAAAAGGAAAATCTCTCCTCTGCAACTCAAAACAGACAACAGTCGAGGAGTAACTAGCAATGTTTATGTATACTCTTGCTTATAATGCTAGTAATCATGATGTGCAATAGCGATTTCAACATTCTGCAGAAACAGTTACTCGTTATTTTAGTAAAGTACTTAAAACTATTAATCAACTTGCTCGTTAATACATAGAACCTCCATTGACAATGACATTGCCGATTATTCAGAATAACATAAAATTTTTCCCATATTTCAAGGTAGGCAAAGCTATATATTATGAATTTTAATTGTAATAAATTTTTTTTAGTCATTGTAAATGTTATATGTTTGTTTATTTTTTAGGATTGTGTTGGTGCTATTGATGGAACATATGTTCCGATCACAATTTCTTTGGATAAACAAGATCCTTACAAAAAAAGGAAGCAAATTCTATCGTAGAATGTTATGGTCGCATTTGATTTTGATATTCGTTTTGTATATGTCCGAGCTGGTTGGGAAGGTTCTACTTATGATGCTAGGATTCTCTAACGTTCGATTAAACAAGGTTTTTAAGTCCCAAGGGGTAAATATTATCTTGTAGATGCAGGATATGCTAATACCCCAAATGTTATTATACAGAGGTGTCTGTTACCATTTGCAGGAGTAAGGACGAGAGCAATCTAGATCGAGCAATTATAAAGAACTATTTAATTTGTGACATGTTTCATTAGGGAATCATGTTGAATGCATCATTGGAATTTTGAAATGAGATTCTGATACTTAAAGTAGCATCTTTTCACCCAATCGACTTTCAAACTAATATAGTAGTTGTTGCTTGTATGTTGCATAACTTTATCAGTATACATAATGGTGCAGATGTTGTTGATGATTTTGATGGTGATGTAGAAGAAACTATTGTTCCTAATGGAGATGACTCACATGGAGAGGATGTTGGCACCATGAACTCTGAGCGAAGTGCAGGTGCTTGTAAAAGAGATGAAATAGCAATGCAGATGTATAATGATTATTGTAGCTATCGCCTAGCTAGACCATAGGTATGTGGCAATCATGAAATTGTTTTTGTAGGTCTTTTGGATGAAAAATATTGGGTCTTGTTAAAAAGCCATTGCATATGCTGATTTAATGTAAGAAAAGAATCTGAAAGTTTGGAAAATTTTGCAAGTTCTTGAATAGCTTTATAGAGTAAATTACAAGCCAAAAGGATACTTATTAACCCATAGCAATTCATGATTAAAAAAATTATACAAATCAAAACATTCCCATAAAAATCATACAAAAAAGGATATTAACAAGTTCATGATAACAAGTTCATAATCAAAACATTCAAGATAACCCATAACAATGTCACACTCATCATCTTTTACTCCATTTTGGTGAACATCATTTTGATTCATGGCACTATATGCTCTTCCTGAAGACATAAGAAGAGTTTATGATAAATCTCACCTTTAATGAAAATTTCAGTAGCTTTGAATATTTCTTCTTCTGTGAAAATGCCACTCATTTGGTTGAACACCTTCATGCAATCTTCTATTATATGCTTCTCCACTACTTGAGTTCCTGTGAGAACATTGAGATATTATTTATCCTCACACTCTCAAATGCAATGTATTTATCCATGTTGAATGATGAATCTTGAGGCTTTTTCCTTTTTGATCACTTTTTCTTCTTTGTCCATCTTGATCTCTTATTCCCCAAAGCATTTCATTACTTGAACTTTGAGTTTGAGGATTCCGTGGTTGAGAACAAGGAGGTTCCACTTGCCTGTTATCATTATCCTCCGTCTCGTGTATAGGTGATGGTTGGAGTGGATCGTTTGGAGTAAAAGCACTTGGAATTGGGGTGTGCACTAGTGATTCAGAAATATCTTCATAATCTTCTATAACACAAGAGCGTTTACTTTTAGCATATCTCCCTACATAACAAAAGTATAATATGTTAGTAAAATAACAATATATAAAAAGTCAAGTTTTAGAAAAATATATGCTTACCCTCATAAAACTCCAACAATGCCATAAAATATGGAAATGGTCATTGATGCCACTTCCTTGAATCTCTATTCCTTTGTTTAATTTGCTCCAAATTAGATGGTTGTAATTAATGAAAAAATCATTCATTATTTATGTTCATACCTCTATTAGTGGTACCCAAACATCATTAGGAGCCGATACAATGTGTCTTTCAAAGTCCCATCCAAAGCTACTTAATTCAGAAAAACCTTTTAGAAACTTGTAGGGTTTTTTCAACTTTTGTTCTAATGCTTTGATTTAGCTTGTGGTGATGCTTGTATTGAAAAACTTGGTTATCAAGTCACGTACCATTTTGTTCAATGCTTCTTTGGCCCATCTATTTTGTGAACGGTACGCAGGAGTATTATACTCACACAATAACTTTATTAGGTGAGCCTTGTGAATTTCATTCCACTTTGCCCTACTTTCATGTCTGCCTTCACTTGCCATACCTTCACTTGTCATAACAGATGAAACACTATAAAATATAATAAAAAGCGATTAGGGTTAGTACTCAATAGGATCCAAGGATCCAAACAAAAATCAAAGTAATGCAAGCCTAATCAAGACTATTTATAATAACTAAGCTCGGACCTTTAATTTTCTAACGATGTAAATAAATAAATCTTAATACAAAAATACTCTCACCATTGATTTATTGTATTACCCTCAAACAAAGATAACTCCATCTATTCACCATAATGCTCAAATATCTATAATGGAAGAGACATAACACTCAGTAGGAATATCAAAATTCATACTCAGAACATAGAGAAATGTGTGTACATATATACCGCAACCTCAGAAATCTAGAGCCATTATTTCTAATCTAATGAAATGTTTACTCTGTGCAATGCCACAAATATTGAGACAATTAAGAACTCATTAAGGACCAAAGCAATGAGAGTATGACAACTTAAATCATAGCTGAACTTCGACATCCTAATTCTCCCAATAGCAGATAAGATCTTATAATTTCTTAGATAGTGAATACTTCAAGTGACAACATATCAAAAGATAAAAGCAAAGCTCATACCTCAATCTGAACCAGAGCAAACACCTCATACATATCATGTGAGTAACAACATATTATGCTATCTTTTGTAAGAAAATATTAGACTCATCGATCTTGTTGCTGCTAAAGATGCTACAATCAACTTTTGAGGAGTGGGAGAGGGCGATTATTGATTAACAAGCTTGCTTGTAGATGGCTATCAGTCATTAGAAGAAAGGTTGATTTCTGACCTTCAAAAGAAGCTTGAAGATGCACATCAAATGGGGCTGGAAATGAAATCAAAACTGGACTCGTTAAGAGGAGCAACACTGGCTATAACAGAAGTTTAATAGCTTGAAAATTATGTGCATTATAAAGAACTTATACATATAAGAAGGTTGCTAAATGAGAAGATGCCTTCGCTTCATTAATTAGAAAATAGTTCTACATGCATTGGAGAACACATTAGAAAGGAGAATAGTTCAAACACTATATTTTTTTCAAAAATGAAAAATTATTTGCATACAAGTCTAGGATACCAAATATGTAAGTACAACACTACAACTCAAAAACCACATGCAGCATTTAACACTCTTATCCCACTTAATTTGATGTGTTATGGGAGGAAATTAGTAGCATTAACGCCATCAAAAAGATAATATTTTGACAAAACAAAATTAAATCCTACTCAATTCAATCCGTTTCGGCACGAAATTAATAACCATAAATTATTATTTGGATGTAATTCTCTAATTGACACAATTCAACAATCAAGCAAGACAATAAATATCCATGCTTAATCTTATGGTGAAATCCATAATTCACAATTAAAAAAATTAATTACTGACAGGGGTCCGAAAGTGCACGGGTTGTCATAGTAATAAAATACCCCGGTGAGAGTGTAGTCGAATCCACATGGAGTAGGGATTAGAGCCACAAGGAATTGCTATTTGGCTAGTGCATAATACGAATGATGAGAGAAGAATCAATATGTGTGCAAGAAAATGAAAGAGAAATATGAAAGACAAGAGAGTGCAAGCAAAGAGTAAAGGGAGGAACAATCAATGTAAAATGGGGTACCCGGACAAGCTCCCCTAGGACTAATGTTCTAGTGCAAAACAATGTATTATACTCTCTTATTGATGTTTAATGAGCACTTATCAATTATTAAGCACACTATCCCAAACCTAAAGTCAACAGTGACTAGTCCCAACACTATACCCCGGCATTAGGTTTCACTACTACCCTTCACTCTATTGATATATTAACTAAGCCCCAGGGGAGTCCAACTTCCTAAGCCTCACACTAAGTGAAACTGCATTACGTTCTAGGGATTCCAAGTGAAAGACCCTGTCCCTAAATATAGTTCTAACCCTTTGGTCCAAATGAAAGAACCCTAGTCTCACTTAAGCCCCAGCACTAGGATTCACTACAACCCTTCACTCTGTTGCTCACGCAACTAATCCCCAGGGGAGTTCATCTCCTAGCACTTCGCTCTACTTTGACCGCTAAGAACTCTTGGAACACGAAGGTAGTGAAAATCACACCGGAGGGAAAGGGGACGTTTCGCTACCTCATAACTCACCCTCTCAACCCTCTCCAATCTCGAGTAGTCTAATCTTATAGAAGTTGTCACACCTTCAAAGGAAAACCTAGATGATTCTCAACTCTAGTGTCACGGCTAAGGGAAAATCAATAAATTAACAATCAAGATTGAAACTCAATTAAAAGCATCAATTAAGAAAGCATAATAAAAGTCATAGAAACAATGTCATCCTAGGTTTACAAGTCCGAATGCCCATAAGGGGTTTAGCTCTCCATGGAGCTATACAAATCCATCGAATGTATATAAATCAACAAGAATAACAAACATAAATGAAACCCCCTTGTGATGCGTGGCGTTGGTCTTGTGCGGCCGCTCAGTCCTCTCCACCAAGCCCCTTGTCAAACCTAGGGTACACCTCACCAGATCGGTGCCGACGAAAGCTCCCCCAATAGCTATCTTCCAACGGACTTCGATGTCAATGCCGTAGACACGCTCCAAGCCTCCACAAAATCTTCTCCAAACCCTAGCTGCAACCTCCCCAGAAAATAGGCAAAAGATCCCCAAAAAGTCCCGAAAAAGTCCTTTAAATAGTCTGAGTCGCGGCTGTAAAATCGGGCATCCACACGGCCGTGTGGAATTTCCACACGCTCGTGTGGATTCTCTGAATTGGTTTTCTGGCATGCAATGAATAGTAAACTTGACAGGATCCCCGAAAGTGCGCAAGTTTGTCGAAGTAATAAAAGTTACCCCGGTGAGAGGGTAGTCGAATCCACAGGGAATAGGGAGTTAGAGTATGAGATTTCACTATTAAAACTATGCGAAGTACGGAAAAGTAATAATCGATTCGTGTGTGAATTGTGAGAACAACTATACTAAAAGACAGGAAATTAAATAGAGAGAGATGAAAGATTAGAGAGTGCAAGAAAAAGAGATTAAGGAGGATTTAACAATAAATGAAGTGGGGTATCCGGACAAGTTACCTCTAGGATCTATGCTTCTAGTGCAAGACTATGCTATTATACCTTCCTATTGATGCTAATTGAGTCGAGGAAATCCTTAGACTCACGGTCCCAAACCTAAGGTCAACTGTGACTAACCCCAACATTATGCCCCGGTATTAGGATTCACAACAACCCTTCACTCTATCGCTCGCACGATTAAGTCCCAGGGGAGTACATCTACCTAAACCTCACACTACGTGGGATTGCATTAAGTTCTAGGGATTCCTAGTGATTAAACATGTTCCTATGTGTAGTTCTAACCCTTTAGTCCAGGAGGAAGAACCCTAGTCTAGATTAAGCCCCAGTGCATAGGATTCACTTCAACCCTTCACTCTGTTACTCGTGTAACTAAGCCCCAGGGGAGTTTATTTACCTAGCACTTCACTCTATCTTGACCGCTAATAAATCAAGGAAACGGAGGTAGGGAGAAATCACACCGGAAGGGAAAGGGGTACATCGCTACCTCACAACTCTCCCTCTCAACCCTCTTCAATCTTGAATAGTCTAATCCTATAGGAGTTGTCACACCTCCAAAAGGAAAACCTAGATTACTCTCAACCCTAGGGTCACATTTAAGGGAAAACAATAGCAAAATAAAATCAAGATTGAAACTCAATTCTTATTCATCAATAATGGAAAAGCATAATAACAATGTCAAAGAAACATGATAACCCTAGAATTTACAAGTCCGAATACCCACAAGGGGTTTAGCTCCTCATGGAGCTATACATGTTCATCAATGTATGAAATAAAACACAAAGTAAAGACATAGATGAAAACCCCCCTTGCGTATGGTGTGGCCGTGGTCTTGTGCGGCCGCCGGACGTCGGTGACGATGCCGATGACGCGCTCTAAACCTCCACGAAGTCCTCTCCAAAACCCTAGCCGCACTCCCAGAAGTTGGGGAGAAGAATAGGTCAAAGGATGTCTCAAAAAGTCTCCAAATCGGGCTTTTATAATGTGGAGTCGCGGCTTTAAATTTGCTGAAAACGGGATTTCACACGGCCGTGTCAAGTTTCTGGAATTCTGATTTTTGGCCGACTGTGAACAGTAACTTACTGCAGTGTTTTTGCTACATTACTGCTACAGTAATTGTGCCGAAACGCTCCCGGATTCGTCGTTCTTCATCAAGGCCGTTGAATTGGGCACACAATCAACGGTAGATCGTGCCGATTGCTTCGAATCGCCTAATTGGTGAAGTTCTCATTGTTGGCATGAGTTAGACTTATTATGAATGTGACTGCCTTTGTGCCCCTCCAAAGGAGGTTAGCACACCCTCACAAGTCTATGCTCACGCCTTGCTCATTGCTTGGTACGAAAATCTTCCCAACAATGCCAAACACGACCTAACTTCGTTCCTTTCCTTCATTTTATCTTCACAACCCTACAATGCACAAAAGTAAACAATTGCACACTTTTTAGTGATAAAATCTGATTAAATTAATGCTCATTACAAGATAATAACACTTCGCATTACTATAACACGAGCACTTATCAAATCCCCCCACACTTAAGCTTTTGCTTGTCCTCAAGCAAAAATAGAACGTGAAAGTACTTGGGAAGAACAATTGAAAGTGCTCGGCCTTAGGTTCACCAAAAGTATGCAAAAGAAGCATTCTACAAGTAAGGGGAAATCAAAACATTACATAAGGTTACCATTGCTCTAGCTAAAAACTCGAATCAAAAAGGATGAAAACTCGAAAATGTATTAGTGTGTGCAATCTCACTCGAGAGAACCAACGAGTACTCCTCAAACTTTGGTTAGAAAGGACTTATTTATATACAAAAACAAAAATAGGGGAGGAAGTAGTAGCTTCACACATCCTTGAAGGTAGCCCTCTCCTAGGCGGCCGCCAAAGGTGGCTTTCACACTTTCGAGTAGATAGCTCTTTCTACCGGGGTAGTAGCTTTCACGCATCCCATGAGATAGCTCTTTCTCTCATTAGGGCATAACTTGTATCCGACTTATGAGAGTAGCTACATACTTCATAGGCAGTAGCTTTTTCCACCCCAAATGCATAATTAAATCAAAGCTAATATTTACAAACTCATATACTTTTTTTTTATGCATTTTCCAAAGTAAAACTAAGAACGACGATAAACTTGTCCTTGAAAACTTCAAGATTGAGTTTCCAAAAGATTCCAAGAGTAAGTTGTGCAATATGAGAATATCGAGCAAAAAATTCCTAAAATTCAAGTAGAAACTAGAGCATGATAGGACACAATGTTAAAAATTCTCCTAAACTATAAGAATACAACCGTTGCAACTAAGGTGAACCGCCATAGGCTACATGAGCATAAGCAATTGAACGCACAAGTAAAGGTGTGTGCAATGTGAACTCCCCCCCCCCCCCCCCCCCCCCCCCCCCCCCCCCCCCCACACTTAAGATGTACATTGTCCCCAATGTACGCATGCAAGCACAATTAAAAATTAAGAATTGTAAAATAATTAGTGTGGAAGTAGGCAATTGAAACATTACTCCCCTGAACTCCAAGTGCTGCATTTGATGGAGCTAGGTGCATTGAGAGTTGAGTCTAAATGGGTTGTGAAGCACGCACGGTCCCATGACCGTGTTTATGACTATTCCTTAGATTCCTTTCATCCAAGACCATCTGCGCACACATACACAAGGGTTCAGTATACCTCAATAAAAACTCGAGTATATAAAATATGAAAATGAAATACAACTCGAGATAAAAAGAAAGCTAAATAAAAGATAAACTTAGAAGGAGAGTCCTTTCTGAGTAATACTAGTCCAAAATAAAATAGAAAATACAAGAACTTGCTACAGTGTTTTTGCTACATTTCTGCTACAGTAATTGTGCCGAAACGCTCCCGGATTCGTCGTTCTTCATCGAGGCCGTTGAATTGGGCACACAATCAACGGTAGATCGTGCCGATTGCTTCGAATTGCCTAATTGGTGAAGTTCTCATTGTTGGCATAAGTTAGACTTATTGTGAATGTGACTGCCTTTGTGCCCCTCCAAAGGAGGTTGGCACACACTCACAAGTCTATGCTCACGCCTTGCTCCTTGCTTGGTCCGAAAATCTTCCCAACAATGCCAAACATGACCTAACTTCATTCCTTTCCTTCATTTTATCTTCACAACCCTACAATGCAGAAAAGTAAACAATTGCACACTTTTTAGTGATAAAATCTGATTAAATTAATGCTCATTGCAAGATAATAACACCTCGCATTACTATAACACGAGCACTTATCAAAACTTCCACAGTAACTGCTACAATACTCACGCATAAAATGTTCCCGATTTTATGTTCTTCATCAAGGCCGTTGAATTGGGCACACAATCAACGGTAGATCATGTTGATTGCTTCATTTTTCCTCATTGACGAAGTTCTCCCATGCTACACGAGTTAGACTTTTATGAGTGTGACTGTCTTTGTGCCCCTCCAATGGAGGTTAGCACACACCCACAAGTCTATAACTCGTGCCTTGTTCCTTGCTTGGTCCAAGAACTCCCCAACAACGGCGAACATGACCTAATTTTTCTCTTTCTTCTCTAAGTTTACTCCACAACCCTACATGCACAAAAGAACACAAATGCACACAATTAATGATAAAATATGAGAAAAGTAATGCTCAATGTAAGAAAATAATACTTCGTATTACTTTAACATGAGCACTTATCAATTACTAAATAGCAACATCGAACCCTAATCTAATACAATTAAGCATCAGAAAGAAAAAGGAAAAAAAAAGAATACATGATTCACCTCAAGCTATAACGACGGGCTTCTGGGGAGGAGGCATATTGTTCTTGTGATCGGCAGAGATGAAATCTTCAGCACTGTAGATGACGGTGATGTAAAGGGAACATCAAGGGCAACGAGCGTGATGCTGCCTTTGGATACGATGAAGCTGGGGGAGGATTGAATGCAAGCTTGATGTCGTTGAAGAATGCCGGCGTGGAGGGGTGATGGCATTGAAGAACGCATGCATGGTGGGGGATCATTGAGAGGTTGCATTTGAGAAAGAGAGAGAGTGAATGAGAGAAACCTAAAAGAGAGAGAGCCACGAAATTCAACATAAAAAAATATTCCACTTCTAGTGGAATACTTTTTTATGCCATAATTCCCACATTATGGCATAATTTTATAGTGTAAATTAGGTGCCCAAATGTCCAGTATGCTATAATTCTGTGAAAATATTATATTATGCCATAATGTACAGATTATGGCATATTTCTGGGTTATCTAAACAGACCCTAATTCTTCTTTGGAAAAATGCCTGTTTTGCCTTGAAAACACACCACAATGCGTTCTCAAGCCCTTATAGCCTCTTTTCATGCTGTAAATGAAAATGCAATAAATTAAGCCTAAAATGGCAACGATCCATAAATAATACATGTGAAGCTTATAAAATATTACAATGAAAACATGCACATTTAGACACTCATCAGTGCTAGCTAGAAGGGAGCACAGGCCAAGATTTGGCTCAATCTGGTAAAACCAGCTCGGTCAGTTGACCCAACTAGCCAAGTCAGTAACTCATAATAGGCCTGGTTAGGGGTTGAAGTTTTCCCAACCCGTAACTAGGGATGCAAGTGGGGTGGAGAATCCCAGCAGGGCAGGGATTCCTCGAAATAGCCCTCTCGCGGGGTGAGGAATGGGGGAAAACCCTTTCCCCCACCTAAGGGGCAAGGCAGGGAAGGGGAATCCTCGAAATACCCATGAGAATCGCCACCGGGAGAGAGGAATCCCGTGTCCTGCGGGGATTCCCCAACAACAAAAATAAAAGCATATACTTTTATTTTATTTATTAATTTAGTTTCAAACTTTATGTTATTTGTATTAATTAACTTGTTGTATCATATATTATATTATCGTTTATTAAGAAAAATATTTTGTGAATTTTTTATTTTACACCGGGGGTGGGGATTCCCCTTTGGAAGTGAGTGGGAGGAATTTGTCCCTCCAGAGAATTTTGGGTCAGGGAATCCCCGCCCCGCCCCACTTGCATCCCTTCCTGTAACCCGGCAGACCAACCGAGTTGGTGGGTCCAACTCAATGTTAAAAAAAATCTTTTAAGAAATATTTTTTAAAAACATGAATTTCATAAGATTTGAACACATGATCTCATCACAAAAAACAAAAAAACAAAACAAAAACAAAAACAAAAAAGGAGGAAACCTAACCACTTAAGTTATAACTTAGTGAACTTTTGGGAATATATATAGATAATTATTGGACATCGGCTTTACATATATAGTACCTTCTGATTCACAGAGACATTAACATGAATATAAACTTTAATGCCTTTGAATTGTGGCAAGATTATAAATTTCATGCCACATTCTTTTCATTAGTTGTAAAAAATATTTTTGCTTGTCCTAATTGTAGCACACATTAAATAGAAGTGGAAATAACCTGGACACAATAACTTTCTAATTGTCGCTACTAAACATTGAAATGCAAGTTTTAATGAACAATTAGAAGTGGGCTTAAGTTTGATTACAAGAAACATTGACAAACAAATTACATACAAGCCCCTCAATTCATCTTTTTTAAAGTTATTTTGAATTATTTTGAGTTGTCTCAATTTCTTTTAACTTATTTTTTTATTTTTATTGTTTTTAAAAATCACTTTGTGGCCTTCTTTTTATTCATTTGTTTTAAAAACAAAACACAAAAAAAAATTGTGGTGTCATTGGTAAGGTGCTTGCACTACCTTGCTCAAAGGTGTTGGTTGGATTCCTGCCTATTACACTATGGTTTTTAGTTTACTTTAATTTTAAAATGAAGTTAAAAAGAAAAAAAAAACTTATGGGCAGGCTTGTGAACCGCCGGGTTCCAACCCAACCCTCCGATTCATGGAGATGGTCTAGACCTGGTTCTGGTGACCCATGACCTGCTGGATGGTCTAAAAGCTGACCCAAACCCACCAGGTCTTTGCACTGTTAACTAGCCCATGCCCATGTCTAGTACTAGCTCAATATCTATTTTCTATGCAAGTGCACTACAATAGGGATGATGATGATGGCTTTTATAGTAGTAACTCCGAAGTGTGCACATGAGGATGCTTCTTCAATACATCCATATTTAGAATCTTTAGCAAAAAATGCACATCAATTTTACTGTAAAGTGCCATTTTTACAATCAATATATATATATATATATATATATATATATATATATATATATATATATATATATATATATATCTGTTTTACGAATCAATTACTAATGCCCATTTGTAGTGTTTTTTTCTTTTTTTCTTTTTTTGTTTACATAAATGGTTATGCATAATGAATACTTTTCATTATATTGGATTATAGAAACATTTTGTTTGGGATGGCCAATGTCATTTGTCATCAAGATGGCAGGGCACTGCACTGTAAGGCTACAAAACGCTATAAAGCATTAATGTGTCATTTAAAAAAGGGAAAGAAAAGACCATGCATGCGAATGATTCTACATGGAAAATTTGGAGGAAGCATGGAATTCCCCTAAATTTAAAGCCCGGAACCAAAAATTTGTTGCAAACTGGCTCAATGAGACTGGAGGACCTAGATGTGGTATGTCTTGGCACACTAGAGGCTTCATTTCCCATGTCTCCCATGCGGAGAGATTGACAAGTCATTTAAATTTGCATGAATGTGTTCCTAGATTATAAAGTTTTAGTCTAGCATTAAGTGGGTCTTAATTCAATTTGGTATATTATTCTAGTGATCAAAGCTTAACCGTGACCCTTTTCCCTGTTAGCTTTTTGAAATAACCCACACAAAGAAAGGTACTTCAAAGCTCGTTGATGTAGGATCTCAGGCCATTAAGGTAAGTAGAGCATAGAATTTATTTATGTGTTTTTGAACAAAGAACTTCTTTTACATTGCTTATGCTTTTATTCATTGATTCAAAAATAATATTTGATTAGCTAAATTGATTGAGGTAGGATCATTATTTCGAGCTTATGGAGCAACATCTCAAAAACAAGAAGGGCATAGTAAGCCCCCATTTTGGATGAAGCGACTTTATACTATTAAGCTGCGAGGGGAGAAAAAAGCGCAGGGTGTATGGAGTTAGACAATTGCATCAAACTGTTACTCATTACATTTTTACTCCTAGGGATATATTTTTTATCCTCATTCATTACAAAGCTAGTCTACTAGTACATCATCTGTGGCGATGTAGACTAAGATTAGACAATTGCGTCAAATTATTACTCAATTAAAAGATACTAACAAAGTGTTTCAACAAAATCTACATGAGATGAGAGAAGAAATGGACTAATATCGTGAAGAGATGATGCCCCAAATGGGAGACATGATGGCACATCTCAAGACAAGGATCCTTTAGTGCTCATAGTTTACCAATCATCACTCACAACCATTTGGTGACAATCATGATGTTGATCATCTAGCAACCAGTAGTTTTATTTGTTACTTTTCAATATTTTGTTTTGAATAAATTTGTTTGGAAAAAATTAATGAAATTATTTTGTGCCAATACATTTGGTTGAAAAAATTTATTGCAACAGTTGTAATTTGTATGGATTATTGAAATACAATTGCTTTTTTTGTGCTGAAAATTTAGAAATGGATTACAAACAAATTAATCTGTTTCAAAATATAATTTATTTTTAAAGTTCTTTAAATTTAGAAACGGATTATAAACTAAAATTTTCTATTCCTAATGTTAAAATTTGATTTAAAATATATATAAAAAAAACCATTTCTAATCCGTTTCCAAAATCTTAAACAGATATAATTCTAATTCTAATCCATTTCTAAATTTTGAATCAAATTTGCAAAGAAGTAGAAATGATTTTTTTTTCATTTTTGTTTTCAGAACTTGGCAACCTACTTAATTCCATTGCTAATCCATTTCTAATTTCAAAAATTGACCATTACATCCATTGCTAATTAAATTAGCAATAAGGTTTTTGGGAACTAAAATACTCTTTCTAATCCGTTTTTAAACTAAAATAGCAACCGATTAGAAACGGAAATAGCTATTTCTAAACTGTAATTTTCTTGTAGTGATCGAGATCTAAGGCAACTACCTCTATAGTTGGTGATTCTACTAAGTTAACAACAGCTTGATATTCATTGCTACTCATTGTAAACATTTACAGAGGAAAGGTGCAGTTGATTTTGATGTATTATTTTTATGATGTATTTCGTCGGAGAGCTTTGGATTTAAAGATTCTCAAAATATAAATAATAAAATATAAAAATTACTTTAAAATTGTTAGAAAATAGAAAAAATTATAAACAGTCAAAAAATTGAATGTAATCTCAATCACAATCCATATGCGATTTGATCTCTGATGATGGAAATTAAAATTTAAAATGCTATAAAAAAATATTTACTATTTTTAAATATAGTAAGATAACTAGTTCAAACTAATCAAATGATTTTCCAAAATTTTATGTAGGATTACTTTTTTAATTTATTTTGAGAAAGTATAAAAAAAATTAGGTTTAATACCTTATTTAGTGGCTCTATTATAGTCAATCTGCCTCTTCCATCCCCCCCCCCCCCCCCCCCCCCCCCCCCCCATTATAATTTGTCCATGGAAAGTTCCTCTATTTTCACATTTGGGAAATGTCAGTCCATCCCTCAGACAACCATTTGTTTTCCCGTCAAAGGTGCTGAGGTTAATGTAGTATTAACTTCATATTAACCTTTTAGGTATCTGGTCTGAATTTGATTTAGATTTGCACCTGATACTTAAAACTCACCCTTCTTCATCCCGAGCATGGACGGAACCAGGATTAATTGATGGGGGGCTGAGGGCAAAATGTTAAAAAAAAAAAATTAGTCTACATAACAATTGTTTTTTATACAAAATAGTGCGACATTTTGACATTTAATTAAAACAATTACATAAAACATAAAACGTTTATCTATGCTGCACAAGGTAGTGCTAACATTCATGCATCTAAATGATTGAATTCGACTTATGAAACCAATTTTGTTATGTCATTGTAACCTTTGGTATAGTCATATTGTATCTAATTTTATTATGTGTTAATGAATATGAAACCTTTGGTAAAGCTAGTCTTATTGAAACCTATTTTGTTATGCATTTTGCTAGATAGATTTAAGTTTTTAACACTAAACATTATATATATATATATATATATATATATATATATATATATTTGATATTTGATATTTTAACATTTTAACTCATTAAGGCATTTAATCAAACACATTGTAGGCATATTTATAAAAATGAAGTTTAGCATTCATGTTCTATTTATTTCACTCATAAATTTTATACATTCATTATCATTTTCATTAAAAAGTAATACATGATCCAATGATCCAATAATTAAAAAAAAAGTACTAATAATCTAATATACTCTCACTTCCTAAGTCTCCAATCAAGCAAGAAGCAACCAACCAATTGTAAGTTTGTAAGTTGTAACTAAGTTAGTAAACATAATATATGCATCTGACTTGACCCAAAGATTTTGAAACTTTAAAGCCCGGTGGGCTGGCCCATAAGCACACAAGCCTAAGTTTTGGCAATTGAGGTTTTAAATTGTATCATTCCATAATCCTACCAACAAATATGCCAAACTCTCATTCAAATATTCAATGCCATTAGCATTAGGCCCATTAATTATTATGTCAAAGTTTTCTTTCCCCAAGGGCCCAAGGCCCAAACAATCATTTAAGGTTGCATTTGGATAATGGGATATTATATTCTCATGGATGGGGATATCCATGGATGAAATATCCATATATAAGTGTTTGGTTGGAGGGATTTAATAATAGGGATAAAGATTGTTTGGTGTTTGGTTAGAGGAATAAGGATATGTAAAGTTTTGGATATCCATTTTTTAATGTTTGGTTAGATGGATATGAGATTGGTATGATAACCCTATTCACGAAGAAGTGAAGTTACCCCATTTATTTAATTAATTAATTTTTAAAAATATTAATTAAATTCAATTATTAGTGGATGATTAGAGAAATTTATTTTTTAAATATTTTAGGTAAGTATTTGATTTAAATAACCGATATTAATAGATAAAGTTTTTTATTTATTTAGCATGAAATATTTTTAATGGGCTATTAATGAATAACATATCAATTTATTATTGAACTTGATTTTTCTAATTGAATTTAATTTTAAAAATCAAGTTAAATAAACATTTAAACTGTAGTAATTGATAAACAATTAATTCATAATGTAAAGAAACAAAAAAATAACTTAATTTTTGTAGCTAATGACAAAATAATTATAAGTGAAGCTAATGACAAACAATTAAATCATAATGGAAACAAAATAATTTTTGTAGTTAATTAACTTAATTCTTGTAGCTAATGACAAAGCAAGTCAGGTGAAGAGATAAATGCTTAACTAAATATGTGTGGACACAACAGATACAAGGAAAACATTCCATAAAAAATGATCTGTTAGGAAAACTAATTGATTTTGCTAATTGAAATAAATGCAAACATTCATGTTTATATATGCTTATATATGTTTGCAGTTATGTATTTGTGTAGATTTGTTATTCTGGTTACATTTCTTCAACAGTCTTTACCATTTTTCAGAAAAAAAAGAATTGAATGCATCTCCATGTTTAGCCAAATTAAATGATGTCATAGCCTTGATGTTTTTGTTGTTGTGTTTTTTGGATCTATTGGTCTATATCTTGTGTCATTGTAATGAAGGAATTGCTCATCTATAAACATAGTTCATTATTGAAAAAAAAAATTCATTGTTAAGATCTTTCTGAAAACGAGTGTGTTTGATAGGAAGAACAAAGGGATTAGGGAAGAAAGAGAGAAGAGATTTCCAAAAATTAGGCCAAAGATGCCCTTCTTCTCATTAACCTTTCCTTATATAGTCGGCTACAAGAGAATTCTTTGTAATTTGTAACAAATCTCCAGCCTGGCATATCATCGAATATCTGATATGCCAGGACATTCCCCTTTAGTGTAATACTATTGTTGTAACTACCAATATTGAGAATTTACAATCATCCATTCACATGATCAAACAATACATCATTGTATTATATTTCATATAACAAGGTCCTTGAATTTGATGTGTCTCCCTTGATTCTTTCTGGTGCTTCTCCTGCTAATTCCATTGAACGAACCACCTGCAACAATTGTTTCATTATAGTGAATTAAATGCCTTTAAATATTCATTAGTCTTTGATGTTCACTGAAGATTTGTCTTCAGTTCTAATCATTAACTGAAATTTTTTCAGTATCATAAACTGCATGAGATTGAGCAAGATATAACCATAATTGTTTCCAACCAAATGCAACAAGAGATTAGGATTAGACTCTTTTTATGGTTTAAAACTTATAATAAGAGATTAGGATTAGATTTAATTAAGAAAGGCCATTGAAAAGATAAAATATTTTCCAATTTAAAATAAACAAGATGAGATTATTTATTTATTTATTATTTTTGTAATTAAAAAAAAAAGAAGAACAAGGATAAAACCTGTTCACTGAGCTGGCTCCCTGCCGTTCACTGCGCCGGATCCTGCCATTCGCTGCGCTGGATCTTGAGAGAAGAACGCCCGTGCCTCCGCTCGAGATGGTTGGGACCAAAGAACGGTCGTTCGCTGCCCTGAGAAAAGAACGGTGTTTATCGCGATGCGCAACCGGATGGAGATGGATGGGAGAGGGATGAAGGATAGAGAAAACCAAGGGATGAGCGGTGTCCCACTGATTTGGTGGGATGCCCTTCATCCCGTTTTCAGGGATGAGGGCCATCCCCATCCAGCCCCATCCGGGAAACCAAACACCCGGATGGGGTTGTAGCCATGGATATCCCATCCCATCCCCATCCTGGGAAATCCATGGCACCAACACGCTAAAAGTTTAAAACTCTCGTGATCTCATCCATGACCCAAATTCCACGAATCCATGTGGCCATGTCCTCACTCCTGACGTCCCATTAACTTCATTAAATCATTGCTTCAAGCCTTCAAGTTCAAGAAATATCAAGACTTCATCCATTCGGCAGCTGGGCAAGAGATTAATTTAGAGATGAGTCATGAGAGCTTGAGGAGGAGCCGAGGACTGCCGCCTGCCGAGGAGGGGAGGGGCGGCTCGGGGCCGGGCTGCCAAGGGGAGGGACTGGCGGGCTACCGAGGAAGGAAGAACGCTGGGTTCCTCCCCTGCTAGCCCCTCCTTGGTTCCTCCCCTGATCACGAGAAATCCTTCCACCCAAATACCCAGTATTCCATAAGCTCGCCATTGAGCCAAGCCCCATGATGGCCTATCCATCACCACAAGAAAAGGTCACCGCCCACCACCCACCACCGAGGCCCATTTACAACCTATCATCTCATCAACATTTGATGCAGAGATTAGTTAGTAGAAAACCTCATCAACACATCAAGCCCAAAAATTATCAACACATCAAAGCATGACAAAACACTACAGTTAGAGAAAATCCTCAACCCTAACACAAGTGATTAGTTTATGTATTAAACCTCATGAATTTGCCATATTTTGATACTTTAAATGATAAAAAACTATGTATAGGTATTGTATTCTAATTGCTCTTAACTTTTGTTTTACATTGGTATAAAAGTCTCCTACAAGATTTTATTTTTTCAGAAATAAAATTCATAACACCTTTGCTTTACATTTATTTCATACAGCTTTTGACAGAAATGCAGCTTCATTTCATCTAGATTCAACTTGGTGCATTTGATACAATAAAACTTGGAGTTGAACTCGTAGACTTGCAATGGTGATCACCAGGGACTAATTAAGCTAGTTGAACTTGAATATGAGGTGGTGAGTTGTAATTGGGGTCGACGACCTTTTTCTTGTGGTGTTTGATAGGTCATCGGCGGGGGATTGGCTTAACTACAAGCTTCGAGAATTCTAGATATTTTGGTGGAAGGATTTCTCTTGATGAAGAAGGGTGAGTCTTATGTATCGAGTGCAGATCTAAATTTGATCCAAACTCGATATCTAAAAGGTTAATACGAGATTAATACCGTATCAACCTTGGATTTTTTATTATTAATATTTTATAAGTTATTAGCACTTTGGACTGAAAAACAAACAGCTGTTTGATGGAGGGACTGTTATTTTCTAAATGTGAAAATGAAGGGACTTTCGGTAAATATATTATAATAAGAAGATGAGAGGGACAAATTGACTATAATAGAGGTACTAAATAAAATATTAAACCAAAAAATATATGAACATCTTTGAAGATTGCATGTAAGTAAAAGCTTTCGGGGCTAGTTTTAAAAATAAAGAAAAGAAAAGAAAGAGAGCCAAAAAAAAAATAACATAGTCATAGAATGGACGGTCCAGATGCGAGCCATTAGACCGAGGGCAAATCCGTCATCTGGGGTTCGCCATTGAAACCCTAGAGCACTGCTATATAAACCATTGCCGGCGTTCACATGAGAGAGGGACAGGGAGAACTCAGCGGCGAAAATGCAGATCTTTGTGAAAACCCTAACTGGGAAGACGATCACTCTCGAGGTTGAGAGCAGTGACACCATCGACAACGTCAAGGCCAAGATCCAAGACAAAGAAGGTGCTCCTTTGATCCTTCTTCATCTCCAATCTCTCTCATCCTTTGTTTGGATTCAATGCCTTTTTTTTTTTTTTCAGTATATATTGAATTTTTTTTTTTTTTTTATCAGGAATCCCTCCGGATCAGCAAAGGCTTATCTTTGCCGGCAAGCAGCTCGAGGATGGAAGGACACTGGCGGACTACAACATTCAGAAAGGTAATTATTGGGGGTTTTCGTTTTTATGGTGGTTTTGGATTTAGTTTACTTGCTTTTCTGATGTAGTTTTGTTCTCATGATTTTGTGTTGAAGAATCCACTCTTCATTTGGTGCTGAGGCTGAGAGGAGGTATTATTGAGCCGTCGTTGATGGCTTTGGCCCGGAAGTATAACCAGGACAAGATGATCTGCAGAAAGTATGCGGTCTTTTTCCTCTTTTTTATATCGTTTGATTTCTTGAATCCTGTTTGTAAATTTAAAAACTGTTTATCTTGCTCGCATTATAATTAGTTTTATGAATTCTAGTTAGAGCTTTATAAGGTATCTGATTGCCTTGTGAAGCTCTGCGCAATATTAAGGGACATAAGAAGGATACTGATAGGAGACTAAGGAGAGGCAAGGAGAAACTGTCTGGTGGTTGAAAAATCTCCGCTTGTGATGTGTAGTAGTTGAGTATATTTGGTTAACCTTAGTATACTTCCTTTGTATTCTAGGATTATGTTATTCTTTTATGCATTTCTGTGTGCCTGAACCTTGATTTTAGTTTGGTTATTCAGTTGTTTCACTTGGTTCAGTTATTGGTAATGCTAATTTTAGTTTATGGTTGTAAGATCCTTGGTTGATTTCTGTTACTCTTGTTGAATTCTCAATGGCGAGTCTAGTGATGTCTAAGGTTTGTGTTGTAAAATCGTGATTATTTCTCTTTCCATGTATCATGCTGCTCTCTATGGGGATTTGATGAACTGATGCCAGCATCATAACAAAGTTCCTTGTTATTTAATACCTGTTTCAGCAGAGTGACTTCTGATTTCTGTATAGTGCTGGAGCATTAGGGTGTTTTTGGGTACATTCGGGATGTTCATTTGGATTTACTTAACTTCTCTTTATATGAGTTGTCCCAATGATGGCATTTGGTAATTTAAAAAACCTAATTCTCATGGCTGATGTTGTTGTTTGATGTGTGGTACTCGACTAGTGCCAGAATATTTTGAAATGTCTATCTGTTCAAAATCTTTTTATTACAAGCATTTCAGTCGGCAGTTCCATGGTAGCTTCTATTTTTTGTTATTTGCT
The DNA here is from genome assembly GCA_020875875.1 of Dioscorea alata. Classification (NCBI taxonomy): domain Eukaryota; kingdom Viridiplantae; phylum Streptophyta; class Magnoliopsida; order Dioscoreales; family Dioscoreaceae; genus Dioscorea; species Dioscorea alata. The sequence continues at coordinate 4,325,056 of CM037014.1, forward strand.
TGGTTCTCAAGTTGAGCATTTTTTTTTTTTTTTTTTTTTGTATAATAGGATATTGTCATGCGTATTTTGAACTAAGTTACTGGCAGGAATGATGAAATTGATTAGATGTGCGAAGAGGATTCTCTTATGAGCAAACATTTGAGGCTTATTGATATTCTGACCTGCTATTACTTCACTTTGAACACTAATTATTTTAGTAACATCAATGTGCTTCTATTGCCCAAACTATCCATCTACCAGGCACCCCTGCCTTTTGGTTTTGAAAGTATATATTATTCTAGTATACCATGATTAGGTTGTTTATGATATCAATTCAGCCATGTCCCTGAAGGCGACTTGTTTGAACAGTGAATCAAGATTGGTTTTCTAAGTTATTGTTGTACGTGTTTGGTACTGAATGGCAGAAGTCCTGATGGCTGGAATTAAGTGAAGGGTTGCCTTCTAGTGAGGTTGCTTGTGCTTATTGGTACCTTGACATGCTATTGTTTCAAAGATTATGGGTTTGAAAGATCTAGATTAGCAAGTGTTTGCTTATCTAACCTAACTGTTGAGCTTAGTTTTACTTTATGAGATTGCTTATTTCTGGAGTTGGTTATTTTCATTTTTCAAAAATAAGTTTGTCATGCTTCTCATGCTGCTTCATGAATATTTTATAAAAATAGAGTTCAGAGCTATCATAGATGTCAGAACTATCCATTGTTGAGATCCCAAAGATTCAAGTCATGATATAAATCAGAGGCTCATTGCCTTGATAGCTCACTGACTTTTGATGAATGAATCCATTCTCATCCCAGAATGCTGCCGGGTCCATCCTCATCTGTTTTGTTTATTTTGGTGCATGATCTTTAATTGGTGCTTCTTTTTTGCTTATCATGCAACCATGCACATTTGATTATTCGGCCTTGGCTCAAAAAGAATTCTTATTAAGTTGTGATCCTTCCAAATCTTTTTTTAAATTGTATTTATCCTCACCTGCAGGTGCTATGCACGCCTGCACCCAAGGGCTGTGAACTGCCGGAAGAAGAAGTGTGGACATAGCAATCAAGTAAGCCACTAGCCACTAACATCCTTTATTGAAGGAGGATACCAGTCTTAAACATGTTTTAAAATCAAAGTTTATTTCTAATTTTTCCAACTTTTGAAAATCATGCAACATGTGCACCATTTGGGAGTACATGCAAGATTTTTTTTTTTTAATCAAAACCTTTTTCTTTCATTGCATGATTGATGGCATATGTACGATATCTCACTCATCTGGAAATTAGATTGCATTTAGTAAAGACAACTGCTCTTGCAAAGAGACAGATCCTTCCTGTGTTAAGAAATGATTTTTCATGTATCATTCCAGTGGCTTAACATTTTGGGAAGTTTATGTTCCTTCATGAATGCAAATTCAAACATTATAACTTTTGGCTAGAAATTTCTTTTGCCAATGTTATACCACAAATATGTCCAAGTTAACGAGTCCTTTATTTCTTTTTCCAGCTGAGGCCTAAGAAGAAGATCAAGTAAGCAATGATGTCCATTGCCAAGCCACAGTGGAACTTGGGTTGCCCTGAGCCAAATCATTTTTAGTTGCTAGCTTAAAAGTTTTCGTCGTGATTCAAAGTACTAAGTTTGCGCAGCACTCTAGAGATCATCATCAAACATGTTTATTTTCGTCCATCTTTGCCATGTGTACTTTGGTACTAAGTTAAATGTTTAATGTCGTAGTAATGAGTTCTGTTGATTTTTATTGTTTGGTTTGCTTGATGTGCTATGCACTTGTTTGATGCCTTGTTAGTTTCATGAATTTTTTTTTCACCCGTAAAATGAGTTTTAAGGCTCTTTTAGCATTATTACTCTGAATTTCCTTGGGCATTTTTGAAACTTGGATTAAATTTGATGCCATAATAAAATCGAAAGTTCTTATTGTCTTAGGTTTTATTTTACTAAACGGAGATAAAAAATGGTTTAACTGCCTAGTGAAGCATGATTCATTGTTTTGTAGCTTTACTTTTTTTAAAACAAATAGTACCGAAAAACTTATGTGTTTTTAAGATCGACAAGATTAAGCACTAATTTTAACATCCTCGGTGGTCCAGGAAACAATAAAAACCTTTTGAAACTTAATCAATTGGATGCAAATAAAACCAGCAGATTATGTAGTAGAGGCTGAGTGCATCCCCAGAGCTGATGGTTTGAAGAAGCATATAATATCTAAGTAGAAGTTTGAAAACAACCATTATTGACATGCTAGAGGTAAATGAGAAGGCCAAATGCCTCTTGATAGTGGTGTGGGCAACAGGTTCACTTCAAGCTTCTGGCAATATTAAACGTCAGCATCTCAATGGTGGGGATATCAGTCTTGAAAGACTTAGAGAGGATGTTTTCATCTATTCCAGTAGCAAAGACAGCTGCGGGAATCGACACTGTGCCAGCATTTGCACTTCCAAAAGCAGAGATCGCAATGGCTGGATTATGACCACAGATCTGATAGTGAATGAGACCTGTCGGGAACACAAACATGTCCCCAGGTTGAAGAGTTTGAGTATATAACTTGTTTGCAGTGTCCACAAAACCCACCTGAAGAGAACCCTTGACCAGAAATAGAAGTTCCGCACCACGAGGGTGAGTGTGGGGAGGATTGACAGCACCTGAAGGGAATTGTAGTACAGCGTAGGAAACACTTTGTCCATCAAGGGCCGGAAACTCAACCTTCGTGACCTTTGAGACAGTGAAAGCCTCAGGCGGGTCAGCTTCGAACAAAGACTGCAACCTGGTGTAGGTGAAGTAGTTTGCACCAACTATGGTTGTGTTTGGTGGCAGGACAAAGTCCGAGATGATATCAGGATCACCTGCAAACCCTGCATGAGATATCATTAAGATGAGTAGAACTACAACTAGTGCATGTTTGCAAATTTTCAAAGCCATAGAAGAGAGAATCTTGCAGCAGTAATGGTAGGTTTTGCAACTCGAATAGGTACTTGCATATATAAGTTACTTTTTGTTGGAAAATACATTGGTAACTCACCTTGTTCTTTGGCTTCATGTGATGCTGAAGCAAAAGGCAATTCTTTAATCACCTACTTACACCACAAAAGACAAGCAAATTATTAGGAAATAGTAAGCTTGATATATGCATCTCAGAAATTCTAACGGTTCCAATGCTAAGCAATTTTTTCATGCCTAAATTCCAAAAGTATTAATCCCTTTGAAGATATGACAATACACCGACAAAAACAATAATCAACCTAAGTAACGAGCGATAAGATCAAGAATAAGCATAGTTATCTGCATGTCCTTGAGCTGCTTGTGCTCGATATTTCTTAGGCAACTAATACATTGAACCCAGGCATAACAACAGAATCGGTAGCATCAGATTGGCGTTAGAATAGAAATCTCTCTAATTTGAACAAACTGACTCACCGAAAGATAAATGCCTTCCTAAAGTGTTTGATGCTCGCCCACTAGTTTCTTCATGATAATCCTTGAAAGAATTGATCATTGAATTGAAGATGGATTGTCTAATCCTGGAAAAAACTACGGATCATATATGAGAGGACGTAATTCGGTTGTATCCTGGTTAAAATTTTATATGTCTTATATCCTCAAAATAAGAAGGGCTTAGTCATAAAACTGGCGATAATTATACATTCAAATAAAATTTTGTAGTGAAATCAAATATACCTTTAAGTAAAAATAGCCTTTCATCACCAATAGTCTCCACAAGAGCAGGAACCTTCTTTGAAGAGGTGAAACCTGTTTGCATCCCGGAAAACAATCTCTCTTTGGGTGATCGCTGATATTAGCTTCATAAATGTGTGACAGTCACCACAGACTCTAAGATTCTTAATGATCCTAATCGTTGTACCCTCAGGTGTAGCAAGAAGACCATATGCAGTCGCTAATTTCTCGCTGTGAGTGTACAAATACGCAGCCTTTAGTTCTTCATCAACATCATGAAGCACAAAATTTGTATCAGGAACATAGCCGGCGAGCTCCAATTTTTCACTCAAAGCCTTTAGCATTTCATAGATTTCCTTTGACCGTGGATGGTCCTTATCACCAACTCTAAACTGATGGATTTCATTATTAATCTCAATCCATGACCAACCTGGAGTCTTCTTCACTCTCATGCTAGTCATCAGCTCTCGCATTTTGGCCACATCTTCCCACCGACTGGATTTTGCATATATATTGGAAAGCAGCACATAATAACCTGAGTTTCTGGGGCAAAGTTCTAGAAGGGCTTTTGCAGCCTTCTCTGCAAATTGTATATTCCCATGGATCCGACACGCACCCAAGAATGCACCCCAAAAGCCTTCATCCTTTTCTACAGGGGTATTCTCAATCAATTCTATTGCCTCATCAAGCCTGCCCGCACGACCAAGAAGGTCTATCATGCAAGTATAGTGCTTCACATCAGGCTCTACCAAGTATTCCCTCCCCATTGAATTAAAGAATTGCCTTCCCTCATCAACCAAACCAGCATGACTACAAGCATACAATATCGAAACAAATGTGATTCTATTCGGTCTAATCCCACTTTCCAACATCTGAGGAAACAGCTCAATAGCCTTCCTTCCATGCCCATGAATTCCATAAGCTGACATCATAGAACTCCAAGTAATGACATTCTTTTCATTCATTCGATCGAAGATCTCCCTAGCAGCATCCACACTCCCACACTTGGCATACATATCAATCATCGCAGTCCCTAAGATAACATTCAATGAGAAGTTCCTCCTCTCAATATACTCATGGACAATCTTAGCCTTATGCATAGCACCAAGTTTTGCGCAAGCAAATGCAACCGTCACCATCATCACCTTATCAGGGACAATGCCATTCTCCTGCATCCGATCAAACAAGACTAATGCCTCCCCTGGATTCCCACACTCAGCATACCCGGCAATCATCACAGTCCATGACACCAAATCCTTAGTGCGCATTTTATCGAACACCTTCCGTGCATTCTCCAAAAACCCACATTTCACATACATATCAACCAATGCCGCGGCCACAAACACATCCGACTGCAATCCAAACTTGTAAACAAGATGATGAATTTCCAACCCCATTCGCACAGACTCCGTATCACGACAAACCCTAAGCACAAAAGGAATGGTGAAGTTATCAGCACGAGCCCCAGACCTAACGAATTCCCTGAAAATCTCCAAACATCTCAGATAATCACCAGTCTTAGCGAGACCACCAACCATGACACTCCAAGAGACATTGTCGCGCTGATCCATCCGGGAGAAGAGCGCGGATGCGTCGTGCAATTCCTTGTGCTCGGCGTAGATGTACATGAGCTTGTTTGCAACGCCGAGGTTTCGGATCATGGACGTGGTGATGGCGTAGGCGTGGACGCGCTTGATCTCGTTCCGGTGGCGGCATTGGACGAGGGCTGAGATGAAGGACCTGGGGTTGAGGGACTCTACCGGTCTTATTGAACTGCACGCCGAGAAAGACCTCAGAGACTGCTTATGATAACTAACAGCTAGTAGTCTGGGCATGGCTTTTGGCTGTTTCACAAGCGACCTTTTAACTTAAAAAGATATTTTTGTTCAATTAAATGTTAATTAAAGTGCAGCTTTGAATGAAAGGCTGACTAGATGCTCTCAGATAATCACCAGTCTTAGCTTTGAATTAAAGTCCACTATAAGTTTACTTGATTGTTTGGTTTGGCATTAGAAGAGCAGAGGGTGGAATCAAAGGTTGGCGAGAGTGCGATGGAGTTGGGCCATAGTGTGTGTTTGATTCTCGGAAATGATGGAAGTGGCTCACTACAGACACTTCCATAAGTTTGGTTTTATGGAAGTCTGTCTGGAAGTGAGAAATACCACTTTTGAAAACTTCTCACTTTCTTATTTTTATACGTTTCTTCTTTTAGAAATTGATTAAGGACTAAGTATAATTAAAAAAAAAAAAAAAAAAAAAGCTAAAATGGTAAAAGTTAGAAGATGATGAATAGCGGACCTAATTCTCATGTCCATGTCAGTACCTAAAATTGTTTAAAATTGTTTAAGTTAATGTTTTGCTTAGATTTTTTTCAAATTTGTGTTGTTGTTCATGGCATTAGTTCTATGCTTTTGTTCATGTGTTTTTCTTTAAAAGTTGATTAAGGATTACGTACAATTTTTAAAAAAATATCTACTAATAAAATGTAGAAGAATATGGATAATGGTTCTAATTCTCATAAGAGTATAGCCCTCTTCTTCCTATACTGCGTCAATATATAATTATAATAGTTTACTAGTGTTAATGGGTTATGGCCTTCTTAATTGTCTTCAAATACATAATCCAATGCTTATTGGTTTTGTTCTTTTCTTGGTCATTTGGCAATTATATCTCAAACAAAGTTTTATGTTTTTCCCCTTGATTTTAGGAGGGTGTGGCTGTAATTTTATTAAAGTCTTGGAGCTACCATTATCTACGATAAGCCACTAGTATGGAGTGATCACGTGAATATAGAATTATTTTCTTGTAATCAATTCTTATGTTGATTGTTTATTTAATTGTGACGCTTAATTTTGTTGTTTGTGGAATAAGTCACATGTGTTTGTTTGTGCAATGAGTCCCTTGTGAATTTATAGGTGCTAATATTGTAAAAGAAAATAAAAATTAAAGATTCTAAGACCAGTCAGTTGTGTTCCTTTGTCTTTTTATGCTTGTCTTTAGTGATGCCAATGCTAGTCACTTGTGTTGTGTAAACCTTTGTGCAATAAGTGAAAGCTCATTTTAGTGCTTTGTGTCATGCCTTGGAGTTGTTGGTGGTGATTTATTCTTTGAGGTATAGAGAGGAAAGGATAAAGAAAGAAAATAGTGCAGTAGTCTACAAGGGGCTTTAATGTCAAAAAATATTTTCTTAGCTTTAAATTGTGAGAATAAGCTGTGGATCCAGATTGCTACTTTAAAATATGGGGTTTTTCATTGTTGGGATTCCAGAGCTGTTAAAAATATTTCTTCTTTCTATCAGGCTTTAAGGTCTACTACGTCGAAATTTAAAAATTGGTGTTGGATTAAAGAGTGTAATCCTAGTAACACTGATTTTATAACCTTGGCTTTTTGATGTTCCAATCGCTTTTAAACTGACTTTTGTCAATATACATATTCATTTGGATGAGGTTAATGTGATTGATTGTGTGGGGTAGTCGATAGCCAATCATGATGTTTGCAGAATTTTATTTAGGGAGAATGTGGACTGGGCTCGTCTGAGTAATTGGAGCTTAAACAGAGAGGGCATTAACTATTGGGTATGGACCCCAAATGGGCCCAAATCCTCATTAGTTAGCTCGATATACAATTGGTTGAATGGTGACCAACAAGAGAAGGAAAATTGTTGGGAGGGTTGGGAAACGCTATGGAAGCTTGCGACCATCCCTAGAGTGAAGGTGTTTATGTGGAGAATGTTACATGGGAGGACTCCTACTTTTTCTTACTTGTATTGGATGAACATTGGCCCACTAAGGGAATGTGTTTTCTGTGGTCTGGAAGAGGAAACAGATGAGCTTTTTTTTTATGGAAGTGTCATAAGTGCATAAGGAACTGGACAATTATAGGTAAGTTTGAGGGTGTGGATGTTGAGAGGATTGACCATTTTACTGTTGGAGAGAGGATTACAAAGAGCTAGAATGCAAGTTGTGGGAACAAGCAGTTCAAAGCTGTGATGGCTTCCTGCGCATGGCTGCTTTGGAAAGTTAGATGCAGCTTGATTTTTAACCGAAGAGTTCCAAATTTTCATCAAATTAGTTACCAAGCAGTTGCTATGGTGGAGAGCTTGAGCAGGGATCTGAAGCAAAGAGTAGGGAAGCTTGCTTATTTTCCTTTCAATTCTTTCCTATCCTTATTTTCTGATGCAGCTTGGATTGAACAGAACAAATGCTGTGGCGTGGCTATCCTTATTTTCTGATGCAGCTTGGATTGAACAGAACAAATGCTGTGGCGTGGGTTTTGTTCTAATTAATGGAGATAATAAAATTCTGTCGGTAGGTGCTAGGAGTGGAAGAGCAAATTCCAGTGTACAAGGGGAGCTAAATGCTTTAAAGGAGGCGCTACTGTGCTACTTGGAGAGGAAGATGTACCCGCAGAACATTTACACGAATTGCGCAAGCTTAGTGGACTGGATTCAAAAGGATGAGCTGATGGTGCCATGGCACGCCATTGATCAGATTTTGGAGATCAAATAGCTAATCAGTCAATGTAATAACGTGAGGTTGATTTGCATTTCTCACGATTTAAACAGTGTAGCTGATCAAATCGTGAAGTTTGCCCTACAAAACCAATCGGTTTTCCTTTTCCATAGGGGCCTGGAGTTGCCAAGCTGGCTAGTGGAGGCCGCTTCTGGGAGTGAGCTAAAGTGCTAGGGATTGCCCTATCTTATCTTTTGTTGTTGTTGTTGTTTTTTTTTTTTTTTTTTTTTTGCTCTGCGGGTGTAGAGCTCTCTATCAATAACAAAAAAAAAGTCTTCAAAGAGTTGGCAACACTTTCCTTTAGGCTTAATTCTCCTCCACCTAATTTCAAACCTTGGATTCAAATTGGATTGAATGGCGAATTTTTTTTAGGATACAATGAAAAACCCTTGAGTATGGTTTGTACTTCTAAACTCAAGCTAAGACAACAATGGCTTTTACAAAGTGAAAGTTTTCTTCTATCTTTTGTGCACTCAAAGAACAAAGCAAGTGAATTTGTGAAGAGTTTGGCTTTAATGATGGTAGGAAATCATTTTTATAGGAATGAAGTAATATTTAGTAAAAAGACACACCACTTCAATAATAAGTGTCATTTAAAAAGACACACCAGTTTAATACAACACTTCATTAATTAGACACACCACTTCATTAATGAGATATATCTTTACAAATAAAACAAAACAATAAATTACAAATGACAACCTCTCATTACTTATATTACAATTGGTATTTATTAGATTAGTGTCTTTTGAAGTTTTAATTGCCCTTAGTGTAGTGTTGTGTCTTAATAAAAAGGCATAGATAACTTCCTATATGACTATGCATATAAGGGTATGATTAATAAATATAAGATATACCTCTTCATTTTTAAAATCCCCTCATAGGAGATGCCTGCCATTCAATGGCATTATTGAGATCTATAATAGTTGCACAATATAATCAAGATATTGCTCTTAAGTAGTAAAATATTAAGAAAAAATTGGATGGAAACCTAATAAATAGTAATTGATTAACATTAAATTGATGTCATTGGCTTGTTGTTTGTTGTTTTGTTAAAGTTTATTACCTCTATGATGGTTTTCCATATTTCATAATGTACTAGATTAGTATCCTTCATGGTTTGTTATGTTTCATATTTTTTATTAATTATTTATTTTCACACTTTTTCCTATAACTTTTTTTTTCTTTTTACTTGTGAATGGTCTAGGCAATCTTATATGTAGATTGGTTGAGAGAGTTTGAGAATTCATCAAAGTGAAGTTCAAGAAAAGATTCCTACACTTGGTGTCACTCCTAAGCAGGTGTTTATGAAGATATTGAGTTCTTGTTTTTAATTGTTATTGGTGTCACTCCTAAGCAGGTGTTTATGAAGATATTGAGTTCTTGCTTTTAATTGTTATTGGTGTCACTCCTAAGCATTGTAGCCTTGGTGCCAAATGTCACAAACATGACATGAATAATTGATTTGAATTAACATGGTGGTTAGGCATCCTTTGGAACTTCAACTAGGCTTGTGCATGTTTATTCTTTCAACAATGATGAGATTATTAATTAATTTGATGCTACAAATATCCACTTCTCTTTATTTTATTTTTATTTACTCCTCAACCATTTGATTTAGTTCATTGCATATTTCAAATTCACAATAATTACTGTCATGTTTATAGATGGATAATTGGGTATCAAACGAGTGAGCAAAAGAGTATGCTTCCATGTTCACGACTGTCGTAATTATTGTTTGGATTCTAAATCAGCGGTGGAACTAAGGGGGCAAGCTGGGGCTTCAGCCCCCTAACAGTGGTGAAACCCCTTAGCCACTGGAGTTTGACTAAGAAAGGCGAGAAGAATTGCTGATGGTGAAGCCTCCCAGCAACTATGACAAGCTAATGAGGCACAAAAAATGGTTTAAGTCTTAATTATTGGTTTAGTTAATGGCTTTCATGGAGAAAGAAGATGCATGATTGCATCATTGGATTTCATGCCATCAATGTTTGAGATGTTCACATGGCCACAAGAGACAAGCACCATTCCATTATAAATTTGTAAATTGTAATCACATTTAACATGCTAATCATTCATTTATTATATATCTGATTATACTTACTAGCTAATAAATCTTCATTTTTGTCCTAATTTTTTCACATGCTTATTTTTAACTCATGTGTAAACAGTGAGACAGTTATATATAAATATAATACACACATTGACACACAAACAAAGGATATAAGTACTAAAGAGCTAGGTAGTCAGAAATGGACCGAACCATTGAACCAGACAAGAGTAAGGTTCAAGGGTCAAGAGGTTCGACTGTGGTTGAACCGGATTGAACCTGAATTAATAAAATAAAATTATCAAATATCAAATGATAAGTTAATTTTTAAGTCAAATCCATATAAGATATCAAACATCTTATCTCATATTTAAATTCAAAATCTCATAATATATAAACTAAATTCATGAATATCATATCAAATAAACTTCATAAAAAATTTCTTCATACAGTATACACATCACACAAAAACAAAGTCTCAAGAAAAAAAAATCTTAAAAGAGCTCATTAAAGGAGATCCAACGAGCGACTGTAAGTCTTTTTTAAGAGTTCTGTTTCGCAAGTTTTAGTATAAAAGCTCTTTTATACGTTGTTGTTTTTTATGGCTCTCCTTGGTCCTATGTAAAACTTGCTTTCATGTTCAACCTCTCATTTTTAGTTAAAAAAAATTATAAACCTAGATATCCAATAAGACTGGTTCAACCTTGTAAACCGCTCCCAGTTCATCTGGTTCACGATTGAATCTCCCGATTCTCACTATTGAGCATTGGTTTTTAGCCAGCCAGGTTTTTAGGGTTGAACTAGACCGTCTAGGCTTCCGAGTCCAATTCAACACTGTTGAACCGCCCGGTTCAACTTGATTCTCACTACATAGTTAAGGAGAGATGGGATTTAGGAAATCTTTGTGAATCTTTAAATTCTAATTAAAACTCAGTAAGTGAGGAAAGAGAGAGAGAATAAGAGTCCCGTAGATGCACTCTTTGCAAGTGTTCGGGTTGCACACAAGTAATACAGTAGTACCTCACGAGGGGTAGGGTTGTTGAACCACAGGGACTGGACTTAAAGTACTAATTACAAAGATTGGGTTGAGTTGACGAAAGAAACAAAACAAGGAAAAGAAAGAATTAGTGGAGAGATCAGGTGGACTGTGATCAAGTATTCAACAATAAGAAAGCAATGCCCCGGGACAATTCCTATGAGCTATAGTATGCTGACTTACTTCTAACGCCTACCAGGTACATTCTAAGGTTCTATTGTGTGCTCAATAGCAATGTTACATCTATGGTTCTCAAATACACCAAGTTTTGCTAAGGTAACTGTGCATATCAAGCACATCTAGTTTTGCAATCACATAAGCAATCACAACTACGGCAATCCACACACCAAGTTTTACCAAAGCAGCAGCTCAAATCAAACACATCAAGTTATGCAACACAAAATTTAACAAAAGAAACCCAAAGAACTCCATAGACATTAAAAACAAGTAGTCAAAGCATAAAAAGCATCATAGTTCAATATCCTGGGGCACCGTGGACGGTTAGCCCCTCATGGATACATACAACAAGGAAAAAGAAGCTAAAGATTTAAGGAAAGAAGGCATGACTCCCTCCTTCTCAAGATGGTCTTAAAAGTTGAGGTTCCTTGATGCCAACCCCACTTCCCTTTGTGACTCCTACTCATCCTTGGTCCCCTAGATGGTGTGGTGAAACTTGATCTTCACTCTCATCAAAGTCCTCCTTGTGGAGAATGGAATCCCCAAACAAAGATGAAAGTGAAACCCTAGACATCTGGAGTTAAAAAGGCAGATTTTGGGCTCGATACAGTCTAAGCACAGTCGTGCTTGGACAGTGCTTTTCATCAAGATTTTTGAGTGAATCAACTAAGTGCTTTCCTAGGATAATCAAGGGGAGAAGCATAGTCGTGCTTCTCCCGTGCTTTGCTTGTGCACGACCGTGCTAGGGGCATCCTGATCGTGCTTCCCCTGTTAAGCAAAAGTTATCTTCAGACTAAAATAATTAGGAGAGGAGCGCAGGTGTGTTAAGCTCGTGCTTGGCCTGAGAGTAGCCCCATGCTTGAATTATCACTGGGTTGTCTCCAGGCTGAAATGATCAGGGGGACAGAGGACGACTGTGCTCTGCCCGTGTTTCACTTAAGCACTTAGCAAAATCTTCATTCTTTGCTTGTTTAATCCCCAATTTCATTCCAAATTGTTTTGAGCCTTATAATTCTGCACAAGGAACAAATATACGCAGAATAACACCGCAAATAAACAAAAGTATGCTAAAATACAAGTAAAAGAATGAATTGAGGGTAAATAAACATAATATGAAATGCACTCACCACCCGAATTCCAATAAGTAAGGATCTTAGTCTATTTACAATAAATATGAAAACACTTATTTATTTAAAATTATTGAAATTTTGATAAATTATTGTTCCCACTTATTTGTTTAATTATTTCCATAATATGTAAATGCTTATTTATAATTAATAAATTTATGTGAGTGTGTCTCTAAATTCTAACTAAACTAAATCTCAGGGATTAACAAAAGAGGAAGTCTTTGAAAAGAAGGAGAGAGTTTGTCATTTCAACTATGGACCTAAGATGCTACTTATATTTTTTACAATAAATATGTAGATGCTTATTTATTTAAAATTATTGAAATTTTGATAAATTGTTGTTTTCACTAGTTTGTTTAATTATTATCATAATATGTAAATGCTTATTTATAACTGATAATAAATTTAGGACATTCACGTATAAATTTGTTCAATTTTGTTTATTTGGCATATTATAACTTTGCTAATTTTTTTTTTTACCTTCACCTTTAGCTCCATCCTCATCAAACAATGCATCCTGGTTCCACCACTGTTCAAAATGAACAACTAGGAATGCTTACCCCACATAGATGCAAGGAGCCTCCTATATTTAAAGACTTGGCTAAGAAGCGACATGTGGACTGCATTTTAAGAAGCGGCAAAGATTATTGTGTTAGCTACCTCAGGATGGATGTATCGCCTTTCATATATCTTGCATCGATTATGAGTGATCGGCACATTCTCCATGATACAAGGCATGTATTCAAAGAAGAATAGTTAACTAACTATGTTCCTACATATAATAAGGCACAATACAAAGAATAGAACTATGAAAGCTGAGTTCCTACAATTAGGGAAAACTATTAGCAAGTACTTCAATGATGTTTTACGTGTCGTTTGTCACATTTGAGATAATTTCATACCACCACAATGACATACTTGTCATCCAAACATAGAAACCAATACAAATTGTTATCCATATTTTAAAATAAGTAAAAACATTAAAGAAATTATAATCTTCTACTACTAATATTTCTATAACTCATGCGCAATGAATTAATTGTAGGACTTTATTGGTTTGGGACACACATAGTGGTATCTGTCCCACCAAAAGATTTACTATGTTTCTGTGGGCATAAAGGGCCAACCCAAAATGTGCTTGTCATAATAGACCAAGATTTAAAATTTACATATGTATTGACCAAGTGGGAATGGTCAGCGAATGATTTTACTGTTTTAAAGGATACTATATCATGTCCACTGTTAAACATAGAATTGTATATCTATAGATAGAAGGTGATCCCTATTCTTTGTTAAACATAGAAGTGTATATCTATAGATAGAAGGTGATCCCTATTCTTTGGAGCTGCGCCTCCTTGATTTACGTGAGCCCGTTGGCCACGGTTGTAATCTTTCCGATGTACACCATCTATATATATGAGAGATCAAGATCCTAAGGGATCATCCTGCGCCAATATCATAACATGGTAACAGAGCCACGAAATTTTTTCTGAAGATGTCGACCTCGTCATCTTCTTCCTCCTCCACCTCCTCCTCCACCATTTCCAACACAGCCCCGCCATCTATCTTTGCTGTTATTCCAATCCACCACGCCGTTACCATTCGACTGAACAAGACCAATTTTCGTCTATGGCGCGCCCAGCTCCCCCCATATCTGCGGAGTACGAAGCTTCTGGGCTTTATAGATGGATCCATGCCGGCACCTCCAAAGTTTGTCGCGTCGTCGTCAGATGCTGGTGCCAATCTCGTGCCCAATCCTGCATACGACCAGTGGTACGATCACGATCAACAGGTCCTTAGCGGCCTTCTCTCCTCATTCACCGAGGAAATTCTCCAAGATGTGGAGTCGGCAACAACCTCCAAGGAGGCATGGGACACCCTTGACAAGATGTTCTCGTCTGCTACCCGTGCTCGCGCTGTCCAGATCAGGATCGAGTTGGCTACCACCAAGAAACGGGATCTTTCTGCCTCTGACTATTTTCGTCGGATCAAGGGCCTTGCTTCCGCATTGGTTTCTGCGGGTACCCCTCTTCGCAATGATGAAACCATCGCCTACCTCCTGGCTGGTCTTGGTTCGGACTATGACTCGTTTGTCACGTCCATGACCACCAGGAGCGAAGCTCTCACACTTGAAGACGTGTTCGCCCATCTCATGTCCTTTGAGGCGCGGCAACTTCAGCATCAGGCAGAGATGCAACTCAACGTTGGCACCTCGGCCAACTTTGCAGGGCGCAGTGGTCAGCAACGGAATCGTGGACGCGGTCGCTTTCGCGGTCATGGACAGCCAGGCAAATCTCGTGGCCCTCCTCACCCTGCTAGTCGTGATCGTCCTCGTTGTCAAATCTGTGATCGTGATGGGCACACTGCGGTTAAATGCTGGTATCGCATGGACGCGTCCTATCAGGACGAGCATCCATCTGCTGCCGTGGCTGCTACCTCCTCCTACAAGGTCGATCCAAATTGGTATAGTGACACGGGGGCTACGGATCACATCACCAGTGATCTAGATCGCCTTGCTCTGCGTGAGAAGTATCATGGTGGCGAAACTCTTCAAGTCGGCAATGGAGCAGGTTTGCAAATTAAGCATATTGGTTCTTGTTCTATTAATACTGCTACTCGTCCACTTGCATTACAAAATGTTCTTCATGTTCCTGCTATTTCTAAACATCTTCTTTCCGTTCATAAATTGTCCCGTGATAACAATGTATTCTTTGAATTTCATCCCTTTCATTTTCTTATCAAGGATCGGATAACGAGGAGAAAACTCCTGGAAGTAAGGTGTGAGTCCGGTCTTTATCCCATTAAGCCATCCGATGTCGAGTTCCTCAAACAAGCGTTGGTGAGCGTCACTGTACGTCGAGATCAGTGGCATGCTCGGTTTGGCCACCCATCCACCCAAGTCGTCCAGTCCATCTTGAGTCTTAATAATCTTCCATGTGTCAAGGAGTCGTCTCCCTTAGTTTGTAATGCGTGTCAATTAGCAAAGAGTCATCAGTTGCCTTATAGTACTTCGATTCATCGGTCTACGTCACCTTTAGAACTTGTTTTCTCTGATGTATGGGGGCCTGCACCCACATCTGTTGGTGGCTATAAGTACTATATTAGCTTTATTGATGACTTTAGCAAATTTACCTGGATTTATTTGATGCATGATCGCACTGATGCACAACGCATATTTCTCCAGTTTCAAACTCATGTAGAACGACTCCTAGACACGAAAATCAAATGCGTGCAATCTGATTGGGGTGGGGAGTACCAAAAATTCCATAACCAATTTTTCCGAACTCTTGGTATTGCTCATCGTGTTTCTTGTCCCCACACCCATCAACAAATTGGTTCTGCTGAACGCAAGCATCGTCATATTGTCGAGACTGGTCTTGCACTACTAGCTCATGCGTCTATGCCTATGAAATTTTGGGACGAGGCCTTCTTGACAGCAACATATCTCATTAATCGTCTCCCCACCTGAGTGATTGCTAATTCTACTCCTCTAGAGCGCCTTTTCAAAGTCCCACCTAATTACTCTATGCTGAAAATATTTGGTTGCACTTGTTGGCCTCACCTTCGACCGTATAATACACACAAACTTTCTTTTCGGTCCAAAGCTTGTGTTTTTCTCGGGTATAGTTCTCTTCATAAGGGGTACAAATGTCTTCATATGGATTCCGGACGCGTCTATATTTCGCGTGATGTTATTTTTGATGAATCAATATTTCCTTTCTTCACTAGTCCTTCATCTGATGTTGCTAACCTACCTGTCTCTTCACCCTCGTTCCAGGACAGTGGCCGTTTTAATTTGAACATTAACCCTATGCATATTTTGCCTCCTGTTAATTCTGTGGATGCAGCTAATCCGGACACAGAACATCTGGCTGGCTTGGCGCAAGAATCACCTTCGGGATCGATGCCGACATTCCCTTCCACAGGTGCTTCGGATTCGTTGCTCTCCTCCCGCGGTGTGCCTCAGCCTCGGGATCCCACATCCCCTGTCGCGCGGACACCGGCACCTTCCTCTGTTGTTCGGCCCGAGACCGATTCGCCTGCATGCCAGGTTGCTGCCGGCCAATTAGATGCAAGTGCACCAACTCCTCCCGTCCACCGGTACGGAACACGCCTTCAACACAATATTAGGCGCCCAAAAATTCGTACTGATGGGACGGTCACCTATTCTGCTGTCCGGGCTTCTGCTACAGAACCTTCTTCTCATGTTGATGCTATGGAACATCCCCTTTGGCGTAGTGCAATGAATGATGAATTTCAGGCTCTTGTCAAGAACAAGATATGGCACCTTGTTCCTCCTCATGATGGTCTTAATGTCATTGACTGCAAGTGGGTCTTCAAACTCAAGCACAAACCAGATGGAACTATTGACCGGTATAAGGCACGCTTGGTTGCAAAAGGTTTCAAGCAGCAGTATGGCGTTGATTATGATGCTACCTTCAGCCCAGTGGTCAAGCCTACCACTATTCGACTATTATTGTCTCTTGCAGTATCTCGTGGTTGGTCTCTTCGGCAAATTGATATTCAGAATGCCTTTTTGCATGGTCTTCTTCATGAGGACGTTTATATGAAACAACCACCAGGTTTTGTGGATTCAGATCATCCTCATCATCTCTGCAAGTTGGACAAGTCTCTTTATGGCCTCAAACAGGCTCCGCGTGCTTGGTTTTCTTGCTTAAGCTCCACACTTTTGCAGTTGGGTTTTCACGCTTCTACGGCCGATGTTTCTCTATTCATTTTCAATAAAGGGGGCATTCAAATGTATATTCTCATCTATGTTGATGACATTATAATTATTAGCTCCTCCTCATCTGCTACAGATCGGCTCCTTACTCAACTTCAAGCTGATTTTGCAGTAAAAGACCTTGGCACTCTTGGCTACTTTCTTGGAATAGAAGTGCATCATACTTCTACTGGGCTTGTTTTGACGCAACATAAATATATCAAAGATCTTCTGTCACGCACCAATATGGTTGCCTCTAAAGGAGTTCCCACTCCTATGCTTCCTAGTGACAAACTGTCTCTGCACAGTGGTACTCCTCTCTCCGCTGACGATGCCACAAGGTACCGAAGTGTGGTTGGTGCTCTGTAATACTTATCATTGACTCGACCTGATATCTCGTTCTGTGTCAACCGAGTTTGTCAATTTCTCTCTGCCCCAACCACTGTGCACTGGGCGGCAGTAAAGCGCATATTGCGCTATCTCCATGCGACCTCCGATCTGGGCTTGTGCCTCACTAAGTCCGGTTCCTCCTTATTGAGTGCCTTCTCGGATGCTGATTGGGCTGGGAATCCAGATGATCATCGCAGCACGGGCGGCTATGCCATCTTCTTTGGTGGCAACCTTGTATCTTGGAGCTCTCGCAAACAGCCGACTGTCTCTCGTTCTAGTACAGAGGCTGAATACAAAGCTGTTGCCAATGCTACTGCTGAATTGATATGGCTCCAAGTCCTGTTACGTGAGCTTGGGATTCCTTAGATACGGCCACCCAACTTATGGTGTGACAACATTGGCGCCACCTACTTGTCAGCTTATCCCATTTTTCATCGCCGCACGAAGCATGTTGAGGTCGATTATCACTTTGTTCGAGAGCGTGTTTCGTCTCATCAACTTGATGTTCGGTTCATATCCTCCAAAGATCAAGTAGCCGACATCATGACCAAGCCATTGGCGACTACTCTTTTTCATCAGTTTCGGCGCAATCTGAACTTAGTTTCACACCGTCCAGATTGAGGTGGGGTGTTAAACATAGAAGTGTATATCTATAGATAGAAGGTGATCCCTATTCTTTGTTAAACATAGAAGTGTATATCTATAGATAGAAGGTGATCCCTATTCTTTGGAGCTGCACCTCCTTGATTTACGTGAGCCCGTTGGCCACGGTTGTAATCTTTCTGATGTACACCATCTATATATATGAGAGATCAAGATCCTAAGGGATCATCCTGCGCCAATATCGTAACATCCACAACCTGAGGGAAAGATCGTTGATTTAAGAGGAAATGGTAGAGAAATGCCACTTCCCCTATTTCAACACTAAAATATATTTCAAGCTAAAGCCGTTTTGTTTTGTTTTGCTTTGTTATGTCATGTTTTTTTTTTTTTAATCTTCATATAAGATTTGAGTTCTTCCCACTCCCATAGCCATCTTGAACTCACAAACTAAACTCCCGACTGGAAGCTTTCCTAATTTCTGATATCGACCAACTTCTCCATCGCGGCTCTTCCAGCTCCTAATCTCAGTAACGTCGTCAATGCTGCAACCCTCTTCTCTCCCTCACATCAACAAAGAACACTAGTCAAATCTCACTATGCTAGGATTTTTTAGAGCTTGGACATTGGAATCCATCCTCTCATATCGTCGTACGAGTACTAGAGCACCAATTCCTCCTGCTCCACATTCATTCCTATGAACATCCCAAATCCTTGTAAACATCCCTCCTTAAACTTTTATTACTTTCTTTTTATCTTTTTTTTATGTGTGTATGTATTTGATTTACAATGATGTGGTTAATGCTTTTTGATGATTTGAAATTGAAGAAAAGGTTTACTTCGAGTATGATGTTCTTTGGTCTCTAATGAGCCAAGTTGAATGGCATCTTATTTATCTAATAAGCCAATTTGTTAAAAAAAAAAAAATCCATACTTGGTATCTATTATTTTCAAACATTTTTTTTTTATTTTCCTCATTATCCATGGAATAAACATGATACATAACTTCGAGTTGAAGTGACCTCACTTTCTGCTAAATGAATGCCAGAACTAGAGAAGTGCTTACTTTGGAGAATTATCACTTCCTGCAAAATAAACACTGAATAACTAAAAGTAATATAATTTCCAAGTACAAACTATTTTAGAAAAGTGCCACATCCCCCACTTCTTCACTTCTATTCATTTTTATCTAAGTGAACACCCCCATAATCGTGATCCGTACAACCTCGATTGGTTGGTCAACCATCAGATCCAACTTTCAACCTTATCCTACCACTATATCCATTTTCTAAATCACATTTCAGCATAGCCCTATTTCAGGCTTGCTCACTAACATTCATATCCTACAGCTAACTTGACCAGCACATCCGTTTTAATAGTCTTTAGCTCTAATACCATATAAAAATTAAAATAAGAATTATGATCACTTTAAAAATCAAGCAATTGGAAGGGAAGACAATGAGAGAAAAACTAAAAAAAAATATTAAATAAGTTTCAATAAATATCATTCTCCTCTACAATCCAAAGTTAGGTAAGTTTATCTTCTGAGGCTTTTGCAGTAAAAATCATGTTATAAAAATATTTTATTTTATTTTATTAAAGATAAATTTTAATTACTTCATTTTCAAGTGATAATTTTTGTCCACCTCTCTTTTATATATAGTAGTTTGTTGTTTATCCAAAAGCCTTGCTTTTTTTGTCACCAGGGCGGGTAATTATATCAATTGCATAAACACTTTATATATATTAGCTACAGTAAATATGGCTTTCCTTCCATAAACGAAAAAATGCTTTAGTTGATGGTGAAGCATCCTTCAATAATTTTACAATCATAAGATGCAACAATCTTCTGAATAGATTCTTTTGAGGCATGCCTCTATTGCTTCTAATTCATAATTCTCCAAATTCAAAACCCTAAAACTTCACTCATTGGATATATTTAATATATTGTCATTTTTCCTATCCTTGTTTGTTTTAGTCTAAGCTTTATATTCAAATAAACCATATCACTTATTTTAATTTCTATATGGTATCAAAGCTTTCGATGTAAAGTAAAGTTCTTTTTTCACTTTTTGTAATTTTTTCCCAATTTTTTAATTGCAATTTCTTTTTCTTTTTGTTCTTCTAAAACCAATGTTCTTAATACGATATTAAAATTTTTACTACTAATTTAAATTTGTATTAAGTTAAACCCATAATCTTCTTCTGTTCTTTTGTTTAGAGCCAATCCTCGTGTTATTATTTTGAATTTTTTGTTCTAAATCGTACCCATGATTAACTCCATAATCTACCTCTTATAATTATTCAATACTCTAATAGTACCTCTTTCTCTCTCTTCTTTTAAAGCCAATGCTCTTCATATTCTATTAAAATTTGTAATACCAATTCAAGTCGATGTCAATTTAAAAGTTTCTCTTTTTCTCCTTCAATTTTTTTAGTATGTCAAAATTAATTCCTAGTAGCAATATAACATATTATGGGCCTTGTTCTTTTTGTCTCCATTCATTTGTATTAGAAACCAAAGCATGGATTCTAAGCATCCTCTATTAATCTTTCTCCTACCCCAATGCCATATGTGACTCTTAAATTTCTCTACTTTCTTTATTCTTAACAAGATGAGAAGTTTAGATCTAGGTGGTGGCAGCGTGGCGAGGCTAGCAACAAAGTGGGAGTGTTGTGTCATTGCTAACTCTTCAACAATTTCCGGTAGGTTGCTTGGATCTTGTTATTATTACAGAGCTTAATACTCTGAGAAGCAGATTTGTGTAAAGCTTGCTAGAATCCTTGTTGGGTGCTTGATTTTCCATGTTAAACCTAGTTATACATCCATATAGTTATGTTGGGTTTTATTTAGTTTTATAAGCCTGCAAATTAGGCATGGCTTCCTTTTCAAATCTACACTTAGTTAGTGGTTCTCTGGCATCACTCTTTCATTTGATTGTCATCTTAGTTTAAAACTCTTGTAATTAAGTGGATGTATTACTCTTTGGCCTTTGGTGTCAGATTTAGATAATGTATCTTTCAAATTTTTATTATACGCACATCCCATGCCGCTATATTCCAAACCATTTAATCCATCCATAAGAGCATGCTTATTCACTATATATATATATATGATAACTTGCAATTTTGTATATGATATATTTATATCTGAGAACCCTTTGAATTGGTAGGGTTGATTATTTAGAACTGCATACCAAATCTACAACTTTGTATACCACTGTGGATTGGGTTAGGGCTCTCTTACAACTACGGGGTTGTGAGAGTTATTGGAGTGAAGTAAGGGAAGCAAAAAAAAAAAAAAAGAAGGTTAGAGATTTATGGAGAGGATGAGAGAACAAGAGCAACAACACAAAAGCTATTTATCAAAAACTTATCTCTTTCATTCAAACCCCAAATAGTTACAAGGGGTCTCCTTATATAGAAGGAGAGATTACTATGACAAGCTATACCACTAAGTCATCCTACCTAGGAGTAGGTTTTGACTAATACATTATTTTATAATACATGGACTTATTAATCAAAACCTAATAACCCTAACCTAATGTATAGGGTTTGACACTAAGTAGATATGATAGTAGAACATATCAGACAAAAGTAACTGTAGCAGATGATGAAATTATAGCAGCAATAAAATCAATAGAAAAATTTTAATTATTTATTATCTCAAAAAACGTTTTACATTAAGAGCAGACTGTCAAGCAATACTAGCATTTTATAATAAAAAAACCAGAACGTAAATTATCAGAAAAATATATAGCTAAAATTTATAGATTACATAATAGGTAATGGATTCCAAGTCACAATAGAACATATAAAAAGAAATCATAATTTCTTAGCAGATAAATTGTCAAGAATAATTAGAGAAATCACTTGATTTGTCCATATACGTTGCCAAAAACGGGGATTACAAACCTAGTAAATTCCTCTGAGTTTTTGTTACTGTGGAAATCAAGAAGCCTTTTCCCTATTAAACCATTGGCTTGTATCTGTGAATGTTTAGAACAATGACTACAAAGCTGACAGGATCATTTGCGTTTCTAAGCATGGGATGAGCTGAGTTGATACCAATTATCTATAGCAATTTTGTATTAGCCAAATAATCTTTTATTAACTAACCAGGCCTTCTTTATTTTTACAGATGGACAAGAAAATTTTTCTTTAGAACCAACCCTAAAACTTCCTATTTTCCCTATGGGATCAAACCTTCGTTTCAATACACCTTTGCCAATCGCTGATGAACAACATATCCTCTTGGATAACATTTGGGCCTCTAGAAATAATCCAAAAAGTCTCATACCAGTTCTCCATACTCTTAGCACTTATTTTTATAATAGAAATAAATTCCCAAGCTCAAGCTCCACAAACCCAAATCTTTTGACCTCATCAAGAATCACTTCTCAAGTCCTGAAGCCACATACTGTAGAGTACTTCATCGAACAAGAAAGAAAAATCAAATTTCTTGAAACAGAGGTAAAAATCTTAAAATAAAAGGAGGAAAAACTAGAAAAAAAAATTAGCAGAAAAAATCAGAAAAACAGAAAAGTTAAAAGAGTTTATTGAAAAAATAGAAAAAGAAAAATAAGAAAAGTTTGAAATATATCTTGAAAAAATTAGTGAAGTAAAATAAAAAATTTTGAATTAGTTATGCAGAAAAAGCAAGAACAACAATTAGTTGAACAAACTACAATGCGACAACTTCCTCAAACTGAAGCCCGGATCCCTGATGGACTCGCTTTAGGAGGAATTACATTCTGTGAAGCTGGACATAAAGATGCCGGATGTCTTTGTAAACAAGGTTTCATGATCATACAAGGCTCATTCAACCTTGCCTCCAGGAAGAACTAGATTATTGAAGGCGTCCAGTTCAATCTGATTGACTTAATCAAGAATGATCATGTAGCATGAATCATCGTCACTGATCTTCCCAGGTTAAGCTTCTCAACAAATACTGGCAACTTGTTCATATTCTTCATCGACTCTTTAAATATGATACTTTGTAAGAAGGCTTCATCAACTTGGAATTTTATATTATTCCACCTGCTTTTGGACTATACCCTGATAATGCACACCATCACATCAAGCTCACTTTATTTCACTGACATGAGCCCTATCAACTTCCTATGCCGTATGATGATATTACTACCGTATTAACTCCTGGTGAACTTCAACAGCAGATCCATTTATGGCGAGCACATATGATTGCCATTGACTGGAAGCGTACATTGCCAGTTTATCCTTGAGACACCTATTATGAAGGTCTATACTGCTCCAGGCCTTCCTTTTCCTATTTACTCACCATTCCCTATTCTACACATGACCATGGCACCTACTACCCTTCACATGAATAAAAGAGATAAATCTTTGATAAATAGCTTTTGTGCTCTTGATCTTGTTTTCTCATCCTCTCCATGAATCTCTAGCCTTCTTTCTTTGCTTCCCTTGCTCCACTCTGATAACTCTCACAACCCCGTAGTTGTAAGAGAGCCCTAACCCCATCCATAGTGTATTAGTCAAAACCTACTCCTAGGTAGGATGACTTAGTGGTATAGCTTGTCATAGTAATCTCTTAGCACTTATTATGTTTATTTCAAATTAGAGATTTTCACATTGTAGATTACTTACTGGCTAGTGAGCTTGTGAAATTGTTTTAAATCATCTTCAGATCAGGAGCAGTAGACCCAGGAACTGCTTAGCAAGCTACCAGTATTTGTCTTTTTTCTTTAGAGTTGTATCTTGAGTTGTGTATTTGTTATTTGAACACTAAATCCTGTACTTTGGACACTTCTGTATTTTGGTTATTCTTGCATTTGAATATCTATTATATTCTTAAGTTGTACATGTATTTCTAATATGTCTTTTAGTTTGTTATTTTCTAACTCTAGTTTGAGATATGTTCTAAGGCCTTACAAGTTTACTAGGCTCATGCCCCATGGGACTGTGGCCGTTTGTTCATGTGCTGCGTTTGCCGGGTCTAGACATGACACATATTATGCGCAACTCCATGTAAACAAGAAGGATGAAGTGAGAATTCTTTGCTTTTTCATTATTTTTCCCCCTTACTCTTGTATATATTTAATTATTTTATTTTTAAAAAGCAACCAATTTCTTTTATGTTGTTATTGTGCCATGTCATCTATGTACATTCCTTAAGTTCATCGCCACCGTGCCACTCATATGCTTTCCCAAAATTGTTAAAATAACCAAAAAAAAAAAAAAAAATTTCCTACTAGTTTATGAATTAATTTCAATGTATTATTTCATGGAAATGAATAATTATCATGCCCCAAAAAACTATATTAACTTTTGTACTTGTAAGTCATTAATATTATCTAATATTTATTTTTTTATACCCTTACGGTCAATATTTCATCACAATATTTTTTAATATTAAAAAATTTTATTTTCAAAGCATAAACTAGATTTATTATAGGAAAAAAATCTAGAGATCCATGCCTAAAGGGTCCGTAAGTTGCTTTAAGTTTTCTAATACCCAATATTTTCCAAATTTTTCAAAAACAGTACCCATCCCTAGTTTAGTGAATTTATTAGTTTACCCCTATTTAAATATTGTTTTATTTTTCTTATTTCATCTTCTCTAACAACTGATCATGGTTGGTTGAGCTACAAGCCTACAACCAAACACAAACTTGCTAAGAGCTGGCATTTGCTTTGCCTAAGGAGCCACAAGCAAGCTTGCAGAGATCAAAGGAGTTACTGGCTACAACGAGCTCCCACAGGTTCACTCTCTAGTCTGGCTTCTAGGATTGAGGCCATCTTGCTCAACTCCATTACTCTCTACAGACTAGGCAAGCCAGAGCTCATCTGATCCGATGTGAGGTTTTTGTGGCTAGGCAACCTCACGAAGGTAGAGCTAGCTAGCCCAATACCATATGGCTTACCTTGCCCCCTGACAAACCATGCACCAGCTTGCCTGAGCTTTCTGAGCCTAGGGTGAATTTGCACAGACATCCAATGAGCTCAACAAGGCTTGCTGTACAAGAAATGAGATTGCCAGTACAAAAATACAAAAAAGATATTGACGGTAAAAAGTAGGATTATAACTTTATTTAAAAAAAATTAAATTTAAAAAATTAACTTAATAGGGACTTTCAGGACATTGGGCAAAGGTCAAAGAATGTATAGACCATGTCCTTCAAGAAAGGACTCACGGCCCTTTATAGACCTTGTCCTTCAAGAAAGGACTCACGGCTCTTTCTTGGTGTTCTATAATCGAAGGCTTCAACGAGAAACAATAGACAACGGGCATACGGACCAGTAGTTATCTATACAAGGAAGAAAATCTTATCATCTCTTCATCGTTTTAATAACTAAATTAAACTAAATACTATAGAAGTCAAGCGCTACTCTTCTTGATCAGTGTCAGTGCCTATATATGAAGATACAGAAGCTTCTAACCCTGTTCTTCTATGGATGTATCTTCTGTCAAATTAAGACTCCAAAGCACAAACAATAAACAAGATGATGAACCATGACTCTCCAGTAAACATTGTCGCTCATATTCATCCGGGTGAAGAGCGAGGACACGTTGTGCAAAGCCTTGTGCTTGGCGTAGATGTACAAGAGCTTACTTGCAGCGCCAAGGTTTCTGGTCATGGATGTGGTGATTGCGTAGGCGTGGACGCTCATGGTCTCTTCTGGGTTCCGGTACTGGACGAGGCAGAGATGAAAGAACCAGGAACCACACTTTTTCATTGTCTTATAGAAGAACCACACAATGATTGGGTGCTCCTACCGTGACTGCCTAGTGTTCCTTCGAGTGACCTTTTAACTTAAGATATTTTGTTCCAGGGTTATCTCAAAAAACACTAATTAAAGGTTAATTAAATTAAATGAAGGTTTGAATGAAAGGCTGACAAGATCCATTGCTTCCCCAGTGAAGCATCGTTCATGATAAGCTTATTTAATTGTTTGGTTTGGTATCACGAGAGCAGCGAGTGGAAAAGAAAGATGCGGAGAGTGAGATGGAGCTGGGGCTCGGCGGCGATCGGAGCGGCATCAACCGCGGCTGCGGCAGCGCTCATCGCTGGTCGACCACGTGATCCGACCTTCCACCTTATATCCATTAATCTATCATCCTTCCAACTTAACCTCCCTTTCCTTGACCTGGAGCTTGTTCTCACCGTTCATGTCACCAACCCGAACATGGTCCCCATTCACTACGAGCCTGCCACTATGTCTATCTTCTATGACGGTTCATGTCTTGGCACGGCCCAAGTTCAGGCTGGCTCACAGCCACCCATGTCCTGCCGCTTTCTCGACCTGCACGCCCAACTTAACGGTGTCCAGCTCGCGCACCATGCTCCCAAAATACTCTCTGATGCCGTGCGCCGTAAGATGTCACTCGACGCCTCTGTCGACATTGCTGGCACTGCACGAGTACTGTGGTGGCACCACCGATTTAGTGTTCATGTTGATAGTCATGTTGTTGTTGACCCTATCTTCCTTGAGATCATTGATCAGGAAAACCACTCTGAGACTCATGTCCAGATTGCCTGATAAATCAGGGTTGCTAATAAACACCTGGCATGCATTAGCTTATCTTTTCTGTAATGATAACCTCGCATAAAGAAAATAATTATTGTGTTTTTCTTCATTTGCATCTACGGTTATACAGTGCAAAATATTGTGGGGGAGCTAAGGTTGCTACCGGTGCTCATAGGAAATGAAGGTGTGATAATACAATACAACACTACATTGAAAGATGGCATACAACAGGGTGAGTGCTCTCAGTTGAGTTGGATGAGAGGTGAGCGTGGTATGAGTGAAGTCTTCTCCTTGCCAGACTCGTATGGGTTGTTTTCCCGGAACTCCTCCATTAAGCTGTCAAGGGGCATGGCTCGCAGAGATTCGATCGCCGCTTTGCTTGGCAATTCTGGTTCTGACCTTATTGGAGTCTCTCCACTCGGTTCATAGTCCTTAAAAATATGGAAAACTGTGTATAAGCATTCATCTAAGCATATAAAACTAAACCGACAAAGGATTTGCATGTATTTTTTTTTTTCTTGTCTCCAATTTTACACATTAAGGTGGTTGTGTGATGGTTGGCTTACCATGTATCTTTCTTGAAAGGTATCTTGGGCATTCCGTTGGATCACCTCTGCCTGGTTATTATGAGCTTCATGCAATTGTCTCAACGTTCCGGAATGAGCCTCCACTGCTGCCAAAACCTCTGATTTGCATTCACGTTCATGCTCCAAAACACCTGCGGTAAGCAACCAACATAAACTTGCAATTTTCGATGTATATATATATATATATATATATATACACACATATAAAGAGCAATGCATGTCTTCAATTAGAAAGGAAAAAGAAATTGACAACTCACTCTCAAAATGCCCAAGGAGTTCTTTGTTACTCTTCACCACATCCTCTTCTACAGCCTCGCGAGCTGAAGAAACCTCAGCATCGTGCTGTTCATTGATCTCAATTGCGCTCCTGCACCATAATACATAATCCACAATATATTGGGTGTGTTAAGTGTTTGAGGCAATTGCCAAAAAATAAGATATGACTGACTGCGTCTATGGTTCACCTGACAAGCGCTTCCATTTCCTGGGTATGCTTGTTACTCAACTCACTGACAGCAGCATGACTTTTCTTCCATTGCTCAGAAGCAGCATCAACCGCATTTACACTAATAGCGATCAAAGAAATGAAGAGATGATAAGAAGGCAATAAGGGAATGTAATGTGGCAGAGGAAAACAAGCATGCATATCATCAAGCGGTGAACAGACCACTGCTGGAGCTGTTGTTCCATTCGACAGTGCTTGGCAGCTGAGAAATCAGATCCATCTTTGCTGTCATTTTCTGCCTTAATGGAAAATTCTTCCCATTTTCTCTTGGCATCCGTTGTTACTCCTTCCATTGAAGATATGTAACCATCCAAAAATCCTTTATTCTCAACAGCAGCGTCTCTTAGACTATTAAGCCTGATGCCGACCTGGAATCCACACAATTCATTAGCACGTTACTGAAGATAATAATATAGCATCAAAAACACCCAGATATGTTAAAAAGCAAGGGCTTACCAGTTCTTTCTGTCTGTGCATGTGCTCCGACACTAGACTTTTTATATTTGCAAGAAGATTCTCAGATTCACGCTTGGATTGATCCTGGATGTATAATTGTAGACTAGATATAATTATTCAAAGGCATATGAGAAATTTTCAAGATCAAAGATTTTTACCTCATATTCCTTCTGAAAATCAGCAATGCTCTTAGCTTGAACTTCGTGGGCATGACTCGAATGATTTTCAAGATCCTTCACTTCTTTACCAAGCATGCCAAGTAGCCCAACCACAAAGCTGGACATCTGCTTTGTACGATCTAGAATATTATGAAATCTCTGTGCAGGTTTTAAACCATCAGAGACTCAGTAAATACTCAAAAGTCTGTTAATGGCCAGATAAAGTAGATTGTTAGACAAACCTCTCGCAATTCATGGGCAAAATGTGCTATCTCTCCTCGGTGGCTGGACAATGCACCATGCAGATCTTCAAATATCAGATTAGCCTCCCCTGACCCTAAAGTCAATAGCTAGGGCACAAACGATAACCATCCATAAACGATAAAGCAGAGAACAGACCATAGAGGGAATTGCAAATTTAAGACCAGAAACTACACTGGCAACCTACTTGATCAATAGAACAAAAATTGCCCGATGTCAAGGAGAGTATCTCCTCTAGGCTTGCATTTGTGCTTGCATTATTCAGCCGAACTATATTTTGAACTGCCTCCATATGAGAATTATATAAAGCCCTTGAATTGGTGACTTTTTTCTTGAGTTCTGACACTGCCTAAATGAATTGTATTGGTGTAAGTTACAAAGCAAGTGAATGAGAGAACAACTGCACTCCCAACCCACTCAAATAAACCAGGAGACAGTTATCAGCAAAAATACCTTGTCATGGAACTCCAGACAAGACTCACATAGATTCTCAACACATTGAAGGTGTTTGTTCTGTTGTTCTAGAGATGTAACAACTGTTCCACATAGGGCACGGATCTTTTCACTGAGATCCACATGAAAATTGTTTACAACAGATCTATTTGCGGTATTTAGTTTGTCTTCTCTAGCTGTGGAGTCATACCAAATGGAAGATATAAGTATGTATTGGCCAAAAAGACAAAATAAAAAATAATTATGGTATGGAGAACAGACGAAGAGCACCTATTTTAGAAAATAGTGATGTGTTATCACTGATAGATTTCGCCAGCTGAGATTGAAGGGTGTGGGCTTGCTGTGCCAAAGCACTTTCTGTTTCACATAGTTCAAACATTAAAATAATTTTAGATGGTACCTACAATTTAGAATCAGCAATGTTGTTCACACACCAGCTTTCTTCTGTTCTGATATAATGAAGTCCTTTTCTTTGAGACTGTATTGGGCATGCCTCAAATTTTCCTTTGAGGTGGCAAGTAACTTACTGGTATGCTCCAAACTTTTCTGTAAGGCTAAAGCGGTCAGCACATGTATTTGCCATAGAACTTCACACCAAATGCACAGAAGTTATCACATAGTTGGTTACCTCTGCGGCTTCAAGCTTCTTGCTAAGGTCTTCAGATTGCTGGAGTTGGGCATTATACTTGTCTTGCAAAGCCTCAAGTTGCTGTTAAAAAAACACCCAAGTACGTCAATGTTGCCTATAGTGGAAATCTTAACTAACTCAAAAACTTCAAACTTATTATAGCTGACCTTTTGATTATTTTCAACCAATACTCCCATTTGCTCTATCTGATCAGCCATTGCCTTTAAGAAACGTGCTACAAACATTTAGTGAAATCCAAAATAGCACAAGGAAAACAATGACCAGCATATCAAAGAAACAGACAGTAAAGGCATCCTCCAGAAATGAACAATAATGCCAGCAAAGAGTTCAAGTTTAATGGAAAACAGTAACTTTGTAGCCATGGGAAATGTAGAATGATAAAAATAGCATAGTGCAAGTATGATGATGAAGTATGTCTGCTGAAATCACTTATTTCCATGAAAACTGTAGAATTCAGCAAATACAGATGAATAGAAGTCCATGATTCATCAATCAAGCAGTAAAAACTACAATATAAAATTCGAGTGCGCTATGAAACCAGAAAAACAAATAACAAGACTGACAAAGTGTGGCTTAAGGCACAGCAATATGCAAGGGAGGCATTATCAGATTTTTAAATCAAATGACTGTTTCAGAAAATTGAGTGGCTAAAACCAAATTTCCATGTGATCTTATTTACAGCCTTTATTTATAAACATAGCACAATATATGCAGGTGTCAGTAATGATTTGAACTTTGGTAAACATATACAATTTAAATAGTAGAAGTGTATGAAGGTCATGTGGTAAGAAACATATACCCGCTTGGTTTGGAATTTTATGTAACAAAGAAATATATAGATGAGTAAGACAAGCACTTTGGGAGTTCATCTTACTCTTTATCATTTCCTCAAAATTTGTGTGCTCGTTTAACATGAATGTTAAGAACAGCAATAGACATACACGCCTCCAAACACAGAAGTCTCATTTTAGTTGGGTCTTAATGTGGATAGTATGCCCACATGTTATTGCCAATGAAATATTTTAGATGAGTGTGGTATTCTAAACTAACCTAGAAAGTCTATTGGAAGATGCAAAACAGCCACACAGATTACACTTGCTAACCTCTCACTGTTGGATTATGATTTTGTATTAGGCAGTTTGATTTCACATTATACTTATGGATATATTATCCTTATCTAATTAGTTTGTTGGATGCATATCATTATATATCCTGCAATTGTCTAATTAGTTATAAGATATGAGAATCTATTTTGCCCAAAACCCTAACATCTGGCGAGTCAGCAGACTCCCCAGATTCCCATTGACACCAAAGTTGGTGTAAGAAGAGGAAGACCAAGTTGAACACAATATTCTTGTGACATACATGATGGAGAATCTAGATGTCATAGCATAAAAAACATAAAAGGAGAGAAGAATGATGGAGGGAGAGGAAAAGGAGCTAGTTCATCTGACAGGAACTAAGACGGAAGCAGGGAAGTCACATACCTTTCTTTCACTCTCTTCTTGATAGTACCTTTCTTTTGGTATGTACACTCCAACTTTCTCACGTGCAGCATATACCTCTAAAGAAAAAGAAATATCATAACCTGTAATCAAACAAGATAAATCCAAATATTTTGTACTTCAGACAATGGAAAAACCATTACCTGCTTTAAGCCTGTCAATTTCCCCGTAAAGGTCTTTGATTAATGTTGATTTCATCATTTTTTGGTTGACCTACAGTTTTTCACAAGAAAATCGGACAAGTAACACATCTTTCCCAAAATGAACTGAAGTTGCATACAAGCCTTGTTAAGAAAATTAGAGTTTTCCAAAACAAACAAACAAACAAACAAAAAAAGAAAAGAAAAAAAAATGGAGGGTCTTCACATCAGGAACCAAACTTACCAGGACAATGAATTGCCTACAACATAAATAAAATGCAATAGATACTACTATAACATACGTACATAAGTTGTGGAAATTTCTATCCTCACAATGTGACACATGCAGTCTGCCTTCCATATCTGCCTACTAAATATATCAAGAAGCACCAATACAAAAATCCATTAAAAAGATTTTTCATGCTTATTCTTGCCCAGAGTCAAAGTGAATTTTCATGTTCAGAAGCATAGGATGTGGGTCACTTTTTGCAGTCAATACTCAATAGAGACCATATGAAGCTACGATTGAGTATGAAGCATGCAATCAAAAACAAAACCAAGAGCATTTAGTTGAACCAGATAATCAGAAGAACATCATTATTTCAAGAATGAATTATACAAAAACTCAAGCATCATTTCTTCATAAACCTAGCAGAGAAAAGAGTGAATATTGAACATAAAAAGCAGAGGAAATATATAAACACCTCAGGCCTGTTCTTTATATTCTTTGCCCTGTGTGCATAATCCAATGTGCTGAGAGTTTCCTCAAGACAGTGTACAGATGGTGAAACCGTGGCAATGATGCATGTCTTAGTCCTCCCACCCAATGAGTCACGAAGCAAACGTGTTAGCTTGCTATCCCTACATATTCATAGATCAAGATCAATTAAAATGCATAAAAGGATCAGAAATAGCAGCGCCATGATACAAACAAAATATTGATCTATCAGATATGAAACCTGTATGGGATGTGTCCAAGGTGCTCCACAAGTGCAGTGATAACCCGACCAAGAGTAAGAAGGCTTTTGTTTATCTCACCTGCTTCTCTTGCACGACCCTAAAAATTCAGAACAGTTAAGCATATGCTATCTACAACGGAGTGCTATTGGGGATAAAAAATCACATGTAGAAAAATTAACACTAACAAAAATAACAAAATTTTGTAAGCCATACCTCCCTAGCACCAGATCTGGAAATATTCTCAGATCCAGCAAGATCAACAAGATTTAGCTTGCCGCATTTAATAAGCTCTTCACCTTCAGGTGTTGCCTCTTTAATGTGAATAGTAATGGAGAATAAAGAATGTGACCGACTGAAACCAAAATATTCCAAAGTCAGAGGCTTTACATGCATGCAAGTCATTTGAAACAATTAGCACTTTATGAATTTGACCTAGATTGCTTGTTCAGCAGTGTTTCAGCAGTGCGACGTTTTGCAGAACCCCTCTCCAAAAGAGAAAATATCTCATCAGCACTAGTTACTATTTCTTCCTCAAGGCCTCTTACTAGAACACCTCCTTTGCCATCTTCCATTAGAGGCAGTGGCTTCTTCTGCTTCTCCTCAAGAGCAATTTTTGACAACTCTTCCGGAGCAAGCAAATCAGTAATTTCTTCATTATATAGTTCTAGAAAGGTAACCTTGACACTATATTCTGCATTTTGACTCTCTAATGTATCAAAAATCTGTTTTACAGCCCTAGGTATAACACCGGCATCAGGAGGCAACTGACCTTTGGGTCCACTCTGCAAGCATAATGTCAATGTATTCCATCACAATATATTAAGCATTAAAGTAGATGGAGAGAAAGAAAGTCACAAACACTATATAGACAAATGATTCAAAGATGTTCTACCATACCTTAGCTCTTCTGCATTCACCTTCCATTGTATAGGTTTTCCCAGTGCCAGTTTGACCATAGGCAAATATGGTACAATTAAATCCCTCCAAAACTTCATTTACAATAGGAACTACTGCTTGATCATAGAGATCTTTCTGCTTGGCTGAAGGGCCAAATACCTGAGGAGATGAGATTGAGTGCGCATGAGTGAGTTACAGCAAGTCATCCGATTATATTTCAAAGAGGAAGATGTATAATCTTCATCATAAAGTGAAGAATCTATTGTACCGCCAGCGTTGGATATATTAAAACTCAGAAACAGGGCTCATATTTAGTTGCATAACATATACAATCATAGATTTAACAAGTAATCAAATTTGAGAACAAACAGAAAAGTCTTTCAACCAAATGATGGAAATTTATTTTTAAAAAAATGGAAAAATGCAAGCATGGCAGACATAAAGCACCTTGTCGAATGTGAAAACCCTATCGATCTGTTTCCCAGCAATCGATTGGGAAACTGCAACCTCTCTCTGGAAATCATTGCACGTCACCACTTGCGGCGCATTATTCCTCAGCTCGTCATCGCTGAAAGGCCTGCAAAATCCATAAAAGAAAACTCGAGTAAAAACCTCGAATCAACAAGAATCTCAAGCCAAAGCACATCAAGAATCGAAGTTTCAGTTCCAATTTCAAAAAAAAATAACCAAAAAGAAGGGAACAACCCCTTGATCCACGAAATCGACGAAACCCTAACCCTATATGGAGGGATCTACAAAGAAGAGATCCAATTGATCAATACCTGCAACGGAGAAGGACCTGCACGTTCACAGCCTTATCCTTCTCATGCCTAGACGCCATTCAGGATGGATATCGAAGAATCGAGAGAAATAGAGAGCCACGGAGAGCTCGGAGGTGCTCCAATGGCGGCTTTGGATCTTCTCTCTATCTCACGCACGCTCTTGCTTGTTTCTCTTTTCGATTGAAGCGAAGGCGGGCTACGAATTTTGAAAACGCACAGCCGATTTGATGGATATCAACCGTTGGATCTGTGAGGACGATTCAACGGTTGGATTAGAGCCGAACAACCGATTGGGATCCGAGAACTCTAATGGGCTTTGTTTATAACAGCCCATTGAAGCAAAGAATGGGCTTCTCAACTTTTAATTCCTCGAATGTTTTTATAAGTTTTTTTTATGGTAATCTTTGTTTGAAAATATTTAAAATTATTTGTAACTTCAAATAACTCATACCTAAAATCCTATGTTTGGTTTAGAGATTTTTAAAACACTCAAGTCTAATTACTTTATAGGATGTATTTGAATTTACACTCAAATTGGGGGTTAGTCCAAATTCGAGCATTTGGAAATCATTCAAACCTCACTTGAGGCTTGTTGTAAAGTTTGGAAAGGGTATGGTAACCCAAACACTCGTGAACTACTCCTTATCCTCCCACCTCCTCCGGCTTGATCATTTTCTCCATCTCCGTCGGTCAAAACAACTGCACAAGTGCTTCATTTCTTGCTGCACAAGTGCATCATTCATTGCTTCTCCTCCGTTCTATCCTAAGGTTGAGTTAAGATTTGCTTAAATCTTTTTTTTTCTTTATTTCTTGTTGAAGGTGAGGATTTTCTATGAAATCCTTAGATCTTACGCGACTGCATCAATTCTCTTATCTTCATATTGTTCTTCACTTCTCCGTGGTTCTCTCCCTGTATGACCCGTTAAAATTTTCTTTTTCTTCTTTTAATTTCTTACTAAATATGACAATTTTGTCTAAAATCTTTAGATCTAAGTAGCATAATGGTAAGATAATATTTTTTTTATAATTTTTTTTATATCTTCAAATACAAGTTATATGATCTTATTGATATATGGAATTAAAATTTAAAGTTAAAATTTTGATTATTATGTTTGAATTTTTTTTTTTTTTTTTGTTGAATTATCTTATTGGTGATTATTTTTTTATGTCATTTGGGCAATATTACTATTGTGATAGTTATTACTAAATTTGTTAGTATGAAGTGTTGTACAAATTGTGATGGTTGCATGGATGTTTCTTTATTAGTATTTCAATGATGTACACGTTGTGAATTACACCATTATATTTTTAATTTTTATTGTATTAACAAAATTAAATGAATTTTGTATATACATACTTGTGTTTTGTTACTTTGGCATAATTTTAAAAAAATTTATAGTTATTAACACATACATATATATGAAAAAGAATTACTAAATTTATGAAATCAATAAAATTTTATTCCACCTACATTTCAATAAATATAATTTTAATATTTGACAAATAAAATTTCCCATATGTTTAAAAATTAAATTTAATAAATTTAATAATAAATTTAACCAAAAGAGTAATAAATATAATAATTAATTTTTATGATAAAACCATTAGTTAAAATGATTAATACAATAATTACATGTATTAAATAATATCCATCTAAATAAAGAATATATAAACAATGAAATGAGGGTAACCTTACTTTGAGTACCCATATCACATATTTCTCAATTACAAAATTATAAATTCTTCATACCAATACAGAATTTCCAGTTACATCTTATTTGACACCAAAAATTTCTTTTAAATCATTAATTATCTTTTCTAATTCTTTAGGATTCTCTTTTTCTTTTTATTTATTTCTTTTCTTAACCATTATTTTTATGCTTTTATAGTGTTTTCTTCTTCTTCTTCTTCATGTATTATGATATTTTTTTATTTATGAATAGTTGTATTATCATTTTCTAATACTATTATACTTTTTCCTTTAATTAATTTTTTTCATATTTTCTATATCTTCTCTTAGTTTACAATTTTCTTATTCTAAGTTTTTTATCCTTTTTAATAATTGTTCTATTATATCATTATTTGTTATATTTGTTATTTTGTTTGATCTTTCTATTTTTTGTTCTTCAAAGTTAAATTTATACAATTCTAGAACATATCTTCTACATAAAGATAATCCACATTTTTTACATGTTGCCCTATGTTTTGTTATATAAAATCTGTAACATTTATCACATTCTTATTTATAATTTATTTTATATAGTTCAAATTCATGTGTGCATTTTTCACAGTCTTCTACTTGATTATATTGTTCAAATAAGTATTTCGGATTTATAGGTCTTTTTGTTGTTTCAATTTCTATGGGTTGTATGTTCCATTCACTTTCTTCTAATACTTTTGATGAATAATATTTTCCTTCTATTCCTTTTAATCCTTGATTTTCTAAGAAGGATTTTACTTTTTTAGGTGTTAAGATGTCACACCCACCCCTTCAACCGAGGTAAATGTGGCACCCATCAGTTAAAATTTCTTTTAACTGGAAAACTGACACTCCTGAAACACCAAATCAAACTTACAAAACTCTATTAACAACTTTTAAACAAACTACAGATTCAAATACACAAATATAACACTCATAGGTACTCCAACATGCGGGTACAACCGCTACAAAATCATAACAACAAAAGTAGAAAGGAAAGGGACCCACTGAACTCTAAACTAAGCCCTGACTGGCTCTATACTCGCACAGGCATTCTATCAGGGTCCTGCTCCTGCAACTGTGGCACATTTCAGTTGGTCGGTAGTGGCTAAATAATTTCAAATAATTAAATTTAGCGTATATAAAGTATATAAACATCAATTTTTCAAATAATTTCCCAACTTTCTAAAATACTAGAATTTTGAAAGAAAATACAACTTTAAAGAGCTTTAAAACATAAATTCATCATAAATCGGCATCAAATCAATTTTCCAAAGAATTATAAATTTGTGAGAGACTGCCCTCCTAAGAGCGACAGCTGGGCTTCGCCCCCTCATCACAATTCAAAACAACATCTTTTACACAATCAAACTATAAAACCATTCTCAAAACATTGGCCTAAAAACCCTCCCAGACTTAGCCGCCGTCGCGACTAGGTTGAGAGCCATCAAGGTCTTCGTAACCTTGACGTTGGCCACTGAGATCCCCGTGTGGTGACCCCGAGTTTCTCAACATAACCAAACCCTGACAATGGCTCCGCGCACCTCTTGACCAGGGTTAAACTCAGGGTTAACCACGCCGCCTCCCATCAGGCAGGACCGTGGGACCCCACACTGCAGTGTCGGACTAAAGTCCGTAGTTACCATCCAAATCCGTACAATATCCACAGTACAATACATGCATAGTACCAGTAAAGTCCAGATCCATAATACCATTCCTATGCCAGGAATGAAAACCAGTTCCACAAACATTGTCGATAAAACATTTTAATGTACGCACATAGTTTCACAAATCATCCAAAGTCAAAGCATATGTAACCATTAAAATAAATATATGAAATGAATAATTAAAATCATGCGTACACATATTTTCACTATTCAAAAATACATATAATTATACGAAACCATGCATCAATACGATTGTCATGGTACGTCAACGACAAATAAATATAAGTATCTTTTAACAATATACAGAGTTAAACATAATAAAATTAAATAATTAAACAATTATTTCCAAAATACCAGTTATCAAATCATAATTTCACAATAATAACAATTAACCAATTATTCAAAATAATAGCCACTACCAACTCACCTGGTCTCTCTTGGGTTTCTTGCTAAACCTGGAACTCCCTCCTAAGCCTGAACAATACCTATCAGGGTAACAAAATAAAATAAATACATATAAAAATCTAAATACACAACTTAACCCAAAAGAAATTATAATAAACAAGTAACAGACTCTCTAATCGGCCCACTTACTCCAATCGGTTAAAACCCGACATTGCATATTTAAACCGGTCTCCAATTGCTCTTAAACCGCCTCAATTTGGGCTAAACCCTCCTGAACCAACCTGAACCAGCCTCAATCTCACTGAACCAAGTTCAATTTAAACCAACCAACATTGAACCAATCAAATTCTTATATAATTTTCTGTTGGACCAACTTGGTTCAACTGAACCCAATTTCCTTCAATTGGTTCAGCCCAAACCCATTAACCCAAAACCTGAACCAAGTCCAAACCCACTCAACTTGATTTGATCAAGCCTTGACCAACTCAAATCAATTGGACCCAACCAAATCCAACTCTCATCCAAACCCAACTCCAACCCAATAAAATGAACTTGACTCAACCAAATCAACCAACTTCACTTGATTTGGTCAAGCCCAACTAAATCAATCCAAACCCACTTGACTTGATCCAACCAAATCAATTTGATTTAACTTAACCAATTCCGATTCTCATCCAACCATCTTCATTAACACTTTAATCATCATCAACAACTTAATCAATTTAATTAACCAAATCAAACCATAATCCCGGTTGCTACAGTATCGCTACAGTAACCCCGAAAATTCCATCTTCCATTTCAATCCAAATTCATCACAATTGCAAGGATTTTTCAAAATAACTTCAAGCACTAATTACCAACAACAATAAACCATGCTTTTGCCACTCAAAACCAAGCCAAATCTCATAAAAACAAGTTAAAATTTAGCATGGTTGCTCAAGTTCTTTTTTTATCAAACATCATGCATTATTTCAACCAAGAAGATGCTTACCAAGCAATGCAAATATCCGGCGAACTACCTCCGGCGATCTCCAAAATTTCCACCTCAAAACCTCCCATTTTTTTTTTCCATTGTTTTTTTTTTTCTCTCGGGTTACTGTAGCAGGCATGAATGAGAAGAAGATGAAGTGATCAGGAAATCATTCTAGACTTTTCTCTCAAATAAATTTTAGCCGAAATTTACCATTAGTCCCTGAAAATATAATCTCTTACAAGAAATGGTCCCTGAAAACTTCACCAACGGTCCCTTAGTAATGAAATAACATTTCCAAAAGTCCCTATAGAATTACTTTTCAGTCCTTGGTTTTTGGAAACAGTTTTGATAAAGTCCTTTTTAATTACTTTTAAACCCAAAATCTTATATAAACTCTTACAATAAGGTCCTTGTTATTTCCTCTTGGGTTTTTCTGCAAAATTGATCTGCAGGAAAATTTCTTACTGTAACTGTTATAATACCCTGAATATACTTTCCAACAGGTATCCAAAGGTTCAGGGTATTACATAAGATGTATTTTACCTAACTGTTTGTTTACCATCCTGTAAAGGTTTTTGTAATTATAAAATTTGCTGCATTTGGGATTATGTTATACCCTTTGAATTTACTACCAATTTTATGTACTTGTAAAATGTTTCTAGTGGAATTAGGAAGTTTGGAGTCATGTAGATTATTTTTGGATGGTTGCAATTCATATCTACTTTGATGGATTCTATTATTGCTTTAGTCATATTTTTAATTTGTTTTATATCCACTAAACTTACTAAAACTTTTGTTCCTAATCTTTTTCTGTGTAAACCAATTACTCCTAACATTATTAAATCTAGATGGATTAAAGTGTATCATGATGACATTATTTTGTTATATGATTCTTCTGTAATTAAATTTAATATTTTTTTGTTTGTCATCATTTGTGCAACATATTTCTATTTCATCATAATGTTCATATATTTTTGTTTTTAATTCAAATATTCCAAATTTATATAATTCTTCTCCAGGGATTAATTTAATATTTATGTTTCTTGCTTTATCTTATTGTTCTTCAATTGTATGTGTTATTTCTTTGCTTTTATGGTGTTTACTAATTTAGTTTGTATATCTCATATGATTTAGGAAAGAGAATATTCTAATATTATCTATACTTTTTACTATAGTTTTATGTTTTGAATTTTTTGGATTTTCTTTAGACATATTTTTTTTCTATTTCATCAAATTTTTGTGATACTTTTGGTAGACTGAAGTGGTCTCAAGATTTCATTCAAAGGCTAAGGCCAAGTATATTTTTCTTACAAACACCAAGAGGCCTTATATAGGCTCCAAGACTTAAACCCTAA
This sequence comes from Dioscorea alata, assembly GCA_020875875.1. Taxonomy (NCBI): domain Eukaryota; kingdom Viridiplantae; phylum Streptophyta; class Magnoliopsida; order Dioscoreales; family Dioscoreaceae; genus Dioscorea; species Dioscorea alata. The sequence goes on from CM037014.1 coordinate 4,365,296, forward strand.
GTAACCTTAACCTTAGTTAACAAGCTAACCATAGTTATGTTACTACAAGATGAGTCTTTGTGGAGCACAACATTTTTCACAAAGATTAGCATTTTAAAATTCAAGTTTTTACAATTACATTGTAACTGAAAATTCACTGTATTTATAATTACATCTAATCAAACAACATGTTAATTGAACTTGATTTAAAAACTTTTATAAAATACTTCCAAATTTTAAAATAAATTTTGAAAGTCAATTTCCAACATTCTAATTAGTATTTGAATGTTGGGTTCAAAAATAGCATGCAAGCAAACATAAATAAACATGGGTCAAAGACACTTTGAAATAGTGTTAAACATAGACTTTTATGGATGGCATCTTTGTTTTTTTTTTGTTTTTTTTTACCTTCTTTATTTGAAGATCAATAAATACAATAAGTATAAATATTGTGAATGATATAGAATAACAGTTCATCAATGTATATGTGTGTTTATTCTTAACGATTTAAGTTTACAAATCAAAATCAAAAGTTTTATTATTGCCTTGGTAAGATAAAAACTATTTTACATTAACACGTGGAGTTGGCATAACAAGTTATAAATAACTAACAACTTATTGCTATAAAGTACAAGAGCTGAAACTATATTTTCTCTTTTTCAACATTAAGTGCAACCATCTTTTGTACGAGCACATCTATCTCTTCTTTTTCAACATGATTGGTAATAATTTTAGCCATCTCTTTAGATTTCCTTCTGATATGCACTCCCTCTTCATCAATCATCACACGTTGGATTCCTTTAGCAATCTGGTCGCTACTAAATCTCCCCACCATCCCCTCAGTTCTTGTGACTTCCACGCCTACACCAAGATCCGTGACCAATTTTGCATTAAATGGTTGGTCAAGTTGCATAGGTAGAGCTATTATAGGAACCCCAAACCCCATTCCTTCCATCACCGAGCTCCAACCACAATGTGTCAAAAACCCACCAATGCTAGGATGAGTTAGGATTTCCCTTTGTGAAGCCCAACCATCCACTAGAAGAGCTTTATCTTCTCCCAATCTTTCTTGGAAACCTAATGGCAAACTTTGGGCATGTGCACAACTCCCATGAAACTCACTTTCACTAACCATCTCCTCCTTAAGGAACCTTACGATCCAAATAAATTTTAAGTGGCTAAGCTCTAGCCCAAGAGCTACCTCTTCTAATTGTTCTTGGGATAAGAAGTACTCACTGCCGAAAGAAACCAACACAACAGATGACATCTCTTTTGTACTTAGCCACTTATCACAATATTTTGGATAAATCTCATCTTTAACATTTGGCAGTAGAGGCCCTGTTGATATGATCTCTTTCTTTGTTAGTTGAGCAAGGTAGTCTATGTATGTGGACTCAATTTCCCCAAAAGTCTTGATGATAATATAGTTCAAAGACCTATTAATGCCCATAAGAAAGCGTTCTCTGTTTGAGATACCATTGGCCATCCTTCTCAAAATATCTCCGAAGCCTTTATGTACATCATGAAACTCTGGAAAAGGGAACTCTTCCTCATTAGGTCTTAACAAAAGATGGCACAAGTAAGCGCTACAAATAGCAGATGTGGTCAGGAATAACAAAGACGGAATATTTCGTAGATGTGTGACCTTAGGAACCCATGGTTGGAAAATGTCATAAAATAACAAATTAGGTTGCAATTGGTCAAGGAGTTGCTCGAAATATGGTTCAGTGAAGTCGAAAGCCTCCTTAAAAAGAGCCATCAAGTGGGGTGGAAGGTGTTTGGTGGATTGGATATGTGGTGCTAGACCAGGAATAGAAGGGAGTTGTATTTCTACCAATTTAATGGAAGGAAAAACTTTCTCATCCAAGGATTCTCGGATTGAATCAAGATTTATAGGAGTGGAGCACAAATACACCATCATACCTCTAGAGGAGAGTCTTTTGGAAAGCTCTAAAAAAGGCGATATGTGGCCATGAGCTAGCCATGACAGCATCATAATAGTGAGCCTACTAGAATTCATGGCAAAAATGAAAACCTATCTTCAGTATTCATAGTTTATTCTCGTAGTCACCAAAACACTTAACAAAGTCACTTGGATAGAGGGAGATATGTATACATGATTTAGAAATGAAAAAGAAACAAATGATCTTGAATTAGTAATATGAATAAGAGCCAATATAAGGTTTATAGAAAAATTGAGAAGATTTGGGATGAATCATCAAATAAGCATTGAGTTTTGAATTGCTTTTATCACGCAAGCATGAACATAGACTTGCCACGTATAATTTTGTAGCCACCTCAGTATTCATAGTCTATATTGTTAAGTATGGGCTCGCCACGTATAATTTTGTAGTCTTCTCAGTATTTATCTTCTATATTATTTTTTAAAATTATTTTAAATAAAAAAAATAGATATATTATGCGGGCTTGTAAACAAAAACCCTCAGGACAAAGACGTGTAGAAGAAAGCTTACAAATAAATAAAATAAATAACTATAATTTTAAAATTAAAACCATCAATGACTTTTTAAATTTCTGTCATTAATGCTTTCATCCTTAAACCATGAAAATGTTTGTTTTGGACCTTTTGGTCTTTATGCATGCTAGGTTATTAATTAGGTGCTGAGATTATTGTTTGCAAAAATCATAAAAATGATTTTTATGCTAATAATATGGACGTGGAGTGACAGAGTACGACGTGCTTGGCCAAAGTTTTCCATAAAATAATCTCAAACTCATTTTAACACTCAATTAACAATTTGAAAATTAAAATCATTTTTTAATAAATTAAAGGATAAAACAAATCATGATCCAAACTTTAAAGGAAATTAATGACTTTAGTTCTATTTTTTATAAATAATTCTAAAATTTGAATATAATTCGAATTATTTGAGATATTTTATCTAAATTGTTATTTTTAGGAAAAAGTTAACTATGGTTCACGAAATTTTTCAGATAAACCCTCTGATATTTGAATATATTATAAATTTTTTACTTATTTCAGTTCAATTATTTTTTTTGTCCCCGGACTTCATGGCACTAGTTTGTTTTTACTGGATTTCCATTTTTGTCCCCGTGTTGTGTGGGAAAAAACATACAATCATTTATAATTTTTGTACTATTTCAGCTTTTACTTTTTTTACTATTATATAGTTTTTTCTTTTTGAAGAAGCAACATATTTTCTCCTTTTTTTTTTCTTCGTGATTTAAGCTATTTTGTTACTATCTCTTTGTGATAATTTCACTAAAAATAAAAATAAAAAAATAACTCACATTGCAATATATTTCTTTTTATGAGGTGACAATCTCTTCTTTTTTAATGACCCAATTAAACATTCACCTTCAATGTGAGTTATTTTTTTATTTTTATTTTTATTTTTTTGAAAGGTTTCTCATATTTTATGCAATTTAAAAACTTGTCAATACAAGGTGATTGTGCTGTAGATTATCAATAGAAGACTCTTTTGTTGTAATGAGATGTAAGGGGAGGAATGAGTCTTATAGTCCATCATGATAACTTCTTGGGAGCCAGAAATGGCCAAAATATGTGAACAATGGGTCCTTGAGGTTTCCCATGTAAAGATAAAGTTCATTATATTGGATGAACACAAAATGGTTTGTCATATTGATTATGAAGTGGATTTTCACCTTATGTGAAACATATACCACATGTTTAACAATAATGCAATCAACTTCATCATTGATGCAATTGAAAGGACGACATACATTCTTTTGTAGGGTGTTTGTTTGGAGGTATTTTGTTTTACTTGTAAATGAAGTTACTTTAATTTAAGAAATCCTTTATTTGTTTGGGTGTATTTGTAAACTCTGCTGATAAGTGCTAGAAAGTTCATATATTCTACATCATTTACACGACATTCAGTAAGGAACATGTTTAGCACCTAATTAGTACAAAATTTTATTCTTTTGTTTACCACGACCTTTATTTCTGTTTTAGGAAAAAATATGCAAATTCGGGGGTATTTTGTGAAGCAAATTGGACTAAATTACTGAACTAGAGCTTCACCACGGCTCATAACGCCCGTGGTGACATCTCACCACGGCCGTTGTCCACACCCAACACTGTCGTTATTAAGCCGTAGTAGTGTGGAATCACTGGGAGCAACACAGAAGCCCAACGACCTCACAACAGCTGTTGTGAACCCATCATAACCATGATCCACCTACACAACACCCAGAGAAGCTATGTTTAGGACACGACTTGGAGCCCACGCAATAACTTACATCATGGGCATTACAACACCCGTGGTGAGGCCGTGGCTGACTAGATTCTATATAAATCCCAGGGTTTTCTGATCAAAGGAAGAGTCTTTTGCCGAATAAGGTAGAGCAGTTGGAGTTTTGGAGATTTGAGCTGGAGACAACTTTCATCCATATTTCAGCAGATTCTAGTTAATTTTCCAAGGGAGATTCAATGATCATCATTAGAGAAGGGCTCGCGATAAGATTCGGTGCGGTCTTGTCAATCTTGGGATCTTCTCAATCTCAACCTTCGTAGACCTATTGGAGGAAGTTAGTTTAAGAATTCTTTAATGTTATTCTTTGGTTTTCTGGTTTTATCTTTATTTACATCTCTATTTGTGATCCATAAGAACCTAATTTGAGGGGAATTATGTGTCTAGGTCCCTCGATTATTGTTTATGAATCTTGATTGCTAAATTCAATAAATCTTTCTAGTTTATGTGATTTATTGCATGTTTTTTGAATGATATTCTTTTTACTGTGTATGAGGAAGATATGCCCCTACATTAGAACACACATGCCATGTTAGATCTATGCATGCGCTAAAAGATTAGGCATAGCTAGGTTTTTGGGATTAGGGATTGATTGCCCTTTAGGCTTAATGCTTGATTTGAATCTTCTAGAAGAATTCTTGCACTTAAGGCAAACATAGAAGACTGGGGCAGGAAGAGATTCCATCTTAAGTTCCTAGTGATTTAGACCTAGTTGTTAAGAGATTGGGATCAATACTAAGCAACCTTGTAGTACTTCAAGGTTAGGAGGACATGTGTCCCCCACTTCAAAGTACTGTGGCAGTTGTTGCGTACCTGGCCGTGGGTCGGGGCATGACAATATGTTTTCCATACATTTATAATGCTAAAATGTATGCAAGCTTTTTCCATTAATCATGAACACAAGAACAAATTATCAATGGATTGTAAAATGTTTGCATGTATTGATGCTTTTGTACATATTGAATGAAAACACCAACTAAGGCTATTTAATATTGAAAAATTTATATAATGAAATTTATTTAATGAAAAATTTAATATTATCTAAAAATATTTAATAAGACTATATATTTAATGAAAATAGTTTTTCCCTTGAGAGTTATTTTAGGTAAACAAGCAAAACACTATGGGAAAAGTCATCTTTAAAACTAGAATTAATAACAAAACTTTTTAAACCAATTAAAAATTAATAACAATTACATCAATATAAGTAACAATTAAAATAATAATATATTAAAAAAATAACAATAATGTAGAAATTAATTTGATGAAAAAAATTAATATTTAAATCGATTAATATAATAATTGCATTCACTAAAATAATATCCATTTCCATTAAAAAAAATGGTATCTAAAGGTGTTTGGGAGTAATCTTACCCTAGGTGCCCACATCTCTTAAATACATCAAACCAAGTACCAGATTTCGTAATACAGATTCACAAATCCCTCACAACAAATACCAAATTCCGTAATATAATACAACATTTTCAGTTACATCAAACTAAACACCAGATTTTGCAATTGCTATATATTTTCAAATCTATATATTTTCAGTTATATTGTAATTGAAAATTCTCTGTATTTACAATTACGTCTAACCAAACGCTACCTTGGACTCTTCACTATCATTGTAATTATTGTGTCTATGCATTTTTATACTCTATGTAATTTTATGTGGCCTGATTTATGTCTTGTATAATCAGAAGTGTTTATCATCTATACTTGGGGTCATTAACCAACTCCCATTCAATGTCTAAATTTTTTGTAACATTTCTTCTTGTTTTCAAATGTTCTTGCTTCTTATTGTCACATTCTGAAAGAACATCAACCAAAGTGTTGTAAACATTTTGACTTTTTTGCTCAATATGTACATTTCCCGTTTAACTAATGTTCAAGCTAATGAAATTGACATGTGAGCACCTTGAGCATTCCTGTTGGCATATATCCATTCGTTTTTCTAGAATTTCTTTATGTGGGAAAATGTGCATATTATTATTGGAAATAATGTTAAGTAGATAGTAAATGGAAGTGATGAGTGCATTTTATATCATGTTTCTTACCCCCTATTATAGTCTTGTCTATGTCCTTAAGCATATTTACTGATTGGAATTGGTGCTATTTAAGGTATTTTATTCCTTCTGTAGGAATCTGGGGCCCGAGTCAATTTGGTGTGAAACCGAGGGTGTTTCCCGCGTGTGCAGTAAGTGACCAAAGGTTCAGAACTGGTTGACACGAGCATGACACGCCTGTGCTCCAAGTGCTGCAAGTCCCAGCCTGGATTATAGAAGAGCTAAAATCCTGACACTGGGGTGTCCCAGGTAGGACACGGTCACCACACTCCCGTGCCCCAAGTGCTGCAAATCTCAGGAGATGTTCTCTCATGAACGACACGGGCACGGTGCCTAGTACACGGTTGTGTGCCAGGTAACATGGGGGACACACGCCTGTGTCCCAAGTGCTGCAAATCTTAGGAGTTTCACCCCAGGATTTCCGAGAAGAGTACATGGTCAGAACACGCCCGTGTCCAGACCGTGTCGGGCCCCGAATCAGCCTTTTTAACTCCAGAAATTAGGGTTCATTCTCATCTTTTGTTCAGGGATTCATCTCTCCACCGGGAGGACGTTGATAAGATCGAAGATCAAGCTTCACCAAACCGCCTAAGAAGATCAAGGACTAGTAGGAGGCATTGCAAGAGGTGGAGAGTTGGCATGAGGACACTACAAGGGAGAACATCTTGAGTATTGAAGGGGGTTCTTTCTCTCTTTCTTTGTTCCATCTTTTACCTCACCTTGTGTACTTGCCCTCAGGGGCTAACTAGCCATAGTGCCTTGGTTGTGGACAATCGTCAGACTGTATTGCTTATAAACTCATTGTATTTGGCTATGGAGTTCTAATTGATGTTTGTGTTAATCTTGTATTGCATAACTGTAGTGTGTTTGGAGTGCATAGTTGTTAGGTTGTCCTAGCAAAACTGTAGTGTATCTTCGAACACATAGATGCAATATTGCTATTGAGCACACACGAACGTTATTGGAATGTACCGAGGTAGTCAACTAGGATGAGATAGTGTGCATGAGTCATTGGAAACTTCCGAAGGGATTTACTCTTGTGATTGCTGAGTACTTAGTCCTAATATCCTCCATTATCATCACCATTACCTTTTATTCATTGTTTTTATGATCCCATATCTTTTCTATTTGTTTCACTAGACATCAAAGGATCAACGAGTACTTTAAGTACAGTTCCCTGAGGTTCGACAACCTTACTCTTAATTGAGTACCACTTTATTACTTCTTGTGACCCATACACTTGCAGAGAGCGCATCAGGAAGCATCCAAAACTAAGCAATAAGAAAGCCTTTAAATGAAAACATTAAATATAAAAAAGATGTAATGCCATATAATTAACAAAGACATAAAATAATAAGCATAAACATAGAATAATAAATAGTAATGATGTATAATAAATACAACAAGTATATAATAAGCGTTAATCTAATATATAAAGTCTTTACAAGTCAAGATGCATTTACAAGGAGAAATCTCACTTATCCATACTACAGTTCAGGGTTAAGCTAATTGTTATATACTCCAGATTATCTATCAGCAAAAAATAGGTTGGATGTTTCTTTTCTATGATGAAATCGACCTTCACAGGCTATGATTTTTCATTTACTATAACAATGTTTATTACACTCTCATCGGCCCTCGATTAGATCTCATGTGTGGTTCTCGAGAGGCCATTTTTTAATGTGGTTTCAATCCGCACATCAAGTGTGTCAAATTGGGAGCGGAAATCGCCAAGCTCTCTCCTTAACAACTTGAACCCTTCTAATAAGTGGGTTGTTGCAATGTCATCTATTATCCTTCTTGGAGGACAATTCATCGGAAAACTCTTGTTAGTGGTTCACTAGGGGACTACTAAATTAGTGAGAGGGGGGCGGGGGTGATCCAGACCCCGCCCCCACCCTCCTTGCGGCTCCCGTTTCACTTTGCTATAGGAAAGAAATGAGGCTGCAGGTTTCTCATTTTCCGCCTTCTGTAGAGGTTGAGTTTCTCTCGATGTGGCTCTTACAAGTCAATATATTCTTGATTGACTGGGACAAGCTTGAAAAAAATGAGATAATACTAATGTCACATGTTAAAAGATAACCCCAAAAACTAAACATAAAAGCTAAATGTTAGGCATAAACCCTCCCTAATAAACAAGACCATTTAATAATAAATAGAAATCCTTATCAATAAAAGGAAACTTTTGTTAATATAGGGAAACTCTTTGTAATAAATAAAAACATTTTGAATAACAAAAATGAAATATTACTACATTTAAATAGCAAGGGCTTCTTTACATGCTATAGATGACATAAGAAAGCCAAAAAATGACCCTTACTTTCTGAAGCTATTCTCCTCACAACATAGGATTTACAGTATCCCATCAAAATTGGCCTTTTTCTTAGTTCAGGTCACCTCGTCCACCTGCATGAAACCCGCAGGACATTTCTTTTTTTGGGTGAAATTTGTCTTTAGATGTTGTGATTCTATATTGGCCATGACGATGTTCTTTACTCTCCTCGGCCAGTAGTTTGGTCTCGTTTATCGTTCTTGACTAGTCTTTTTTATCACTAGGAGGTAAAAAAAAATATTCTTAACTAAGTTTTTAAAATTGAGAGCAATAGAGATATTTAAATATTTTAGTTTAAGTTATAATCAATTTTATATCTTCTTTCTACTAATATTTAAAAATTTTATAATTTAATGAATAGTACACTTATTTTCAGAAGATTAATCTACTATTTTATTTTAATTATAAATATAAAGTTTTAAAGTTTACTTATGTACCTTTCTATATTTTTGTTATTTAGGTTTGCTTGCAAATAATAAGTACATAATATACATGTATGAATTGGTGAACTTCTAAATGAGCAAATTATTAATCTAAAGATAAATTTTCTTTGTCTTCATTGGATGGTTTTCAACCAAAAAAAAAAAAAAAAACTCCAAACAACATAAAACACATGAACCCTAAATAATTTTGGGAATATGGTTTTAATGGAATACACAAACACCAATAGAAAATAAAATAAAGCCTTGATTTAGTCCTTGCACATTTATGTGGCTTTTATACGTTTTAGTTAGCAGTTTGTTTCGATGTAGTTCACTATTGAACGACAACAAGATAAAGCCTTTGGGGAAAGGGAAGATCTAAGAAACATAGATAATTAAATGTGAAAATTTAAGAAATCAAAAAAATCAAAAGAAGAAATTCAGAAAACGGAGAATAGGGAATATCTTCAAAGGTGAAATTTCCACAGGCAACGGATATTGGTCCCTTTGAAAAGACATAGAGAAGATGATTAATTACTTGGGTTAAGAGGTCTTGTGGTGCCACGAAACTTTTTTTTTTTTTTAATTAGACTACTTAGAGTGTAACAAGTGACAACTAATATGATTGTGGGTCCAAAATTAAATTAAAATATTTTAAAGATTTGTTTTTCAGAGAGGGGTGTTATCATCAATTTCTATATATATATAAAACTAACCCCATTAGTGGATGGAAGGACCAAAAAGCAAGCTAGAGGAAAAAGAAGAGAGTTTTTGGAACACTGCATTTGGTTGCCATGCTTGGAATGAGAATGAGCCATCAATGGGTCTACCCCTTTGTTTGGGTGTGCATGCATGGGAGTAAGAGGGGCATGGGTAAGGAGTAAAAACATGTGTCAGATGTAATCACAATGCCCCTAAGTTTGAGAGGATTCTTCATTCCTTGATGATAAAATGACACTTTTGCTCTTGCATTTAAAATTGTTTTTTTACATTCATTTTTCAACATTCAATTGTTAATTTCAAAGCATAAAAAAATAAAAAAAAGAAAATTTATAATTAGCAATTTAATTTTTATAGAAAACTCCTCAAATTTGATATATGATTAACACCAGTAATTAATAACTAATTAATGATCCGAATGAGCTATTAAAATTAAATATTTATTTATAATAATTAAGTAATTTTAATATTTTAATATTTTAAAAAATAGTTATCACTTAAAAAACCAATTATTATATGTATAATAATATTTATTTGCATAAGGGGCATAAAAGTTATTTTATCACATTTTCTTTATTTAATTTTCCCATTCCCAATGCACTACCCTCCCAATCCTTTACAACCAAACATTAGTTTTCATTTTCATACATTTTCCATTCCCCCTTATTTCATTCCTCTTCTAATCCTCTCTATTCCATTCCTTGCAACCAAACGCTTGTGGATTCCTTAAATAGGGAGGGATTTTTTGTTTTTTAATTATTTTACTCAGAATGACAAGGGTCATTTGGTTCGTGGGTTTAGTATATTATCACAGTAATGAGAGCTCAGAATAATAAGGTGTAAAATATTATGAGCAGAATGTTGGTGGAATTTACTATGGTCATATTTGGTTGAGAATTTATATTGTTGGTAATATTTTATTATTGTCTTTGGTTGGTCATGGTAATCAACTAAAATTATCAAAATACTTCCGAGCTTAGAATTTTTAGTAATTCTAGAATTGAAATTGAACAAAATTTTCAAATGAAATATTTTGATTGTATAGACCAAAATTAATATATCATCTACAACAATATCAATACACAAAATTATGAATAAAACTAGTAATATCAACAACAAGCATAAGAGAGAGAGAGAAGTGATTAAGGTTTTAATCATGGGAAAAAGGTGAGAAATGAATTTTTTATTTATTTATCACACATATTCATTAAAAATTATATTATAAGGACAGGGGTAAAATTCTTACCACACTAAATAATCTAAGATAAACACCTGTGATTGGAGGTAATGTGATTGCCAAGTCCCTTAGTAACATTTCACTGTTAGGGGTTGTTTTGTTGGAGATAATATTAGATTACCCCCGAAATGTGGACTGGGTAATATTATATTACCTCATTTGGTTATATAGAGTGGAAATATCATATTCTCAGAATGTGATAACTTGGTCAATATTACCAGAAATCTGATTACCAACTCAATAGGGGGTAATCTCACATTCTGGCCGGAATGTGAATTTTTTCAGTTATACCTTTTAATAGGGACACAAGTGTATGTGCCGAACGTGTAATAAAGTGTGCGTAAGTGCAGAGTGTTGGTCTACAAGGAAGAAAGTGAATACTAGTAATAACTCTAAACTCAAAAAATAGCCTGGAAGATCGAGTGTTGTGTGTGTGAACAAAAGCAAATAAAAACAAGAAAATATGGAAAATAATAGGAGGGAAGTCAAGGAAGAAAGCAATGTTCAGGCATAGCATTCCTCTAGGGTTATGAGGTATAGGATAGTGGTTGTCTAAACATGCAATCCTATTTGAACCGAAAGGTTTCTAAAATTATATAAAACCTTGATTTCTCAGGCGAAGTGTAACTGAATAGGTGCAGAGCTGATACAGACATCCACACAATCGCATTAACACTCTATCAAATCTTATTGTGGACTAATGACAATCTATTAAGTAGATACTCTTCCCCCAAAGAGGAAGATTTTCCCTAATCTGAATACAGAGCAGAAATGTGGCTTCTCCTAAAATCCACTCCACATGATTACAAAGAGTATGAAAATTATCACTAATCCACTCAGAAGGATGGTGGAAGACAGAGTCTCCTAGATACCCTAACTAGAGGTGTATCCACTATCCTCTCAAATTGCAGCAAGTTTATGCTAGGTGAGAATTTCTTCTTTGAATTGGTTTTGAATCTCTCTTTATGGGCATAAGCATGCCCGCAAGGTCTTCTAGAATTAAATTATGGCCCTAAGGTGGGTCATAAGCTGCTTGTAAGCCACCTAGTTTGCCTTGTCCTTGTTACAATAATGCCGAGAGAGCTCCAAATTCATCGTTTGAAATCTGAAATGCTTCTTTTGGCTCTCTCTTGTCTTGAAGTGATGCCCTAAGCCTGTAAATATGAAACACACTAGATTTAGTATAGAATTTCATAATATGATCTTAATACATGTCAAATGAGCGTACAAATTGGTATAAAATACATGCATGTTATACACTCATCAAATTCCCTCACACTTAAGCTTTTTCTTGTCCTCAAGAAAAAAGAAAACATTACAAACCAAGAGGGAAATGCTTTCACCCACCTAAAGAGGTAGCTCTTTCTCTTGTTAAGGCATATATAGTATCCGACTTATCGAGAGTAACTTCACACTTCTAATAGGGTTAGCTCTTTCCACTTCTCAACTTGTCTCTATTTTTTTTTAAATTCTTTCTCATTTGCAAAAAAATTTCTCAATTCAACCACAAGAAATACAATAAACAAAACTAGAAGAAGTCCCACACAGTCTAATTTGCTGCAATAGAGGAGTTGTGCGCTCTAATTAAGTGAATTACCAAGATTAGAGTGCAAACTAAAAGAAATAGAACTCAAAATGGAGCAAAACTCTCATGTGTCCACTCTAATACTAAGAAACTCCCACTACATTACAAATGCACCGTCATAAGTCATACTTGGCACACAAAAGTGTCAAGAATAAAACTTAAACCCCTAAATTCCCCCACACTTAATTCATAAATTATCCTCAATGTGTGTAAAAATAAGCATGCAAGGCAATGTAGACACAAATAAGAGGGAAGTGGAATATGATCACTTCTGCGGTTCTCATAAAAGAAGTCCTAGTGTGTCCTTTGTTGTACCCTAGTGTGTCGTTTGTTGTAACTAACCTAGTGTGTCCTTTGTTGTACCCTAGCAGTTTGAGGGTCACTCAAGGTCAAGAATTGACTGAGTGAGCATTCTCTCTATAATTGAGGATGTTGGGTGTTACAAATAAATCCTGCGAAGTATAAGGAAAGAACATTAAAGCTCAATAAAAATAAAAGAACAAAAATAAAATAAAATAAAATCCACTAAAAGTCTCAAAATAGATACAAAATAGACAGGGCTAACCTTTGCCAAAAATACTGAATACAATAGTCTGAGAAAAAAAATAAAAATAAAAAAAATAAAATAAAACTAATGCTCAGTGGTGTAAGATGGTGCTGGATCGATTAGTGAATGCGGGGAAGGTGGAGGAGTAGATTCCGGAGGAACGGGAGCTGGAAGAGGAACCAGTCTAGAGAGAAGATCTAGTGCATGGCCAAGGTCGGCCTCAATTTGTGCCTGAGTCACCAAGATAGTCCTTTGACCCTTCTGCAATTGAACTACAGCAGCCTGCCGCTCCTGTATCTTAGATCTGCATCTAGGAAGAACTGCTGCTGTCGTCGGAGATCCCATAGGTGCAGTGCCTGATGGTAGGGATGACTCACTATTGGACTCATCATCCAACTCCTCATCAGGTGGCTACTCTATTGTGCTAGGGGTGAGGACCTATCTGGAGTCGCGGTGCATCACCATCCCCATCAAACATAGCGTGTCCAACCCCAAGGGAACAATGCCACTGATGACCTCCTGTCCTTGAAGTCGATCTGCTAGGCCCATCCCTCTGATCAGTCTCATGATGTATGACTTAGCAAAGATCGCACCCAATAGTATATGTTGGCCTTAGTGTGCAATAAAATCTTCTAGCATCTAACCTAGGTGGATGGGGTAGCGCTCGGTCATGCTGTCAAAGAATAAGAGCTCCTACCATCTCATCACTCTAGTGTTGTTTGCTCGACCTGCGAATGAATAAGCAATGATAGCGTGTACATGAGGCCTTGGTAAGCCCCGACTCATAGCTCATCCCTCTGCTTAGATGCTACTAGACTCTTTTGGTAGTGATGCTAGGAGGAAAATCAATTAGCAGCTACTTATTTTGTGGGGTGCTGGTGAAGTCCATGTCATAAATATTGGGATCTTATCACTCTAACAAGGGAATTATCATGTGAAAATACATGCCAATACGCAGCAGATAACAAAATTTTAATGGCAAGTAAACATGATAAAACCCTAATGCATGCTAGAACTAGGATTAAATTCTAAATAAATAGATAATTAAAAGTTATACCTTTCTTTTGATGACGATTCTTAATGTATCCTTGTTTCTCCGAAATCAAAAGGGACTGCGAATCGTGACTTCCCTCTACAATCACGTACACATGAACGCCTTTGGGAATCAAGCAGGTATGCTAGTACCTCAAGAAGCAACACTTGTTTCTTGGTTCAAATAGCAAGCACCCGAGATTCAAGAGAAAAGAGGTTGTAGGCGCGCGCGGTGGCGGGTTCCGGTGGTAGATCCAACGGCAGCGGCCAATGGAGAAGAGTGATGGCGGCTAGGGTTTCTTGAGAGACAATCTCTCAATCACTCTATTTTTTCTCTCTCTGTCATATTAGGGTTAGACCATCTATTTATATTGGAAACCCAAAACCCCAATTTACGAAAAAAACCCTTCACTCCTAATCAAATTAGGAATCTCTTCTTTACTTGATTAATTAAACCATTTTAATTAACCAAATTGATTAGATTGGATCAACACTTAATAAGACCCTACCCAAATAAGCTATTTGCTCCACCTAATTTAGTTTTTTTTTCACCAAAACCCTAAATAGTGGTCCAATAAGTAACAAATACTGAACATTGATCCCGGCATTCTTAGTGTACGATCCTGTAGGTCCATTTAACATTGGCAATAAACTTAAACAATTTTAACACTCATAAATCATAATTCTTCTTTAGCAAGATAATATGATTACCCAATATTAAATGAAGGTCAATTTCGAGAATTAACGAAACCTATCACAGCCTCATGCAATCCTTTGCCACAGAATATCTTAATTAACGTAAGGCATGGAGCGAGTCATCCTTATTTTAATGCTAATTAATTTCTTGATCTCTTAGTGAACTGACTAGGTCAAGTAAATAATAACTCTTATCATTTTCCTTGGGCGTGGCCACGCGCTACTCAGTCTCACTAATCAAGTGGCCGGTGATATCCACTCTCTCTACAGAGAGGGACAATCCCTTCACTTCACTTATGTCTCTTAGCATGAACCGCGACATGCCCAAACATACCCATACTTGCCACTCAATTAAGAATGACGTTAGGCGTAAGTCAAAACATGTAAGGATTCATCCGAGATCCATAGTGATTTCAGGTCGAAGGATTCTACTACAAGAATTGCTTGAGAAAAACACTTATGACTTTACAACCATGTAGTGTTCTCAAGAGCGGATCGATCCAGGTACACTGTTCCCTAACATGTATCTATGTCCTTTGATTGATATCCCATATCCTATAACTCGTAAAACAAGGTCATCTCATGAAAGACATACTAGTCTTAATTTATTTTCATTCCCATGAAAATAATCGACTAGGGACATTTAGAATATTGTTCTAGTTTATGCTTGAAGGTTTTACTATCCAAATCACGCATTTGATAACTTGAGCAGAATCAATATTCAAGGATATTTTATCTTATTAACTATGCACATAAATAATAATAGATAAAACGATGCCTCATAATAATTATCCAAATAATAAGAGTTCATACAATGTATTTGGGCTAGGGCTTACACTAACAATAAATCCTTGATAGTAGGGTAAACTCGGTGTAAAAAAGGCACCACTACTCTCCAAATAGCTAAAATCCGATGTAGCCCACCCGACCAAAACCAATTAGTGCTCAGTCCAACTCGAATGTGCTCAGAACCTCCAGTGCAGTGTCATGGTACACTTGCTCCTCATATGCGAATATCCGGCTCCAATCACCGGTACCTTCTCCTTGAGCCTTGGTTGGGCAAGAATAGGCCAATCCACCGTGCGGGATTGGCCAAATTGCTTCATATTCAAGTGGGTAAATCGCTCTCAGAAGCGAACCTCAGAAAAAGTAGGGGCCGAAGGGGTCAGGGAAGTTGATGTCTCCTCTGCAATGACTGTACCCGAGTTGTAGGCCTTAGGTCGCTTCCTCTTGGCTTACTCAGAAGCTGTCCTTTTTGCTCTAACCATCCTGTATAAGAAGAATACAAAGTTTAGAATGCAAAAATACAAAATTTAAACAAAACTGGAATGCGTACGGCCTGCTTACAGGAAGGCTTACGACTGTAAGCCTCAAGGAAAATCACCTTTACGGCGGCCTCACAGCTGTAAGCCATTAGCGTAGGCTGTAAGGACCCCTCCTGTATAATGGAGCTCCAAAATTTATAAATTTTGACTCTAAAATCATTCAAGCATTGCTAAACAACATACATTCATTTTTATGCAACAATTTAGATGATTGACTTAAGAATCATGAAAACGAGGGTTACCTTTCTGATAAAGAGGAAAATGAAAGAAACGTTCGGTAAGGAGCTTTTAAAGTGGTCCAAACCCATTAAAAAAACTTAAAAACTAAAGAGGAAGACAAGGGAAAGAGAATGGGTGGAGAAGGAAGCATCGGCAACCTCAATTCGGTGAAAAACAAATTGGAATGAGGATCAAAGGTCATCGACAGCGCTAAACCCTAGGTGCTTACTGTTAGCTTACCAATATAAGCCTCGACCGTAAGTCTCTCTGAATGAACAATTACGGTGTGCTTACGGTTGTAAGGCCTACCCTGTAAGGGTACATATCCTTTACAACCTAGGTTACAATTGTAAGAGACTTAATATTATAGTCTATAAGGTTCTTTGTTTCGCTTTTACGGTCCATCTTACAAGAGTAAGGCTCCCGTAAGGGACCTAGGTTGTTTCTAATGGAGGTTACGGGCTATAAGGGTTTAAGGTATGCCCCTAAAGTGCTCTAGATAACCCTTATTGTCTCACTTATGGGCGTAAGACACTCGTAAGGAACCTCTAAACTGTGTTCACAAGGACTTACAGGCTGTAAGTGTACTGGTAAGACTCTTTGGACTCCCCTTGCTAGATGGCCTATGGGCGTAAGATGCCCATAAAGATCTCTGTTGAGGCTTACAGCTGTGCTTACTGGCGTAAGTAGCCCGTAAGAGTCATGGAAAATTGAGCAGTGCCTTCCTTGTTCCCTATAATTAAGATAAAAAACATGTATGACCTAGAAAGCACAAAACAAGTGTCTAAGAAAACAACCATCCAACTAATGCATGAAAATTCATGACAAGCCCAGCAATTTATTACAGACTTAAATAAATCTATAAAACTACAACTAAAGACTCAAACTTAACAAAATATGAAAAATCTTTGCTGGGTTGTCTTCCAAGAAGCACTTGTTTAATGTCACAAGCTTGACATACTTGAATCGCACATGTCATGGAGGGTCAAAGTAAAAACACTCTTCATGACCGAAATCGATGTCTCCAAAATAATGCCCAAGTGCAAGGTAAAAAAATAGGGAACTTACCGATGTAGTTGATTGACTTAGGGGTTACCTTCTTAGGTGAAGGTTTGCTATTGTCTTTCTTGGGAAAAGTGACCTCTCGCTAGTGCTTCTTTCGCGTACTTTCCTTAATCAATATTGGTGCAAGGAAAGGGGTAGTCTCTTCAATGTGAGGGTCATCCAATGACTCCTCAAAAGCCTTTTTGTGCAAAGTTTCCTGCACAAATTCATCAACAAGTCAGTTAATTTTATCAAGAAAATAACATGTATCATCAAAATAAGAAGGATGCTTCATTGCATTGGATAAAGCAAACATGACTCCCTCATCTCCAACCCTAAGTGTCATTCTACCATTGCTAATATCAATGAGGGCTTGGGAGGTGGCTAGGAATGACCTACCCAAACTGAGGGACACCTCAACATCTTCATCTATATCTAGAATCACAAAGTCTACCAGGAAGATGAATTTGTCAACCTTAACCAATACATCTAGGATGCCTAATGGAACGACCGATAGTTGCAAAGTCATCCTAGTTGGCTTAAGGTCACTAAATCCTAGTCTCATAAATATGGTGTAAGGCATCACATTAATACTAGCACTTAGATCCGCTAGGGCTTTTTCATTAACCAATTCACCAATGTTACAAGGAATAGTAAAACTCACTGAATCTTTTTGCTTACTCAATAGTCGATTTTGAAGCAACGTAGAGCTCTCTTCACTCAATGTGACTGTTGACACCTCTTCAAATTTTTGCTTGTTTGTTAGTAGGTCCTTGAGAAACTTTGCGTACTTTTGCATTTGTGACAAGGGTTCAACAAACGCTACATTGATGTGCAATTACTTCAACAAATCCAGAAATCTCTTGAATTATTTGTATGTATGATTATTCTTCAACCTTGGGGGATAAGGAAGATGGGGAACATACTCCTTTACCGGTGGTGGTATTCTCTTCTCAACATTTGGAGTAGGCTCTCCTTCCCCTGCCAGACTTTCAACAACTTCAACTTTTGGCCTATTTTCTTTCTCCATCACCTTTTTAGTATCCATCCCCACCTCTTTACCACTCTGAAGAGTAATTGTGTTGAGATGCTCATGGGGCTAGCTTCAGTGTTACTTGGTAGACTTCCTTGAGGTCGTTCAGACAATAATTTCACAATTTACTCCACCTGGTTCTCCAAATTCTGAAGAGAAGCCTGCTGGTTTCTCATTGATGCTTCTATGCTTTGGAACAGGTTGTCTGACTACTAAAACTTAATATCTGTCCTTTGAATAAACTGAGTGAGCACTTCCTCAAATGTGGATCTTTTGTCATTCTGTTGGTGAGGAGGGAATCATGGGGGGGGGGGGGGGGGGGGGGGGGGGGGGGGGGGGGGGCTTCTATTGCTGTCCTTGATTATCCCTAGAGAAATTGGGATGATTCTGCCATCTTAGGTTATATGTACCACTATAGGGGTTCCCTTGTTGTCGAAAAGTACTACCAACAAAATCTACTTGTTCAATGGGTCCGTGCATCGCTCCGACAATGGAACAATCTATCGAGGCATGTCCTTCCTCACACGTGTCACATACCATGGCTGTAGCCGACTTCTGAGTAGACAAATTATCAATCTTTTAGCTCAAAGCTTCCACCTGAGCTGCAAGTGCTGTGACTTCACTAAATTTAATCATCCCGACTGGCATCACTACTGATTTGTCTCTCCAATTCCATTAATAATTGTTCATGGCTCTTTCCCCAAGGTCTTACTACCAAGTGATCCTCCGGCTGTTAAATCAATAAGCTGTCTGGTACTCTAATTGAGTTCTTGATAGAAAATCCGAACTTCCATTCATTTAGGGAGGTTATGATATAGACATTTCCTTATAAAGTCCTTGAATTGCTTCCACACCTCGAACATTGACTTAGTGTCCAACTGTGCACAAGTTGTAATCTCTTGATGTATCTTGGTCGTTTTTCCTGGAGGGAAATAACGAGCTAAGAATGCTTCGACAAGCTATTCCCAAGTCATGATAGATGCTTTAGGAAGACCCTGAAGCTACTGTTTAGCTCTTTCTTTCAATGAAAATGGGAATAAGCAGATTCTGATAGCGTCGACTGAAACGTTGTTAATCTTAAACATGTCACATACTTTAAGGAATCCCCCAATATGATTGTTAGGATCTTTGTCCGGTAATCCATGGAACTGTATTAATTATGAACAATTTGTACAAAAGCAGGCTTAAGGT
The DNA here is from genome assembly GCA_020875875.1 of Dioscorea alata. NCBI lineage: Eukaryota > Viridiplantae > Streptophyta > Magnoliopsida > Dioscoreales > Dioscoreaceae > Dioscorea > Dioscorea alata. Next base: position 4,384,980 of record CM037014.1, read on the forward strand.
CAAAGTTGTTTGCTATAACTGGTGGGTGCACTATACTTGACTGAGAACTGTCAAGAGTGGGCTAAGCATAATCTAAAAGGATTCTATGCCGGTTCCCTTAATCTTCCATGGTGTCCAACTGCTCTCCCTCAACACTCACTGTCAAAGATCATGTTTCATTCAGTAGAGTTGTTCTAAGTCTGGTTCCAATCACTATTTTTATACTGCTTTTGCCTTTTTCCAGTCTTGTTGATTTACCCTTTGGCGGCACACACTGAAATCAAACAAAAGAGAAGGAATAAAAAATAAAGAAAAACAAAAGAAAAACAAAGAAGAAAGAAAAGAAATGACTAAAGTGACGAATATTTAAGTGTTCATAATATCACTAATCTTCCCCGACAACGGCGCCAAAAAATTGATAGGGATGCTAGTGTATGTGCCAATTGCATGATAAAGTTTGCGTAAGTGCAGAATGTTGGTCCACAGGGAAGATAGTGAATAATAGTAATGACTCTAAAACCAAAAAATAGGCTAAAAGATAGAGTGGTGTTTGTGTGATAAAAAAGCAAATGAAATAAGAAAATACGGTAGATAATAGGAGAGAAGTCAAGGAAGAAAGAGATGTCCGGGTATAGCATCTCTTTAGGGTTATGAGGTACAGGATAGTGGTTGTCTACACATGTAATCCTATTTAAACTGAAAGGTTTCCAAAATTATACCAAACCTTGATTTCTCAGGCCAAGTGTAACTGAACAGGTGAAGAGCTGATATAAACATCCACACAATCAAATTAACACCCTATGAACCTTATTGTGGATTGATGATAATCTCTTAAGTAGATACTCTCCCCCAAAGAGGAAGATTATCCCTAATCTGAATATAGTGTAGAAATGCAATTGCTCCTAAAATCCACTCCATATGATTGCAAAGAGTACGAAAATTATCACTAATCCACTAGGAAGGATAAAGGAAGACAGAATCTCCTAGATACCCTAACCAGAGGTGTCACACCTACCTCTTCTATTAAGGTAAATGTGGCACCCATTTGTTAAAAATCCATTTTAACTGGAAAACTAACACCCCAGAAAAACCAAATCAAACTTATAGAAAATGATTAACAACTTTACACCGACTACAGGTTCAAATACATGAATACAAAACACATAATTACTTCAACACACTGGTACAACCGCTACAAAATCACGACACCAACAATAGAAAGAAAGGGGACCCACTGCAACCATGAACTCAGCCCTGACTGGCTCTACAAGCAATCTAGTAGGGTCTTGCTCCTGCAACTGTAACACATTTCAGTTGGTTGATAGTGACTCAATAATTTCAAATAATTAAATATAGCATATATAAAATATATCAAGATCAATTTCTTAAATAATTTCCCAACTTTCATAAAAACCAGAATTTTGGCAAAATACAAATTTTAAGAGATTTTAAAACAAAAACTCATCACGAATCATTATCAAATCAATTTTCCAAGGAAATATAAATTTTTGCGAGAGACTGACCTCTTGAGAGCCATAGCTAGGCTTCACCCCCTCATCACAGTCCAAAATAACATGTTTTACACGACTAAACTGTAAAACGGTTCTCAAATCATCGGCCTAAAAACACTTCCTGACTTAGCCGCTGTCGCGACCAGGTTGAGAGCCATCAAGGTCTTCATAACCTTGACGTTGACCATTGAGATCCCCGTGTGGTGACCCCCGGGTTTCTCAACAAAACTAAACCTTGTTAATGGCTCTACGCACCTCTTGACCAGGGGTAAACTCAAGGTTGACCATGCCGCCTCCCATCAGGCCGGACCGTGGGACCCCACTACAGTGTTGGAATAAAGTCCGTAGTCACCATTAAAATCTAGTAAAAGCTCAATAGTACAATACATGCATAATACCTGAAAAATCCAGATCCATGATACCATTCCTATACCAGGAATGAAAACCAATTCCACAAGCATTAACGGTAAAACATTTTAAATATGCGCACATGGTTTCACAAATTATCTCAAAATCATGGTGCACATAACTATTAAAATAAATACCTTAAATGAATAATTAAAACATATATACATGTATTTTCTACAGTTGAACTATATATAATTATACTAAACCAGATGTACCAATATGATTGTCATGGCATAACAATGGGAAATAAATGTAAGTATCCTTAAACATTTTACATAATTAAACATAATAAAATGAAATAATTAAACAATTATTTCGAAAATACTAGCTATTAAATAATTATTTTAAAATAATAACAATTAACCAATTATTTTAAAATAATAGCCACTACCAACTTACCTGGTCTCCTTTGGATTCTTGCTAGACTTGGAACTCCCTCCCAAGCTTGAACAATACCTAATAGGAGAGTGGAATAAAAATAAATAAAATGCAGGCTAATGACAAAATTGAACCCAAAAGAAAATACAAGAAACCAATAATTAACTCTCTAATTAGGCCCACTCACTCCAACCGGTTCAAACCTAACCTTGCATAATCAAACTGGTCTCCAATTGTACTTAAACCAACTCAATTTATACTAAATCCTCATGAATTAACCTCAATTTCACTTAACCAAGTTTAATTTAACCAACCAGCATTGAACAAATTCCAATTCTTATTCAAATCTCTTGAACCAGCTTGGTTCAACTGAACCCAATTCTCCTTGAATTGGTTCAGTCCAAAGTAATTAACCCAACATCTGGACCAAGCCCAAATCAATCTCAACCAACGTAACTTAAATTCAACCTAACTCAATTACACATTGAGTCCAAATCAAATCAATCCTCAATTGGTTGCACAAAACCAATTCCTTACTCTCATCCAAACCCAAATGAACCCAACCCACTTCAACTTGCTAGCCAAATCCAACTCCAACCCAATTGAATGAACTTGATTAAACCAAATCAATTCAACTTCACTTGATTTGATCAAGTCTAACTAAACCAAATCAATTAAAATCAAACAACTCTCCTACTTGATTTGATCCAACCAAAATATTTCATCTCAATTTGGCTAGACTCAACCAACTCTCCATTCTAACCATTATCATTACCATCTTAATCATCATCAACAACTTAATTAACCAGAACAAACGCTAACCTCGGTTGCTACAGTAATCTACAATAACCCCGAGAATTGATCCACCATTCCAAGTAAGATTCATCATAAATACAATGGTTTTTCCAAAACAATTTGAAGCATCCATCAACTACAATCATAAACCATGCTTTTACCACTCAAATCCAAACCCTAATCTCACAAAAACATGTTAAAAATTCTAGCATAGTTGCTTAAGCTTTTTAACCAAACATCATGCATTATTTCAACCAAGAAATTCTTACCAAGCAATGTAACTCTTCGGCGAACTCCCTCGGCGATCTCCAAGCCCTTCTCCTCCAAAACCTCACATTTTTCCATTCTTTTCTTCTCTCTTATTTTTTTTCCTCTCAAAACACTATGCAACCTTCATTGAAGGAGAAGAAGAAAGCCCAACATAAAAGCCTTTCTCTCTCAACTTAAGCTTTTGCCGAAATTCACTTTTAGTCCCTGAAAGAATAAAATTTCTTACAAAAAGGTTCCTAAAAAGTGACCAACGGTCCTTGTGTCATGAAATAGTATTTCCAAAAGATCTCTGCAAACTTACATTTCAGTCCTTGGTATCCAGAAACACTTCAGATCAAACCTTTTTATTACTTGCGAACCCAAAATTTCTATAAACTTTCAAACTTAGGTCCTTGTTCGTTCTACTTGGGTTTTAACAAAATTGCTTTGCAGGATAATCTTGCTGTCTGATAAGTGCTCGTGTTTAAGTAATGCGAAGTATTATTTTCTTACATTAAGCATTATTTTTCTCAGATTTTATTGTTGATTGGTGTGCATTTGTGTTCTTTTGTGCATGTAGGGTTGTGGAGTAGATTTAGAGAAGAAATTGCAAAATTAGGTCATGTTCGTCATTGTTGAGAAGTTCTTGGACCAAGCAAGAAACAAAGCACGGGTTCTAAACTTGTGAGTGTGTGCCAACCTCCATTGGAGGGGCACAAAGACAGTCACACTTATAAAAATCTAGCCCGTGTAGTATTGAAGAACTTTGTCAATAAGGAGAAAAGAAGCAAATGACATGATCTACATTTGGTTGTGTGTCCAATTCGACAGCCTCTGTGAAGAACACGAAATTGGGAACATTTTGTGCGTGAGCACGACAGCAAATCACTGTAGCAGTTTACTGTTCACTGCGTGCCAGAAATTCAATTCTAAAGAATCCACACGGGCGCCAGCAATTTCTCTTGCCTTGAATCACTACTCCCTGTGGATTCGACTACCCTCTCACCGAGGTACTTTATTACTTCAACAACTCGTACACTTTCAGGCCCCTGTCATTGTCTTTGTGATAATACCCTGAATATATTTTTCAACAGGTATCCAAAGGTTCAGATTATTACAAGAGGTGTACCCACTATCCTCTCAAACAGCGGCAAGTTTATGCTAGGTGTGAATTTCTTCTCGTCACGTAGCATTACCAAGTATGATAACTAGGGTTTTCACCTTGTTAGCAATTAAGTATTCAATCACACAATTAGATTCAAATAGATATGATTGCAAATAAGAAATCAATTAAAGCATCAAAGATCCAATAACCAAGGCCAAGAGTATAAACCTTAGAGTTCAACTATGCCTTAACATCTACAAATTAGCCCTCCATAAATGGAGGGAAAGCATCCAAGATACAAATAATGGAGAAAAACATGAAAGCCATGAAAACCCCCTTTTAATTCCTAGGATGAGGGATCACCGGAGAAGTTGCTTGAAAAGTTTCCATGCATTCCACCAAGATGAGCTCGACGGCTACAATCTTCAATCCCCTTGAATGTATATCTAAATCCCTCTCCAAATCGCTCCTTAGGTGCTGGAGATTAATCTCTTTTCTTTTTTAACCTCACCTCTAAGAATCAACCCCAAAGAATAAAATGATAGAATAGAGTATGCCCTAAAAATCTTCATAAGTTCTATTTATACCTGACTGCTTAAGGGTTGCTTACGAGAGTAAGGGATAAGCTGTAAGGGAGCTGGACAAGATGGTCGCGAGCCTTATGAGATAACTTATAGCCGTAAGTCACATTTGTAAGGTCTTTTGTTTGTGTTACGGTCCAGCTTACGGCCGTAAGCGCTGGAAACTTCATTGTTTTGCTTTTTGTGACCGCCCTTACGGGCATATGTTGTGGTTGTAAGCTCCTATGGATGGTCCTTGCGAGCGTAAGCCTTGTCTGTATGGTCATTTGAATTGGTTATGAATCTCCCTTAATGGGTATAAGCATGCCTGCAAGGTCTTTTGGAATTGACTTACTGTCATAAGGTGGGCCATAAGCTGCCCGTAAGCCAACTAGTTTGCTTTGTCCTTGTTATAGTGATGTTGAGAAAGCTCCAAATTCACCTTTTAAGGTCTGAAATACTTCTTTGGCTCTCTCTTGTCTTGAAGTGCGACCTTAAGCCTGTAAATGCGAAACACACTAGATTTAGCATCGAATTCCATAATATGATCTTAATACATACTGGATGAGCGTACAAATTAGTATAAAATACATGCATGTTGTACACTCATCACCTTTCATATTCAACAAAATCACAAAAAAATATCAACTTTCGAAAAATTGATTGAATTTTTCAAAGGTGATGATAGAATGCCTTTAATTACTTCGATAATACTTTCACAATTTGTTTTAAATTTAGACATATCTTTTATATGAAAATATACTCATCCAAAGGTTTGGATGAAGGTGAAAATCATTTAAGATTATTTTTTGTTCAAATATAAAGTTAGAGCAAAAATTTATATTTATTTAAAATAAGTAAGTTTGAGTTAATTAATAGTAATAAAAGTTAACTATATTATAATCAAATTATTTTTAAATAAAACACTTATTTATTATTAAATAATTTTAATATTTACTTCAAAATATTAGGAACTTTGATATATTTGGCACTTATTATATAAGGGTATTTTAGTAAAAAGATAATTTATAATGAAATATTCAACTAACCAAACACAACAATGTTATATTCCAACTACATCACCTCCTGGTCAATTAAACAAAAAATTTCACATATTCCCTTTAATTTGACTTGGGAATCATATTCCTAATAATCTTATTCCTAACGGCAACATAAGATTCCGTGAACCAAACGACCCTTTAGAATTTTCAGATAACCATCAACATTATTTGTGCTATAATCTAAACAAGGTAATATTTTTAGATTAGTGCATGATTCTAGAAATAGCTTCATATTACCACTTAGGGGTCGTTTGGTTCATAGTAATTATATATTACCACTGTAATGAAATTACCGTGGTAATGAGGTCAAGAATGCTATATACCTATGAATGTTATGATAATTTTTTATAACTATATTTAATTGGGAACTTATATCACATAGTAATCAATTTAGTAATGTTCCAAATTTTACAAAATATCATTGTATCTACAATTTGGTGCAAGTTTCAATTTAAAGTAAAATAAAATTTGGAATCAAAATAATTAAATTCTAATACCAAAATTAATTTTCACATTTTTCAAAAAATGCCCTTGTATCTAAAATTTTGATTAAATTTAAAGTTAAAATAAAAGAAAATTTTGACATGAAAAATAATTAATTATAATATCCAAAATTAATTTTTTTTTGAAGATGATATTCTCAAAATAACATTATCTAAAATTATTTTTTTATATTTAACGACTAAAATATGCATTCTTTTAAAAATATTTTTAAAAAAGGGCATATTTGTCCATAAAATATTTTCAGGTTACTATCCACTTGGTAATCCAATATAGCCATCTGTTTTGGCAATAATGGGATTATCAAATTTTTTGATAATATTCCATGGTTGATAATCATAAATGACCATCAATGTTACCACTGCCACCAATTCAAACGTTGTGATTCTTTTAGATTACCATGTAACATGTGGTAATGTAAAAACATTATTGCGAACCCTAGAGGCCCCTAAGGCCCCGTTTGGTAATGGAATTAACCCCACGGAATTGGGTATTAGGTGGAATTGGGTTTCAAATTTTTTAAATATTTTGTGTAGGGAAAAGTTTGAATACGTTGTTTAATGAGCAATTAATTGCTCCTTGTAAACTACAAACAACATATATGGTTTAATGTCCAAAATGGCCTTTCTTCATTACCATACTTGCATGGACACATGAATCCATTTGTCATCATTTAAATGGTATATGCATGCACCTAGAAGCCAAATGAAAATGCAGAATAATGTTATTATATAAACATTCATATTATACCAATGACCACACATAAAATCATTTGACTTCTGGTTATGTCGATTTTGCGCACCATACCTAATGATGCTCCATTGATGTATTGAAAACAAGGTAGCATCATGCCATAATTTTGGCACTTTAGCAAGTATATATATAGTCAACTTAAGTATAGAGAACTAGCCACAAACTATATACAAAATCATCCATCATTTGTCCATAAGGACATTGATGTAGCATAATGTAAAATTTGTCCACATAGGTTGATCACTGTATCCTCTACAACTACTGTGTTTACATCATCATTTAAGTTATTATAACACTCATCCGGATTAGTCCAATGACCATACACACCATTAGCGGTATGAATCTATGATGCATGTCGGCCAATGTAATTGTGGAGAACAACACATGCAAAAACTATATCTCGTTGAGTTTGAATAGAAAAATTGTGGTGCACACGGAGTATCTTAAAACATTACTTTAACAAGCTGAAAGCCCTCTTCACCATATTCCTTAATCGGGCTTGCATATGGTTGAACTTATCTTTTGGGCTACAATAGCCACCTTGTCTACCTTGAAATTGCACTAGATGGTATCGTTCACCACAGTAGGGCGCAATGAAATTCGATGTGTTACTTTATCCACTATCAATGAGGTAATATTTACCTTCAGCCATGGAGAATAGCTTTCTCTCAAGACAATGCTAAAGGACAAGCATGTTAGCTGTAGATCTCTCCCAACCGCCACAAATAAATTAAAATTGCATGTCAAAAGATACTACACCCATTACATTTTGGATGGTCCACTTGTGCCTATTTTGAAAGATCTCTTGCGCTTCCTTTGGTACAATTATGGGGATATGCGCCCCATCAATAGCACCAATAGCATCTTGCAATATTAGATAGAACTATAAAACAAACATGAAGCTTACAAAAGACAAATACTAGTTGCGATTTTGTGAATATTGACCTTGAATGCAGGGCAACAATAAGGCATGTTTATTAACGCTGGGTGAACATCCTCTTGACCTATCAGCATATGGATATACTTACTCTTTAGCGTAAGGATTCCATCAAGGACAATATGAAAGTACCTACCTATAGTCTTTGAACTATGTTGAAATTGCTCACACAAAGCCCTCATGGGTACTGCATGGGATATGATCATCATGAATATACATAACTGCTGGTTTACATTAATGCAATGGGTGCTTCGTAGTAAGCCACGTGAGGCGAGGATATCGCTTAGCACCATTAAAATGTTTGGATCCATTCTGAATAAGTTGTGTGCATATTTCAGATGGCCTTGAAGCATGTTCCTTATCAATGCATATCCAGTGAAAGGCCGAGTGTCATGAACACCTCTAGCTAGAGATCTCGTATTAGCTGTAGAACTATGCCAAACAACTCTTCATCCTTGGTGAAGACTTCCTGCCAATTTTCCTCCATGTTACTATCTCATTCCAGTCAGCCATGCATTTCATTTCACCCATGCTGAAAAAGTATGTTGTGATATACGATTTGGATCTAATCAATTAATATAGCCATAAAGACCATTACTCTTTCTCACCTTCATTTGTACTTGATTAGGATGCATTTTTATTTGTAGGGATGATTACATATCACATCATAAAAATGTTTCCCATATATACATGAACCCATCATGGTTGCATTAATTACAAAAACTATTGTAATATAATGGCACTATTTGTTAACTTTGATGTTAAGAACTCCACTCACAATATATGCACCATTTGAATTAATGATAGGTGGCATTTATAAGCATGATGTTTTCACTAGTCGTTGAGGATGCACTACGTCATTCTAGACAATAAAGAGAGATTGAATAAACTTCATTGCCAATAATCCACAAAGCCATCTAGGCATAACTTTGAATTTGATCATGTGTGTGTGTGTGTGTGTGTGTGTGTGTGTGTGTAATATCAAAGAACTAAGATAACATACATAAATTCTAGAGATGTAGTTGGTCAGAAATTCTATTTCCTGCAGGATAAACCAACAAAACAAATATGTTTGACCAACCTAACTTTTGTTCTTCAAAAGCCACATAACTTGTACAAATCCTTGCACATCATCAGAAGCCATTGAATATTTCTTCTTCTATATTGGAAGTCCAAAAACTTTTGCTGAATTTTCTTTAACATCTTGTAATATTTGAGCTTCTATTCCATGATTGATTATCTGTAAAATATCATACGAATATAAGTGGCAATATTCCTATATCATTGTTTCAATTTTAAACAAATCAACACATGGTATTTTAACATGAAGATAGACATATTTATTATTCAACTGACTAATGAAAGTAATTTATTCAAACATACATTTCATTTTAGTACATACCTGAAAAAAACCCAATCCCTATATGCCATATGAAGCTTCTATATATAAACCTCATCACCATTAAAAAGCAAAGAGAGATTAATAACACATATGTCACACATATGCCTACACATACTATTGAGATCAAAATACCCAACAGTCACATATATAACAAACATAACACACATCCATGCTCCATTGTCCACCAACATAACATTTGAACATAAAAATAGTCTAGATAGATTAAGTTTAAGAACATAATGCAACCATAAAGTTCATGTGATGTTATCGGGCAACACCTAGTTGCCCCCTCTTCTGTTTCATTGGTTGGCCTGCATGACACCATGCTTGAGTTAAAATGTAAAATTAATACTAGCTAAATTGCTAAAATGAAACATGCATCCATTAACTGATCATACTTGACTTTGAAATTCGTTAGCTTGCTGCTCGAGCCAAAATGACACTGCTGTTGTTGGGACAGTGAAGAAGAAAATGCGCTCCCCTTGTTGTTTGAACTCCTACCCACCCAAGAAAATCTCCTCAGCAGTGGTATCAAGTATTGTGGTTAGTTTCTCCATGCATAGCTTGTATGAGAAGCTCTTGTCCTCATCTTTATACTGCTCAACAATTCTGCTTCTCTGATTACTGAGCTCCATAAGTCGGTCTAGCATCTCTAGCCACTAGCATATGCTCCGTAGACTTCTTACCTAATTGGGTACTACCTGCTTGGGCTTTTTTCCTTTTTTTTCCAACTTCGACAATATCGGTGTTATCCTTTTGAATGGCTTTCAGCTTACTTGCACTTTCATCCAATGATTGTTGTGCTATTAGGTTGTTGGATGAACTGGATCCTTTATCAATATCCACCTTAGAATAGAGTATATGTACCCGCAAGTTCGTGCGCTATTCAATAGAAAGGGAAACTGCATTCTCTTGCGATCTTATATTCTTTATTAACCTTAGAATAGAGTGATAAATCAAACAACACCAACTTCATGAGACACTAAAGAATATATCATTTTTTACCTTAACAACGTCATTCCATACATCAGGGTGTCCGGTGTTGGATGGTGTTGGACGTAATCCCATATCCACCCACTTTTGTTAAGAAGACTAGAGTAAAGCTGTAGATTTTCTTTAAAGTCTTCCATTTTTTTCTTCAGCTGAGAGACAGTGACATCCTCCTCGGTCTTTTGTACATATGTAGTCCACATGCAAGTCCAAACTTCACACTTGAAGGAGCTAGCAAAGCTATTGCAAGCTTTATGTTCCTCTAGCAATAGCATGACAAGACATCCATCACCTTATGGTACCCATTTCTGCTTTTTGGGGAATTTGTGTCCCTTGACACAAGTTCATCATTTTATTGACGACAATGGAGCCTCCTACTCGAACAAGGTCCATTCCACCCCATGTAGACATGGTAGACTATGTACCAATCAAACAAAATGAAATACAGAATTGCATGAGGCTTACAATAGATAGGAGAAATAGAAAGATTTTTTTATCTATGTATCAACCAAGATATGGCAGCAAGATTGAAAGAGATGGTTTGAAAATATTCAATCCATTTTACAACAATAGTTTAAGGAATACATACCTACACTCTTGATTGATCTATCTTAGGCCAATAAAGAACCTCCTTCACAGTTTCCCCTAAATCCCACAAGATTGAATGGCCTTGGTGAAGCTTCGTGAGTGGCCGACGGATGAATTAGGAAAGGTAGCACTTCACTAGTTAGGGTTTGACATTTAATCAAGGAGATCCAATATGTTATAACATTAGAGCTAATCTTGTACTTACTTTATAGTAGTAGCACATGTTCTGGTTATAGTTAAATAATCATATCAGCAAATAACTTGAAGATATGGCCACTCAATCCAATATTTTACACAAGGATATAGCCACTCAATCCAACATTTTACACAAGGACACTTTCGCCTATTCCTATGTTTACTATGATATAATGAATGCCTTTTTATTCCCAATCTAATCATGCTTTTAACCACCTAAACCCCATTAAATAATGGGTGGGAAATGAGTGCATTGTGATCCACCCAAGCCCAATTCCACTTCTCTAATTCTGTTGCCAAACAGGGCCTAAGGGTTTATTGGATTCACATAAGAGAATACACACAAGCAGTACAACACAAAGCGAATTGTGAAGTTATAACACAAGTGCTTTGTTTTATGTTTGATGTTCAATGGACAATATATATATATATATATATATATATATATATATATATATATTTTGTGTGTTATTTGTCATTTGATTTGCATAAGTATTAGACAAATAATGGCAATGTTATTGTGATACTCTTTGTATTCTCCTATATTTGTTTTGCAATAAAGAAATTTACATCACAATGTTGTATGAATTTTTCCACTTCATTTTTTTATAATTAACAAAAATATTAATTAATAATTAATGACCAAATATTTAAAATAAGAAATTGGATTTTCATAAATAATTCTCCAAAATTATTTATTCATAAGGTAAAGCAACACATATTAGCTCATGATTAGTTAATTAAAATAAGTAGTCTAGCTACATAGAAATTATTAGTAAAATTATTTAATTGTAGTGGAAATGATTAATTTAATTTTTTATTTTTTTTTGTAATACATATTGTTATATATAAGAAAAACATGATTTTTTTTTATTTAAAAATAATTATATATTTAATATTTGATGATATATCTTATAAAAGAGCTTGAAAATGAGTAAGGCGTAAAAATGGCAAGACTTTTCGGGGAAAGCTAAAACCTTGAGGGTCCGTTTGATTTGAACATATATAAAACACAATGTACAGTATAGTACAAGTGCTTGCATTGTATTCTGTTTGATATTCAGTGGACAACACAAAAATTTGTATTGTTTTCTATTTCATTTACATAGTCCTTTGTTTTTTCTCATTTTTAATAGTTGCAAGTTAATTTTTTTATAATTTACAAAATTATTTGGATATGATCATATTTTTTAATTTCCAAAATATATTAATTAATAATTTCTTACCAAATTTTTTTTTTTAATTTCTGAAATTTTTTTATTGAATTATGGTCATTGGTCAGATGTTGTAATTTTTTTTTTATTTTTAACTAGGGGAAAAATTGTCTTTTGATTGTCCTTTCCCACAATTAAAAAGTTGTATTATAGTTTTGGTGGAACAAGATTTTTAGCAATATGGGTTGTATTCAAACAACTTCTTGTGTTTTTTTTTTTTGCATATCAAGCACACCCTAAAAGTTATTACTATATTTTTGTTTAAATTAGATATGTTAAGGTAATCGGGGTATTTTTTATTTAAACTAAAGATAAAATTTTCTTTTAGTTGTCTTGTATTTTGGTAAAAGTTTTGTACTGTAGTTTTATTGTGTATTACAACTTAATGAAGTTTAATGTATTTAATAAAGTTTTTGTGTTGTACTCGAACAACATTTTAAATTTTCACAAGTTAAATAGTCCCTAAAGACATCTTCAATGGTTAGACTACGCAAGTGTTTGATGTTTATGGTACTTCATTAATCCAATAAACTATTTCCCCATAATGGTTATAATATAGTATAGGACTCATAATCATTTCATTCTAACATTTCATTTATTCACAATGTAAATTTTATTATCAATATATTTATCTAATAAAAATATTTATTATTTTACTAAAAATAATAAGATAATATATTGAAAAATATATTTTTAAAAATTTATATGAATTACTATAAATTATTATATTTTTAACCTTCTTAAGTGCTGGTTTCATAACTGCCAGCTTCACAATGGCTAGTTTTACAACTGTTAGTTTTATAACATTTTCATAAAAAAATTTCATGTTTGGTGAAAAATAAGTATGAAAAATTTGGAGAATTTTCAAAATTATTTGAATTTGGAGTTTGTGAAGATGCTGGAATATTTTTATCCATAATAGAGTGGAAGATTGAAAGGGGTAAAGAAGTGGAAAGAAATGTAAATTATTTTCAGAATGTATGTGGATTTATATAGGCATAAATTTAAAATACAAATTAAAAAGAAAGAATTTTACCTTGCAATGGTTTTTTTTTCTGGCAAACTAGAAGCAAAGCTAAGGGGTGCTTTAAAAAAATTATAAATATTAAAAAAATTTATATTCATTCAAACTTGAGATTATAATAATTAGCATTTTGAAAATATAAAATTTATATATTGCTACAGATTTCTACTACTAGGTGAGAATGGAATCTTTTGGCTTTGCATATTTTAAAATCACACTAAAATAGTTTCATCATCGATTGTTGCAAATACTTGTCATTCAATGTGGCATGTTATCATATCATTTAACCATTCATTTTCGATCTTATTGCAAAACTCGGTTTTGATGATATTTATTACTGAAGAGGATCTTTCAATTGATATCGTTGCTGCTGGTAAGATTAAAATCAATTTAATAAGGTGATAAACTAATGTAAAAAATGAAATGCTTTATAGTTTCAACTAACTTTTTTGTAAACTTTATAAAATCATGGCATTCAATAAAATTAGAAGTTCTTCATGAATGTGGGTGTGAAGTTGCTTTTTTTAGGACTTGAAGATCATATTAAAAAAGAAAAAAATCACTGGAATAAATTGCAATAGGGTGAACATGATATATATATATTATGTTGGGTCAAGGATATGCTCAAGCATTCCTTGGACTCCCTCCCTTTGCCCCCCGAAAGCCTTTCATTTGAAAAAAAAAAAAAAGAATAGAAAAACAAGTCAATAGCCATCAAATGCATCAAATGGAACATTTATCTAAACACTCATTGAGGGTGTATGAGACGCCTTAAATGCTCGATGGTACCAAACGCTTAGTTGCTATTAAGTGCCTTGAAACGTCTCAAATGCTCGATGCCTACCAAATGCTTCATATGAAAAGTTCAATATTTAAACTCACATTGAGCGCGGTATGAGATGACTCACTAAGGGGTCGTTTGGCATCATTTCTATTTTTTCGTTTTTATTTTTGTTTCGCTTTTGTTTTGCTTTTGCTTTGTTTTTGTTTTATTTTCAATTTATTGAAATAAAAAATATGTTTGGATACACTACCTGAGGTGTATTTTAAAAAACTGAAAACATAAACACGTTTGGTTAGCACAAAATTATTATGACACTTTTTTTTTTATCATTTTTTTCAAATTCATATTTTTAATTTTTTTAATAAAACTTTATTATATATATATATATATATATATGACCCATTTGATTTTTAGAGAAATAAAGGGAGAGGAGGGGCAATATAGAGACATAGTCATAATTTTTTTTTTAGATCAAGCAAAAAATCAATAGCTCAAACAATAGAGTTTTACAAATATTTTTTCCAATATATATATAATGTGTTATTTCCTAGTTAAAAAAAAAAAATCAATGGTCAAACAATAATTTTTACAAATAATTTCGAAAAAATAATGTTTTTTATACTATATATACTAATTTGTAAAATATCAAGCCCAAATAATAAATTTTTATAAACATTTTTCTTAAAAATATATTTTTTAAAAGTGATAATTACCCAAAAAACCCCAAAAGTTTGCAATATGCACAAAAAAACCCCATGAATTTTAATATCCCTAAAAACCCCCTCCTTTTGTATAGAATGAATTTCAAACCCCCCAGGGCTGTAATGGTGATTGACGGAGTTAAGTTTGAATTTATTGGACGAAATTGCCCTTACATGGGAAGTTGTGGCAATTGTGACTTGGTTTGACGGTAATGCCCTTACGTGGAATGATGTTACCACTTATAGAGGAAGCGGTTTATTTTTCTTTGTTTATTACCGAAAGAACACCATTTCCGCCGCTGGTTATTTGCGATCATCGCCTCTTCACCTTTTCCATTTCCGAAGTTGTCATTGGCTGGGCATCTTGCTATGATCGCCTCTTCAGCATTGTCTTGAAGGAGAACTCCCGCTCTTCGGAATTTCATCAGTTTTCACACCAAGGTAAGGAGGCCGTTGATGAATCTGATGATTGAGTTTTCTGTGTGATAAATCTTATTTCATGTTTTATAATGTTGTCTCCGTTTAACAATTTATGTCTCTGTTTAAGTATTGAGTTTACTGTTTGACTATTTCGGTTTCTGTTTAACTATATGACTCTAAACATATGTATTGTTCTTCTTGTAGGGTTTTGGTCATGGCGGTCAACTTAGTTAACGGCCGATGCTACTTGACACCTGTTGTCTAGACTCTGAGTGAATTGAAAGCTCACATGAGTGGACGTCACTAGGAGATCATTAGAAGGACACTGTTCGCGGCTTTGACCGAGATTGAAGCCGTCCTCCAAGAGAGAACCCTTCTTGATTCTCTGCTGCAGAGGTTTGATGACCGCAGCAACAAATTCAGGATCGGGGCCAGCCTGGTCAGTTTCAGGCCTCAAGATGTGGCTCTCATCCTGGGGATACAGTATGTTGGAGACGCTGTCGTGTTCCAAAAGAAGAAACCACGCTCGGTATTTGAATCGAGGTTTCTATCAAAATCGTACGAGAGAAATAAAGACTCCATCAAGAAAACACTTGAGCAGCTAGTTCGGCAGATGGGGAAAGAGGAGAATTTTGTCAAACTCCTCATGGTGTACCTCATGGATACTATTCTCTTCCCAAACACCTCCTGCTCTGTTCCAATCTGGATCGTTGACTACGTCGACGACCTAGCGGGTATGGGATGATATGCATGGGCGCAAGCGACCCATAAGTGGATGATGGAGGACGTTCCACAAGCGGCCGCTCGAGTGCAAGCGAGGTGCGCCGGGAACAAGACCAACACGGGGTACGTCAAAGGTTGCTCGGTTGCGCTAACGACTTGGTTCTATGAGCTCACCGGCACCGGCAAGAAGATTCGTTTTGGCAAGACCCTAAGGATCCTATGCTACAGTGAGAACAACTACCGGAAGTAAGTGTCCACATGAACCTTATTTTCATCTTTTGAAGGAAAAGAGGTAATAAATCGATTTAAGTATCGTATTTTTCATTTAACAAAATATATTAGTGTTTAAACATATAATTTAATGTTTAACTTACGTGGTTTTTGTTACAAACATAGTATTAAGTGTTTAACAGTATTGTTGTTTACAATTGTCAGTTTCCCGAATTGGTCGCCGCAAACCAGGACGAAGAAATATTTGTTGGGGCCAGCCGTCGGGGTGATACAACTACACACGGAGGTGATATTCCCGCTCTCGTTCCGTTGGCGTCAAGGAGAGATGATCGGCCAACATCCTCGAAGCGCGTCCGACGCCGATCACCTTCTCAGAGCTCACCCTTCGCACGGACTGCTCATCGACGGGCAAGCCCCCCTCCACCCCCCGGTAGCAATATCTGACGACCTGACTGCATGTCTATTGTAGGCGTGCGAGATATTCACTGTAGAGTTCGCAAGGCTTGTTGCTCGCGTGGACGCTCTGGAGGCATGTTCACAGGCCGATGTTGACGTAAGAGCCCCCCTCCATCCGCCGGGTGACTATGATACCATCTCCGATGACGACGTCATTGCGAAAATAGTCCCGCGAGGCTGGCGTCGGAAGGAATCAACAATGTCGCTGCCTTCGCCGGCAGACGTCGTCTGAACAGAAGCACCAATTGATGTTGAACCAACAATGGTAGAGGCTCAGCCAACTTTAGCTCCGAGCGCGCCATTGGAAAAGGGGCAAGTAGTGGACGCGCCGGATGCACTGGCTGTGGCCCCACCTATCGATGCCGCTGGCGATGTCGAGAGGATAATAGAATCTCTTGCCAGTGAAGTCCCTTCGTTGGAGGTACTGGCACCGGCAACGAAGGAGAACACCATCCAGGCGACAGTTTCCGTGGAATCAGAGAAAGACACTGGCTTGTTACCGGTAGCGGCACTGGCAACGAAGGAGGACACAATCCAGGTGATAGTATCCCTGGAATCGAACAAAGACGCTGTCGCGTTACCGGCACAGGCACCGGCACCGAATAAAGACTGTGGCAGTACCGGAGTCTAATAAAGACGTTGCAGCAGCTACCGGAAATAAAGAGGCTGCCAATGAAGGGCAAGGAGTCATCAACGAGCAAACAACGCTAACTCAAGCTGAGAAGACACTCCTTGTAAATCAACAGTTCGATGATGTGCAGAAGAACTTTCTTCCGAAGAAGAAAAGATATGCCGGGTTACTGTGTCTCGAGCAATTCGAACAGGAAATGATATCAATATTCTTGAATTGCTATATGGACTCGTAAGTTTCGTTTAACTATCTATGTTATCAATTAAGTAATTTACGTTTCTATTTAACTATCCGGTTTATTATTTAACTATCTCATTTGTCTGTTTAAGTATGTTACTTAGCATTTAAATAGTTTTATTTTTCGTTTAAATATCTATGTTATCAATTAAGTAATTTTATTATTTTTTTAAAACAGAGGATAAAAAAAATCACATTTTTAAATTATTAACAATCGGTTACAATTAGTAAAAGTAGAAATAGCATAGTAGAAGTGAGAAAAAAAATAAGTTATAAAAAAATTAATGAAAATTATAAGGACTTAAATGTAATTTTTTTAAAATTTAAAAAACAACCGGACCCACAGTTTTTTTTTTTAAAAATTTAATTAAAAAATACAATGGACCCTCTGTTTTTTTTTAAATAAAAATAAAATATTAAAAAATTTAGTGGGTCTGTTTACTTTAAAACAAATATTAAAAAAAATAAAAATACGTATTTCCATAAAGAGTTACAGAAATGCACAATTAGGTATATAATAAAAAAAATGCAATATTTTAAACAATCAGCCACACGAAGGTAGGGCAGGACCAATGTTTTTAAAACCGGACCGGGAAGCGAACCGGCCACATATTTGGGTCATGGGTTGGTCGGTCCGACCGGATGACCCATTTCGGTTGGACCGGATGACGTCATAATTATATATATATATATATATATATATATATATATAATATAATATAAATTTATAATTTTTTTTATAACAATGAAATAATATATATTAAAAGATAAAATCATAACAACAAAACTAATTTGAGATCAAGCAAAAAATATATTATCCTATATAGTTTTTCAAATTTTCAAAATAAAAATATCCAAAATTGCACAAAATTTAACAAATTAAACACAACATCTGTACATATGAAAGTCTATAAAAATATTAATTAAGTTTAAATCTTAATCATTTAAAACATAAAAGATATATATCAAACATCTAAATATGTATTAAAAAATAACGGATAGGAGATGTTGTAATGAACCGAAGTCGAACCCGCACAAAAGATAGATATCGAGGAAGACGTTGGTATTATTTTATAATTATTTATAAATAATAAGTAAAGAAAAAGAAATAAAATAAAATAAAATATTTGCAATGTTGTGGTTACATGATTCAAAAACTAATTTAAAAAAAAAATCAGAAAACCGGGTTTTTCCCGGTTCCGGTTCAACCGGCCGGTTCGCCGGTTTTATCCGGGTTTGACCGGTTCCCAATTTGGTCAAAACCCGGTGTTAACCCGGACCGGACGCCGGTCCGGTTCCCGGTTTTTCCGGTCGGACCGGCCGGTCCGGTCCGGTTTTAAAAACACTGGGCAGGACCTAAATTTACAGCGGTAAAGCAGATTTAAAAGATTATAATAAATAAATAAATAAACTGCTAAATAATTTATATCCAAAACAATGAAATAATTGTTTGCATTCCACTGGGCCAATCATACTTCTCCATGTATATAACAACAAAATCAATAATTTAACTAACATGCTACACTGCACTCATCTTCTCCACCACTCACTCCGCCCCCCCCCCCCCCCCCCCCCCCCCCCCCCCCCCCCCCCCCCCCCTCTACTATTCCGCTAAATGGATGATTCCCAAACCCCTCACCATCTCACTGGCCGCCCCGTCGCCGGCACTGAGCATAGCTGGTGCAGCGTTGTTCCTGGCGGCACTGGCATCACCGTCCTCCTCCTCCGCCTCTCCCGTCCAATCCCCTGTTCCCTCCTTGCCACCGCCATCACCGATCTCCTCAACTCCCACCCCCTCCTCCGTGCCCGGCTCACTCGAACCAACCCAAACGAACCCTTCTTCTTCTCCATCCCTCCCCTTTGCGACCCCATCATCGAAACCCTATCACTATCCCCAGACCTCCCCTTCCTCTCCGCCCTCGATCTCGAACTGAACCGAAACCCTTGGACCGATACTCCCGAACCGAACCAAATCCCGGTTTTCTTCGCAACGATCTTTGAGAACCAACCCGATCCCGGTCCATCCCTTATCGTTTTGCGATTCCACACCTCCGTCTGCGATCGCACGGCGGCGGTGGCGATCCTGAAGGAGTTGATGGCGCTGCTGGGCGGAGGAGGAGAGGGGCAATCAAGGAATGGGGAGAACGGGGTCAATTTGGGAATTGAAGATTTGATTCCCAAAAAGGACTCGTGGAAGCCGTTTTGGGCTCGAGGGAAAGATCTGATTGGATATTCGCTAAATGGGTTGAGAACTTATTGCTTGGGCTTTCAGGATACGGGCTCGGCCCGGTCTTCGGAAGTTGTGCGCTTGGTCGTTGACCAGGATGAGACCAACAGGATACTCTCTGTAAGCTCTCTCTCTCTCTCTCTCTCTCTCTCATAATAATTTTAGGAGTATCATGGGAATAAACTATCAGATGAATAATTGTCTCTATCTTTGCATGCATTGTAAAATGCACGTATGGTATTGCAGGGTGGAGAATGTGACTTTTGATTATGAATATGTGTGTGTATGTATGTTGGGTGCAGTACATTTTTTGTGTTCATAAACTAGGAGCTATGTTATGTATTTATTTTGGTTTCAAACTCAAAACTGTTTAATTTGATTGTTGAGTGAAAATGACTTAAAACTATGAAGAAAAGTTAGTAATTTTGACCCTTAATTAAAGAAAATCATCTTTTAACCAAAAGGAACATTTTAGGGTTTTAGAGAGTAAAATGAATAGATATGTTAAGCAGTTTATTTTCTTAATGAACTATACCTTATATTCATTCTGGTCTGGACTTCGAATAAATTTAAGTTAGCTGTTGAACTAATAAAAATTCAAAAAGAAATTATAAAGTTCAAAGTTAATCAATTTGGTCTTTTAATTTTAATTTTTATATTAAAACAAACATCGACCAAAAATGTAAAGGTATTCTCATGGAACAAAGATGTAGTTATACCTAAATATATGAGTGTGTGGTTTGATCAAGCTCATATTATTTTCGAGGGGTACAATTGTGATCTCAAATGATGCGGATTGGGCATAGAGTGTTCATGTCATATTGAGAAGGTGGTTGTAAAGCACAGGTCACTCAAGGCATAGATGTGTTGAGAGAGTAACTCCGGATCTGTGTATTTTCATGACGTGTCTTGTTCACTTTGTCAAAAAATAAAAATTTGCCTACTTGTATCTATTCATGTCAATGGCTATTATATATTTAACACTAATAGTTATAATTTGAAGGCTGATAAACACCATCCTAAGATTTATTTATTTGATACTTATGCAGGCATGCAAAGAGAGGGGGATAAAGTTATTTTCAGCAATAACAGCTGCAGGACTGATTGCAACTGTTTCATCCAAACATCTTGAGAACAATCAAGCAGAGACTTACTCAGTTGTCACTCTTGTTGATTGCCGAAAATATTTAGAGCCTCCTTTACATGAACACAATGTTGGTATGGTTTTGATTCCATTGACATTAATGATCTTGCAGAATGGAATTGATTATAAGTTTTAACCGATAATGTACCTTAAACTGGTTTATTTGCAGGGTTCTACCATTCGGCCATAATGAACACACACACCGTGCACGAAGGAGAAGACTGCTGGGAAGTGGCCAAGAGATGTCACAATGCCTTCACCACTGCAACGAACAACAAGAAACACCTGACCGATATTGGTGAGTTGAATTTTCTGATGTGCAAGGCTAGTGAGAATCCTCAGCTCACTCCAGCATCCTCACTGCGCACCGCACTAATCTCCATCTGGGAAGATCCAGTAATCTATGAGTCCTCACCTGCGCAAGAACAGCTTGGTGTGGAGGACTACATTGGATGTGCATCGGTTCACGGTGTCGGGCCATCTATTGCAGTTTTTGATACAATCCGAGATGGGCAACTTGATTGTGTATTTGTGTATCCTTCCCCTTTGCATTCAAGAAGACAAATGCAAGATCTTGTCGAGCATATGAAGAAACTTCTTGTGCATGAAAGTCTGGCAGAAACTGAAGAACCTGATGCTTGAGTTGGAATTGGAACTTCTTCATACATTGAAATCAAAATGCATGTCACTTTAAGGCATCCTTTCATTATTGTGTGACTATAATGAGACTATTCATTTAAAATTGATTTAAGGGAAATGTGAGCTATTCTTATTGAGAGCAAAGAGAACTATTTTTCTTGATCAATGTATATCTATCTCTATCGCTGCAGATGTTTAAAGAGGAAATGGAAGAGATGATCATCTATATATTTTGAGAGTTGCATGTTGAAGGCAAAGCTATTATTATTCATTCATAGCTAATAAAGAATCTGAAAATTGCTCAATTACTGCGACTTTTTGTATCCCATCATTCGGTAACTGATTAGCCAATACTCATGAAAAAGGAAATTAAAATCTCATCAAATAAGAACCATCCATTAATAAAAACGATGCAAAATCAGTGAAAACAACTCATTCACACCTCACCACCCGTTCAACCCCAAATATTAATTCATCTCACCATTACTCACAATCCTGTACTTATACAACATCCCACCACCTCCCAAACTCTTCTTATCACCGCAAAAGCAAAGTCCTAAGAACAACCATGGCTTTTTTAAAGAAGCCAACCCCGCTGTGTGGATCATGTGCTTGCTCCGGTGCCTTCATCGAAAATGTAGGGCTGGATAAAGCAGGGTCACAATAAAAAAAACTAAAAAATAACACTTAGAATAAAATAAGGTCAAGACTAGGGGGAAATTTTGGAGTTACAATCTGTCTAATAATATAGAGAAAAATACTAAACCGAAAAATTATCTCAAAATTTTTTTAATTTTTTCTCCCACGCTTTCTCTCAACCTTACTTCTTTCTTTTACTTTCACTTGAGAGCTTCATCTTTATGTATTTATAGGAAGAGTTTGATGAGATTAAAGAGTTTAAACTCTAATTAATTTATCTAATCTCACTCACCAACTAAAGGTAGATGTAGTCATTTTCGGAAAGAAAATCTGACATGCATGCAACCATCATCATGTGATAATTTAGTCAAAATGTTTGACTTTAACATTTCTCCCTAATTGAGGATCAATCACTTCTTCAGACTATTTTTTCTACCTTGCCACTTGATATCGCTTACATCTCCATCAAGCCATAGGAGGATCGACACCATCTATTTTCTATCAGCATTGATTACTTTTTCATAAAGTCTACTAGTTTATCCTTAGCACCAAACTTTTGCATGACCATTATTCCTTCTTACACTTTGTCACGAACGAAGTGGTACTGAACTCTGATATGTTTTATCTTGGAATGAAATGTTGAATTCCTTCGAAAATGCAATTCACTTTGGTTGTCACAATACAAAGTAATGTTCTCTTGTTTGTGCTCGAGTTCTTCCAACACCATCTTCAACTATATTGCTTGTGTAGATGCCAAATACTCTGCTTTTGTCATTGATGTAGTCACAATTGATTGTAGTTTTGAAAACCAGCTCATAGTTCCTCCTACTAGTGTGAACACATATCCTGTAATGAATTTGCTTCTACGAGCATCACGTGCTATAATCACAAGAGAGGTTTTATGATTGATTTTACTGATATTCAATGATACATCAGCAAGAGTATTAATAGTTACAAGGGAGAGAAGAATCCCAAGAATCCCGAAAGATATGGTCAATCAATCACTAACAACCAATCCTAGGGATTTGATTGATCAAAGTATGGAAGGATAATATTCACAGAATATTTACGAGATAATACAAGCAATCCTAGAGATTTGATTGACCAAGTATGGAAAGATAATATTCTCCGAATACTTACGAGATAATACCCCCCGGCAAGCTCAAGGGCGGGACCGAACTTGAAGCTTGGACTGTAAAGTGCAGAATGAAGATGAGTTGAGTGGTTTAGTGAAGATGTCGGCCACTTGATTTGCAGAAACAACATGACTAACTTTGAGGAGACCAGCATCAACACGTTCACGTACAAAGTAATAGTCTAAGTGGATATGCTTAGAACGAGAGCCAACGACTGGATTAATTGACATGAAGGTAGCCCTAAGATTGTCACACAAAAGGTGTGGTGGATGTGACAGAGAGACACCAAGCTCAGTCAAAAGCTGCTGGAGCCAGACCAATTTAGCAGTTGTGTAAGTAAGGGCACGAAACTTTGCTTCAGTGCTGCTGCGAGCTACGACACGTTGCTTGCAAGAGGTCCAATTGATCAAATTGGGGCCGAAATAAATGGCGAAGCTGTACTGAGAGCGACAATCATCAGAATCAGAAAACCATCAGGCATTAGAGTAGGTATGAAGCTGAGGTTGAGAACACGGACGAAGGAGAAGGCCATGGTCAATGGTGCCTTTGAGGTATCGAAGAATGCGTTTAGCCGCCTTCCAGTGATCTTGTGTGGGAAAGTGCATAAATTGATAGACGCGATTGACAGCGTAAGCAATCTTAGGACGAGTGAGAGTAGCATACTATAAAGACCCAACAACCTGACGATAAAGACGAGCATCATCAGCAGGAGTTCCAGCCTTGCAAAGCCGAGAATGGGAGTCAGTAGGAGTTGGTGAGGGCTTTACATTAGTCATGTTGCAACAGAAAAGAATGTCCGGTATGTACTTGGATTGGGATAGAAATAGACCAGACTCATGTTTGAGAACTTCAACACTTAGAAAGAAATGCAGTGGTCCCAAATCCTTTAATGAGAACTTGTTGTCAAGCACCCCAATGAATCGAGAAATAAAGGATGGATCACTGCCGGTAATAATGAGATCATCAACATAGACAAGTAGATAGATTGTCATTGTGGGCAAGTGATGAACAAATAAGAAAGTGTCAGAATGACAAGCCTAAAAGCCAGTAGAGAGAAGGAAATTTTTGAGCTTATTAAACCATGCACGGGCGCCTGCTTGAGGCCATATAGAGCTTTTTGAAGTTTGCAGACATGGAGCGGAAAGGTAGAATCAACTAACCCTTTCGGTTGTTCCATAAAGATAGTTTCCTACAACTCACCATTCAGAAAGGCATTGTTGATATCAAGTTGGCGAACAGACCAACCCTTAGAAAGGGCTAGAGAAAGCACAAGTCAAACTGTTGTGGGCTTGACAACCGGACTAAACTATCAAAATAGTCAATGTCTTCCTCTTGGTGGAATCCCTTGGCAACAAGTCGAGCTTTGTAGCGCTCAATGGAACCACCAGCTCTCCTTTTGATGCTGTAAACCCACTTACAACCAATTAGATTAGTATCATGGGGACGTGGTACAAGTGACCAAGTGTTATTACTCATTAAAGCACTATATTCAGCTTGTATAGCTTGTTGCCAACAAGAGTGTTTGCTGGCTTGGTGATAGGTTGTGGGTTCCAGGAGGGTAGAGTATGTAGGATCCGGTATGATAGGGTAACGGGTGGTATTGAAGGATTTGGGTTTGAGGGTGTGTGTTTGGGCCCTGGTGGTCATGATATGAGAGTTAGTATCCGAGGCCCAAAAATAGGAGGGGGCGTTAGGGTAAGGCTGAGGAGGTGTCGGCGCCGGAAGATCATTGAGAAGAGACAAGGGAAAAGGAACATCAGAGTGTGAGAGCTGGTGTTGGTGCGGAGGTGGGGGCTTGACTTGTTCAAGGAGAAAGGATGGTGTAGGGGTGGGTTCGGTGGTCTCAGTTGTGAGAAGTGCTGCAGACGAGCCAACATGGTTAGCATAGGGAAAAACATCCTCATTAAACACAACATGACGAGCAATATAAAGACGAGAAGAAGGAACATGGAGACAGAGATAACCTTTATGCTTGGAGCTGAAACCGAGAAACACACAAGGAAGAGAGCGGAAATCCAGTTTATGTTTAGTGTAGGGTCGCAAATGTTTTGAGAAATGCATAATTTGGAATCTTGGAGAATAGTTTTTGATAAGGAGATTCATAGTTCAGTAAAGCAATAATAGTATGGTTATGGAGAAAGGTAGCACTATGGAACGCTTGTTTCTAGAATTGAAGAGGTAAGGAGGATTGAGCAAGAAGAGTTAAACCCTTGTCAACGATGACTCTATTTCGACGTTCGGTAGCCCCGTTTTACTCCTAGGTGTGAGGACAGGAGACATGATGAGAGATGCCATGTGTAGAGAGAAAGGTGGATACATTGCGAAATTCACCACCCCAATCTGTTTGGAGAGATTTGATAGTGCACCCGAATTGTGTTTGAACCATAGCCTTAAAGGTAAGAAAGACAAGAAACACTTGAGATTTGTGAGAGATGAAATAAATCCAAATGAATTTAGTAGTATCATCAATGAAGAACACAAAATTGCGATTACCACTAAAGGACACAAGTGGGGCAGGACCCCAAACATCCGAGTATACAAGATCGAATGGTTTATTTGAACTAACATGAGAGCGAGGAAGATGAAAATGATGACTTTTTCCTAATTGACAAGCATCACAAACAGTAGGAAAGGTATGTGAACTGACATGAAGACGAAATTGAGACATAAGATGACGGAGGAAGTGATCATGAGGATGAGCCAAGCGACGATGCCAACCATGTAGAGTCGTGCGGGAGCCAAATAGTGCAATGGGAGGAGTCCGGGCGGATGATGATGGTGTCTGGAGATGGTAGAGGCTGTGGTCAACGACCCCTCGAAGGAGGGGTGTGCCCTGTAGAGTTTTAAAAACACAATGGTCAGGGTAAAATTCCATAAAGGTAGGGTTATCAAGAATAAGTTTGGAAACATTGAGAAGGCTCTTAGTAAACTTAGGAACAACAAGAATGTCTTTAAGGCAGATAGAATTAGACATAGCAGGTAAAATAGTAGAGCCATAATGCAAAATAAATAATTGGTTACGGTTACCAACGAGGAGTTTGTCATCAGCACGATACTCATCGGAGATGTTGAGTTTGTTTAAATCTGGGGTGATATGATCAGTAGCGCCAGTGTCGAAGTACCAGGAAGGATCAACAACAGCAGATGGTGATGTATATTTAGCTGACCGCTCAAAAGGACGAGACCGAAATTGGTGGGCAGAATAATCATTATGGTTGTTACGATTAAAGCAATCAATGGCCGGGTGTCCCATCTTCCCACAAATCTGACACTGAGTGCGATGGTGAGACGTGCCAGAAGGGGCATCAGAGGAGTGGTTGTCATCACGTTGGCTGCTGTTGTTACGGCCACGAGAGTCACCGTGGCGAGATGGCAAGCGGTTGTTATGGGAAGAATTATGGCTATAAGCAGCATTGGCCGAAGGAGTAGTGACCGAGGAGGGTAGTGGTAAGGGTAAGATGGCAGGCTGAGCATGCCTCCTGGTTTCAAGAGCAAGCCGTTCCTCCTCTTGAAGAAGAAGGCCAATGAGTTCGTCCACATGAGCATCCTCTGTTTTCATCATGAAGGCAGTGACAAACGGACCATAAGAACTATCAAGGCCATTGAGAATGTGACCAACGAGATCTTCATTGGAAACAGGATGAAGATTTTCAAAGAGATCACCTGCAATGGGCCGTTTTTGCTCGACATACTCTTGGATGATAAGGAGCCTTGCATCAGCGACTGTAGTTGATTTTTGAGTGCCATATGGCGAGCTCGCGTTTGAGCTTGGAACGTACGGTCAAGAGTGGACCAGGCCTCATGTGCAGATGTGGCACGAATAACAAGTGCGAGGGTACGTTCAGTCAATGTGGATCGAAGCCAGAGAAGGACGAACCGATCATGATGACGGCAGGCAGCAAAGTCCGGGTTAGGCCTCAGAGGCGTGGTGACGCTAGCACTACCCTGGGGTTGGAACTCGGGCGGAGGATTGTAGTGCAATACTGAGTCCTCCAAGTCAAACGCCTGGAAAGAGGCCAGAACAGTGTTGCGCCAGAGAGAAAAGTTATGGCGGTCAAGCTTGATGGTTACCGACGGGATTTGAAACTGGATCAGAGAAGGCAAGCTAGCGGCCAAGAGAAGCTGGCCGACAGCTGAAACAGCATTAGGGTTGGACATGGCGGAAGAGTTTTGTGTTTTAAGTGGAAAGTAACCCAACGACTGATACCATATAATCACAAGAGAGATTTTATGATTGATTTCACTGATATTCAATGATACATGAGTAAGAGTATTAATAGTTACAAGGGAGAGAAGAATCCCAAGAATCCCGAAAGATATGGTTAATCAATCACTAACAACCAATCCTAGGGATTTAATTGATTAAAGTATGGAAAGATAATATTCACATAATATTTACGAGATAATACAAGCAATCCTAGAGATTTGATTGACCAAGTTTGGAAAGATAATATTCTTCGAATATTTACGAGATAATACTTGCATAGTTAACATCAACATATCCACTAAAAATAAAGTATGATCCCCTGTAACATAATGCAATATCTGAGATTCTTTTCACATATCTGAGAATCCTCTTGATAGTATTCCAATACTCTCAATTAATATTTGTCATTTACCAGCTTATCATTCCCACTGCATGTGAAATGTTTGATCTTGTGCAGATCATGGCGAACATTAGGCTTCCCATTGATAATGCATATAGTTAGGGTGAGCAAAACAAGGTACTTAATGCGATTTTGAAAACCAGGCCGAATATCTGGTTTTCCGATGAACAAAAACTCAACCTATACCGGATTTGGTTTAAACTGGATCGGATATCTGATATCTGGATCCAAATTTAAGTGTTTTATGAAATTTTTTTAATTTAATAACGTTACTTAAAAAAAATATAATAAACTTATAATTTAAAAAAATTTTAAAATATTATATTATTCTCTACATAACAAAAAATAAAATAAAAAGAACGAAGTTAGATCATGTTTGCCATTGTTTGGGAGTTTTCGGACCAAGCAAGGAACAAGGCACGAGCCTAGACTTGTGAGTGTGTGCCAATCTCCTATGGAGGGGCACAAAGGCTGTCACATTCACAGTGAGTCTAACTCGTATAGCTTAGGAGAACTTCACCAAAATAAGGAGATTTGAAGCAATCGGCATGATCTACCATTGATTGTGTGCTCAATTCAATGACCTCGATGAAGAACAACAAATTCGGCAGCGTTTCAGCGAGCTACTGTTCACTTTCAGCCAAAATTTAGAAAACCAGAGAGTTCACACGGCCGTGTGAAATCCCGATAAGTCCAATTTTAAAGCCGTGACTCAACGTTATAAAAGCCCGATTTTGAGACTTTTGACACATCTTTTGATCGATCTTTCTCCCCAACTTCTGGAGAGCGCGGCTAGGGTTTTGGAGAGGACTTCGTGGAGGTTCGTAGCGCTTCATCGGCATCATCATACGCAAGGGGGTTTTCATTAATGCTTTCAATTTGTGCTTTCTTTTATATTTTGATGAATTTGTATAGCTCCATGAGGAGCTAAACCCCTAGTGGGTATTCGGACTTGTAAACCCTAGGATCATTATGTTTCTATGACATTGTTATTATTTTTTTCCATTATTGATGAATAAATTCGAGTTTCAATCTTAATTATCTCTTGTAATTGTTTTCCCTTAGCCGTGACACTAGGGTTGAGAACAATCTAGGTTATCCTTTGGAGGTGTGACAACTCCTATAGGGTTAGACTACTTAAGGTTGAAGTGGGTTGAGAAGGTGAGTCGTAAGGTAGCGGAACGCCCCCTTTCCCCTCCGGTGTGATTCTTCCTACCTTCATGTTCCATGATTTCTTAGCGGTTGAGATATAGTGAAGTGCTAGGTGAGGAACTCCCTTGGGGCTTAGTTGCGTGAGCAACAGAGTGAAGGGTTGAAGTAAATCCTAGTGCTGGGGCTTAATTTAGACTAGGGTTCTTCCACCTGGACCAAAGGGTTAGAATTATACATAGGAACTGGTTTTATCACTAGGAATCCCTAGAACTTAAAGCAATCCTATGTAGTGTGAGGCTTAGGAAGACATACTCCTCTAGGGCTTAGTTGACAGGTCAACAAGAGTCAAGAGTCGTAGTGAAAACCTAATGCCGGGGCATAGTATTGGGGTTAGTCACGGTTGACCTTAGGTTTGGGACCGTGTGTTTAAGGATATCCTCGACTCAATTAATATCAATAGGAAAGTATAATAGCATAGTCTTGCACTAGAAGCATAAGTCCTAGGGGTAGTTTGTCCGGGTACCCTATTTCATCCATTGCTAGTCCTTCTCTATTTACTCGTTCTTGCACTCTCTTACCTTCCGTCTTTATACTTTTGATTGGTTTCACACTCACTCATCAATTCTACTTTCACTTTTCGTACACCGCATAACTAAATAGTGAGTTCTTGTGTCTTAAATCCCTATTCCTTGTGGATACGACTGCCCACTCACCAGGGTAAAATTTATTACTTCGACAAGCCCGTGCACTTGCGGGGTACACACGTAAGGGGTGTGCAAGTTTTTGGCGCCGTTGCCAGGGAATAGGCGTATTTTTTATACTTGTTTTTGCTATTTTAGCTATTCACTTCGTTTTCTATTTCACACTTCTTTGTCTATCATTGTTCTTATTTTTCTTTTTCTTTGCTTTGGCTTCAGGTTATGACCCGTGGGAATCCTTCAATTCTTGTTGAAGGAGATCCGGAAATTGGTAGAAGAACACATTGTAAGGGAAAGGAACCTGTCGAAGAACAATCCAATCAAGCCAATATTGATTTAAAAGGGTCAGAAGTAATGGAAGAAAAGAATGAAGAATAGAGGACATTGTCCGATTTTGCTAGACCCGCGGTGATGGGGACCCAATCGAGCATTGTGAGGCCCCCAATTACCGCATATAATTTTGAGTTAAAGCCGTCGTTCATTCAGATGTTGCAACAGTCCGCACAATTTAATGGGTTGGCCGATGATGATCCCAACAACCATATAGAGAACTTCCTTGAAGTGCGCGACATGTTGAAGATCGATGGAGTAATGGACGACGTGATTAGTTTGAGAGCCTTCCCATTTTCATTGAAGGAAAAAGCAAGACATTGGTTTCATTCATTACCGAGAGCATTTATCACTACTTGGGAGGAGATGGCCGAGGCATTCTTGGCTAGATATTTCCCTCCGGGAAAATCAGCGAGGCTCCGGAACGAGATTTTGTCCTTCATGCAAATGGAATTGGAGTCTCTATTCGAGACATGTTATAGGTTCAAGGAGCTCCTTCAAAAATGCCCGCAACATGGATTCCCCGAATGGATGATCATTCACACCTTTTACAACGGGTTGAATCCGAGCACCAAGCAACTCTTAGATGCAGCGGTAGGAGGAACTCTAGGAAGCAAGACTTCCGTTGAAGCCCGACACCTTAAAGAAGTGATGGCTATGAATAGCTATCAATGGAACACACGAGACCGAAAGAAGGTGGCCGGAAATCATGAGGTTGACGCGGTTACATCATTGGCGGCATAAGTAGAATCATTGAGTAAGAAGTTAGATGTTCTAACTTCACCAAGAGTTGCGGTTATCACTACTTGTAACGGTTGTGGGGGAGGTCACGCTTCGAGTGATTATCCGATTGCTATTAGAGGTACTAGCGCGGTGGAGTAGGTCGATTTTGTGGGCAATGCTTATAGAGGACAAGGCCAAGGAAACCTGTATAGTGGAACTTATAATCCGGGGTGGAGGAACCACCTGAATTTCTCATGGAGCAATCAAGGGCAGTCACAACAAAAGAACAATGCACCACCGGGATTTCAAAGTCAACAAGCACCGAACCTAGAAAGCCGAGTGAATGGGCTAGAGGGGAAGATGATCGATCTAGAGAAAGCCCTCACAAGGTTCATTTTTTCTTCGGATGCTAGGTTTCAGTCGGTGGAAGCTACACTTCGCAATCACACCGCCTCCCTACACAATTTGGAGAATCAAGTGGGGCAAATTGAAGGCAATCACCTTGAGAAGTGGAAAAGAAGTCGAGAGAAATCTTCCTCTGGAGAAGACAAAAGAAGCACCCGAGGTTGTGGGGGTAGAGGAAGGAGCATCAAAAGAAAAAGAGGCGGCACCCCCGCCCTACAAGCCAAGGATTCCCTATCCTTCACGATTGAAGAATGACCAGGATAATGAGCAATACAAGAAATTTCTAGGTATCTTCAAATAGTTGCACATCAACATACCGTTCGCGGAGGCATTGGCCCAAATGCCTAAGTATGCGAAATTTTTAAAGGACCTCTTGACCAACAAGAGGAAATTGGAGGAGAGTGCATCTGTGATCCTTGATGCCAATTGCTCGGCCGTATTGCAAAAGAACATGCCGAGCAAGAGAAAAGATCCCGGAAGTTTCATCATACCATGCAACATTGGCGACTTGGGTGAAGAAATGACGTTAGCCGATTTGGGGGCAAGCATCAATGTCATGGCCTATACCTTCTTCCAAAAGCTAGGCTTAGGCGAGCCTAGACCTACTCGGATGACACTTCGACTTGCGGAACGATCGGTGAGGCATCCGAGGAGGATTGTGGAAGACGTGTTAGTAAAAGTGGACAAATACATATTTCCTGTTGACTTCGTGGTGTTGGATGTTGATGAAAATGTCGAGGTGCCATTGATCCTTGGAAGGCCCTTCTTGTGTACTTCCAAGTATTTGATTGACATGGACGGCGGGGAGCTCACATTGCGAGTTGGAGATGACAAGCTGACATACCGCCTTGCCGAAGCCATGAGACACTCTCTTGACTTTGATGATACTTTATATAAAGGGTGGCCGGACCAAGACGTGGAGATCGAAGAAGAAGTGCTTTTGCTTGGTCTAGTCGAGAAAAAAATCAAGCCGGACCCGGGACTCATGAAGAAGATAAGAAGAAAGATAAAGAGAGTGAAGAGGCGCCACATGAAAAGACCCAAGGACAATGAGGATGAGTATTCACGGAGTAAGGGTGTTTCACCCTTGTGTGGTAACAAATTCGACAACTCTCCCTCTACTCTATAAAAATTATGTTCTGCATGCTTTCAGGTTGTAGGGAAAAGGGCAACCTTCATTCATGAACCCCCGTAAGGTAAGGCAGGTACGTCAAGCTAAGTGACGTTAAACAAGCGCTTCTTGGGAGTCAACCCAAGGTTTTACAGTTTTTTCAAGGATTTAGTTTAGTTCTAGCATGAATAAAAGTCTTAGTTTTGGTGTCCTGAATTTTTAATGCATGTGCTACGATATTTTTGTGGATTGTTGATGTTTTCATGTGCCTAAACGATAATTGACGAAGTTTGAGTCGGTTGAGTATGTTTTCCATGGTATCTGGTCGTGTTTTGATGGTTTTCATAGGCTCTAAGTATCATATTTTTGTTTCTGAATTTTTCTGTGGCGTCTGTGAATTTTTCTAAGTAAACCAGAGAAAACACACGGCCGTGTGGAATTTCCACACGGGCGTCTGTTACCAATGTGGGCTCAACCAGAGATGGCACAGGGGCGTGACCTTACCCCTGTGAAAAACCTCAGATGGGGCACACGGGCGTGTAGAATTTCCACACGGCCGTGTGAAAACCTGCAGATCTTGAACTCTCCTTCCCGAGAGGCCACAGGGGCATGTGGCTGCCCCTGTGGGAGACCCTGTGTTACAGCACACGGCCGTGTGAAAACCTGCAGAGAGTTCCCTTCCATCCTGAGAAACCACATGGGCATATGGCTGCCCCTGTGGAAGAGCTTGTGAACGGCACACGGCCGCGTGAATTCTTCACACGGCCGTGTGGAACACTTAGAATTTCTCGGGTTGATCCAGAGAAGCCATAGGGGCGTGTGGGTGCCTCTGTGGGTGGCCTTGTGTTCTTGGCTAATTTGGGCACACGGGCGTGTGAAAATTTTCAGAGACTTTAGAGAATTCCCGAGAGTCCACAGGGGCGTGTGGATGCCCTTGTGGATTTCCCCTGTGAAGGCACACGGCCATGTGGGATTCTCACACGGCCGTGTGGGGTAGTCCAGAGTGCGCACAAGGGCGTGTGCTGGCCCCTGTGAACCCTAATTTCAGAGGCACACGGCAGTGTGGAATTTCCACATGGCCGTGTGGATACCCAGAACTTCAAAAGCCGCGATTTTCTTTTGGTTTTCACTCGTGCCTCTAGTTTTCTTCACTCCAAACGCTCTCCGACACTCTCTTTCACTTCCCCAACCGTCTCTGAGTTTCTTTGAGTTTTTTCCGGCTGATTTCAAAGTTTTCCCCATCCACACCATCGGTAAGAAATTCAAAACCTTTTTCTTCGTCAATTCTTGATTTAATTCATTCTTTTTAAGTTATATCGCTTGTTCTGAATGATAAGAATGTATGCGAACGTGTTTAAAGAGAATATAGAATGAATTAGAGTGTAAAAATGAGATTTTTAGCCCCCGCGGCCGTGGGGCTCTGTCCGCCCGACGATCCACACGGGCGTGTGGATTTCTGCAGATTGTGTTCTTGAAATGTTTTTGATCATTCTTCTTTTCAATCTTGTAGATATGTCTTCCAGGTCGAAGAAATCAGTAGGGAAGCGCCCCCGTGAGCCTTCCTCACCCCTCGAGGAGATTGATTTCCCGTTACCTGAGCATCGGGTCCGGTTCAGGCGATTGTTATAGCTCTGTTTTAGATAGTCTCGTCTTCCAAATATGGGTGCACTCAGGGGGATCCAGTTAGGGGGTGAGCTCATTGATGAGGTTGACGAGTTGCTGGCTGTGCGAGGCTGGATCTGTTTATTGTCGATTAAAGAGCCGGCCATCCGTAGTCTTACATTCAAGGTACTAGCTTCATTTGAGTTCGATAGGAGCTAAAGCGGATTTGGGGATGTGGATACTATTCAGTTCCGAGCACTTGGCCAGAGTCACAGTATGAGTGTGAGCCAGTTCTCGATCAGATTGGGGTTATACGAGAGCGCCTACACCGAGTCCGAGGAGTATGAGGAGCTACCCACTTACACCGTAGAGAGTCTACAGGGCATTATGCGGAGAGGGACAGTATGAGCCGGGTATCTCGAAGGCGACATGCCTCTCCAGGCCAGCATATCGGTATATTCATGTGATACTCAACAGGTCAGTGAGTGGCCGAGGAGATAGCACCGGGGTATTGAGCCGCCAGGAGCTACTTTATCTATATTCTATGGCACAGGGCGTTCCACTCCACTTAGGACACATTCTGGCAAGTAGCTGCTCCACCAAGGCCAGTACCCTAGGATTGGAGTGATATTTGCGGGTCCGTACATCACGAGCCTCCTCATCGGGATGAGACTCTTGGATGGTGTTCGAGGGGCAGAGAAGATAGTGACACCGGCTCCTCTTGGCTTGGAGACGATGAGGCTCATGCGGATGATCCGCAGGTCAGGACCCGAAGTATACACATTGATCATCCCCCAGTCAGATCAGGCCGAGGGGTCCCAGGAAGCATTAGAGCCACCCCAAGGGCAGGTAGAGGCCAAGGCACCACCCACAGCACCGGAGCCACCTCCAGTGCGCATTTTCTCTCCCTCTCGGGGCCAGAACAGGTTCGAGCGCCTCGAGAGCGCTGTGGGTGTCCTCTAGACGGAGTTGGCCGAGGTCAGGGCCACATAGGCTGCACAGTTTCTGCACACGTCGACACAGCTGGCCGCCATATTGCAGTTACTTGAGCGATCTGTGTCGACATCACCGTTCGTGGTGCGACCTCGAGCCTCGACCCCACCTTCATTTCCATCACTATTAGCAGATCCACCAGCGACATCACAGCCAGTAGCAGCAGCACCTGAGTCATTGACACAGGACATCGACGCTGAGGCGTCATAGTTTCGTTTAGCTTTTCTTTCTTTTGCATTCTTTTCATATTCTGTTGGACTTGTAGCACTCAGAATGGACTCTCCTTCTGAGTTTATCTTTTATTTTTCTCGAGTTGTATTTCATTTCTATATATTTATATACTCGAGTTTATTTTGATTCTTCTTGAGCTATACTGAACCCTTGCGTATGTGTGCAGATGGTCTTGGATGTAAGGAATTTGAGGAATAGTCATAGGCACGGTCATGGGACCGTGTGTGCTCCACAAACCATTGAAATTCAACTCTCAATGAAATTAGCTCCATCAAACGTTACACTTGGAGTTCAGGGGAATAATGTTTCAATTGCCTACCCCTACATAAATTGTGTGACTTGTTTTATTTTTCATTGTGCTTGCATGCGTACATTGGGGACAATGTACATCTTAAGTGTGGGGAGGAGTTCACTTTGCACACACCTTTACTTGTGCGCTCAATTGCTTATGCTAACGTAGCCTATGGCGGTTCACCTTAGTTGCAACGTTTGTATTCTTAGAGTTTAGGAGAATTTTTAACATTGTATCTTATCATGCTCTAGTTTTTTCTTGAATTTTAGGGAATTTCTTCTCGATTATCTTATATTGCACAACTCACTCTTGAAATCTTTTGGAAACTTAAGCTTGAAGTTTCTAAGGACAAGTTTATCATCGTTCTTAGTAAGCTTTTAGTTTTACTTTGGAAAATGCACATAAAAAAAACTAAAAAAAAATGGGAAAATGGAAAAAAAATATGGAAAAGAGAAAAAAAAAATGAATGAGTTGTGAATATTTGCTTTGTTTTATGTATTTGGAGTGGAAAGAGCTACCACCTATGAAGTATGTAGCTACTCTCATAAGTCGGATACAAGTTATGCCCTAATGAGAGAAAGAGATATCTCATGGGATGCGTGAAAGCTAATACCCCGGTAGAAAGAGCTACCTCCTCGAAAGCATGAAAGCCACCTAGGAAAGGGCTACCTTAGAGGTTGTGTGAAGCTATTACTTCCTTCCTCCTTGTATATAAATAAGTTCTTGTTAACAACAGTTTGAGGAGTGCTTTTTGGGTTGTCTTGAGTGAGTCCACACACACTACACATTTTCGAGTTGATTGTTCTTTTTGATTCGAGTTTTTAGCTAGAGCATTGATATCTTTATGCAATGTTTTGAGTTCCCCTTACTTGTAGAATGCTTCTTTTGCACACTTTTGGTGAACCTAAGGCCGAGCACTTTCAATTGTTCTTCCCAAGTACTTTCACGGGTTATTTTTGCTTGAGGACAACCAAAAGCTTAAGTGTAGTAGCACTGTAGTAAGCACTGTAGCAAGCTACTGTTCATTTTCAACCGAATTCAGAAAACCAGAGAGTTCACAAGGGCGTGTGGAAATTCCACACGGCCGTGTGAAATCCCGATAAGTCCAATTTTAAATCCGCGACTCAACTTTATAAAAGCCCGATTTGGAGACTTTTGACACATCTTTTGACCGATCTTTCTCCCCAACTTCTGGAAAGCACGGCTAGGGTTTTGGAGTGGACTTCGTGGAGGTTTGGAGCGCGTCATTGGCATCGTCACCAACGTCCGGCGGCCGTACAAGACCATGGCCACATCATACGCAAGGGGGTTTTCATCGATGCTTTCAATTTGTGCTTTCTTTTATATTTTGATGAATTTGTATAGCTCCATGAGGTGCTAAACCCCTCATGGGTATTCGGACATGTAAACCCTAGGATCATTATGTTTCTATGACATTGTTATTATGCTTTTCAATTATTGATGAATAAATTCGAGTTTCAATCTTAATTATCTCTTGTAATTGTTTTCCCTTAGCCGTGACACTAGGGTTGAGAACAATCTAGGTTATCCTTTGGAGGTGTGACAACTCCTATAGGGTTAGACTACTTAAGGTTGAAGAGGGTTGAGAGGGTGAGTCGTGAGGTAGTGGAACGTCCCCTTTCCACTCCGGTGTGATTCTTCCTACCTTCATGTTTCATGATTTCTTAGCAGTCGAGATAGAGTGAAGTGCTAGGAGAGGAACTCCCCTGGGGCTTAGTTGTGCGAGCAACAGAGTGAAGGGTCGAAGTGAATCCTAGTGCTGGGGCTTAATTTAGACTAGGGTTCTTCCACATGGACCAAATAGTTAGAACTATACATTGGAACTGGTTTTATCACTAGGAATCCCTACAACTTAAAGAAATCCCATGTAGTGTGAGGCTTAGGAAGATGTACTCCTCTAGGGCTTAGTTGACAGGTCAACAAGAGTCAAGAGTCGTAGTGAAAACTAATGCCGGAGCATAGTGTTGGGGTTAGTCACGGTTGACCTAATGCCGGCACCGCCACCGATTGACCTCGAGATCAGGACGGCCTACCTCGGGATCGCCATTCTCGATGGGGTGTGCTTGAATCTCATTCTAGGCCTCCTTCATCATCGCCGTAAACCAGAGGCTCGTTTAATAGGGGTTTTTATTTTTTTATTTTTAATTGATTGTTGTAACCAGGTGAATTGGGCCGGTTCACCCAGTTCACGGTTGAACCAGCCGGTTCATCCGGTTCAATGCCAGTTTTTTATTTAAACGGGTTTTGGACTGAACCGGACCAGCTTAGTGCCCGAGTTTGGTGCAACCCGATTTTGACTACCTAGCTTAAAATATAAGTTGAGTATAACAGGTTCGAATATAAGGAGTGTTCTATACATAATTTAAATACTCATATAGATAGAATGACAACCCAAATTTTGAAAGAAAGAACAAAAGCTCTTGCTAGCCGACCAAGTTGTTCGTTGAAATGCTTACTCCGAATCTGAAAAAAATTTAACAACCAGATTGTGAGCTTGACAACCCAGTAAGTAACTCACTAAAAATATTTGGATCATGTGGAATTTCAAGAATTGAAAAACAAATACAATTCATATTACATAGTAAAAATATTATCAAAAATATAAATCATAAAATCAAAGTGGTTCAACAAAATACAATTTAATAATAGTAAAAGAT
The DNA here is from genome assembly GCA_020875875.1 of Dioscorea alata. Classification (NCBI taxonomy): domain Eukaryota; kingdom Viridiplantae; phylum Streptophyta; class Magnoliopsida; order Dioscoreales; family Dioscoreaceae; genus Dioscorea; species Dioscorea alata. Next base: position 4,423,420 of record CM037014.1, read on the forward strand.
ATGTCTCCCATTGACTATAGCCAAAACAAAATATCATAGGTCATTTGTCTAAACTCAATAACCCGAGTTAGATTTTTAGAAGTCATTTATTTACTCTTAGTGACCCAAGCCGAAATATCAGAAGCCATTATTTTTTCACCAACAGTATGGTGCGAAACTATAGTCTTTTATCAGAGTTTTATGTTGACATGGTCAATGTTTAACCTCTAGTGATAGGGTGATTGCCTTAATAATTGGAGACTAAATATATTTATGTTAAAATAACTTTATTGTCTGAAAATCAAGTAAAATATCAAAATTCCAAACAGCTCGAGATAGGCTAGAATTTAAAGAATAATTCATTGAGCAAACATACTAACATATGCATGATCCCATTTTTTATAGTAAAAATAATCCATTTTTTTTTAAAACAATTAGCAAACATAATATTTCAAAGATTAACAAATATAATCACAGTGCAGGAGTTAATGTTTCAATGAAAGAATAATTATTCATAAAATTTAATGAATATTTAATAACAAAAAATGAATCAAAACCCAATAAAAAATTTAAATATTGTATAAGAAAAATTAAAGAAATTAAATAAGTAAATGAATAAATCTATATTTAATGGTATATATATACTTACATGGTTAACATCCAAACAAATTCCAAGCCTTACACTGAATCAAGCTTCCTTAAAACACCCTACATTGAGATTAAATTCCAGGGATATCAAAACTCCTTCCACACAAATAGCAAGATTTAATGGGTATTACTAAACACAATTGCTGTAGAATCTTATCCTATAGGAAAATTAATAGTAAAAATAATTTCAACCAACGCTGTACACTCACAACTATGTGTTCTAATGGAAAAAATAACAATGGCAGAGAAATAACATGGGGTTTCCTTAACAAAATGGCTAAAACTAAACCAAACAAGAATGATTAAGAATTACATACTAAATCTTAAGAGAATTATAGAGCATTGGAATTTGAAATCAATTAAGCTTCACAAATCAATAATTTGAGTGCCAATTCAAAGGAAAACACCCACTCTAATTAACTAGTGGTATACATAAGGCTATAATGCTAGAAGTTATAAAATATGGCGACTTTAATAGATCAATAGAGTACGGTTCCTGCATGCATGGCCATTATAGCTCTTCCTTTCATGGAACCTCTTTCAAGTTCCATCTAACATTTATATGGACTCATACAACACATGTAGAGGAGAGATCACTGTGATCTTTAAATCTATAGTGAAAATTCACATAGACAATAATCCATCACCTTCAAGAGTTGACCATCAAATTCTAATGACAATAGCAATGCTTAACACAATGGCAGACAAAAGATATTAGAGGAATGTGTTAGAAAAACAAAGACTGAAGAAGAAGATTTTAGTGGATTTTGAGGCGTGTAAGAACACTATCTTTTAGGAATTTATCGCCCCACAAGTCTGCTCAGGGTTTTGCAATAATTCCTTCAGGATACAACAAAATCCCAAGATTAACTTTGCAGAAAAAGTGATAATCTTCTTTGAGAACATATCTGTATTTAAAGAGGATGAAGAGTTGTGAACAAACAAGTGCCCCTTCATAGATTAAATAAATAAATATAATATTAATATAATAAATATATATACATATATAAATATTAGAGGGCCTACTTGCACTTTTCTCAAATCTAATTATTTGATTTGTTTATTATCTTATATTATATAAACATACGTTCATTATTCTCTTTATCCGATGTGGGACTAAACTATTCACACATACTACACTAACAATTCCCCACTTAGTATGTGTGAAATTGATATAGTCATATTATAGCTAAATTCATTTATAAAAGTAACTTTCGTTTTAAACCTTTATATAGTGTAAATAATTCAAGAATTTAGCAAAATCACAAGTGGCTAAAGCTTAAATTGCGATTCTATCCACCAAATTGGAATTATCACACATGTTTTGCTATTAATGACATTCAAACATAAGTTCTCTATGAAATAAAAACAGCACTATTAAGGCCATGTGCTCCATCCTGACTTCATAAAATTTTACAAAGTGTACTTAACTTTGATAGAAGCGGCACCACTTCCCAATTTTATATAGGTGAAGCTTTGCTTCATTAAGAGTGTTTAATTTCTACACTCACCCTCTTAATGACCATGGTACTAATTTGCTAATCAGCAAAACCTAGTACTCAAAACACTTATCACTAACTTGTTAATACCCTTTAAACTTTTATATCAGTGGTAATGCTAAAATAAAAGTTGGGTTCCTATTAATAATAAGTTTAGCTGAAAGGTCGTAGACCCATCTCAGCAGCAGTGTTTCTTACTAAATCTCTTGGTAGAGCTTTAGTTAATGGATCTGCTAGATTCTTGCAAGATCTCACATAAGTTATGGTAATAATACCATCAGTGATCAATTGTCTCACAAATTCATGCCTTAGACTTATATGTCTTGACTTACCATTATATATTTTATTGAGCGCTCTTGACATAGTTGCTTGACTATCACAGTGCAAGGAAATGGCTGGCATTGGTTGTGGCCACAACTTTATATCTAATAACCAGTTTCTCAACCACTCTCCTTCCTTGCCTGCTGCTGCTAAGGCAATAAATTCAGACTCCATTGTTGAGTGTGTTATACACGTTTGCTTCTTTGATGCCCAGGAGACAGCCCCGCCTCCTAATGTAAAAATCCATCCACTAGTTGACATTTTGTCACTAGTACTTCTTATCCAACTAACATCAGAATATTCCTCTAATACAGCAGGAAAACTATCATAGAATAAACTCATGTCTTTTGTCCTCTTAAGGTATCCTAAAACTCTTTTTATTGCATTCCAATGTAACACACCTGGATTTTTAGTAAATCGTGATAATTTACAAACTGCAAAAGCTATGTCAGGTCTAGTGCAATGCATAACATACATAAGACTGCCTATAGCAGTAGCATATTCGAGTTGAGCTATTGCCCTATCAGGATTTTCAGTCAAATTAATGGAAACATCATAAGGAGTATTTGCTTTTTTAATATTCAAATGATTGAACTTAATTAATACTTTCATAATGTAATGAGATTGACAGAGTGCAAAACCCCCACTATGTCTTTTAACTTGGACACCTAAGATTGTATCTACCTCACCTAAATCTTTCATTTGGAAATTTAAGGATAGATATCTCTTAGTGTCATTTATTCCTTCCATGTTAGTACTAATGATTAGCATATCATCAACATAGAGACATAGTATTATACCAAAATTATTAGTGAACTTAGAATAAATGCATCTATCAGCACCATTATGCTTAAAGCCATATTGTAAAATTACATAATCAAATTTTTCATGCCATTGCTTTGGTGCTTGTTTTAGTCCATACAAGGATTTTGTTAATTTGCACACTTTATGTTCATTTCCTGGTAGAATAAAACCTTCAGGTTGTTTCATATATACCTCTTCATTAATCTCACCATTTAAAAATGCAGTCTTAACATCCATTTGATGAACTTGTAAATTATAAATAGATGCTAATGCAAATAACACTCTGATAGAAGTAATTCTAGCAACAGGAGCATATGTGTCAAAATAATCAATTCCTTCCTTTTGTTTAAACCCCTTTGCCACTAATCTGGATTTAAATATATTTCCATCTTTAATTTTGAATACCCATTTGCATCCAATTGGCTTACAACCAGGAGGTGGATCAACCAAAACCCATGTTCCATTAGACATTAGAGAATCCATTTCATCATTAATAGATTCCTTCCAAAATGCCGAGTCTCTTGAAGCAAGAGCTTCTTTATAAGTTTTAGGAGTTTGATCTTCGTCTATATTTAATAAAATAGGAATTTTATTTGTTATTTCAGTTCTTGTACCTTCAACTAAAAATACTAAAGCTTGAGAAGAAATAAAATCAGAATGAAGGTTCTTTTCTTTTCTAATTCTTTGACTTTTCCTTGGTTCAACTACTTTGACTGTGCTAGTTCTCTTAATTTCCTTGTTATGATCATTAGTTTTATCTGTGCAATCTAATGTTATATTAGGAGTTGACTCACTTGTGGAATTATGACGAAATTTATTTTCAATAAATTAAACATCTCTGGATTCCACAATGACATTAGATTCTAAGTCTAATAATCTGTAGGCTTTAGAATTTTCAGCATACCCTATAAAAACACTCTTTATGGCTCGTGGTCCTAATTTAGTCCTTTTAGGATTTGTTACTCTATAAAATGCTAAACAACCCCATACTCGAAAATAACTTAAATTTGATTTTCTACCATTCCATAATTCATATGGAGATGTCTTTGTCACTTTTGAGGGAATTCTATTATGCACATGACAAGCACTTAATAATGCCTCTCCCCAAAGAGAATAAGATAATTTAGCACTTAACAACATTGCATTTACCATATCAACAAGGGTTCTATTCTTTCTTTCAGCCAATCCATTCTGTTGTGGAGTGTAGGGTGCACTTCTTTGATGAATTATTCCATGTTGTTCACAAAATGAGTTAAATTCTGTTGGAAAATACTCTCCACCTCTATCACTTCTAAAGATTTTGATTCGTTTTCCTTTCTGATTTTCAACATTAGCTTTAAATAATTTAAATTTATCAAAGACTTCATTTTTATGTTTCAAAAGATAAACATGAGTGTATTTAGAGTAGTCATCAATAAAAGTAGCAAAATACCTATTCCCTCCTCTAGTCAAATGTCCATTTAACTCACATATATCAGAATGTATAATTTGTAACAATTCAGAATTTCTTTCTATTATAGGAAAAGGTAACTTAGTCATTTTTGCTTGAATGCAAATTTCACATTTATCATGATCACTATTTACATAAGATATATATCCATGTTTTGCCATAAACTTTAATGATTTGTAATTAACATGCGCTAAACGTGAATGCCATAAAGAAATTGATGAATCAATCATATAAGCAGAAAATTTCTCAGTATTATTAATATTTGAAGTTACAGAAAGTTTAAACATTCCATCACAAGTATATCCTTTCCCAACAAAGACCCCATTCTTTGAGAGGATAAGGTTATTAGCTTCTAATACAGTCTTAAATCCTCCCTTACAAAGTAAATTTCCAGACACCAAGTTTTTTCTAACTTCAGGAACATGAAGAACATTGATCAAAATAAGTTTCTTTCCAGATGTGAAGAAAATCTCTACTGTCCCTTTTCCATGAACTTTAGCAGCATTATGATTGCCCATTAACACTTCATGTCCATCAGCAGCAATCTCATAGTCCTTGAATAGATTCTTATCATTGCAAATGTTAATGGTTGCTCCAGAATCATACCACCAACCATTGGTGTTTGAGAAGGCAGCCATATTGACTTCTGTTATCATAGAAATCTGTAAATCTGGAACCATAGCCACAAGGTCTTTTACTTGTTCTTCAACAATGCTAACTTTGTTGTTTGAGCCAACAACAACATGATCCTTCTTCATTTTCTTCCAAAACCTGCACTCCTTCTTGAAATTCCCTTTCTTCTTACAATGAAAGCATGTCTTGTTCTTCTTGGAACCAGAATTGTCTGAGTTTGTATTTATGTCCATAAATTTCCTCTTCTTTCCAAATCTGTTAGACTTATTCACATCAATGAAATTCACATTGGAGTCAGATTCCTTTCCGAATCTCTTTCCATCTCAAATTCTAGTTTCTTCTTCAATTCTGAGATGCTTGTGAATTTGTTCTAGAGAGAAATTTTCAGAGGAGTGTAATAATTTCTTTCTGTAATCATTCCAACTTGGAGGAAGTTTGGCTATGGCAGCCCCAACTTGTAATGCTTCACTGACTTCAACATTCAAGTCCTTCAATTTAGAGACTAGGATTTGTAGTTCATGCACTTGATCCAATACAGAAATATGATCGAACATAGTAAACTCAAAGAATTTTAGAATAATGAACTTATTTGTTCCTTGTTTCTCAGTGTTGTACTTGAATTCCAAAGCCTTCCAGATTTCTCTTGGTGATTGAACAGAGGTAAGAGATCGTACAGACAGTCTGAAAGAGTGTTCAGAATGTGACCACGACACAACAATTCATCTTCTTGATGCTTGACACGTTCTGCTTTAGCTTCTGCAGATTCATCAGGAGTAGCGTCTGGAACTTCTGGCAGACTTGGATCAAGCACATACCAAATCTTCTAAGCAGTGAGAAAGAACATCATCTTGTCCTTCCAGCGAGTATAGTTGGTGCCATCAAAACGATCAAGCTTCATGAAGTCTTGGTTCATCACCTTGAAGGAAGTTTCAGGGTGTTTCTCCATTACAAAAACAGTATTAAATTCCTACAAATTGTTAGAAAAACAGAGACTGAAGAAGAAGATTTTAGGGGATTTTGAGGTGTGTAAGAACACTATCTTTTAGGAATTTATCGCCCCACAAGTCTGCTCATGGTTTTGCAATAATTCCTTCAGGATACAACAAAATCCCAAGATTAACTTTGCAGAAAAAGTGATAATCTTCTTTGAGAACATATCTGTATTTAAAAAGGATGAAGAGTTGTGAACAAACAAGTGCCCCTTCATAGATTAAATAAATAAATATAATATTAATATAATAAATATATATACATATATAAATATTAGAGGGCCTACTTGCACTTTTCTCAAATCTAATTATTTGATTTGTTTATTATCTTATATTATATAAACATACGTTCATTATTCTCTTTATCCGATGTGGGACTAAACTATTCACACATACTACACTAACAGAATGTGATACCAATATGCATGCAAACATAATACCAGTCTGGGATTCTAAACTGGACTATAATATTAACAATAATTCACCATGAAAGGTTGAAACATAAGTTCAATGAAAAACAAATATAGGATCCCCTCTCTTAAGGAAAGTAGTGTGTTTTAAGAGAACTCAATGATTTAATATAATAAGACATTTAAGATTACTCAATATGACATATAAAAGCACATGAAGGAAGAATTGACACAATCCAAGACTTACCGACATATGCCACTTGGCTAGTTGCTTGCTTTGTTAGTGAACAACATTAATCCAATAGATATCTCAACAGAAAACTCATGGACAGAAAAGAACAAATAACCTACCCTACTCACTGGTATAAGGCTTTTGAAGAAGGATTTCTAAACCTCGTTGCCAACACAACAATGTAATGAAAGAGAGGAGGATAGGGCTTGGTACCAAGGTTTTCTTTTTTTTAAAAATGATATCAGGTGATCGAAGGCTTGGGGTTACGAGATTAGATAAAATCAATTAAATCTAATAGTTGTTAAGGATAAGAGAAACTGTGGGCTCCTTTCTTCTTACATGGCCTTTAATTAGGATTGACGGGTTAAAAATCATGGATCAAAAATCAAATTTTAATCATTTTTATATTTCAGATGATTGTAGGTTCATGACTTCTATTAGGGGAAGCCCCTAATATTAATTACCCCAGACAATGTCGTGGGAACACCCGATTAAGAAATTAGTTTGAATGAAAAATGACTGAGCTAACATAAAATTAATTTTTTATTGATTTCAAAGAGCATATGTGTACATAATCATGAGCGAGAATATAAAAGTATTAAGAAAACTATTTTTTTATCATGTTCTTCAAATTCTTTTTTTTTTTATTTGCATGACTTGGCTAACGATCTTGACTCCTTTGCTAAAAGCATATTGGAAGACCCTTTTAGCTTAGTGATTGTTGCCTTCTTTGATTTTTTTTTTTTTTATGTGTGTTTGCATCTTAACACGTTGCATAACCCTCAAGCTGCACCCACTCTACATTTGTAAGTTGCTTAATGGGTTATCTTTGATTTTTTTTATTTCTAAAAACTTCGGTGCTTTGTGCTTATGAAATCTTTAGTTCTCTGACTTGTGAAACTCCTTAGGACGTCTTTGACTTCTTTGTGTCTTAAGACTTCAAAGTTGCATTCGTCATTTATATGAAATATCGAGGTCTTAACTCTTCGATGCTTTTGAGCCTTGACCACCAAATCTTCAAGTCGTGACTTTCATCCTTGCGAGCATCTAACACTAGACCTTATAGTAGTTCTGAGACGAAAATCTTCAAAGAGCAAAAGTTCTCATCACCCATGTGAATATCGAACATGAGACCTCACAATGGGTTTAAAGCAAATTTCTGTGAACACTTTTTTTTACTCCAATTAGTGTCAAGAGATCTCAAAGTGAATTCAAAGAGAAATTTTCATAAATTTTTTTATTCACTTGTCCTTTCATTCGGATGAGTATCAAAAGATCTCAAAGTGAGTTTCAAGAGAAATTTTCATAAAATTTTTTATTTACTCTTCCTTTCACTCCAATGAGTGTCAAAAGACCTCAAAGTGAGTTCAAAGAATTTTTTTTTAAATTTTCTCTCTACCCCCAAGAGTGTGAAGACCTCAAAGTAGGTTTCAAGAAATTTTATAAAATTTTCTTTCTACCCCTAAGAGTGCCAAGACCTCTAGGTACGTTTTAAGAATTTTTTTTTATCTTTCTCTCTACCCCCAAGAGTGTCAAGACCTCAACGTAGGTTTCAAGAAATTTTATAAAGTTTTCTCTCTACCCCCAAGAGTGCCAAGACCTCAAGGTAGGTTTTAAGAAAATTTATAAATTTTTCTCTCTATCCCCAACACTACAAGAAAACAGTCGCATCATTGACAGAATTTTCCATCAGTGAAAACTACAATTCCGTCAATGATGATCTACAGCGATGGAACGGTTCGTTGGAAACGTTTGTCGGAAAATTTGGTGTCGCTGATGATATTCCGTTGGAAAATTTTTTTTTTCCGTGGGTGATGCTAGAGCATCACTGACGGAATATTCTGTTAGTGAAGCTAAAATAAAAACTGAAATTAATGATAAAAAAATACATATCACTAACGGAATTCCATCACAGATATTCTCACTTAACCCACGGAATTCCGTCGGTAAAGATCTTTAACACCAATGAAATTCCCTCACTAATGTGGTATATTACCCACGGAATACCGTCACTTAAAAATTATCACCCACGGAATTAGTATTTTAGTCTCTTTACCGCCAAATGAATTCTGTTACTGATAGTGTATATCACTGACGGAATTCAGTTATAGATATACTCACATCACCCACGGAATTCTATCGGTAAAGATCTTTAACACCAACGGAATTCCATCACTGATGTGGTGTATTACCCACGAAATTCCATCATAAACTAATTATCACCCATGGAATTATGTATTTGAGAGTCTTTACCACGAAACAAAGTCCGTCATAGATGCTCGCTTTACCCATGGAATTTGGTCAGGAAAGTCCGTTTAACACCAACGGAATTTTGTCACTAATGCGGTCTTTTACCCACGGAATTTCGTCACTAAAACAATATCACCCACGGATCAGTCCTTTTACATCCAAATGAATTCTGTCACTGAAGCTCTTCTATTATATTATTAATTATATTTATCCTGCTTTATATCCCTGTAGTAATACATATAAGAAATTTCACTTGCAAAGCACACAATATTAAATTCCATCAAGTACATGTAATTAATTTCATGTACCATACTTAGTGTACATACATCACTGATAATTAACAAGTCTTAACAAGTACTAAACATATATAAAGAAACAGTAACATATATATAGCATATATCAATCTGTTTAATATTCAAAGTGGTGGTCCAGCAGTGTCTTTATCCTAAGAGGTAGGCTGAGAAGGTCCTATTGAAGCATTTGTAAACATACGTGCAGGATTAAATATTTCCATCATTTGTTCAAGACACTTCTTGATATCCTCCGTATCGCTCGCTTGCTTCTCTACTTTATCCTCTAAGTTGATTATTCTGTCTTTCACAAGTGTCACTTCTTCACGTAAATTGTCAAATTCAACTGGAGTTTGTTCATGTTCATGATTCAGACGACTACAAGCCGAGTATGATGCGTCCCCAACATTGATGGAAGTAGATACGAAATTCTTGCCACGTGGCGTGATTCCAAACCAATAGAAATGAGTGTGTGTAGTTCCTCGCCCTCCAATTGCATCACACCAAACTTCTGGGTCAAACTTGGGATTATTGGCTTCATCAGAACCATAATTTTGACTCATTGAAGAAGTATAAGATTTCTATAAGAAATAACAAACAAATTAGTTCAACATATACATCACAAGAGATATATAAACTAGCTACTTGCAATTTCATCAAAATTAAGATCAATGATCCTACATTATTACATGTCAATAAAAGGTTGACAGTAAAAAAGTTGTGATGTAATAATCCCCACACAAGAAGCATATTCAGTTTTTGGCACAAGGAGCATACACAAACATTTTATGCAAGAAAACATATGTAAATTCTCTTATATGGCCATGATGGAAAGCACACCATGATTAAATTCTATAAATACTATCTCTCACAAAAAGTAGCACATTTATTCTCCAATGCAGTGAAAATAATTATTAAGAACATAGACAAGCATACATTCTCAAAAAAAAAAAAAAATTAGATTTTTCAGTGAGACAGGAATTACTGTCTCTTAAAAAAAAAACTGATTTTTTTTTCATCTTGAGCATCCCATTTGTCTATTGATCAAAATTACCATATCATAAAATTTAATCAAAGAAGTCTCATATATATAGGAAAGAAAGTGCATATTATTATGGGCATACACTTACACTGACATTCTTGGACTTATGATCAACAAAATAACCTTGACCTTTCTCACGTTTGTGGGTGCGGTTGAACAATTCTCCATAGGTTGGTTTTCGTTTTAGTTGTTTTTCCTACATGAAGATATTAAATAAGAGACTATAAAACACGTGCAAGTAAAATTTAAAATATATATTATGTACATACCATCCTCTCCACATGAAGCATAAAAGGGATCGATCCACTAGTATGCTTGGTGATGCTTCCATCATTCTCAGTCATCCTATTTTGCTTGCCAATAATTGATCAATTTTTCCATGCATTAGTAGTCCACACATCACTAACCAATCGATCCCAAATGTCCATTCGAATCCAACCTACATTGTAACCTTTGCACTTTGAAATATCACTAACACCAAAATGTCTCATTGCCCGCTTCCTTTCTTCTTCCAACATACCACGCAACCGTTCCTTGCATGTAGTCTCCCAAATTGCTCTCACAACTTTTGTTTTCTCAATAGGCCACATAAATTTTTCCTATCAAATTAATATCATATTGGAAAACATAAAGGCATTGACATCACATGAAATACATGCCCATAATGACATTCCTCAATAAAATGGGATGACATTCCTCATAGTTAACAATCAGGCATATCCTCAATAAAATGGGATGACATTCCTCCATTGACCCAAAGAACTATAACAAGATCAAGCCAATTTTGTTGGTTCAAAATGCTTAATAAACACATTTTATAGCTTCTTCATGTGTTGTATGCATCCTTTAGAGATACACATGCAATTTTCCTTTTGGCATTAATAGCTCCCTTTTGCCTTTGTCTTGATTAAAAACACTCTACATAGCAATACTTCAATGAAGTCACAGAGCTATAGTTTTATGAAGTTGCATATTGTAGATTTATAACCAAAAAATTTCTGAAATGTATTAATGTAGAAAAAACTCAAGTCGTATAGAAAGACTACTAAATTTATTGATCATGATGAATAAATTATAAATTTTATGATTTCAAATCCAATAGTTGCAATTCTACATAAAAAAGTATCCATGCAATGAGAAAAGAATGTAGTTCAATGGCAAATCTGCGGTAAGAAGTATAGAATTAAGTATCATTAATAAGGACTCTCAAGCCAGTAAAGTGCATTGGTGCTAACTAGTCACTTGAACTGTGCTTTCCCTTCGTGGCATCCATGAAGAAAGGTTCCTCCACAAGGATCCTGAAACAATCCCACTGTACAGAAAAGAGAAAAAAGAAAACTCAAGATTTAATACTAAAAAAATATGGAATTGGCTGTAAAATTAAGAGCTACAACGTACCTTGATGTCGCATTCGTATTTGAGTGAGTAGGAAGGTTTCCATATGTGGTCCCACTAGTGCACAGAATAAATCCAGGGCCCGTCTTATACAAGTTGATTGATAAAACATAAAACAAGTTCTCACAAAACACAAACCCACAAAACAATGATTACAGAGAAAAGCTAACATATTGAGAAGACAATCCATGAACCACATCCCATAGATACAAATCCACACATAGAAAACCACAACAGAGAAAAAAATCAGTTCAAAAAGCAAGCAAATTAAACCTCACAAAACATAAAAACTCAATAAAATCCAACCTTGACTGATTTCACACCAAAACGAAGGTATTACCTACAAGTCCCTAAACTAATTCGTCCATAAATCCATGAAATCAAACAATTAGTAAAAAAAAAATGAAGCCCTACATCAATCAAGCGTCCCATGAGTCAAAAGCTCCAATGGATCACCTATTTCTCAAAAAAAAAAAAGAAAAAAAGGAAAGGGAATCAACCGTTCCAAACAATCAAATAGGGAAAAAAAACCATCTTTGAGATCTAGGAATAGAAATATGGAACTGAGCATAGAGATGCAATGAAATCTAGAAGGAGAAAAGGGGAGGAAATCGAATACCTTGGAGCCTGATAAGTGCTTGTGTTGTAGTAACGCGAAGCGTTATTATCTTACAATGAACATACTTTTTATCAGATTTTATCATTAAATAGTGTGCATTTGTGCATTCTTGTGCATTGTAGGTTCATGGAGCTAAGTTGGAAAAGAAGAGCGAAGTTAGGTCGTGTTCGCCGTTGTTGGGAGGTTTTCGGACCAAGCAAGGAACAAGGCACGAGGTTAGACTTGTGAGTGTGTGCCAACCTCCTTTGGAGGGGCACAAAGGCAGTCACATTCACAACAAGTCCAACTCGTGTAGCTTAGAAAAATTTCACCAAGAAGGGGACTTGAAGCAATAGACACGATCTACCATTGATTGTGTGCCCAATTCAATGGCCTCGATGAAGAAACAACGTATTCGGGAGCAGTTCGGGAGAGTTACTGTAGCAGCATTGTAGCTTGTTACTATAGAAAATCACTGTAGTAAGTAACTGTGCACTTCTGCCGAAAAATCAAGATTCCAGAGAATTCACACGGGCGTGTGGAATTAACACAAGGCCGTGTGAAATAATTTTCCAGCAAGCCAAAGACTTCACACGGGCGTGTGGAATTAACACACGGCCGTGTGAATTGATTTCCCAGCAAGCCAGAGACTTCACACGGGCGTGTGGAATTAACACACGGCCATGTGAAGTAATTTTTCAGGAAAGACAGAAACTTCACACGAGCTTGTGGAAATTCCACACGGCCGTGTGAAGTCCCGATAACTTCAAATTTAAAGCCGCACTCAACCTATTTAAAGCCCGATTTGGAGACTTTTTGAGCATCTTTCAACCTATCTTTCTCCCCAACTTCTGGAGAGTGCGGCTAGGGTTTCGGAGAGGACTTTGTGGAGGATTGGAGCGCGCCATCGGCATCGTCACCGACGTTCGACGGCCGCACAAGACCACGGCCACACCATACGCGAGGGGGTTTTCATTGATGTCTTTACTTTGTGTTTTATTTCATACATTGATGAACATGTATAGCTCCATGAGGAGCTAAACCCCTCGTGGGTATTCGGACTTGTAAAACTCTAGGATAATTATGTTTCTTTGACATTGTTATTATGCTTTCCATTAATTGATGAATAAATTCGAGTTTCAATTTTAGATTTCTTGTGCTATTGTTTTCTCTTAGCCGTGACACTAAGGATTGAGAACAATCTAGGTTATCCTTTGGAGGTGTGACAACTCCTGTAGGATTAGACTACTTAGAATTGAAGAGGGTTGAGAGGGAGAGTTGTGAGGTAGCACCGTACCCCTTTCCCTTCCGATGTGATTTCTCCCTACCTCCGATTCCTTGATTTATTAGAGGTCAAAATAGAGTGAAGTGCTAGGTAGACAAACTCCCTCAAGGTTTTGGGGTGACGTGAATCCTACGCACTGGGGCTTAATTTAGACTATGGTTCTTCCTCCTGGACCAAAGGGGTAGGACTACTACACATAGGAACAGGTTTTATCACTAGGAGTCCCTAGAGCTTAAAGCAATCCCACGTAGTGTTAGGCTTAGGTAGAAATACTCCCCTGGGGCTTAGTTGAGCAATCAACAGAGTGAAGGGTTGACGTGAATCCTATTGCCGGGACATAGTGTTGGGGTTAGTCACGGTTGACCTTAGATTTGGGACCGTGTGTCTAAGGATTTTCCTCGACTCAATTGACATCAATAGAAAAGTATAATAGCATAGTATTGCACTAGAAGCATAAGTCCTAGAGGTAACTTGTCCGGATACCCTATTCTCACTTGTTGCTAGTTTCTCTCTTTTTACTCATTGCTTGCACTTTTCTCTCTTTCATCTTTTTATTTACTTGCCTTGCTTCTACTCTAATTCCATAAATTCACTCATCACTACGATCATTGTTTCTTTTCGTATATCGCACGACTCAATAGCAATTTCTCGTATTTTAAACCCCTATTCCCTGTGGATTCGACTACCCACTCACCGGGGTAACTTTATTACTTCGACAAGACCGTGCACTTGCGGTACACACGCAAAAGGTCGTGTCATAGCCAGAGGATGGAAAAATGAAACCCTAACTCGAAGAGAGCGCTTCTTTGAAAGGATATGGAAAGAGAGGAAGAAGACGAAACCCTAGGCCTTGACAATTTGTATTTAAACCCTTTGATATTTTAATTAACTTAATTTTTTTTCCCAAATCAAAAATTTTTAAAAATTGATTTTTTTTTTCAATTTTAAATATAATAATTGAAAATTAGTGGTAATCATACTGAAAACTAATTTATGCATGGGTGGCACTATAATTATTTATTTGAGTATTTTTAACTAATTAGTTGCTAACTAAAAATAATAATTGTACAATTTTAAAATGATTTATGATTATAAATAAATAGTTGTTAAAAACTTTTATTAATTGGTAAGAGTCATACTAAAACTATATTGGTACCATTATGAAAGACAAAGTGTGAATCAATCGTTTCAAATTCAAGTCTTCTAGAACACAAATTTTGTCCCTAACATATAACGACCTATTTTAAATTATAGAAATAAAATTAATTTTTTTCACCAACGGAATTTTCCGTTGGTGATAAAATTATATTCCGTCACTAATATGTTCTGAGGTGTTAAAAATTGTTCATTGGAATTCCGTCACAAATTCCATCAGTGATATTGATATTACCAACGGAAAAAATTCCGTTGGAAAAATTCCGTCAGTGATGCTTATGTTTTCTTGTAGTGCAAGATTGTCAAGACCTCAAGATAGGTTTCAAGAAAATTTATAAAATTTTCTCTCTACCGCCAAGAGTAGCAAGACCTGAAGGTGGGTTTCAAGAAGTTTTATAAATTTTTTCTCTCTATCCCCAAGAGTGCCAAGACATCAAGATGGGTTTAAAAAAAAAATTATAATTTTTTTTTCTCTACCCCCAAGAGTGTCAAGAAGTCAAGGCAGGTTTCAAGAAATTTTATAAAAATTTCTCTCTAACCCCAAAAGTGTTAAGACCTTAAGGTAGGTTTCAAGGAGGTGCTCATAAAATTTTCCAAGAGGAATTCCTGCAAAAATTACAAAAATGACCTCACAAATAAACTCATCATTCATTTTTTTTTTTAATCATGCTCATTAAATAACACTATCAAAATGATCTCAAAAGAAACTATTACCATAAGGTGATGTGATTTTTTGGTGGTGGACCCAGCCCATATTGTCTTATAGTTCAACACAAGAAATGATTTTTTTTTTAAAAAAAAAACCAGCTTTTCCATGATGACCATTAATACCTCTTTTTTTCATGGACCGTAAGCTATTAGCTTTTGTTGGCTAGGCATTTGTGTCTTGAGCCTCTCTTCCTAACCTTGATGGCTGTTGCCCTTACTTATATTCTCAAACACTCAAAGCTTCCATTTTAGCCTCCAACTCACATGCCTTTCCAATCACTAAGCTAAACTAATAATTAAGCTAGCAAGTTCAAGCTCACCCCATCATTATAAATAAGTACAACAACTTCACCAACTTTTTTCAAGCATATATGAGCAATAGCTTCATTGTTTCAACTAAATAGACCTCTTCCATGGTTCCACCCCCTTTGTGCATGTCATGGATTAGCACTATGTACGTTCATGCATTCGGCTTTGGTCCCTTAATTTTCATCAGCTCAAACATCTTGATAGCCTCTAGCCTTTGTTGTTCTCTCATCAATCCTTCAAGCATGCTATTATGAGCAACAATACTTAGCTTGAATCCATTATCAATCATGTCATTCTAGATTTTTGCAGCTTCAACCAAATTATTATGTTTGCACCATCTGAAGAGAAGCATGGTATAAGTCCAGAGATTGGGCAAGTACTGATCTTTCATCTCTACAACCAAGGCATTTGCTTCTTTGGCAAGCTTAGCTTTGGCCACGAATCAATCAAGCAGTTGAAAGTCTTGGAATCCGCTTTGAAGCTGAACTTTTTCATGAGCTGGAAGATATGCCCATTGACTTCTTCATCGTGGGAGCAAAAACAAAGTCTTTAATTGAGATCTTGAATGCCTCGATCGGTGAGGTGCTTTTGGTTACCCATCTCCTCAAGCATGGCCTCCAAGGTCTCAAATTGGTGTGTTTTGTGAAGAATGGTGAGCTTCACGTTGTAGGTCTTGGAGTCGAGAGTGAAGCGGGGACAAGATGCAGACCATTAGAAAAAGTGGTAAGCGGGCTTGTGGGCATGCCGAAACTGATCGAGGACGCCGATTACAACGGGTTTCTTGATATGGCACGCATTCATCGAAAACATCTTCCATGTTCCCATCAGAAGTGAAGAACTTGCTGATAATTGTACAAACCCAGTCGACGTCCGGCGAGTGCTCATCGACGATACAATCCAGATCGGAATCTGAATCAAAAGAGATCGTATGATCACCAGATGAGGAGTATGGGAAGGATAAAGAGTTTTTTTTCTAAGGATTTCCCATTTTCTTATTTCACAATCCGAGAATCATTTTTGCATGATAATAAAACAATGCATGCTAACTTTGGTAATTTAGTTCATCAAGGCAAAACATCATACGTGCATGCATGGGAGATGAAAATATTTAATATAATAAGCGGGGCCCACTGGACATGCATGCATGAGTGATCTTTGTCGTAAGAGCACTGTTCATCCTGCTAGATCAACACATTTTTTTTTATGTATATGGCATGCACGCTTAAGAAAGATAGTTTACCTTTTTGTTGTTTTTACTATCAGGATTCAGCTAATTCCTATCAGCTCTCCTTCTCCTGTAAGACAAATGAGTCTCCCGTTATCTTCTCTATCGTCTCACTTTCTTCTTCTTTTTCATAAATCTCTCTGTCTTCTCCTTCTACTCTCCTTCTCTTCATCTCTTTTTTTTTTTTTTTTTTCAAAACTATCTTCGTCTTTTTTTTTCTTTCTTTCTTCCTTGCTTTTTTGTTCCAGCATATCCTCAACTCCCCGTTTGTTGGGAGATTTTATTTTCAAAATTTCAATTCAAAATTTCTTTTAAATTTTCTTTGAATTTTTGAAATTTGAATTTCAAACCCCTTATTTATTTTTTAAAAAGTCAATATATCTTTAGATATATATTCTCTCTCTTTTTTTTTTAATTTTTTTCTTAATTATTTTTTAATTTTATTTAGTTTAATTTTATTTATTCCCCTCTTCTGTTGGAATAGGATAATAGCTCCCCTTTTTTTATCCCTTCCCCTTATACTCTTATTTCAAGTAAGAGGATAGAGTTTATTATTACTATTTTTTTACTTATCTTTTTTTTTGTTTTACTTTAATTCAAAATAGAATAACAAGTTCCTAATTGAACTAGGAATTAAAAATTCTATATAAACAAATGCCCCCTTGTAGCTTCCTCACACACAATAGTTGAGGGAGAAAGGTTCAAGTACTTTCAAACTTCAGAAGTTTTCAATCTAGTTGAGGTAATTATTTGATTTTTTCCTTCCCATGTTCAATGATATTTTGCTCACTTTGCACAACTTTGAAGTTTTTTTTCTTTTCCATGTAACCAAAATTTTGACTCCATGTGCAGTATCACGCCCCGAACCCGAAGCGCTGACAAATGTGCAGTACCACTTGGTCAAATATCCGAGGAAGAGTTGGCTTATCTCACCACGAAAACAACACAATCAGTGACCAAGAAGCTTATCTCCGTCCTCGCCGCCAGCACCACACACCAAAGAGGGAGAAGAGAAGAGAAAAAAACTAGATCTCTCCCCCTTTCTTATTCCAAATAGGGATCTAAAACGGTATAACAAGAAAACGGCTAGGGTTTTAAAATTAACCATAAATAAATATAAACATAAATCGGAGGTTTTTCATTTCCCTCTATTGTAACCCCCAAGCATGTAAGAATTTTAAAAAATATAAATTGGGTGGGGCCCACATGAAGCTTTTCCTTTTTTTTCTTAGATTTTCTTTTTATTTTTCATGCAACCAAGACTCCTAACTAGCTCCATATACAACTTCTTTTTTTAGTTTATAATTATTCTTGTTTGTCCTTTCCTTGAAATCATGACACCTTTCCTTGACTACTTTTATTTGTTCGCAATGAAAGCCCGTCCCCCATTTTTTAAAATCCATGGGTAGCTTGTTCTGATTACATAAGTTTTTCTATGGATTGTCACCACCCTTTTTCCAATTTTTTTTTAAAAATAATTTTGGAACAAATTTCTTTGCCAATACTTATCATTAATAATTTTTTTCAGTTTTTTTTTTTTTTTTTGAATGGCTCCCACCACCAAAGACAAACTAATAGAGCCTCTTTACGGGTCGTATGATGATTATGACAAAGCTCTCGATGGACTACCAATTTCACGACATTATCCCATCAACTGTAAAAACTCGGGAAAGCCAATTCGGTACCATGGAAGCGACTTCAACGAGTGGACTAGTATACCAAAAGCATTCCATGACCTTGGTAAATTCACACCAAATAGTTTCAAGAGGAAAGGACAAAATGAAATGATATTATTAAATCCATGCGAGTCTATTGCAACGAATCTCAATTTGAACACACTTGGCTACTGGGTCAACGCCGATCCAACAACTGTATATGGACTGGGCGGATTCCATTATACAAATATACCCCCCCCCCCCTCCCCCCCATCCAGCAGATTATGAACAGTGGGTATTTGAAGTCATAAGGAAGTCATCTGATGCACTTAAGCAAGTCGCTATTCTTGGGACAGTTGCAGTTTCCACCGGATCATACAATTTCAACCCATCAATCGTGAAGGGGCTTATCAAAATGTGGTGTCCAAATACCAACACATTTATCACCCCTTTCAGAGAAATTGGAATTTTTTTATGAGATCTGAGGTGCATTGGGGAATTACTAATCATGGGAGATCTTTATGAAGAATACGTCCCCTCAAACAAGGATCTTTACTCCGAGGACACTCATCCCACCACTCTGAGAGATTTACTTAACATTTACCAGTGGATCCACTTTTATACTTCAGGAAAGACTAAAAAGGTCTATTACTCCCTATGGATAGAATTTTTCTTGAGGGAATTGCATAGAAAAATTAAATTTGTAGAGGATGAAGCTCATCTCGTACCATATGCTTCAGATAAGTGTAGAGTTGTCGCCTTTTTATCCTTATGGTTGTGCCGTTTCATCATACCACACAAAGGATCTCTCATTCGCCCAAAGACATTCCTAATGGCAACCAGATTAGCTAGGGGATGAGGGTTGCTTTAGCCCCCACTGTATTGGGATACATTTACACCGATTTAGATGCAATGGCTTTGCATCCCAAGGGGCCATGCTATGCCTCAGTTTCTTTACTGTATCATTTTTTTTTACAGCTAGATTGATGCACACTTTGAAGGAACCTATTCTTGTCTTAACACACTAGATGATCGTATCAAAAATATAAATGGATTGTGAGAGGTCCTGAGCTTGGCTTACATATCAAGTGTAAGAGCTGCCACCTTCACTCTTAAGAGAGCTTGTAGCGTACTAAGGAAAGAATAATATTTGAAATGGCTCCCATTTACTTACACTGATTTCAAAAGCAAAGGTTGGTTTGAAGATCATAAAGAGCCAAGAGACAACAATAGGTTGGGGATAACCCAAACAGAGTATTTCATCTCACTTCGGCAGAGTATCATTCCCCTAAGTCTTAGAAATAACCTTCATGCTCAGCAATACAACCCCACCGGTTTGCACAACAGTTTGGCTATGACCAAGGGTTTCCTACAGAGATCCAAGTATCAAAACATCCCCAATCTACTGTCCTCTTGATAGGCTATTGACAACACTTTAGTTGAAGAAAAACAGGGGCACAATTTTACATCTCATCTCACAAGCACGTGGGACAACCTCTATATATGTATGCACACTTTTGGCCAATTAGGTTGCATACAACCTTGAAGTCCATCTATGGCCTTCTGAATGAAAAACCAAATTGCACAAATTCTCAAGGATAAAGCTCCAATTAAAAAGGAAACTCCTCAAAAAAGAAAACGGGATAGTCGTGAAATACAACTGGGAAAAAGCCAAGTCGGACCTTCTGCGCCACATGTATCTTCACTAGTAGAATCAAGGATTTCTCCTAAAAGGATTCGAACTACCACATCATTATGAACTCACTCGGAGCCTTTGCATAATCCTCATCAATTGTCACCTCAAGGTTCATACTTCATATATTATTTTTATTTTATTTTGTTATTTGTTAATTTATTTTCCTCTTTTTTATTAATTTCTTTTGAATACATATCAACCCCCTTTTTTTTTAATGGACCTCAAATTCCTCTTTTATTTCTTTTTTTTTTATAAATCTCAAACTTTAATTTTGAGTAGATCTCAAACCCTTTTTTTAATTGAATTGATTTCAAACCTTATCTTTGAGTAGATCTCAAACTTTATTTTGAATAGATCTCAGACTCTTTTTTTAGTATATTTTGAGTTTATTAAATATGTGGTTTTCATTCTATTTAGGTGACATTCCTAACCTAAGTGAACATGGGGAAGATCAAGCTAGCGTCTCCAAACCGGGATCTAACTCAATAAGTATGTTACTTAACAAATCTTTCTCTCCCTATTTCTTCTTAATTGTCAATTTTATTTATTTTAACCTTTTTTCCTTTCTATTGCATGTTCTCATGAAGCTCCTTTCCCAAAGATGAGCCCCTCCGCACATGACTCTTTGTTTTCACATTTTGCACATGATGACAACTACACACCCATCCTTGATGCTAATCCTCCCATAGAAAGCCCTTTTTCAAAAGAAACTTCAAAGTCACCACAAGTCATCCCTTTTCCTCAACATGCAAAAGAAGACTCTACTCCAAAAGCTATGAGGGTTGCATCTATGAGCTCATCTCATCCTCAACTTGTTAGAAAAGACACTTGCTTGGAATCTTTTTAGGTAAATAAGCTTATTGAAAAGGTGAAATCATCACGTCCTCATGAACATGAATCTTTGAGGGAGGAAACTACAAA
This sequence comes from Dioscorea alata, assembly GCA_020875875.1. Lineage (NCBI taxonomy): Eukaryota > Viridiplantae > Streptophyta > Magnoliopsida > Dioscoreales > Dioscoreaceae > Dioscorea > Dioscorea alata. The sequence continues at coordinate 4,444,914 of CM037014.1, forward strand.
ATTGCACAAAAACTTGATGATGCATGGAGTTGACATTTCAATCACAAGGGACAGGATATATGAAGTACTTGATACAGCTAAGATTTCCCATGACACAAATAATGGAGGAAACGACCTAAACTCGGTGGAAAAGGAGGAATTTATGGCGAAAGAGGAAAGGCTAAAGAAAACTAAATTGTCTCTCACAGCAATGTCCCAACATATGGATGAGGATAATATGGAGCTCATACAAATAAGAAAGAAATTGCAAGAATGGAGAGCCCAAGGGGAAGAATTGAAAGAGCAAGAAAAATAAAAGGAACAAATCATCTCCTCAAGAATGGGACTATTATCTGATGCTCCTCCCATTGAAGAAGTGAACAAGTCCCTCGTTGATATTCATCAAAAGATTGAAGCACTTGGAGGTGGCGGCAACAAATTGCAATTCTCATTGACATCTAAGGAGGCCCTTGCCAACTTTGAGAGAGTGAAAGCTCAACTTTAGGCTTAGCTTATTTTTATCATCGAATTTAGCTTAGTTTACTTCCATTGCTTAGTTTTAGGCCCTAGCTATTTTATTCATTCAACTTTAGCTTAATGTAATAAATGGACTAAAAGTCCATGTCTTTCTAACTTTTCTCCTTAGTAATAAAAATTTTCCTTTCGAAGTCTTTTCCTTTCTCGTTTCTTTTTTTTTCTTTTTTTGTTTTTTTATGAGTGCGCCAAACTCCAAACATGATTTCGATCATCCAACTCAAAGAAAAATAATATGAGTATAGATAAAAAATTTTATGAATACTAGGAAAGATTCAACCATATGATCGTCAACTTGAAAATCAACAATGAAGACCGCAATACTTAACAAAATCTGATTTAAACTTATGAATTTTTTGTGAGAGGTAAATGAACGTCAAACTTAATCTCCACCATCCATATTGAAGATGAAAATGTCATGAGCATGTAAAAATATTTCCAAAAAGATCTCAGAATGTCTAACTATTCAATCATCACCTTGATGACAAATAATTTTCATGATGGTTATCAATGAATTTCATTGCTTAGTCACGAATTTGTTTTGAAATTTTTTGAAAGTAAAATAAAATCATAACCATTCATATGAAACATCATGACGTCTCAAAGCTTAAAAAAAAATTCCAAGTTAACCAGAGAAGTTATCATAGTCTGATTAAGCTTTGATTAACTCTGGTCATTGGAGGACAAATTTCATGAATCTTATGTCCAAGTTTAAATTTCTTTGAAAATCATTGGAACTCTAAATTTAATTTCAACCGTTCATATTAACTATTGTCATGTGCTTGTACTTTAGTTAAAATTTCAGGACAATCAAATTTGATTTGGATACTCGATGAGTTATTTGATCAAACAACACTTTTATGGAAAATTGCAGATTTTGCATTCAAAATTCATCATTTCCTTGATTTTTCTTCTATTTTTTTCCGATTTTTTTTCTTCATTTTTTTTTTTTTGTTTGTACTTGATCTTATAGTTTCTTGTAAGATTTTTATGTAGTCGCTTAGAGTGAAATTCATAAGAGTCATTTCAAAATTCATGGAATCATATCTTTATTCAAATTTAAAAAAGAAAACAACATGATAGAACTCATGTTTTGCCTCGAGAAGCATACGTCATGCTTGACCAACTTGATCAAACAAGAGCACTGGACATTCTGTCATAGACAAACACAAGTTCTTCTTTTTTTCTTACATTTTCATATCATGGATTACACGTACATCATGAATAATATTTTTTTAAGAAGCGCGCATTGATGGGCGGCATAGGTCTTCTTCCATCTGTGTTGACTAGCTGATAAGCTCCTTCTTCGTAGATGACCTCTATAATGTATGAACCTTCCTAATTTGACTTATTGTAAGCTTGTTGGTGATGATTGGTCTTCTTAACACCCACACCATCTCTCCTTTCTCAAAAGTTCTAATGCGAACTAACTTATTGTAAGCTCGAGCCATCCTTGCTTTGTAGACTTCAAGATTCTATTGAGCCTCTAGTCTCCTTTCATCTAAACAATTAAGCTCATCCAAACGCAAGCAAACTCTATCTTCATTTGTGAGTTCATTCCATAAGGCAATTCTCATAGATGGAATCTGGACTTCAAGCAGCAGAACAGCTTCTTTACCAAAAAAACGAGTATGGTGTTAATTGAGTTGGTGTTCAATACGTTGTTCGATATGCCTATAAAACTTCAGAAAGCCTTTCATGACAATCCCTTTGACATTTTGAGACTGCTTTCTTCAACAACTTGAATAATGTTTTGTTGAATGCTTCCACGAGATCCTTTGCTTTAGGATTATAGATAGAGAAATACCTCTAATCTATTTTGTGATGCTGAGCAAACCTTCCAACCTTGAAGCTTTGAATGCTCACTTGTTGTCAGAAATGATCCTTCTAGGGTTTCCAAATTTATATACCACATGGTCTTTGAAGAACTTGGTGATGTTCTCTACCTTTACTTCCTTTAAAGGAATGGCTTCCACCCATCGAGAAAAATAGTCATTGGCACCTAGTATAAAATGATGCCCTCGTGATGATGGAGGCTCAATAAAACCAATCACATCAGTCCCTACATCTCGAAAGGCTATGAAAAGATAGTAGGGTGTAAAGAGTTGGGATGTTGATGAATGAAATCCCCATGAGCTTGGCACAATTTGCATCATCTTGCATACTCTAGGCAGTCATTGATCATGCTTGGCCAATAGTACCTAATATGTTTGATCTTCAATCGCATCTTGGGTCCTGACTAGTGAGCTCCGCAGATACTAAAATGGACTTCATGCATGACTTCTTCAGACTCCTCCTTCGAGAGACTTCTTAATTGCAGTTGATCACATGATCTTCGATAGAGAACATTGTTAACAAGGGTAAATTTCATGGCCTTTTTCTTTAGCTTCTTTGCCAGAGACTTTTCATCTGGAAGTTCGCCATACTTAAAGTATTTAATGAAATGCTCCCTCCAATCATCTTCAGCCATTGTTAAAACTTCTTCTCTTCTGAGATGTTTGTTTTATAACTCTTTATCAAGGCATGAACTCAAGACCCTCCTATTTCGAATGGTGACTTGGATTTCCTCTTAATCTGGATCAGCTAGTTCTTTTGCCAGTTTAGCTAAACTATCTGTTTTTCCATTAACAAGCTTGGAAACTCTCTCTAGCTTAACATCAGGGATTTGCTTCAATAATTCAATAAATCTCTAATGATACTGAAGAAGTTCTTTCTTATAAGTCTTAAAACTTCATTCAACTTGATTTATAATGAGTTGTGAGTCACCATATATATATACAAACTTTGAATCCCCATCTTGACTGCTAGCTCTAATCTAGCAATAAAAGCTTCATATTCTGTTTCATTGTTAGTGCATGGCTTTAGCAAGGAAAGAGAGTATCTCAGGATCCCACACTCAGGAGAAATGAAGATGAGTCCAATGCCAACTCTGACTTGAGTAATTTTGGGCCTAACAGCTGGTTGGATCGAAGAATATCCATCAAAGTACATCTTCCAACATTGTTCTCCCTCTTCAATTGCCAAAGTCTCTTTATTTGGGAGATCACATCTCAAGGGAGATTCATGGGGCAAAGGATGTGCTGCGAGAAAATCTGCCAATGCTTGACCTTTGATTGCTTTTTGTGGAGTATAAATTATGTCAAACTCCATGAGAATCAATGCCTATTTTGCTAATCTTCCAGTGAGCAATGGTCTTGACATCAAGTATTTGAGTGGGTCTATCCTTGAGATGAGAATCACCTTATGTGAGAGCAAATGATGCTGAAGCTTCTTTACTGCAAACACTAAGGAAAAACAGTGTTTCTCGATAAGAGTATATAGGTTTTTCAGAGCCCACCAACATCCTACTAAGGTAGTATAGGGCATTTTCCTTTCCCTCTTCATTTCTTGAGCTAGGAGATCCCCAAGGGATCCATCCAAGGCTGTCGTATACAAGATCAATGGCTTTCCTACAATTGATACTGCTAACATTGGGGGATTCAGTAAGTAGTGTTTGATTTCTTCAAAAGCTTTTTGACATTCATTGTCCCACTTGAATGGAGCATTCTTTTTCACCAACTTTGAGAATGGCTTACATCTTCCTGAAAGATTAGCGATGAATCTTCGGATATAGGCAAGACGCCCTTGGAAGGACCTTAACTGCTTCAATGTCTTTGGAGATGGCATTTTTAAGATTGCTTTTATCTTGGAGGAGTCAATCTCTATTCCTTGGTGCCTCATGATGAATTCAAGGAATTTTCTAGATAGTACCCTAAATGCACATTTCATGAGATTCATTTTTAAGTTGTATTTTCTAATTCAATCAAATACCGTTCTCAAGTCATTGAGGTGTTGATCTCTTGATTGTGTTTTTACCACCAAGTTATCTACATAGTATTCCACAACTTGGTGAATCAGGCTATCAAAGATTTTGACCATAGCTCTTTAATATGTTGGCCCTGCATTCTTTAATCCAAATGGCATAACCTTGTAGCAATAGATGCCTAACAGTGTCTGAAATGCAATATGTTTTTCATCCTCTAGGTCCATCTTGATTTGGTTGTACCCATAGAAACTATCCATGAAAAAAAAACATCTCATAAGAGGAATTGTTATCAATCATAATCTCCATAACAGGTAGTGAAAAATCATCTTTGGGTCATGCTTTGTTTAAGTCCCTAAAGTTCACACACATATTATAATTTTCCCATTCTTCTTCTTGACAGGTGCTATGCTGGCAATCCAATTAGGATACTTTTCTTCTCTTATGAAACCAGTTTCAATCAACTTGGTTTCTTCAATGACGTTCTCTTCCAGATCAAACTTCATTTTTCATGGTGCTTGTTTTACTGGTGGAAAAGTTGGGTCAATGGAGAGCTTGTGCACTACTAACTCCATATTGAGACTTGGCATCTCCTTATAGATCTATGCAAAATAATCAATATACTGTATAAGAATGCTTTGAATGGATTATTTCTCTTCTTGAGTTAATTGTGCACTTAAGAAAGTGGGTTTAGGATCGTTCTCACTTCCCAAGTTGATTTCCACCAACTCATCAATTGTCGTTTGCCCTCCTTCTTCAATCTCAGGAGGTGCATCCTTCAATTTTATATCTTTTAAAAGATGATCATCTGATACTTCTTCAGGTGGATCTTCATCCTTAGCATCTGACGCTTCGACAACTAACACCATGCGACAGTCATATGCTTGTTCATCTTGAAATCCTAGTCCTTTTTTGGTCAAGCCTTGACCTTGTATAGCAATTTTGAAAGGATGCCAAAGTCTCTCCAAGAGAACATGTATATCCCTTGAATAGTTCAAACTGATTCCAACTTGTTTTATTAGTTTTCTTAGCTTAGGAGAGTAGTAACCTGGAATCCTTAAAGGCCAAGGCTCTTCATCTCCCATTATCTTTATCATCAACATATCTTCATCATTAAACTTATTGGGATCAGACTTATAGAAGAGAATCCCTCTCTCCTCTTGATGACGAGAAAGCACATAGAAGGTGATGAGCCATTCTACTGAGTTAACATCCAACTAATCAAGAGCTTTGTAAAGGCCCTCTGGTATTCTCGTAACATGAAGAGAACTTTCCACTGGACTTTCATCATCATCTTCTTTTTTAATTGGTGGGAATGAAGCTTCTTCTCCATCAGAATCATCACTTCTGAAGTGTTAGTTTCTCATATGAAGGCAAGAAAATGGATAAGTGGCATGTATATCTTCATCATTCGCTTCTTCTTCTAAAGACCCTGTCTCACTTCTAAAGTGTGGTTTCAAAGGCAAGAATGAAACTTTCTTCTGAGTGAGCTTGGTAGTCTTTGTGACCTTTATGAGAGCATCATCCTTTACTGCAGAAAGCTTGCCCCCTTTTGGTGTATCAACAAAATACCGTGCATCATCATAGTTGATTTCATGCACACCAAATGGTTGAATATCTCCATCTATGAGGTATACATCATCATCCTTCATATACTTCAAACATTGATGCAAAGTGGAAGGAACCACATAGTTTTCATGTAACCATAGTCGCCTCAATAATGCTCTATAGGAAGCATCAGTGTTGATGACATGAAACTTCATTTCTGATGTTAGCTTCCCAATCTTGAAAGAGAGAGTAATTAACCCAAGGGTCATTTGACTATGCTGGTTGAAGACTTGGACAATGATCTTTTTCAGCTGATAGGTGATATGCCTCCAAAGTCAAGGCATGCAAACTCTTTAGTGTCATCAGATTTACTGATGAGCCCGGATCAATGAGGATTTAATTGACTTTTGTCTCGTCACAAGACCCAGTAATTTATAAGAGTCTATTGTGCTCCCTTGTCCCCAACAACAAGTCTTTCTCCAAGAACTTAATTGCCGGAGAGCCAAAAGCATAGAGAGCTTTCGTCATATGAGTTTTAGCAAAATAAGCTTGGTATTCTTCTGGGCTTTGCAAGACATGGATCAATGTGTCTCTGAGCTCCTGTGACATCATCAGCGCATCAAAGACACTTACTTGAGTTGGAATTTTCTTCAAATAGGTAGTAATATTATAGTCTTGTGTCTTCAAAGTAGAGCTCTTCCATGGCTGCACGATGTCGTCATTTATGTTAATCACCTTCTCCTTTCCTTTATCCTTAGTGCCACGGGCTTGCTCAAGAAGCCTTCGCATATTATTAATCATTCAAGGCTCCTCTTCCTCATCTTGGTAGATGCACCCATTATCATGTATTTCTCTGATTGTGAAGGCATAGCATGTACCTGACATCTCAAAAAATACTCCTCAGGTAGGTTTATGCCACCTGACTTGAGTACTTTATGTAACCAACTCTTGAAACCATGACAATCTTCCAGTGCATGCCCTATTAAATGATGAAAAGGATAGTACTCAGAATGATTATTCATGTTTGTTGTAGCATCATCTCTCCTCTTTAGAAGCATCACCCCTTCCTCCAGCATCTTCTAAAACAACCCTTGAATTTTGTCCCTTCTTATGGTAAAGCTCCCATCTCTTACATTGCTTAAAAGTTGAGGTGCTCTTACTTCCTCCATGTTAGCTCTTCGATCTTCACTATGTCGACGATGTGTTTCCTCTTGGCGGAAAGAAGCACTCATAGGTTCTATGATTCCAAACTCATTCCAAGGAGCATCACTATCTGGAACATGTGGTTTTTGATGAGTGAGGGCATATGCCACCTTTTAGATGAAGGATGGAATCTCTTCATATGGCATCATCCTTCTAAGTATTTTATATTTATGTGCTCTTCTTGGTTTCTCCTTTGGATAATGCTGGCTTGCTTGATAAGATTGTGTTAAAGCTTGCTGCAACCTCGCATTCACCATTCTAACCCTTTCTTTAAAAGCTTGTTTCTTTCTCTGCTTTTTACTCACATATGGTTTCCCATGTTGATCATACGGCTGCTCAGGTAAAGAATCATCTTCTTCTGGGTAGTAGAGTTCAAGCTTATCTTCATCATCAACATCATCCAATGCTTCTTCATATAAGGTAATGACTCTACAAGTCTCAATCATGGGCTCCTCATTTTGAGACTCGTCCAAATCTGAGAGCAGCTCCTTATCCTCATTAGGGAAGTAATCCCCTAATGTAATTAGGGCTCTTTCCTTTTGCTGATAATCTTCTAAGGAGTCAATATATTCCTCAATAATCGACTTCTTATGATGGAACTCAGACGCCTTTATCTGCTTCTACCTCTTTTTCTTGTTCTTGATCTTTTTATTCTTCTTAACTTTTTGATTGAACTTCTCATCAGGGTCTTGAGCTCTCCGCTACTTAATACCATGGAGCTCTCCTAATTTTTTGAATATCTTTATTTAACTTTTTTGAGATAAAAATTTCCCATAAGCCTTCTGGTACTCCAAGAGAAGCAGGCTTCTTAGGAACTTGGGGACCTTCTTCAGCTTGCATGCCTTCTGATGTGCCCCCTGCATCTTGTCTCCATAAAGCTTCTTCTTGCAGTACAATTGACACATAGTTGGTGTGCTCTACTAGTTGATCGAGCAATACATTTTTAGATAAGTGATCTTCCCTTCCTGATACTGTTGCTCAATACAATCTTTGAAGATATAGCAGTTCTCGATCGAATGACCCAATACTCTGTGATATGGACAAAAATTTGGGTGATCTTTCTTGTCTGCCTCTTTTAGTTACTTGCTCTCTAGCTGTTACAAACTCACCACCTTCAATGCATCTTTAAATATCTTCATCACTTTGTTCCTTCTAAAGGAATACTTTTTGCTCATCCTTTCTTAAAGGGAACTTAGAGGCTTAGGTGGTTCACTTCCACTCCCAAGTGATGGTGGCTTTGGCTTGTTATAATTTGCTGGTGTAGTGGCCTCCTTTACTTTATCAGTTGTAAAAGCCACATGCTTAACACCTTCTGGCTTTCTTGGCTTTTCTTTATCCACTTTGGTGGGTTGCATTATAGATACCACCTTTGGACTAGTTCTTTCCAATTTTTTTGCTTGAAAGATCAAGTCTTGGAAAGTATGAATGTCAGATGAACTGAGAAAGGGAGCCATCCAATTATCAATGTGCTCCACCAATAGTCCCACTGCTTGCACTTGATCCAGTGGCTGCTCACACTTGATGCTTAAGTTACGCCATCTCATGACATAGTATATAACCTTCTCATCCTTGTTCTGCCTTGTGTTAGTCTAATAGCTATAGTGATTTTATCAGTGACTCCGCCGAATCAGACCTTAAAGGAGGCTTTCATTTGCTTCTATGTTTGAATGGATTCAGGTTACAATTTTGCATACCATTCAAAAGCCACACCAGTTAAATTAGCAGCAAATTACCTTAACAAAAAAAGATAGGTTGCTGCTTGTGTCCTCACATGTTGTTACGAAATGAGCCAAATGTTGATCAGGATTCCCTAAGCCATTAAACTTCTTAAACTTAGGAACATTGTATCCCTTAATATAAGCCACTTGATCTTGCAAGCTTGAGTATGGTTTATCACCATCACTTTTTAGTGTAGCACCCTTAGCTTGCTTCAATTGTGCAGCAACTATTTTTTGTATTTCTTCTTGGGATATTATTGGCTCGGCCGCTTCCAATGTTCCATCTTGCTCATGTAACCCAAGTACTTCTTCTTCATCATCTTCTTCCTCTTAAACAACTTGTGCAGATGGTGCTTGCCCATGAACCCTCAAATTTTTGTGGAGTAGATTTTGGACCTAATCGCTTAAATGAGATATCACACCAGTCAAAGATGCAACAATCTGCATCATAGATATGTGATCCTTCTCTCATTGATCCAATTGCTTCTTTAGTTTTGCAAACATTGGGTTTTTGTTCGATGTGAAAATAAGTTTGTCATCTTCTTCCTCGCTTGAGTCATTATTCCTCCTAGGAAGAGTTTGTAACCCTGCTTGGGATAAGGATTTTACCCTTTGTTGTACTGCTTGATTAAAATTTTCTTCTTGCATACCACTTGTACTAATTGTTATCTTCTTTCTCAGCCTAGTGAAGGGACGCTCTAGCTTAAGTGGGTGTTCAGACCCTTCGGTAATCACCAGTATAGTGTGTACTTCAAGGTCCTCCATCTTTTCATCTTGTTTTCATATCCACTCGAATTTTGAACGAGAAACAAAAGATGTGGTCTTCTTGTAAGCTTGCTTCTTCGGTAGTACAAGTTTATCAAACACGAAAGCTCGTGACTCTGAGAGTATGTTCTTCTTTCTTAGGTAAAACTCCCTCAGTATCATCTTTTCAGTTTGTAGCTTCCTATAGGAGGTGTAGCTATTATAAATCTTCTTGGCAAAAGTGCCCTTCGATTGGTAGAACTTTGGTGGCTTATCCCCTTTCTTCATGTTATTTTGTTAGGATCGTATTTCACCAGTTGTACAGTTCTCCTTCACCATTCGCAATGGTGTGAAAGAGTTGGTAAATGAACTTGATGAACCATTCCCTGAGTCTTGGAACGAGACAAAACTCACTTTCTCCTGGGGTGAGGGTATCTTTCTCTTGCTCAACCTTGGATTCCCCACTACAAAGGACTTTGTTGGGATAGCCTTGGGCTTCTTAAAGATGCCACTCTCCTCCCCTTTAGCAGTAATCATGAATAAAGGTTCTTCCTCATCTTCTTCTCCCTTAATGTTCACAACTTTTTTCGGAAAAGGTGAGCCTATCAAAAATTGATGTTTTAGTAGCGACGTCATTCTCTTTGACCTAAGGAGGCAGAACCACGTTTGAACGATGTCCCCTTGATGGAAAGCGTGGGATATGGACCTCAGTTGTTGATGAGGGTGGGCTTGGCACAAAGTTAACGTAGTTTGACATCATCCCAAACTTAATCTCAACTCCTGCAACACCCGTGTAAACATAAGCATAAGGCAGCTTCATCTGGGTGCTTTCCCCAAGGAAAATGGTGCATGATGCGGCGGCATTGTTAGTGTTGTTTGCTGGTGCCATTACAAAAACTTGAAAAGGAAAACGTCACATTAACAACACAAGTTGATTCGTGTTTTTTTATTTTTGTTTGTTTTTAATTTCTCATTCACACTTTGTTCCAAAGATGGAAGGAGAAGTCATGTCCCAACGGGCATGCTAGACTTTGTGGGCTCCTTTCTTCTTACTCAGCCTTTAATTAGGATTGATGGGTTAAAAATCATGGATCACAAATCAAATTTTAATCATTTTTATATTTCAGATGATTGCAGATTCATTACTTCTATTAGGGGCAAGCCCCTAATATTAATTACCCAGACAATGTCATGAAAACCTCCTACTAAGAAACAAGTGTGAATGAAAAATGATTGAGCAAACATAAAATTAATTTTTTTTTTTTAGTGATTTCAAAGAGTATATGAATACATAATCATAAGAGAGAATACAAAAGTATTAAGATAACTATTTTTTTATCATGCTCTTCAAACTCTTTTTTTTATTTACATAACTTGGCTGATGCTCTTGACTCCTCTACTAAAAGCATATTAGAATACCCTTTTAGCTCAATGACTGTGGCCTTCTTCGATTTTTTTTTTTTATGTGTGATTGCATTTTGACACATCGCATAACCCTCAAGCTGCGCCCACTCTACATTTGTGAGTTTCTTACTACGTTATCATTGATTTTTTTTTTATTACTAAAAGTAGTTCAGAGATGAAAATCTTCAAAGAGCAAAAGTTCTCATCACCCATGTGAATATCGACCATGAGACCTCACAATGGGTTTCAAGAGAATTGTCATCAACATTTTCTTTCTACTGCAATGAGTATCAAGAGACCTCATAGTGAATTCAAAGAAAAATTTTTATAATTTTTTTTATTTACTTGTCCTTTCACTCCAATGAGTGTCAAAAGACCTCAAAGTGAGTTTAAAGAGAAATTTTCATAAAATTTTTCATTTGCTCTTCCTTTCACTTGAATGAGTGTCAAAAGACAACAAAATGAGTTCAAAGAGAGATTTTCATAATTTTTTCATTTACTCTTCCTTTCACTCCAATGAGTGTCAAAAGACCTCAAAGTGAGTTCAAAGAGAGATTTTCATAATTTTTTCATTTACTCTTCCTTTCACTCCAATCAGTTTCAAAAGACCTCAAAATGAGTTCAAAGAGAAATTTTCATACTTTTTTTCATTTACTCTTCCTTTCACTCCAATGAGTGTTAAAAGGCCTCAAAGTGAGTTCAAAGAATTTTTTAAAAAAAAAATTCTCTCTACCCCCAAGAGAGTCAAGACCTCAAAATGGGTTTCCAAAAATTTTATAAATATTTTCTCTCTATCCCTAAGAGTGTCAAGACCTCAAGATGGGTTTTAAGAAATTTTATAAATTTTTTCTCTCTACCCCCAAGAGTGTCAAGACCTCAAGGTGGGTTTCAAGAAATTTTATAATTTTTTTCCACTACCCCCAAGAGTGTTAAGAAGTCAAGGTAGGTTTCAAGAAATTTAATAAAAAATTCTCTCTAACCCCAAGAGTATTAAGAACTCAAGGTTGGTTTCAAGGAGGTACTCATAAATTTTTCCAAGAGGAATTCCTGCAAAAATTACAAACATGCCCTCACAAATAAACTCATCATTCATTTTTTTAATCATGCTCATGAAATAACACTATCAAAATAATCTCAAAAGAAACTATTTCCATAAGGTGATGTGATTTTTTGGTGGTGGACCAGGCCCATATTGGCATGTAGTTCAACACAAGAAATGCTTCTTTTTTTTTTTTAACCGGCTTTGCCATGATGACCATTAATACCCCCTTTTTTTCATGGACCATAAGCTATTAGCTTTTGTTGGCTAGGCATTTGTGTCTTGAGCTTCTCTTCCTAACCTTGATGATTGTTGCCCTTACTTATATTCTCAAACACTCAAAGCTTCCATTCTAGCCTCGAACTCACATGCATTTCCAATCACTAAGCTAAACTAACAATTCAGCTAGCAAGTTCAAGCTCACCCGATAATTATCAGTAAGTACAACAACTTCACCAACTTTTTTACAAGCATATATGAGCAATAGCTTCATTGTTTCAACTAAATAGACCTCTTCCACGGTTCCATCCCTTTGCACATGTCATGGATCAGCACTATGTATGTTCTGTTTATATTATAATAATAATAATAATAATAATAATAATAATAATAATAATAATAATAATAATAATAATAATAATAATAATAATAATAATAATAATAATACATGTCCTAATTTAAATCAAAATCAAAATTATAAAATATTTATATCTCACGATCAGCCTAGAGCACAGATCTCGAGACGATAAAAATATTCAAATCCTAAGATCAGCCGAGAGCACAGATCTTGAGGCAATCAAAATATTCAAGTCTTAAGATCAACCGAGAGCACATATCTCAAGGCGATGAAAATATTAAAATTTTAAGATCAGCCGAGAGCACAGATCTCAAGGCGATCAAAATATTCAAATCTCAGGATCAGCCGAGAGCACATATCTCGAGGCGATCTAAAATATTCAAAATCTCAATATCAGCCAAGAGCATAGATCTCGAGGCGATCTAAAATATTCAAATCTCAAGATCAGCTGAGAACACATATTTCGAGGTGATCTAAATACACAAATCTCAAGATCAGCTGAGAGAACATATCTCGGGGCAATCTTAAAAAAAAAATCAAATCCCAAAATCAGTCGATAGCACCTATCTCGAGGCAATCTCAAACTCAATATCAGCCATGAATACAAATCACAAGGCGAATATATACATAATCAATAAAATAATTTAACCAAATAATAATAATAATAATAATAATAATAATAATAATAATAATAATAATAATCATAATAATAATAATAACAAAATAATAAAAAAAGATAACTTAAAAAATAATAATAATAATAATAATGAAATAAAAAAATATATAATAAAATAAATATAATATAATATAAATCAATCAAATCGGATAAAGATAAAAAAATCAATAATAATAATAATAATAAATATATAAATAAAAAATATATTAAAAGATAAAAATAAAAATAAAAATAAAATAAAAAAATTACACATATATAAATCAAATCAGATAAAAAATATTAAGATTAATTAAATAAAATAATATATAATATATAAAATAATAAATAATAATAATAATAAATATATAAAATTATATATAAATAAATTTTAAAAAATAATAATATATATACATATATATAATAAAATATATATGCTTATAGATAAAAATAAAAAAATAATAAAATAATGATAATAATAATAATAAAATAAATAAGATAAATAAAGAAAATAAAATAAAATAAATATATAATAATAATAATAATATAAAAAAATAATATATATAAAAAATATATATAATGATAAATAAAATAATATAAAAATAAATAAATAAATAAATAATAGCCATCCGTCGTGGTCCCCCACATTCATCACGATGGCCTCACGTTCGCCTAATGTTCGACTGAATTGCCCGCGTCGACCACGACGAGGTTGAAGTCTTTAAAAGGAGACAGAGCGAGGAAGACGAGAGGAGGAGGAGGAACCGGCAAGAGAACAAAAAAAAAATTGAAAAAGAAGAAAGAGCGAAAAGAAATTCCAAGGTCTGATATTTTCTCTTTGATACACACACACACACACATATACATAATTTAAAAAAAAAAAAAAAAGAAGAGGAGGAGATCGCTGCCGCTGTCATTGTCGTTGACTGCCACTGCTGCCTATCGTTGTTGTTGCCATGCTAGCGAGGGTGGAATATCCCTCGCTGCTTGGCTGTCAAAACCCCATCGTGTCATAGTCGCCGCTGTTGCCAACGTGAACGAGGGTGGAATACCCCTCGCTCGCATGGCCGTTAATTCAAAGCTCTCACTACCAAGGCTGTTGCTGCTTCCTATCGCCGCTGCTGCCAACGCGAGCGAAGGTGGAATATCCCTCGCTCGTCTGGCCGTCAACTCAAAGCTTTACTTTTTCTCTGCCATAACAAAGAATTCAAGCCGCTGTTGCCGCCATCATGGAGAAGGGAAGAAGTGGTGGAGCAAGCTGTTAAAGCAGGAAAGGAAGCCTCCTGTGTTTGGTGACATGGACTTCTCTAAATTGAACATGAGTGGTGTGGAGGATGATCTTGATCTTGATCTTGATGATGAAATGGAAGAATTGAAAGCTGGAGAAGGCCCGGTTGTTGCTGCTGAATCTGGAGTTCTTCAGGCTGATATAATTTCATGAGAATTATTCGCCATGTAAACATTCACGCCAAAATAGCACATAATACTAGAGTGATCTACGGCCCCCAAGTGTGATCATACATGTTGAGAATAATTCAAAGTTAGTTAAAATCTTTTTAATTTCTTGATTGTGTTTGGTTTTTTAGTTTAGATTTTATAGATTTTCTGTTGCTTTATATGGCGTATTTAAGCAAGTGAGTACTCAATAAAATTAAAGGAGAATGATCATTATGGTTTTTATTAATTTTTTTATCTCCTTTCTTTTCTTTAAAACCCAACAATTAGTATCCGAGCTATTAGATCTAGAGGACCTGTGAATGATCAACATGGCTACTATCAATACGTCTCTTTCACCTCCAGTTTTCAATGGTGAAAATTATCAAGTTTTGGCCATCAAAATGAAAGCTTATTTGAAGGGGCTTGGTTTGTGGCAATCAGTTGAAGATGAGAGGAGCATACAACCTTTGGGAGACAATCCGACGCTCAATCAAATTAGGGGTCATGCAGAGGAAGAAACCAAAGAGAAAACTATTTTCTTTTTTAATTAGTTGGTGAGAAGTGCATCAACTAGGCATCTGCTAGTGAAGAGAGGTGCTTCACAAATATTAAGAAGTTTGGAGAGAAGTGCTCCATGGAGTTTGAAGTTTGGAGAAACGTGTTCCACAAAATTTCTCATTTAGAGAGAAGTGTTCTACAAAATCTTAATTATTATTTATTTATTTATTAGAAACTTTGAATTAAGGGAGTGTGTTGAGAATAATTCAAAGTTAGTTAAAATCTTGTTAATTTCTTGATTGTGTTTGTTTTTTATTTTAGATTTTATAGATTTTCTGTTGCTTTATATGGCGTATTTAAGCAAGTGAGTACTCAATAAAATTAAAGGAGAATGATCATTATGGTTTTTATTATTTTTTTTTTATCTCCTTTCTTTTCCTTAAAACCCAACACATACATACATACAGAACAAAAGATGGGTGGAATTCACATTATGAAAATTCATATATATATATATATATATATATATATATATATATATATATATATATATATATATATATATATATATAGTTGGTGAATTTCAATGTAAATGACGAGAAAACATGAACCACTCACCCAAAATCTTGAATAATTCAGCAATCCAAAAATACGAGCAGTTCTGTGAAACATTTGCATTAGCTCTTGAGAACACCTTTCAAGTTAAGCTTCGCTCGTCACTCTTCAAAGGATGCTAGAATGAATAAATCAGTGTTTGACACGTTCAAATATATAGACATGCAGACAAAAGAGAATCTAGAAATCATATAGAACTTAAAGAGAGGGACATGACCCTTGGTTTCTTTCTGAGGTTCAGTGAACTTGTTTAGTAGTGAATTATAGAACTCATTCCCGAAGAATGTTAAACAAAAGTGTAATGCTAAAATGGGAATTAACCTGGAAAAGAAGTGCAATTCAGAGCCTCGTGGAAAATGGCATCTTGCAACATATGAGTCTGGAATTCGTTTTTTTAAGTGCTCATGCAAAGCTCGGCATCTAGCAATTGGTCGAAGGAAATGACATAATGTGAATCATGAATCATTTAGTGATTATAATTTATAATTTATAAGGGTGATACAGGCAGGAAATAAAAAACCTGATGAGCAAATGAAATTTATATCTTCAAATTCGCAAGATTGAAGAATCAAAGGAAGACTGGACAACTATCACAGTTTTAAACAATTACTTCACTGTCATTTATACCTTTACTAAACAGTAAACACTCTCAAGTTCTTAACAATGGTAACCATCCCAACATCAAGTGCTTCCAATCTCTTACTCATCACTTTGGCCTCTAATGCTTGGCACGTCAACAGCATATGGGTTCCATGTCGGTGGAGAGAATGGTTGGTCGAAGCCGGACGGAAACAGAGTCTTATAACCAATGGGCGACGAAGAATCGATTTCACATTGGTGACGCCTTGTATTTCAAGTATGTAAACGATTCGGTGTTTGTTGTGGACCGTGAGGATTACAACAAATGCAAAACCAATAAGTCGGTGAGAGAGTTCACAGATGGCAACACAAGGCAGTTTGATAGGTGTGGTTTCTTTTACTTTATCGATGGCTTGAAGGAGCATTACAAGGCTGGCTAGAAATTGATTGTGAGAGCAATGGTACACCCTGAAGTCTTGAGCCATTCATATGCACTGTTTCCTTGCCGAATGGTGATGATGATTCGAGCCCTGGTCTTTCAGTGAAGCCTCAATCTAATGGTGCAGTAAAGTTTATAATCTTAGTTTCTTTGTTATTAGGATAACATTGTTGTCTTTTTATTATCATGGAAATGTATGATTTATATACATACATGTAAGCATGTATGTACCTAACCAAAATTTGAAAAAAACTTGTTAAAGAGTATAAAAAAAAAATGAAATATGTGTACTGAATGCCCACCATTTTTAAAGCATTAAGTTGCATGGGATGGACATAGCATGAAGATGGCAACAAGGACTTGGGAGCTTTATATATGCTTTATATATTTCTTTTAGGAAAAGCAAGTTGCATGGCATTGACGTAGGGGAATAGCAAGAGGAAACTTTTTAATGGAGACTACTCATTTCCAGAGAAACATGAGTAAATAAATAAATTTAAAAAAAAAAAAAAGAAGAAGTCAAATGGGCGGGCCCCACCATACACATAGGGATGAAGATAACAAACATGGAGATATGTATATTCACCTAGAAACAGCAGCCAAAATGATATAAAAATAGATAAATAAATAAAAATAATATCACAAAGCGGCAATGAGATATATACCTCAAACAACAGTGAAGCATGCAACACGGTGACAAGGCACAGGCAGCGGCAACGATATATGATATATACATATAATAAATAATAAAATTTATAATTTGTAAATTTTCTTGTCTTTTACTTGTACTCAAGCCCTTAATCGAAGGTTCCCAGGATTTTAATCTGGGGTAATTAATAATAGAGACTTACCTCTATTAGGAATGGAAGAGTCCACAAAAATAAAATAAAAATAAATTACATTTGTGATTTGATATATCACCTGGTGTCTCTTCATCGACACGATGCCAGGGCGCGTATTTTCGATCCCACATGTTCATGCATTGGGCTTTGGTCCATTAATTTTCATTAGCTCAAACATCTTGATAGCCTCTAGCTTTTGTTGTTCTCTCATCAATCCTTCAAGAATGCTATTATGAGTAACAATATCTAGCTTGAATACATTATCAATCATCTCGTTTTAGATCCTTGCAGCTTCAACCAAATTCTTCTGGTTGCACCACCGAAGAGAAGCATGGTATAAGTCCGAAGATTGGGCAAGTACTAATCTTTCATCTCTGCAAACTAGGCATTTGCTTCTTTACCAAGCTTAGCTTTGCCCACGAATCAATCAAGCGGTTGAAAGTCTCAGAATCCGCTTTGAAACTGAACTTTTTCATGAGCTGCAAGATACCCATTGGCTTCTTCATCTTGGGAGCAAAAGCAAAGGCTTTAATTGAGATCTTGAACGCCTCGATCGTGAGGAGCTTTTGGTAGCCCATCTCCTCAAGTATGGCCACCATGGTCTCAAACTGGTGTGTTTTGCCAAGAATGGTGAGCATCGCATTGTAGGTCTCAGAGTCGTGAGCGAAGCCAGGAAGAGAGGTAGATCATCGGAAGAAGTGGTAGGTGGGCTTGTGGGCATGCCGAAAGCGATCAAGGACACCGATTACAACAGGTTTCTCGATATCGATGCCACATTCATCCAAAACGTCAACCATGTTGCCATCGGAAGCAAAGATCTCGTTGATAATTGTACAAACCCGGTGGACGTCCGGCGAGTGCTAGTCAATGATATGATTCGGATTGGAATCCGAATCAAAAGAGATCGTATGATCGCCAGACAAGAAGGAGTGTGGGAAGGATCAAGAGTTTTTTTTCTAAGGATTTCCTATTTTTTTATATTCACAATCCGAGAGAGAAACATTCATAAAAGGAAGAATCATGTTTGCATGTTAATAAAACAATGCATGCTAACTTTGGTAATTTAGTTCATCAAGGCAAAACATCATGCTTGCATGCATGGGAGATGAAAATATTTAATATAATAAGCGGGGCCCGCTGGACATGTATAAATGAGTGATCTTTGTCTTAAGAACATTGTTCATCATGCAAGATTAACACATTTTTTTCTTTTTTCTTTTTTTCTTCTTTTTTAAGTATATGATATGCACGCTTAAGAAAGATAGTGTACCTTTTTTGTTTTTTTAACTATCGGGATTTGGCTAATTCCTATCAGCTCTCCTTCTTTTATCATAAGACAAATGAGCCTCCTGCCGTCTTCTCTATTGTCTCACTTTCTTCTTTTTTTTCCTTAAAACTCTCTTTCTCCTCCTTCTGTTCTCCTTCTTTTTTTTTTTCAAAAATCTTTCCGTCTTTTTTTTTCTTTTTTTCTTCCTTGCTTTTTGTTCCACCATATCCTCAACTCCCCATCTGTTGGGGGATTTTTTTTTTTCAAACTTTCAATTCAAAATTTTTTAAATTTAAATTTATTTTTTTTTAATTTTTGAAATTTGAATTTCAAACCCCTTTTTTTATTTTTTATTTTTTTGAAAAAGTCAATATATCTTTAGATATATATTCTCTTTTTTTAAAAAAAAATCTTAATTATTTTTATTTTATTTTATTTTATTTTTATTTATTCCCTTACTCCTGTTTGGAATAGGATAATAGCTTCCCTTTTTTTTATCCCTTCCCCTTCTACTCTTATTTGAAGTAAGAGGATAGAGTTTATTATTACTATTTTGTTTACTTATTCCTTTTTTGTTTTACTTTAATTTGAAATAGAATAACAAGTTCCTAATGGAACTAGAAATTAAGAAATTCTATATAAACAAAAAAACTGAGTAAATCTAAATTTAAAAGGTATTAGGATAATAATAAACAACAAATATAATAATAATGAAAAGGGGTTGGGTCCACATACTTGAGAATAACTTGAAATTAACAGAAAGTGCAGTAGACATTGACTTACAGTCTTGCATTTTAAAGCGTCTCAAAATCTTCTTTAGATAATTCTTTTAAGAAAGCCAAATCTTCTTATTTTTTTCGTTTCAACGAATATACGGCAACAAGAAGACAAATTCATCTTCTTCAAACCTCTTGATATATGCACAAAGGTTTGTATTGAGTCTACTATATCCAAGGCTCATAATGAATTAATCAAACCTCTTGTACTAACATCTTAGCTCTTGTTTGAGACCATATAGAGATTTGTTCAACTTACAAGCCAAGTTCTCCTTGCCTTTTTTCTTTTTCTTTTTTTTTTTTTTTTTGGCTGAATCATGTAAATAATACAACAACAACAACAAAAAATGTAGTTTTTACATCCAACTGCTCAAGATGCAAGTCGAATGTAGCACACATTGCCAAGACTACTCGGATTGTCATGAGTTGAACCATAGGTGAAAATATTTTGTTAAAGTCAATCCCTTCTTTCTGAGCATATATTTTCACCTCCAATCTAGCACAATATCGATCCACTTGATCATCACTATTGCACTTGAGTAACACCAGTTCCTATGTTCTTTTTTTAATGAAGATCTTCAATTTCTTCTTGCATTATTGCCATCCATTAAGATGCATCCGTACTATTCAATATTTCTTAAAGAGTTGATGGTTCTCTATCCTCCATTAGAAGATAATATGCAATATTACCCTCTATAATATAGTCAAAATGAAAGCTTGGTACCTTTCTTGTACGAGTTGATTGCCAAACTTCTGAAACTTTAGATTCAACTGGATCTTATACCTCCTTCTTTGGTGTAGCTTCAGCTTCTCCTTCTACCTGTAATATTGTAGTCTCTATGTTATCATTTGAATAACCATTATATTTTGCTTGTTATTGTTTTTTCTCTTTGATGAAGATAACATCTCTGTTGATTACAACCTTCAAGTAGTGGGATCCCATCGGTTGGTACCCTTTTATTCTATTAACATATCTAAAAAATATACATTTCTTGGATTTTGGAACCAATTATGTAGTTTCTTGGCATTATACATCACATACACATGACTTCCAAATATATTAAGGTTTGAATAGTCAACTGGCTTACAAGTCCACATCTCCATCGATTTCTTCAATTCAATTATTGTTGATGGAGCTTGATTTACCACATAATATGCGGTACTAATTGCTTCTACCCAAAAGTACTTGTCTAGTCTTGAAGGTCCCATCATTGCTCTTGTTTTTTTTCCCCCAATAGAGTCCTGTTCATTCATTCTACCACTCCATTTTTGTTGAGGAGTATATGCTATAATGAATTGCTTTTTGACGCCTTCTTGGTTGTAGAATTCATCAAATTCTTTAATAGTGTATTCCCTTCCATTGTTTGTCCTAATGCACTTGATCTTTTCTCCAGATTCAAGTTCCACCCGGGCTTTATAAAATTGGAAGAATTGAAACACATATGTCATTCATTGGATAGGATACACCCAACATCTCCTAGAATAGTCATTAATGAATGACACAAAATATTTGCTCCTCTCAAGGACTTAATTGGTGCTTGTCACACATCAGAGTGAGCTAGTTCTAGAATTGCCTTGTTTCTAGAATTAGATATGTTGAACTTCAGTTGATGCTACTTGTTCTTAATATAATGTTTCATTGTATCTTGGGAGAGACCGCATAAATCCTCTTAAGAAATCTTTGTGATCGAGCATGTAAATCTCTCTAAGGACAGTAGAAACATGCCTCCAAATTGATCTTGCTTGTTCAATTCTTCCACTTTGTGTGATTGTTAAAACACCAACCCTACATTTTCTTAACATCTTATAAAAATGATGTCTATTTTTTGTGCTGGTAATGGAAATACCTGTGTTATTATGAACAAAATACTAGTGGAGATTTAGTTACTTGTGACTTAATATATATTGTCATTTATTTATTTATTTTGGCAGGAATACAAGGGTCTTTCTTTTTAATACTTCTATATTTTTTTATTCCAATCAAGCGGATAAATTAGAAAATTTCTTGAACATTGAAGGTAATCTATTATTTTTTTTCCTTATGAACAATTATTTGTTGTTTTGGGCCTTTGGCCTTGGAATTTTATACTTTTTATTATTTTTAATAAGTTCTTTTTTAGTATTAATGAAGTTTATTCATTTTTCTTATATATAAATCTAAGCTTCAATAGACGCATTGCTCTCGAATGGTAGAAATATTGTACAAATTCACAAAGAGCTAGTTTCTCTCAATGCAAATATTATAAAAAGATGTATTTTTGCAAAAGTACAAGAGGAATATCTCATTTGAGAAGACACTTGGGTAAATGTTCGAAACATGTTTTGTCATGATATTGGACAATACACAATTTCTCATCAAACAACCACAAGTGCTAGTTACTCTCACATTATAAAAATTAATATTGAGATCATTTGTAAAGAAATTGTTGTGATGATTGTGGATGATGAACAACCTTTCCTGATGGTTAAGAATATTAGATTTAGGCTTGTTATGGCACTTGCATGTCCTGAATTAAAAATAATGGGTAGAAAAACAATCAAAAGAGATTATGTTGCTATATAAACATGAAAGATAGAACTTGAAAGACATTTCGGTAGAGTGTCTTCATAGAATATGCTTAAAATCTTACACATAGAAATCTATTACTGAGGATCATTATATTTGTGTCACAACTCATTTTGTTGATCATGAATGATAGTCGCATAAGAGTGTTATCCATTTTAAACTCATTCCACCTCCTTATGATAGCTTTTCTATTGAACATGAGATTAATTCTAGTGTTAATCAATGAAAAATTAAAAAAAAAAGTATGTGGTATTACTTTTGATAATTTGAGTATGAATGATTATGTTGTTTCATTGCTCAAGAGTCGTCTTAACCATGCTTTCTTTCTTGTGATGGTGAATTTTTTATGTTCAATGTTGTACTCGTATATTAAATTTAATTATGCAATCAACATATGATCTTATTATGTTGACTATTGGCAAATTGCGTCTTGGTGTTAAATATGTGAAGCAATTTACTCATGGAAGAAAAACTTTTATGACATAGCAAAGAAGTTAAATTTGGATATTTGAAATAAATATTTGAATTCAAATAATTCTCATTATCTCCTTTTGAATTGTTTTCTTATCTTTACATAGTGTTTGGATCCAAAAGTAGAAGAGAAAGTAAAGGAAGGGAAGGGGTGGGAAAGGAAGGGTTGAACCCTAGTTTGGATTGTCAAATTTTATTGAGGGAAGGAAAGAAGGGTTTTTTGATAAACTTTGTTTGGTTAAAGAAGGGAAAAAAAGAAAGAATATATAATAATTTGATTTACCAGTTATACCATTATTATTAATTTATTAAAAAATAAATTATTCAGAGATTTGAAGTACAAATAAACTATTGTCCATCATAAAACCATGCAATATTTGCATAAAGAAGACAAACACAAAGTCAAAGATTAAAGTGAGGCCAAAATGGCAAAATATATATTTCCCAAACATCTATTTTTGTAAATACAAACTAATTATTAGTTATGAGAATCTATAGTTGAAAGGACAACCTAACTCCCAAATATCATGTTCTACTATGCAACACCAAGTGTGAACAATTTAGGCGCATATGCAAAGTAGTTTCTAATTAATTACTTAATTAGGAATTAAAGACCAATTCCTCCTATAGCTCTATATGGATCATGACAAGATCACTTTAAGAAATACATAATAAGAAGTAGTAACAAGGATTTGGGATGAGTGTGGCTTAAATTTGTATATTTTCTATAAGAAAATTTGCACATTAACTAGCAAAACAAAACCCTAACATACGAGAATGATGGAATGCTAACCATAAATAATTAAAAAGTACATAATAACAAAAATAATATACTATTGAAAGCCTAAAAAGGAGAAATTTAGTAATATAGCAATGTTCAAGACAATATAGATGTGTGATTAATATCGATAAATGGAGAGAGAAAGGTTAAAAACACAAGATCAATTAAATATATGAAATTAACAACAAGAATCGAATTATGAGTCAAAAATAAGACGTAAGAATTTACTTTTTAAATAAGATGATTGGTGCCGTGTGAACCCTTGATTTTAAAAAAAAAAAAAAAAAAGAGAGAGAGAGAGAGAGATTGAAAAAGTGAAAGAAACAACTTATGAGTGATGTTATGTAATTAATTAAAAAAAACTGA